>JBAWJQ010004943.1:0-1452027 GCA_037783105.1 Bactrocera zonata | reverse complement strand
ATATCGAGCCGTTTTTTTTATTGACTTTTTAAATTTAAAATTTTTAATGGCCCACCCTGTACTTATTTTATCAAGGATACGCTATTATTAGCTAGACATTTTTTTCCAAATTTCATAAAGATATCTTATATATTACGGTATAAATTCAGCCGTAAATTCGAAAATTTTTATATTCGGAATATGTGGGTACGGATTTTAAATATTTTCGCCAGATGGTAAAATAATATTTTATGCACAAGAAGAGATAACAGCAGATATCATAAAACATTCTTGTAAAATTCGGACCTGAAAAGTTTAAGTCCGATTCCAACAAAATTTTGATTATAACGACAATTGCCCTCGCTTTATAAATTGTAATAAAAAATAATCAGATTACATTTTTAAATATTATATACCAGCAGAGCTAGTCCTGTTCGTCGTGCTTTATTTTAGCACACATGAACTAATAACAAACAAAATCATAATTGTTTTTTTAATAGTAATTGCTCATAATATTGCTTTCACGAATACTGATATCAGACTGATATCATTCACTTCCATGGACAGAGGTATTTCAACGGAGGAGTTTTATCCCAGTTATAAGCTAGCTGCGATTTCCAACATATTTGGAATATTTGTGAATAACTGCCAAACCCTATGCAACATTGGAGAGTGTGCAACGATCGATGAAATGTTGATAGCTTTCAGAGGTCGTTCTTGTTTTGTTTTCTATACGCCAAATAAACCACCCAAGTACGGTTTAAAGATGATGTGTATGTGCGATGCCAAGACTAATTATTTTTATAATGAATATATCTACTGTGGTAAAGGATCTGATGGTGAAACTTTGACAAACGAAGAAAAGAAGTTTTTGGTTCCCTCTCAAGCAGTGATTCGCTTGACGAAACCTATACACGGTAGTAACCGCAATGTAACATTCGACAATTGGTTCACATCAATTGAATTGGTAGATGCTCTAAAAACAAGAGTTCTTGCCATCCAAATCAAGAGATGTGGGATCTACACTCCATGGATTTACCAATCAAATGACTTTGATCTCTCACGTTCCAAAGCTAAATAAAGCTGTGTGCTTATTATTTTCAATGCATCATAGCGAGTGTTTTGATGAAAATACAGGCAAACCTGAAATTATTGCCTATT
This sequence comes from Bactrocera zonata, assembly GCA_037783105.1. Taxonomy (NCBI): domain Eukaryota; kingdom Metazoa; phylum Arthropoda; class Insecta; order Diptera; family Tephritidae; genus Bactrocera; species Bactrocera zonata. The sequence continues at coordinate 1,450,887 of JBAWJQ010004943.1, read as the reverse complement.
ACAATTCAACAAAAGGAGGCGTTGATGAGATAGATAAAAAATGCTCCATATACATAAGCACGGTGAACGCACATGTTTTATATCAAGCTGATGGTGCCAATACTATTGATCGTGGACAATTCATAAAAATATTGGCCAGAAACGCGGTATTAACACACATGCAGCGCAGAGTTTATAATACCCACATGTTCGCTAGAGGGCCTAGGATGTTTAAATGAGTTAAGCAACACCAATATAACTCACCACACCTATACACCAACCCAATCAACAAAAAGAATGGACAACGGGGAAGCTCACACAATTCTCTACACAATTCGCACTTTAACATACACACTGCGCCGCGTCGACACCTACGTTACTCAACTTCTATCGACATCCATCCTGTGCGCTTCGGAAATACAATTAATTTCTCAGCGGTCCTCTGCGATATGGTCGTCATTACCTTGTTCAATCATTTCTTCTAATTTCATGAAAATTCAATAAAGTTAATTCCTAAAGTTAAGTGTTAATGGTTTAATAAAACCTAAAAATTAAGTGCTGGATGTTTCCCATTAAATTGGGCATCCATTTTATTCAATGGATAAATGAATTTGAGGAGAATGCATTAGTAGTAGGGGGGAATAGTGCGCAGAAATGTATAAGTTGCTGAAAGGAGATGCCAAATTGTATGTTAGAAGCCAACGAGACTTGGTCAGTTGGGAATCTCTCAAAGAAGAATTGATCAGTGAGTTTGGGAAAAAAGTGTCGTCGTCAGAAGTGCATAATCAGTTCAGAAATAGTAAGAAGAGGATAAACGAAACGTTTCGCGAGTATGTTCTTACTGCAATTGGAAAGTCAGTAAATATTTTCTTATTAGCTCTATTATTTATTAAATCTACCCTACTTAAGATACTAACAACAAGTTTGCGAATCTTAAACTATTCACTTAATTTACACCCTACTTGGGTGATTATTTTTTAAACTGAATCTATGAATGAGTATTACTTCTGGGCTGGTAAGTCGTTTCTACATAATCTTGAGCTTCTTTTAACAGGCAATAACGATCTTGCTAGTTGCTTTGGGTGAACCGAAAGTTTCAATGCACATTTTGCGCTTCGTTTCTCTATTTCAGTTCGTACGTCTGGAATTCTTAGGTCGCGTTGAATGTTCTCATTTCGGATATACCACGGCGCTCCGGTGACTGTACAAAAATTTTTTGATGGCGCATGACGAAGAATTTCCATGTTGCTGCTACTCGCGTTGCCCCATAGCTCACACCCAAAGGTCCAGATTGGTTTTAAAACTGTGTTGCGTATAATGACATTATACTCCAGACTCACGGCTGAGCGAGGGCTAATGAGCCAGTGCAAAGAACCTGCCTTTAACTTAAGGTAAGTCCTTTTAGCCTCTATGTGGTTTCGCTAAGTAAGTCGCCTATCCAGATGGACCACTAGGTGAGTAACATGATTGCTTTGTGGTATTTGTACGTTATTCAGTGTCAAACCCGAACAGCTGCTCTTTTTTAGGGTAAATGTAACGTGCTTACATTTTTGCTCGTTAACCTTTATCCTTCAGTTTGCGAGCCAGTTGGCCACAGCTTCAATATGATTTCCTAGCAGCGCATTTGCATGAATTGGACTCTTGGAGCGGCTGATTATTGCAGTGTCATCGGGAAAAGTACACATGGTCAAGCGGTCGCTTACTGGGATATCTGAAGTGTATAAAACATATAACATTGGGCCAAGAAACTGCCTTGTGGTACACCAGCTTCAATCGTTTGGGCTTCAGATGTAGTGGTGTTACATCGAACTACAAAATTTTGATCATAAAGGTAGGACTTAAACAGTTCATGGGCGTTTTGCGGGAGTAGCGTTTTTTATTTTGTGCCATACTCGATCAAAAGCCTGCGTGACATCAAAAAATATTGCAGAGAGAGAGAGAGTTTTTCAAAAGCTGTTCGAATTTCAGATGTGATCCTATGTACTTGCTCGATGGTTCTATGCTTTTTCCTGAAGCCAATTGGTGAGATGTTATTATGTTGTGGGTTTGAAGATGTGGCTTAATGCGGAGCATAAGAAGTTTTTCAAATAAATTCGACATGTACGGTAACAAACTGATGGGCATAGGAGGACGGCTGCGTTTTGTCCTTTCCAGGCTTAGGTATCATCACTATAGTTGACTTTTTCCATTGTTGAGGAAAGTGGGCTTGGTGTGTGATTGCATTGAAAAACATACAGATGAAGATTATAGCACAATTTTTAGCTCAATAAACATTTTTGGAGTAATTAAGTCGTGCCCAGGAGCTTTTCTTGGTTTCAATATCTCCATTATTATTTTTGATATCTCTTCAGGTACAAATTTCACTGGCTCATATTCCATCAAACAGGGTACGGTTGGAAGTGTAAAGTCATTAGTTTCTGGGTTTGGCTGGAAGACATTTTTTAGATGAGCAGCGAAGGTTGCTGACTTTTCTGCATCATTGCCCATTTGCCATTATTGACGTATTGGCATTTCACACTCTATTAGCGCCCTTAGACTTTGATGTGCTTTCCACAACGGGTGCTTTGTACTAGTCGGCAACAACTTTTGAATATACTGGTACTGCGCACGCTGTTCCTCGCTTCTGAGGACTCTCGTCAGCGCATGTGTGGCCGCTTTCAACAGTTATTTTGAGGCTGGTAATCTATGAACCTGCCACTCCTTTCCTAGGCGTCGTTTTTGTAATACTAGTATTTCAATTTCCCCATTAGTTAAGATATGCTTTTTGTTTTCTATATAACCTTTTTGAGGAGTTAAAATTTTGGCGGCTGTTATAACGGTTGATTCGAATGCTGCGATGATGTTTTCAATATCGGCCGGTGTATCTAAATTTGGTTCGAGTTCTATGTGTATGCTGATGTATTTTTTGTACTTTAACCAGTTTGTAGCTTTTGACGTGAGCATATAGGGTAACTATTTATAGTATGACTGATGCCGCAAAGTGAAGAGAACTGGTGAGTGGTCTGATGAGCGGTCTGCTCTTGTTTCTACAGTAATAAAGCTGTGAGGAATTTTCCTAGTTACTGCGAAGTCAATTAAATCTGGCAGCTTTTTCGGGTCTGCCGGCCAATATGTAGGCTTTCCAGGAGACACGTAGTCCAGTTTGTTTCTTTTACATATAGGGGCGTTATATGATTGCTTGCCTTTAGGGTTACATAACCGGAAACCCCAGTCAGGGTGTTTCACGTTACGATCACCTGCAGCCTATAAATTGCTTTTCTGTAATCGTGAAACGTGGGGGAAAACGGTGGACAAAGTAATGTCACCTTGATTTGTCTGCACGCATATTGATGTTACTTTCAGATGATTTTCAGCAGTTCCATTAAAAGAATGGTGTTTAATTAAGATACCAGTTCCACCATGCGGCTTTCCATCTAGATGATTCGTACAATAGAAGTTGTATCCCGATACATTAAAGTTGTATTTAATAGATAGGTGAGTTTCTGCAAGAATTATTATATCAATTTTCTTGTCGTTGAGAAATTTTGACAGTTCTAGTTTATGGCGAGGTATACCATTTGCATTCCATAAAACCATTTAAGCGAGCTCATTATTTTGAACCTTGGTTAGCAATCAGTTGCAGCAGTGAGTTTTGATTTCGCATGAGTTCTTGCATTGTGTTCTGCATGAATGTTATAAACTTCATCATGCTATGTTGCATTCATGCTATCATTGCTTCGATATTCGATTGACTACCGGATTGAACGTGGGGCTGCTGTTCTTGCGGCTCAATAGGACACGCTGTTACTGTAGTTGTGGGTTTTTTCAGGCCTGATTTTAGGACGTTCGCAAACGATATGCCCACGACGATTTTTGGTGGAGCTATCATGGGATTCATATTGGAGGATACAACGTTCGGTACATTATGATTGCGTTTGGAGACTGCACGTTGGTTGATCCGATCATTTAGCGCCTTGTAGACTGGACATCCTCTGTAGTTTGCTGTGTGGTTTCCACCGCAGTTTCCACACTTTAATTGTTCTATCTATGGACGAGGAAGAGGGGTTAATGAAACTAAAGAAAGTTCTTATAGCAGATGCTGGACTACTAATTGAGTGGAAAAAGTGTAATTTTTTGAAGCGTAAAGTAAATTTTTTGGGAGGAGCGGTTAAAGCTTTTAAGACACCTAGAGATAAAAGAGTCATACAACAGTTTTTAGGGTTAACATCCTACTTTCTAATGTTTATTCAAAACTATGCACTAGTGACTAAGCCATTATCAGATCTTCTAAGAAAAGATCACCATTTTAAGTGGAAGGAAGAGCAGGCCATTGCTTTCGAGCAACTTAAGTTCTCGCTATCACGATCTCCAGTTTTAGAATTATAAAACTTAAATGCAATAACGGACGATCATACAGATGCATCAAAGCACGGGTATGGCGCGGTTATTATCCAATGCAACCATTGAGCCAGTTCAGCGGAAGAGAACTATCATTCTTATGAACTTGAAGTGCTAGCCATCGTAAACGCATTAAAGAAGTGGAGAGTATTTATTATGTCTGGAATTCAAAATTGTAATGGATTGCAGCGCATTTGCTATGACATTAGGCGAGAAAGATGTTTCGCTACGAGTAGTTAGATGGGCAATGTTTTTGTAAGAATTTTATTATAATATAGAACATAGGTTAGGATCTAAAATGAAGCATGCCGATGCTTTAAGTGGATTAGCGTGTATGTTAGTAGACGAATCGTTACAGCACAGATTAAAAGGGGCACACAAAAGGGATGAATGGGTGCGGGCAATTCGAAAAATACTGGAAAACAATTCTTACGAAAACTTTTTTATCTCTCGTGACATATTGTACAAGGTTCCAGTAAGGGAAATAATTGTGGTACCAAAATAAATGGAGAATGAGATCATTTTGTTAGCACATAAGCAAGGGCATTTTTCAATTAAAAAGACTTGTGATTGTGTAGGAAAAAACTGCTACATTCCAGGACTCGAGGAAAAATTCAGAAACATATTAACATATTAAGCAGTTGTCCGAATGTTTAATAATGAACACAAAGTGTGGTAAATTGAAAGGATTTTTGTCGCCAATTGAGAAAGAAGATTATCCCTTAGGGACATTTCATATAGATCACGATGACAACGACCGGGAAACCGTACATATATATCCTGGTTGTGATCGACGCTTTTACAAAATTTGTGTAGCTCTACCCAATAAAAGATACAAGCGAGGAGGTGGTTATAGACAGGCTTTCGAAACACTGACTGAACGAGAAAGTTACTCGAACGGAAGTAGCGGACGGCAACCGAGAAAGTTCAATAAAGCATCAAGTTATATTGTAAAAGTGAAATTGATCTAGTCTTTTTATTCCTGCACATCGGATTCAGTTCATTATTTGTTTCCAGAAAATCGGACTTAGTTTGTCATCTACGTTTTTCTACAAATTGGTCGGTTGGTTTGTTCGTTTATTCAACATATCTTTTACTTAAAGGTTAATGTTATTGTAATCTGTCAGAACGAGTAAGTCAGATGGTTTGTTGTTACCAAAATTCAAGACTCTTTGTTGGTGTACGTGTGCGCAGTCATCGAGGATATGAGGTATTGTTAGATCTTCCGAACCACATAAAGTGCATTTGCTTCTACCATTCAAAAGGTGTCTATGAGTCGCAAGTGTATGTCCAATCCTAATGCGTGTGAATGTTTTTATGGTATTGGAATAATGTGGTTTTTGGCCTAATGGATTAGAAACATTATAGTAGTGATTATAGTGTCTCCAATCGTTTAGACAATAGTCTAAAATATCTTGTTTAACGTATTTCTTAATTTACTTTGTGGTAAAGTATGCTGACGTATGCAAAGGTTCTTTGTTTGCTTCTTTCGCTCGTTTGTGAGTCATTTCGTTTCCTTGAATCCCTGCGTGTCCAGGTAATTTTGCTTATGTTGTTGTAATGAGAAATAAGGTTTTTTATTTTTATGATCAGTTGGGAATAGTTTGATTGGTTAAAAATGGCATCCATGGCGGATTTTCTGTACATGCAAATAATATTTTTCTTTTCATTCTTGGCGGTAAAGCGAACCGCTTCCAGTATTGCAGCAGTTTCTGCTGCAAATACCGAGCTTTAAGAAGGCAGAACAAAAGCAGCTATAGTGACACCGTTTTTGTTGTCAAAATACGTTTAGACCCTCCTGTAAATATGAACTCAAAATCATCTGTATAAAGTTTAATAGTCTCTTTTTATAGCTAAACATATTTCGTGTCGCTGGCAAATTGCTTGTGATATTGTTGTGTAGCGCTGATACACCTTGAAGATAATGTCATGGAAGACAGAATTATTGAAGGTTCATCCACTGTAGGGCTTGTCTTATCCCGAGTTGCTTGGGGGTGGTTAGACAACCCATTATGGTTGTGGGTTTGTTGTATTTGCGTGAACATTGGAGAGTGCTATTTACATTCATGAGTATTAACTCGTTTCTGCATATAAGCAACTTTGGAATGAATAGCAGTGTGTTATGTGTGGTCCTTTGCAGAATATCTGGTAACTTGGATTCTTTTAAAATAGCTTTGATTGGTGATGTTGGAAGGCACGAATACTTCTTCTCGCTGCCGCATGGTAAGTTGCATTAAAGAGTTTGATATAGGTTTTGGCATAGTGTCCATATATTGCAAGTCCATAGCAAATTTTTAATAACAACAATGCTCTTGTCCCATTAATGAGAGTGCTTGGGTGACACAAACAATTCATTGATGATAAGTACTTTATAATGTTTAGTCTTATAAATATGTTTTGTTCTTTATAAGAAAGAGTTTTTTAAATAATTAAGCCTAGAATTTTTAAGCTATAAGTATGGGGAATTTGTGTATTTAAAAAGAATAAATTGAAAAATGAGCAATTATGTTTTCTACAAATATGAAATGTAAAGCTTTTGTTTAATGAAATTTTTACACCTAAAATTTCGGACCATTTGTTGACATCATTAAAAATTTTGAAAATGCATTTTTAGCTTGCCTTAAGTTTTTAATTTTTGTAAGGATCACGACGTTATCTGCGTAGATAAAGTGTTCAATTAGTGGTAAAAAAAAAAACAATTTGTTTAATCGTAAACAAACAAAACATATACAGAACAGTGCACACAAATTAATATTAATAAAAATAAAAAAATAGTGCACGAATCAAAGAGTGAAAACAAAGAAAATAATCACACAAGCAATAATGAGTGTTTCGCAGCCTCACCAGCAAGGCCATAGGCATTCCTTAAATGCCTACTTCAGCCAGAGAACATAAAGCATAGAGAAGGTGCAAATTGGATTCTGTATGATGTTCGATTTGACGGCTAACAGAGCTGATAGAATCGTAGTAAGGAATTTACCATTCTCGCTGCTATTTAGCAGAAATGAGCACGTTCAATGGCAGAAATATATGCAAAACGACTGAATTCATGTGAGAATAAATAAAGAGAAATGCTTTGAAGAAAAATATACAAACTCACATAGAGAATGTAAAAAAGCATTCTCTGAGTCACATATGCATGCTTATTTTGTATTATATGAACCATTGTTTTCCGAAAAATGATAAAAATTTTAACTTTTTTGCAAAATCGGAAAGAATTGGGTGAAAATAATTTTAACTTTATTTCTCTTTAATTTTATTTTTTAATTTTTAAATAAATTGATATTTCAAATAAATTATATTTATTTCGACTATTACAAAGTGAAGATGTGCCAAATGAACTTCATTTCTTCAAAGAAAATTGATGACCTTAATGAAATATGCATATTCGCATTATTTCGTTGTCATTTCCATATTTTTAGCAATGGAATTTCTATGGCATATGCATACATATATTATTTCTTTGGCACATTTGTCTGTATGTTTACGAAAGCAAATGCGAGTAACATACATATGTACATACATTCATAATAACAAGTGCCACACACATCTTTTCGCATCTCCGTTGTCAAGGACAACCATTGGCCGAAACTCACGTTTTGTAAAAAAGTCAATCTGTCGAAGCACTGACGCAACGACAAAGCGTCACAACATTTTGTTGCTGGAAGAAAATCCAAGCTGTGCCGAAAAAAATAAACGAATGGCCGCCGATTGTACCGCTTCCCTTGCCGCTGTAACAGCTTCGTCTACAAACTAGCGTAAATATGTATGGATGTATACGTATGAGCGTGAATATATGTATATCGACGCTGATTTTTGCGAGCCACAGCAAAATATTTTAGAATAGACAAATATTATAAATCGACAACAGCTAAGTTGCCACTTTTCTCACTTCTTTCTTAGAAAAATTTTATCAGAAAGTTGTTCAATTTATGATATTTAGCTTTTGCAATCGCATGTAGGAGCATTTATCATCAAAAACCGGCCAAATTGAAAATTACAAATTTTTGCGATAGTATTCAAAATTGTTTTTTTTGGTACCTAAATAACAGTTCTATAATGAACCGATTAAATGAGTGACCTTCAGGCCGCTATATTGCCACACAAGTAGTCGGAAGCTAGACTTCGTTCAGAACGCACGTGCTTATTCGCGAAACTCTCCATTTTTCTCGAAATTGCAAGTGGTTTTTTTATTGTGTGAACGGAATTCTTGAAAATATTTTTTGTGGATTCGGGACAACATGGTATGTATTTAATATTATTGATATGAAAATTAGTTAAGTTAATGTATTATTATGTTTTTTTCGGGAAAACAATGAATCATGAAAAAAACTAATTTTTTTTTTTTTTAATTTTGTAGAAATTAATGGTTTTGTTCTGTCGGGCGAGGGCAAGCCATGAATTATTTTTCCTAGTAAACTACAGGGTTTCTACTTAACATATAAGCTTAAACATTTTCCCCGTCTTTCCCCCCCTTTAAAAAAGCACGTTGAAAAAGTTGGACAGTTGCATAAAATGAGTACTGCTTTATTTATTTTTTTAATTAAATACTGAATTCCTGCTTAATTATTCTATACGAGTGGTATTTAGATGGTATAAAGGGGCTCTATCGAAGCCGTTGTAAAAAATGGACAATGGGCGTGGCACCGCCCACTTTCTGTTGAAATCCCATATCTCGGGAACCGATTTCGACAAAATTTGGAATATAACATTTGTTTCATTTTTCTGTGCCACTCTGTGAAAATGAGCAAAATCGGACTACAACCACTTCCCATATAACACAATTTAAAATTCCATTTGATTCATTCTCTTTCCAGTACAAAATTAAAGAATAAATTAATATAAAGGAATAAAATTTTGCGGTAATAATTCCCTTAAAATAAGCCACTTTTTAACCAATAATTGTCTAAATCCAACCAAAACTTTTCAAGCCCCTAGCTACCGAATATGTGAACCCGATAACAGTAGTTAACTTTTGACCGAAAATATCGCTAAATGTGTGAGATATGAAATTGTAATTCACACAGAATCCTTTTCTGACAATAGTATTTCATTGTGTCAAAAATGGGTTGAATCGGGCAATACTTTCCTTAGCCTCCATATACCTAATATAAATATTTTAGAACTTCTAGGTCGCTTTATGTTGGATATATCCGCCAATATTTGAGTCAAGTCTCAATAAAAATTGCAGAACATATTTTATTCACAACAGTGTATCTTTGCGCTTAAAATAGATACAATTGCACGAGAACTAGACCTCCCCAACACAACCCCCCACGCATATAACTATTACCACTTGACCTTGCTCCATTTGATTGCTGATTGTATGTTAGGTACCTAATTGAAACCGAGGGAACATTTTTTTGAGTATGGGGCATATTAATAGTATGTGGGATGAGCAAAAATAGATAAAATTTTGTCAGCACTACCCCTTTCTCAAATATATTCAATAAAAAATTTTCGGTCGCACCCGAACTTAGTCCTTCCTTACTTGTTTTATTTTAATACATTGCATTATTATATTTAATCATTCATTTTTATTAATTTTCATTCATAAAATCACTTTAAATAATTTCGTCCGGTTTTTGAGACCAAATGCTCCTATGTGCATCGTAGCGAAAAGACCTTTGTGGGCAAAGGTATGCTCGGGGAGATTTTATGGCGTCTGCTTTCATGAATGAAATCGTTTTTGTTGTAAAATTTTATACATTTGGGCTTCGCCAATTTGGCTGCCATATTGACTTGCGATGCTTCTGTTATTTGACACCATTGTTGTTTTTGTAGAACATGCATTATTTGTTCGACAATGTATACAAATATAATATTACATATATGTACATGTTATGTACATATGCTTGCAGAGAGACATAAGATTAATGTGATAGAAAATGAACATATAAAATATTAATGTGATAAATTTAATTTCTATTAGTAAGAAATATAATACAAAAATATTTACTAGTATAATATGGCATATTATGTAAAAATCAAATAAAATTATTAAATATACAAAACCAAATTGACTATAGATATTACCATGCATGCATTCATACAAAATTATACTCATCATCAAAATTATGTTTACATGTCTATATTGAATTGCTGAGGACAAGACGCAAAAGCATACATACATACATATGCATAAATTGCACATACAAACGATTGCCTGGTTGAAAGCAAAAGTTTAAACAAGCAAAACGAAATTCTTTACATTCGTTGGGAGGGCAATCATGGGCATGCATACATATGTATATTTATGTCTTTTCATATTCTCTGCTTTGGCATATATGGCATGTCATCATATGCCGTAAATATTATAAATATATTTATTTCTCTTCATATTCTCTATTTGATAGTTTAAGAGCCAGTAAATGGCAGAGTACATGTATTTTACCAAAGATGATATTTTGTTCGGTGACCCTTCTATACATACCTTACATGAAATGGGGAACAGGGAATCCCGGGCCAGCGCGATATTTTTTTCCCTAGTATAGGTTGACAGCTGCAACCAACTGTCATCGGCTCGTCTCATACTAAGCTCAGTTTCTATATAGCACTCGAGCTGTGAACACGTGTTATAACCTCTCTGCGACAACAAAAAGAAATTCGACACTCTGAAAGTTTTTTTCAACTCTGTGTACAGTTGATTTTTTTCACATTTTCCAATAAATTCATCCAGGTAAATATGTTTATAATATTAGTTGAGCCTTTAGCCTTCGACACACAAAAGAAATTTTGCACGAATTTACATTGTGTTCATTATCCATCGCCATTTTGCAAATATGAGCGTTTGGGGAATGTCGGGCCACATAGTTTTTTACATTTGACATGCTAACTTCATATATTTGACGTGTATAAGTGATTTTTCGTGCAGAATTTCAACAACACAATAGTTTTTCAACATTTCCTGATAGTTTCGTGCTCCGAAAAATTTTGTTTAGTCATTATGCCGCGGTACTATCCCAAACAAGAGAAAATTGTTGATTTCGACAACATTTTGGAGGCGATCAAGTCGGTGAAAATATATCACAACAGCGTTCGACAATCTGCGACGGCACACAAAATTCCGAGGACCAACCTGATGCGTTATATTGCAGCATTTGATGGTGCGAGCATCGACGTTACTACTGCCAATGCCGATGTAATGAAGAATTTGCTGGCTGAAAGCACGACGATGGGCACAAAAACAGTGAGTTCTGCTGGTTTCTTTCTTTTTCTTTCATCGAATAATAAATAATTTTTTTTTTATTTCAGATCTTCAACATCGAACAAGAGATGGCGCTGATAAGCTACATTCTCCAGGCCAGCGACATCAACTATGGAATTAGTTTGATGGAGCTTCGTAAGCTCGCGTATGAATTTGCTCGGAAAGTTGGCGCGTCGTATTCGGATCCATGGAACGACAATCAACAGGCAAGTAAGGATTGGCAGTTGGCGTTCATGAAACGCCACAAAAATTTGTCACTGCGAACACCAGAGCAAGTAAGCCAGAGCCGTGCGAAGCGATTCAACAAAGAGAATGTCGATGCATTCTTTGCCAACCTTTCATCCGTTCTCGGTAAGACGCCGTTTGAACCTCACCGAATATGGAACATGGATGAAACCGGGTGCCCGACCGTGCCAACCAGACCTGTCAAACATCGCGCGCAAAGGACAAAAGCAGGTCGGCTCATCAACATCTGCCGAAAAAGGCACCAATGTGTCTTTGGCTTTGGCCGTCAGCGCTAGTGGCCAGTCTATATCCCCGAGTCAACATGAAAGAGATTTTTATGACTCATGCGAGTCATGGCGCTGTTGGTGTTGGGAACGGTTCTGGTTACATGAACTCTGACGTATTCGTGGAGGATGGAGTCATGTGTAGAAGTTCACGCAAGTGAGGAAAGTTCTCTGATCGCCATTCACTTGGGAGTGGCCAGAAACGATTCTTTTACATATGACTCAAGCAGCTCACGACTTCCGGTCTTTGACCAAGTATCCTCTGGGTAGCCTAAGAACATCCGTTTGAAGGCGAGCTAAAGTGAGAAGGCGAAATATTCCCCTACTTAGGGTTGTGCGCTGGGCTTGGGACCCGCCACGTAAAAAACCATCCCCAATGAAAAATCGCAAACAGCCTCGGATGAGAGACCCCCCTTTTGATGACGACCACGGCAAACGAAATAAGGACTATGATTTGAGGGCATGCACCTGGAATGTCCGGTCCCTTAATTGGGAAGGTGCCACTGCCCAGCTGGTAGATGTCTTCGTAAAGATAAAGGCTGACATCACCGCCGTCCAAGAAATGCGATGGACGGGACAAGGACAGAGACGAGTAGGTCCTTGTGACATTTACTACAGTGGCCATATAAAGGAGCGCAAGTTTGGTGTTGGATTCGTGGTGGGAGAGTGACTCCGTCCCGAGTACTATCATTCACTACGGAGAATGAACGTCTAGCCACAATCCGCATCAAAGCGAGGTTCTTCAACATATCGCTGATTTGCGCCCACCCCCTGACGGCAGAGAAGGACGATGTGACCAAAGATGCCTTTTATGAGTGCTTGGAGCGCACTTTGAGAGATGCCCCCGCCACGATGTCAAAATCGTGCTTGGGGACTTCAACGCCAGGGTGGGCAAAGAAGGTATCTTTGGCACTACGGTTGGTAAATTCAGCCTCCACGAGGAAACATCCCCAAATGGGTTGAGGCTGATCGACTTCGCCGGGGCCCGAAATATGGTTATCTGTAGTACTAGATTCCAGCATAAGAAGATACATCAAGATACCTGGCTGTCTCCGGATCGAAAAACCACCAACCAGATCGATCATGTTGTGATAAACGGAAGACACGTCTCCAGTGTTTTAGATGTGCGTGCGCTCCGAGGTCCTAACATCGACTCGGACCATTATATTGTTGCAGCCAAAATTCGCACCTGCCTCTGTGCAGCAAAAACGCACGCCAACAAACACAAGGAAGGTTCGACGTCGAGAAGCTGCAATCACAACAGACAGCCGAACGATTTTCTACTCGGCTTGCACTCCTGCTCTCTGAGAGCACTCGTCAACAACTCGGTATAAGGGAATTGTGGGACGGCATTTCAAACTCCTTACGTACAGCTGCAACCGAAACCATTGGTTTTCGGAAAGTACAAAAGAACAGCTTGTACAACGAGGAGTGCCGTGTTGCAGCGGAGAGAAAACAGGCTGCCTACCTCGCAACGTTACGATCGACCACAACACGTGCGGGATGGGATAGATACCGAGAGTTGAAGAGGGAAGCAAGACGCATTTGTAGACAGAAAAAGAAGGAGGCCGAAATGCGTGAGTACGAAGAGCTTGATTAGCTGGCCGACAGGGGTTATGCTCGAAAATTCTACGAAAAGATGCGGCGGTTTACAGAAGGTTTCAAGACCGGAGCATACTCTTGTAGAACCCCCAAAGGTGATCTAGTCACCGATGCCCAAAGCATACTTAAATTATAGAGGGAACACTTCTCCAGCCTGCTGAATGGCAGTGAACATATAACACCAGGAGAAGGCGAACCCGATTCTCCAATCGATGACGATGGAGCAGACGTTCCATTGCCCGACCATGAAGAGGTTCGAATAGCAATTGCCCGCCTGAAGAACCGGTAAGGAGCATGCATCAGCTTCTTTGTAAAATATGGTCGGACGAAAGCATGCCCAGCGATTGGAATTTAAGTGTGCTATGCCCAATCCATAAAAAAGGAGACCCCACAATCTGCGCCAACTACCGTGGGATTAGCCTCCTCAACATCGCATATAAGGTTCTGTCAAGCGTATTGTGTGAAAGATTAAAGCCCACTGTCAACAAACTGATTGGACCTTATCAGTGTGGCTTTACACCTGGCAAATCAACCACCGACCAGATATTCACGATGCGCCAAATCTTGGAAAAGACCCGTGAAAGGAGAATCGACACACACCACCTCTTCGTCGATTTCAAAGCTGCTTTCGACAGCACGAAAAGGAGTTGCCTCTATGCCGCGATGTCTGAATTTGTTATCCCCGCAAAACTAATACGGCTGTGTAAACTGACGCTGAGCAACACTCAAAGCTCCGTCAGGATCGGGAAGGACCTCTCCGAGCCGTTCGATACCAAACGAGGTTTCAGACAAGGCGACTCCCTATCGTGCGACTTTTTCAATCTGCTGCTGGAGAAAATTATTCGAGCTGCAGAACTTAATCGAGCAGGTACCATCTTCTATAAGAGTGTACAACTGCTGGCGTATGCCGATGGTATTGATACCATCGGCCTCAACACCCGCGCGGTTAGTTCTGCTTTCTCCACACTGGAAAAGGAAGCAAAACAAGTGGGTCTGGCAGTGAACGAGGGCAAGACGAAATATCTCCTGTCATCAAACAAACAGTCCTCGCACTCGCGACTTGGCACTCACGTCACTGTTGACAGTCATAACTTTGAAGTTGTAGATAATTTCGTGTATTTAGGAACCAGTATTAACACCACCAACAATGTCAGCCTGGAAATCCAATGCAGGATTACTCTTGCCAACAGGTGCTACTTTGGACTGAGTAGGCAATTTAGAAGCAAAGTCCTCTCTCGACGAACAAAAACCAAACTCTATAAGTCGCTCATTATACCCGTCCTGCTATATGGTGCAGAGGCTTGGACGATGACAACAACAAATGAGTCGACGTTGCGAGTATTTGAGAGAAAAGTTCTGCGAAAGATTTATGGTCCTTTGCGCATTGGCCACGGCGAATATCGCGTTCGATGGAACAACGAGCTGTACGAGATATACGACGACATTGACATAGTTCAGCGAATTAAAAGACAGCTGCTTCGCTGGCTAGGTCATGTTGTCCGGATGGACGAAAATACTCCAGCACTGAAAGTATTCGACGCAGTACCCGCCGCGGGAAGCAGAGGAAGAAGAATACCTCCACTCCGTTGGAAGGACCAAGTGGAGAAGGACCTGGCTTCGCTTGGAATATCCAATTGGCGCCAAGTAGCGAAGAGAAGAAACGACTGGCGCGCTGTTGTTGACTCGGCTATAATCGCGTAAGCGGTGCCTACGCCAGTAAAGAAGAAGAAGAAGAAGAAGAACCTATTTAACGTTAGTGACAATGTAGTTGCATCAGTAACTCAATCTAGTATTTCATCAGAGTATTTATTAAATGAGCAGCCATCAATATCTACGGGCAACTCGACAATTGCTGACATTTCAATGCAAGATTCGACCGGTAAGAGAAATAGTAATGTAAGTGAAATTCTAGAAGATTAAAATGTTGGACAAACTGCTGCGTTGGAAGAAGAGGTCGATGTCCCCCCAGAATCAACAACTCATAGTCGTAATAGTCATGATGGTAGACCTTCCGAAACTTTCAGCTCAATAAATTTGGGTATGGTATGCTTCTTTTGCAACAAAAGAAATAAAAAATTTCGTTCGAAAATCGAAGCTCTGCACACTTCAAATAAAGAAACATTTCAAACAAGCCATCTGGAAGATCTCAAGATTGATACAGATTTATATGAGGAAACACTAGAAATGCTGACATATATTAAAACCCAAGAAATTTTTTATCACAATGCTTGTCGGAGTGAATTTCGAAACAAAAAAACCTCATCAATAAAAAAAACTAGCGCATACATCATGGCATGCTTCCCGAGAAAATCATCAAATTTTTTTTAAAGAAATCTGTTCTCGAATAGAAGAGAACGTAATTAAACGTGGGAGATGTTATTTCGTTTCGTCTTTATATAAACAATATAATGATATTCAGAGAGGTAAATAACGAAGAAGCATTCAGTGTTCGATTCAGATCCTATTATTTAGAAGACAAAAATCGTGATAAATTTAAAGATCAAATTCATATCTTACAATCAAATAATAAAAAAGTCGTTGCACCTAAAGCAATAACTACCATTGATGATTCACTATTTACTCATTTACAAGATCAAGCTGAAGCATTAATTTTGCGTAATGAAATAATAAACATAAATAAATCAAGATTACCAGATGACATAACTAGTAAACGATTGATACAAGGTGAATGCTCGATACCACTTACTGTTTCTAATTTTGTAGCTTCTGTTATAGGAGGTTATGCTCGTAAGCGTCGGAGTTGTGACAATTTTAAACGGCACGTCAATTCTATGTCTGAAGATATGGTATATATGGTACATAATGGTAATATCAAAACTTCAAAACATATTTGCTTAGGAATAGCATTGAAAAGTTTGACAAGCAGTCGGAAAGTTATAGATATTATAAATCGGTATGGTCATTGTATTAGTTACAATGCTGTTGAAGAATTAGTAACAGAATCCACTTTTACTTCAACTTCACGAACTGGAGTGTGTCCGGAAGTCATAAAAAAAACTGAAAAAACTGGTTTGTTGAAACAAAAACTGGTAAAGATACTCTCCATGATACCGTAGGCATAATCTATCAGAATATTAAACCTAATGACCTGGTGGATGAAGAGGGGCTACCACAAATATTTACAAATAGGCGCCGAAGAAGGTCATTTGAAGCAATCCACATAGAACTACCTTTTTACGCAAAAAAAAACTAAGATGACCAGTGGCTTCCAACCCGATGTTGCAGATACTACTGAAGCAAGTGAAGATAATATTATTGTAAATATGGATCTATACAAGAGAATTGATGCTGTTTGGATGTTAAGGCGTGACTTGCCAAACATCCCTATATGGGTAGGATTTAATAGTACAAAAATAAAGACGACAGTCCACAACAACGTTGGATCAAAGTATTAAGATTTTGGGAGAATTAAATCAACCATACATGCAAGTGACGTACGATTTAGCAATTGCAAAAATCGCACTAAAACTTCAAGCAACTGAAAAACACGAAAGGATATTAAAATATTCTAAATTGTTTATACATTTAGGCGCATTTCATATCATGCTATCTTATTTTAAAGCAATAGGACAAATCATAGATGGTTGTGGACTGTCGATAATAATGGTGGAGAGTGAACTTCTTGCAAGTGGATCGGTACAAAGCTTTTTGGAAGGGAAACATTTTAATCGGTGCAAGAGAATACATCCCATGATGGCTTTAGCATTACAAATTCTTCATTTCCGTTCATTTTTACAACGCGAAAATATTGAAATAAATACTGAAATAACTGAAGAATTGGAGAGATTAAGAAGCTGCAAAGTACCATTATTTTCATTCATAACAACCCATCTTCCCCATTCATTATTATAAAGTAGGAAATATAATTTTTTTCTATATTTTTCATAATATACTATATATGTATATTTCCATGCAGAAATTATCGAAATAGAAGTTATCACAGTAGGTACATATAATCACACTGTCAATATATTGTCGTCTGCCGGAGTATTATAACCGGAGAAAACGTCTGCCGTTTGAAGAATAAACTAATAATACTATTACAAATAACATATATAAAAATCAGATTTGTTAAAATACTTTCGAATTTTTTTTTTTTCAAATTTTCAAAAACGTCTGCCACGAGGTTACAACCGAAAAAATCGTCTGCCATTTATTTTTCAGGCTATATTTACCAGTTGCTGTGACCAAACGCCAGCTTTGGTAAAATACTTGCGAACTTGGTCTGATTTACGTACCTGTCTTACTTGGGTGACGTCATAGCTACCTTCGCTGGGCTTAGCTGTTCCCCATTTCATGTACGGTATGTATATGTAGAAGGGTCACCGAACAAAATATCATCTTTGGTAAAATACATGTACTCTGGCTCTTATACTATGAGTATGTGAAAGAACTGTAAACAATGTTAACATTTTACAGCGTGACTTCTGTGGTTGTGAGGTGAATTCCTTACTACAATTCTATCAGCTCTGTTCGCCGTCAAATCGAACATTACACAGAATTCAATTTGCACCTTCTCTGTGCTTTCTGTTCTCTGGTTGAAGCTGCAGAGAATACTTTCGGTATAGCGGGAGCGATATAATTCACACTCACATTATCAGCAGAAACAGCAGCATTAGACGGAGAAGGGATTGTAGAATCATTTGTACCAACAGCAGTCTCAGCACTAAGAGTGGGGTAGGCAGCATAGAGAGCATTCGAAGCTGGTGCAGAGAACTTGCCGTTATCGGACAATTTCTTTTGTACAATGCAGATCTCTGATTTAAGTTCGTTAAGCTTAACGATTAACGAATTTCGATCATCACATAGTTGTTGTATTAATGTAAGCGCCTTCGATTGTTCACTTCTCAGTGAACTTACTTCCAAAACCAGAGAATTAAGCACCACATTTACCTTATTAGGATTATAAGGCTCCAACAAAGGTTCAGTTACTTCCTTGTTTGATTGTTCAGCATTTGGTTGTTGCGAATTAAAAATATGAGAACACTGGACATTGCGCACTGATGGCGCCGCAGGCCGCGAACGAGTGAAACTCTAAAAAACATTTTTAGATTTCAGCAAAAAATCCACATCAGCCGGTAATAAATTCACACACGACAAGTGGAAGAATTGATTACATTTATGGCAGCTGATCTTGGGCTGAGCACGATCAACTCTATGGCCGCAAACGCACGGCCTTAATATAGAATAAATAAATGTACTGTAGCGGGAGGGGATTATTTTGAAGGAGATGAAATGGATAAAAACTTCCAATTTGATCACAGTGGTATATTAATTTGTTTTTGGAGATAGCATAGATAATCACCGTTAAATTTTCTGCAAACTGGCAAATACATTTTGGAAATCGATTAACTATCATTAGTAAATAAATCAGTAACATGTGAAGCAAGCGGAAAATAAATAGCTCAATAACCAAATTTAGTTATAATACCCTGGAGCCCTAGCACCTCTTATCATCAAAATACATATACATATCAAACATTGTGATTTGATGAATAGCAAATTTAATAATATAAATGTGTGATAATACTTACATGTACATATTTTAATTAAACATTTTTGAACAATCAGGCACTAATAATTTAAAAGCTAGTCTAATTTCACTGTATTATCTTCACTATAAAAGAATTTTATTTATACTTCAATCTAAGAAACACGTGCCCGCTTATGCTAACATCAGAAATTGAAATAGTAAGAATAATTGAATATTTTATTCCAAATTACATCACAATAACTATGTTTTGCTGAAAGTAAGGTATAACCTAAATTTTTTTTGTATTTGAATATTAAAATAATTAGTGATTATGCTATTAAATTGTAGCTTATATAAAACGTTTGTATTTTTAACATATCGCCATCTGTTAGAATCTTTTGGAGCTAACAAATAATTGTGACTGTCAAATAATAGACAAATAATATACAAATAATTTGCAATAATAAAATATTGCTATCATATATTGAGCTGTAAGCTATCCTGTCTCTCAAGTTGGATCAAATTGCACACGATGTGCAATCAAATTTAAAATCGGTTCAGTAGTTTAGGCGTCCATCGCGGACAAACAACGTGACACGTGATTTTTATATATAAAGATTACTATATGTATTTCATATTACTTATTTGTTAATTAAATTAAATAAAAAAATTATGTATATGCTTGAAAGAGTGTTTATACTGTATACTTTACACTTTGTTACGTAATACTATTATATAACATTTCTTTTACATATGGGGTATTAAACACCAAATCGACCACTTTTGAATCCGATCCCTTTAGATTTTGCTGAAATTGATTCATCCTTTTCTACCCTTTGAAAAACATGTTTGAGAATTTTTTAAAAATTTTTTGTCCAACCTCAAAAAAGTTATGATTTTTTCAAAAAAATGGCTTTTTTTATTTCCAAATAGCGATAACTTTTGTAGAAATTGACTTTTGGGGACCTTTTTTTAGATTTTTTTTTAATGAACTTTTTGAAAAAATACACGAGAAAAATTTAACACGATCAATTATATAAAATAATCGGTTTTTTTTTAAGTAAAATCGTCATTTTTTGAAAGTTCGCCATTTTTTTTCCTCAAAAAAAACTTCAATTAATTTGACAACTATCCTTGCTAATTCCGGAGTGGGCCGATTTTTTTTTATATTTTATTTATTTATTTAAAAAAAGTTGTCAAATTCTCAAAAATGAAAAAAGTTTTTTTTTCGTAAACTTTATTTCTATCATATAAAAAATATAATTTAACGATTTTATGTTATAATATTCTCAATTTATAGACTTAATTTAGTTTCAGAAAATGGCGAACTTCCAAAAAATGACGATTTTACTTAAAAAAAACCGATTATTTTATATAATTGATCGTGTTAAATTTTTTTCGTGTATTTTTTCGAAAAGTTCATTCAAAAACAAAAATTTAAAAATAAGGTCCCCAAAAGTCAATTTCTACAAAAGTTATGTCTATTTGAAAATAAAAAAGCCATGTTTTTGAAAAATTCATGACTTTTTTGAAGTTGTACAAAAAATTTTGAAAAAATTCTCAAAAATGTTTTTCAAAGGGTAGAAAAGGGTGGATAGGTTTCAGCAAAATCTAAAGGGGTCGGGTTCAAGAGTGGTCGATACGGTATGGAATACCCCATATATATAATATTACTTATTTGTTTAATAAATTTAAAAAAGAAAATACCCACATGCATGAATAGAGGAATTTTTGCAAAAAAGAGGAATTTCAACAAATTGTCTCGTTATCATATGGCAGCGCTCCATTTCGTCGTAATTGTTTGCACATAAATGTTGCTTACTACGAATGTTTCTTAGGCAAACAGTGTAAAGTATGGATTTATTTAAATACTTATTATTTAATTTAATTAATTTGAAATGAAAAATGTGCGTAGAATGTGTAAAACGTTATGAAATAGTTTGTTGAAATGTTCGAATTTTGGGAATTTTTGAACTTTAAAGTCGAATATCTCGCAAACTAAGCCTTTGCGGTACCTGTGACCGCCTATATTTTTTAATCAAGAGGACTTCCTCTTTCCAACGGTACATTCAGATCGCGGCGCCTAAGAAATCGGCATTGTACCAGGCTTTTAACGCTAAAAAGGTTTCTATACATTGACATCTCGCGACAACGATATGTAGTATATTGGCACTTTTTTTCATTTTGTAGTGCTTTATTATTCATAATTGATTTATGATCTTTTGATTGGGCTGCATTTTGAAGATATAAAATGGGCTAAATCGAAAAATTATGAAATTATACATATGTACATTAAGTAAAAATATAAAATAATTATCTGGCAGGATTGCCATTTAGGCAATTTTATAATTTAATACCATATATAGAAGAAAAAATAAATGAATGAAATAAATTTTCAGAGTCGGCAATGAGCCAAGTTGCAGCTTTCTTTTCTGAAGTAACATCAAAAGATTTTTCAATTTCTGGGCAAAATGCAAATAAGGGGTTTCCAGGCTATTTTTCTTTATAATTTTATTGAAACTTTTTCTATTAAATTTTGTTAAAATTCTTTTTCTTATCCTCGCGCATTTGAGAGGAAGTTCAATATGAAAAAAAACAAGAGGCGCACAGAAAAAACATAATTGTGAACGAAAGCACTTGATATCGCGGAACGCGCCAGTTATAAAAAGTATAAATTATACACGATTTTATATTTTAGAAATACAAGGTGCATTCCTAAGTAAACAGGACTAAAAAAAAAACAGAAGAAATGGGGTTTTCGGCAAAATCAATTTATTTTATTCAAAATGATAGGATTGCAGAGATAATTAAGTATATATTTAGAGACAAACTAAAAGTTGATGTTCACTCCCCGAGGTGTTAATCCAGAAGAAAATGTTATATTTCAAGAAGAATTAAAGAACAAAGTAATAACTAATACTTATACATGTAAATGTGAGAATGACAGTATGTAAAGAATGTAATGACGTAAATAATGTGATGACATCCATAGCTTTAGGTAGACGACTATCTTCAACACGCCCCTTCAATATGCAGGTCATTCGGTGGACAAACCAAGTCCGTTAAGATATCTGTCGTGGCTTGCTCGCGTCAATGGTTTCGTCATCACATCTGCAGTCATCTCTTGCGAAGATACGTGCCTCAATGAAAATAACCCTGCGCTAATGCACTTTCTCACAAAATGTTGTTTGATATCAATGTTCTTGGTACGCGCATGAAAAACGGGATCATTAGCCAAACACTGCGCACCTCTGGTGCCCACATAAATTATTACATCAGCGAGTTTTTGTAAACCAATCTCATTTAGGAGACTACGCAAATACACTGCTTCTTTTGCTGATTCCGCCAAGCTCACATATTCAGCTTCTGTGGACGAAAGAGCGACTGTGCGTTGTTTTTGTGACTTCCAGCTAATCGCAGCACCGCTGAGCAAGAAAACGTATCCCGTGTAGGAATGGCGATCAGTTGTGCAGCCTCCCCAATCAGCATCAGCGTACTCAACCATCTGTAAATCGGATTTTTGATACAGCAAGCTTCTATTGACAGTACCGACAAGATACCTTAAAATACGTTTGGCAGCATTCCGATGACATTTCAATGGGTTCGTGACAAACTGCGCTAGTCTTGACACGGTGTTCGCTATGTCTGGCCTTGGTACCATGGACATATACATTAGAGCTGCAATTAAATCACGATATGGACAGAGTTTATCAATTGAATTATTTTCAACTAAATTTATCTTTAACTCTGAAGGTGTAGCAACCGGGTTACACTCACTCATTCCAAATCTCCTTAATAATGCTTTTATGAAGCCACTTTACTTTAAAGTAATCTTACCATCCATTTGGTTAATCTCTAGTCCAAGACAATAATTTGCTCTACCAAGGGCCTTAAAGTCAAAATATTTCAAAAGTGGTTGCTTTAATTTGTGAATAATATTCACTTCACGTGACGCAATAAGTAGATCGTCTACATATACAAGGAGTAAAACTAAGTTATTCTCAAAATAACCATAAAGTAAACACGATTCATTTTCAGTGGGCTTTAACCCCATACTTATCAACTTCGATTTAAGTTTGGCATATCACTGCCTACCAGCTTGCTTAAGGCCATACAGAGCTTTCTTAATTCGACACGCATTACCTTCTTCGTTTAGTTTTTTTTTTTATCATTTTTGATGCTTCAATGCCAACGTCGCAATTTTTATCAAATTTCATTGTTATTCGTTGCAAAATACCACATAGCATGTCTGGTACCTTCATCAGCACTTTTTTGTTCAACGTTCCATTCAGATATGCGCTTACAACATCAAACTGCCAGATAATGAGATTAAAATGAGCCGACAATGCAAGTAATATCCGAATCGATTCTAAACGTGCATATTTTTGACCGTACCCTTTGGCTACAAGACGCGCTTTTCGTCGCTCGATTATACCGTCTGACCCATACTTACTTGTCAAAACAAAACGGCATCCCACTATATTTTTGTTGTGATCGACCGGAACAATATCCCATGTGTTGTTTTTAATAATATTAATTACTTCACATTCCAATCCGTCGTGCCATTCATCACTCTCATGCCCATTTAAAGCATCTTGTAAGCTAACCTCAGATATACTAGCAAACACAACATCGTCTCCTGCACTATCGTTGTCGCTCTCTGGATGTGCCGTTTTCTGTGATGGCTCTGATTTAACACGACTACGAAACACTTTACGCGGTCTTTCTCTATTTCCCATTCGCATCAGTTTTGGCCTACCTGGCGCTCTCCAAATTTCTTCTAATTCACAATCCGCAACTGCTGTTGGTTCGCTAATTCCGTTTTCATCGGTTTGAGAATGAGAAAAATCTAAAAATTTACGACAATTACTGTAATTCTATTCAGGAATTTTAAGTGGTAGCAGCAGATCACTAGTTTCATTTATTGGATTCGAAATCAGTTGATGTTCGCTAACAAACCGGACATCACGTGCACATATGATTTCATGCGCTTTCTGTATTCACACACGATAACCCTTTGTTTCTCTGGGATACCCAACAAACACACCTTCTTGACATTTAGGCGCCAGCTTATTTTTATCTGGTATTTTATCAAGCACCATTACCTTTGATCCAAACGACTTGAAGTGTTTAACACTTGGCTTTACCTTATTTAGGCATTCACAAGGCGATTTCCTACCTTATGTTCGGGATGGACATCTGTTTCTTATATGGCAAGCAGATGCCACAGCTTCTGACCAAAAAGTATGACTGAGGCCAGACTGCAATAACAAACACCTAGTCATGTCCAACAGTGTTCTATTCATTCGTTCAGCGACTCCATTTTGTTGAGGTGTCCTGAAAACACTTAGCCGACGAGCTATGCCACATTCTGAAAGATACTTATCAGAATCATTATTTAGATACTCACGTCCATTATCGGACTGCAAACATTTAATATTAAACCCAGTCTGTCTTTCCATGAAACTTTGGTACATCTTGAGTGCTTCGAAAACGTCAGACTTCTGCCTTAGTAAGTATATTTCGCACCACCTTGTACACTCATCTATAAAGGTAATAAAATATCTAGCTCGTCCAATGGATTTTTCTCTGAACGGTCCCACAACATCAGAATGTATAATTCTCATTGGTTCTGAACAAGGCACTCTGCCTCTATTGAACGGTAACGCAGACATTTTGCCTAATATACACACTTCACACTGTATCAGTTGCTTCACCTCGCCAATTTTAGAGACAGGAACTATGCCATCTCTTACCAATTTTGATAAATCAGCCCCGTTAGGATGACCCAGACGATAATGCCACTTCAACAGTTCGGAGCACTTCGCCTGAATAGAAGCACACTCGCTGCTTTCTCTGATGTAATGTAAATCACCCATGCGATCAGCAATCAAAGTAATTTCATCACTTGCGTTGGATACAAACGCTCCATCTTTGGTAAATGTCACTTTATGTCCCTTGTTAGTAATTTTTGCCACCGAAACTAAATTTGTGCGCAGTTCCGGAACAAACAACATATTTTGTAACTCAACTACTCGCTGGCCATCTGCGCCTGTCACTGACAAATGTACCACACCTTCACCTCGTACATCTGCACACGCCTGTTGACTTGCCAAATTCAACTTAACTTTGGATGATTTTTCCACGGTCTTAAACATGCACTCGTCACTACACAAATGAGCAGTACACCCACTATCTAATACCCAAGATCGTCTTCCACGCATATCCCCAAGACATTTTTCTTCTATTGCAGAATGATATGCTGATTATGTTTCACCAACACAATATGCCAAATGTTTGGAATTATTGGAATCTTTTCCGTGAACACCATTATTACTCCTAACAGAACAAGAGCTCGCCTTGTGCCCTAATGCGCCGCACTTAAAGCATCGGAATTCTCTTTTATTCTTTAAGAGCTTTTTCCTACTCAGCTTATCTTGCACATGTGATTTCGCGGCCATAGCCATTAGTGTATTACCAGCCGATTGCTTACGTGCTTCGCTCTCATCTATTATTTTTATTTTCAGTACCTCTGCTGATGGAAACGCATCGCGTGATTCTATTGCGCACCGAAAGTTTTCATAAGTAGACGGTAAACTATACAATAGCATGATACATAACAGATCACCGTTTATCTGTACATTCATGCTCTCCAACTTATCTACCGCATCGAAAAATTTCGCCATGTGCTCTTTCACGTCATCGCTTTCATCTAACTTTTGCAACATCAACTGCTTCAATAATGTTGCTTTACGTTCCGGTCCTTTTGACGCATAAATCGATTCTAGTTTCAGCCAAACTTCCCGCGAAGTCTCACAACCCCTGACTTGCTTTAGTTCGGATGGCTGAATTGGCAAAACCAAATCAGCTTTAGCTTTCTTGTCAGCTTTCAACGAAGCGCTTCTTGCTGTAGTGTCAGTCTCTGTCGGCATCAAATTAGAACCATTTACGTACTCGCAGAAATCATTTTTAGTCAGCAATGCTTCCACTTGCATGCTCCAAGTGTCGAAATTGTCCTTGGAAAGCAACTCGATCCGAGAAGATGTTGACGAAGTAATCGTAGCCATTACTTCAGCCGTATCAAAGCACCTGCTAGCTTTACTGATTTCAATTTTTTTTTAATCCAGAAGAAAATGTTATATTACAAGAAGAATTAAAGAACAAAGTAATAACTAATACTTATACATGTAAATGTGAGAATGACAGTATGTAAAGAATGTAATGACGTAAATAATGTAATGACATGCATAGTGTTAGGTAAACGACTATCTTCAACACAAAATAGTCTCCTTCTGCTTCAGTACAGCTTTTTCCACGGTCCAAACGCAAGTCGAACGAGTGTGTTAGCTCGTTGGCTGGTATAGCCGCCAGTATGTCGATACAATCCTTTTGAATGGCCTCTACGTCTGCATAACGCTCTCCTTTCATGGACAAATGCATTTTTCGGAAAAGAAAGAAGTCGCACGGTGCCGTATCAGGTGAATACGGGGAGTGGTTTATGGTTAAAATGTTATTTTTGGTCAAATTATCGGTCACAAGCGTCGATCGATGAGACGGCGCATTATGATGCAACAAACGCCAACTTTCATTTTCGCGATACTCGTGCCGAACACGTCGAATACGGTCCAAGTTTTCGGTCAAAATGCGATAACTCAATGCTTTGGAGATTTTAAATTCGGTTTCCATGAATTTCAATGATGATTTCGGCTGATTTTTGATGAATTCATGCACAGTTTGGATGGAATTTCCGATGATAACCGATTTTGATTAGCCCATATGTTAATCGTCATTTACGCCCTCACGAGCACTTTGAAAACGTTGAAACCACTAGTGCGCTCTGCTAGGGGATGGGCAATCATCGCCATAAACTTGTTTCATCAATCGAAACGTTTCGGTAAAAGTTTTACCAATTTTAAAACAAAAAGTTGGCTCTTTGTTCGAAGCTCATTTTCGCGCCGATAACACAAACATACTGACAACTAAAACGCAATAACTTCATTTCCAATGGATGAAATGTCATGAAATTCTCACTGGACAATCGATAAAGATAGCAGATTCTAACGCATTAGTTGTCATATAGATGGCGCCACCAGGAGGCGCTAGATTCAAAATGTCCTCTTTACTTTGGAAGACACCTTGTATATATATTTTGTAAGAATTTATAAATTAATTCACACTACTTAAAATTACTTTAGTTTCTGTTCTTACTCTTACTGTTGCTTCTTCAATACAAGAATGAGGATATGAATAATTAATAAGAATGGCAATATGAATTATATAGCCTAATTTCTTATGGCTGAGAGTACTTAATTCTAGACGTCAATTTATAGTTATTTTAAAGGAGAAATAAAAGTTAGGTACAAAAAGTAATGTTAAAAAAAAATAGGGTAAATACTACAATATGTAAATTCTCCATCTCTTAATAATAGAGCTATGCATATTTTCTAAATTAGAATTTTTATATTTCGGTTGTTCTTTATGTCTTAAGGATTTATAATTTTTAATGTATCTATTACACCTTTGTTCTTTGTAAAATTCTCTCTTTTCGTTTCTTTTATTTATAAATTTATTTTTTTTCTTATTAAAATGATGTAAATTTTTTCTTTTATTACAATTTTCTTGCTCAATATTTATTGCTTTAAATTATGAAGGGAACACTTCTCCAACCTGCACAAGAGAAGGTGAACCCCCAATCGATGACGATGGAGCAGACGTTCCATTGCTCGACCATGGAGATTCTTCTCCTGCTTCAATATCTTTTGCGTGATATGAACAACGAACGATCTGATATTTCTAAATCCTGCAAATAATTCTATTAATTGATATTGTAAAATATTATATTGATTGCAAAATTTTCCAAACTTTTCTTTTGTTAAATATTATTTTAAAATTGATTCTTAATTTTTTTCGAAGTCGAAAAGGTTTATATAAATCTTTTTATTTTTATGATTTAATTCTATATCTTTAGTTTTATGTTTTGTTATAATAATTTGAGTTATAAATCTATTTACAATGGTTTCCAAAATTGGGATGAGGTCATGAAAATCTTCAGACTATGAGTGAACGGTATCTAAATCTTCTGATAAATTATTATATAAAAAACCAGTAGATGCATTTATCATGTTAGTTTTATTAGTGTCTGCATTAATTCTGCTAAGAAAGTCTGCTACTAAGTAATGTAGGAAATATTTATATTAAATTCGTTTAACTTGATGGATCTCATTTTTCCCTTCGATTTAATGAAAAGCCATTTTTAGGGCTGATGATCTGATAGAATATCAAATTTGGTACCGTATAAGAATGGTCTAAAATAATTAGTAGCCGAAATAATAGCAAGCAGTTCCCGTTCAGTACCTGAATAATTTTTTTCATGATCGACTTGTAGAAAATATCGTCTAAATGGACCACACATATTTTATTAATAAAATCTTTCAGTAGTTTGTTAGTAAATCTTTGAAATGTGGCAGGCACATTTTTTTAGTCCAAATGGCATTCGGTTGAATTCGAAATGTCCATATGGCGTGGAAAAGGCAGCTTTTGACCGGCCTTCTTGTTTAACGAGAATTTGGTGAAACCCTTTTGCCAAAACATTTGTAGTGAATGTTGCTGATTTGATTTCTTCTAAAAAATGCATTTCACTAAAAATTAATGCTTTAAAACAGATTATTTTATTACTATTAAATGTAACGGTTCGATTGTATATATCAATAACGCTACGCATTGGAGTCACTATATTCTGTCCAATAATTGTATTGAAATATTTACCCTTAAAATCTACTGCTTTTTTATTAAATTCTAAAGGAATATTCGTGATTCCATGAATTATGGCAAATGTTTTGTATAAGTTGTATTCTTTTATATTTTTCCAGTTCATTTGTATCAAGTAGCGATGTTGTTGCACCAGTATCTATCAATGCTAAAACTTTTTCGTTGTCAATAGTTAATTCTATTAACGGTAGTGATTTCTTGAGGGTGTTGTGAAAAAATTTAAATTGTCATCACTATCGGGAACCCAAGATCCGCATAGTGCATCTGCTTGAAAATAATCTACTTCCATGGGTGACATGTTGTTTACCTCATTCTTTCTGTTGCGAAATTGGGCGGAGAGAGCTTGTGCATTATTATTGCGACAATTGCCACTATTTCTCGTTTGAGAGGGTTATTTTAAAAAAGCATTATTGTTGTGAGAGTTACAAAATCTTCGATCATTTGTATATCTATTTTTTTTATTATTAAATGTTTGAGAAGTTTGTTTATTACAAACTTAATTTTGTGTTAGAGAATTGCAAGGAAATATGTAATTAGGATATTGCAAATTTTGATTAAACTGAATTTCTTAAATTAGTTTTACTTTAAATAAAACAGTTTTCTTCTAGTATCAGCAGCTGCTTTAACGATGGAACTACCAATAATGAGTAGCATTAATCTTAAGTTCTTATTAATACTTAAGTTATGATCAATTGTTTGAACATTATTATCAGATGACTTAACAATTTTCAACCATATTAAAGCAATCTTAATGTTTCGATTTTGTCCTGAGCAGGCATCACTGTAAGCTATTATATGCTTTTGAGTGGTAATGTCCCGAATGTGCTTTAAGATGTAGGACGCAACTTCCTGTGATCCGCTTGAGGCGATTGTTTCATCCCATGCATACATTTTAGCATTTCCATTGTGAAAATTATGAAACCCTAAGTTGTATACAAGTTAAAAAACGTTTTGTTGTTTTTATTAAAAAAAAATGTTATCTAGGCTATGCTCCTTTATTGAATTCCATTTAAGAACTAAAGTTTACAATTAATTATACTTAACTCTAGACCTATGTTTGTTGTTGCAATGGGTACGGAGTTTGCTGATGCTGCGCTTCCCACAGGTTGGCACTTCGCTGATGTTGCGCTTCCCACAGTTTGCCACTACACGTGTCGCACTCTCAGCGATTTAGTGGTGTCATATTATGTTACTTTGTATCATATGATATTAATGCATCATATGATACGTTTGAATGTATAGGGTGCGAACTAGTCCCCCCTTGAAATTCAAACGTCCTCGCTTGAATCTTTAGGTGTATTGAAAATTTGGTTGAGTCCTTCTATTGCCGGTTGTGAGAGTTTGTTGGGTTCATCTTCTTTTTTTTGATCAGAAGTTTCTTTCCGAAAATTAGGGCGATGAATATTAAAAGGATGATTAGAGTGATGCTGGTTCCGTGTTTTACTCTGTTTGCTGCTTCTTACAGACTTACTTCTTTTGTATTTTTGAAGTTAAGCTGTTTCAGCATCTCCAGCGAGAGGAATTCTTCTATATTGAGTACTGCGGATGGCGGTTGAAGGATGGCTGGTAGTGGTTTACTTGCTGTTCTTTCTTTATAGAACTTTTTTCCATTGATAACAATAGTTACGTTGGTATACAAAATTATGAAGGTCCCGTTTAAAAATGTTAGTTCGTCGTTTATTGAAACTTCTCCTTTGTATTTATTTAGGAATATTATTCTAGGTCCCATTTCCTCTATTGTTATGATATGCTGGTTGTTGACCTCCGTGCAGTTTGGCAAACGACTTTTTAAAAGATTATTTATACAAGTATCATTACTTAAATCTATTACATTATTGCTTAAGCATATTTGTAGGGAATTGTATTTTTTAAAATAATTTTCTATTCAATAAATTCCCTTTTCGCAGTTTAAAATTGTATTGAAATTGATTTTATTGATTCTCCCGTTATTTTTTACTGCTCTAATATCTAAAGGTTTAAAATTTTGGTTATCCACGGTAGGGAAGCTAACAATATAAATTATAATTTTACCATTAGTTGCAATTTTTAATTCGGAAAATTCAAGTGCTTCGTCTAAATTTACATATGGAATATTGTCATTGTCTATTACTTCTTTCACCATATTTATTTCTTCATTTCATCAAGTAAAAGAAATTATTATGTTGGCTTTTGCCCAATGTATTGCGTATGCACTATTTAAAATTTCTTCCTTAATTATTTCTAATTTGTATTTTAACTGTAAAAATGCTTCAATTTCTAAACTTTTTTCACTTCGCTTGGTTTTAATTATATTATTTGTAATATTTGTTATCTCGCTAATTTTGCCTATTGTAAGTTTTTTAATTAATACCTGATTATTGTTATTTTGTAAGACATTATTTATTTTATTTGAAATTATTTCGAAGTCTTCATGGTCTGAACTTCCTGCAATCCATTTCCATGCGCTACCCAGGAAATTTATTTATCTTTTTATTTTTTGCTCTACTTTTAAATTGTTAAGTTGGGCTCTTATCTGTGTTATTATGTGGGATATGAAGGGGCAGTTAGGGTTTTTGCGGATAGTTTCAGTTTTAATAGTCGCTTCTGTGTGGTCTAGTGTGTCCGTATATTTTTCTATGTCAATTTCATGTATTATCCTAAATGTTCCTGTTTGTAGTCTAGCCGTTCCCTTTTCTATTGTTATTAATTGGGAGTTTGGGTAGTCGAGGATTTGTACTTCTGCCAGGCATAGCGGTAATAATATTCTGGAAAAAAATGTCAGTACATATTTAGTTACGTATTCTACCATTGTGAATTATTGGTCATTTTTCAGTTAACACGGTACTATTTTTGTCTTCCTTAACTATTTCCTTACTGTAGGGTTTACTTAACTTAGTTCCTAATCTCCTATTTTTCTCAACGAATATTATTTGTCCTGGTAGATATGATTTTATTT
Organism: Bactrocera zonata; assembly: GCA_037783105.1. Classification (NCBI taxonomy): domain Eukaryota; kingdom Metazoa; phylum Arthropoda; class Insecta; order Diptera; family Tephritidae; genus Bactrocera; species Bactrocera zonata. Next base: position 1,419,016 of record JBAWJQ010004943.1, on the reverse strand, counting down.
CCTTCTTATTTTTACTATGGTATTCTTATGGTATTCCTTTCTTTGTTTCTCAGCTAATTTTTCTAAGTTGCTTTGTCTAGTTCTTTCTATGCCTTCAGGGGTAAATGTAACACTTCTATGAAAAAATAGGTCTACTGGTCTTTTAAATGTAGTGGAATGAACTGAATGGTTATACTCGGACACTGCTCTTTCTAAAAGTTCTTCAAAATTTCTGTGTCCACCGTTTTCTTTTATGCAGGGCATTATTTCAATTAATGTGGAGTGGAACCTTTCCACTTGTCCGTTAGCTTGGCTTTGTACGGAGGAGTAGTGTAAACTTCTATTCCTAACTCGTCTTTCATCATAAATTTTAAAGAGGCTGAATTTAGAGATGGCTCATTGTCGATAACTATTTATTTTGGTACTGCGTATTTTGTTACTGCGTATTTCGTAAATTTGTTTAAAGCTGTCATTACTATTTTTCCTTCTGTTAAAAATATATCGATATGAACTGTGTGTCCTGGATATGTTGGTAATGGAGTCTCTGCAATTTTCGGTTGATTGCGATGTCTCTCGTACTTATTTTCTTTACAAACGGTGTAGTTGGCTATTATTCGTTTTATTTTATTTAACATACCAGGAAAATATTTAGTTTCGAGAATTTATGTTTTATTTTCAGTGACATTCCTATGTGCTCTTAAATGTTCTTTTAATATGACGTTCTCCTGCTCTTGTTCGTTACTAATATCTTCAACTAGTTTTTGGGTATATCGGCTTTTAATGCTACTAAAATGAATAGGATAGATATTTTGCATCATACCCATTATCCTTTCTTCGGTATGAATTCCATTTATAACGGATGGGTTAAGGTATCGTTTCATATATGAAATCAATAACTGTTCGTTGTACTTTGGCTCTGTAATTATATGTCTATGCACTGTTGGAAAGATTATTTTAAATTGATATGAAGATATTTCGTCAATCTTGAAAAAAATTTGATTTTTGAAAACATTGATTGGAACTTCTGTACAAGGGATTAAATTATGGCTTGAGCTTTCATCACTATGAATCGTAGGTGTGAATGAATTTATTTGTATTGGTATCCTTGAAAGGGCGTCTGCGACTACATTTGTTTTACCAGGTTTGTAAGTTAGTTCATAGTTATATTCTTCTAAAATGGCTTTCCATCGCTTCATTTTACTATTAGTATTCTTATGGCTTAAGGCATAGGTAAGAGGTTGATGATTTCATCACTATGAATCGTAGGTGTGAGTGAATTTATTTGAATTGGTATCCTTGAAAGGGCGTCTGCGACTACATTTGTTTTACCAGGTTTGTAAGTTAGTTCATAGTTATATTCTTCGAAAATGGCTTTCCATCGCTTCATTTTACTACTAGTATTCTTATGGCTTAAGGCATAGGTAAGAGGTTGATGATCGATGATAATTTTAACTTTTTTTGAACCGTAGAGGTAATTTCTAAGTGAATTAAGTGACCATATTATACCAAGCATTTCCTTCTCATTGGTGGCATACTGTTCTTCGGCTTTACTTAGAGTTCTCGATATGAAAGTAATTGGTCTACCGTCTTGCGATAGGACGGCACCTAGTGCGAAATCTGAGGCATCGGCCGTTAGTTCAAAATTTTATCGAAATTTGGATGCGCTAAAACTATATCCTTGGATACTAAAGTATTTTTTATTTTATTAAATGCTTCCAAGGCCTCGCTGTCTAATTCTATTTCTATTTTTTCGAATTCCGTTTGGAGACATGACCGGCTTCTCCTCTTAAGCTACTTTTGCGTAATCCTGGATAAATCGTCGGTAATAACCTGACATACCTAGGAAGGATCTTAATTCTTTGAGAGTTTGTGGAACTGGAAATTTGGCTACTGCTTCTACTTTTTCAGGGCTGGTTTTTATTCCATTTGAACTGATTACATATCCTAAAAATTCTACCTCTTCTTTAGCAAATGTTTATTTATCTAATTGAATTTTCATGTTAGCATTTCCCAGAGTTTGAAATACTAATTCTATATTTTTAAAATGTTCTTCTTCGTTTTTGCCAAATATTATTACATCATCGATGTAAACATAGCATCTTACTTCTATATGTTGACGAAGGATATCGTCTAGTGCTCTTTGGAATGTGGCTGGTGCATTTTTTTAACCGAATGGTAAGCGGAGGAATTAATATTTTCCGTTGTTTACGGAAAATGCTGTTTTTTCAATGTCTGACTCGCGAAGTGGAATCTGATGGAACCTACTTTTTAAGTCAATAACAGTAAATAGTTTATTGTTTCCCAGATTTGCAAGGACTTCGTTAATTTCTGGTATAGGATATTTATCGGGGATCGTAACTGAATTGAGTTTATGATAATCTTCGACCATTCGGAATTTTTTTTCGCCAGAGGTATCTGCCTTTTTGTTAACTATCTGAATTGGGAGTTATACGGAGATTTCGATCTATTTATTATTCCGTTATCTAAGAGTTCTTCAATTTGGCGTTCGATTTCGTATTTTAATGCCATGGGGTACGGGTATGGCTTGGAGTAAACGGGGGTTTCCGTTGTTGTCCGGATTTCACCTTTTACGAGGGTGTTGTAGGTAAGTTTTTCATCGGGATCGGAAAAAAGGTTTGGACATTTATCAATAATATTGTTAATTCTGTTTTGTTGTTGTAATGAGAGATGTGGGGTATTGATTGCCACATTATTCACTTCGTGGGATATTCGTTGTTTTAAGGTTATATTTATACTTTGACAAATCGTCATTAAGTTTTGCTTTTAATTCTTTAAGTGTATCGTTGCCTATTGTGCCGTGGAACGGCCCTAGAGTTGGTAATATAAAAAATTTTATTTTCCCTATTGTTGGTCCGAAAATGTCGATGAAGGTATGGTGAGTAATTTCAATTGTTCCGGCAACTGATTTTACCGTAAAGGGCTTTCCGTTCAGAATTGGATTCCTTATTCTAGTGGATTGGATGTAATTCTTATTGGATCCGGTATCGATAAGAAAATCGATTGTGTCTCCGCGCCTTGTTCTAAATTCGTAATAAGGTAGCGAAGACGGCGCTAATCTAAAAAATTAATAGTATCAGGCTCATTTTTTCCTGCATTGTCGCAATTGCCATCGTAGGAATTGTCGTCGAATATCCCGTTGGGGTCTGATTCTACTGCGTTAGTAAAAAAATTTCGTATTTTGCTTGGAGGGTGAGTTAGTTGTGCGGAAATCGGACGTTTCGGTGGTCGATTTTCCTGGAATGTATTGGGCCTATTCTGATAATTGATTTGTCTTGAACGTATTGATTGGTCTACTTCCATTGGGGTCGGTGGTTTAGGTGGTAAGTTCGGTCTGTTATTAAAGGAGGTATTTTCTCTGGTAATATGGGGTCGGGTAATTGTTGAACCTCGGCATGAATCCTGGGTTATTTTGCATATAGTTGGGAGAGTGTTGGAGATATCGATTTGATTGACGACCGAATGCCTGTTGGTCGAAACTTCGTCTGGGAGATTGAGAATACGTTAATTCGGGGTAAAAAGGTCTGTTGTTATTGAAATTATTAAAATTGTTATTTCGGGGAGGTCGTGGTGATGGTTGAATATTGGGTTTGTGTGCATTGTTCGCGTGGTTTATTCTATATGTCATGTTGTCAAGTTTTTGACATAAATGTAATGCTTGGGGCAAGGTTGTCGGTTCTTTCACGCTGAGAAGACGAGGTAAATCGCCATTTAGTCCTCTAATAAATGTGTCAAGAGCTTTGTCCCTATATTAGTTTGTCATAGTCCATATGGACTCGTCACTTAATTCGAGACATGAAATTTTATCTAATATAAGTGAAAGGTGTTGATAAACTCTTTGATAGAAGGTCGGAATGTCGTCATAGCGTTAGACCAGAGTGGTCATCTGATATTCGAGGGTACCTATGTCTCTTTTATCTGAACAATGCATCATAAGGCAGTTTCTAATTTGGCTCCAATCAAGTGGAGTATTATATGGTTCTAATGCGGTGTCGGCATCACCAATTACTTTATGCCTGATCGTATGAAGTATCGCAAGATATTTAGGGGTATTCTTGACTCCCTCGTAGGCTTTAAAAATCCTGTCTACGCTCTTCCTCCAGGAGTTAAATTCCCCTGGTCGTCCTGAGAATTCCCTAAGGCATTTCACAATGTCCGGAATCTTTTTAGTTCATTTATGTTATTCGCGTTTAGTGTCACGCTATGGTCGGGTTCTGTAAAGTTTGTTACAGTTTGCGTACTCATTCGTTCGAGTACTTCTCGAACAATTGTTGTTATAAGAGTTGGGTTTAGGGGTGGAAGGGTTTAAAGGATGGGTGGAAGGATTTGGAGGTTGGGTGGTTTGCCCATAATCTAGCCTCATTTGGTTTAGCTGCTCAATAAGTTCTTCAGCTGTGTCTGGCATTGTAATCTTTTTATTTCCTTTCTTTGCACTAGCACTTTCCTTAACAATTTAAGAATTTTTTGTAAAAGCTTAATTTAATTGAGGACTGTTTTTCTCCCTCTTTTTTTTCTTCGAGTAATTAAATTCCGTTAAACTAAATTTATTTTCTTTAAGTTTAAGACCCCTCTTTTCTTTGTTTTGAATCTCTTTCTATTTGGGTTGAAGAATTTAATAATTTAATTCTGTACTGTTTACAGTGACAATATTCTTTATTATAATCTTAGTATTTTTTATAAAGCTTACATTGAAGGGAATCCTTATGCGTTCCGGCGTTGTCCTCTTTCCTACTGGTACTGGGGTCCCTCGACGCTTTTTTTTTTAAATCCCCCTTTGGGCGTAGTAGCCGCTCGTTATCACAGTATTATTATTTGTTTTTGTTTTTTCCACTTTTAACGTAGCCTTACTTTTTATTTTTTTTTCAGGCTCTTTTTTCTATTTTTTTCACGATTTATACCGTTCGCCACTCGCGTAGCCTTACTTTTTGATTTTCAGGCTTTCACTACTTCGCGCGCTGGTCCCTGCTCGGGAGCCAGTTAAAAAACATTTTGTTATTTTTGATAAAAAAATATTTTTTGGGAGCTGTGCTCCTTTATTGAATTCCACTTAAGAACTAAACTTTACAATTAATTATACTTAACTCTAGACATTATGCTTGCCGCTGCAACCGGTACGGAGTTTGCTGACGCTGCGCTTCCCACAGGTTGCCACTACACGTGTCGCAGTCTCAGCGATTTAGTGGTGTCATATTATTTTACTTTGTATCATATGATATTAATGCATCATATGATACTGGGAGAACAATTAAACTTACCTTAATGCTCAAGCAGCTCACGACTTACGGTCTTTGACCAAGTATCCTCTGGGTAGCCTTAGAACATCCTTTTAAAGGCAAGCTAAAGTGGAAAGGCGAAACATCCCCTCCGCAGGGTTGTGCGTTGGGTTTAAGATCCACCACGTAAAAACAAACACCCCCAATAAAAAAAAAAACAAGTGTCGGATGAGTGCCCCCCTTGTGGCATTTACTACAGTGGCCATATAAAGCGGCGCACGTTAGGTGTGGGATTCGTGGTGGGAGAGGGACTCCGTCGCCGAGTATTTTCATTCACTCCGGTTAATGAACGTTTACTACGTTGTGACTAAAGATGTCTTCTATGAGCCCTTGGAGCACACTTATGAGAGCTGCCCCTGCCACGATGTCAAAATAATGCTTGGCAATTTTAACGCCAGGGTGGGCAAAGAAGGTATCTTCGGCACTAAAATCGGTAAATTCAGCCTCCACGACGAGACATTCCCAAATTGGTTGACTCTAATCGACTTCGCCGGGGCCCGATACATGGTTATCTGTGGTACTAGATTCCAGCACAAGAAAATACATCAAGCCACCTGGCTGGCTCCGTATAGAAAAGCCACTAACTAGATCGATTATGTTGTGATAGACGGAAGACGCGTCTCCAGTTTTCTAGACGTGCGTACGCTCCGAGGTCCTAACATCGACTCTGACCACTATCTTGTTGCAGCCAAGATGCGCACCCGCCTTTATGTAGCAAAAAACGTACGCCAACAAACACATGGAAAGTTCGACGTCGAGAAGCTGCTATCACTCTCTGAGAGCACTCGTCAACAACTCGTTATAAGGGAACTGTTGGACGGCATTTCAAACTCCTTAAGTACCGCTGCATCCAAAACCATTGGTTTCCGGAAAACGCAAAAGAACAGCTGGTACGACGAGGAGTGCCGTGTCGCAGCCGAGAGAAAACAGACTGCCTACCTCGCAACGTTACGATCGACCACAACACGTGCGAGATACCGAGAGTTGAAGAGGGAAGCGAGACGAATTTGCAGACAGAAAAAGAAAGAGGCCGAAAGGCGTGAGTATGAAGGGCTTGATTAGCTGGCCAACGAAGGTAATGCACGAAAATTCTTCGACAAAATGCGGTGGCTTACAGAAGGTTTCAATACCGGAGCATACTCTTGTAGAACCTGCAAGGTTATCTATGCCCAGATCATACTTAAATTATGGAGAGAACACTTCTCTAGGCTGCTGAACCCGATTCCCTAATCGATGACGATGGAGCAGACGTTCCATTGCCCGACCATGAAGAAGTTGGAATAGCAATTGGAATTTAAGTGTGCTCTGCCCAATCCACAAAATGGAAGACCCCACAATCTGCGCCAACTACCGCGGGATAAGCATCCTCAACATCGCGTAGACTTTCTCTCCAGCGCGTTGTGTGAGAGATTAAAGCCACCGTCAACAAACTGACTGGCTCTTATCAGAGTGACTTTAGACCTGGCAAATCAACAACCGACTAGATTTTCACCTTGCGCCAAGTTTTGCAAAAGACCCGTGAAAGGAGAGTTGACACACACCACCTACTCGTCGGTTTCAAAGCTGCTTCCAACAGCACGAAAAGAAGCTGCCTTTATGCGCTATGTCTGAATTAAGTATCCCTGCAAAACTTATACGGCTTCGTAAACTGACGTTGAGCAACACCAAAAGTTCCGTCAGGATCGAAAAGGACCTCTTCCGTCGCGAGTTAACAACCGCGCGCCAGTCGTTTATTCTTTTCGCTACGTGGCGCCAATTGGATATTCCAAGCGCAGCCAGGTCTTTCTCCACTTCGTCCTTCCAACGGAGGGGAGCTCTTCCTCTTCTTCTGCTTCCCCCGGCGGGTACTGCGTCGAATACTTTCAGAGCTGGAGTGTTTTCGTCCATCCGGACAACATGACCTAGTCAGCGTAGCTGCTGTCTTTTAATTCGCTGAAATATGTCGTCATATATCTGATACAGCTCATCGTTCCATTGAATGCGATATTCTATAGATGGAAAATATTTCAGTACCTGTGATTTTGTCACAAATAGTTAAAAATCACTGGTCACAGCTGTGACAAGTTTCCTAGAGTAGCAGTGACATGAGAAACTTCGACAAAGTAGCAGTCACACTATCACATAAAAAATTGCGACTGTGACAAAGTAGCATTCACAGTGAAACATAAAAAATTGCGACTGTGACAAAATAGCATTCACAATGTATTATAAGAAATTGCGGCTGTGATGAATTCATATTCATTAAAGCTATGAATTTACTTCAACTTTAGATAAGTAAAAATTTATTGACATATAAAATAAGTTAATTAAGCTTTAAACGGGTAATACTTATGTACAAATTAAATTGATTACAGAAACTTTAATGCAATATTTGAGCCAATTATAAAACTTTTAATCTTAAAATTGAATCAATTTGTATACATATACATATATTGGTACCGTAAATATAAGTAACGAAATATTTTTAAAAGTATGTTTGCGTTTGCATTAATTAGTTTCTATTGAGTGTCCTTATATTGAAAAAAAACCATCAGAGATTATATTTATTGTGACTTAAAAATGAAAAGAAAAAAATGTAGAAAAATCAGTATCAATATGGAGTTCTTTCGATAAATACGCAAAGGAACATAAACCACATAGTATCGTAGAAGCAAAAGCCATTATTGAAATTCAGTAATATTTGGAAGATGGGCTGGTTTCCCGTAGTTGCAATCCATTTCATTGGTGGATTGAAAATAAATACAGATACCCAAAAATGGCAGAATTAACAAAAAAGTATTCATGTTTTTAGCTTTTTTTGGCTTTCTTTTCCATTTAATGTTATTATTTTTAACACTATTTAATTTTATCTTTTATGTATATATTTTATACCTGCTAATTTTCTAAAAATTAATTTACTGTTTTAATGTCTGTTTATTCTAATAAATATCTAAATTGTACTTAAATAAAGAAAGCAAACAATTTTGTTCTACTTTATTGGCCTTTGTTTGTTACCATTTTTATAACAGTCACAGTTTAAAATCACTGCTACTACAAAGTCACAGTCACAAGTAGCAGTGTTCCTTAAAAGACACAACATCGCCCATCACTACGATATTCACCGCGGCCAACGCGCAAAGGGCCATAAGTCTTTCGCAGAAATTTTCTCTCCAAAACTCCCTCGCAACGTCGACTCATCAGTTGTTGCCATCGTCCAAGCCTCTGCACCATAAAGCAAGACGGGAATTATGAGTGACTTATAGAGTTTGGTTTTTGTTCGTTGGATTTCCCGGCTGGAATTGTTGGTGGTGTATGCGCTGGTTACAAGTTAAACGAAATTATCTACGACTTCAAAGTTATGACTGTCAACAGTGAGGTGAGAGTCAAGTCGCGAGTGCGACAACTGTTTGTTTGATGACAGGAGATATTTCGTCTTGCCCTCGTTCACTGCCAGACCCATTTGCTTCGCTTCCTAGTTCAGTCTGGAAGAAGTAGAATTAACGGCGTGGGTGTTGAGGTCGATGATGTCAATGTCATCGGCATACGCCAGCAGCTGTACACTCTTACAAAAGATTGTACCTGCTCGATTAAGTTCTGCAGCTCGAATTATTTTCTTCAGAAATAAGTTGAAGAAGTCAAACGAAAGGGAGTCGCTTTGCCTGAAACCTCATTTGGTATCGAACGGCTCGGAGAGGTCCATCCCGATCCTGACGGAGCTTTTGGTGATGCTCGACGTCAGTTTACACAGCCGTATTAGTTTTGCGGGGATACCAAATTCAGACATCGCGGCATAAAGGCAGCTTCTTTTCGTGCTGTCGAAAGCAGCTTTGAAATCGATGAAGAGGTGGTGTGTGCCGATTCTCCTTTTACGGGTCTTCTCCAAAATTTTGCGCATGGTCAATATCCGGTCGGTTGTTGATTTGCCAGGTCTAAAGCCACACTGATAAGGTCCAATCAGTTTGTTGACGGTGGGCCTTAATCTTTCACACAATATGCTCGATAGAACCTTATACGCGATGTTGAAGAGGCTTATCCCACGGTAGTTTGCGCAGATTGTGGGGTCTTCCATTTTGTGGATTGGGCATAGCACATTTAAATTCCAATGGTTGCGCATGCTTTCGTCGACCATACTTTACAAAGAAGCTTTGTGTTTTTGAATAGCTCGTCCGGCAATCCGTCGGCCCCGCCACTTTGTTGTTCTTCAGGCGGGAATTGCTATTCGAACGTCATCATGGTCGGGCAATGGAACGTCTGCCCCATCGTCTTCGATTGAGGAATCAAGTTCGCCTTCTCCTGGCGTTGTACGTTCTCTACCATTCAGCATGCTGGAGAAGTGTTCCCTCCATAATTTAAGTATGCTCTTGGCCTAGATCTCTGGCCACAGATCAACTTTGGGTGTTCTACAAGAGTATGCTCCGGTCTTGAAACCTTCTGTAAGCCACCGCATTTTTTCGTAGAATTTTCGTGCATTACCTCCGTTGGCCAGCTAATCAAGCCCTTCATTCTCACGCCTTTCGGCCTCTTTCTTTTTCTATCTGCAAATTCGTCCCGCTTCCCTCTTCAACTCTCGGTATCTATCCCATCCCGCACGTGTTGTGGTCGATCGTAACGTTGCGAGGTAGGCAGTCTGTTTTCTCTCCATTGCGACGCGGCACTCCTCGTCGTCCCAGCTGTTCTTTTGTGTTTTCCGGAAACCAATGGTTTCGGTTGCAGCGGTACTTAAGGAGTTTGAAATGCCGTCCCACAGTTCCCTTATAACGCGTTGTTACGAGTGCTCTCAGAGAGTTATTGCAGCTTCCCTTTTCTTCTAAAACACTGGAGACGTGTCTTCCGTCTATCACAGCATGATCGATCGGGTTGGTAGTTTTTCGATCCGGAGACAGCCAGGTAGCTTGACGAATCTTTTTATGCTGGAATCTAGTACTACAAAAAACCATATTTCGGGCCCCGGCGAAGTCGATCACCCTCAACCCATTTGGGGATGTTTCCTCGTGGAGGCTGAATTTACCGACCGTAGTGCCAAAGATACCTTCTTTGCCCACTCTGGCGTTAAATTCGCCAAGCACGATTTTGACATCGTGGCGGGGGCAGCCCTCATACGTGCGATACAAGCACTCATAAAAGGCACCTATGGTCACATCGTCCATCTCTTCCATCGGGGCGTGGGCGCAAATCAGCGATATGTTGAAGAACCTTGCTTTGATGCGGATTGTTGCTAAACGCTCATTCACCGCAGTGAATGATAGTACTCGGCGACGGAGTCTCTCTCCGACCACGAATCCCACACCGAACTTGAGCTCCTTTATATGGCCACTGTAGTAAATGTCACAAGGACCTACTCGTCTCTGTCCTTGTCCCGTCCATCGCATTTCGTGGACGGCGGTGATGTCAACCTTCACTCTAACGGGGACGTCAACCAGCTTGGCAGCGGCACCTTCCCAATTAAGAGACCGGACATTCCAGGTGCTTGCCCTCAAATCAAAATCATTGCTACGTTTGCTGTGGTCATAATCAAAAAGGGGGTCTCTCATCCGAGGCAGTTGGTATCTTTTTATTGGGTGGGTTCCAAACAGTGCGCACAACCCTTTGTAGGGAATATTTCGTCTTCTCACTTTAGCTCGCCTTCGAACGGATGTTCTTAGACTACCCAGAGAATACTTGGTCAAAGACCGGAAGTCGTGAGCTGCTTGAGTCATTTGTAAAAGAATCGTTTCTGGCTACTCCCAAGTGAATGGCGATCAGAGAACTTTCCTCACTTGCGTGAACTTCTACACATGACTCCATCTTTCAGTGAGTGACGATCAGAGAACTAAAATTATAAAATTTTTACAATATTTTTATTGAAAATAATTGTTTAACGAAATTCTTGTGACCTTCTATATAATCCATTATATCATAAAACACAGTAATTAAAATGTTCTATCTAGTTATCTTTTATGGCCGCATTTATTTCGTTAACATCTTTATTTTTTGCTGACAAAAAAGCTCTTACACTCAACCAAGCATTTTCTAATTGCAATAGTATGTTCTGAAAACCACTTTCAATCATTTCTTCTTTTGATTGAGTGAAACCGCAGAAACTCATTGGTAACGTTATTAATCCGATGTCCTCAACTGGAATTGCAAGTGTCGGAAAAATTCATCAGCTGATGCATCTTTTTGAAGTTGAACTCGAGCACTTCCTTGAAATTATTATTATTTTTCAATTTTACCTAGTAAATAAAACTAAAGTACTAACAAACAATTCTATTCTAATAAATGAAGAGAAATACTTAAAAGCTAAATGTAAAGAAATACATTTGCTGCCACTGTTGTCTTACTAGGTAGGAAGGCTTTTTGCGTTTCACCCGGATTTCTCGCTCAGCATTTTCGATGAGTCTGGAGGCTTCCTCATTAACGAGCTGTCTAAGCCTTAGTTCATGAGACTTTGTAATTTTGGAATTTTTTTTTTTACCATTGAACTCACGCAATCCCATAGTTAGGTTCCCTAGGCCCAAACTGGTTTCAGAACCTGATTGTACACTATCAGTTTGTTTTGATAGAGTTGATTTCTTGCCAACTTGGGGGGCAAATTTCATATTTTCAAGCTCACTTATATTTTTATACTTTTACAACCAGTTGCTAAAGAGTATTATAGTTTCGTTCAACTAGGTTGTATGTATCACTTCAAACTCTGCGAGACAGATATAATTATGTATATATAAATGACCAGGATGACGAGAAAAATTAAAATTCGGTTAACTGTCTGTCTGTCCTATGTAGAAGGATGGAGTCATGTGTAGAAGTTCACGCAAGTGAGGAAAGTTCTCTGATCGCTATTCACTAGGGAGTGGCCAGAAACGATTCTTTTACATATGGCTCAAGCAGCTCACGACTTCCGGTTTTAGACCAAGTAACCTCTGGGAAGCCTGAAAACATCCGTTCGAAGGCGAGCTAAAGTGAGAAAGCGGAATATCCCCTACACAGGGTTGTGCGCTGGGTTTGGGACCACGTAAAAAACGCCCCAATGAAAAGATACAAACTGCCTTAGATGAGGGACTCCCCCTTTTGATGACTACCGCAGCAAACGCAACCAGGATTTTGATTTGAGAGCGTGCACCTGGTATGTTCGGTCCCTTAATTGGAAGGTGCCGCTGTCCAGCTGTATGATGTCCTGGTGAAAATAAAAGCTGACATCACCGCCGTCTAAGAAATGTGATGGACGGGACAAGGACATATCGCTGATTTGCGCCCACTCCCTGACGGAACAGAAGGACGATGTGATCAAAGATGCCTTCTATGAGCGCTTGGAGCTGCCCGCCACGATGTCAAAATCGTGCTTGGCGACTTACACGCCAGGGTGGGCAAAGAAGGTATCGTTTGGACTGCGATCGGTAAATTCAGCCTCCACGTCGAAGCATCCCCATTTGGATTGAAGCTGATCGACTACGTCGGGGCCCGAAATATGGTTATTTGAAGTACTTCATTCCAGCATAACAAAATACTTTAAGACACCTGGCTGTCCCCCGATCGAAAAGCCACTAACCAGATCGATCATGTTGTGATAGACAGAAGACACGTCTCCAGTGTTTTAGATGTGCGTCCGCTTTGAGGTCCTAACTCGCACCATCACCTTGTTGCAGCCAAGATTAGCACCCGCTTTTGTGCAGCAAAAACTCACCCCAACAAACATAATTAAGGTTCGACGTCGAGAAGCTGCAATCACAACAGATAGCCGAACGATTTTCTACTCGACTTGCACTCCTGCTCACTGAGAACACTCGTCAACAACTCGGTATAAAGAAACTGTGGGACGGCATTTCAAACTCCTTACATACAGCTGCAACCGAAACCATTGGATGGGATACATACCAAGAGTACAGAAAAAAAGGGGCCGAAATGCGTGAGTATGAAGAGCTTGATAAGCTCAGACAGGGGTAATGCTCGAAAATTCCACTAAAATATGCGGCGGCTAACTGAATGTTTCACGACCGGAGCATACTCTTTTAGCACCCCCAAAGGTGACCTAGTGACTTATGTGCAGAGCATACTTAAATTATGGAGGAAACAATTCTCCAGCCTGCTGAATGGCAGTGAACGCACATCGCACGTTCCATTGCCTGACCATGAAGAAGTTCGAATAGTAATTGGAATTTAAGTGCACTCCGCCCAATCCGCAAAATGGGATACCCAACAATCTGCGTCAACTGCCGCGGGAAAAGCTTCCTCAACATCGCATAGACGTTCTATCGAGCGTATAGTGTGACAAAATGAAGCCACCGTCAACAAACTGATTGGCTCTTATCAGTGTGACTTTAGACCTGGCAAATCAACAACCGACCAGATTTTCACCTTGCGCCAAGCTTTGCAAAACACACGTAAAAGGAGAGTTCACGCACCACCTCTTCGTCGATTTCAGAGCTGCTTTCGGCAGCATGGAAAGGAGATGCCTTTATGCCGCGATGTCTGAGTTCGGTATCCCCGCAAAAATAATATGGCTTTATAAACTGACGTTGAGCAACACCAAAGGTTCCGCCAGGATCGGGAATGACGTCTTCGAGCCGTTCGATATTAAACGAGGTTTCAGACAAGGCGACACCTTATCGTGCGACTTCTTCAATCTGCTCCTGGAGAAAATGATTCGAGCCGCAGATCTTAATCGAGCAGGTACAATCTTTTGTAAGAGCGTACAGCTGCTGACGCATGCCGATGATATTGATATCATCGGCCTCAACACCCGCGCCGTTGGTTCTGCTTTCTCCAGATTGGACAAGGAAGCAAAGCAAATGGGTCTGGCAGTGAACGAGGGCAAGACGAAATATCTCTTGTCATCAAACAAACAGTCGTCGCGCTCGAATTATGTGAAATAAGGTTGAATTAAAAAAACAAGCTTAAGCTGTTACTTCTTCCTTTATTCAAGTGAATCTTAGACTGATTTTACAATAATTTCATTCTTAAAATGAAACCAAAAATAAACAAATGTAAACAAAATCATATACATTCATATGTAATCTTTTAATACTTTTCCAATTACTGAATTTGGTGCATTGACATTTATGTGGCTTAAGTACCTTTTTAAGTAAACGTACAAATATTTCTACGTAATTGGATACTCGTATTACTTTGACTTTTGCTTATAAAAGTAAAAGTAATAACGTTTCATCTAGTACTCATAAATTTGAGTTCGGTGACATGAAATTTGAGCCACAATGTTTAAATTTGTTTACATTGCAAGTATCGTTGTTTAATTTTTATGAAGCAGCGACACTTGCATTTTCGTTATACATGTTTATGTGAGTGTCAATTTAAATCAAACCAACAAATAATTAACTGTTTTACACAGTAATATTGTTGGGTTGATTTAACTCCTCCACCCCTAGACAAAGGATTCTCCTGAATTCTTTCTTTATTTCTTTTACAATGATTGCACATTAATATTATTACAAAGAATATTACTATTAATATTACCACTGTTGGTACACTGTATGTTACAATTTTATTTTTGTTTTCTATTTCTTTTATTTCTTTTAGATTATGTATCGACGTTAATTTTAATTCTTCTAAAGTTAGAGTGGCATTAAAAGTAATATTGTTAGATTGTGATAATATAATTTTGTCAATAAACATTTTGTAATTATTTGAAAATTTTTGGCTTGCTAATTCTATTGAACAGTTGTTGTATTTTATTACATAATTTCTATTTAATTGTAATGCTTCTGAGCCACAATTATTTTGAATTAAATAATTTTTTGCATTTTTTAAAATTATGATTTCATCATTAATATTAACTATTTCTGAGTTAATATTTGTAATTAATTCACATGTCTTATCTATTGTACATACAGTGTTTTGATATGGTACATTCATTTATGTATTTATTCTTCTTGTACTCATAAATCTTATCATTTAATTTGAATACATTTGAAATTTCAGCATTTATTTCTTTATTTAAGTAAAGGATAGGTATTATAGTTGTTACTTGTATATTAAAAAATATTTTAGGTACTTTGATTACAAATATTAATTCTCTTCCCTTTTTCAAATATTGCCGTTCTTAAGTATTTAATTTTTCCAATGTTTATGTTATAGTAATCTATTTAATTTTTTGTAAGGATATTGGCATCATTTATGCCATTTTGTGCTGTAGTTATATATGTTTGAATATGCCCAATATGATTTTTAATTGAATTTAACATAAGTAATTTTTCTAAATAGGTATTTTGTAGCAAAACATCTTTTATAGTTTTATGCAATCCTCCTATCTGATAAAGAACATCCTTCTGATTCTGGTTTATTGTTTCTTTAATAAGCTGTATTGTTGAGTTAAAGTGAATGTTAATTTTTATTTGTTGATTTAATTCTGTTATAGAATTATGTAAGTTAGAATCGACTGTGTTAAGATGGTTGGTTATATCTTCTTGATCGGTGTTATCCATTGTACCAAAAAGATATTTACATGCATTGCCTACTATGTTTATTAGTCCCCTTTTTTGTCTACTTGTAGGTGTTATTGTTTTTAATTTACTTATGAGTGTATCTACTTGATTTATTATATAATTTTTTTGACTTTCACTAAAAATATCTATGTTATCTTTCATTGGTGCGAGTAGATTCTTTGTTTCTTGAATGTCTACTTTATGTAAAATTAAATGGGATTCTATCGGTATGTTTTGATTATTATTATAAATTTCTTTGTATCCGTTAGTTTTTGCTATTTTTTAGTGATTAAATTACCTTTTACTTCTACTAAAGATGATGAGATTAATAATCATATCCACATTATTACCTGCAAATTTAAATTAATGATTTATTTTAATATAGATGTTCAATGATTAGTTGCCAAATTTGGTAGGTCTTTTTATATTAGTGGTGTGGATTCCTTGTAAGGGTCTTTTCTTAAACTTTGGTTCCTCTTTATGTCTTACATTTTTATAGTGTTTTATATTCTTCCCTATTCATATTTGCTTTATTTATTTTTGATTGTTTTATTTTACAGAGCCTATCATAAATAATTACGTGATCTATTATTTTATTTTGTGCTTCTATTGGAGTGCATTTAATTGTGCTGTGATAAGTATCATTGTAGTATGTGATAGCTTTAAAATTTTTTGGGTAATTGGTAAATAATGCTCAAGATTTCGAGTCCGAACTTTTTCTGTGATTGTATTATTTAATCTTTCCACATCACTATTTCCAGTGTGACTATTCGGTTTAGTCATGTGGTATGGTATTCCCTCTCTTTTTAAAAAATCTTCAATATTTTGGTCTCTAAATTCATTGTCGAACACCATTTTCTTTACCTTTCCTTTTATGGATAAAAATTGTTGTAATTGACTTACAATGGTTCTGCTATTCCTGTCCGTAAGTGATAGACATGTAGCATGTTTTGAAAATTTATCTATGAAGACGATAAATGAAGGTTTGCTATTTACGTAGGTATCAACATGAATTATTTCATTAGTAGTTTTGGGTGTTTCAGTCACAAAAAATTTGTTTTTTATAAGATTTTGATCATATTTGCCGCCTGAACATGTATCGCAATTATTTATTACCCGATGTGTTTGCTCTTTAATATGAGGATTATATAATTTATTCTAAGTGGCTATAATTCTACAGTGACCACTTTCATTTTTATGAAATAATGCAATTTGTTTTCTTAATTCTTCTTCGTTGTCAACGTCTTTTGCTAAATAAGAACATTTGACAAATTTCACATTAGGATTAGATGCAAATTCTTCTTCAATAATTTTGTGTACTTTATAATATTCATGATCGCTAAGATGCGAATATATACCTACCTTTCCTCTACATATTTCCCTTCTAATAATGTCTCTTATTCCATTTTCTTCAATATCTCTTTGATCAATATAAATTCGTTTGTAATTAAATGTAGATTCGACGGCGGTTTGTTTCTCCTTTATTATTATTATTTGTATTTTAAACCTGTTAACAATTGTATCTAATATTGGAGTTTCAAATCCTGAATTTTCTTCTTGTGAATGGACAGTTTCTGCTTCTACTGACATGCTGCTACCTTCATCCCCTTGGAAAATTTCTATGTGGGATATAATTTCGTCATTTATTGTTCTGCTCAAAAAGTCTGCTATATAATTGTTTTTCCCTTTAATGTATTCTACGGAAAAATTATATTCGCCCAAACTCACTAACCATCTTTGAAGTCTTGGACTTATATCCTTTCCGGAGTATTTTGTCATTAACCATTTCAATGGTTGATGGTCGCATTCCAAATCAAATTGCCTACCAAAGACATAAGGTCTAAAATATTTCACGGCCCATACTATCGCTAAAAGTTCTTTTTCGATAGTAGCGTAATTTGTTTCATGATTATTTAGTGTTCTTGATGCATATGCAATGGGGAGACCATCTTGAGACAGAACTGCTCCTATTGCGAAATTACTAGCATCAGTTGTAATCCTAAATTGTTTATTAAAATTAGGATATCGTAATATATGTGAATTTCTAACTATATCCTTTAGTTTTTCAAACGCTGCAATAAATTGTGGGTTGTATATATTTATTTTTTGTCCTTTTTTTAGATATTGCGTCATAGGATGTGCAATTTTTGCTTAATCCTTAATAAATTTCCTATAAAATCCTGTCATACCTAAGAATGATTTTATTCATTTTGTAGTATTAGGTATCTTTAGGTTTTGTATGATTTTAACTTTGGCTGGATTTGGCTTAATTCCTTCTAATGTTAAAATGTGGCCCAAAAATTGAGTTTCTTTCTTGAGAAATTCGCATTTGTCCACTTGTATTTTTAGCTTTGCTAGTCTTAAGGCTTCAAATATTTGCTTTAAATTAGTTAAATGCTCTTCTAAAGAAGTGCCAAATACTAAAATATCATCCATATATACGACGCATATTTTATTAATATGTTTGGCTAAATGAGATATGCCCCCCTCTAATGCCACTAGACCAATAAACAACACACACAGAACCCACATTCCACTGGACCCACACATCAACACCACCCACACGCGGGAGGACATCCACACACGCAAACACATATCATACTGTCAAAAGGGTCCACTTCAAAGTTTCAGCCAGTCTCGTTTTGAAGCATACGCATCGCCGCTTGACCTCGCGCCTTTTCCCTCATCCGCACATCTCTTTAACATTTTAATAATTAAAATTAGCGTTTGCTTGTTGATTGCACCTTATTCCGGCAATATTGTTCAAAGAACCTCGATTTACCGAATTTGTAAATAAATTAATAATATCATTAAAACCGTGATTACTTTTATACCTTAACCGAGTGGTTTTATTTAAAAGTGAAAGTGGTAAGTGTGCTAAAAAATAAAAAGTGAATTGGACACTGCTGCTTTAAACATTGGTCCTTCGAGCCGCAAAGAAAGGCACTATTTGGAAAAAAAAAAGAAAGAAAACAAAAAAGAAAGATTCAAGCGGCAAAATAATTAAAGTGACATATACAAAAAATTAAAGGTGCGGTGACAGATACATATATATACATATAAAAAAAAATTCAAGGAAAAAATACATTATAAAAAGAAAAAGTGGTGCATTCACATATACATACATGCGTATTGATTATTTGGATGCCCAATTCGTGGGAATACCCACTACAATTTAGATCGTTAATAAGCACTTACACTCGCGTTAAGTACCATTTATAATTTAAAAGGCGATTTATTTCGGATTAAAGTTTATTTTATTATTACAAAGTCTTTACGTTACAATAAAAATAAGTTTATATATAAAAACGATTCCGAGAATAACAAAAGGATTTGTCGATTGGAATTCCGCCAATGTCTGATTCTCCTTCAGTTTTAAGGTAATTACAGCGCGCGAGATCGGTGACGGGAGAAAAACGTATGTTGATATGCGCATAGGATTGTTGTCAATCGGCGCAGTGCACAAGCGAATGTGTTGTTCGAATTGTGTGTAACGAAGTGAAAAAGTCTCTGCTTTCTCCTTGTCCATCCTTTTTGATGAGTGAGTTGGTGTGTGCTGAGTTGTATTTTAGTGGCATCCTGTGGTGAACTGCGCTGCTTCATTAGGATGGACCAGTTTTACCGGATAGAAGGGGTGGATGCTTAACTCATTTAAACATCCTGGGCCCCCTAGGCGAATATTTTGCCTAGTATTACAAGAATATGTATGTTGTTGTCTATATTTTGGCGTACTGCTAGTGGAGTAGCCGAGGCGCAGAATACATTCTGACAGCAGAAGTATTTGATGATAGAGTTGCAATTGCACCTACTCCACATCCGAGAGTAGAGCTGCCACAAATGCAACAATATCAAGCGGCAAGTTCAGGCATCTACCTCGAGGTGCCCGCATGTGACACAGAAACATTCTATGGAAGTTATGAAGAATAGCCGTCCTTCCGGGACATGTTTACAGCCGTGTACATAAACCATCCTCAATTGTCAAAAGCGCAAAAATTGTATCACCTCAGATACAAAACAAAAGGTCAAGCAGGTATAATAGTAAAACAGTTCGCTCTTAATGACGATAATTTCAATTTGGCTTGGGAAGCTCTAAAAGCAAGATACGAAAACGAAAGAATACTGGTCGATAAACAAGTAACGACACTAATGAACTTGCCAAAAATTAAGAAAGGAACAAGTGTAGAATTCATCAAACTAGAATCCACTGTTTCAAATTGTTTGTCGATTCTATCGACACTAAATATTCCCACACACAGCTGGGACCCAATTCTGGTAAACATTTGCACCGCCGCATTACCAGAAAAGTCGTTACTTCTTTGGGAGCAATCGCTCTCATCACGGAAAAAGTGCCCAACGTGGCAACAAATGAAAGATTTTCTCACCACCCAATATGAAATTGCGGGAAGGTTAGAAGAAAAAATAACCAAAACTAAGAACAAACACGACCAAAATGGAAGCTTAAATAGACCCCAAGTTAGTAACAAAAACAATTCAAACAAAAAATTTTACAAAACGCAATCGTTCACATCCGAACTGAAAAAACAAACGTCATGCGAACTATGTAAAAGAGGGCATAGGCTTAAATCTTGCGAAAAGTTTAAAAACTTAAAAGTTAACGAACGAAATAGTTTTGTCAGATCAAAAAGACTTTGCACAAATTGCTTGTCACATGCGCACACATATAAAAATTGCAAAAGCAAATATAGTTGCTTATATTGTCACAAAAGACACAATTCAATGCTTCGTTACGGCAGATATCCCATCTCACCCCAAAGAAGCGCTTATTCACAAAGAACCACGGGTATAATTGCAAAAGCAAATCCCGGAAACCAAAATTCGAAAAATTGCCAAAAGACACCATGTTGCTCAAAGGCGCAAAAAGTTCAAACGCTGCACAGCGAAGCACAAAGTGGACTAGTTACAGAACCAGTTTCCACCAGACCAACTTGGGTTGAGAACAAAAACTTTAATTCATAATTAAGTAAATCGCAAAAGTTAAAGAAACTTCCATTAGCAAACAAATCTATAACAGATCAGTATTGTGAGCACTTCTCTAAAGCCACAACTACTCGATCAAATAATGGCCGGTACGTCGTATGACTACCACTAGAGCCACGATTTTCCAATACTCCACAAATTGGTATAAAAAACAAAGTCAGAGTTACCTCTGACAGTCCCATTCTTAAAAACACATAAAAATTTTCGGCCCCACAGGATGGCTTTCGCCAATGATGAAAAAAAAAAAATCCTATAGCGGTGGCGGGCTACTAAACGCCAAATTAGTGCATAAGCACTTAAAAATAAAATATAACAAAAGTATCTCAAAAGGTAAAAACACCAAAAAATCGACACTTTTCATACAATATTGCCCCACAGAGGCGTAAATTATAAAATAGAAAATAAAAAAAAAAAAACTAACAAAAGCAGTTATCGCTCTTATCGTCCCTACATAAGCGCTCCTCATAAAGACAGTTGGTGAGAATCTGTTGTAAAGTTTGAACATCCCACTTAAAAAATTATAATTCTGATGAAGCCGTTCGCAATTACCGGCCACTCTCTCGCAAGATCCCTCTATTGTCACAGCCCTAACTCGAGGGCTAAGGAGTACCCATTCTGGCCACATCTGAGCCAGGCGTGGAGTTACTATCCTTTATAAGCCGATAACACAGAAAAGGCAAATAATAAACAGCCAGTTGAACAAACCGATGATAAACAAATTTTGAATAAAACCACAAATAGTAAACCTATCAAGGAAACAAAAGCAAATGCATACCAAATATGTTTCAAATCAAAGCCGTTTTTAGCATTTACAGGTATTCTGCGCACTCGGGTACACTACCAGAAGTACTCCGCTATACATGCAGTCGCATATATCGCACATACGTGTAATACTAGGCAAAACGTTCGCCTAGGGGGCCCAGGATGTTTAAATGAGTTAAGCATCTGCCCCTCTACCGGAAAAAACTGGCACACACTAATACAACACTTCCGATGACAGCATACTCATACATCACCACGCAACACAACTCACCACACTTCTACATCCCACTTAACAAAAAGGCTGGGCAAAAGGATGGCGGATTCATTCATTCTAAACAATTCGTTCGACACAATTCGTCAGACACTCATCGCATATCCACAGACAATTCGCACGTTAACATTGCGACCCATACAATTCGATAATCCATATTCGTCTACAACACTTTCGCTTGTACAATGCGCAGCATTAGCACTCTACGATAATTTTACTTCGCTACATTGCAACACATCGGTTCCTGCGCGCTTACTTCTTTCTCCAAATATTTAATATTTTCGCAACAACAACTCGGCCACGATCGGCAACAATTCGAACGCCAGCGACGCAAAGTTGGAATTGGATTCTCGCCGCCCTATTCGTCGACATTTCATTTTAATTAAATTCAGTATCCTATCGTTGATTAAATGATTTCAAAACAAACAAAATTGATTTTTTATTTTATATAAGGCAGTGGGTGGAGCTTTATATAAATTGTGTACTATTTTAATCACTCACATTTAGCCGGGTGTGCATAGACCGGATTTTGATTTAAACATGACACATGTATTTGAATTTGCGTGCAGGTATTTAGGAGCCCGCCACCGCTCTGGGATTTGCTCAGGATTTTCCTTTTTTTCATTATTGGCTAAAGCCATCCTGCGGGGCCGAAAAGTTGTACGTGCTTTTAATAATTTGGACTGTCAGAGGTAACTCTGACTTTGTTTTTAATTCCAATTTGTGAAGTATTGAAAAATTGTGGCTTTAGGGGTAGTCGTACGACGTACCGGCCATTATTTGATCGAGTAGTTGCAGCTCTCGAGTAGCCCTTACAATACTGATCTTGTGTAGTTTTATTTAATAATCGGGGAAGTTTCCCTATCTCTTGACTTTTCCTTAATTGTGAATTAAGGTATTGATTTGATTTTTTCTCAACTTCAGTTGGTATGGTGGTAGCTAGTTCTGTAACTAGTCCACTTTGTGTTTCGCTGTGCAGCGTTTGAACTTTTTGCTCCTTTGAGCAACATGGTGTCTCTAGGCAGCATTTAGTATTTTGGTTTTCTGTATTTGCTTTTGAAATTGAACCCGTGGTTCTTTTTGTATAAGCGCTTCTTTGGGGTGAGATGGGATATATGCTGTAATGAAGCTTTGAATGATGTCTTTTGTGACAATAGATGCAATTGAATTTGATTTCGCAATTTTTATATGTGTGCTCATGTGACAGGCAATTTGTGCAAAGTCGTTTCGACCTGACAAAATTATTTCGTTCGTTAACTTTTAATTTTTTGAACTTCTCGCAAGTTTTAAGTTTATGCCCTCTTTTACATAGTTCGCATGACGTTTTCTTTTTCTGTTCGGATATGAACGATTGCGTTATGTGAAAGCGATTTGTTAAATTGTTTCTGCTTCTAGCTTGAGGTCTATTTAAGCTTATGTTTTGGTCGTGTTTAATAGTCTTAGTTTTGATTATTTTTTCTTCTAACCTTTCCGCAATTTCATATTGGGTGGTGAGAAAATCTTTCATTTGTTGCCACGTTGGGCACTTTTTCCGTGATGAGAGCGATTGCTCCCATAGAAGTAACGACTTTTCTGGTAATGCGGCGGTGCAAATGTTTACCAGAATTGGGTCCCAGCTGTCTGTGGGAATATTTAGTGTCGATAGAATCGACAAACAATTTGAAACAGTGGATTCTAGTTTGATGAATTCTACACTTGTTCCTTTCTTAATTTTTGGCAAGTCCATTAGTGTCGTTACTTGTTTATCGACCAGTATTCTTTCGTTTTCGTATCTTGATCTTAGAGCTTCCCAAGCTAAATTGAAACTATCGTCATTTAGTGCGAACTGTTTTACTATGACGCCTGCTTGACCTTTAGTTTTGTATCGGAGGTGATACAATTTTTGCGCTTGTGATAATTGAGGATGGTTTATGTACACGGCCGTGAACATGTCCCGGAAGGACGGCCATTCTTCATAATCTCCGTAAAATGTTTCTGTGTCACATGCGGGCACCTCGAGGTGGATACCTGAGCTTGCCTCTTGATATTGTTGCATTTGTGGCAGCTCTACTCTCGGATGTGGAGTAGGTGCAATTGCTTTTGTTAGCTTTAATTGATCGGAGATCATAGCTTTTGTTTCTTCATATTGGTCTAAGCAGTTTTCGTATATGGTGTAAGCAGATAATTTAAAATTTTGAGGTAGATCGGAATCGTCAGATTCTACAATGGCGTCATGAGCCGATTGGAGGCGAGTCCAAAAATTTTTAAGATTTTGGCCTTTTACTTCTAATAACGATTCCGAGTTTTCGTGAATCGGTGAAGCGGCAAATCTAGTGTAGTATCTTGTTAAACTGTCACTTTCTGAAGTGAATTTAATGGCCTGTTTTGAGCGTGTAGCTCCAGGTGTACTTTGATTTTTTTTATTGACCATTTTTGTTATATTATATGTATATTAAAATATTTGTCAAAATGAACTAAATTTTTCTCAGTGTAAATCGATTTGTAGTATTTAATCGAAACGATATAGTGTAATTGTATACTCTTTTTAAATAAATAAGAGTTTTTTCAGATTATATCGGGTAAAAACGTATATTTTATTAATATCGTTTTGTATTTACTTGCAATTGTATTATTTTTATTTATATTTTATTTTGAATTGGTAATTACTATTAACCCGCGTTTTTTATATATCAAAATATTTGATGTCCGAATATTTTGAATTTAGGTACACCCTAATACCTGGACTTGTATGTGCTTATGTTTTGTGCAGTTGAGAGCTCGTTGAAGAGATCAATGCGCCATTTACATATGTATGCACGAATTGTTTGTGTGATTTTATGATTATGTTTTATTCGTAAGCAATTGAGAGCTCGTTAGAGAGATCAATTTGCTTTTTGTATGCAATCCTGCTTGTTTTTGTTTGCAAAGAGCAAGTGGTAT
Source organism: Bactrocera zonata (assembly GCA_037783105.1). Classification (NCBI taxonomy): domain Eukaryota; kingdom Metazoa; phylum Arthropoda; class Insecta; order Diptera; family Tephritidae; genus Bactrocera; species Bactrocera zonata. The sequence goes on along the minus strand of JBAWJQ010004943.1, from coordinate 1,394,402 downwards.
TGCCGAATAGTTGCCAATAAGGACTTTGAATATTTGTGTGTACTAATGTTTATGTGTTAATTTTGCTTGTTATTGCTTGGCAATATATTTGCATGACGAAAAGAGAGTGCGAAAACGGATTCGGTAAAATGTTTTCCGTATGCACTATTATATATATGCACGTATGTAAATAATCATACTATATTCTAATATTTCTGTTATAAGTACGTAATTTGTATGTTAAGGTTTCTGTGAATATGTTTTTGTGGTATGTACATATGCATATTAAGAATATATGAGGATAAAACACTACATATATGCGAATATGTACTAGGTATACATATATGCGAATATGTATGTATGTCTTTTTTTTAAATCTTGCTGTGTTTTGTTTTTTTTTAATGTTAGAATTTTTACTTATGTTTGTGCCTTTGCTTATTTCATTTATGCAATCCTGCTTAATGTTTTGTTAAAAATAAGAGGTATGCCGGAAAATATTGCAAGTAAATCTTGAATTTTTGTTTGTTTGTGTGTTTGAATACACGAAGGTAAGCTAGTACATAGGCAATAAATTAATATTATTTATTATTGATATACATAAAGGTTATACCAAACTGTGTTCGGGTTTTCCGGAAAATAAACTTGAAACTGTGACAGTTTGGTAACCGTTTTTTCGCGGTTAAAACGGATTTTGAAATACGGTTTTATATTAGTATATAAAACGTATTTTTTACATACTATTTACTTAGAAGTCTTTTTTTTTTTGGTTAGAAAAAACCTCGCGGCACTTACCCTTAGTGTTGGCAATTAATTTGCTGGCAAAACGAAAAAAAACGAAAGCGGGATACTGGTCGGTGGTACTCGTATGTACGTATAAGCGCACGGATCGAATAAGAAAGAGACTCGGCGCCGTCCGTCAGTCCCTTTTGTTCATTGTGTCCGGTGTCCTCGTGTGTGGTGTATATGATGCAGGTGTGTTGAGTGTGAGGTGTGGATGTGAATGTGGTACAGATGTTTGGAATATGATGTGTGGATGATGTAGATGGTGTAGTCGTGTTGAGTATGGTGTGTATGTGTGGGGTGTGTCATATTATATTAAGAGGGGGGTCAGTTGCTCATTTAGCCATCTCGGCCCCCCTAAACGACTGTTTAGCCTAAAAGGCGCTGCAGCTGTTGCAGCGTTGCCACAACGCTGCTCAGACCCGTTGCTCGACGAGATGGTGACCCAGGCTGTCGACGCCGCAATGATGTGCCGCTCCGCTGGGATGCGGCACGAACTGAGGGTTGGAATCGGGGTATGCGGCCGCGATGGATGGGTGGCCGATTCACCTCGCGTGGCGAGCTGCGGTGTAGCAGCGTGTGGTGCGGCCGGTGGCACATTTGGCACAGCCCACGTGAATTACACTCTGTAGTTGCATGAGTGTGCGACAGGCAGTTGAGGCAATGCCCGTGAGCCTGAGCAACTTGCTGCCGTTGCAAAGGCCGCATACCCCGAAATATTCCACAATGGTAGAGACGATGAGGGCGTCGACAGATGGGACACCTTATCCGACGGGTCTCCGAAGTCCTCGATGTAGTCGCTGGTGGTCGGGTGCTACCACGAGGTGCGGGTGTAAGTACCGCAGCAGGCGCGATTGCCGGCACAGGTGGCGGCGTTGTTGCCGGTGCACTTGCCGGTGTTGTTGTGGCCACAGTTCGGGGCGCTGGTGTAGGCCCGGTGCGTGGCGCATTGGTAGCCCATGCGGGTTGCGGCTGACGTATCTACATCCATGGTGATCTGTGGTAAAGAAGATGGTTAGTTATACATATTTGTCATATGAGCTGATATGGACAATCGTGCCACGATATGTGGTATGAATGGGTCGTCGTATTGATCGGCCATTTTTCGTTAGTTTTCACTGTTGTCTTTGACGGTTTGTTATTTTTGACGGTCGATATTGGCGTATTTCTCTTATTACTGTTAAATTTTGTGATTTTTTATATCGCGATATTATCGGTTTGGTTTTTTCGTTTTTTGGATTCGCGGTTGTCGGTAGTCGGTAAAAAGCACAGCTTCACGAGCGGTCTGGTTAATGTTCCGTTTTGCGTACGGAGATCCACGACCCGGATGTGACCGTCGGAGCCATAATGAAACTTTTCTATGCGGCCAAGCCGCCACTCGGTAGGGGGTGGACACTCATCGTGAATGAGGACGCAGTCTCCACGTTTAGGCGCTTGTTCAGGAGTCTTCCAACGATATCTTTTGTGGAGATCCTTAATGTATTCGTCCTTCCATCGGCGGCTGAAATCATGATGGAGAATTTTAATTCGTTCCCATCGATTTAATAGAGATAGCGACTCCACGCCTGGCTCAGGAATGGCCAGGATGGGTGCTCCTTTTAGAAAATGCCCTGGAGTTAAGGCGGTGAAATCTGAGGGGTCTTGCGATAGTACTGTGAGTGGCCGTGAATTGAGAACGGCTTCAATTCGATTTAATAGCGTCGTGAACTCTTCGTAATTGAATTTATAATTTCCAGCTACCCGTTTGAAATGGGATTTGAAGCTTTTCACAGCTGATTCCCATAAACCGCCCATATGAGGAGCGCTTGGGGGTATGAATTGCCAATTGATACCTTGAGGGGATGTCGGGTGACACTTGTTCTAAAAAATCCACAAATTGCTTTTCTGTGGCTCGTTGAGCTCCAATAAAGGTTTTGCCATTATCGCTCATGATTTTTGATGGGTAGCCACGTCGAGCGACGAAGCGAGCAAATGCCGCGAGAAAAGCCTCCGTCGTCAGATTGCTACATAACTCAAGATGTACTGCCTTTGTCGTGAAACATACAAAGACAGCCACATAGCCTTTCATGAGAGTGGGAGACCTTAACATAGACGCCTTTACCTGGAAAGGCCCAGCAAAATCAACACCTGTTGTGGTGAAAGGCAGAGCGAAATTGCAGCGTTCAGGTGGAAGAGCTGCCATAATCTGCGTTCGCATCTTCTGCTTGTGCATAGTGCAAATCTTGCACGTAAAGATGCACTTCTTGATTTGCGGCTTAAGACGGGGGATATAATACTCCTGGCGTACCATCTGTTGCATGAGACGATGTTCGGCGTGTGGCATTAAGATGTGGATGTAGTGGAGGAACAGTGTGGCAAATGGTGACTTCTCTGGGATTATTATGGGATGGCGTTCGTTGTATGTTAGGCTCGAATTAGCAAGCCGACCATTGGCACGAAGCAAACCTTTCGTGTCCAGAAATGGGTTGAAGACTAAGAGTGAGCTCTTTTTATCAATCGGCTTCGACTCTCTTAGTAGTGATATATCGCGGCTGAAATAGCGCGCTTGTGTATAAGTTATTAGTGCGACCTTTGCCTTTTGTAACTCTAGGTGCGTCACTGTGTTGCATGGGAAATTATGTGATCCCTTAACTTTGCTTTTGAGTTGTTCTATGAATTTGAACACATAAGCGACTACTCTGAGCGCTTTTGGGAACGAGGAAAATCGTTCAAGGATGTCGGCATCATCCAATAATGTGTGAAAGGTGACGATTTTTCGACCTTCCGGTGCTATAATGTTGCGCATGGGGGATTGTGGCCAAGAATCAGGAGATTCTATCAACCATCGGGGGCCATTCCACCAGAGGGTGGTAGTGGCAAGGTGCAGTGGCTTGCACCCTCTTGTACCTAGATCGGCAGGATTGTCAGCACTGGCTACGTGACGCCAAGTAGCTGATCCCACTAGGTCAAGTATTTGAGACGTTCGGTTAGAAATATACGTCTTCCATGAATGTGGTGGTTTTTCCAACCAGGCTAGTACAATTTCTGTATCGGACCACATATATAGTTTGCATTTTGTCATATTTAAATGCATTTGCACCATGGCTACTAATTTTGAAAGTAGTAGTGCGCCACATAACTCAAGTCGTGGGAGACTTATAGTTTTTAAAGGTGCCACCTTTGCTTTTGCCACTAATAAGTGGCTTGTGGTCGTGGTATCACTTTGCGTGCGCACATAGATAGTAGCGCAGTATGCCTTTTCTGAGGCGTCACAAAAGCCATGTAATTCGACTTTGTGTTCGGGGGAGTAGTTTACCCATCGTGGAATTTGTATCTGAGAAATGTCATTCATATTTACTAGAAGTCTTTTTTTTTTTTGGTTAGAAAAAACCTCGCGGCACTGACCCTTAGTGTATATGTAGATATGTATGTATATTATATGTTTTCAAGATCTGCTTTTGGCACTACCGGTAAAAAATTTTGTTTTTGTTTTTTGTGGAGGTTTTATCCTACCGGTACTTTTTATTTTATTATCCAACGGATCTGTTTCTCACTTTGTTGCCACCGGTGTTTAAAAAAAAAATTTTGTTTTCACAGTTTTTTTTTTTCGTTTGTCACTAACGGGCTTTTGGTTTTGCTCCCTTTGTCACCACCGGCTTTTTATTTATATATATATATATATTTTTTTTTTTTTTATTTTACTAAGTCCAAATGTTTCACCTTTTGCTTTTTTATTTTTTTTTTTTTAAATCACAATTATGTGCACATATAATGTTCTTTTTTGTATAGATGTATGTATATTTTTTATTCACTTCACTTTTTTGGGGATATTATTTATTATTTTCCGCGTCGTCGCGTCACCGTGATTAATTTTTTATTTATTTATTATTTTTATTCTTTTATTTTTTACTATTTTTTTTCCTTTTTTTAATTGACTTTATCACTGGTGCCGTCCGGTACGGCTCGAAGGACCATATTTACTTAGAAGTCTTTTTTTTTTGGTTAGAAAAAACCTCGCGGCACTTACCCTTAGTGTTGGCAATTAATTTGCTGGCAAAACGAAAAAAACGAAAGCGGGATACTGGTCGGTGGTACTCGTATGTACGTATAAGCGCACGGATCGAATAAGAAAGAAGCTCGGCGCCGTCCGTCAGTCCCTTTTGTTCATTGTGTCCGGTGTCCTCGTGTGTGGTGTATATGATGCAGGTGTGTTGAGTGTGAGGTGTGGATGTGAATGTGGTACAGATGTTTGGAATATGATGTGTGGATGATGTAGATGGTGTAGTCGTGTTGAGTATGGTGTGTATGTGTGGGGTGTGTCATATTATATTAAGAGGGGGGTCAGTTGCTCATTTAGCCACATACATACATATGTATATTTAGAATAAATGAAATAAATACGCTCACTTTGTTTTCCCTATAGGGGCGTTTTAGGAGTATGTATGCATTTATGTACGTGTTTTGTCGCCAATTCTCTTTCTCTTCTTCCAGCTGCTTATGGGCTTCTCGAGTTTTGTCCCTCTTTCTGTGCTCCAGATACTCTTTGCGCTGTTGTTTTGTTTGTATGTTTATATGTTTTAATTGTTCGCGCCCGTTTGTTCCATTTTTGTTTAAGTGCTTTTACATCGGGCCCGATTTATGATTTGTTTTTGATTTACTTATGTTTTGTTTTTAGATTTCGCGCTCGTTAGGTTTAGTTTGTTAATACCATTTATGTTGTTTTTTTTGACACGCACGTTTAACATATGGTAAACATTTGTTTGAAATAATTTGTTTTTATTTATTTTTTTCTTTATTATTATTTATATATAAATGTATGTATACATATGTACTTGTATATAGATATGTTAGTATTGTATATCCTTTTATTGTTCCTGTACCACTGCACTGCACTCTGAATATTTGGTTTTGTGTTGGGTTTTAGTTTGCTTAAATCTTTCAACATACGTCTGAGGTCAATATATTTTCTTTTCACAGACCTCTTTTGATTTCTAGTGCTGTTTTATTAGGGCCACTGCACTTTGTTCACCGCACAGTTTGTTTTTTTTTTTTCTCACTGCAAACGTTTTGTTTTTTGTTCACCGCACAAGTATATATTTACTTATATTTTTATTGTGGTTCTTGTTTTTCCACTAGTGCCTTTCTGTGAGGCTCGAAGGACCATGATTATTTGGATGTCCAATTCGTGGGAATACCCACTACAATTTAGATCGTTAATAAGCACTTACACTCGCGTTAAGTACCATTTATAATTTAAAAGGCGATTTATTTCGGATTAAAGTTTATTTTATTATTACAAAGTCTTTACGTTACAATAAAAATAAGTTTATATATAAAAACGATTCCGAGAATAACAAAAGGATTTGTCGATTGGAATTCCGCCAATGTCTGATTCTTCTTCAGTTTTAGGGTAATTACAGCGCGCGAGATCGGTGACGGGAGAAAAACGTATGTTAATATGCGCATAGGATTGTTGTCGATCGGTATCAAGTAAATTAGCGTAGAAAGCTAACGCGGCGCAGTGCACAAGCGAATGTGTTGTTCGAATTTGTGTAACGAAGTGAAAAAGTCTCTGCTTTCTCCTTGTCCATCCTTTTTGATTAGTGAGTTGGTGTGTGCTGAGTTGTATTTTAGTGGCATCCTGTGGTGAACTGCGCTGTTTCATTAGGATGGACCAGTTTCACCGGATAGAAGGGGTGGATGCTTAACTCATTTAAACACATATACAATATATAAACCAAAAATTTCAAAAAAAGCATACCTATAATAAAATAATTGCGGTATACTTATACAATATAAAAAATAAAAAACAGTTTGGAAAACGGACACGAAGCGGTTCTGTGTTGTGGTAACAAAATCAAAAAAAACATACAATAACAACAAAACGTAACTCTTGTGTGCAGTTATATAAAAACAAGCAACATATAAATATACGTACATAATACAGTGTTTAAAACCAAAAACCAAACAAAAATGTACGGAAAATCGGGCGCGAAATATTATTTATCAAAAAACAAAAGAAAAAAAATCCCCACGGACGCGAGCTTAACATATATGTATTTAAAATTTTTTTAAAATCTAATTTCCTTGCGAAAAACCAAAATAAACGTGAAATTAAAAGCACCAAAACAAATAATTATAAAAATAATAATAATAAAAAGAACAGCCAACCAACGAAGGAAATCTAACCAACGGGGGAAAGCCAACCAACGAATGGAAACTTAAACCTGCGGAACAAGCAACCAAAAGGAAAGGAAACAGAGAGGAACCAAATTGGACGCAGTGGCAAACTACCCCTACTTCCCCATTCAAAACTGTATATAAAGCCCTCAAACTCCCTTGAAGCGGCACAAAGTGAGTGTATCAACTCCATTTATTATTTTAAACCATTTGATCTCTATAAAACTGTATACGATCCTGTAAATTTTAATTGAACGGTTTCTACCAAACTGTTCCAACTCACGATTGGTTTCCGGGAAACCGAAAACAGTTTGGTAGATTACATATGTACATCCAAATATATGTATGAACAGTATATGGTATAATATATGGCCATTCCATCAATTGGCGACATGGTTTTGTACCCGTGGTTCTCCGATTTCGACCAAACCTTACAATATCATAATATAGACCAAAATAAGAATATCTGTTAACTTTTTAGTGGTCAAAGTTTCTCCATTGTTTTTTGGCGCGCAATTCAAATTGAGATCAAGCAAAAAAATGACTATTTCTTTTATTTTTTAACGACCTCAAAATTGAGTGAAAAAAATTTTTAAGCTATCCAATTCTATGTAAAAAAATCTCAGCTTTCTGATAAAAATATTTTCAAAATCCAAAAAAAATTTCAAAATCCAAAAAAATATTTTTTTTCCAAAAATACCGTTTTTTGTGCTTTTCCCCCAATTCTTTTTCAAATTTTTTTTTTTTTTTTCATTCGATTGCTCGCCCAATTTTACATAAGAATCAGTGTTCAAAAATATGGGACTCTGCTCCCATGAACAGCAAAAAATATTTAAAGTTGTCGCTATACGATACCGCCAATACCCCTTATACTCAACAGTATAAGCAGGATTGCGCAAAAAGTAAGCTAAGGCAATTGCGAAATTTAAAAAGAGAAAAGAAAAATAACAAAACCAAACATACATACATATATGCCAATAGTCACCACTTTCATATGTACATACCTTACATACCGGAACAAAGTGAGAAACAAAATTAATGCGACATACACCCACATGTATGTATAAACAGCATTTCAAAAATTTTACGTATTAACAAAAGTGCATACCTGCACTTCACCGATTTTCTATTCCCGCGTTATCCGTAAGAACTAACGGCGCGAGTGTTGAGATCGATGATATCAATATCATCGGCATACGCCAGGAGTTGCACACTCTTATAGAAGATGGTACCTTCTCTGTTTAGTTCTGCAGCTCGAACTATTTTCTCCAGAAGCAGGTTGAAAAAGTCGCACGATAGGGAATCGCCTTGTCTAAAACCTCGTTTGGTATCGAACGATTCGGAGAAGTCCTTCCCGATCCTGACGGAGCTTTGGGTGTTGCTCAACGTCAGTTTACAAAGCCGTACTAAGTAGTTTTGCGGGGAGATCAAATTCAGACATCGCGGCATAGAGGCAGCTCCTTTTCGTGCTGTCGAAAGCAGCTTTGAAATCGACGAAAGGTGGTGCGTGTCGATTCTCTTTTCACGGGTCTTTTCCAAAATTTGGCGCATGGTGAATATCTGGTCGGTTGTTGATTTGCCAGGTCTAAAACCACACTGATAAGGTCCAATCAGTTTGTTGACGGTGGGCTTTAATCTTTCACACTATACGCTCGATAGAACCACATATGCGATGTTGGGGAGGCTAATCCCACGGTAGTTGGCGCAGATTGTGGGATCTCCTTTTTTATGGATTGGGCATAGCACCTTTAAATTTCAATCGTTGCGTATGCTTTCGTCCGACCATATTTTACAAAGAAGCTGATGCATGCTTCTTATCAGTTCTTTGCCGCCGTGTTTGTATAGCTCGGCCGGCAATCCGTCGGCTCCCGCCGCTTTGCTGTTCTTCAGGCAACCAATTGCCATTCGAGCTTCTTCATGATCGGGTAATGGAACGTCTGCTCCATCGTCATCGATTGGGGAATCGGGTTCGCCTTCTCCTGGCGTTGTACGTTCACTGCCATTCAGCAGGCTGGAGAAGTGTTCCCTCCATAATTTAAGTATGCTCTGGGCATCGGTGACTAAATCACCTTTGGGGGTTCTGCAAGAGTATGCTCCGGTCTTGAAACCTTCTGTAAGCCACCGAATTTTTTCGTAGTATTTTCGAGCATTACCCCTGTCGGACAGCTTATAAAGCTCTTCGTACTCACGCATTTCGGCCTCTTTTTTTTTCTGTATACAAATGCGTCTTGCTTCCCTCTTCAACTCTCGGTATCTATCCCATTCCCCACGTGTTGTGGTCGATCGTAACGTTGCGAGGTAGGCAGCCTGTTTTCTCTCCGCTGCGACACGACACTCCTGTTCGTACCAGCTATTCTTTTGCACTTTGCGAAAACCAATGGTTTCGGTTAAAGCTGTACGTAAGGAGTTTGAAATGCCGTCCCACAGTTCCCTTATACCGAGTTGTTGACGAGTGCTCTCAGAGAGCAGGAGTGCAAGCCGAGTAGAAAATCTTTCGGCTGTCTGTTGTGATTGCAGCTTCTCGACGCCGAACCTTCCTTGTGTTTGTTGGCGAGCGCTTTTTGCGAGGCGAGTGCGAGTCTTGGCTGCAACAAGGTAGTGGGCCAAGTCGATGTTAGGACCTCGGAGCGTACGCACGTCCAGAACATTGGAGACGTGTCTTCCATCTATCACAACATGATCGATCTGGTTGGTGGTTTTTCGATCCGGAGACAGCCAGGTAGCTTGATGTATTTTCTTGTCCTGGAATCTAGTACCACAGATAACTATATTTCGGGCCACGGCGAATTCGATCAGCCTCAACCCATTTGGGGATATTTTGTCGTGGAGGCTGAATTTACGGACCGTAATGCCAAAGATACGTTCTTTTCCCACCCTGGCGTTAAAGTCGCCCAGCAGGCCATGACATCGTGGCGGGGCAGCGCTCATAAGTGCGCTCCAAGCACTCATAAAAGGTATCTCTGGTCACATCGTCCTTCTCTTCCGTCGGGGCGTGGGCGCAAATCAGCGATATGTTGAAGAACCTCGCTTTGATGCGGACTGTGGCAAGACGTTCATTCACCGCAGTGAATGATAGTACTCGGCGACGGAGTCTCTCTCCCCCCACGAATCCCACACTAAACTTGAGCTCCTTTATATGGCCTTAATTCGTAGTCTTTATTTCGTCATCAAAAGGGAGGTCTCTCATCCGAGGCTGTTGTTTATTTTTCAGTGGGGGTGTTTTTTTACGTGGTGCGTCCCAAACCCAGCACGCAACCCTATGCAGGGGATGTTTCGCCTTCTCACTTCAGCTCGCCTTCAAACGGATGTTCTTAGGCTAACCAGAGGATACTTGGTCAAAGACCGGAAGTCGTGAGCTGCTTGAGCCATTTGTAAAAGAATCGTTTCTGGTCACTCCCAGGTGAATTGCGGTCAAAGAACTTTCCTCACTTGCGTGAACTTCTACACATGACTCCGTCCTCCAAATTAAAATATTTACAATAATTAAAATAAACAACTTGTTTTTAAACGAAAGTGCTTTTCACGGAGATCAACTTGATGTTGAAGTGCGGTGAGATGATTGAATGGATAGGCTTTTGCCCCTGCTAAAAGTTTCTTAGTAGATGTAAGACAACCTATACAATTTTTTTTATTGAACTTTGTCCAGCAAAAAGGAATTTGGAAAAGTCACTACCATAGTACAAGCTCTACTATTATCCAATACAAGAACCAAATTGTATTTGCGTTATTTAAGTTAAGTTTTTTTAGCTGTACTAGGCTTGCCTAAAAGTTTACACCGAAATTGGTGAAAGTTTCATTTGGTAGTTTCCACATATGTATATATTTATTTATTTTTACTAACTATGGGCTGACTAACCCATCATTACCTGCGCATAAACCTTTATACACTAAACATATAATATATATGGGCCATTCCATCAATTGGCGACATGGTTTTGTACCCGTGGTTCTCCGATTTTGACCAAACTTTAGAATATCATAATATAGACCAATAGAAGAATATCTGTTAACTTTTAAGTGGTCAAAGTTGCTCCGTTGTTTTTTGACGCGCACTTTAAATTGAGATCAAACAAAAAAATGACTTTTTCTTTTAATTTTTAACGACCTCAAAATTGAGTGAAAAAAATTTTTAAGTCATCCAATTTTATGTAAAAAAATCTCAGCTTTCTGATAAAAATACTTTCAAAATCCAAAAAAAAAAACATTTTTTTCCAAAAACCCGGTTTTTCGAGCTTTTCCCCAACTTTTTTTCAAAATTGACCTTTCCATTCGATTCCTCGTTAAATTTTACATAAGAATCAGTGTTCAAAAATATGGGACTCTGATCCCATGAACAGCAAAAAAAAATTCAAAGTTGTCGCTATACGGCGCAGTGTGTTCGCTTAGAAGGTTGTGTGAAAGAGGTAAATGTGTAAATTGTATTCTTAGACTTGAATTAAAAAGAAATCACTGTCTTCATTCATAAAAATATGCGCCGTATAGCGACAACTTTGAATTTTTTTTGCTGTCCATGGGATCAGAGTCTCATATTTTTGAACACTGATTCTTATGTAAAATTTAACGAGGAATCGAATGGAAAAGTCAATTTTGAAAAAAAAGTTGGTGGAAAAACACAAAAAACCGGATTTTTGGGAAAATAATGTTATTTTTGGATTTTGAGCGAAAACTTTGCATTTTTTTTTGCTGTTCATGGGATCAGAGTCCCATATTTTTGAACACTGATTCTTATGTAAAATTTAACGAGGAATCGAATGGAAAGGTCAATTTTATATTAAAATAGTTGGGGGAAAAGCTCAAAAAACCGGGTTTTTGGAAAAAAAATGTTTTTTTTGGATTTTGAAAATTTTTTTGGATTTTGAAAGTATTTTTATCAGAAAGCTGAGATTTTTTTACATAAAATTGGATAACTTAAAAATTTTTTTCACTTTTTTTTCACTAAAAGAAAAAGTCATTTTTTTGTTTGATCTCAATTTAAAGTGCGCGTCAAAAAACAATGGAGAAACTTTGACCACTAAAAAGTTAACAGATATTCTTATTTTGGTCTATATTATGATATTCTAAAGTTTGGCTAAAATCGGAGAACCACGGGTACAAAACCATGTCGCCAATTGATGGAATGGCCCATATTATTAATTATGTTTCGTGCACCGCCCCTGGAAGGGGTCAGGAAATACCAACAAGCCAACCGAAAAAATTACTTTCCGAAATAGATGAATTGAAACAAAAATTGAAGGAATTAGAACAATTATGCGAAGAATTAAGAAGTAAAAATCGAAAGCTTAAAGAACAAAAACGTGTGTTTAATTATAATCAATCTCAATACGAAACTGATGAAGAAGAATTAGCTATGGAAACAGACTGTATTTTAAAGAAAAATAAAAGACCTAGTAAAGACCTTAAAAGAAAATAGTTTTTTATCGAACGGTGAAAACCACACAGTTAAAAATTAAAAACCGATCTATGAACCGCGGCCTCCACCTATTATGATTTCGAATATCTCTAATTATAAGGAACTAAATAACCTAACTAAAGATAATACTAAAATCTCATTTGTATTTAAACTATGAAATAACGTCATTCATAAAATAAGCGTTACATCAAGTGATCACTACAGATCAGTGATCCTTTGAAGACCCGACCAATAAAGGTTATGATTAAAAATCTCCACCATTCACGTAGCATTAGTGATATTATCGCTGATTTTAAAGAGCAACATGTTTTTAGCTACTTTTTATTGTAATGAAGACATCAAGAAAATTTATGAAATCAAACACATTCTTCCCACCGTTGTTCTCATTGAGCCTATTAGGAATTCTAAACTTATTCCACAATGCAAAAATTGCCAGGCATTTGGACACACCAAGAACTTCTGTGTCAAAATGTCAAAGTGCGTTAAATGCGGTGGTAAGCACCAAACCATCGAGTGCCAAAAACCAAACTCAGAAAAACCAAAATGCTGAACTGTGGCGAAAGCCATCCGCCAAACTACAGAGGATGTATTTTTGCCAAGGAGCTTCAAAGCATTCGTAACAAAGCCTTGAAGAAACAAAAAGTTTCTACAAATTTGCTCAGTATATCAAATAATCCACCCATTAGTAATAAAAGTAAAAAAAAATTCTGACATGGAATGGAAATGGACTGTTAAAGCACCAAGGAGAGCTTCTACTTATTTTACAAAAAGAGAAAATAGATGTATGTCTAATATCCGAAACTCATTTTACGAGACACAGCCACATAACTTTCAAAAACTACGATACGAGTATCTATCAAAATATCCACCCTAGTAATTGTGCAAGGGGAGGCACTGCTGTTATTGTTAAAAACAGCATTAAACATTATGAGGATAGAAAAATCATTACGCACAATATTCAAACCACAACTATTACATTAAAAGCAATGAACCAACCCTTGTCAATTACTGCAATGTATTGCCCGCCGAGATACAAAATCCTCGTTGAAGAATATAAAGAACTTCTCAATATGAACAAACCCAAATTTAATATGGGAGGCGATTTTAACGATAAGCATGTTTACTGGGGATCACGCCTAACGACAGCTAAAGGGCGAGACTTATTCCAGGCAGCTCAGGAAACCGGGTGTGAGTTTGTATCGACCGGAACACCAACTTAATGACCAACGGACACCAACAAAATACCAGATGTAATAGACTTTTTTATAACCAGGAAGATATCTCGAAATTTCATAGAAATAGAAGGTGGGTTAGATCTAAGCTCTGATCACTCCCCATTATATTTAACAGTAGGTGAAACAGTCACTAAAAGGGATCTTAGTCTGAAGCTATACAACAAAAATACGGACTGGACTTCGTTCAAACAAATACTTCAGACTAAAATAAAGTGTCCGAAAATCTCAACAATTGAACAACTAGAGCTAGAAGTTAACACATTTACGAAAGAAATTCAACAAGCAGCTTGGGATAGTACTCCGGAGATACAGCGGAAAATTATAGGTTCAAATTACCCTAAAGCAATAAAGATCCTTCTAATTAAGAAAAGAAAGTTGCGATGGAAATGGCAACAAACCCGCTCACCACTCGACAAACCCAACCTTAATAAGGCAACAGCTGAATTAAAACGAGAAATTTCTCGTATTAAGAATGAGTCAATTAATTAATATTTATCTCAACTATCCGCTGACAAAAAAGATGATTACTCACTCTGGAAAAGTACAAAGTATCTGAAACGTCCAACAAGTCACGTTGATCCACCAAAAGTTGCTTCCAATACATGGGCTAGAAGTGATTGTGATAAAGCTAATGCATTTGCAAAACACTTAGCTGAAACCTTTCGTCCAAACGGGGATAGTGAAATCGCATTCCTCAGTAGTATTCCACAGGATCATGCAAAAATCCCAGCAATCACCATTTGTGAACTTAAAAGTGAAATTAAAAAGCTTAGAATTAAGAAAGCAGCTGGCTTCGCCTTAATTACAGCTGAAGTTTTAAAGCAGTTACCATACAAATGTTTACGGAGGCTCACCTATCTTTTCAATACAGCAATCCGTTTGACACATTTTCCAAGCCTTTGGAAAGTTGCCGAAGTTGTTATGGTTCCTAAGCAAGGAAAGGGTCCTCACGTAGTCTCGTCAAATATACCAATTTCTCTACTTCCACAAATCTCAAAACTTTTTGAAAAATTAATTTATCTATGATTAAAAACTATAATCGACGAAAAGCAGTTCATCCCATCGCATCAGTTCGGTTTTAAAAATGAGCATTCCACAATAGAACAAATGCACAGAATAACATCAGAAATAGAAAAATCCCTGGAGGAGGGAAACGTATGCTCAGCTATATTCCTTGACGTTGCACAAGCGTTTGATGTGGTTGGCACGAAGGCCTTATGCAAAAACTAAAATCATGTCTTCCGGTTGAGTATTGTGCTCTTTTAGAATCCTTTTTTACCATGAGGTTTTTCCGTGTAAAACAAGGAAATGAGTTCTCCTAACTAAAAGAAATTGAAGCAGGAGTTCCTCAGGAAAGTATCTCAGGTCCACTTTTATATATTCTGTATACAAGAGACTTACCGTTAGCACCAAACAGTATGACTGCCACCTTTGCTGATAACACCGCAATAATATGCGTCGAAAAAACAGCAGAAAAAGCTGCGCTAAACCAGCAGCATGCAATCAACTCTGTAGTAAGTTAGACTATAAAAATGGAGAATAAAACTAAACAGTGGCAAATCGGTTGATGTAAATTTTACAAACAAAAGAATCACTTATCAACCTATAAGTATTTTAGATGTCTGCGAACCATACGCAAATGCAGCTAAATATCTTGGCATCACGCTCGATGCTAGATTACGTTGGAAAGAGCATATTAAAATAAAAAGGATTGAACACAATCTTTAATTGTCGAAAATGAAGTGGCTCATTGGGAGAAGGTCAAACCTATCCATATACAACAAATTACTTCTTTACAAAGAAATAATCAAGCCGGTATGGTCATATGGTGCACAGCTGTGGGGATGTGCCAATGATGGCAGTATTAATATTATACAACATTTTCAAAACAAGGTGCTAAGAGGCATTGTAAATGCTCCCTGGTACTGCAGAAATGCTGATATTCATCTAGACCTAAGGATGAATACAGTCGCCGAAGAAATAAGGAGTCAGACAGATGCCCAATACAATAGGCTTAATGCACATGTGAAAGAGGAGGCGAGAAATCTTCTTTTAGACACATGCCGCTCTAGTCGATTATGTCGAAAAAACCACATAGCTTAGTTGAAAGCTAAACTATACCATATATGTATATGAATGAATATTACTATTAATTTCTATGTAATTTGTTTTTAAGTTATTCAAATCAAACTGCGCGTTAGTTTTTGAATCTAGTTGTAGTGATATCAAACATTATTAAAGTTTTAAAAATGTTTGTAATAAAAAAAAAAAAATCTTCTTTAGAACTTCTCACGTCAAGTCCAGGTAATAATTTTCCATCCCAGTGAACGGTCACTATTTCAGGCATATTATTCTGAAAATCTGATTTTATAGAATCCGCTCTATCTTGTCGACTCTGTGTGCGAATACGTTGAATAGACGATTTGTGTATCGCAAAATCATCACAGATAAGATCTACAGCTTCTACTACAGCCTGAAGTATATAGACAGAATCTCTTATGCTTAATTATTATCTTTCTAAAGCTGTAACTAACTTTGGCGTGATAAAGTGTTACCTTCCTCTTTTTGCAATAGTTTCAGAACTGACCATTTGAGAGGAGGATGCCAAGGGTTCCTCAGGGCTTTCATTAGAGCTGCTAAGTTGATCGATATGAACTTGCATTTGAATAAAAACTTGCGTAGTAATAGATGACGATAAACTTCCCAAACACTTATATCTTTTTTTCACTTCATTTAATTTCTTTTGTTTTGCGCTTTCTTCTTTTTCAGCTAACTTCTTATCTACACCCGCTAAACACAATGGACGCCCTGGTTCTCGTTGTTTTTGTAAAAATATCTTACTTTCTTCAGTATTCATCAGTTCCAAAGCATGAGCGTATGCTATATCAAATAAATTATCTAAGTTGTTCTTAAAATCCTTCTCGCGGAGCTTGTAAATATCTTCTATTTTTTAGATTTTTTTTGCAACTTCCTCCAAGCATGGTGAAGATCCACAAGTTTTTTTTACAGATTGACAAAATATAATGCACTCTCGAATGAAGAGATTAGCGCTTTCATTAACAGTCAATTTAACTTCGTGAATATTAAGAAAAGTACTGCAAGACCTTGACGATTAGACGGTAACTTTGCGCCTATTAATTGATAATTTACGTCACTAACTAGGAAAACACATTTTCTATTGCATTTTAATTTCATTGCCATCTTTCATACATATAACAATACGTGTTAAGCGCGAGAATAATTGAGAACAAATGACAAATGCCGTTAATACGCACCACTACTGCCGCGCACATGTATGAACATGAATCGATGCAAGTCGGCATGGGTTATCGATTCAAAATAGGGTAAAAATTTATTTCTAAGTGTTTTGGAGACATATTAGACCTATGCGATAGAAATTTAAGACTTTGAAAAATAAGGGACACCTTAACGACCATATCCCTACCTTTGTTGACATATGTATATCCAAATATACTTGATGGATTTCACCGAATTGCAATATTCAAAATTAACATATGTCGGCTTTAGACACTTTCAACAACAACGGAGAATATGGCACGACCAAGTGATTGTCTTCTGCAATATCCTAATTCACTACTTTAATCACTGTTAATCTACCATTGTCTTCAGTTGACCGGAGACGTTGTAATAGATAACCAACCGTCATTCCCATTAAAAGTGGCCGAAACCAAAGCTATGGGATATCGTTTCGTACACTTCCCATCAACCATGCATAGGGAATGAACATTCAACTCTCCACTCGGGCCATGGATCATGTTTTTGACAACGATATCAATCAATTCAGGATCTGTCGTTGAATCGGGAATTTCTGCCGAAATGACATCATCAACTTCATCCGGGGTTATTTTATTCCTCAAATCGAAATATGAACATGAGGCAAACCGCCTTTCTGCCACTCTATAGAGTACATCCAACAACGTACCTCACCAAAAACAACCAAATGCAAAATACAATATTTCCCAATAGATTTGATGTTGTTTTCACTCCCCACTCGATGACTTTATCATTTTGGCAATAAAATGACACCCATCCTCTCCTTGCCAAAATAAAATCGGATATTGTAAAGCCTCATTGCAACGATATGTTTCAGAAACACACTGTAAATTTGAGTTCCTACGATGAACACAATATCACGCGACTAGAATTCATCTGCGACAATAGCAGTTGCAACTTCATCAGTCGTAGGAGCATTAAATCTCCTCTCGTGCTCCCTAACAGGAGTCTTGTCAGCTCGAATGACAACTTTATAATCAATCAATCAAGAACTGTTTGAAACAATCGTACCAATTCATTTCCATTCCATTTTCCAAACAACGAAACATGAATTGTACTTTTGTACATTCGCCAAAAAATGCTACTACTCAGGTGTAACTAACAAAACCAAAGAGCTCAAAGTCTCGCGATGTGGGTTCAAAGACGGTAATTTTATTTTTCCATTAGTACAACATAAACCCGGCATTTAATTTTTGAATTTGAATGCTTTGCAATGTCCACAAACTACAGACATTAATGCAATGTAAACTGCAAACTATATTTCAATGTATTATCATAATTGAACGCTGCTCGATTCAAATTTCCTATAACACGTGCTCTATTTTGTAAAACTCTTCCACATGTAATACGTTGCCGATCAACTCGTTAAACAGAGATCATACAGTGTAGTCATTCTTTTCAATAACATTTAATTTGGATAACATAATTTGCTCCTATGTAGCTTTACAAACATAACTGGCGCAGTCAGAGCGAACCAGTAACAAAAACAGCAATAACAACAAAAACAAGAACATTATCTCGACAATTGTTAACAGAAGTTAAAACAATAATTAAATTAAACAACAAAAACTGCAGTTATACCAAAAAAACAAAAAAACAAAAAAATAAATAAATATACATATATATGTATATATGCATATAATAATAACAATTTAGTAACAAAACTCAATAGTGAATGAATATCAATTATTTTACAACGTCTAAAAGCGTAAGACGTCTAATAACGCGACTCTACAAAAAAATTTCGTTCTTTGTCTTAAACGTTATTTTATGATTTTCTGATTAATTATGAACAAAAACGATAAGAAAATTCCTTTTTTTTCGTATAAAGTTTGCTTTTGTATAAGTTATAGTAATAATACTATATAATAATTATACTATCGTTAAAGCGGTTTCCTAAATAAAAAAGCAAACTTTTTCATGCTATATATTTTTTTTTCGTCTAATTACGACCTAAAACATGGAAATTTATACTATGTTCAGACCGACACTTAATCACACGATTTCGGCAGTTGAATGGATTATCCCACTAATCTTAAAAATTTATCAAGATTTCGCCTGACTGATCCCCGCTAAATCTCTCTGTGCGACCCTGATTTTGCGCAATCTACTTGTCAGCACTGGAAATCTGTTACATTATCTTAGCTGATTTAGACACTACAAAGGGAAAAAAATGTAAACAAACAAATTTTTTTTAAAGCAATGAATAGCAAAATACTACATGTCAATCATTTCTTTTGATAAATATTAAGCGATGTGATTTTATGAATGACAATAACAGCTGTTTTTTGATCTTTCTAACGGCACTGAGAACACTTTTGGGTTATGAAATGCTTAAATGTAATCTAATCTTTTAAATTTTCGGTCTGAACATAGTATTACTGCTTTAAAGTTATAGTAAAATTTTGTGTTGACCCGTGTAATAGTAAGAGACAGAGAACGAGGGCAAAAGCAAAAAAAAAACAAACAGCATCATAAATATCAACACCAGCAGCAGCTATAACAAAAACAACAAGTTCAACAGCAGCAACAGCGGAGACAGCAGCAGCAGCTATAACAAAAACACCAACATCAACAGCAGCAACAGCGGAAACAGCAGCTATAACAAAAACAACAATATCAACAGCAACAACATCAGCAGCAGCGGAAACAGCAGAAAATTAAATATTGATATTTTAAGAAAACAGAAGTTCTCGGAAAAGAAAGATAAACCAATTTAAATAAAATGGCTCATAATAGTAGGAATTTAGAAAATTGTGTAGTAGCAATTACACAATAGTAAGGATTAAATGCAATACATAATCAGAGCTAAATAAGACAACGTATTGAAAAAGATATAAAATATGTAAATTCTTTTGACGGTGATTCCGGCCAATTGCCAGCATTCATAGAAGCAATGGATAGGATTCTGAGGGATTGTCTAAACCGGGAACAAGAAGTTTTTAGAGTAGTGTACGATTTAGAAATAAGTAGGAAAGCAAAAAATTATTTGCATCTTGCCCCACCAGCTAGTTGGGAAGATTGTAAAATAAAACTAAAACAATATTTTAAGCCTAGGAAAGATCGAATGACCATAACTAGGGAAATAAATACATTACCAGTAGGTACCATTAGTGAGTTAAGCAGCAGAATTAATGAAATAATTGATGCTATAACCAAATTTGGAGCTCTCAATGAAAACGAGGAGGCAATGAAGGAAATTTTTTCAGGAATGCTGATTCAACGTATTAAACAAATCACATTAGGGACTTGTGCTTATGCAATAAGGAACTCAATTTCATTGACTCATTTATCGGGAATTATATATAGTTTCATAATACTAGACGAAGGTAATTTAAATCCTTTATTTAAAAAATCCAATAATTAAGATGTTTATGGGTATAGGACGCAAAACAATGCGCCAAGTAATAGAAATAATTGTACAGGCCAACAAAGTTTTAGGCCTAGATATGCTAACAGTTTTAACAATCAACATAATTACAGGCCAACATATATAGTACAAATAATTTTGCAAGTCAACAACAAAATAAAAGAACTAATAACAAATTCAATTTTCGAGATCAAATAAATGGATCGGGTCAACATAATTGCAGACCACAAGATACAAATAATTTTTCTAGACAATACTCTAGGAATACTTGGACTAACAATAAAAGTGGACATTGTAGGTCTAGGAATTTCAATAGGCCTACTCCCAAGGAAGTAGATACTATGAGTCGGGTCGAGGAACCGGTAGAAACAAACCTTAATGACGGTACCAATTAGCCTCGGGATACTATGATAAAAAAAATAGTTATAATGCTAACACTGTTTGGGAAAAAGTGGTGCATTTTAGTAGATCCAGGTTCCGATATTAGTATAATGAAAAAAAGAGCTTTGAAAATTTTAATTTACCCATTGTAGGGCGAGAGATTACGGTCAAAAGTACATTAAATGACATTAAGAAACCGAACATCAAAGTAAAAAGTCCTTGCCCTGCGGCCATATGATTTGTTAGTAGGAAATATTTTATTTTCAAAAATTTTAAAACTATTGATAGAGAAAAAATGAATATAACTTTGAAAAATGGAACAATGATTCCTTTTCATATGAAAACTGTTCAGGAACAGGTTTATTCATTGGAAGTGGAGTAAAATCAGATGAAAACAGCAAGATTCAAATTCTACTAAACCGATTCTACAAATTATTTTACAACGAGGGCGATAATCTCACCAACACAGAAGTTGTGGTACATGAGATTAAGACCGCAACCAACCAGCAGATAAATTCGAGAATCTAAAGACTATCTCCAAAGCACGAAAAAGAGATAAGAAAGCAAATTTATGAGTTAGAAAGTCAGGGAATAATCCGAAAAAGTAGGAACAGGTATAGCTCACCTATTTTAATTGTACCAAAGAAAACGGAGTGTTCAAATATTAAAAAACATAGATTAGTGGTTAACTATAGGAGACTTAACCAACTGACTGTCCATGATAAATACACTTTGCCAAATATTGTTGTGATTTTGGATAAATTGGGCAAAGCGCAGTATTTTAGCACCATTGATTTAGCCAAAGGATATCACAGAATTTTAATGGCAGAAAAATAATGTAACAGCAGATTTTTTAAGCTGGATTGAAAACGCTCCGAAAATCGACTAAAGCAATGATAAAGAATCCAATTTAGAAATGTCAGATTCTACACATTCCGCAGAAGAGGAACTGTTAAAACATTTCTTCATAAAAGAAGAAATTGTCAACGAGTATAAAACATAAATTATAATAACATATAGTCCTCAAACTGAAGTTCAAATAATACATGGAAGGAAAGTAATCGAGATCAACCCTATTGACACGGAGAACATATTGAAAAATATTTTTCGAAGACATATTGACAGGGGAGAAGAGGGTATTTTTTCCGAAGTGGAGGAGACCGATTATTACAAAATTCAACTATTACTTATAAGCATGTTTTCTTGCATTAGCAAGCTGCAATTCATAAAATATACAAGAAGAGCAACAGAAATTATATAAGAAGAAGACTTGCATAAACAAATTTCACTTTACCATTGCAATGAGTCAATGCATAGCGGAATAAACGAGTTTAACAATACACTTAAGGATAAAATATTCTATCCAAAATTAAGGGAGCATATACAGCTAATTATAGGTAGTTGTGAAAAATGAAAGCAAATTAAATACGACAGGAAACCTATAAAGCCGAAGTTTAAACTAACGGAGACACCTTCAGATAAACATGAAATAATACATGTGGACATTTTTGATTTTAAAAAGCTGTCATTTGTCACAGTAATTGATAAACTAACAAACTTTGCAGCAGCATACAATATAACTGACAAAAATTGGAGAGCAAAGAAGGCCATCATAATTAAACATTTCACGAAATTTGGGAAACCAAAGAAGATCATCATAAACAACGAATTCAGGGCCTTGCAAGACATTTACAGCAAACATAAAAAGACCACTTAAATCAGATAAAGTAGGCATAGAAAATGAAAATGATAGGTCAAGCACAATAGTACAAATTGGCGATGTATTTGAAAGTGTTAATTCACGAGTCAACACATTTTCAGATGATGTGGATACTAATGTGTTTGATGACCGCCATGGAATTGGCTACAGCATTCCTACAACTGTCCCCGATAGTTGAAGAAGAAGGATATACCATGCTCCATTTCGGCGAAGTAAAGATCTTTAACGAAGTAGATACAATACTACATATTATACATCCGAAGGAGCTAGCAAGTTTGGTCGAAGAAATAGAAGAAAACATAAGGCAAGCGACCTAAAATAAAGTACTTCTTTTTAACGAAATAAAAGTAAATACAGCAAAAATTAGATCGATTACACCCAGGGAAGAGGAAAGAAAGAAGAGAGGTTTAATTAATTTCGGAGGGACAATGTATAAATGGTTGTTCGGGGTAACGGACGAGAAGGACCTACAGGATATAATTAGTCATTTAGAAGTAATAGAGAGAAGTTCACACCAATGCCAAACATAAATAATTTAGAAATGAATCAAATAAATGAGGAAATAATAACGTTAGAATCTAAACATTATCAATACAAAGCTAATACATTGTTAAGGAAATTAAAATTAAATGAAAATTGTATTTTTAACGATAGTTTTATATTTAAATCTATATATATAAAAGAAAGTTGTGTTAGTTACACCATTTATAATTCAAGAACGGCTAACCGATTTAGCTCAAAATTTGTGGAGAAGTAGCTTAAAACCAGGGTAAGGACATAGGATACCTTTTATCTCTTTATGTCAAAATTTAATACAACTCATCAATACAAAAATTATATTTCAAATCATAAGCATTTGTTCAAAATTCATGTTTGTAGGAATATTTGAATATTTCATTTCTTAAAAAAAAAAACAATAATAAAAAAAAACCTCACATCTATATATATAAAAGAAAGTTTTTGTTAGTTACACCATTTATAACTTAAGAACGGCTGAACGGATTTGGTTGAAAATTGGTAGGAAGGTAGCTTAGAACCAGGGTAAGGACATAGGATTCTTTTTATTTCTTTATATTAGAATCCAATACAACTCATTAAAACAAAAATTGTATTTCAAATTATAACGATTTGTTAAAAAGTCATGTTTGTAGAAATCATTTGAGAATTTCATTCCTTCAAAAAGAAAAAAGACAAAAACAATAATAAAAACAATAAAAAAAACCTCATATCTATTTAAATAAAAGAAAGTTGTTGTTAGTTACACCATTTATAATTCAAGAACGGCTGAAAGGATTTGGTTGAAAATTTGTGGAAAGGTAGCTTAGAACCAGGGTAAGGACATAGGATACATTTTATCTCTTTATGTCAAAATTTAGTACAACTCATAAATACAAAAATTATTTTCCAAATCATATTAATTTGCTCAAAATTCATGTTTGTGGGAATCCTGAATATATGCGTACAATTTTAAACAGATTCTTACTCAAAAGTATTACAATTGCTAAGTATTTGGAATAGTACAAAGAACTGCAACCGAATACGCAGTGAAATAAATTATAACTGGGTCGGCAATCCAGCCGATTTTTCCGTCTTTCCTCGCCTGGAAACCGGTTCATTATGTAAAGTCCACTGGAATAACTGTCGAGTGGACTCCAGTGAGAAATGATGGAGCTATGTTTCTATTGTCACACACCGACGCAAAAATTAGGTTTTATTACGAATATAGAGCACCAAACACTTCTCAGAATCAGTTATTCGTTGTTTTTGTTGGATTATGAGCTTTAGAGGCACCAGCTTTGCACAGAGTTTTCGCCTCTTGAGAGCATCCATGTCCTCAGTGCTCATTTCGTCTGTTTCAAGCTTAGAAAAGGTCTTTTCAACGGTGGATTTCCCTGAGCCCAAATTCAACAATATTTTCTCCCAATACTTTTTGGAATTTTAACACACGATGTGCTTTATGATCCATTTTTTTATAAACTAACACATGTTGCTTCACAAAAATGCTATATCTCATAACTAATAGTTATAATCCAGCTAATAGAAATCATATAGATCGTAGTAGTAGTATTATCTATGTATCAGCCACAGTGAAGCGTGGACGGGTCCTCTAGTCTATATATATTAGAGTGTCCGTTCTTTACCAAATTGATTATTTTTGACGAGACGCCCCCCAAAACTTTTAGTTTTCCATCTAAAAAAAATATCAGACCATAAAAAGCCCTTAATTTTCATCATAAACCTTGCCCCAAACACAATACATTTCCCGTTGAAATTACATGGGATTTTGCCACTTTTTACGAATATTTTTTTTCTCTGGAACTTTCACGTTTGTAGGAATAAAAACGTCATATTTTGTACAGAATTGAATGCTCTACAAAAAATTTCTGGACAATTTTTCGATATACTCACTCCTTTAAAAGTTATTCAAGGTTAAAGTTAACTTCTGGGTAATTTCTGGAATTTTCGAACTTTTACGGCAAATTGAAATGTTTTTTGTAAAATTCAATTGTTTATTCTAAAAAATGTAATTTCTATGATGTTATGGCAAAAACCCTGAAAAGTAAAGAGTAATTAATCACATGTCATGTTGTTTATTCTTATTATCATTTATTAGCTTGTATTCATTGGCAGCAGTCGATCAATTAATTCTAATCTAATCTAGTAAATCTCTGTGCATTTAGTATATTTTTTTTTGTGGAGTTCTGCCGAAGTATCATAGAAATTATATTTTTTAGAATAAATAATTGAATTTTACAAAAATAAATTCAAAAAATTAACTCTAACCTTGAATAACTTATAAAGGAGTGAGTATATCGAAAAAGTAGAGCATTCAATTCTGTACAAGAATACGACTTTTTTATTCCTACAAACGAGAAAGTTCCAAAGAAAAAAAAATATTCGTAAAAAGTGGCAAAATCTCATGTAATTTCAATGGGAACTGTATCGTTTTTGGGGCAAGGTTTATTATGAAAATTAAGGGCTTTTTATGGTCTGATATGTTTTTTAAATGGAAAACTAAACGTTTAGGGGGCGTCTCGTCAAAAATAATCAATTTGGTAAATAACGGACACCATAATATATATAAAAGAAAATTGTGTTAGTTACACCATATAGTATAACTCAAGAACGGCTGAACCGATTTGGATGAAAATTAGTGGGGAGGTAGCTTAAAACCAGGGTAAGGGCAAAGCTGCAGCCCTTGGGCACACAAGAGTTTGGGGCCCTTTTTGAAAGTAAAAAAAGCGACTTATACTAAAACTTTTTTACGTTTAATAAAGGTAATCAAATACAGTATGATATAACTGTCATTAATGATGATGCGTGTAGGTGTGTGTGAGTGTGTGTGTGATAATGATATTAAGATAACAATTTCTTTCGGGATTTCTGTTGAGCAAAATCTTCTATTATATCTTTAAAGTCAATTTTTTGAAGGATATCACTTTTTATGCTCATAATTGACAAACTATTCAGTCTTTCTTGTAACATTGTTGTTCGCAGTTCATTTTTTATTCTCTAAAGCTGCGAAAATGACCGCTCTCCACTACAATTGGTAACCATTAGACAAAGGAATATTCTAGTAGCAATTTCTACGTTAGAAAAAGTTTCTTCCAATTTATCCGATTTTATTACGTTATGTTAGTTTGAGATATTTAAATCCGCTGATTGCTTTGCTGTATTTTTAAAATATTGGCTTAAATAAAAACATTCTGTTTTGAGCTCATCTGCATTAATGTGTTCATGATAAAATTCTGAAAATCTAGATCGACTATACATTTCTTGGTATGCTACGGAACGTTTTTTTAAATGTATATTTAATGTGTCAATTATGAGAATGAAAGTATCTATCCGAAACTTATCCTTGCCTCTCTACTGTGCAGTCTCTGGTGATCCTTGTTTTCTTTCAAATTTATCTTTGTAGTCAGTAAATGGATTTTTTTCTTCAGCAGTCGTTTCGTACTGATCAAAATTATTGCGTGCGGTATTGACATAACTGATCAGAGATTCGTAAAGTTTCCTTACAACGTCCATGGTCAGGGTGCTATTCTGTAAACAAAGATTTGTTTTTATTCATAATTCCCAAAAGATCATTCCATATTTCCGTTAGAAGAGGAGTCTCAAATTTTCCCTTTTTCCAGGTTTTGGGCTTCCTTTCTAGTGTCTCCTGGTTGATTGGTGTCACTTGCGATTGAAGAAAGTGCTTCAGAAATATTTAAATAACCATTTTGCAAAGCATTAATAACATTGGCACGTGCAGACCAACTAGTTTCCGGAAGAGACTTTAGGACTCTATTTGCTCTTAAATGCTCTGTCAAAATTTTCCATCGTTTTGTCGAAGCCGAGAAAAACTTGAACAATTTTTGTACAAACTGAAAGAATGATACCGCTTCAGTAACTCATTCAACAGCCTGAACACCCACTAAATTTAGCGAATGTGCCGCACATGGAACGTAAATCGTAAATTCGCAAACTTATTTTATTCTTGACTGAACACCAGAGTACTTTCCAGACATATGTATATAGGAATATCAAGGCTTTCAAAAAAGTTTAAAATGGTATCTGCTATATATTGTGCATTGTATTTATCCATAGGCCAAAATTGCATAAATCTCTCAATAGGCTGTCCGCCTTTTACGTATCTAACTATAAAAGTTAGTTGGCCAACGTGGGACAGATCTGGCGTAGAATCTACGCTAATAGAGTAGTACTTTGCTGATTTAAGTTCTTAGACAACGGTTTTCAAAACTTCCTGTCCCATTAAATTAATAAATTCATTACAAATATTTGCCGATAAATATGATGAACTCCTTTTTCCACGATTTCCGCAGTTTTGAATGTGATCAGCAAGAAAACGATCAAGTTCACTAATCAGTTCTAAGCATCGCAAATAATTCCCATTATTTTGCGATCCTAATGTCTCATTATCGCCACGAAAAGCAAGACCTCCTGAAGCCAAAAACTTCACTACTGCAACAATCCTCCTAAGCACATTCTACCAATAGTTAATTTCTGTATTATATTGGGACAGCAACTCAGTATCAATTCGTCCAGGAGTTTTTATTCTTGCAACAAAATTCATCATAAATTCCCTGTGCTGTAAACTGTTCTCATGCTCTATCAATAAGATACTTATATGCTTCCAATCTTTATATGCATTAGGAGAACTTAAATTAAGTCCAGTACCAGTAGTGGTATTAAATAGGCGGCAGCAATAACAGTATACAGAATTCTTTGCTGGTGAATAAAGGAGCCATTTTCTTTGTAAAGACTCACCATTCGTCAATTTACGAATAAAATGTTTTTATTTAAGTATCCAGTTTTCGTTTTACATTTTTGAATCTGGAAAAATTGTAGAAGTTTCAGAGAAGTCACTTTTTATATTTTGGAAAAACTTTGGCCCTTTTTGAATGCAAATAAGTACCAGGGTCAGGAAATGCAGAAACATTTTATAAGCGTGCAGTTATTAATTCACAGTGGCTTGAAATCGATGGTTCAGCATCTAATGTATGTTTCTAATTTTCGTCACATGCAACCTCTTTTTCCCGGTGACATTCAGAGGTACTTTTTTCTTGCGGTGATGAGAATGAATAAGTAATCCCTCGCCTTATTTGTTTCTTCAACCGTAAAAAACGAAGTGAGCTTTGGAAGTTTTTCCGTTATTTTTTGTTGAGCTGTAACTTTTTTTCTTTTTTGTGAACCAAATATGTTCTATTCGATAAAATGAAAAAATGTTTAAACGAACAAATCAAAACGTATGTCAATTTTACTCAATTTTAAATATCAAACCTTAAATAAATAATCCAGTGTTTATTGATGTCAGTATCCAAACGAAACAAAATAACGCCACTCACGCACTCCTATCAGTCTGAAAGTTGGGTGGATCCCCGAATGATGTATTATCATTCGAGGATTCCCCCAATTTTAGACAATGTCGACATTTATATTAGGTCTTGTTTACACGGTGCAGCTTGGCTTTATAATCGGAGTGATTGCTTGAGCGATCGCTGGATGGTGTACTTGGTAAATTAGGCAGGATGCGTTCGGAAATATACCCTTTGATAAGATTACTGATTTGTCAAAAAGTGTAATATGCCCGACAAAAATGCGTGAGAGAAATTGTCGGTTCTTCGGGGGCCCCTGAGAATGGAGGCCCTGGGCATGGGCCCCGTGTGCCCTTATGGTGAAGACGCTAATGGACATAGGTTACCTTTTATCTCTTTATGTTAGAATCCACTACAACTAATAAATAAAAAAATTATATTTTAAATCATAAGCATTTGTTCAAAATTCATCTTTGAAGGAATCATTCGAATATAAGCGCACAATTTTAAACAGATTCTTCTTCAAAAAATAATGCTATTGCTAAGTGCTTGGAATAGAAGAAAAGAACTGCAACCAAATACGCAGTGAAAATGATTAGACGTTGCATCCCAAAAGACTGATCTCATAACCTTTCCAGCCACATTTTTCGTCTTTCCACGCGGAGAACCGCTTCATCATGTGCAGTCCACTAGAATGACTCTTATAAAATATTGTACCTGCTCGATTAAGTTCGGAAGGTCGATTTATTTTTTCCAGCAGAAAGTTGAAGAAGTTGCACGATAGGGAGTCGCCTCGCCTGAAACCTCGTTTGGTATCGAAAGGCTCGGAGGGGTCCTTCCCGATCCTGGCGGAGCTTTTGGTGTTGCCTAACGTCAGTCTACACAGCCGTATTAGTTTTGCGGGGATACCAAATTCAGACATCGCGGCATAGAGGCAGCTCCTTTTCGTGCTGTCGAAAGCAGCTTTGAAATCGACAAATAGGTGGTGCGTGTCGATTCTCCTTTCACGAGTCTTTTTCAAAATTTGGCGCATGGTGAATATCTGGTCGGTTGTTGATTTTCCAGGTCTAAAGCCACACTGATAAGGTCCAATCAGCTTATTGACGGTGGGCTTTTTTCTTTCACACAATACGCTCGATAGAACCTTATATGCGATGTTGAGGAGGCTTATCCCACGGTAGTTGGCGCAGATTGTGGGGTCTCCTTTTTTATGGATTGGGCATAGCACACTTAAATTCCAATCGTTGGGCATGCTTTCATCCGACCATATTTTGCAAAAAAGCTGATGCATGTTCCTTATCAGTTCTTCGCCGCACTGTTTGAATAGCTCGGCCGGCAATCCGTCGGCCCCTGCCGCTTTGTTGTTCTTCAGGCGGGCAACTGCTATTCGAGCTTCTTCACGGTCGGGCAATGGAACGTCTGCTCCATCGTCATCGATTGGGGTATCGGGTTCGCCTTCTCCTGGCGTTGTACGTTCACTGCCATTCAGCAGGCTGGAGAAGTGTTCCCTGCATAATTTAAGTATGATCTGGGCATCGGTCACTAGATCACCGTTGGGGGTTCTACAAGAATATGCTCCGGTCTTGAAACCTTCCGTAAGTCGCCGCATCTTTTCGTAGAATATTCGAGCGTTACCCCAGTCGGCCAGCTTATCAAGCTCTTCGTACTCACGCATTTTGGCCTCTTGCTTTTTGTGTCTACAAATGCGTCTCGCTTCCCTCTTCAACTCTCGGTATCTATCCCATCCCGCACGTGTTGTGGTCGATCGTAACGTTGCGAGGTAGGCAGCCTATTTTCTCTCCGCTGCGACACGGCACTCCTCGTCGTACCAGCTGTTCTTTTACACTTTCCGAAAACCAATGGTTTCGGTTGCAGCTGTACGTAAGGAGTTTTAAATACCGTCCCACAGTTCCCTTATACCGAGTTGTTGACGCGTGTTCTCTGAGAGCAGGAGTGCAAGTCGAGTAGAAAATCGTTCGGCTGTCTGTTGTGATTGCAGCTTCTTGACGTCGAACCTTCCTTGTGTTTGTTGGCGTAGGTTTTTTGCTGCACAGAGGCGGGTGCGAATCTTGGCTGCAACAATCTAGTGGTCCGAGTCGATGTTAAGACCTCGGAGCGCACGCACATCTAAAACACTGGAGACGTGTCTTCCGTCTATCACAACATTATCGATCTGGTTGGTGGTTTTTCGATCCGGAGACAGCCAGGTAGCTTGATGTATCTTTTTATGCTGGAATCTAGTACTACAGATAACCATATTTCAGGCCCCGGCGAAGTCGATCAGCCTCAACCCATTTGGGGATGTTTCCTCGTGGAGGCTGAATTTACGGACCGTAGTGCCAAAGATACTTTCTTTCCCCACCCTGGCGTTAAAGTCGCCAAGCACGATTTTGACATCGTGGCGGGGGCATCTCACATAAATGCGCTCCAAGCACTCATAAAAGGCATCTTTGGTCACATCGTCCTTCTCTTCCGTCGGGGCGTGGGCGCAAATCAGCGATATGCTGAAGAACCTCGCTTTGATGTGGATTGTGGGTAGACGTTCATTCGTAGGAGTGAATGATAGTACGCGGCTGCGGAGTCTCTCTCCCACCACGAATCCAACACCAAACTTGCGCTCCTTTATATGGCCACTGTAGTAAAAGCCACAGGGACCTACTTGTCTCTGCCCTTGTCCCGTCCATCGCATTTCTTGGACGGCGGTGATGTCAGCCTATATTTTCACGAGGACATCAATCAGTTGGACAGCGGCACCTTCCCAATTAAGGGACCAGACATTCCAGGTGCATGTCCTCAAATCGTAGTCCTTAAATCGTTTTCCATGGTCGTCATCAAAAGGGGGGTCACTCATCCGAGGCTTGTTGTTTCCTTTCATTGGGGGTGTTTTTTTACGTGGGGAGTCCCAAACCCAGCGCACAACCCTAAGTAAGGAATATTTCGCCTTCTCACTTTGGCTCGCCTACAAACGGATGTTCTTAGGCTACCCAGAGGATACTTGGTTAAAGAGCAGAAGCCGTGAGCTGCTTGAGTCATATGTAAAAGAATCGTTTCTGGCCACTCCCAAGTGAATGGCGATCAGAGAACTTTCCTCACTTGCGTGAACTTCTACACATGACTCCATCCTTCATCACCCCCATGATATTTGGATTAATCTCGATGTCCTTCAAAGTCCGATCTAGAGCTTTAATTGCTCTTTTATGGGACATGGTACACTCACACCAAACTAATAATTTATATTGCTGCAACATTCGTCCACGCTCGCTATTTTCACTTATATTACAGACTGGCATTTCGTCATGGGCTAAGTTTAATGGCAGTTTAAGCACCGAATGTGCCGTTCTACCAACATTGAGCAAAGTGGCAACAATTCCTTTATCTTTTCGGATTTGGGCTAAAAGCAAGTTTAAAAGAAAAGTTTTTCCGGTTCCTCCAGGAGCATTCAAAAATAACAAACCACCTTCGCCACCTTCGATTTTTTTGACAACATTGTCAAATACTAACCTTTGTTCTGGGTTCAAACGTTGTACAGACTCTGTTACTTGTTGTTGTAAGGAAGCAAAATCGTAATCCAGTTCCCGTATTAAATCGGTACTGATTTCCTCGGTTCTCTGTGGTCTGTTTATTCCATAATCTGGTAAATCCTTTCCAGAAATTGTTTTAACCTGGTCTTCAATTTTTGTCAGACCCTCATTGTAAATTAAATCACTGTACGTGACATTGGGATTTTGCTCTTGTAATCTGTGTAATATATCGTCCGTCATATCATTTTTGTATTTATCCCACAATTGTTGAGGATTTGAAAGACCACATGCCGCCACTAATACAGGAAATAGCTCTCTCATCTTACCTGCTGATCTACATTGAGCAGCTTCTTCCAGTGTCACATCCCAATGGTTATCATTCTCCAGTAATCCTTTTGCCTCACATGTCTCTCGAAATGTAGAATCTTGTGTGTTGTATTTTTTTAGATCATTGAAAGAGGTAGGTCGGCGCACATGGTGTAAAAGCATGCGTAGACAAAAACATTCCATGTTACTAACATCAACTGTATAAACTTGTCCTAAAGCATCTCCAGGTTTGACGCCAGGCCAATCCTGAATAGAATTACCTTGAATGCGGGGTTTCCAAGTTTTCCTTGTTGCATCCCAAGTATTATACCTAGGCACCTCGACAAAAAGAAGAGTTTTTGCAAACTCATCTCTGATACAAAGATCAAAAAAAGCAGTGAGAGTAGTTTTTGGAGGAGTAGTTATTCGTTCGTGGAAATTGTGTTCATTAAAATAAAGGCGTTCACCATTTTCTAAATGCACGCTGAGATGTGTCATGGTGGGATGCCTTTCGTGCAACGGAAATCCTAACAGACGCCACACGGCTTCGTTGCTGCTGACATACTGACCAGACTGATAAGTTTGTACCTCATTTACGGGATTCGCAAGATCAGTATTTCTAAAATTGAGAATAGCTTGATTACTACCCTTGTTTATATATTTGCAGATATATTTGATGGCGCGCACTGAACTGCATGCCTCAACATTTATGTGGGCGTTAAACGTTTTTGATAAAATTGGTGAATAGGGGACTACCCAACAATTATCAACCGTAACTTAGCTACCATTTCGAAGCTTCATGGTTGCTGTTCGACCTCCGTCTTCAGGCGCTCTTCTACACGATATTGCGGGTATCCGTGGTCTTTCAATAACTTGCGAGGAAATTTTTTTGTGCATTTTCCGTCTTTCATGCAGGGGCACTGTGGATTTTCGGGTCCGCATGGACCGCGAATCACATTTTTTTACAATTATGTCAAGGAGAGCCTTGTCAATGTTAGGATCCGGTATTTCAGCGCTGATTATGTTATCTATTTGATCGGGTCGTAACTTACCTTTTAACCACAATAATATATGGACATATGGCAGTCCACGTTTCTGCCATTCGCGAGAGTACATAAAGCAGCGCGCTTCTCCGAACACCCGGCCTTTATTAATCACATCCGTCATGTCTATCTATTGTGCTTTGCCCTGGCATCAACTCATTCGTGTAAGTACCGCGGGCTATTTACAAATGAAAACAGTAAAATGACCATGCGACCTATGTCATTTGCATTTAAATTAGCGTCATTTGCCACAGCGTCTTGAAGATAGATGTAATTATCTGCTCTTAGTTTAGTTTGATTTAATGATATGTACCGTAACCTCTTGCTTTCAACTTTAACGTATGTACATGTCAACGTAAAACTGATTGGCCAGTTGCTTGAATCTTTGTAAAATGTTAAAGTTGCTTTCTCGAATCATCATGTTGTAGGCGTAAAAATCCATGCATGAAAACCTTTTCTTATGTAACGGAAGACCTGTTACAGGATTAATTTGAGGAACTGGAAAGTGGTACCCCTCTGGTTCTTTACTAAATATGATCGGATATTGCAACGCATCATAAAATTTATGAGTATCAGGCACCCTGGTTAATGTGTCATCTCGGGCCTGTAAAACTATATCACGGGAAGCAAACTGTTCGCCTGTAACCATGGCTGCGACTTCAATTGTTAACGGGGCATTACACCGCCTTTCTGGTTCCCCACTTGGTGTGCGATCGAGGTGCATCACCAACCTATAATTCTCCCAGCATTCTTTCCAGTGCTGTTTTGAAATTGATAATGCGATTATGATCATGCAACATTCTCTGGATTTTTAAAACAGGATCCCTTTCGATTCCTCGCATATTTCGACACCTGCGATCAACTTCGTTTTCTTCATCGCCCATGAAATAAAGTTGCAAAAATTTTGGTTGTTCATTATTTGCGGGAAGTAAGGAACCAATCTTGTGATACACCTGTCTTTGGATAGTAAAAGTAGGTGAAAATCCAGGCATTACGACCTCCTTATCTACACCAAATGACGTCATCTGAAAGCAAGAATTGTACTTTCTAATCCTGCTTAAAAACCGGCGTGATTCGTTACTGTCGTATAAAAGTAAAGATTTAAGAGGTTCCTCTGGCTCGCCAAGTAATGGAATTTTAACCTTTCCACCAGTACAGCACATACCTGGAATTTCTTCTTTCCATTTCAGTGCTTCACAATATCTGCATTTTTTATCCATTCTCTCAATGATAACCAATCGGTGATTAACATAGTCGATCAAAGGGTTATACTCAAAAGCGGCACCATTAAATGCCTCCCACATACTCATTGAAAAAGTACGTCTTCTTTCTGCCTGCCGTTCAGTATTCGTCGTCTTTGTGAATCTTCGTCAGTCTCTGCCGCAATCAACTGCGCGTGACGTTCGGCATCTAAAACTCGACGTGCCTAAGTCTGCGTAAACGTCTCAGAGGCCCTTTGAGATGCGTGGCGCTCAGCATCTATGGTGCTACGGGCTTGAGTCTGCGTATAGGTCTCAGAGGCCCTTTGAGATGCGTGGCGTTCAGCATCCAGGGTCTGATGGGCACATTTTCAGCCCGCAAAGTTAGCAAAGTGCGCACGGGGGCTAGATGAGGGGAATATCTGTTTGAAGGGCATAACAAGTTGCGAAAAGTTGCGAAAAAAATCAATTACATTTCTCCGTAACTTAATGTTCATCGCAGAATGGTTGCGGCAATACTGATGTTGTACACAAATTAAAGAGCGAAAGTTTACTTCACATCAGAATTGTACAGTTGTGTGAACAAAAAGAGGTAAACATAATTTGCAGGATTTAGAGTTTCGCATTAAAATTTATTTTTATTTACTTTTGCATGGTGGGAAATTCTAATCACTGTGAGGAAAAAATATGTAAGTTATACTTGTATCTAAAAACAATTTTATTTTATAAGAAAACAGCATATTTTAAAACTTCACATAATGAAAATGCTTATATAAATATATATATATATATATATATATATATGTATATATATATATATATATATATATCTTAAATATATTTAAGATACTATGTTAATATTTGTGATATTTTCAGTTTGGTTGTTTTATCAAAATATTCAAAGAATTTAGGCGTTTTTCTATAATTATTCTGTTAAATTTTAAAAATCTAAGTTGCCTCTGGAAATGTATTAAAATAATAATTCGCGCTATAGAAAGGGAACACATATTTTCAAAAATATAAGACATCATCAAATAAAAGTATATTTGCGCGGTATGGCATTATTGATTGAGAGTGGCTAACCACACAAATAGAATACAAAACTAATGGCGGAAACATCGTATTTCGATTCTCCCACCGCTACGAGCGGAAGGCGTTTTGTTCTCGTGTTCATTCGAACAATGTTGCCATTACTCAATACGCATATGTAGTTTTGCACACATCTAACTTTTCAATTATAATTTTTCATAATATAAAATACCAAAACTGAAATCAAACTAGTAAAACTAGTTTATATATTTATAAATAATAGCATTCGATTCTGATTTTGTTTAATAAAATTTCAAATATATTGAAGACAATTTTTATAATTACTACCGTATATGGAGCCTGGCAAGCTTGCGTTGTGAGAGAGCAATCAGCTGAATCGTTTCATTGCGCATAAGATTCATTTATGTATATGCGTTTGAAGACAGTGGTTGAGAAACTGAAATTATTATAATTTAAATGTGCCGAAATATCATCAGCGAGGGAAATCAGTGTAAATTATATAATATCTATGTTTGGAAGCTCCTACACTTGTGAACAATTTTTTTCAATAATGAAATTAAACAAACATAAAATAAGAAAAAGGTTATCTGATTTAAATATTGGTACAACAATGCGCGTAGCTACAGCTAATGAGATTAAACCAAACATAGAATTTATTATGGCAAATAAACCAAATTAAATGCTGTTATAAAGACATATTAAAAAATTATTACTAAAATAAAATATTTATTATACTTTTTTTATTTGTCTTACATTTTATAAATTTATAGTAGTTACAAAGAAACTTAAAATTGTTAGGAAATTTTACAGTTATTACCCACAGTACAACTTCCCATATATGCGTGCGCTCTCATTTGTAAACATGCTGTGGGAAAAAACGTTGCTCTCATTTTTAAATGTGGAGTGATAAAATACGTTGCTCTCACTTCCCTCTTCATGTTTGCCCGCGATGATCCCCTCACCTAGCCCTCAAAATGTGCACTCGTGCCCGCACGGGCAAAATGCCACTGAGGGCTAATATGCCCATCCCTGTGTTAAGGTAATAACTCGCACACGCTCCGAAATACAGTCGCGACGGAGGAACATCAGTCCTAATACTTTCCGGACAAAAGATGTACCATCTTGTGAGCGTGAGGCCCACTATTATTTCGTCAACTGCAAAACTCACAGGTATCCCCTCTGAGTCGTAATTTTGTTTGTATTTTTTCAGTTAATTTACAATCAGTCGTGTGACAATAAGCAACTGTTATTATATCTAGAATTCACTTTGATGCTTAAATTGCAATTTGTCCCTTAAATCCATAAAGGAATTTGAAGTATAAGATTTGTACTATACATTCATCACCATTCACTTAATTTAATATTATGTATACTTTACAATTTAATTAATTCAGTTAAACTTAAGATCTAAATGGTAAGTCTAAGGGATGTAGCCTTTGCAGTCGGCGAGTATCTTCACTGTTGTCTAGTAGGTTAATGGCGTGTATATTGGGGTGGCAGCTTAGGCGATTAAGATATCTTGAATTGAGTTTCTGAATCTCGCTCTTCACCATATTTATTTCAAGATCTTTGTGTAAGTTAATATTTTTGATGTACCATGGAGCATTTGCAATCAACCTGAGTGTTTTCGACATATATCTTTGTATTACTTCTACATTCGATTTACTTACAGTTCCCCAGATTTGTATTCCATATGCCCAAATCGGTTTTAAAATGCTTTTATATAGGATCACCTTATTTTTGAGACTAAGTTCCGATTTGGGACCCAGTAGCCAGTACGTTTTTCTCGTCTCTATTTTTAACTGATCTCGTTTAGTTTTTATATATTGCTGCCATATTAGTCTTCTGTCTAAGTGCATCCCGAGGTACTTAGTGCTAGTGCATTTTGGAATAATTGTTTGATTGAGATTGACGCTGGGCCAATCTCCTGCTTTCATTGTGAAGGTAAAATGCGCTGATTTTCTTTCATTTACCAGAATGTTCCAATTTCGAAGCCAGGATTCAACTGCGTTCAGTTGTTTTGAAACAGTTTCAGACGCTTCGTTTGCAGAGTAAGCAGATGCATGAATGGCGGTGTCGTTCGCATATGTTGCAACAGTTATATTTTCGTCGTTTATTATTGGCATATCGGCAGTGAAAATCGTGTACAAAGTCGGGCCAAGGACGCTCGCTTGCGGAGCACCTGCTTTGACTTCATATATGTCGGAAGTGTCATCATTAATTCTAACAGGCGTGTCATAATTAATTCTAACAGGTGATTTACAAATTTTCAACTGTGACACTTCTGATTGTACTTCAGTCAGTTTTACGTAATATATATTGGTTTATTCATTTGACTTGGACTCGCCAAAAAAGCCTGAACATTTTGGCGCTGATGGTCAGAATTGAGAGCAAAATGCTTGAAAGTATTCGCAAGGTGGTTGCCAAAAGCGTCGGCTTTTTTTGTCAGATCTACACCAAGAGTTGTTTTCATCTTTTGTCGGTACCTGTCGCTTAGGAAGACGTTTCAGGTATTTCGTGGCTTTCCACAGATTATATTCATCGTTTTTATTTGGATTAGCATTCTTAAGAAATTCTGCAAAAGACTCTTCTTTCAGCTCTGCCAACTTTGATTTTAATTGCTTTGTTTAGCCTGGTTTTGTCAACCGGATTTCTGCTATTCTGCCAGATCCTTCGAAGTCGTCTTTTATTTTGTACTACCTGCGCTACTTAATCTGAATATGGCACATTGTTGGTACAGTATGGCTTAGATGGATTAAGAGGCAAAGCTAACGAAGCGGCTTGATGTATTTTTGAGTGAAGTTTTCCACAGCGTCATCTCAGTCTCGTTTTGTTGTTATTTCCATGTTAAGGTTTACGAAGGACTCCAACCAAGTTTGGAAAAATCATATGTTCGACCTTTTAGTTAAAGAACGCTGCTTTCGGGATGTGACAACAACAGGCATATTCATATTGTTAATGAGAGCGGAATGATCTGAGCTCATATCTTCATTATTCGAAATTTCTAGATGATGTGGGTTTATGCCGGTATAAATTGCGAAGTCAATTAGATCCGGAATTTTGTTTGGATTAGTCGGCCAGTATGTGAGTCTGCCAGCAGATAAAAAATTTAAGTTTTTTTGGGAAGCGCACTTGTAGAGTTCGCAGCCTTTGGTATTCGTAAGGCGTGAACCCCACCATGGATGTTTGGCATTGAAATCACCTCCGGCTAAAAATCTGGGACCCATTTTGTCGAAAAACGATTTAAAAGTTTCTTTGCTTATATTGAATCGAGGTGGGAGATATAAAGAAGTTATAACAGTCGCTAAACTTCCGGTCTGGATTTTCAAAGAAGCTGCTTGAATTGAGAGTACTGAAACTGGCTCTAAAACAATGTATTTTAGTGATGATTTTATAAGAATTGCCGAATCACCGTGTGCTTTACCGTCGGGGTGGTTTGAAGTAATGAGATCGAATCCATCAATTTTAAAATAGGACTTAGCGGTAAAGTGGGTTTCTGAAACCAGTAAAATATCTATACTGTTAGTTTTTATAAAATGTTCAACTTCAAGTCTATGGCTGCTTAGTCCATTGGCATTCCAAATCGCTATTTTTAGACTTAATTGCATAGCTTAGTTAAAAGAGAAGATATCATATTTATTAGTGTTGTGGTTAGCTCAATATGTTTGGCAATCAATTCTTTTAGTTTGTCGATGTTTTCATGGCTTACTGTGTTTGTAGTAGAACTAAGTTGTCCTCTTGTTACATCAGCATAGCTAACGTTTTTATGGTGAATTTATTGTTCGGCATTTGTAAGTTTGACCAAGGAAGGCCTTGTCTTATTATTAAGCGAGTCTTTTTTATACCCTGAACAGGGTATACTAAGTTTGTCACGAAGTTTGTAACACCCAGAAGGAAGGGTCGGAGACTCTATAAAGAATACATATAAATGATCAATATGTCGAGCTGAGTCTATTTAGCCATGTCCGTCTGTCTGTCCGTCTGTCAGTCTGTACATATACGAACTAGTTTCTCAGTTTTTAAGATATCGTTTTGAAATTTTGCAAACGTTTTTTTCTCTTCAAGCTGCTGTCGGAACTACCGATATCGGACTACCATGACATATAGCTGCTATACAAACTGAAAGATCGGAATCAAGTTCTTGTATGGAAAACTTTCCCATTTGACAAGATATATTCACGAAATTTAGTATAGATTATTTTCTAAGGCAAACATGTAATTTTCGAAGAAATTTTTCAGACCGCTTAACTATAGCATATAGCTGCCTAAAACTGAATGATCGGAATCAAGTTCTTGTATGGAAAACTTTCACATTTGACAAGATATATTCACGAAATTTGGTACAGATTATTTTCTAAGACAAACATGTAATCTCCGAAGAAATTTTTCAGATCAGTTAACTATAGCATATAGCTGCCATACAAACTGAATGATCGGAATTAAGCTCTTGTATGGAAAACTTTCGCATTTGAGGTGGTATCTTCAAGAAATTTAGCATGGATGCTTAAGTTAACGATATAATCTCAAAAAAAATTGTTCAGAACGGATTACTATAGCATATAGCTTCCATACAAACTATGTCTTCCACATAGTTAGTAACAGAAATGCACTTGTGAAGGGTATTAACTTCGATGCAACAGAAGTTAACGTTTTTTCTTGTAAGACACTAACTCCTGTTAAATTCTAAAATCTTTGTAATTGGCGGTAAGATTTTGAAGGCAATGGAAGCATTTAGGTGGAATTTCTCTATCTTTTGAACAAAGATGCGCTAGTGCACACTTTACAAATCTATAAGGCTTTTTGCAATATTGCTTTGTATGGCCGAACTCTTGACAGCGGTTAAATTCTCTAGGTGGCTCAATCTTTACTACGGCATTGCATAAGCGATTTACGTCATTTTTTTTATTGTTTAATGAAGCTTCAAGATCAACAAAGAATGTTGACATCGGCAATTTTGAAATTTTGCGTTTTGCATTCACAATATTTCGTACAGTATTCCCATTTTTTGCTAAATCATGCTTGATATCATCGATAGGAGTTTAAAAGTGAATATTTTTTATAACTATTCGATATGGATTATCTTCTGTTAATCGATATGTGTGAAAAGTAATATTACTGGTCTCTAAATAGCTAACAAGTTTTCTTTAGCAATCACTGTTTGAAGTCATCACTCTCGCTTGTCCGTCCCTGCCTGACTTTTAGTTGAAATTTTCTTTACCAATAACAGTTGAAAAGCTTTTCAACATTTTATTTAGAAAACTGGTTTGAGTTCTCAGAATTCGCAGCCGCTTCTGTGCAGCAAAAAAACGCACGCCAACAAACACAAGGAAGGTTCGACGTTTTCTACTCGGCTTGCACTCCTGCTCTCTGAGAGCACTCGTCAACAACTCGGTATAAAGGAACTGTGGGACGGCATTTCAAACTCCTTACGTACAGCTGCAACCGAAACCATTGGTTTTCGGAAAGTGTAAAAGAACAGCTGGTAGGACGAGGAGTGTCGTGTCGCAGCGGAAACAAAACAGGCTGCCTACCTCGCAACGTTACGATCGACCACAATAAGTGCGGGATGGGATAGACACCGAGAGTTGAAGAGGGAAGCGAGACGCATTTGCAGACAGAAAAATAAAGAGGCAGAAATGCGTGAGTACGAAAAGCTTGATAAGCTGGCCGACAGGGGTAATGCTCGCAAATTCTACGAAAATATGCGGCGGCTAACTGAAGATTTCAAGACCGGAGCATAGGTGATCTAGTCACCGATGCCCAAAGCATATTTAAATTATGGAGCGAACACTTCTCCAGCCTGCTGACTGGCAGTGAACATACAGCGACAGGAGAAGGCGAACCCGATTCCCCAATCGATGACGATGGAGCAGACGTTCCATTTCCCGACCATGAAGAGGTTCGAATAGCAGTTGCCCGCCTGAAGAACAACAATGCGGAGCCGACGGGTTGCCGGCCAAGCTATTCAAACACGGCGGCAAAGAACTGCTAAGGAGCATGCATCAGCTTTTTTGTAAAATATAGTCGGACGAAAGCATGTCCAACGATTGAAATTTAAGTGTGCTATGCCCAATCCATAAAAAAGGAGACCCCACAATCTGCGCCAACCACCGTGGGATGAGCCTCCTCAACATCGCATATAAGGTTCTATCGAGCGTATTGTGTGAAAGATTAAAGCCCATCGTCAACAAACTGATTGGACCTTATAGGTGTGGCTTTAGACCTGGAAAATCAACAACCGACCAGATATTCACCATGCGCCAAATCTTGGAAATGACCCGTAAATGAAAAATTGACACACACCACTTCTTCGTCGATTTCAAAGCTGCTTTCGACAGCACGAAAAGGAGCTGCCTCTATGCCGCGATGTCTGAATCTGGTATCCCCGCGAAACTAATACGGCTGAGTACACTGACGTTGAGCAACACCCAAAGCTCCGTTAGGATCGGGAAGGACCTCTCCGAACCGTTCGATACCAAAGGAGGTTTCATACAAGGCGATTAATTATCGTGCGACTTTTTCAATCAACTTCTGGAGAAAATAGTTCGAGCTGCAGATCTAAATAGAGAAGGTACCATCTTCTACAAGAGTGTACAACTGC
Organism: Bactrocera zonata; assembly: GCA_037783105.1. Taxonomy (NCBI): domain Eukaryota; kingdom Metazoa; phylum Arthropoda; class Insecta; order Diptera; family Tephritidae; genus Bactrocera; species Bactrocera zonata. The sequence goes on along the minus strand of JBAWJQ010004943.1, from coordinate 1,352,535 downwards.
TGGCGAATGCCGATGATATTGATATCGCCGTTAGTTCTGCTTTCTTCAGACTGGACAAGGAAGCAAAACAAATGGGTCTGGCAGTGAACGAGGGCAAGACGAAATATCTCCTGTCATCAATCAAACAGTCGTCGCACTCGCGACTTGACACTCACGTCACTGTTGACAGTCATAACTTTGAAGTTGTAGATAATTTCGTCCATTTTGGAATTGGCGTAAATACGACCAACAATGTCTGCCTAGAAATCCAACGCAGGATAACTCTTGCCAACAGTTGCTACTTTGGACTGAGTAGGCAATTGAGAAGCAAAGTCCTCTCTCGACAAACAAAAACTAAACTCTATAAGTTGCTCATAATTCGTCCTGCTATATGGTGCAGAGGCATGGACGATGTCAACAACGGATGAGTCAACGTTGCGAGTTTTCGAGACGAAAGTTCTGCGAAAGATTTATGGTCCTTTGCGCGTTAGCCACGGCGAATATCGCATTCGACGGAACGATGAGCTGTACGAGATATACGATGATATTGACATAGTTCAGCGAATTAAAAGACAGCGGCTACGCTGGCTAGGTCATGTTGTCCGGATGGATGAAAACACTCCAGCTCTGAAAGTATTCGACGCAGTACCCGCCGCGGGAAGCAGAGGAAGAGGAAGACCTCCACTCCGTTGGAAGGACCAAGTGGAGAACGACCTGGCTTCGCTAGGAATATCCAATTGGTGCCACGTAGCGAAAAGAAGAATCGACTGGCGCGGGGTTGTTTACTCGGCTATAATTGCGTAAGCGGTGTCTACGCCAATTAAGGAGAAGAAGGTTTGAGTTGTTTGACTCTTCACTCATCCTTTGTTATTTTTTAGGTATTTTTTGTGAGTCAATGCTCATGCGCTTTATTGCTTTAGGTAGGTATGTGGTTTGCCAACCTTCGCTGTCCACACACGTGCCATCGCTGTCAGTGTCATCGATCTTTGAATCAATGTGTTCTTTTTTTTTTGTTTTTTTTTTACTTTTAGTTCACTTGTTTTAGTTAGTACATTCAGAGCTTAGTACGTACGACTGCACTCACTAAGCACACATTAGGATCTAGAGTCGTAATGAACACTAAGAAAGTTTTAACAAGAAAAAACGTTAACTTCGACTACACCGAAGCTAATATATCTCTTACAGGTGGGTTTATTTTAGTAACTATGTGCAGAGTTGGTATGGAAGCTATATGCTATAATAATCCGATCTAAACAATTTTTTCGGAGATTATGTTATTACCTTAAGCAATAATCAATGTCAAATTTCATGAAGATACCACGTCAAATGTGAAAGCTTTCCATACAAACCCTTGATTCTGATCGTTTGCTTTTTATGGTAGCTACATATATTCTATAAAAAATTACATTATTTCTATAAACAATAACTCATGCCAAATTTCGTGATGATATGTCGTTAAATGTGGAAGTTTCCCATGCAAGCATTTGATTCCGATCATTCAGTTTGTATGGCAGCTATATGCTATAGTTAACTGATCTGAACAATTTCTACGGAGATTAGATTGTTGCCTCAGAAAATAATATATGTATAACAAATTTCGTGAATATATCTTGTCAAATGCAAAAGTTTTCAATACCAAAACTAGATTCCGATCGTTCACTTTGTATAGCGGCTATATGCTATAGTAAGCTGATCTGAAAAATTTCTTCGTATATTACATTATTATCTTAGAATATAACCTGTGCCTATTTTTGTGAAGATACATTTTCAAATGTGAAAGTTTTCCATACAAGAACTTGATTCCGATCGTTCAGTTTGTATGGCAGCTATGTGTTATAGTGGTGCGATATCGACAGTTCCGACAAATGTGCAGCTTCTTGGAGAGAAAATGACGTTTAAAAAATTTCAGAACGATATCTTAAAAATTGAGAGACTGGTTCGTATATATACAGACAGACAGACGGACAGACGAACGGACGGACGGACAGACAGACATGGCTAAATCAACTCAGCTCAACATACTGATCATTTATATATATACTTTATAGAGTCTCCGACGCTTCCTTCTGGGTGTTACACACTTCGTGACAAACTTAATATACCCTGTTTATTATACCTTGAAGGTATAGGGTACAATAAGATATCTTAACTTTTACTCAAGTTATTGTTAACAGGACGGAAATTTAATAGAATGTGTATATGACCGGATAGAAATCGAAATAACATACTATTTAGCTGGTGCTATGCTAATAAAAGGGGCGGAAAATACATTATTCGTTGTATAAATCTTATATGAACGTATGAACCAATTTCGACAATTTTGAAAACAACGGGTAGTCATATGAATATTCTACTTTTAGCGTCAGACCTCGTTATTATCCGCAAATATGCAACTAAGTTTCATTAAAATACCATAAAAATTTAAAATTTTTTCGTATAAAATTCTGCATAAGGCGATTCAAATTCCACCGTTTTTAAAATAGTGATGCAAAATCTTAAATGCACTATCACTTTGATACAGTTTGATTCCGATATTTTTGTTCTCATTCAAGCTGGCGTTATGTCTGGTGTAACATATTATAACATTTTTGTGTGGTGTGGCAACACCCTGTTTGCAATACCAACCTTAAAGTGTTACGAACACGTTAATCAAGATATCGCAATTTATACGCAAGTAATGGCTCTTTCGTACAGACGGAAAAACGGGTGCACATAGAGCCATTCAAAAATCAGTTAATCTGGACATAGTTATATATATATAACATTACATAAGGCCCTATTAGTTTTGGGTGCTGCAAGCAACCATATATTACTGAAACGATCTATACATGCTTTTTTGAGTGTATAAAATTCTTATCGCCTTATATTTTTCAACAGACCCTGCATATCAAACATCAAATTCCGAATATTTAAAAGTTTCATACCTGTATATATGGCTTTTCATTTATGTAGTCCAATCCGCTATGAGGTAATTTTTGCATTTGTTCGATAACTTCCTTATAGCGTTGGCTTTCCACGTCAACTAAGCGAAAGGCCGTAATGTTAACACCATTATATTTGAAGTCTTCCAGGTCAAAAATTTCAATATCCTGCGTAATATTAATACATATGTAATTTAAATCATATTTAATAGCAATCAATATTTTTTATTATTGTATTACATATTTATGCTTACTAATGCCAACTCATTTGGTTCACAGTTATTTTTACCACTACTAAATCCGAAGACAAGGAAAATATACATAAATATGTATGTTCAATCTAACTGTGACAAAAACTGCTTAATGTAGTTCGAAATGTAATCAAACTCGCCACTCTAAAACAAGTAAGGAAAAGTCCTTAATATTTTATTTGTGTTTGCTCTTGCAAACGACGAGATGACTTAATTCCGCAATATCTGTTTGCCAGTCCGTTTATCATTCGCTTGTATACTTGTAGATCGTTATTATAATTAATATCAAAAAGTTCTTCAGAATCTAGATCAATACGAATATTATTATTATATACCTATTAGGGTGAGTCAAGAAAAATAATGTTGTTTTTTCTTTTGGTACTCTAAAAATTGGAAACTTCTAGGAAAGCATTTTCAAGTTTGAGCTCTTAATTGTAACGGGAAGGTCTTCGCTTTCCAGATATGTTTTTCCTTCCTATTATCGGATAGAAAGGTTCACATATCCAACTACTTGAAAAAGAACTTAGTTCAATAACCTTTGTAAATTGCAAAGCTCGGAGTGTTGCAGGAAATTTAATGCCATACAAAATGGTCTCGTAAAACCTTCCGGTTAAGTAAAGCATTTACGACATATTCATCGTCAAACACCATTGTACACATACATTAGGGTGTTTTTTTAACTATTATATTTTTCAATCCCGTCACGAAATTTCCTTGGAAATACTCTAAAAACAATTCCCTGAAAATTTTAGCCTTTAATATTAGCATTAAGAATTGGTCCAAGGCATGTAAAAATTTTCCATTGAAAATACACTACAATCGTGATTTTTTATCTTTAAATTCCTTCAGATCAGAGGTATTCTATGGCATATGTATTTCTCAGAATTTTTCAATCTACAAAAGTGCCTAGTACAAAGTTGTAACTCATACCGGCGAGGTAGTACGGGGCTCTAAACCTGATTTTTGCTATAGAAAAAATAGAAAAATAGAAAAAATGTACATGACAAACTTCTAGGAAATTTTCTTTTGTTACAAAAACGTGTCAAGGGCAAAATCACTATCATTAATATTTCTCGAGATACTTGGCTTTTTATATAAGGCTTTATAGAATTTTTATAAATGGTATGTAATAAAAAATCTATGAAAATCACATCACCCTACGCCATGGTGTCGAAGAAAAAATGTCGCCCCTCCACTTCGAAAGAAATCATGGGAACCAACCAACGTACACTGGCTGCCAAAAAAGTAAATCTGCGGAAGAAAAGGAAAAAGCGAGGAAAGCACAATTTTTACATGGAAAAATTGCCGTGAAAATGCACCGACTGGAACTTTGCCCAAAAACCCCGAAGAAGTAACAGAGTAGAACAGTGCGGCAGCAGCAAGGAATTTCATCGATGTGAATAGAGACAGCTGGCAGGTGGCTCTCATAGTCGGGACACCGAACACCATAGAGAAAAGATGAGTGGAGATCGACTTCAGGTGCCGAACATAGATTGAAACTTTGTACTCGAAAATCCGGTGGAGCGCCTATCCGGAGTTTGATTCCTTGGATATTTTAAAGTGTAACTAAAATTAGCTACGATTTGTAGGCCTCAAATTTAGGCATATACCTATAATATCCCAAGGAGGTCTCCTTCTCGCCTTTGGATGTCTTCTTTAGAGTAACCAAGCAAAAAGCGAATACATCAAGTATAGATAACTGGCAGCTGATCAAAGAAGAGAAACCCTACAAGGCCAGAAAGCCAATATTAGTGGCCATATAAGAGAAGTCCATAAAGTGTCAAAAGCTGAAAAAAAATCAGCTTCGGTATTCGCAAGGCTAGGATAAATATATACCAAGGCGACAAAACGGGTGGCGAAGCCTACTCAGAAGAATCCGATGGCGCCAGCCAGTTACTAAAAGATGTTGTGATAACAGAACAGCAAGATACATCAGAGGCTTAGATGCCTTTACATTAATTTACATAACTGCTACCACGAATCTGACAATAGTCTTATATGAGTGGTTTAGGCTTACTAGACGGGGGCGCCACTTCTGGACTGTAAAGCGTCTACGAAAGCGTTGGGATATCGGCCTTGGTTAGATAGCTGGGGCGTTGTCGTGTTGCAACTTCTAATCGCCTGCGATGTCTTGTCGGACTCGATTGACCCTTCGTTTGAGTCTATTGAGGACTTCCACGTAAAGAAGAACAAATTTATAGTGGACGATGCTCATTCATTAGCGACCTCTTCCCGGCCCTCCAAAAAGGCTGCTTCCACCGAAATACACCGGTTTTTGTTCGTTCGTTAGCTAGGAACGCCCCCTACCGAATCCAGTCGGTAAGCGCACTCTCCAAAGAACAGTCGTGGCGGAAGAAAATCAGTGCTATTACTTTCCGGACAAATCCTGTACATGGTGATATAAGGTATACCAACTTCATTTTTTATATAACTATTTATGTAAGAACATACTTACGAAACCTAAATAAAAATCTAATTTAGTTTATTTAATTACTATATATTTTTCGTTTTTTCTTATCAATTTCGTACTTAACCACTCCTTCTTTAATTTCTAACAATACATATTTTTTATCTATTTCTAATATTTTCAATTCTATATCTATTTTTTTCTTGAATTTTAATATCTTTTTCAAACTAATATTTTTCGAATTCAAGTTTTTCAAATTCAAGTTAGTTTTCTTCCATGGTAATTTTCGCTTCTTAGAAAGCTGCCAATCATTGGAATGTTGATATGGCGTGGATATTGGTGCGATAGAAGACGCGCTTTTGATGGCGCAGCAGATGCATTTTCCTCTTCTAAAATTCTTGATATCGAATTTTGGTGCAGGACTCGCAGGACACAGCTGAGGCGAAAGCAAGTTACTTGTAAACAGTAACTGTTGCATAGCCGGTACACGCTTTCTAAATATTTTTCTCAGCTGGTCGTAGTAGGGACACACTTTAGCTATTTTTGCTGAAATTATTGAGACAATATTTATTTACAATAAATTTTTAATATCAATGTTATACCAATCTTCGATGGTTCTCATCAGCCTCCTCTTGAAGTCCTGCACCAATTGGCGCCTTCTACATTCATTCTTAAAATAACTGTAACAAATATTTATAAATTAAATAGAAATTATAAAATCAAAACTTACGTTTCTCAACAAATTATTTGCGAAATATGTGTTTATGTAAAATGGTAGCTGGAAGAAGGTTGCAATTATTTTTTTACGTGTAATTGCACGAAAGTAAAGATGGGGTTTGATCCGACATACGTATATTAACAGCCATTGTAAATATTTTTCAGCATTTGGTTTGTTGTTGAGTCGTTGTGGCAATGGGAAAACTCTGAAATCCGTGCAATACGTGCACCGTGCAAGGGTTTTGCAAGAGCAATCCCCCTAATATATTCTAAATAGCAATTTATTTATGTGTGATAGGAGCGATAGGAGCCAACATTTATTTTCCCAAGCTCGGTAAATTTTTCGGGTTGCGAGAACGCCTCGGAGCTTACGCGATCAACCTAAACGAATAACCTGGTCTTTAACTGAACACAGTCAACGGAAACCCTAGAACAACAGTTTGGGATAAATTTACCATGATAGCTACAAAATGTTTAGAAAATAGTAAATATAAGAATAAAATGATCAATTTTCAAGAATTAGAGGAATCGCTTCTCAAAAAGGCGATGGCTCCTCCTTGGAGATCCTCTTCAGGAGAATCCTTAGATTAATTCATAAAAACGCACTGTTCTGGCTGTCAGAAAGCCGTAGTAGATGCGCAACCTCAACTACTTGCGAATATAGGTGACCAATTCGGCTTCATAGTAAGTAAGAAAAAAACTTTGCATATAATTCATTCGCTTTAAACAGTTTCATGTCATTTATGCCATATATTTAGTTTGGGTTATTCCCATAATGATGCAAAAGTTAAAGGAACTAATGCTTCCAAGGCAATAATACATATGTATATACTTGCAAGACTAAGATCGAACTATTTTACATACTGTAAAGCTGGAAAAGAGTCAAAGTGGTGTTCCTATCAAAAGCGGGTAGTTACAGTTTACAGATGCACAGGATCGACGCTTAGGAACAGAACGATAATAGCACCAAATGGCTTATCGAAATGAGTAAGCTACACAAGCACATACACTTCTCCAGGAAGTGTCCTTTCTCCGCCTTCATGGGTGGTGGCGCTGACTGGAATAACATTGAAAATCTATGAAGGAGGAGTGAAAGAAATATCTGCAGACGAAGTAGTGTTGATGGCATCGGAAATGTTTCCTTCCATAATCAATGAGCATTGAGAAACAACGGATTACTAAGTTCGGGTTTTCTTATTTTCATTGGGATAACTCACATATCATATATTGGCCGATATGTGCGGCACAAAGTCACCCGAATTTCGAAAATATCTATATTAGGTACATGGGGTTATTCCTTAATTTAAGGAAAATATATCGCACATTGACCAACATTTTCGATCAAAAGTCAACTATAGGTACCGGGATCTAAATATTCGGTACCAAGGGGCTTGGATAGTTTTCATTGGATTTCAAAAATTGTTGGTCATAAAGAGGCAAGAGGCATCAAAAAAATTATTCGTTCAGAGTCTTAACCCGTTATATTAATTACTTCTTGATTTGTGCACTGGAAACTGAACGAATCAGGTGGATTTTTAAATTTTGTCGAAATCGGTTGGTTGGGTCCCGAGATATGGGATTTCACCAAAAAGTGGGCGGTGCCGCGTCCATTGTCCACTTTCACACGGGGACCCATAAAGCTCTCCCATACCATTTTGGTGGTAAAATTTAATGTCTTTGGCGTATTAAGTTATAGATTAAATGCAATTTTAACAGTACCGTTTTATGGGGAGTGGGCGGGGTTGTCCTTCGCTTTCATCCATTTTCACACTATCGGTAGAAGTTTTTATAAGTTTTGTACTCAGCAAATTTGGTTGTTGTAGCTGAACTGGTTTAAGAGATATGTACATGAACCTTGTTAGAGGGCCACTCCCACTTTTTCCAAAAAATGTTTCCACAGATGCCCCTTGCTACTGCGATCCTCTGCACCAAATTACTGCTTTATATCTAAATTAAGTGCTTAGTTAGGACACTTTATACGTTTTCGGTTAATGGCGATTTGTGGGCGGGCAGTGGTCCGATTACGCCCATCTAAAGAACATACATTCCAAGTTTCATCAAGATATCTCAATTTTTACTCAAGTTACAGCTTTCATGAACGGACGGACAGACAGACAGTTAACCGGATTTCCACTTTTCTCGTCATCCTGATAATTTATATATTATAACATATGGGCCATTCCATCAATTGGTGACATGGTTTTGTACCCGTGGTTCTCTGATTTTGACCAAACTTTAGAATATCATAATATAGACTAATAGAAGAATATCTGTTAACTTTTTAGTGGTCAAAGTTGCTCCATTGTTTTTTGACGCGCACTTTAAATTGAGATCAAACAAAAAAATGACTTTTTCTTTTATTTTTTAACGACCTCAAAATTGAGTGAAAAAAATTTTTAAGTTATCCAATTTTATGTAAAAAAATCTCAGCTTTCTGATAAAAATACTTTCAAAATCCAAAAAAAATTTCAAAATTAAATTATTTTTCTTGGCTATTATAATTAGACGAATTAAATATTAAACCACAAAACTATTCAAATATTTCTCTTACTTAAAATATTTATACAAGGTGCAACCCAAAGTAAACAGTACTTTTTGCACCTAGCGCCCCCTGGTGGTGCCATCTATATGTCGACTGGTGCGTTAGTCGATTGTCCAGTGAGAATTACATGACATTTCATTGATTGGAAGTGAAGCTATTGTTCAGTATGTTTGTGTTATCGGTGCCAAAATCAGCTTCGAACAAAGAACCAACGTTAAATTTTGTTTTAAAATTGGTAAAACTTTTCTTAAAACGTTTCAATTGTTGAAACAAGTTTGTGGCGATGATTGCCTATCCCGTGGCAGAGTGCACGAATGGTTTCAATGTTTTCAAAGTGGTCGTGAGGACATACATAAATGACGATCGACATGTGGGCCAATCAAAATCCGTGATCACCGGAAATTCCATCGAAACTGTGCGCGCATTCATCAAAAGTCAACCGAAATCATCATTGAAAATCATGGAAATGGAATTGAGCATCTCCAAAACATCAATTTATCGCATTCTGACCGAACATTTGGGCTTACGAAAGGTGTGTGCACAGTTTGTTCCGCACAAATTGACTGACGACCAAAAATTGTTCAGAATACAACATTCGAGGGACGATTATTTGTCCAAAAATTACGTTTTAACCCTTAACCTTCCTTTTCGGAAAAATGCATTTGCCCATGACAGGAAAGTGTTATGTAGACGTTGCGGCCATTCAAAAGGCTTGCACCGGCCTACTGGCGGCCATACCGGCCAACGAGCTAAAACACTCGTTCTACATGCTTTTGGACCATGCAAAAAGCTGTATAGAAACAGAAGGAGACTATTTTGAATAAAATAAATTGTTTTTTCCGAAAAAATTATTTGTTCTGTTTTTTTAGGTCCTGTTTGCATGTAACGCACCTTGTATGTGCAAAAAATTATTTCAATATGAGCATGCAAAAACATTTTTACTTATTTATTTATTTACAAGAGAGCTAATTATAAACAATTAATTCACTAAGTTAAAGCGCTGGCTACTGAGGCCTTCGGCTCTTATATTACAATAGTATATGTGTCTATAAGTATCTAACATTGGTTAAGTTACAAAACCATTATGTAGAGGTACAACTGCTGAGTCTCGATAGTTACCGAACCTTGTAAAAAAATAAAGCATGCTTACACATGGCGTCATTCGGAGCGAAGAAGTTTCTCAATTTGGCTGCATTTTCCCCTACTCTCACAGTACAAGGCCAAATAAATAACAAAACATGATTGCCGTTACGACCACTTAATGAACAGTCACAATTTTTACAGGTGCATTTTATGGAAGACGACAACGCATGCAGCAAGCAACTGTTTCTAAAATTCAACAGGTTCTGCAGCCGTAACACCGTGCTCCATGAGTTTTAGTCTACCCTAGAGAATATGGACGATGATATCACTTTAATATCTCTTAAACAAACGCAATAAAAGAGTAACCTGCGTGGACTTTTACCCATCTCATATATTGGTCCGTGAAAACAATTTTAATTTGTACTAAACTGTACGACACTACTATCTCAGTTTTGATGGCTATGTATGTAAATATAAGGAGTGAGTACACCTCCAAGACTCCATTGCAAACGACGGCAACGTCAACCCGAATGACTTGAGTCACATGGTGATCCTCCCGTGGTCGTAAATTGTAGTTACGTATCCTTTTATTCGTTATTGGAGTGGTACTGCATCGAATGTATCTCTGAAGGATGGAGTGTTTTCACCAGTTGAAAGCGGTATTCCCCCTTGCCAATGGGCAAAGGACCATTAATCTTCCCCAGAACATTTCTCTCGAAAACTTCTAAGGCTGACTCATCAGACGTTGTCATCGTCCATGCCTCTGCACCATAATAGCAGGTTGAGGATGATGAGTGCCATATAGAGTTTAGTCTTTGTTCGTCGAAAGAAGTCCGAAGTAGTACATGTTGGCAAAAGTTATTTTGCGTCAGATTTCGACGCTGAAGTTATTGGTGGTGTTAATGCTTACTCGATGGTAGAGGAAATTATCTACGACTTCAAACTTATGACTTTCAACAGTGACGTGGGTGCCTAGTCACGAGTGCAACGACTGCTTGTTTGAGGACTGGAGATATTTCGTCTTGTCCTCGTTCACCACCAGACCCATTTGCTGTGCTATCTTATCCAGTCAGGAAAAAGCAAAACTAACAGCACGGTTGTTGAGACCAATGATATCAATATTATCGGCATACGCCAGCAGCTTAACACACTTTAGAAGATTATACCTTCTCTATTTAGCTCTGCAGCGCATATTATTTTCTGCAGCAAGAGATTGAAAAAGTCACACGATACGGAATCACCTTGCCTGAAACTTCGCTTGGCTTCCAAAGGATCCGTGAGATCCTTTCCGATCCTGATAGAGTGTTTGTAGTGCACAGAGGCAGTTCGTTTTCGTGCTGTCAAAAACAGCTTCGAAATCGACCAAGAAATGGTCTGTGTCTATCTTTCTTTCAGAAATCTTTTCCAAGATTTGGTTAATGGTGACAATCTGGTCGTTCGTAGGGTTCTGGAAGACTTATTGTCTTTTGCGCATTGGCAATGACAACCACCGCAGTATACGAGGTATATGATGACATTGGCATAGTTCAGTTCACAAGAGACACCGGCTACGGTGGATAGGTCATGCGTCCGAATGGATAACTTCAGATCTGAAAGTATTCAACGCAATGCCCTCCGGGGGAAACAGAGGTAGAAGAAGACTTCCACTCCGTTGGAAAGATCAGAGGAGAAGGACCTGGCTACACTTGGAATCTCCAGTTGGCGCGAACACAAACATGTTGCTGCAGAGTATAGTATTTTTGTTCACTTAAAGGTTGAAGGTATCAACCAAAACCAATCGAGATAGACATAGGGTTGTATATACACAGTCTTACAAAAGTTTACATACGTCCATAAAAAAATAATTTAATTATAAATATCAAAATACTGTTCATATGTTATTAGTTTTTAGAACTTTCAATGATGGACCAAATCATTATAAAAACTCTGCAATACAAAATTTTTTAAAGTAACAAAAAAACGTTAAAATACTTAAACTCCCATATTTTCATACAAAAGTCTGCATTCGATGCAAAAAGCAGAGTATATCGTTGCACATTTTCTTGATATTTGTTTTAAATCATTGTATACTTAGCTTGACATTTCGTAGAAAGTGGTCAATTATAATTTTTAATCGAGAAGTTTTTTTACTATAAAAATGAACAAAGGAAGGGAAGTGCCCGAACAAATTCGAAAAACCGTTATAAAATTGAGGAATAAAGGTGAAGAATTTTAAATTAAAAGAAGTCGGTAGTACTAACCACCCGGATTCAAAGGCAGTTAAATCGCATTAAATTAATAAATAAATATGCCTAAGTCATTAAATTTAACACCCGAGATGGTATTAGAGGGCTTTATGGGCTAGTGTGAAAATTGAAATATGGGCGTGGCACCTCCCACTTTTTGAAGAAATCACATTTCATTTCTCAGAATAGCTTCTTTCGGTTGAAACTATTTTGCCAAAGGCCAAATGGCTTTCTCATCTAGTAAAAGTGGATTCATCAATCATTCAATATGGCTTGTGTTTAGTGAAATTGTTTTGTGAAACTATAAAGTGTCAAAAGTGATTTCTTATGTTGCTAAAAGCTCTTTTGTCAAATGTGTTCACATGACAACCTGCGCCTACACGACACATCACACATAATGAGTTGTCAAAAAAGTCTTGCGGTATTTTTATTGAATCAATTCGTGTGGCACCCATACATCGGGCTTCTTAGTGACTCCAAGCTTCTTCAAATGGTTTATAACGGTTTGATGACTACTATGCGGGTCTCTTTCGACCAATTCAGCGATTTTATCGCAATTTTCGACGACAGGCCTTCCGGAGCGTGACGCATCCACCACCAGAACGAAAACGTTGAAACCATCGTTGTGCGGTGGAAATGGAAACTGTATCGGGTTCATAAACTGCACAAATTTTATTGGCGGCTTGAGATGCATTTTCGCCTTTATCGTAGTAGTACTGGCTAAATGAGTCTCAGACCCCCCTCACAATATTACACTTCCACCCCACACACATTACATTCACCACATCATCATTCCACACCACATCTTCATTTCACACCACATCATCATCACATTCCACATCACACGCACATAATACCAACATCACGAATTTAACACACATGAGGTAAACGAACTTAGACTGTAAGTAAAGTGGACGCGTTTTTGTGCGGTCCAGTGTTTTGCATAGTTTTTCCAAGTATTTTGAGGCAGCTTTGGCTAAATTTGTTTTCACGTGTAACAATCAGGTGACGGACGCAAGTGGGCAATTAAAATCGAAAGAGATAAGTACAATTTTTGTATCTTATTTTAAATTATTTTACGTACCTGCCCATTTTCTTCCGTGGCAAATTTGTTTTTAATAAAATTATTTCCCCTGAGAACAGCAATCCAGGCACAACGTGGTTATAAAAAAAGAAAAAAAAAACGTTTGTTTTGCCGTTGTGGTTGGACACATCAGCTGTTTTTTCCCCCTTTCTTTTTCTTCTCTCCTTTTGTTTTGTTTTTTGCATTCTCTGTCGGTTTTGGCGTTGCCAACCATCGGAAATTTAAATCAGACTTAAGAGGAAGAGACTGAACGGACTAGTTGGCAGGTGTTCCCAACTATTTTCGAGTGAGGTATGGCCTCTGAGAATAGTTCTGGGTGTACACCAGAAAATCCTTTTCGGAGGATTTCAAAAATTGTAAGAACGCCGCCAAATGGCAAAAAATAGGAGTCCACCGTTGCTGGACCAATAAAAAATAGTGAATCTGCCGACAATGAGAACAAGAGTGAACAAGGCAAATCCGATAGAGCGCAAAGTAGAGAATCTACTAATATTTTTTGCAAATTGGGCAGAAAAATAAAGGAGCTCGAGAATATGATGTCCGAACAGAGACACATAAACCAAGCCATGCGAGAGCTTGTAAGCAGCATAGCATACTTGTATGGCAAAACTGAAAATCTCGAAATCTCTTCGAAAATAGTGATGGTAGGGAAAGCGTCACAAGTATCGCCCCAAAATACCCCAAAAAGAGCACGGGAGACATCAGGCTTTCTACCACCTACGAAGAAGCCAAAAAACATGACTCAAAAAGGAACCTTTAGTGAAGTCATCAAAACAAATATTAGAGACACCGCAGCAGATAAGCCAGCACCCCAGAAATGGGTAGAAGTGGGAAAAAAGAAGAGGCCCATGGAGAAGAGAATTAGGTCGAAACCAGACGCTATAATTCTAACAAAAAAGGACGGAGCTTCGTATGCAGACATCCTTCGTAAAATTAAAGATGACAGTGGCCTCGAGGAACTGGGCTCAAACGTGACCTACATCAGGAAAACTCTCAAAGGAGACCTGCTCATTGAGCTAAAAAGCCAAGGAGGCAAAAAAGCTGAAACTTTTCAGAGCGCCCTAGAGGGAGTGGTTGGCGAGATGGCAGTAGTACAACCAAAAACACACAATGTCACTATAATGTGCAAAGATCTGGATGAGACAACTACTCCAGAAGAAATTTGTTTTGCATTACAAAAAGAGTGTGGAATACAAAACATAGGGCCAGCAAATGTTAAAAATATGAGGAAAACAAGAAGCGGCACTCAAATAGCCCTTATATCCCTGCGTGCCCAAGAAGCCAAGACTGCCCTTAAAGTTGGCAAAGTAAAGATTGGGTGGTCGATCTGTCGCCTCCGGGAGTACTCCCCTGTTTCCCGTTGTTACAGATGCTTCTATCCAGGCCACATGGCGCGTAAATGTTGCAGTCTGATCGACAGGTCCACTCTTTGCACACGTTGTGGAAGCGCGGGACATATTGCAAAAGCATGCACTTACACACCAAGTTGCATGCTTTGCAAAGGAGAACATTCGGTTCTAAGTACGATCTGTCCCAATTACGTCGAGTTGCTAAAGACAATGGAGAAATGAGAATATTGCAGCTGAACCTAAACCACAGCGAAGCAGCACAAGCACTGCTGCAACAAACCGTAATAGAAAGCAACATTGATGTCGCCTTACTGAGTGAGCAATATTCCCAACGCTCGGAAAGCACTTGGATTACAGACAGAAGTGGCAAAGCACACATCTTGCTGCAGAGAAGCAAAAAATGGCTTTACATGGGCGCAAATTAAGGGAATTTATTACGTAAGCTGCTATGCTCGTCCCAGTGCGTCCGTTAGAGAATTTGAAGACTTCCTCCTGGAATTGTCATTAGAAAGCAGAGGAAAATCACCGATAATAATGGCAGGCGATTTTAACGCATGGTCTACTGCCTGGGGAAGCAGAAGTTCAAACCACCGTGGGCGCCTAGTTTTAGAATTCCTGAGCCAAACCAACCTCACAATAATGAACAGTGGCACAAAAAATACTTACCAAAAAGGAAATAAGGGTTCTGTAATAGACCTGATGTTTGCAAATGACGCACTAAGCAGACACATTAAGTGGAAGGTGTCAGACATGTTCACAAATAGTGATCATATGGCAATCTTCGCAGAAGTTTTATTCTCGCGAGACCAGGAACCCCCACGCAGTAACACTACACATAATCGAAGCTGGAAGCAAACAGGTTTTGACACTGACTTTATTGAGACAGTCTGGAGTGCAGCAATAGCACCAGGCGAAGACGCCACCCACATAGTATCCGCTGTGCAAAAGGAACTAGTTGCAGCATGCGACGCAACTATGCGCAGGACGAGATACAATAACAATCGAAAGCCGGTATACTGGTGGAAAGAAGAAATTGCTACGCTGAGAAAGTTATGTCACTCAGCCCGACGTCGCCTTCAACGGAATCAAAGTGGCGAAAACGAAAACCGTCTCAAAGAAGCTTTTAAAAACCATAAGAAGCATCCGCAGCAAGAGAAACTGCTTTGAAAAGATCTTTAAAGTAGCGAATATAGACCCCTGGGGGACTGCTTATAAAATCTGTATGTCCAAATTCAAAAACAAGCGGCAGCAACCCCAATGCGCTCCGTTCATGAAGAAAATCGTCGAGGCATTATTTCCGACGCACGAACCGATTACCAACGCTGAACAACGAAACGAAGCTGCTGAATCACCCCCACTGGTCACAGAAGAAGAACTATTGGCCATAGCCAAAAAAATCAAAAACAACAAAGCGCCTGGTATCGACGGAATACCAAACAGAGCTCTAAAGGTAGTCATAATTTCGAAGCCCACTCTTTTTGCAAAAATGTACAATGCATGCATAAAAGAAGGGATGTTCCCCGATCCCTGGAAAGTCCAGCGTCTGGTCTTAATCCCAAAACCCAAAAAACCACCAGTTGAACCTTCTTCGTATCGACCACTGTGTATGCTCGACATAATGGGCAAAGTGTACGAAAGCATAATAAGAAACCGCTTGGAGATTGCAATCCAGGAAGCCGGCAGACTATCAGAAAGACAATACGGCTTCAGAAAACAGAGGTCTACTATCGATGCACTGAAAGAAGTTGTCGACACTGCGAAAAGAGCAGTAAGTGGCAAAAGATGGAAAGGTGGTACAAAAGAATATTGTGCGCTGATCACCCTGGATGTGAAAAATGCATTCAACTCTGCCAAATGGGAAAATATATTCGAAGCCCTATATGGAATACGCGCCCCTCAGTACCTCATAAAAATCGTTAGGAGTTATTTTAAAAATAGAAAGCTGATCTACGACACCACCGAAGGCATAAAGAACTACCCTATTACAAGCGGAGTACCACAAGGATCTGTTTTAGGACCTCTCTTATGGAATCTAGTTTATGATGGGGTGCTAAGAATTCCACAGCCTAAAAACGTTAAGCTAATCGCATACGCAGACGACCTTATAGTGGTAGCAGTAGGTAAACAACTTGATGACCTACAAAATAAATGTAATGAATGTATAAATGGTCTACGCCAATGGTTTTCTTCCAAGAGTTTGGAACTGGCTGAGCACAAAACAGAGGTATTGCTCATAAGCACCAAGAAAATCGAGGAAAAAATAACTCTCACTATAGGAGAGTGCGTAATTACTTCACTACCACAGTTGAAGTATTTAGGGGTAACATTGGACTCCAAACTCAAATTCAAGCAGCACTTGGCAAACATAGCAAATAAAGCAAATAAAATTTATAACGCCTTATCAAGAATGATGGCAAATAGAGGCTGTGTGCGCTCCAGCCGCCGACTTCTAATCGCAAAATCTATGAGCTCAGTTATGCTATATGCAGCTCCAGTATGGATACAGGCACTAAACATAAAAGCGTATGCCAAACCAATAAATGCGGTGCATAGACTCTCAGCAATAAGAGTAATAAGTGCTTTCCGAACTATTTCCAGCGAAGCATCAGAAGTACTAGCTGGTATGCCGCCCATAGACATCCGGGGTGACGAGCTCACGAGATTATATGAGCTATCAACGCCAATCACTGAAATCCAAAAGAAAGACGAGAGAAAAAAGAGCGTAACTATATGGCAGCAACGGTGGCAAACCTCAACTAAAGGACGGTGGACCCACAGACTTATTACTGACATCCATACGTGGATAAGTAGACAACATGGGGACCTGGATTTCCACCTGACCCAAATATTAAGCGGGCATGGGTGCTTCAGAGGCTATCTACATAAATTTCAAAACGACGTCAGTCCATACTGTTCGATGTGCACGGAGTCAATAGAAGACTCTGAGCACGTGTTCTTCCATTGTCCTCGGTTTCTAACCATAAGGGGAAAGCTAGAAACAGCACTAGGTTGTAGTTTAACGGTGGAAAGTTTGACTGCACTTATGTGTCAGTCCTCTGAGAAGTGGAAAGCTGTTCACGAAGCGACTACTTCCATCATGACAATACTAAGACAGATACAGCAGAATAGGTGTCAGTCCGTCTGTGTTATAGAGGAGACGTAAAATGTCCTGTCACTCCCATGAAGTAATACCTTATCTGGTGGTTCCGTGGGAGAGTCCTGAGTTGGGAGTAGGTTAGGTTTAGCGGATTAAAATCCCGCACTCCGGATTTCGATGCTTCCTCCTACTATAAAAAAAAAAAAAAAAAAAACACATGAGGACACCACACAAAAAAGCACAAAAGGGGCCGACGGACACGGCACTAGTCTCTTTTTGGTTTTCTATTCGACACACCGCAGACGTGCTCCGTGCTCCAGCTTTTAATTTCGATTTGCGTTCCGAAGTTTTTTCTTTAATACAAGGTGAGTGCCGGGAAAATTAATAGAATAAACATGGTCCTTCGAGCCGTATCGGACGGCACCTGTGATTAACAAGAAGAAAAACAGTGAAACAAAAAATTAAAGAAAGAAAATTAATAATAAGAATTAAATGAAATCAAATCTTTAAATCTTACAAGAAATACACAAAAGAAAAAGAAGAAAACGTGAGGTGTGGTGCATCAACAAAATAAAAGAAAAGAATTGTCCAGAATCAATATAATACAATATACAAATAAAATACATACATAAAGTGTTGCGAAAAAAGGAAAAAAAAAAACAAAAAGGGCGAAGTGTTAACTGTGAGAAAAAAGTAAGAGTGACTTAAACAAGAACACAAAAAGTAAAAGTGTCTGAAAGTGTTAAATGAACAGGGACATAAGTGCAGTGCAGTGAGTCCAAAACAACAAAAAAAAAATAAAATAAAAATTATCTATAAAAGAGTGAAGAGAGAAGAGTGGGAAGAGGACAGAGTGGAGTGTGACATTAGAAAATTATTATTAACACATACACACATACGACAAGTGCAGTGACGCCAAAAAGAAAAAACTAAATAAGCAAACGGGCGAGTTAAAAAAAAAAAACAAATAAGTAAAACGGGCGCGAAACTAAAACTATATAAAATAAAAACAACAATTTAAAACGGGAGCAACACAACACAGCTGGACAAGCAGAGACCTGCATACACCAACGAGGGACAATTGCACAGGGAAAAAAGAAAAAGGAAAAACAACAACAAGGATGAGCGGACCGTCACTAATACAGGAGGCCACTGACCCCAAAAACGACAGGAAAAAGTAGATACACCGCTACTTGTCCCCACACAAATAAGCGAAAAAACAAGACGCCTTGAAGCGAGTCGAAGTAAGTGTATCGTTTTCATTTTTTATTAAAATATATGTATGTTTGTACTGGTTTAAACCAGAAAAACCCGTTTTAACAGTCCAAAAAAACGAGAACCAGCAAAACTGGTAACAAAACGCAAAAACAAATAATATCGGCGTTCTTATTTCCTATTTTCCAATACCCTAACGGAGAAAGCGGAAAATAACCGATATTGAAAAAACAAAAAAAAAACGGATAAAAACGCCCAAATCACATTACTAGAATACTTTTGCTGCCTTTCCTTGCCGTGTTTCGTTTGAGTATAAGTATATACACACAAAAACAAAAACAATACACATTCAAGTAACTACTTGCACTATCTTCCCGCAAAACCCCTTCTACTTCTTAAAGCAATAAGAAGGATTGCTTAAACATACGTAAGTTAAGGCAGATTTGTCTCAAAGCTACACTCTAAAGCGAAGCATAAAAATAAAAGAAAGATAAAGTTCAAAACACAAACATACATATATTCTGTTTCTATTTATATTTATACATACATATTATATGTATATATTTTCTTCTTCTTCTTTACTGGCGTAGACACTGCTTACACGATTATAGCCGAGTCAACAACAGCGCGCCAGTCGTTTCTTCTCTTCGCTACATGGCGCCAATTGGATATTCCAAGCGAGGCCAGGTCCTTCTCCACTTGGTCCTTCCAACGGAGTGGAGGTCTTCCTCTTCCTCTGCTTCCCGCGGCGGGTACTGCGTCGAATACTTTCAGAGCTGGAGTGTTTTCATCCATCCGGACAACATGACCTAGCCAGCGTAGCCGCTGTCTTTTAATTCGCTGAACTATGTCAATGTCGTCGTATATCTCGTACAGCTCATCGTTCCATCGAATGCGATATTCGCCGTGGCCAATGCGCAAAGGACCATAAATCTTTCGCAGAACTTTCCTCTCGAAAACTCGCAACGTCGACTCATCGGTTGTTGTCATCGTCCAAGCCTCTGCACCATATAGCAGGACGGGAATTATGAGCGACTTATAGAGTTTGGTTTTTGTTCGTCGAGAGAGGACTTTACTTTTCAATTGCCTACTCAGCCTGAAGTAGCACCTGTTGGCAAGAGTAATCCTGCGTTGGATTTCCAGGCTGACATTGTTGGTGGTGTTTACGCTGGTTCCAAGATAGACGAAATTATCTACAACTTCAAAGTTATGACTGTCAACAGTGATGTGAGAGCCAAGTCGCGAGTGCGACGACTGTTTGTTTGATGACAGGAGATATTTCGTCTTGCCCTCGTTCACTGCCAGACCCATTTCTTTTGCTTCCTTATCCAGTCTGGAGAAAGCAGAACTAACGGCGCGGGTGTTGAGGCCGATGATATAAATATCATCGGCATACGCCAGCAGCTGTACACTCTTGTAAAAGATTGTACCTGCTCGATTCAGTTCTGCAGCTCGAATAAATTTCTCCAGCAGCAGATTGAAAATGTCTCACGATAGGGAGTCGCCTTGTCTGAAACCGCGTTTGGTATCGAACGGCTCGGAGAGGTCCTTCCCGATCCTGACGGAGCTTTGGGTGTTGCTCAACGTCAGTTTACAAAGCCGTACTAAGTAGTTTTGCGGGGAGATCAAATTCAGACATCGCGGCATAAAGGCAGCTCCTTTTCGTGCTGTCGAAAGCAGCTTTGAAATCGACGAATAGGTGTTGAGTGTCGATTCTCCTTTCACGGGTCTTTTCCAAGATTTGGCGCATGGTGAATATCTGGTCGGTTGTTGTTTTACCAGGTCTGAAGCCACACTGATAAGGTCCAATCAGTTTGTTGACGGTGGGCTTTAATCTTTCACACAATACGCTCGATAGAACCTTGCACGCGATGTTGAGGAGGCTTATCCCACGGTAGTTGGCGCAGATTGTGGGGTCTCCTTTTTTATGGATTGGGGATAGCACACTTAGATTCCAATCGTTGGACATGCTTTCATCCGACCATATTTTACAAAGAAGCTGATGCATGCTCCTTATCAGTTCTTCGCCGCCGTGTTTGAATAGCTCGGCCGGCAATCCGTCGGCCCCTGCCGCTTTGTTGTTCTTCAGGCGGGCAACTGCTATTCGAACTTCTTCATGGCCGGGTAATGGAACGTCTGCTCCATCGTCATCGATTGGGGAATCGAGTTCGCCTTCTCCTGGTGTTATGTGTTCACTGCCATTCAGCAGGCTGGAGAAGTGTTCCCTCCATAATCTAAGTATGCTCTGGGCATCGGTGGCTAGATCATCTTTGGGGGTTCTACAGGAGTATACTCCGGTTTTGAGACCTTCTGTAAGCCGCCGCATTTTTTCGTAGAATATTCGAGCATTACCCCCGTCGGCCAGCTTATCAAGCGTACTCACGCATTTCGGCCTCTTTCTTCTTCTGTCTGCAAATGCGTCTCGTTACCCTCTTCAACTCTCGGTATCTATCCCATCCAGCACGGGTTGTGGTCGATCGTAACGTTGCGAGGTAGGCAGCCTGTTTTCTCTCCGCTGCGACATGGCACTCCTCTTCGTACCAGCTGTTCTTTTGCACTTTCCAAAAACCAATGGTTTCGGTTGCAGCTGTACGTAAGGAGTTTGAAATGCCGTCCCACAGTTTCCTTATACCGAGTTGTTGACGAGTGCTCTCAGAGAGCAGGAGTGCAAGCTGAGTAGAAAATCTTTCGGCTGTCTGTTGTGAGAAGGCGAAACATCCCCAGCATAGGGTTATGCGCTGGGTTTGGGACCCGCCACGTAAAAAAACACCCCCAATGAAAAGGTATATATTTTACATACATATAAAAGCCGTGAACACAAGTAGATGGTAAAAGGAAAAAAATACCGGCGCTCTCTTTTGTTCTCACGGCAGAAATATTGCGAATACGCATATTCATATATATATACATAGGGACATACAATACACGATTAGCCTATGCTATATTAACGGAGTAGGAAAATCATTGCAAAGGCGAAAGAAAAAACGAAATTTTTTTTTTCCTTTTTCGCGGTTTAATACAAATATTCACCACACTTATATATAAAGATATCGCTTCAAAGTCCACATTGGCAAAGATCCCGCAATCTCCCTTGTTCTTTAACCGACAAAAACAAGCAGGATTGTATATAAAAACGTTATACATACATACATATATGTATGTACAAAGTGCAGTGATCTCTTATCGAGCTCTCATTAGCACATAAGACAATCACAAAAGTCCCGCTTATAGGTATACCCTATAAGAATTACATACATGTATTGTCACATATGTAGATACGCTCATTGCTTCAAAGTCCACATTGGCATATATTCCGCGATACCCCTTGGGTTTTGGCTAACAAAACCAAGCAGGATTGCGTACCAAATATATTCAAAGTCCACATTGGCATATTTCCTGCAATACCCCTTGATTTTTGATCAACAAAAACAAGCAGGATTGTGTAAAAAACTAAAGCGTAATACATATGTACATACATGCATATGTACAAAGTGCAGTGATCTCTAAAACGAGCGCTCATTAGCACATAATAAATAAAATATCCACCTATAGGTACCCTATAGGACATTTGGACATAATAAATATATAAAAGAAATATACACAGAAAAATAAAATACTTAAAATAATTTCCGGTCATTCAAAAAAAAAAAAAATATTAATAATAATAAAATCAAATTTAATTGATTAATTATTTATTTCATTTAAAGCTCTTATTAACTTAAAAGAGTTCGCGATTACTATCAAATACGTTTTATCTCTATATCAATTTCGTTGACAACTCTTATTTACTAAAAAGGGTTCTCGTCCAATCATATACATACATATACACGAAAATATTTGGAAATCTCGGTTTATTAAAAAGCCATTGGTTTAATTGATTTTCTTGAAACTCTTACTTACAAAGAGTCTTCTATTCTTATCTACAAGTCTAGTCTTCACTTAGACGTTTTGATTCATTCTATACATCTTTAAATGAGCTCAGATTCAAAAGAATCTAAAGCAATACAGTCACTAAAAGTTCCAAAAATGGTTTTAGAAGAAAAGAGCCCATGTACACCTGCTGAAGCTACACGCTCAAAGCAAGGTGCTACAAAACTAAAGAGGGGTAAAGATATTTCTTATACAAAATTCATTGCTGAGAGTGACAGTTTGATACGATACTGCACTCGATTTTCATCTTCACCGATTCAAGACAATTCTGAATCGGTCTTAGAAATCAAAAAAGATAATTTAGACAATTTTTGGACGCGTCTCCAAGCGGCATATGACGCAATCGTAGAATCTGACGAATCAGATCTACCTGAAAATTTCAAATCTTCAGCATACTCCAAATATGAAAACTGCTTAGACCAGTACGATCAGCTAAAATTAATTAAAGCAATTGCACCTGCTCCACTTCCGCGAGTAGAGATGCCACAAGTACAAAGTCAAGAGGCGAGTTCAGGCATCCACCTGAAGGTGCCCGCATGTGACACAGAAATTTTTCATGGGGGTTATGAACAATGGCCGTCCTTCCGGGACATGTTCACAGCCGTTTACATAAACCACCCAAAATTATCTAATGCACAAAAATTGTATCACCTCCGATACAAAACCAAAGGTCAGGCGGGCGTAATAGTGAAACAGTTCGCTCTCAATGATGAAAATTGTAATTTTGCTTGGGAAGCTCTAAAAGCACGTTATGAAAACGAGAAAATATTGGTCGATAAGCAAATAACAATTTTAATGAACTTGCCAAAAATTCAAAAGGAAACCAGTGAAGAATTCATCAAACTTCATCAATTGTTTGTCGATTTTATCGACCCAAAATATTCCCACAGATAATTGGGACCCCATTCTGGTAAATATATGCACGGCTGCATTACCAGAAAAATCGTTACTTTTGTGGGAGCAATCGCTCTCATCGCGAAGAAAATGCCTAAAGTGGCAGCAAATGAAAGAATTTCTTACTACCCAATACGAAATTGCAGAAAGGGTAGATAAAAAGCTAGTAAGAACGAAAAACGTTCAAAACGACCTCAATAAAAGCTTTAATAGACCCCAAGCAAGTAGCCACAATAATTCAAATAGAAACCTTTTTAAAAATCAATCGTTCTCTTCCGAACAATATAAACAAACGTCATGCGAACTGTGCAGAGGAGGTCACAAACTAAAATTGTTCGAAAAATTCAAAAAAATGAATGTTAGCGATCGAAACAATTTCGTAAGAACGAAAAAATTATGTACCAACTCTCTGTCACATGCGCATACGCTTAAAGATTGCGAAAGCAAATTTAATTGCGTTTACTGCCATAAAAGACATCATTCAATGTTACATATAACAAATTTTTCCAGCTTACCCCCAAACAATGCAAACGTTAAACGAGCAACAGGATTAATTGCCACAACAAATTCTGAAAACTGCCAAGAAGCACCATGCTGCTCAAAGGCGTTAAAAACCCAAACGCTACATAGCGAAAATCACAGTAGGGTACTATTACCGACAGCAGTTGTCTCCATCGAACACCGAGGAGAACTGTTTAAACTCAGAGCCTTAATAGACCAAGGATCACAACGATGCTTTATAGCGTCTAGGGCACAAAACAGGCTACAGTTACCAACAAAACTGGCCAACTTTGAAATCACGGGAATGGGCGGAAGAGTTGTTCAAAACTCAAATAAAATCTACCCCATTACCCTCTTTTCCCCCAAAGTGGATAACCGCATACAAGCAGAAGCTATTGTCTTACCGCAATTAACCAACATGCTACCAAGCTATCATATAAATAGCAAGCATTGGCAAAAGGTTTCACACCTAAAGCTAGCAGACCCAAACTGCTATTTAGGCAGCGATCTCATACCACAAATTATTCTCGAAGGTATTGAGAAAATTACCAAAACACTTCTGGCGCAAAATACCATTTTCGGATGGGTCCTAAGCGGACTAGTTGCGGAACCAGTTACAACATTAACAACTCAAGTTAAGGAAGTCTCAAATGAGTACCTCAATTCACAATTGAGAAAATTTTGGGAACTAGAAGAACTTCCCCCCATATCAGTCACAACCCCTGAAGATCAGTATTGTGAGGATTTTTACAAAGCCACAACTACTAGATCAGAAATGGTCGGTCCTAACACACTCGCCTTAGGTCACTCTCGCACCTCTGCAATACAGCAGTTCCTAAGTATGGAAAGAAACCTACTTAAAAAAGGCGAACTCAAATCTGAATATGATGGTGTGTTAGAAGAATACCTCCATTTAGATCATATGGAGGAAGAAAACCCAGGGGAGAAAATCGTCAACGGCAAATACTACTCCTTTTACCTGCCACATCACGCAGTAGTAAAGCCAGACAAAAAAACGACAAAAGTAAGAGTTGTTTTTAATGCTTCGAGAACCACTAGTTCAGGGAATTCCCTAAATGATATCCCATTTATGGGACCCACACTCCAACCAGATTTAATGCTTCTGATATTAAATTGGCGTATATAAAAATACGGTACGACGAGGAGTGCCGTGTCGCAGCGGAGAGAAAACAGGCTGCCTACCTCGCAACGTTACGATCGACCACAACACGTGCGGGATGGGATAGATACCGAGAATTGAAGAGGGAAGCAAGACGCATTTGTAGACAGAAAAAGAAAGAGACCGAAATGCGTGAGTACGAAGAGCTTGATAAGCTGGCCGACAGGGGTAATGCTCGAAAATTCTACGAAAAGATGCGGCGGCTTACAGAAGGTTTCAAGATCGGAGCATACTCTTGTAGAACCCCCAAAGGTAATCTAGTCACCGATGCCCAAAGCATACTTAAATTATGGAGGGAACACTTCTCCAGCCTGCTGAATGGCAGTGAACGTACAACGCCAGGAGAAGACGAACCCGATTCCCCAATCGATGACGATGGAGCAGACGTTCCATTGCCCGACCATGAAGAGGTTCGAATAGCAATTGCCCGCCTGAAGAACAACAAAGCGGCAGGGGCCGACGGATTGCCGGCCGAGCTATTCAAACACGGCGGCGAAGAACTGGTAAGGAACATGCATCAGCTTCTTTGTAAAATATGGTCGGACGAAAGCATGCCCAACGATTGGAATTTATGTGTGCTATGCCCAATCCATAAAAAAGGAGACCCCACAATCTGCGCCAACTACCGTGGGATTAGCCTCCTCAATATCGCATATAAGGTTCTGTCGAGCGTATTGTGTAAAAGATTAAAGCCCACCGTCAACAAACTGATTGGACCTTATCAGTGTGGCTTTAGACCTGGCAAATCAACAACCGACCAGATATTTACCATGCGCCAAATCTTGGAAAAGACCCGTGAAAGGAGAATCGACACTCACCACCTATTCGTCGATTTCAAAGCTGCTTTCCACAACACGAAAAGGAGCTGCCTTTATGCCGCGATGTCTGAATTTGTTATCCCCGCGAAACTAATACGGCTGTGTAAACTGAAGTTGAGCAACACCCAAAGCTCCGTCAGAATCGGGAAGGACCTCTCCGAGCCGTTCGATACCAAACGAGGTTTCAGACAAGGCGACTCCCTACCGTGCGACTTTTTCAATCTGCTGCTGGAGAAATTTATTCGAGCTGCAGAACTGAATCGAGCAGGTACAATCTTTTACAAGAGTGTACAGCTGCTGGCGTATGCCGATGATATTTATATCATCGGCCTCAACACCCGCGCCGTTAGTTCTGCTTTCTCCAGACTTAACAAGGAAGCAACGCAAATGGGTCTGGCAGTGAACGAGGGCAAGACGAAATATCTCCTGTCATCAAACAAACAGTCGTCGCACTCGCGACTTGGTTCCCACGTCACTGTTGACAGTCATAACTTTGAAGTTGTAGATAATTTCGTCTATCTTGGAACCAGCGTAAACACCACCAACAATGTCAGCCTGGAAATCCATTGCAGGATTACTCTTGCCAACAGGTGCTACTTCGGGCTGAGTAGGCAATTGAAAAGTAAAGTCCTCTCTCGACGAACAAAAACCAAACTCTATAAGTCCTCATAATTCCCGTCCTGCTATACGGTGCAGAGGCTTGGACGATGACAACAACCGATGAGTCGACCTTAAGAGTTTTCGAGAGAAAAGTTCTGCGAAAGATTTATGGTCCTTTGCGCGTTGGTCACGGCGAATATCGCATTCGATGGAACGATGAGCTGTACGAGATATACGACGACATTGACATAGTTCAGCGAATTAAAAGACGCCGGCTACGCTGGCTAGGTCATGTTGTCCGGATGGATGAAAACACTCCAGCTCTGAAAGTATTCGACGCAGTACTCGCCGCGAGAAGCAGAGGTAGAGGAAGACCTCCACTCCGTTGGAAGGACCAAGTGAAGGAGGACCTGGCTTCGCTTGGAATATCCAATTGGCGCCAAGTAGCGAAGAGAAGAAACGACTGGCGCGCTGTTGTTGACTCGGCTATAATCGCGTAAGCAGTGTCTACGTCAGTAAAGAAGAAGAAGAAGGATATACAAATACGTATTCAAAAGGGACGTTGAAAAAATATATCGGCAAATAGGCGTACATAAAGACGACCAAGATTTTCAACGTATTATGTTCCGATGATCCCCCACCAGTCCTTTACGCGACTTCAAATTAAAAACAGTTACATTTGGCGTTAACTGTGCACCATATTTAGCCATTCGAACACTCCACGAATTGGCAGACAACACAAAGTCAGAATTTCCTCTGGCAACTGAAGTGTTGAAAACTCAAACGTATGTAGACGATATTCTGTCTGGAAGTCACACCCTTCCACAAGCATACGAGGCCTTATCACAGGTAATGAAAGCCCTCAAATCCGCAGGGTTTCCTTTAAAAAAAATTACGGCAAATCACCCAAATACACTTAAAAATATTCCAAACGAAAATTTGTTGGACACTAATTTCCTTATATTCGAAAAGGAAAGTACAACAAAAACACTGGGCATCCAATGGAATGCGATATCGGACCAGTTCTCATACACGACAGAGCCATATCCGCATTATCAGCCATCACAAAAAGACAGATTCTATCCTTGGTGGCAAAACTTTTCGACCCCGCAGGTTGGCTTTCGCCAATTATAATCCAAGCGAAAATCTTAATACAAGAATTATGGCTAGATGGAACCGACTGGGACGAACAAGTGAAACCGCTTCGCTTAGAAAAATGGTCCCAGTTCGCAAACAATCTGAATGATATTTCTCAGATACAAATTCCACGATGGGTAAACTACTCCCCCGAACACAAAGTCGAATTACATGGCTTTTGTGACGCCTCAGAAAAGGCATACTGCGCTACTATCTATGTGCGTGCGCAAGCCACTTATTAGTAGCAAAAGCAAAGGTGGCACATTTAAAAACTATAAGTCTCCCACGACTTGAGTTATATGGCGCACTACTACTTTCAAAACTAGTAGCCATGGTGCAAATGCATTTAAATATGACAAAATGCAAACTATATATGTGGTCTGATTCAGAAATTGTACTAGCCTGGTTGGAAAAACCACCACATGCATGGAAGACGTATATTTCTAACCGAATGTCTCAAATTCTTGACCTAGTGGGACCAGCCACTTGGCGTCACGTAGCCAGTGCTGACAATCCGACAATCCGACAATCCTGCCGATCTAGGTACAAGAGGGTGCAAGCCACCGCCCCTTGCCACTACCACCCTCTGGTGGAATGGCCCCCGATGGTTGATAGAATTTCCTGATTCTTGGCCACAATCCCCCATGCGCAATATTATCGCCCCAGAAGGTCGAAAAATCGCCACCTTTCACACATTATTGGATGATACCGACATCCTTGAACGATTTTCATCGTTTCCAAGAGCTCTCAGAGTAGTTGCTTATATGTTCAAATTTATAGAACAACTCAAAAGCAAAGTAAAGGGATCACATAATTTCCCATGCAACACAGTGACGCACCTAGAGTTAAAAAAGGCAAAGGTCGCACTAATAACTTATACACAAGCGCGCTATTTCAGCCGCGATACATCACTACTAAGAGAGTCGAAGCCGATTGATAAAAAGAGCTCACTCTTAGTCCTAAACCCATTTCTGGACACAAAAGGTCTGCTTCGTGCCAATGGTCGGCTTGCTAATTCGAGCCTAACATACAACGAACGCCATCCCATAATTATACCAGAGAGGTCACCATTTGCCACACTGTTCCTCCACTTCATCCACATCTTAATGCTACACGCCGAACATCGGCTCATGTAACAGATGGTACGCCAGGAGTATTATATCCCCCGTCTTAAGCCGCAAAACAAGAAGTGCATCTTCACGTGCAAGATTTGCACTGTGCACAAGCAGAAGATGCGAACGCAGATTATGGCAGCACTTCCACCTGAACGCTGCAATTTCGCTCTGCCTTTCACCACAACAGGTGTTGATTTTGCTGGGCCTTTCCAGGTAAAGGCGTCCATGTTAAGGTCTCCCACTCCATGAAAGGCTATGTGGCCGTCTTTGTATGTTTCACGACAAAGACAGTACACCTTGAGCTGTGTAGTAATCTGACGACGGAGGCTTTTCTCGCGGCATTTGCTCGCTTCGTCGCTCGACGTGGCTACCCATCAAAAATCATGAGCGATAATGGCAAAACCTTTATCGGAGCTCAACGAGCCACAGAAAAGCAATTTGTGGATTTTTTAAAACAAGTGTCACCCGACATCGTACAAAAGTACGCCCCTCAAGGTATCAATTGGCAATTTATACCCCCAAGCGCTCCTCATATGGGCGGTTTATGGGAATCAGCTGTAAAAAGCTTCAAAACCCATTTCAAACGGGTAGCTGGAAATTTTCAATTCAATTACGAAGAGTTCACGACGTTATTAAATCGAATTGAAGCCGTTTTCAATTCACGGCCACTCACAGTACTATCGCAAGACCCCTCAGATTTCACCGCCTTAACTCCAGGGCATTTTCTAAAAGGAGCACCCATCCTGGCCATTCCTGAGCCAGGCGTGGAGCCGCTATCCCTATTAAATCGATGGGAACGAATTAAAATTCTCCATCATGATTTCAGCCGCCGATGGAAGGACGAATATATAAAGGATCTCCACAAAAGATACCGTTGGAAGACTCCTGAACAAGCGCCTAAACTTGGAGACTGTGTCCTCATTCACGATGATTGCCTACCTCCCACCGAGTGGCGGCTGGACCGGATAGAAAAGCTACGTTACGGCTCCGACGGTTACATACGAATCGCTGATCTCCGTACGCAAAACGGAACGCTAACCAGACCGCTCGTGAAGCTATGCTTTTTGCCAACTTCTGATGATCGCGAATCCGAAAAACCGCAAAAACAAACCGATATTATCGTGTCCCAATAAGCTAATCAAATGAAAACGAGAAATACGCCAATACCAACCGTTAAAAAAATAACAACCGTCAGAAAATAACAAACCGTAAATAAAAATAACAAACCGTAAAGGAAACTAACAAAAAATGGTCGATCCATACGACGGCCAATTCATGCCACATATCGTGGCACGATTACCAATATCTAATTGTATGACAGATTTCTAATTAATAATCTCCTTTATATATAGTTTACCATGGACGTAGATACCCAAGTATTAGCCACGCCAACCGTACGGTCCGCTACCAACGTGCAACGCACCGGGCCTACCCCAGCGCCCCGAGCTGCCGTTGCAACAGCGCCGGCAAGAGCAACGGTAACAACACCCGTAACAGGACCGGCAACAACACCGGCAACAGCACCGGCTACAGCACCGGCAACAGCATCGGCAACCGCACCTGCAACAGGCAACCGCTCATCACAGGTCCTGGACGGGCATCGCATAAGATGCCCCCTATGTCGACGACCACATCGCCTGCACCATTGTGGGATATTCAGAGGGATGCGACCGTTACAACGGCAGCGAGTTGCCCAGGCACATGGGCACTGTGTGAACTGCCTATCGCAGACGCATAGGTTGCAAGAGTGTGAGTCGAGGGGTCTGTGCCAAATCTGCAACCGGCCGCATCACACGCTGCTACATCGCACCGCGATGCGCGACGATCATAGGCCAACTATACCTCGCAGCCACGCAACAAGGCATCAACCCGTAACGCGAGTGCATCAGCGGGTCGGAATGCCTATCCGGCGTCGTCAGCCTAGACCCCAACCACAGTGATACACGCGTCTTAGCAGCGTCGTGCAACGCTGCAACAGCTGCAACGACTCCTAGGCTAATCAGTTGCCTAGGGGGGCAGGGATGGCTAAATGAGTCTCAGACCCCCCTCACAATATTACACTTCCACCCCACACACATTACATTCACCACATCATCATTCCACACCACATCTTCATTTCACACCACATCATCATCACATTCCCCATCACACGCACACAATACCAACATCACGAATTTAACACACATGAGGACACCACACAAAAAAGAACAAAGGGGATCGACGGACACGGCACTAGTCTCTTTTTGGTTTTCGATTCGACACACCGCAGACGTGCTCCGTGCTCCAGCTTTTAATTTCGATTTGCGTTCCGAAGTTTTTTTCTTTAATACAAGGTGAGTGCCGGGAAAATTAATAGAATAAACAAGTACTGTAAAATATGCCGTATTTTCTCTTTATTTTGCTCCATGTTTGCGACGCTATAACTCACGAACGACTTAAAAGAAACGATAATCAATCAAACGTGTTAGCGCGTGAAATGAGCTTTCCAAAAAGGTATAGCATGACCCGATGCGAAAAATAAAACTAGAGCTACACGCTTTCAGCATCACAGCAATTTCATCATATCACTTGTACAACAAGCAACGCATACCAATACACACCAGGCAACAGCACAACATCGCACGTACATCACCAACGGATCAATCCACGAATTCACCACCCAAACTATCAAAAGAGATAGAAACAAGATCCTTCTTCTTATCGTTTCATCCGTGAAATTAAGACGTTCTACCGCAATTTTTCTTTTCTTTAACCGTAACATCCGATGCTTTTTTTTGTAAAACTGGCAAAGTGACAGAGTAACTTAAATCCCCGATTCCCAAATAAAAATAAAGCTGTTTTATACAGATTAAATAAAAATTGTATTCAGAGTCTTTGCTTTATAATTGAGATCAGTGCGTTTTCATTTTCCCTAAGTATACCAGTGTCATACGTGAACAAATGATCCTTCGAGCCTTTCCGAAAGCGCCTAAGTAAAAAAAAATAAATAACAGCGCTGAACACACATACATTAATAGGAAAAGAAACGAAAAAGGGTATAGGTAGAGTAACCCAAAAAACTTGCCGGAAAATAAAATGAGTACGTTCCACATATAACTTGATGTATACAAAATATATAAATTTAATTTTTAGTATGCAAATATATATGTACATAGGTTGAGTTTACAGTTTCGTCGGTATTTCGGGACACCGTAACTGTTCTTAACAGTTCGACATACATAAGTTAGCATTTAAAAAGTATCATATGATGCATTAATATCATATGATACAAATCGCTGAGAGTGCGACACGCGTAGTCTAGAGTTAAGTGCAATTAATTGTAAATTTTAGTTCTTAAGCGGAATTTAATAAAGGAGCATAGCTCCCGAAAAATATTTTTTTTTTATAAAAAGTAAGTAAAAGTTTTTAACTGGTGTCCGAGCAGGGACCAACGCGCGAAAATAGTTAACAGCCAGAAAATAAAAGAGTAAGGCTACGCGAGTGGCGAACGGTAGTAATTGTGAAATTAAATAAAAAACAAAGTACACAAACGGGAAGCGCAATAAAAAAATGTCTGAAAACAAAAAAGTAAGGCTACGCGTGTGAAAAAAACAAAAAATCATTGTGCTGACGAGCGGATACGTCGTAATACGTGGGATTTGGAAACGTCGAGGAACCCCAGTACCAGCAGAGGAAATGATAACCCCGGAAAGCAGTAAAGCACTATTGTAAGTTTATATAATATTTTAGTATTATTATAAAGAAAATTGTTATTACAAAGACAAACTTACAATAGACAAAATTAGGGAGATAACAAATATTACAAATAATATAATTAAAACCATTCAAAATGAAAAAAGTTTAGAAATTGAAGCATTTTCACAGTTAAAATACAAACTTGAAATGATTAACGAAGAAATTGTAAATATTGCATACGCAATACGTTGGGCAAAAGCCAACATAATAAATTCTTTTATTTTATCAAACAAAGAAATAAATATTGTGAAAAAAGTAATCGACAATGACAATATTCCATATGTAAATCTAGACAAAGCACTCGAATTTTCCGAAATAAAAATTTGGAACTAATGGCAAAATTATAATTTATATTGTGAGCCTCCCAACCGTAGATAACCAAAATTGTAAAACTTTAGATATAGAGCAGTAAAAAATACCGGGAGAATCTATAAAATCAATTTCAATGCAGCTTTAAACTGCAAAAAGGGAATTTATGGAATAGAAAATTATTGTAAACAATATAATTCCCTACAAATGTGCTGAAGTTATTATGTTGAAAAAGTGGTTTGCTAAACTGCACGGTGGTCAACAACCGGCATATCCCATCTGTAGAGGAAATGGGACCCGGAATAATCCTACTAAATAGGTACAACGAGAAATCTCAGTAAGCAACGATAAATGCAACCATTGTTATCAACGGGAAAAAATTCTACAAGGATGAAAGAACAGCAAGTAAACCATTACCAGCCATCCTACAACCGTCATCCGCACAACTCAATATAGAAGAATTCCTCTCGCTGGAGATGCTGAAAGAGCTTAACTTCAACAATACAAAAGAAATAAGTCTGTTAGAAGCAGCAAATAGAGTCAAACATGGAACCAGCATCAATCTAATCGTCATTTTAATAGTCATCGCCTTAATTTTCGGGAAGAAACTTTTGATGAAATAAAAAGAAGATGAACCCACTAAACTGTCACAACCAGCAATAGAAGGACTCAACCAAATTTTCAAACATCTAAAGATTCAAATGAGGATGTTTGAATTTCAAGGGGGAACTAGTAAGCACTCCATACATTTAAAAATTTTCATATGATGCATTAATATCATATGATATATATATATATTTTTTCCCGTAGTTCCTAGGTGGAACATAGGGCCTCAATAAACAAATTATAATTCAGTTTATTTACAGCTAAAAATTTAATTTCTCTCCAAGAATAACCATTTCCCTGTGCTTCTGCTTCGACTTCCCGTTTCCAGGTGTTGGCTGGTCTCCCGCGTCTTCGGCTTCCTTGCGGATTCCAATCTAGCGCTGTTCTGCTAATGTCGTCGTGAGGCTTTCGCAGAATGTGGCCGATAAATTTCCATTTACGGCGTCGAATTTCGATGTGAACCGGTAGCTATTTGGTTACGGTCCAGAGGTTAGCATTGCTAATAACCTTAGGCCAGAATATCCGCAAAATTTTTTGAAGACATCGTTAAAAAAGGATTGCAGCGATTGTAAAACATTATATGTGTTGATCTCTAGACTTTATCCAACATTCCGAAGGCGGCGCGATCGGTTTCGTATATCGGCTGCTGATCCACCGTTTTTAGAAATGATGCTACCTAAATAGCAAAACTCGTCGACTTCTTCGAAGCATGTTCCAGCGATCTGTAGGTTTGGCGTTTCGGTTGCATATGATACAAAGCAATATAATACGACACCAGCTAAATCGCTGAGAGTGCGACACATGTAGTGGTAAACTGCGGGAAGCGCAGTGTCAGCAAACTCCATACCCGTTGCAGCAGCAAACATAGGTCTAGAGTTAAGTGTAATTAATTGTAAACTTTAGTTCTTCAGCGGAATTCAATAAAGGAGCATAGCTCCCGAAAAACATTTTTTTTATTAAAACTATGTAAACGTTTTTTAACTTGTATATGTACCAAAAAAAAAAAACCATAACTGCAAAAAGTACAGTACCTGCCGATATGTTTAGCTTGTGTCTTGTGTGTAGCTCAAAACCTAAGCAAAACCGGACGATGCAAAACAAAACGAAAACTAAATAAATACATATATAATTAAAACATATATATACAAATGAGCACATCCTTCCAAATTTGCAAAGTCCTTTACATCCTATTTAATACATTTACAGTACTAACTATTAACTTTTTTCCACCTCGTCATGAAATTTCCTTGGAAATACCCTAAACAAAATTGCTTGAAAATTTGAGCCCTTAATATTAACATTAAGGACTGGACAAAGGCAAGTAAAAATTTTCCTTTGAAAATACACGACAATCGTGGTTTTTTATCTTTAAATTTCTATAGCTCAGCATTTTATGGCATCGCTTTGACCTTAAACACTTATGCATTTCTCAGAATTGAACTCTCTACAAAAGTGAATTTGGAATTTTTTTTATAAATATCTCGTAAATGACAAGAGCTATAGAAAAAATTTTAAATAGGAAATTTTATTTGCTACAAAAAAGATCCGAACGCAAAATCGCTATCATTAATACCTCTCGAGATATATTCGGTTTTTTAAGTAAGTTGTATGGAATTTTCATAGATGTTTTATAACATACTATCTATGAAAATTCCAATAAGCCTTATTTAAAAAACCGAATATCTCGAGAAGTATTAATGATAGTGATTTTGCCCTCGGCCCGTTTTTGTAATAAAAAAAACTTCCTATAAGTTTTTTATTTATATTTTCTCTATAACTCTTATCATTTATAAAAAATGCGATTTTCGTGGAAAAATCAGGTTTAGAGCTACGTCAAATTTTCAGGGAATTTTTTGTAGGGTATTTCCAAGGAAGTTTCATGATGGGATTGAAAAAAATGAATAGTTAAGAAAAAACACATTAATATACATATATACTTATGTAAGAATTATACGTAACCACAAGGGATACGATCAAAACAATGCCAAAAGGAAAACATCATATGCATATGCAAACATATGAAAGTAATTACGAACTATATATACAAACAATTTTACTTATTACATTTTTCTTTCACGTTCTTAATTCTTTTACAGATACAAATATACAAAAGAAGCGCGAGTGAACTGAAGATAAATTGACACACTTCAAAAAAATTTCAGTCTCATAAGAAAAAATATTTTTATTATCGAACTTGTATATAAAGAAAAACTTTAATCTTTTTATGCGGTAACAAGTAGAAAACTTGATCACATTAAATAAAACGTTAAGAGTATACAAATTACCAAAACGTAATTTGTGATCAGACATTTAAAAAAAAAAAAATCTGTCAATAAAGTTTTTACATTATATTCTTTCAAAAACCTATTTAGGTACATTGCTATAGCAATATTAATTTTTAATCATATACCTATTAGACAGAACTTTAAGCTAAAAGCTTCAAACTCAATACAAAATAATGCAATCTGACAAATCAAGAGAGATTAAACCAAAAACACCTTTATAATTAGAAATTCCGAAGATAGCTGATGAAGATAAACCACAACGCACACCTGCAGAAACTACACGCTCAAAGCAGAGTGTTAAACGAAAAAAATCAAAGGATCATAGAATATCGAGATTTATCACTGAAAGTGATAGTTTTATAAGATATTGCACAAGATTTCCAGCTTACGCTATTACTGTCATCACGGAATCAGTTTTGAATATAAAACTAGAAAGGGTTAATAATCTATGGGCACGCCTTTTGGCAGCGTACGAAACAGTACTAGATACTGAAGACGCTGAACTCCGAGAAAGCACAAAAGCTTCGGCGACAGCCAAGTGTGATAACTGCCGCGATCAGTACGAATTCACAAAGGGAATGATAACTGAACAAATAAGTTTAGTAAGGCCAAGTAGAGCCACTACTCCCCCTCCCAGAGTAGTTACAATACCAAAAAAAGACCTAGATATAGGCATATAGTACCAGCTTATGATACTGAAGTTTATAATGGATGTTGTGATCAATGGCCGTCCTTCTGGGACATGTTTACTGCCGTTTATATAAACCATCTTAAACTCTCACAAGCAAGTTATACCATCTAAGGTACAAAACAAAAGGGGAAGCAGGCAGTATCGTCAAGCGATTCGCTTTTAATGACGAAAACTTTAAGCTGGCTTGGGCAGCACTGGTCGAAATATACGAAAATGGAAGAGTTATGATAGAAAACCCAATAAAAACTTTATTGCATTTACCGAAAATTCAAAAAGAAAAAGAAGAATTTCAAAAATTATACTCGACAGTGACGCATATCAGTGTTAAAAACATAAAATATCTCCACTGAATCGTGGGACCCTGTGAAAGAACTTTTACGAACTAAGAGGGACATTTCATAATTCTCACAATGGTGATATGGATGAATAAACCCTAGGTTTTACGCCCATCTCCTAATGTGAAGTATGAAGATAAATGCACCAACACCACCCTAAGCCAAGGTGTTGAGGTACCCGCGACGAGTGACCAACCCTTTCCGGCTTACTCGTGGAACCAAACATGAGCAAAACAAACTTAACAACAGCAACCAATTTGACGACAATAGCCGCGATTAAAAGAACTGATTTGACATTTCAGAATCCAATAACGGAATCCGAAGTGAACGAATTACTCGCAGGCAGGAGACAATTCCGAACA
The DNA here is from genome assembly GCA_037783105.1 of Bactrocera zonata. Lineage (NCBI taxonomy): Eukaryota > Metazoa > Arthropoda > Insecta > Diptera > Tephritidae > Bactrocera > Bactrocera zonata. Next base: position 1,315,167 of record JBAWJQ010004943.1, on the reverse strand, counting down.
AGTCCCAAAAAAGGAATCCTTCAATCACAGAACTGCAAGGAACACTGCCCAAAACACCTAGACGGAGTGAAAGGGAACATAGCAGCTGAACAGCGGTAAGGCATTTCTGCGATGTAGATAGGGATAGCCTACAAGTGGCTATCATAGACGGCCTCCTCCCCCAGCACAATACAGGAACGATGGGTGGATATCGACGTCAGATTGTCGAGCATGGTGCTAAGCTTTTTACTCGACAATCCTGCGGGTCCTTACCCGGAGTTTGGCTCCTCTGAAACCCTTAGGTGTTACAGGGTCATCAAATCCGCGGATTTCCTGACGGGTAGTGTTGCTAAAATCAGCAACGCCTTTGTAGACCCCCTCTAGAGGAGCCGGCCAAAAAGCTTCTGAGATGCATCAAGCTACAGAACAAAGCTATACTTTATAGATAAGTGGCAGCTGATCGAGGAGGAAAGGCCCAATAAAGCAAGCAGACCAATTCTGGTGGCTATTTGCGATGAGTTCATAGAGACTCTTAAGAAGGCTGACTGCAAAATCAGCTTCGGAATTCGCAATGAAACCCGAGATGCCCAATAACCTAAGATGCGTACAGATTAACCTGCAGCACTCGAAGTGTGCTACAGCGAATTTAACAACCTTCATAAACGAGAGGGGCATCGACATCAGTCTAATACAGAAGCTCTGGGTTAACTAAGACACCATCAAAAGGGCCCAACAGTAGTAACTGGAACATAACACGAAACAAAAGTAAACCAAGGGCATGTATTCTTATCAATAGAATTATAAATGCATTTCTTTGACCTAATTACAGTGCAGCAGATATCCCAGTTGTAAAGGTGGAACAAAAGGAAAAATATTTCTTCTTGGTTTCGGCCTACATGGTCCACGACGAGGACATACCACCGGCACCACTTATAATACTAGTAGAGAACAACAGGAATGAAGAATAGGGTGTAATGCTCACGCAAGACACACCGTATGGGGTAGCTCCTGTATAAACCCCAGAGGTGAGTCAGTCTTACAGTATACTTTGAATAGCAATTTAAGTATATGCAACAAGGGCGATAACCCAACCATTATTTTCCCAAGTTCTAATAGGTTTTCGGAGCGTCGAATCACTCCTGGATTCTCTTAAGCATTCGCGAGAAATACAGTACTCCTCTCAAATATCGGAATCCTAGAACAGCATTGAAAAAATTTACCAGTATAGCCACAAAATGCCTTGAGAAAGAAGGCAATAAAAGTATCAGTAATCCTCAAGAACTACAAGGACTGCCCAAAGTAAATACGACTTTTTGAATTTAGGCGTTAGAATCTGCTATCCTTATCGATTGTTCAGTGAGAATTTCATGATATTTCAATTGGAAGTGAAGTGATTGCGTTTAAGGTGTCAGTATGTTTGTGTTATCGGTGCGAAAATGAGCTTCGAACAGAAAGCCAACATTAAATTTAGTTTTAAAATTGGTAAAACTTTTACCGAAACGTCTCATTTGGTGAAACAAGTTTATGGCGATGATTGCCTATCTGGTAGCAGAGTGCACGAGTGTTTTCAACGTTTTCGAAGTGGTCGTGAGGACATAAATGACGATCAACATGTGGGCCAATCACCGGAAATTTCATCGCAACATTCATCAGCCGAAATCATAATTGAAATTGAAGGAAATGGAATTGAACATCTCTAAAACATCGATTTATCGCATTCTGACTGAACATTTGGGCTTACGAAAAATGTGTGAAAGTTGGCGTTTGTTGCACGGTAAATCGCCGTCTCATCGATCGGCGCTTGCGACCGATTATTTGACCAAAAATCGAATTTGAACCATTAACCACTCCCCGTATTCACCTGATATGGCACCGTGCGACTTCTTCCTTTTCGGAAAAATGCATTTGCCCATGAAAGGAAAGCGTTATCACCGGCATACCGGCCAACGAGCTAAAACACTTGTTCGTCATGCTCTTGGACCGTCAAAAAGCTGTATTGAAGGAGAAGGAGAGTATTTTAAATAAAATTTATTGATTTTGCCAAAAAAAAAAACCACTTGTTCTGTCTTTTTTTGAAGTCCTGTTTACTTACTGGGGTGGAGGAGTGAAACCAAAATCATATGCAGACGATATAGTGTTGTTGTTATCAGGCATGTTTCCTTCAACAGTCAGCGAGATTATTGAAGAGCAATGGAATAGGTGTTAACCCTAACAAAACAGTTTTGATGCTTTTCACAAGCAGAATCAGAATCCCTCAGTTTCAACTTCCGGTACTAAACGGTACAACATTCTCTGCATACCCCACAGCTAAATACTTGGGGGTGGAGATTGACACCAATCTGTCCTGGAAAATAAATATAGAAAAAAGAATAAATAAAGCATACATGGCCTACTATTTATGCAAGATAATCGTCACCAAGATTTGTTACCTTAAACCTAGTATAATCATGTGGATGTATTCGGCTGTCATAAGACCTATACTTACATATGGACCTCTAGTATGGTGGCCAGCGCTAAACAAACAATACAATATTAGAAAATGAAATGGAGGGTTACTGTTGCAATCAAGTCACGCCCGACTGACGCGCTCAATGTAGTCCTGCATCAACTATCCATAGACATCTTAAATCACAAAACAGCAGCATGTTCTACTATAAGAATAAAAGAATTGGGTGTTTGGAATCAGCAGAACTATGAACACAGTGGTATCCTAAACATAGTCAACGTTAATAAATTAGACTACATTCCCCCTATGCTGCATTTCAATAGACACTTCCAGGTGAGGATACCCTCTAGACGAGAATGGAGAAGAGACTCCACATGGAAGAAAGATACCATCTCAGTCTATACCGACCGGGCACGGGGGTATTTTCCGTTGATCTAGATATTTTTCTCTCTATCCATTTGCTGAACCCAGCTTACATCTTCCAAGCGAAAGTACTGGGCATAGAAAAGGATCTATTGGAAAACCACGACAGTATACGTAAAGCAGCAATATTTACAGATAGCCAGACGACGCTCTCGACCTTGACAAATTCCAGTAACTATATTCCACAATTGCAAGAAAGCACTAAGCTCAATGAAAGACAAGCTCCTCCAGCAAACGAGTTGACAAAGGCAGGCGCTTTCCTTAACGAATCCGAGGCGAAAGTAATACCAAGCCCGCTAGGATCGATCAAAAGAGAGATCAATAGGCAATTTCAACAAGTTGCAAATAACAGATGAAAAAACATAACAAAATGTATTATAACCAACATGTATTATAACCAAATGTATTATGGCCAACATATAGTATGACAAGAAAAGAACTAACGACTTATTAAATAGATCTAGGAAGAGTATCTACAGAGTAATAGCTACCATAAAAGGGGAATGGGCATTTGGAGAACATGCGGCCAAAATACATATGTATGACCTACAACAACATCTGCCGAGGTTGCGGAATAGCAGGGAACAAGGAAACAATTTTCCACTTTTTCTGTGAATGCCCAGCCCTATCACAGATCCGACACAGAACATTTGGAATCCATCAAGCACCAAACCTTGAATGGATTTCTGCTAAAAGCATATCGGGCATAAGTAGCTTAATCGAAACTTAAAAATGGATTGAAAGAGAAGGTGAAAAATGATAGCAGATATAAAAGGTCTACGAATAGTGCATAAAAATGTCACAGTGCTAATTGAGCCCGAAGGACAACGGGGCTGCACTCCTACCTACCTACCTATGATAGTTACTATTTGTGCAGAAACACTCCCTGATGCTGCGTTACTACGATGGGAGCAAATGTAAGCATTCCTCACTTTTCAATACGAGATAACTAAGCGAATTGGCAACAAAAGTATATATCTAAAAAGTCATCAAAATGACACTAGTAAAAACTTGTTTAAGCCTCAAGCCAGCAATAATATGCAATACAATAGGCACGTTAATAAAAGTCACACATTCGTGTCAAACCAAACTAATAAATGGCAAGCGTTATGTGAAATTTGTAAGGGAGGTCATAAAATAAGATCTTAAAAGAAATTTAAAAAACTTTCCGTTTCCGGGGTTAATCGCTACAACTACATCAAGTAATCCCGAAACCTCAAATCCCAAAAAAAGGGAAGAACAACCATGTTGCTCTAAAGCAGCAAAAACTTAAGCGCTTCATTCAGAAAATGAAAGCAAAATTCTGGAAAAAAGCATGATAAAGAAAAGATATTTATGTTTTTATCTTCCACATCATGGGGTAATAAGACGCAATAAAATTACAACAAAATGTGATTTTCAACGTCTCAAAGAGTACGAGCTCAAGATTACAACCTGATCTCATGTTGCTTATTCTAAATTGGCGCATATTTAAAAAATGTATAGGCGAATTCTAGTACATGAAGATGACCAAGATTTCCAACGCATACTCTTCCACAAATCAAGTAATAGTCCAATCAGCGCCAACAAACTTAAAGGCGTCACCTTTGGCATCAATTGCGCACCCTATTTGGTTATTGCAACATTACATGAAGTGGCGAAAATAAATGAAACAAATATGCCTTTAGCATCCTCTGTGTTGCAAACACAAACATACGTGAACGACATTCTATCAGCTAGCCACAGTATCGCATTAGCGTGCGAATCACTATCACAAGTGATCAAAGCACTAAATTCAGCGGGATTTCTCCCGTAAGGAAATAACATCAAATCACCCGTAAATAATAAAAAACATAAAAAAGGAAAACTTATTAGATACAGACTTTCTTAAATTTGAAAAGACCAGTACAACAAAAAACCCTGAGATTCGAGGGAATGCGATAAGAGATCAATTCTCATATACAATTGACTCAATATCAGCAATGCCCGCCATAACCAAACGCCAAATCCTTTCTTCGGTGTCAAAACTTTTCGAACCCGGAGGATGGCTTTCGCCAATAATTATTCAAGCAAAAATACTCATTCAAGAATTGTGGCAAGATGGCACTGAATGGGACGAGCAGGTAAAATCTGTGCGTTTAACAAAATGGGTTCAACTTGCTTCTATTTCGGAAATTAAAATGGGTAAATTTGACTTCTAACATAAACGCAGATGCCTCTGAAAAAGCTTATTGCGCAACAGTCTACGTACGCCCTCATTACGATAACAAAATATCTACAAACCTTTTGGTAGCCAAAGCCAAATTTGCACCTTTGAAGACACTCAGTCTGCCACGGTTTGAACTGAATGGTACTATTCTGTTAGCAACATTAATTTCAATAGTTCAAACCTATCTCAAATTAACCGATCATAAAATGTATATTTGGTTAGACTCAGAAATAGTTTTAACATGGTAAGAAAAACCAACCTATACGAGTACCTGGAAGACCTATATATCTAACCGAATATCTTAAATCTTAGACTTAGTTGTCCCAGCAAAATGGCAACATGTTGCAAGTGCAGATAACCCAGCGCATTTTAGGACAAGAGGTTGCAAGCCACTGCATCTCATTAGCACTACATTCTGGTGGAACGGTCTCATATGGCTAACAGAATCACAAGAATTCTGGCCAAAGTCTCCCGGTCGGAATACCGCCGGAAAGTCGGAAAATTGAAAATCTTCACATCACTTCAGAAAAGGATGACATTCTCCACCGATTTTCATCAAAGACTTAAGAAAAAATTAAAGGATTTCTAAATAATCCTTGCGTACAACTAACGCATTCCGACTTGCAACATGCCAAACGCTCGTCTTAAGTCCCTTCTTGGACACTAAGGGATCAATAAGGGCAAATGAAAGATTAGCGAACTCCAGCCTTAGTTATAACGAACGACATCCCATCATAAATCCAGAGAAATCCGGTTTTACTTAACTATTTCTAATATACCTCAATCAGCTTACACTGCATGGTGAGCATCGCTTGATACAATAAATGGTCCGACAAGAATTCTATATACAGCGACTAAAGCCACAAATCAAAAAGGCAATGTGTAAATATACAATGTAAAAACAAAAAATGCGTACGCAGATCATGGCAGCTTTACCACCTGAACGCTGCATTATGTTTTGATGGATCTTTCCAAATAAATGCCTCGATGTTAAGGTCTTCCTCATTTAGAAAAGGGTATGTAGTTGAAAAGTTCTGCGAAAGATTTATGGTCCTTTGCGCGTTGGCCACGGCGAATATCACATTCGATGGAATTCCCGTCCTGCTATATAGTGCAGAGCAATGACAAACACTGATGAGTTGACGTTGCGAGTTTTCGAGAGAAAGTTTCTGCCAAGGATTTATGGTCCTTTGCGCGTTGGCCACGGCGAATGTCGCAATCGATGGAACGATGAGCTGTATGAGATATATGACGACATTGACACAGTTCAGCGAATCAAAAGACAGCGGCTACGTTGGCTAAGTGATATTGTCCGAATGGATGAAAACATTACAGCTCTGAAAGTATCTCTTTAGGGGTTGTGGGCGACGGCACTGGCTTCAGCGTAGATATCCCTGATTTTTTGTTTTCACTTGTTGATTCGTGCACTAACTGTTTATGTTTATTATTATTAATTTGTGTGCACTGTTTTTAATGTTTGTTTACAATTTATAAATTGTTTTTTTTTTTTTGTTTTACTTTTTGCTTGGTTTTATGATTATTATTTTTTTTTTTTTATAAAGACTGAATATACGGAGCGAGTTAAATAACACGTCCGTACTCTTTGAACACTCTCTTCACACATTGACCGACATTTTTGATTAAAAGTCAACTATTGCATTTGAACAATTTATTCGAAATGAGATAAAGTTTGATATGGCAACACTTCCCGTCACTATTTTTTCGTTTTCGTATTCTCTTCTACTTTAAGCTTCTATTCCTTTATGCACTTGTTTTGTATCGTCAGTATATTTGAATAAATCAATAAAACAGGTTATGGCCCCTGAGCGACAAACAATAAGTGTTTTACTGTGTGTTGGCTACAGAAAAGAAAAAAGTGCAAATAGACTAACGTGCGTTGTGTGTGTCGGAATAATCGCCAAGTAAGCAAATTCTGTGTGTCGCAATTTTTAATAAACAACTGAATTTATCTTTGTGAAAATTATAAAAGTGGAAATGAAAAATGAGTGAGCTCCTCCAGATAGAAAAATTGGACGAATTTTGAAAAGTGTCCTCATAAACTCCAAAATGTGGTGAGTGGTGTGTGGCAGAGAAGTAGTAGAAACAATGACAAATGCAGAAAAGTTTGCATTTGATTTAAAAAATGAAAAGGCGTTAGGCTCATTTTGTTGTGTTAACGAATAAGCCAAATATGTTATTGACACATCGCAATTAGGAAATGGCCATCAACTATACGGCACTCTTTAAGAAGAATTAGACAGCACATCATCTAACACCTTAGCTTTGCACTTCTTAGAATGTAAGATGAAACTTTGTATCTAGGCTTAAGATATCAATTGAATAAATATAAGTTAAATAACAATATTTTAGTTTAGTTTGGAAAGTAAACTCGCTAGCTTCACTTTATTAGTGATAAAAAAACCTGCGTTCGAACAAAACATGATTTGCTTGCTTAGTTAGACGCGCGTGGAGATTTCCAGAACAAAAAAAAAAAAAAAGTTACAAACTGTACAAAAAATAGCAGCAATAACACGAACAGTAAGAACAGCAAAAAATTTAAGTATTTTAATTGCGGGAAATACGAATATTTTGCGACGGCGTGTAGACAGCCAAAAAATAATATGTATAAACAAGATGGCAACAGCTGTAAGCGTTCGTGTCTTATGATAAATGCAAAAGACTCTAACGGGAATAAGTCGTCGACGCATAAGTTACAGATACGACTTAGTATGTAAAAATACCTGACAATGCATTTGAACTGTTAGAGCAAATTGCAACATAACACCATTTCCGGCTTTTGCAATTTGGTTAAGCAAATAAAGTAATCAAAAACTAATTTAACAAGTGAATTTCTTAAGAATTATTGGAAGTAATAAAAGTATGCTTATTCAGCAATGATATGTTAAAAAAAAGTTATTAATAAGCAAGTTGTTATTAGAATAAGCTTCATTTTAAGATAATTTAATAAAATAAAGCAGTCTGTTATTGATCGCCATCAACATCACCTCGTTGTAATCCAATTTGATTTCTTTGACTTTTAGAAAATCCGTTCACTGCGACGCAAAGTGTAATTGGCGCAAACCAAAAAGTTTTGCAGTGAACACGAAAAAAAACTGGTGCGTGGAGTCCCTACGCGCGGATGAAGTTATACTTCTTAGTGATATTCCAAGAAATGCATATCATTTTGTATAAAAGAAAACTAGCGAGAGGGAAAGGATAAAAATATGGTCGATTGACCAACACTTTCTTAAATTCACATTTTATTAATTTTTTTATAATAACTCATTTTAAATATATAAAAGATTTACCTAAACATTATGATGATATTTTCATGATTCATACGCAATGTACGAATGTAAGCAATTTCGTTTTGCCGTCGGCATTTCAATTTCTCATGCTTCAATTTTTGCTTTCAACCAAGAAATCGCTTGTATGTATGTACAGCTGCGAGATTTTTAATAGCAGTGCCCACCCCATGTTTCGAAAACTGTTAGTACATATTTTACATTACAAAATTGGTACTTCGTATTCACAGGGGGTTTTACCACAATCCAAAGAAAAGTTTCTGCACACAATAAATTTAAGTTAAGTTGATATTTTATTTATTAATTTTTTTTTTTACATAAATTAATGGAGCAAAAAAATAGCAGTATTTCAGTTTTTTATAACTTAGAGGTAATTACGGCAAAAAAAAATGGTAATTGATATTTAATTTTATTGATCACATTAATATTTAGTTGCATTGCCATTATTTTTTATGACTGCAACACATCTGTCCTTCATGGAGTCCACAAGGCGACGACATCTTTCCAATGGAATGTTATACCATGCCTTTTGAACTACTTCCCACAAATCCTTGTTATTTGTTGGTTTTTTATCCCAAACGGCTTTCTTTAGATCAGTCCATAAGTTCTCAATTGGATTGAGGTCTGGCGATTGAGCTGGCCACTCCATAACCTCAATCCTATTCTCTCGAAACCATTCTTTTGTCACTTTACTAGTATGTTTTGGATCATTGTCATGTTGCATGATCCATTTCAGTGGAATACTGTCTTCGGCATAAGGAAGCATGTTAGTTTGCAAAATATTCACATACAGATATTGATCCATTATTTTTTCAATGAGCCGTATCGGACCAACACCATGATAGGAAAAACATGCCCATACCATAATAGATGATCCACCATGTTTAAGGGTTTTCCTTGTATACCTTGGATTATATTCTTTATTAGGTGGGCGTCTCACATATTCCCTTGATCCTTTCCCACCATAGAGAACCATTTTGCTTTCATCGGTCCAAAGAATATTTCGCCACTTTTGGAGTGGCCACAACAAGTGATCGTGTGCAAACTTTAGTCTTTTGTCAATGTGATTTTTTTTCAAAAGAGGAACTTTGCGGGGGCTCCGAACATACAAATTATTTTCTCTCAAACATCGTCTGACTGTATGGACTCCACATGGCACATTTAACTCATCTTTAATTTGTGTAGCTGCCTTTGGTAATTTCTGTACTTCTTTATAAGTTTTACCTGCACTTATCAGATTGTTTTTTATCAAATTGCGTTTCTCCGTTCTGCAATGTTTTCCACGACCCACTTTAAATAAATAAATTGGCTTAACACAATAATTAATTTCTTATTATATTGTAAATGATAATATTACTTACTTTTAAAAATCGTATATATTAAATTTTCAATTATATTCAGAGAACAATTAAAATATCAAAATATGGTGCCAACCTAAGCTTAGCAAAAAGAAAAAATGAAAACACTTAAAAATAGTAAAACTACAGTGGTAGATAGCATGTCCTTCAAGGGACTGCTATTATTTTTCTCGCAACTGTATGTGCAATATACGCCTTTGCGTTTTGCCGTCGGCATTTCCATATTGACATGCAAAAGTAATTATGTTTCATTGTTTCGTTTTGGCCCAATTTTGTATATTAAGACAAGTGTCAATAATTGCGCTAAAATCAAATATATTATACATTCATATGTAAATATGTTTTAAACTTTACATAAAATTGAAGTGTCAATAATTACGCAAATTTTCATAAAGTTGGAAATTTTGCGCGAATAAGACGTGTGCGGGTTAAGTCGTGAATTTTACTTATATTAATTAATTTGAAAATGCCGAAAAATGCGAAATGGAATTTCAATAAATTTAAATAAATTTAAGTAAATTTACATGTATTTTCATTTATATTTAATTATCAATAAATTTTTTAAAAATTATTTACCCAAGTGGTCCATTTTATTTTCTCACACATTTCAGCCGATTTTTGTATAGAAATTTGACCGGCGTAGAAGCAAAATGCGAAACAATCATACATACATATATTATGTCGCTTGCACATTTGTCTGTATGTTTGCGAAAGAAAATGTTCTACAAAAGCATATTTCTATACTTAAACAAAATTATTAGAACCATCGTATGTTTCTTACATGCATAACCAAACCATACTTAAGTCAGCGGAACCAAAGTGTCATTGGTGGTGTTGGTGGTAAGCGCTTGGAAAGTCAAGATGCTATCACAGGTTCGAATCTCGACAGAATAAATTTTTAATTTTTTGCTTTTAACATCGTGTATACATAATATTGCTGTGATAAATTTAATTTCTATTAGTAAGAAAAATATTTATTTGTATAGTATACGATGTTAAAAGGCATACATCTTCTACCCTATCTTGTGTATCTGCACATGCTCATATGAGTGTATGTATACGCATGTGCGCGTTCAGAAATTGAAATCATATTTTCATCACTTATCAATATACTTATTACATGTGCGCGCATTGACTTGCATGTTCATACATTCATATATACTTATATGTACATATATTTGCATACATTTCCGAACAAATAATGCACAAGCATACAAACATACATATGCGTACACATATGAATATTTCACCAACAAAAAATTGATCTTCACAAGTCAATATTATGGCAGCCAAATTGGCGAAGAACAAGTGTAGTAAATTTTACAACAAAAACGATTTCATTCATGAACGCAGGCGCAAATGCCACAAGCGATCTCGCTTCATTCATAAAAACAGAGGCCGTAACATCTCCCCGAGCATGCCTTTGCCAACAAGTCGTCTTTTCGCGACGATGGCAAAAGCTAAAAATCATAAACTGAACAACTTTCTGATGCTTCTTCCCAGAAAGAAGCGAGAAAAGTGACAATATAGCTCTTGTCGATTTACAATTATTGTCAATTCTAAAATAAGTATTTTTCCGTGGCTCGCAAAAATTTGCGTCGATATGTATGCAAGCTCATACATATGAATACATATTTACGCTAGTTTTTAGGCGATGCTGTTTCAGCAGCAAGGAAAGCGGTAACAATCGTCGATCCATTGTATATTTCTTTCATGCAGAACATAATTAGGACAACACAATATAAGTGTCAATGGTGGTGTTGGTGGTAAGCGCTTGAAAAGTTGCGTTGAGCACGTAAGTACGTTCAAATCTCGATAGAAATTATTTTTAATTTCTGCCTTTTATTTTATGGCAAAAGCTAAAAATCATAAATTGAACATCTTCTGGTATTCTGGTGTCTAAGAAAGAAATGAGAAAACCGGCAACATAGGAGTTGTCGATTTATAATATTTGTCTAAAATATTTTTCCGTGACAAAAATCTGCGTCGATATGTATTCATGCTCATACGTATACAAACATACATATTTTCGCTAGTTTGCTGGCAAGTTTTGTAGTTTATTTTTTTTCGGCACAACTCGGATTTTCTGCCAACAACACAATGTTGTGATTGACTCTTTGAAAAAACGTAAGTTTCGGCTATTGGTTGACGGTGACAACGGAGATGCGAAAGATGCGTGCGACACTTGTTATTACGAATGTATGTACATACATATGTATGTGGCTCGCATTTGTTTTCGTAAACATACAAATGCGCCAAAGAAATAATATACATATGTATATGCCACAGAAATTCTATTGGTATAAATATGAGAATGATAACGAAATAATGCGAATATGCATATGTATGTATTTCATGAAGGTCATTACTTTTTTTGAAGAAATGAAAGGAATGAAGTGTTTATATGAGCACATTTAAGTTCATTTTATAATAGTCGAAATTAATGTAATTTTTTATTTAAAATTATTTTTTATTTAATTTTATAACATAAAATATTTACCATTTTTTGGAAAACAATGGTTCTTATAACACAAAATAATCACGCATATGTATGTGAAAATGGTTCATATAATACATTATAAGCATGCATATGTGACACAGAGAATGCTTTGTTACATTCTTTGTGTGACTTTGTATATTTTTCTTCAAAGCATTTCTCTTTATGCATTCTCGCATGAATTCAGTCGTTTTACATATATTTCTGCCTTTGATCGTGCTCATTTCTGCTAAATAGCAGCGGAATGGTGAAATTCCGTGTCACAATCTTATAAGTTCTGTTAGCCGTCCAATCGAACATCATACAGATTTCGATTTGCACCTTCTCTATGTTTTATGTTCTTTGACTGTACACTTATTGACTGCATTATTTTTGTGTAAAACCTTGGAATTTATTCATTAAAATCACCACTCAGAAGTCGTTTTATCCGTTGTAAGCGAACGATTTTCGAAGAAACATCATTTCTAATATGCCACAAGACAAAATTAGAAATGAAGTTCTTAGGTCGTTTTATCGTTTTATCTGACAGCGTGAGGGTGTCAGATAAAACGATATAACCTCGTCATCGCGGGTCGATTTCCAAAAATATGTAAATGAAGACTAACTACAGAAATGATTCTGTGAAGTATAGTCTTAATTTTTCAAAGGCCAACGCAGAGTATTTCAAACAAAAGTCACACAAAATAGTTGAGAATTCGCAGAAATGAAAGACAAACGAAAGAAAAGGAAGTATAACTTCAATAATGCACAAGCATACAAACATACATATGGGCACACATGTGAATATGTCATCAACCAAAAATTTAAACATTGTTCTACAAAAACAACAACAGCATAAGAATGGCAACATTGTGTTGTTGGTAGAAAAGCCGAGCTGTGCCTAAAGAAACGATCGCCGATTGTCACCGCTTCCCTTGCTACTCGAACATCTACGCAGACAAGTTTGCGATAGATTCATACTGAGCAAGGTTGCGCAACCTGAATCTATTGCAACCTTTTCCGAACTCGTATAAGAAGTATAACTTCAAAAAGCGTGGAGTCATCAAAATTAGCGAAGGTAACGAAGAAAACCATCGAAATCAAAACATCCAGGCAATAAATATTCGATAATAACAGAAAAGTTGAACGAGCGCGGGTTCAAATACCCAATGTAGAGTTCATCGTGCAACTGAACAGAAGAGAGCAGTCGTTCGAGCAACTTCGACAGGTAAACTATATATCGAACTCCAACATCGTCAAGCAACCAATGAAAATGACCAACGAATTATGAAAAACATTCAACACATTCACGGGAAAAGGGGAAGTAACATTAATTTCTTTAACGAGCATCATCGAATATCTGCTCTCAAACATATGATGAGGAAGTAAAAAAGGAAGCCACCCGAGCAGTATACTACCGGACTATATAAAGGGAGGCAAAAGACGTAATAATAAATCTACCGCACCCTGACAACTGGACGGAAATCAAGAGGGCGCTGAAGCTAAGATACAAGCCTGATTTGAAACCCCATGAAGTATATAGGAGGATATGCAGTATAAAGACAAGGACGGTGTAGAGATAGACATGACTAACGTAGACAGTCTTTTAGTGAACACCATTAAAGAAATGACGCAGGCGACAGTACTAGACAAAATTTACGAGGAACATGACCTTCATAACATTATAGATATCATGCAGAAAAGAAGATATGAAGAAACGTGTATTAGGGCAGAATTTAAAAGAACCAAACTCGGATATGGATAGCTCGGACAATACAACAATTATAAAAAAATACTATAACAATAGTAATGAAAAATATATACAGGCAAAGATAATAGACCAGGTCAAGTTAGGCAAAATGCCCAAAATTTTTCACAAAATAAAAGAAATGTTGAAAACAATTCTTATCAATTTAGACAAAATTTCCAACGGAAAGGAAATAGAGATAATAATTCTCTCCAATATGGGCAAAGGTTCTCAGCGTATAAAGATTACAGGTAGAGAAAGGAAAAATATGAATTCAAACCAATTAAGGCTAGATATAGGAGAGCCTATGAAATAGATAATATAGAATTCGATCAAGAGAGATCTCAAATAGCAGGACACCCTAGCAGCAGGAGCAGCCAAAATCGCGTGCAAACGCAACAACAATTATAAAAAAATACTATAACAATAGTAATGAAAAATATATATAGGCAAAGATGATAGACCAGGTCAAGTTAGGCAAAATGCCCAAAATTTTTCACAAAATAAAAGAAATGTTGAAAACAATTCTTATCAATTTAGACAAAATTTCCAACGGAAAGGAAATAGAGATAATAATTCTCTCCAATATGGGCAAAGGTTCTCAGCGTATAAAGATTACAGGTAGAGAAAGGAAAAATATGAATTCAAACCAATTAAGGCTAGATATAGGAGAGCCTATGGAAATAGATAATATAGAATTCGATCAAGAGAGATCTCAAATAGCAGGACACCCTAGCAGCAGGAGCAGCCAAAATCGCGTGTAAACGCCTAGGCAAAGCTATAGAGAACTTGAAGATTGTTGAGAAGTTAATGAATACATTTTTTTACAAGGAAGCCGCGGAGAACTTACCACGAATAGTAATAGCAATTAAAAATAAAAAATACATTGCGCTTATAGATAAGGGAGCGAATATAAATTTAGTGGATTTTGAATTGAACGATTTTCGAAAAATTCCACTTAAAAATAATATAACAATCAGAACAGTAACAAGCAAGGAAACAATTACCTATGAAGTGCATATGATAGCACCAAAAGAATTCAATTTACCTGAAAACGCGTATAAAAGATGGCGATCGACATCATTAAAAAATTAGAAATATAATTTCATAATAGGAATTGATTTATTAAATTATTTAAACACTATGATAAATCTAATAGATGGAGAAATTTAACTAAATAAAAAAGAATCAGAATTTTTAAATAAACCATTCAATGTCAGTAAAATATGTACCCTAGAAGCAACAAATAAGAAATTAAAAGAAATTCAGTTAGATCATCTAAATATAGAAGAGTTTAGAAAGATCACAAAATTATTGAAAAAATTCGAAAACTTTCTTTTTAAAGAAGGAGAAAAATTATCAAGTACTTCGGAAATAGTACAGAAGAGCATATAAATTCTAAATTATATACAGTAGAAACTCGATTAACCGGACTAATTCGGATTCACATTCGGAGAATCGAAAATCCGGATAATCGAATGTATGAAGAAAAACAAATAGATATCAACGAAAATCAATGTTTATTAGGAAATGAACACTTACTTATGTATGTATGTACATATTTTCTTAGACTACATTACATTCATAATACTAAACTGCAGCATTAATCATGAAATAAAATATTTAGGTACGTATTTACGAATAATTTGTTTACAATATGTATTTGGTAATTTGCATTTGGTAATCATGAAATAAATAGGTAGGTAATAAATTTAATCTGGTTTAAAATATTTGGTAATTGTCATTTGACGTAAGCAACTTTTTCTCTTCATTGCTGCTAAATCACGAATTCGTTTCAGTTGTAGTAAACTCACAGTATCACTCTCTGCTTGTTTTTCAAACCACTTGAGAGCTGTTTCCAGGGCATGAAATGCTACACCATGAGATGGTTCTGTATCATTTTCCACGTCTATGTTTTCTTCTGTTTCATCTTCTTGCATTTCCTGCTGTTCATTTATCTGCAAAATGTTTTCTACGATTTCGTCATCAGACATAATCTGAAAGCCTTGGTCATTATTGTCACAAGTGACCCACTCTTTCATATCATCATAATCACAATCCTGACATATTTGTAGCTTTGACATTACCTCATTCATATCCTGCAAAATAGAATCATCCGTATTGGTTATTGAATTATCATTCTCACGATTAAGTACTCTATTCCAAGCCTTACTTAAAGTCTTCCTTTCAATCAAATCCCATGCATCCACAACCATGTAACAACACTCCTTTAAATTCATGTCCTTAAAAAATGATAAAACGACTTCTCCATTATCTTCTTCAACAGATAGCAACCTACGTAGAAGTTCTTTTCTATAAAGTCGTTTCAGTGTTTCAATAACACTTTGATCCGTTGGTTGTAGCAAGGATGTCACATTAGGAGGCAAAAATTGTACTTTAAACTTTCCATTTTCCCCCTCTAACAATGCAGCTGAAGGATGGGTTGGCGCATTATCCGGTAAAAGTAGCACATTTCCTTGATTGCCAATTTCGTTTTGCCTTCTTTTTACTTCAGGGATAAAAGTGTTGTCATACAGTCAATAAATATTTCAGAGTTCATCCATGCGCTTTTTTAATTTTTATAAATTAAGGGTACCCTGATATTTTTAAAAAATCTGGGTTTCTTTGATTTTCCTATGAGGAGCAAAGGTATTTCGTGGGTCCCGGCAGCATTAGCGCAAACTAATATTGTTACTCGCTCTTTGCTTGTTTTATATCCTGGAGCTGAATTCTCTCGCCTAGAAGCTAAAGATTTTGAAGGTAACGACTTCCAGCTTAATCCAGTTTCATCAGCATTATAAACAAAGTCAAGCCAAATCATAATTATTTTCATTCAAATTCTTCTTAAAATTATTTTTAAAACAGTTTGCTCCATCTACATTAGCTGACATTTTTTCACTTTGTATTTCCAATTTACGAATTCCATGACGTGATTTAAATCTGTACAACCATCCGTTACATGCCACAAATGAATCGCCGCCAAATTTTTTATTTAACTGTAATGCTTTTTCACAGAGCAAAGGTCCAGATATCGGTTGCCCAGTTGATCGTTTTTGTAAAAACCAACAATACAGAGCTTCTTCTAAAGTTCATGTTTCGGTATCTTCATCATTTTCCGATTTGTACTACCGTCTTCACTATCTTGCAGGTGTACAACAAAATTGAATCGGTATTCTTCTTAATATCATTTATCGTGGATGTACCTACACCATACTTTTAAGCTAACTTACGGCCGGCTTCTCCTTTTTTTAGTTAATCAATGATATTTATTTTGTCTTTAAGCGATAACACCACTATCTTACGCTTTGGCATGTTTAAATATATAGACGTGACACGCACGTCAAATCGGAGTCACAATTGCAAACGAACTAAAACAATAATGAAACGCGCGGGGCAGCGGCAGCGACCCCACACGGCGCGGGCGGAATATGCAAGTTCCGACACGTTCATGATTCCATTATTTAGACCTGTAGGTACACTTGTGCTCACATAATTAAGTTACTGCATAGCAGAACTACGTTTCTGAAAATAAATTCACCGAATTATCTGTTCATTTGTATAACGGTATGCAAAAAAGTTCCGTTATATGTTGGAAAGATCATATTCAGAGAAATAAGTATATAAATTGGTCGCTGAGGGCTGGATAAACGAGTTACTACTGTATATATCTACACCAGCATGAGAAAAAAAGTCAGAGAAATGGAGGAACAAGGAATTATAAAGAAGAGTAGTTCTCCTCAACATCGCATATAAGGTTCTGTCGAGCGTTCTGTGTGAAAGATTAAAGCCCACCGTCAACAAACTGATTGGACCTTATCAGTGTGGCTTTAGACCTGGCAAATCAACAACCGACCAGATATTCACTATGCGCCAAGTCTTGGAAAAGACCCGTGAAAGAAGAATGGACACACACCACCTCCTCGTCGATTTTAAAGCTGCTTTCGACAGCAGGAAAAGAAGCTGCCTTTATGCCGCGATGTCTGAATTTGGTATCCCCGCAAAACTAATACGGCTGTGTAAACTGACGTTGAGCAGCACCAAAATCTCCGTCAGGATCGAGAAGGACCTCTCCGAGCCGTTCGATACCAAACGAGGTTTCAGACAAGGCGACTCCCTATCGTGTGACTTCTTCAATCTGCTGCTGGAGAAAATTATTCGAGCTGCAGAACTTAATAGAGCAGGTACAATCTTTTACAAGAGTGTACAGCTGCTAGCGTATGCCGATGATATTGATATCATCGGCCACAACACCCGCGCCGTTAGTTTCTCCAGACTGAACAAGGAAGCAACGTAAATGGGTCTGGCAGTGAACGAGGGCAAGACGAAATATCTCCTGTCATCAAACAAACAGTCGTCGCACTCGCGACTTGGCTCCCACGTCACTGTTGACAGTCATAACTTTGAAGTTGTAGATAATTTTGTCTATTTAGGAATCAGCATTAACACCACCAACAATGTCAGCCTGGAAATCCAACGCAGGATTACTCTTGCCAACAGGTGCTACTTCGGGCTGAGTAGGCAATTGAAAAGTTAAGTCCTCTCTCGACGAACAAAAGCCAAACTCTATAAGTCGCTCATAATTCCCGTCCTGCTATATGGTGCAGAGGCTTGGACGATGACAACAACCGATGAGTCGACGTTGCGAGTTTTCGAGAGAAAAGTTCTGCGAAAGATTTATAGTCCTTTGCGCGTTGGCCAGGGCGAATATCGCATTCGATGGAACGATGAGCTGTACGAGATATACGACGACATTGACATAGTTCAGCGAATTAAAAGACGCCGGCTACGCTGGCTAGGTCATGTTGTCCGGATGGATGAAAACACTCCAGCTCTGAAAGTATTCGACGCAGTACCCGCCGCGGGAAGCAGAGGAAGAGGAAGACCTCCACTCCGTTGGAAGGGCCAAGTGGAGAAGGACCTGGCTTCGCTTGGAATAGCCAATTGGCTCCACGTAGCGAAGAGAAGAAACGACTGGCGCGCTGTTGTTGACTCGGCTATAATCGCGTAAGCGGTGTCTACGCCAGTAAAGAAGAAGAAGAATTCTCCATATCCCAGCCCTTTAGTAGTAATTTCAAAGAAAATGGATAATTGAATGAGGTAACTATAGATGATTAATATCCTCTTGTTCTCTCGTTGTCACAGGTCTTCCGCCGGGTGGCTTATCCATGGTGTCGTTTTCACCCGCTCTAAATCGTCGAAACCATTCCACCGCAGTTCGGAGGGATAGAGTACCTTCCCCCAAAACAACATAAATCTCACGGAACATTTCTCTAGCTGATTTGCCTTTAACGAAGGAAAACTTTATATAGCGGGAATTTCGGCGTTAGTGAACTCCACGTTTACACGTCTATAACTGTTGGACGCAATATTCAAACTAATCATGCATAGAGTCGTTTTGTAGCTTATGCCAAGACCTTTCAATGATGAATAGTATTGCCCGCTATGAGTTCTATAACGCTTTATACATAGCAGCGAAATTCAGAAAACAAAAGGGCGGAAGGGAGATATTTGACAATCTAATATTAAAGTAAAGGAAAGTAGACACCGCTTACGCGATTATAGCCAAGTTAACAACAGCGCGCCAGTCATTTCTTCTTTTCCCTACGTGGCGCCAATTGGATATTCCAAGCAAAGCCAGGTCCTTCTTCATTTGGTCCTTCCAACGGAGTAGAGGTCCTCCTCTTCCTCTGCTTCCCCCGACGGGTGGAGGAGATAGTTAATAAATAAAAAACTCAAATTATTTTGATAAACAATAAGACAGAAAAACTAAAACAGATACATGGAAAAAGAATTATTTTTATTTCAGAGTATGACTTCGATAGATTGAGTGAAATATTTAAAAAATATATAACAAATGAAAAAGTAGGAATTTATTCAGAATTATCTGAGCGACATTACAATATAGTACAAGAGAAACTAATAGAAATGTTTTCAAATGATAAACAGTTAGAATCTATAAAGAGCACATTGAGAGCACAAACCAATTGTGCCCTTTATATAATTGTGTTATACAAATTTCGTTGTATCACATTAGAAAAAGTATGCATTCGGGCATACAAGAAACATAAAATCAACTTAGAAGTAAAATTTATTATCCGAAATTAAAAGAGTTAATACAAATAGTAATTAACCAATGCGAAACATGTCAAGAAGTAAAATATGATAGGAGACCTGTTAACAAAAACTTTTCATACAGAAACGCCTAAGAAGAATAATGAAATATTCCACATAGACACCTATGCAATAAAAATATTCCATTTTTACCAATTATAGACAAATTTTCCAAATATGGCATAGCATATACTTTAACGGATAAAAATCACATTACCTTCATCCAACAATTAGAAGACTATGTAACCAAAATAGGAAATCGGAAGAAAATAATAGTTGACAATGAATTCAATGCTAAAAGAATTAGGGACTTTTTAAATAATGAGAATATAGAACTCCATTTAAACAAACCCAACAGTCATACGGGTAATGCAGACATTGAAGGATTCCATAATACAATTTCGAAAAATTTATAATGTTACATAAATTAAATAAAAATTTATCAGTTAAGCAGCTAATTCAAAAAGCTATTGCCTTAGAAAATAATCTATACCAAATTTTGTGAATATATCTTGTCAAATGCAGTAGTTTTCCATACAAGAACTTTTTTCGGAGCGTTCAGTTTGTATGGCAGCTATATGTTATAGTTAACCGATCTGAACAATTTCTTCGGAGATTACATTATTGTCTTAGGAAATAACCTGTGCAAACTTTTGTGAAGATACATTGTCAAATGCTAAAGTTTTCCATATAAGAACTTGATTCCAATCGTTCAGTTTGTGTGGCAGCTATTTGTTATAGTGGTCCGATGTCGACTTACTGTTTTCTGCGTAAACAAAAAGATTTCGACACACATGAATAACACACGTACAGTTGTCCGTCGGAGAAACAGGTGGTGTCCAGGTAAATGCCGGCTACTTTTAGAGTTTGCGTTTGACTTTTATTTATTATAATATAGAAAGGCACTTTGAAAGGAAATTTGAAGCGTTTGATTGTGGGTATCAATACCGTCTCTAATTTGATCCCTCCTGTAAGAATGGTGGCCTACGCGATGTGCCATCTCAGCTCTATGCCGATGCACAGTCTTGGCGCGTCCAGGTTACGCAACAGTATGACAGGCACACCAACTTAGAGTACAAAGTTACGTTGCCAGTTATCATCACCTTGTCTATTGAAATTTAGGTCTCACCTCACCTTGAACTTGCTCTAATAATATTTTATTAATTTTTTCTACCAATTCGTTTTGGGCGCATGATAGTTCTTTTGCACAACTATTCCTTGTTAGCCAGGCTTTCTTGTAAATCTGGAAGCTGTGAACCGGAGCTTCATTCATTCGCCTGTGCGACATTGTGCATTCAATGAAAAAAACTGATCCACTAGCTGCGCGGTTTGTTATTAAATTGAAAATTTACTTTTGCTCCGATAGTAGCAAGGGTATCAACAGTATCTTAACCAAGCTCTCTGACCAAATCAGTAGACATTTTTGCCGTTCTTTGTGGAGCATAATGAAATCGGGAAATAATTTTTCCACCCGTCGCAAAAATTTTATCCTAAAAAAGATCGGTGAGGGTGGTAATATATGGTGTTGCAACTCGGTCTCGTACATTTGTCTCTGTGAAATACACGTGCTCGCCGTTTGGTAGGTACATAGCAAGACTGTTGGGAGCCTTTCATGTAACCGCAAAACGAGTAATCTCCATGCCTCTTCATTACCACATACAAGTCGGCCCGTCCGACATAACTGGACCTCTTCCTTTGGGTCGATCGTAATGTTTCTATTCTGTCTCACGGTGAAGAAGGCCCGGTCACTGCCCTTATTTATGTATTTACATATATGTACATTTGATGCATGGACCCAGCTGCAAAACTACACATTTATGTTAGCATTAAACATTTATGAAAGCAGCGGTCAATATTGTCCACGGACACGCTTCCACGGTGTTTCTCAAATTAATATTTACAGCACGCCCCTTCCTAGGGCGCCCTACGTCGATAAGTAGAGTATTTATTTTCATTCGTTTGCGTATATTTTAAGAACGCGCGATTATGTTCTCTTATTAAAACACAATATAATGCAATATATAAGAAGCGTTCCAAAGTAAACAGGACTTAAAAAATCAACAGAATAAATGGTTTTTCGGCAAAATCAATTTATTTTATTCAAAATAGTCTCCTTCTGCTTCAATACAGCTTTTGGCATGGTCCAAAAGCATGTCGATCGAGTGTTTTGGCTCGTTGGTCGGTATGACCGCCAGTATGCCGGTGCAAGCCTTTGAATGGCATCTACGTCTGCATCATGCTTTTATTTCATGAGCAAATGCACTTTTCCGAAAAGGAAGAAGTCACACGGTGCCATATTAAGTGAATACGGGGAGTGGTTAATGGTTAAAATGTGATTTTTGGTCAAATAATTGGTCACGATCGATGAGAGCAATTTTTGGTCATCAGTCAATTTGTGCGGAACAAACCGTGCACACCAATGCGATAAATTGATGTTTTGGAGATGTTCAATTCCATTTCCATGAATTTCAGTGATGATTTCGGCTGACTTTTGATGAATTTACGCACAATTTTGATGAAATTTCCGGTGATCACGGATTTTGATTGGCCCACATGTTGATCGTCATTTATGTTCTCACGACCACTTTGAAAACGTTGAAACCACTCGTGCATTCTACTGCGGGATAGACAACATCGCCATAAATTTGTTTCATCAATTGAAACGTTTCGGTAAAAGTTTTACCAATTTTAAAACTAAATTTAATGTTGGCTTTCTGTTCGAAGCTCATTTTCGCACCGATAACACAAACATACTGACACTTAAAACGCTATAACTTCAATTCTAATTGATGAAATATCATGAAATTCGCGACTGGACAATCGATAAAAATAGCAGATTCTAACGCACTAGTCGACATATAGATGGCGCTGTTTAGAGAGCGCTAGATTTAAAAAAATCCTCTTTACTTTGGAAGACACCTGGTACTAGGGTTGCCACATGGCCTGGAATGAGCTTGATTGTCAAGATTTTTTAGGTCCTGTCAAGTGTCAAGATAAAATTTAATTTGTCCAGTTAAGTTTTAAAATAAAAAAAATTCAATATTAAAAAATATGTATCATCATTTGCTAAACATCAAACCCAAAAACTAATTCTTATTTTTTGCCCAATATCAATAATTCATTGCAATCGATAACCAAAAAAGTATCAACACTTGTAGTGTTCTCCCTAACTCACCATTGACTTATTGCTTGTTTTTGCCCATCACTAAAAAAATACAACATTACACAGCTGATTGAAATGAAGCGTAAATTTTTCTGATGCGTATAGTAAACTTAAATTGTTGAATGTTATATTCGTTTAAGAATTTAAATTAATATTGTTATCAATATTGAGCCTTTAATATATTGAGCCGTTCATTTACCATGGAAAATAACGAAGATGCCGGAACTTCAAAAAAAGGAAGATATATGTACAACATTCTGCGATAGATGGATTGAAGAAGCAGAATATAGCAAATGGATTAAAAAAACGATGATTATACCGCATTTTGCAAATTATGCCAAATTAATATTTGTATAAAATATGAAGGAAATCGAGCATTACGCAAACATGCCCAAGCAAAACGGCATATAAAATTAGCATTGTCTCAAAAATTCTCACACAGCATGATAAACTTCACTGTTCCGGCAGACTCAAAGGAGGATTCACACATATCCAGGGCTGAACTAATGTACGTTTTTCACAATGTTGTTCACGGGCTTAGTTACAACAGTCAATTAAAACTAAGTTCTTCAATATTTTGCGACAGTAAAATTGCTAATAAAATAAGTTGTGGCCGTACCAAAGCATCAGCTATAACACGCAACGTATTGGCACCATACGCACGAGAAAGAGTAACTAATGCATTAAAAGAAAGTTTTTACTTTTCGGTAAGCAGCGACGGAGGATAGAGTCATGTGTAGAAGTTCACGCAAGTGAGGAAAGTTCTCTGATCGCCATTCACTTGGGAGTGGCCAGAAACGATTCTTTTACATATGACTCAAGCAGCTCACGACTTCCGGTCTTTGACCAAGTATCCTCTGGGTAGCCTAAGAACATCCGTTTGAAGGCGAGCTAAAGTGAGAAGGCGAAATATTCCCCTACTTAGGGTTGTGCGCTGGGTTTGGGACCCGCCACGTAAAAAACCATCCCCAATGAAAAATCGCAAACAGCCTCGGATGAGAGACCCACCTTTTGATGACGACCACGGCAAACGAAATAAGGACTATGATTTGAGGGCATGCACTTGGAATGTCCGGTCCCTTAATTGGGAAGGTGCCGCTGCCCAGCTGGTAGATGTCCTCGTAAAGATAAAGGCTGACATCACCGCCGTCCAAGAAATGCGATGGTACAAGGACAGAGACGAGTAGGTCCTTGTGACATTTACTACAGTGGCCATATAAAGGAGCGCAAGTTTGGTGTTGGATTCGTGGTGGGAGAGAGACTCCGTCGCCGAGTACTATCATTCACTCCGGAGAATGAACGTCTAGCCACAATCCGCATCAAAGCGAGGTTCTTCAACATATCGCTGATTTGCGCCCACGCCCCGACGGAAGAGAAGGACGATGTGACCAAAGATGCCTTTTATGAGTGCTTGGAGCGCACTTATGAGAGATGCCCCCGCCACGACGTCAAAATCGTGCTTGGCGACTTCAACGCCAGGGTGGGCAAAGAAGGTATCTTTGGCACTACGGTCGGTAACTTCAGCCTCCACGAGGAAACATCCCCAAATGGGTTGAGGCTGATCGACTTCGCCGGAGCCCGAAATATGGTTATCTGTAGTACTAGATTCCAGCATAAGAAGATACATCAAGCTACCTGGCTGTCTCCGGATCGAAAAACCACCAACCAGATCGATCATGTTGTGATAGACGGAAGACACGTCTCCAGTGTTTTAGATGTGCGTGCGCTCCGAGGTCCTAACATCGACTCGGACCACTATATTGTTGCAGCCAAAATTTGCACCCGCCTCTGTGCAGCAAAGAACGCACGCCAACAAACACAAGAAAGGTTCGACGTCGAGAAGCTGCAATCACAACAGACAGCCGAACGATTTTCTACCCGGCTTGCACTCCTGCTCTCTGAGAGCACTCGTCAACAACTCGGTATAAGGGAACTGTGGGACGGCATTTCAAACTCCTTACGTACAGCTGCAACCGAAACCATTGGTTTTCGGAAAGTGCAAAGGAACAGCTGGTACGACGAGGAGTGCCGTGTCGCAGCGGAGAGAAAACAACCTCGCAACGTTACGATCGACCACAACACGTGCGGGATGGGATAGATACCGAGAGTTGAAGAGGGAAGCGAGACGCATTTGTAGACAGAAAAAGAAAGAGGCCGAAATGCGTGAGTACGAAGAGCTTGATAAGCTGGCCGACAGGGGTAATGCTCGAAAATTCTACGAAAAGATGCGGCGGCTTACAGAAGGTTTCAAGACCGGAGCATACTCTTGTAGAACCCCCCAAGGTGATCTAGCCACCGATGCCCAGAGCATACTTAAATTATGGAGGGAACACTTCTCCAGCCTGCTGAATGGCAGTGAACACACAACACCAGGAGAAAACGAACCCGATACCCCAATCGATGACGATGGAGCAGATGTTCCATTGCCCGACCATGACGAAGTTCGAATAGCAATTGCCCGTCTGAAAAACAACAAAGCGGCAGGGGCCGACGGATTGCCGGCCGAGCTATTCAAACACGGCGGCGAAGAGCTGATAAGGTGCATGCATCAGCTTCTTTGTAAAATATGGTCGGACGAAAGTATGCCTAACGATTGGAATTTAAGTGTGCTATGCCCAATCCATAAAAAAGGAGACCCCACAATCTGCGCCAACTACCGTGGGATTAGCCTCCTCAACAGCGCACATAAGGTTCTGTCGAGCGTATTGTGTGAAAGATTAAAGCCCACCGTCAACAAACTGATTGGACCTTATCAGTGTGGCTTCAGACCTGGTAAATCAACAACCGACCAGATATTCACCATGCGCCAAATCTTGGAAAAGACCCGTGAAAGGAGAATCGACACTCACCACCTATTCGTCGATTTCCAAGCTGCTTTCGACAGCACGAAAAGGAGCTGCCTTTATGCCGCGATGTCTGAATGTGGTATCCCCGCAAAACTAATACGGCTGTGTAAACTGACGCTGAGCAACACTCAAAGCTCCGTCAGGATCGGGAAGGACCTCTCCGAGCCGTTCGATACCAAACGAGGTTTCAGACAAGGCGACTCCCTATCGTGTGACTTTTTCAATCTGCTGCTGGAGAAAATTATTCGAGCTGCAGAACTTAATCGAGCAGGTACAATATTTTATAAGAGTGTACAGCTGCTGAATAAGTCCGATGATATTGATATCATCGGCCTCAACACCCGCGTCGATAGTTCTTTTTTCTCCAGGCTAGACAAGGAAGCAAAGCAAATGGGTCTGCCAGTGAGCGAGGGCAAGACGAAATATCTCCTGTCATCAAACAAACAGTCGTTGCACTCGCGACTTGTCTCTCACGTCACTCTTTGCAGTCATAACTTTGAAGTTGTAGATAATTTCGTCTATTTAGGAACCAGCATTAACACCACCAACAATGTCAGCCTGGAAATCCAACGCAGGATTACTCTTGCCAACAGGTGCTACTTCGGACTGAGTAGGCAATTGAAAGTAAAGTCCTCTCTCGACGAACAAAAACCAAACTCTATAAGTCGCTCATTATACCCGTCCTGCTATATGGTGCAGAGGCTTGGACGATGACAACAACCGATGAGTCGACGTTGCGAGTTTTCGAGAGAAAAGTTCTGCGAAAGATTTATAGTCCTTTGCGCGTTGGCCACGGCGAATATCGCATTCGATGGAACGATGAGCTGTACGAGATATACGACGACATTGACATAGCTCAGCGAATTAAAAGACAGCGGCTACGCTGGCTAGGTCATGTTGTCCGGATGGATGAAAACGTTCCAGCTCTGAAAGTATTCGACGCAGTACCCGCCGCGGGAACCAGAGGAAGAGGAAGACCTCCACTCCGTTGGAAGGACCAAGTGGAGAGGGACCTGGCTTCGCTTGGAATATCCAATTTGGCGCCACGCAGCGAAGAGAAGAAACGACTGGCGCGCTGTTGTTGACTCGGCTATAATCGCATAAGCGGTGTCTACGCCAGTAAAGAAGAAGCAGCGACGCATCAAATATTGGAAACGTGAAAACGTATCCATATGCCGTTCAATATTTCGATGCTGAAACAGGAATACAACAGAAAATTTTAGATTTTTATGGAGACCCAAAAGAGGCTGCCAAAGACATTTTTGGCAATATCGTAAGAATAACAACTGAAAATAACCTTAACATTCAGCAAATTGCAGCATACAGTGCGGATAATGCGGCAGTTAATTACGGTGTTCATAATTCCGTATATACAAAAATTAAAAAGGTAAACCATAAAATTGTAAAGGCAAATTGCAACTGCCATGTAATAAATAACTGCTTTATCTGTCGACGTAGAAAACATTGTGATTAAAACCTTCAATGAATTTAGCTCATCAGCTTTGTCAAATGAAAAGTTAAAGGAATGTTTTGAGTTTGCATGTATCGAATACAAGCATCTACTTCGGCATGTTCCCACTCGATGGCTTTCCCTTTTTCCTGCAATTGACCGATTATTACATTCTTGGCCTGCGGTTAAAAGGTACTTTTTACAAAAGAGGAAAAACAACTGCAGAAAAGAAATCTGGAAATTTGTATCATATGGAATGTCAGATACTGAACTGAATAATGCGGATGAAGAATGCATTTCTGAAGGTTTATCAGAGGCGTATTTGTATTTTATTCATAATGTAATGCATGAATTCCAATCAGCTATACTAGCGCTTGAAAATGATTCTTGTACAATAATGGAACTTCACAGCATAATGAGTAAACTTATAAATAGTCTTCAAAGCCGAAGAAAGGATTGTTTATATGGAAGTAGAGTTTTGGTTATTTTTAAAAATATTTCAAACAATAATGAATTTTTAACAAATGCTATTTCATACTTGGAGCAACGATATGATTTCGGAGATGAATCAATTTACAAACACATATCAGTTTTAAATCTGAAACAATCACTTTTGTCATGGGATACATTAGCAGAGCTTCCAAAAATTTTACAGATATCAAATTCTATTGATAATGATATGCTATATACAGATTATTGTTGCCTTCGAGAAGTATTTGATCAATTGCCAAAAGATATTCCCATTGACAAAATATGGTCTTACTTTTTCAAAAAATGTAACAAAAATAACTTGATAAATATATTTAAATTGATCTCGTTTATTTTTTCTATTCCAATTAGTAATGCTTTTTGTGAAAGAACTTTTAGTTCATTAAACAATTTATATTCTAAAGAAAGGAATAAAATGGCATTTGAATTTGGCTGAATTGTTAATAAGACAAAACTTACATAAAAACTATAAAAAATTTCAAAATTTTTTGCTAACGCCTAAAGGAACAGAACTATTTAAGTCTGTTACTAAAAGAACAAAGTATATGTGAAAAAATTTATATAGTTAAATGTGAATTAAATATAGAATTTTTATATTATTTGACGTATATTGAATTGTAATACGCTTTTGTTTTTTTAAGTTTTTGTATAATTTGTAATGTTCTTATTGTTTTTTTTTAATAAAATTTAGCAGTTTTTCTGCTCATTTATATGTATGCCTTATTTTAATTGTCAAGACATTTTTTTGAAATCGAGCTCATTTTAGGTGAGCGTCAAGCTGGCTGGCTTTTAGGATGTGGCAAGCCTACCTGGTACATATGTATATATTTTGTTAATATGTTCAACAGCATAAATATATTGCATCGAATTTTTCTCTTATATAATTGACAAATTACAACTTTGCATTTTTTTTGCTGTTCATGGGATCAGAGTCCCATAGTTTTTAACACTGATTCTTATGTAAAATTGGACGAGGAATCGAATGGAAAAGTCAATTTTGAATAAAAAATTGGGGGAAAAGTACAAAAAACGGTATTTTTGGAATTTTTTTTTTTTGGATTTTGAAAATTTTTTTGGATTTTGAAAATATTTTTATCAGAAAGCTGAAATTTTTTTACATAAAATTGGATAACTTAAAAATTTTTTTCACTCAATTTTGAGGTCGTTAAAAAATAAAAGAAATAGTCATTTTTTTGTTTGATCTCAATTTGAATTGCGCACCAAAAAACAAAGGAGCAACTTTGATCACTAAAAAGTTAACAGATATTCTCATTTTGGTCTATATTATGATATTCTAAAGTTTGGTCGAAATCGGAGAACCACGGGTACAAAACCATGTCGCCAATTGATGGAACGGCCCATATCTTCTTTTGTTTCGGTATCTTTTCCATGGTGTGAACAGCGAACGAATTTGAAATTTTTAAATCTTTCAAGGAATTCCGTTATTTTATTTTGTAAAATTTCAAACTAACTATCATCTAGCTCGGTACATATCCCTTTTTTCCTTTTGTTAAATGCAATGGATGGATGGAGTCATGTGTAGAAGTGAGTGGCCAGAAACGATTCTTTTACATATGGCTCAAGCAACTCACGACTTCCGGTCTTTGACCAAGTATCCGCCACGTAAAAAAAAACTCCCAATGAAAACTAACAACCAGCCTCGGATGAGAGACCCCCCTTTTGATGACGATCATGGCAAATGACACAAGGATTACGAATCGAGGACCTGTACCTATAATGTCCGGTCCCTTAATTGAGAAGGTGCCGTTACCCAACTGGTTGATGTGCTCGTGAAAATAAAGGCTGACATCACCGCCGTCCAAGAAGTGCGATGAACGGGACGAGGACTGAGACGAGTAGGTCCTTGTGGCATTTACTACAGTGACCATATAAAGGAGCGCAAGTTTCGTGTGGGATTCGTGGTGGGAGAGAGACTTCGTCGCCGAGTACTATCATTCACTGCGGTGAATGATCGTCAAGCCATAATCCGCATCAAAGCAAGCTTCTTCAACATATCGACTTCGCCGGGGCCCGAAATATGGTTATCTGTGGTACTAAATTCCAGCACAAGGAAATATATAAAGCTACATGGCTGCCTTCGGATCGAAAAGCCACAAACCAGATCGATCCTGTTATGATAGATGGAAGACACGTCTCCAGTGTTCTAGACGTGCTTATGCTCCGAAGTCCTAACATCAACTCGGACCCCTATCTTGTTGCAGCCAAGATTCGCACCCGTCTCTGTGCAGCAAAAAACGCTCGTCAACAAACACAAGGATGGTTCGACGTCGAGAGCTGCAATCACATCAGACAGCCAAACGATTTTCTACTCGGCTTGCACTCCTGCTCTCTGAGGCACTCGTCAACAACTCGGTATAAGGGAACTGTTGCACGGCATTTCAAACTCCTTACGGACAGCTGCACTGAAACCATAAGTTTTCGGAAAATGCAAATGATCAGCTGGCACGACGAGGAGTGCCGTGTCGCAGCGGAGAGAAAACAGACTGCCTACATCACAACGTTACGATCGACCACAATACATGCGAGATGGGATTGATACCGAGTTGAAGAGGGAAGCGAGACGCATTTGCAGACAGGAAAAGTAAGAGGCCGAAGTGCGTGAATATGAAGAGCTTGATAAGCTGTCCGAAAGGGGTAATGCTCGGAAATTCTACAAAAAAATGCGGTGGCTTCAAGAAGGTTTCGAGACCGGAGAACCCCCAAAGGTGATCTAGTCACCGATACCTAGAGCATATTTAAATTATGGAGACATACAATTAATACAACGCCAGAAGAAGGCGAACACGATTCCCTAATCGATGATGATGGGGCAGACGTTCCATTGCCCGACGTTTTTATTTCGAATATACGTGCATAGTGATCGCTAAAAATGTAATGATCACTAATTTCCCAATGATATCTGCGAAAGAAACTCGAATGTACAAACGTTAAGTCTATCACAGATTGTTGGCCACCTTTGTTAAATGAACATCATTGTATAAACCTACAAGTAACCAATCCTTCATTTTTCACTAACACATACGCAAAAATCTACTATAAATTAGGCACTTGGTACGGGCTGCCCCTAAATATTCTACTACAAATAAGGCACTTGGTCTGCTACTAATTAGTCATTTGGTACGGGTTGCCCCCAAATATTCTACTACTAAAACGTTCAAATGCCTCAAATCTGCTATAGTGTGTTGCCGTGTTAGGTTTTAAAATTTATAACTTCAACAATATTCTTATAACATATTCAAATATTTTTCGATTATTTAAATTCCTAAATATTAAATTTAATCAGTTTTGTCCAAAATATCAATTATTGTATCAATATATTATTAAATGTTTCCAATTTTATAAAAAAATATTTATATAATATTTGTGTAAAATCTATATATTTCGTGCAACCGTGTAATGTGTGAAATCATTTCAACGGACATTTTTTTAAGCTTAAGAAGCTCAGGAAAATTAAAATAGTTATTTTAAGTTTATTTTTAGTAAAAATTAAATCATCATTCAAAGAGATATTCAGTGTATGTAAGTATAGTAACATTAATTAATTAAATTTGTTAATATTTGTTTATCTGTCGAAGGCCGCATTTCCATAGTTACCTTGATCTATGATTTTGAAATGAGAATTTTAGCGATTAAGTTTGTACGCTTATTATCAATATATTTTTTTTTTTTTAAGTGTTTTCGTGTACCAGGTATAGGACCCTTCTTTCCACCACTATTCCTTTGATAGGGTTTTTAATAAGTATTTGGCTGTGGGTGATTTAGAATATTTTGTAAATACTATTTGTTACTTAGTAGTTTGTTTTGATTTGATATGTTATTTTTTATATTAATTTTTTGTTTTTGTTAAAATTAACACAAACCGATTGTTATGACTTGTATTGTTAATGTTTACAATGGAATTGTACTTGATTTTTTTATATTTATTTTGGTTTTTGTTTAAACAGTTTCCAGTTGATTGTTTTGACATATATTGTCAATGTTATATTTTTAATGTAATTAATATTCATGAATTGTACCTGACTTTATATATATATTTTTGTCTAGTCATATTTTTTATAATAAGTAGATTGATTGAAAGCTGTATATATAAAAAAGGTGAAAATAGGCCTCCTGGGAAACCGAACACCCAAAAAAGATCGGTAGCGCGCCTACATTGCAACCTCAGAGGTGGTAAGGAAGAGCAATAAATATCCAATAAACTTTTGTTTGAAAAGTATTCTTGAAAGCTTTCATTAATGTTTTCCGTTACAAATACTTTTTCACGAAAAAGTTGATCTACTACATTCTTTTAATTACATCTCTGTGCCTAAAAAAGGCAGATTTCGATCAGGTGATCTCAGCTGTGAAAAATTCTTGGAAAACAGCTGATTCTTTTGTTACTTGTAGGTTTTTACAATGATGTACATTGACTGTCTGCATTTAAAAGCAGCTCAAGAGAGGCAAAGGCTTTTAGTAACATTTTTCTTCTGCTGTTAGTTCTTTTACATCCCCATTCGATAGCCCAGGCAATAGAATAACCAGCTATTAATTCTTTGGTTTTGTATAATACGCCTATATTCTTCGTTGTTGAGGCTAGGAGATAAGTAGCAGCTATATATTATATATTAATACAAGTATTATAAGTTGTTGTTCAAACAAAACCATTAGAAGAGAAGGGTGATTCCAGGTACGCAAAGTTATTGCTACATTTCCATATAACCCCTTTATTTCGAGTGTCACTTCTCCAGGTTATGCTCTGTCCGATTTGATTTTATGTTCTTCACTTAGTAGAACCACACCAATTTGCTTTTCAGCAAATGACTGTTTTAATAAGTCATAATCCGCTTGACAATGGTTTGCGTTCTGTTGTAAAACCTCATGTGATCTTTTGAGCTGTTTTCTTGTATATTGGGCACCTGAAACTCCCAGTAAAGTGATCAATTTCCTTTCTACCGGCTTTCAAGTAGAGCAAACATTTTAGCATGTTTTTGCAGTCCCTTCGCCACATCTCCAACAGAGTATGGACCTGTCCTCATTTGTGCTAGTTTTTACAGTGTGTCCGCTTAGTTGCAGCAACGGACTTGGCTTTCCGTAGAATCTCGGCATAAGAAAGGTCCCCATTTTTTTGAAATTAAATAGCTTAGGGTTTTGTTTTTGGCAATTTTGCTGTCTTCTAGTTGGCTTTCTTAGCTACTAAATTCCATTGTTCCTCCATTGGATTTGTTGTTGTTGCCTTATTATCAGGCCCTTTCGTAGGCTGCGTGCTTAATTTTCTTGTTGCTGGCGACTTTGCTGTGGCTTCAAACATGTGAGTAGTAGAAACATCATTTCCTGTAATTGGTCGTTTGAACGAACCAATTAAACTTGTTCCTGTTCGGGTTTTTCGAATTGTTACATTATCGTTTGTTTTGTTGTTGGGTCTGCTCCTCCGTCATTGGTTCTTCAATGAGTGTACTGCGGCCTTTTTTCGTCTGGGCGATTGGATGGTTTGCTGACACTCTAACCTCTGATACTGTTTGGGTTTGCAATTGCGAGATCTTGTCTATTGTGTTTCGCATGTGCCTTTGTTTTTCGTCGTAAGTGAGTGCGATTAACTTTTCTATTAATATGCCTAGACTAGCAAGCGCGCTCTCTCCCTGGCCTACATTTATTGAATTTTCGCTGCTAGTGGTGCCTTGCGTTGGCAGGTCGGCTGTGCTGGCTTTGTTAGTTACAATTGTGACGGTATTAGAGAAATCACATTGTGCGAGATCGTATTTGATGGAGTCACCTCATGTGTAGTTGGTGTAGCAACTTATAACCTGGGCGCTTTGTCGATCAGGCGATCGGGGGGTCTTATTGCTCCTTGTGAACGGACTATACTCCTCCTTGTTACCAGTGATGGAAAGTGCTGCTTTAGGTTTAGCTGACATTTCATCAGGTATTCCTATAGCAGTCCACTAGTGCAGCTGATGCTCGTAAATTCCTAAGGGTGCTTTCCCCAGAAATTTCTCTTTGAGTTAATTGTGGGATCTAAATAAGTATCTAAAAAATGCGCTCCTCGCGATTTCCGTTTTGTGTGAACTTTCCACTCACCGCTTTTGTAGCATTATTATGTTCTGATTTTGGTTTTTCTTCCAGTATCATCTATTTCCAGTAGAGGCTTCTCTGATATTAATTTTGTTAGTTTCTGTGTTAATTCTGCTAAGAAGTTCGGATTTTCTTATATTTATATTAAATTAACCTAATTTTTTTATGGTAAACTTACTGTTATTACCTCAATGATGTTTTATTCAATAACTTACCTCTGTTGGATTGGAATTTTCTTACATATTTAAATTCAATTACACATTTTTTCTCTATGCGCAAACACCAACGCACATGTTCGGGTTATTTTTTTTTTTAACCTAGATTCGATGAAAAAAGTTATCTCATTTCTTAATTTATTTGAATGATTGCGAATGAGAAAACATAATTGTAAATAGTGCCAAAAGAAAAACCCAAAAAGGGTAATACAAAAACAATTGAAAAACGCATGATATTCGCGCTCGTATAACAAGAAGGTAACTGGACGAATTTTATATGATTTTTAACAATATTTTGTAAATAATTATTTCATTTGTTTTTATAGCATTGGAAATCAGAACAGAACTGGAATTTATGAAATTGGCCTGCGCAGTCCAATATAATAGCGAACATAAATACATATGTACATACATATGTGTTTTATGCGTTTAAGACCGTCTGCGCAATCCAATACAATGAGGACAAGTGTTGTTTCATGTTTTATATGATCAGATATTAGATATTATTATAATTTTTATTTAAATATTTTCTTTCAAATATTATTCTCATTTCTAATTTTCATATAAATAATCTTTCTTTTTGTTTTAGATATTATTTATTCTACTTAATTATTCTTTATTTTCAGATATTAGTATTTTTTTTATAATATATGTATATTTATATATACAAGTAGGGGATATTAGAGAAGCTCAGATATACTTTTTTATATGGCACTACCAGGGCCGGATTTAAATTTTTGCCGCCCTTGGGCACTGGAAAAATTGCCGCCCGTCACTGAAATTTCACTCAAAATTATTTAGATTTGATATTATGTTTTTAAAAATTAAAATATTTAACGTATTGCAAATAATTTATTATATATATAATACTTCAGTATAATATAAACAAGAAAAAACGTTAACTTCGGCTGCACTGACGCTAATATGCTCTTCACAGGTGCATGTCTTTTAGTAACTATGTGTTCAGTTTATATGGAAGCTATATGCTATAGTAATTCGATCTGATCAATTTTTTCGGAGTAATCCATGTCAAATTTCGTGAAGATACCACGTCAAATGCGAAAGTTTTTATGCAGCTATATGCTATAGTAAGCCGATCTGAAAAATTTCTTCGGAGATTACATTGTTGCCTTAGAAAATACTCTGTACCAAACTTTGTGAAGATACGTTGTCAAATGCAGAAGTTTTCCATACAAGAACTTTTTTTGTTATATTTAGTTAACCGATCTATACAATTTCTTCGGAGATTACATTATTGTCTTAGAAAATAACCTGTGCAAACTTTTGTGAAGATACATTGTCAAATGCTAAAGTTTTCGATATAAGAACTTGATTCCGATCGTTCAGTTTGTATGGCAGCTATATGTTATAGTGGTCCGATGTCGGCAGTTCCGACAAATGAGTAGCTTATTGAAGAGAAAATGACGTTTGCAAAATTTCAAAACGATATCTTAAAAACTGAGGGACTAGTTCGTATATATACATGGCTAAATCGACTCAGCTCAAAATACTGATCATTTATATATATACTTTATAGGGTCTCTGACGCTTCCTTCTGGGTGTTACAAACTTCGTGACAAACTTAATTTACCCTGTTCAGGGTGAACATTTTTGCTGCCAAAAATTTGCAAACAAAGTACTAATCACTTTCACGATGGCTAAATAAAAATGCTCAAGTATTTAAAGTGCACAATAGTTTAACATTTATTTAGAACTTATGAAAAATATAATGTTCTATTTGAAATTCGAATACACATATACGGAGCGGGGAGGATCTCAACCGCACCGATGAGTGATCGGAGGAGGTGATGTTTTATTCATCCCAGTGCGCAATAGTTGTAGAAAGACGCTGACTTCTAGCGAGTTTAGTACAATGGACGAAAGCTGCTCACAGCGCAGTATAGAGCGGAAATTCTGTGAAAGTAGTCAGTGAAAGCAGACGTGTTTTTTCAGTGGTCTAGAATATTTGCAAAAATGTGTAGTTTTTTAAGGTGATAGAAAACTTGTTTTGTTTGAGACTTACCGGGAGACTGGAACAGGACTTTTAATTGATTGGATGCTAACACCAGGAATTAGATAAGTACTTTAATTTAGTTCAATAGAATTTATTAGGCATATACCTGCCCCTTTTTTGGTAAATTTATAAAAAATTAAATAGGAATTTCCCCACGTAACAGCTAATCAAAACGTGCACTCAATTTTTTTTTGCCGTTTTGATTTAGTCGGTCAGCTGTTTTTTGTTTTGTTTCTCCTTTTTCTCCTTCTTCGTTTTGTTTTGGTTACAGCATTGCCAACCACCAAAATATAAGTAGGGTCTATTAGGGGAAAGGACTGAACGTACCCACTGACAGGTGTTTCCAACTATTCTCTGGCAGAGTTATGGCCTCTGAGAACAGTTTGGGATGTACTCCAGAGAATCCTTTTCGAAGGAACTCAAAAATTTTGAGAACGCCTCCAAAAGGCAAACCGAACCACCGCAGTTGGATCCGCCAAAATATGCGAAAATGCCGACCAAGCAGGCAAAGGTTCAAATTTGCAGCTTCAGAATAGTGAAAATCCCAGTATTTTATGCAAACTGGGTAAAAAAATTAAAGAGCTTGAAAGCATGATGTCTGGTCAAAAACATATTAACCAAACTATGCGTGATCTGGTAAGCTGTATCACAGGCTTGTACGACAAGTCTGAAAAGCAAGAAAACCCATCGAAAAAAGTTATGGTAGGAAAGGCGTCGCAGGTATCCCCTATCAAAAGTGATTAAAATGCCCCAAAGAGACCTCACGAGATACTGGGATACTTGCCACCAACGAAGAAACCGAAAAACATGAGTCATAAAGTGCAAGCAATATATAGTGAGGCCACTAATTGCATACACAAAGACAGTTTGGAAGACAAGTCCGAAGGCGAGAAGTGGGTAGACGTCGTTAGAATGAAGAAACCGATCGAGAAAAGAATCAGATCGAAACCAGACGCTATAATCTTAACAAAAAAGGAGGGAGCGTCGTATGCGGACATCCTGAAAAAAATAAAATGCGACAAAGGCCTTGAAGAACTGGGTTCAAACGTGAGGTACATTAGAAAAACCCTAAAAGGAGACCTGCTTATCGAATTAAAAAATCAAGCAGAAAAGAGAGCCGACAAGTTCGAAAGCGCCCTAGAAGGAGTTATTGGTGAGATGGCCGTAATACAGCCAAAAACTCATAATATTACCATAACGTGCAAAGACTTGGATGAGATAACCACACCAGAAGAAATCTGTGAGGCATTACAAAAGGAGTGCGGGATCCAAAACCTTGGGAAGCAAAATATAAAAAATCTGCGGAAAACTCGGAGCGGCACCCAAATAGCTCATATATGCCTACGAGCTGAGGATGCCAAAACTTTACTTAAGTGCGGTAAAGTAAAGATCGGGTGGTCTATCTCTCGTCTCCGGGAATTTACACCTATTACTCGCTGTTTTAGGTGCTTCCAAGTAGGACATATAGCACACAAATGTAGCAGCCCCATTGATAGATCATCCCTTTGCACTCGTTGCGGAACCCCATGTCACATGGCAAAGACATGCACGAATTCCCCGAGTTGTATGCTCTGCAAAGGGGAACACTCTGTTCTAAGTACGGCCTGTTCTAAATACGCAGATATGTTGAAATCAATGAAAAAATTAAGATATTGCAACTAAATCCCAACCATTGCGCTGCAGCACAAGACCTTCTGAAACAGACGGTGCTAGAAGAAAACATAGATGTCGCCATATAACGCGAACAATATTCTCAACGTTCGGAAAGCACTTGGTGTAAAGATATAAGTGGCAAAGCAGCAATATGGGCCTGCAAAGGACAAGCTTTCACATCTCGCTCCAAAGAAACCCATGGCTTTACATGGGCGAAAATACAAGGAATATTTTTTGTAAGCTGCTATGCTCGTCCTAGTGCAACAATTAGCGAATTTGAAGATTTCCTCCTGGAGTTGTCTCTAGAAATCAGAAGCAAATCGCCAATAATAATAGCGGGAGATTTTAACGCATGGTCCACTGCTTGGGGTAGCAGAATTACAAACCATCGTGGTCGTCTCATCCTAGAATTTCTGAGCCAAACAAACCTTATGATTCTAAACAGTGGCACACAAAATACCTTACAAAAGGGAAATAAAGGATCAATAATAGACCTTATGTTTGCTAACGACGCGCTTAGCAGGCATACTAAGCGGAAGGTGTCAAACATGTACACAAATAGCGACCATATGGCGATAATTGCTGAAGTTTCGTTCTCCCAGGAAACGGAACGCTGTCCGGGAAATACCTCTCGAAAACGAAGTTGGCGTCAAAAGGAATTTGAAACCGACGTTTTTCAGAGCGTCTGGAGTACGGCAAATGCATCAGGCGAAAACGCAGCCCACTTAGTATCTGCTGTGCGGAAAGAACTAGTTGCAGCTTGCAATGCAACTATGCGCAGGACGAGATACTATAACAATCGAAAGCCGGTATACTGGTGGAACGACGAAATTGCCAAGCTGAGGAAGCTCTGTCACTCAGCTAGACGCCGCCTGCAGCGTAACCTGGGAAGTGATAACGAAATCAGCTTCAGAGAAGCATTTAAGTGCCAAAAAAAGCTCTGAAGTCAGCCATTGTCCGTAGTAAGAGATCCTGTTTCGAAAAGCTCTACGAAGAAGCCAACTTAGACCCCTGGGGAACGGCATACAAAATTTGTATGTCAAAGTTCAAAAATAAGTCGCAGCAACCCAAGAATGCATTATTTATGAAAAATGTTGTCGAAGCGTTATTCCCAACACATTGCCCCATTTCCTATATTAGACGAAACGAAGCTGCGGAATCACCCCTACTAGTCACAGAAGACGAATTATTGGCTATTGCGAAAAAGATCAAAAACTCCAAAGCGCCAGGAATAGATGGTATACCAAATAGAGCCCTTAAAGAAGCCATAACCCTAAGGCCCAGCTTATTTGTTAACATGTACAATGCGTTTATATTAGAAGAGGTATTCCCCGATCCGTGGAAGATACAGCGTCTGGTTCTACTGCCAAAGCCAAAAAAGCCACCAGAAGAACCTTCATCTTATCGACCTCTTTGCATGCTCGACACAATTGGGAAAGTGTACGAAAGCATTGTAAGAAACCACTTGGAGTTAGCAATTCAAAAAGCCGGCAAATTATCAGAGAGACAATACGGCTTTATTAAAAAGAGGTCCACTATTGACGCACTAAGGGAAGTAGTTGATACTGCGAAATGTGCAATAAGTGGAAAAATATGGAAAGGTGGCACAAAAAATTACTGCGCGCTAATAACCCTGGATGTGAAGAATGCGTTCAACTCTGCAAAATGGGCAAATATAATAACAGCTCTGCACGGTATACACGCTCCTCATTATCTGATAAATATTGTAATGAGTTACTTTCAAAATAGGAGATTGCTATTCGACACGGACGAGGGCACTCAGAGCTACACTATCTCCAGTGGAGTACCGCAAGCGTCGGTTTTAGGCCCGCTGCTATGGAACCTGATGTACGACGGGGTGTTAAGAATACCGCAACCAAAAAATGTGAAAACAATCGCATATGCGGATGACCTCATAGTGGTAGCTGTAGCCGAACATCTGGATGACCTCCGGATCAAATGCAATGATAGCATAAATGGCTTGCGCTGATGGTTTACTACCATGAGTCTAGAGCTGGCTGGGCAGAAAACAGAAGTCTTGCTCATAAGCTCTAGGAAAATTGAAGAGAAAATATCGCTGACCATAGGAGAATGTGAGATCACTTCACAGCCGCAGCTAAAGTATCTTGGGGTAATAGTGGACTCAAGGCTCAAGTTCAAGGAACACTTGGAGAATGTGACACGTAAAGCAAATAAAATATATAATGCGTTATCTAGAATAATGGCCGACGATGTTTAATAGCTAAGGTAATAAGTTCAGTTATCCTGTATGCGGCTACTATATGGATACAGGCGCTAGAAATAAAATCATATGCTAAACCAATTAACACAGTGCATAGGCTATCAGCAATACGCGTGATAAGTGCTTTCCAAACTATTTCAATTGACGCCGCCGAGGTATTAGCCAGTATGGCACCGATTGACATCCAGGGAGACGAATTCGCGCGAATATATAATTTATCAGAGACGTCTACCACAGCAAAAAGAGAAGAGAGAAATAAAAGCATTGCAATGTGGAAGCAACGGTGGCAAACTTCATGCAAAGGACGGTGGACCTACCGACTGATTTCGGACATACACTCGTGGATGGATGATTTCGGACATACACTCTGGATTTCCATCTTACCCAAATACTCAGTGGGCATGGTTGCTTCAGAAGCTACCTTTTCAAATATAATCATGACTTTAGTCCATACTGTCCGACGTGTTCAGAGTGTAGAGAAGACTCTGAACACGTGTTCTTTTATTGCCCTCGGTTTTCAAGCATAAGGGAAAAGCTGAAAACCACCCTTGGAGGTAGTATCACGGTGGAAAATTTGACAGCTCTTATGTGCGAGTCCTCTGTAAAGTGGAAAGCTGTCAGTGAAGCGGCAAATCAAATTATGACAAAATTGAGACAATTAGAACAGATTAGGCGTCAGTCAGTCCGTGCAATAGAGGAGACTTAAACGTCTTCTTCTCTCCCATGAAGTAATACTTTGTCCAGTGGTCCCGTGGGAGAGACATAAGGTGGGATTAGGTTAGGTTTAGCGGATTAAAGTCCCGCACTCCGGCTTTCGATGCGTCCTCCTACTATAAAAAAAAAAGAGCGGAAATGTATATATAAATTTAATATTTACGCGGCGCAGTGGAGAATCGAATGTATCAAAACCGAATGTATGTAAATGTGCGGCTTGTATAGATCGAATGTGTCCGCCATCCTTTTTCCCAGCCTTTTTGTTATGTGGGTTGATTGATGTGGATGTGTGTTGAGTGGTATCAGCTGTGGTGAATTGCGCTGCAGCATTAGGATGCACCAGTTTTACCGTGTAGAGGGGGTGGATGCTTAACTCATTTAAACACAGGGTATAAAAATATAGATTCTTGTTCTTAAAACTACAAATTTTGCACTGAGCTTGACTAAAAATTATGTTACAATAATTTTTTTCACAGGCAAACACGCCTGACTTCTTGAATTGAAAATTAGTCGATTAAATTTTCACAATCTAAACGTTGAAGTACATCTGATTCGATGCATAGAATATCTAAGCTATTGAGTCTATTTGCACTTATGGTAGAACGTAAGTAGTTTTTAACTATTTTCAAACAAGAAAACGATCGTTCTGCGTTACAGTTTGTTACAGCTAAAGTAATAAGTATTCGATATGCAATTTCTACGTTCGGAAACTCTGTATAAAAGTCGTTTGCACGCAAAAGTTTGAGAATATCGGAAGGTGAATTTTGTTCCACCGTTTTTCAGTGCAATAAACATTTGTAAACGTTTAGCTCGGTTACGAATCTTTCTATTACCCAAGTTGCCGAATTCAATAATAACTGAGAACTTTTCATGAATCTTTTCATATGCAACACATCTTTTTCGCAATTCAGAATCTAGATTATCAAGAATGACATTAAACGTGTTGACTCTAAAGTGGTCTCGACCTGACAGTTTTACATCTCCATCCCGTGATTCATCAGCATGTAATTTTCTCTTTCTTTTTCTAGAAACTGTCGTTTTATATTCTTTTATCGCTGAAATATTTAGAGCATTTTTTTCATGATTTCGAATTCATTTTTCGTATCAGCAACAACTTTGATCAAACCACGATAATCGTCGATCGAGTCAGCAATGCTACAATCAACTTTCTGCAATCTTTGACTAACAGCATTGAATCGTGAGAGTAAAAAATGCCAAAGTATCTGTATAAATGCTGTTTCAAGTCCTTCCAGTTGAACTCGTAAACCTTTAGCTTCTAGTCTTGTAATTGCATTTTCTTCCATATTTTTTACAATAATAATCAAAGTCTCGATTATTTCGTCGAAATGTTGATTAAGTACATAAACAGCTTAATAACGAGCTGACCATCTGGTTGCAGATAAAGGTTGTAACGCAATTTTTTTCCAGTATGAAATTGTAAAACTTCCCAGCGGTGCGTCGATACAGTAAAGAAATTATATAAAGTTTGTGCAGTAAATTCATAGAATGAGCAGCACAAGAAGCATGTTCTGCAAGATCATTAATTTCATGAATTCTTGCCTGTAAACCTGAATAAATTCCTGACACATTGTTAGCTTTATCATATGACTGACTTTGACAGTCGGCGAGATCAAGATCAAAAAACTCGAGAATCGATAATAAAGCAACTAGCAAATCTTCAGTTTTATGTCCAGAGTTTTCAATGAACATCAGACAACGTTCAACAGGCGTTCGTATTTGATAACAAACGAAAGTTGGTCGACATGAGATATATCTGGTGTGGAATCTACAATAATCTCAAAATATTTCGCTGATTTGACTTCTTGAACTATGATAGAAGATACTTTTTCTTATAAAACCTGTATAAATTCTTCGTAGATACTTTTTGATAAGTATCTCGTACTGCCAGATCCTTTATTGCCAAATTTTCTAATATTCTCTTCAAGGAATGGATTAAAAGAAGCAATAAATTCAATCACCATTAAAAAATTTCCATTATTTGGTGACCCAAACTTTTCATCAGTTCCTCGGAATGGAAGTCCTCGAGAAGCTAAGGCTTTAGTAGCAGCGACTACTCTTCTTGAAACATTTCTCCCATAGGAGAATGACTAAGTCATGGTCTATTCTGTTCTTAGTACCCGATCTTTGCTTAAGGATTAACATACATTTTTTAAGATGTTTGGAGTTCTCATGCTTACTTACACGAACGTCTGCATGCTTCTTGTCATTAAA
The DNA here is from genome assembly GCA_037783105.1 of Bactrocera zonata. NCBI lineage: Eukaryota > Metazoa > Arthropoda > Insecta > Diptera > Tephritidae > Bactrocera > Bactrocera zonata. The sequence goes on along the minus strand of JBAWJQ010004943.1, from coordinate 1,272,047 downwards.
TCCGTTTTTGCCATTAAATGAACAGTCTCCATCAAAAAGAAGGCAAGTTGCACAGAATACAGACCCATTTTTAACAGAGTAAATGAGCTATGGGCGTGGAACTTTCTCACCGTTGATAAGTTTTCTTACAAATAGTGACTTTGACAGTCATCGTGAAGTTCCATCACTGTAATCATGTTTTGTACTGGAGAAATTTAAATTTTTATTTTGTTTACACCTATGGGTAGCTACATAATCTCTTGTGGAATCGTTTATAACCCATTCTCCTGGATCATCGCTTATCATAACATTTCCATGCTTATTATTTTCTATATTTATCGCTGTATCCGGAAGTTCGCTTCCATGACGGATATTCTGTGGCAACGAGGAAGTCGTGGTACTATCAGCATTATGACTCGTAGACGGAGTTTGTTCTGAAGTTAAAGTAGAACATGCATTATCACCTGTCAAAATTTACTATTATTCTATTAACCTAATAATACCAATAAATAATAAATATACATTATACATTCTACATATCGACAAATAAGTCATTTTTATACTTGGAAAAATATGGAACTTTAAAAGATTGTCGCGACAAACCTTCATAATCTAAATTCGTACAATCTCTACTGCTAGATTTTGATTATTGTATAACACGTTCTTTTTTCGTGAAAAAATCATTTAGCTTAGGAGTTTTACTCAAAACTTCTTATTTTTTTTTTTGACTTTTGTCCAAAGCGCGCATTCGATACTCAGATCCACTCAATTTTTTGCGTCCATCAGCCTTGATTGACATTGTATATTTGTATATTCATGCTCAAAATCAGTGGAATTTTTTGCAGATTAGATTCATGTAGGCGCGGGCAAACATGATTGTCGCCGTGACGATACAGGTCGATCGCCACGCGTCTATATGTAGCATATACAGTGGATCAATAAAGTTTATGTACATACACCTAGTTCTATTAAATCACGGCACGTTTATTTGCTATAAAATGAATAAATTTTTTGGTTTTAACTATCTATTTTAATATATGGATATTTAATACTAAATTTAACACATCAAAATATTTGTTTTTACACAAATAAAAAAAAAATAATGCTAAAGCTCAAAATAGGCATAATTTACATCAAAAAAGTTTACGTACACTAATGATTATTTATATAAATCAAAAGTAATTACAATAGTTTTAGCAAGTTTTGGCCTATATTTTGTTGCTATTATTGTCCCTAGACGTCGTCTTATGCTTCCCACTCGATTTCTAGTATTATTTCAGCATATTTTGACCCACTAAGTCGATGATCCAGCTGTTTGGCCTTATTTTGAAGAAGTTCAACGTTTTCGAATACGTTTTCCAAAAAGTTCCAGATATTTTGAATAGAATTAATGTCAAGTGATTACGTGACCTATGGAGTTGTTTTTGTTTCCATAACAACCATTTACGTGCAAGATAAGACGTGTGTTTTTGGTCGTTATCTTGTTGTAAATAAAAGTGTCTGCTATTAACAGCCGATTTAAGCACACTTAAAATTTAAATATTTTTCTTAAAATGTTGTAAATAAATTTGTATGTAAGTATATTAATATATATATATCTTATCAAACCTACATTAATGAAATATTTGGTAACAACATAAACATGATTTTATTACAAACATATTTCAAAAGGTTTTAGGGAATTCATGATGAAATAGTTCGGTTTGTACGTACACGCTTGTGTGCTTTGATATAAAATATAATAACAAGAAATGCGCTGTCGTGGGACACCAGGCAGGAATGAAGTTCCTTCGGATAATGTAGAATCGATACAATTTGCAAAAAAAAATTGTGCTTAATTTTATTTTATGTAGGTTGTCCTGATTTTTCTCTCAAATTTCCCTGATTAGTTGTTATTTAAGTACGGATAAGTATTAAGAAAATTTAGTATTTTAAGAAATAATGAGTTACGTAAAATAAAAAAATAATTCAAATTATATCTAAATAAAAATTGGTAAATATTTTTTTGTTTTAAATTATCAATTGTTATTACAAATGATATAATAGAGCTATTTTATGCTTTTATTTGTAAAATAGCGTCAAGTTTGTTAGACCTGTGAATAATTTTACATTTTACATATTAGGTGACATCACCACTCTACCTCCTCTTTCTATATTCCATTCTACTGTCAACTCTACTGTCGTCCTACTGCCGTTGGCAAATATAGGAAATATTCAAGTTAGCGGGAACGACAACTGTCGGCCTGCAGTCGTGTAGTCGTGCAACTGTCAAAATAACAGTGTCCATAAGAACGTCTGTATTTTAATATTTGGCAGATATAGTTTGCAGTCTGTCGCGCTCTATGTGTTCCGCACTTCACTCAAAACTAATTTGCATACACAATAATGTTACAGATTTTCATGCCTAATTATTTTGCAAAACCTAAAGGTAGGCGATCTTGCAGTCTTTTTCTTACGGGTTATTTCCTCAAAGCCTGCGCCAAAAAATATGCAACAATTCAACTCCCCATGTATTTAGTGCAGCATGGCCGGCATGTACACAAGACAACACAGCTGTCCATTTTGCATGTACACAATATCGTTGTGGCCATACTAATACCTTTCACTTCAATGAAATTTTAATATTTTGTTCAAAGTGAAATTTCTTTTATGCAAAAAATAAGTAAAAATTGGTAAATATTTTTTTGTTTTAAATTATCAATTGTTATTACAAATGACATAATAGAGCTATAATAGAGCAAGACCTAAAAGTAGGCTGTAACTAGCGATCTTACGGGTTATTTCTTACGGTTTTTACTATCACTTTTTTTTCAATTAGCTCCCGCAGCAAAATCCTATCTTCTGCAAGCCTGCCGTAAGGAACTTCGTTCCAATAATATGTATATAAATTATATGCAGAGTCTTTGGCGCATTGTATGTATGCGAATCTGTAAGCGTACATTCCTTAACATCGGAAAGAGCATAATTTTTTCATTTAGCACTGAAAATGCTCAGTTCTGTTATTTTCCTGCCCCTGATGTTGAGTGGTGAAACACGCTAATAATTTTCTGTGGTGAGACACGCTCATCCAAAACAGTAAATATCCCAAAATTGAAATATCACTAAATTTTCGACATCGTGAACCATCTCTATCAATATACGTTCTCTGCTATTACTTTTATAAAATAATTTCGATGTTTCACATCATCCAGCTGTCAACTGACAGCTCAATTTGTTTTTTCTACTTTCCAAATTTTGCCGCCCTGGGCATTAGCCCCGACTGCCCCTAATATAAATCCACCACAGCCAACGAGGTACATAACAATAGAGCTGATAAAAAATAGTAAGAAACAATTTAGAACAGCAAAAAGAAAAGACAATCAACAAACTGAATGGGAACAGGGAATACTATACAGAACAAAGAACGGAAGGATTCATAAAACAATATAAAGCAGTTAAGCGCAAGTAACAGCCTAAATATACAAAACAAAACTTAGAAAAAATCGGTACTAGTAATACTGTTTAAATTAGTTTGGCCTCCCCCTTCACTCAACCTGGGAAAAACTGGTGCCCCTAAGGAAACACTCCGCAGTACACCACATCCGATGACACCATACTCATACATCTCCACACAACACAACACCAACACAACTCACCACAAATACACACCAACCTCATCAACAAAAAGGATGACCAAAATTACAGCATACTCATTCGTTTTCCGACACCCATCCCGCGCGAGTTACGTTTTCTGTAGACGGAACAGAAAATGTTTTTAATGAATAAAAAACCTTGATTCACCGTACTGTGCGGTTCGCCGTCAGGTTCTTTATTAAATTATTATTTCATTCTTAAACTATGCTTAGCGTAATTTACTTAGGGCCGTTGTGCTGATTCGACATTTCGTTATTACATTATTACTGTCAACGACCCGGCATAACTTAAGTAATCAATTTAATATTTAGGTAATACGCTACCACGAACGTTTATTCATGTATATATATAAATGTGTGTTTAATAAACACGATCATGGTACCGTATTTGGTTATGCTATTTTGCAACTTTTGTATATATGTATTCATAGTTGCGAAATACACATATTTACAATTATTATTATTCTTCTTTTTTTTAAATATGCTTCTTCTTACATTAGGCAATATTTTGGGAGTGGTGGAGTCATCTGATGACGTAACTCCCCCAACGTTACTGTTAGTACTCTCCAGAGTTCTTGTATTTACAATTTTTATTTTAGTTGTTTTCTTCTTTACAATTCTTGTAATGATTACTATTATTACCATTACTATAATTATTAATATTAGGTTGATACCATATGATACATTTTTATGGTATTTCAATTCTTCAATTTCTTTTAAATTTTCATAGTTTTTTAATGTGATGTCATTAAATGTCAATTTTGGTGTATAGATCTGGTTTAATCTTTCGACAGGATACACAATGGTATGAATATATTCTGTTTTATTATTTTTATATTCTTGTTGCAATATTTCTATTTTACAATTTACAAATTTAATTACATAATTATTATATAGTGCGATTTTTCTATCATCGCAGTTTTGTTTCATTACTTCGTTATGTGCATTTCTTATTATTACTGTATCATCGTTTATTTCCTGTATTGCGGTTTTTTTATTGTATATAAATTCACATGTATGTGAAATTATACAGCTTTTACATAGTTTTAAATTTTTGAATGATTTATTCGCTTCATAATCGAAATAGTTTTCACCAATCTTGGCGACAACTCTTTCGTTTTCATTAATCTGTAATTTATTATTATTTGGTAGCGAAGTTATTTTTTGAATTTTAGTTTAAAAAAAGTCTTCGGTATTTGAATGGCAAATATAATTGTTTGATTTTTATATACTACTATTCCTACTTTTGACAATTTTAATTTGTAAAAATCAATTTCATATTTTTCAATTTCTTCCCCAGTTAAAATATTTGTGTGCACCATACTGTACTTTGCCGCCGCTATGTTGTTTTGTATTTCTTGAACTTTATTTTCTATAAATTTTAGTTTTTTCATTTGATCATTATACAAAAATTTTCCTTCAATTATATTTTTTTCTTTAGTTATTCCATTTAGAGATTTTATTATTTGTTTCCTATCTGATTCTATGGCCTCTTTCAACAGGTTTAATATTCATTAATAGCTATTTGTTTATTTAAATTTTTAATTGCATTACAGTTATTTTCTTCAATAATTTTCAAATGATCTACAATGTCTTGCCTGTCATCATCATCCATAACTCCGAACGTCCATTTATAGGCTGTTCCCCCAATATTTATCAAACCTCTTCTCTTTCTTTCTTTGATATTTGGTGTTATAGACGCGATTTTTGCTTTTATATTTTTTAATTCGTTATACAAAATTTCTTCATTGTCAATATTTAACTGTCCTATGTTTTCTTTAATCTGGTCGACCATTTCCGTTATTTTGTGTGGATTTGTAATATGTGAAATTGTACTTATTTCATTGACTATTTCTATGTCTTCCGTTTCTATAATTATGTACCCCGCTTCCTCAATTATCGGTGTGATTTGCAAGAGTGCTGCCACCAATGTTATAGTTACTGAAAAAACACAATTGTCCCCGTCATCTGTAAAAATAAAATTATTATTTTATAACCGGTTTTTCTTTTTTTGTTTTTTTTTTCTTTTATGTGTTATTATCCCCATTAAATGCCCTTAAACTAAATGTATCTTTATCCCTTTCGTTAGAGTTTTCAATATTTGCCAATTTCATTGGTCTTTTAATATTCGTCGGATGAACGCTCTGTAGTGGGTTAATTCGGTAATACGGTAGAACTTTATGCCGTACTCTTTTGTAGTTTTTTATTGGACCTTCTTCTCTTGTTTCTATATAGTCTTCCCCTTCTTTGTTCCTTTTACCTATACTGTTTCTTTTGAACGTTTCCATTCGCATCTTCAAAACGTTGGAAGGCACTTCATCTCTTGCCATTCGGGGTGTGCATTTGATGGTAGAATGGTACCGATCGTTATAATTTCCTATAACAACCTGCACTCTCATCTCTGTTGAAAGATCAGCGTCCTCAATTCCTGCTAGTTTCTCCAACAAGGTTGAGTGCAATCTCTCTATGTCCGCATTTCCTGTATGGCTGTTTGGCTTTGTGAAGTGTACTTCGACTCCTTCTGTATTTAAAAACTGAACCAACTGTTCGGCCCTGAATTCGTAGTCCATGATGATCTTCTTTGGTTTCCCAAATTTCGTAAATGTTCAATGGCCTTCTTTGCTCTCCAATTTCTGTCAATTATATTGTATGCTGCTGCAAATTTTGTTAGTTTATCAATTACTGTGACAAATGACTGGTTTTTAAAATGAAAAATGTCCACATGTATTATTTCAATTTTATCTGAAGGTGTCTCTGTTAGCTTAAACTTCGGCTTTTAAGGTTTCCTGTCATATTTAATTTGCGTGCATTTTTCGCAATTATCTATTATTAGTTGTACATGTTCTCTTAATTTTGGATATCATATTTTATCCTTAAGTGTATTGTAAGTCTCATTTATTCCGCTATGCATTGACTCATTACTATGGTAAAGTGAAATTTGTTTTTGCAAGCCTTCTTATTGTATAATTTCTGTTGCTCTTCTTGTATATTTTATGAATTGCAGCTTGCTAATGCAAGAAAACATGCTTATAAGTAAAAGTTGAATTTTGTCATAATCGGTCTCCTCTACTTCGGAAAAAATACCCACTTTGCTCTTGTCAATATGTCTTCGGAAAATACTTTTCAATATGTTCTCCGTATTAATAGGGTTGATCTCGATTACTTTCCTTCCATGTATTATTTGAACTTCAGTTTGAGGACTATATGTTATTATAATTTGGGTCTTATACTTGTTGACAATTTCTTCATTTATGAAGAAGTGTTCTAATAGTTCCTCTTCTGCGGAATGTATTGTATCTGACATTTCCAAATTGGATTCTTTATCATTATTTTCGTCGATTTTTGGAGAGTTTTCAATTCGACTAAATCTGCTACTACATTATTTTTCCCTTTCTGATATTCAATTTCATAATTAAACTCTTGCAGTTTCAATAGCCACCTTTGGTGACGTTGTGAAAACTCCCTTTCATTACATTTATTATTTAAAAACACTATCGGGCAATGATCAGTTATAATTTTAAATTTTGTGCCATATATGTACGGCCTGAAATAGGTTATTGAATATAAAATGGCTAGAATATCTTTATCTGTTGTAGCATATTTCTGTTCATCGTTATTTAAAGTTCTGCTAATGTAGTAAATGGTCAGCCAGTGTACCTCGTTGAGAAAGCACTGCGCCTATTGCGTAATCACTTGCATCCGTTGTAATAGTAAATTCCTTATCATATTCAGGAAATTTTAAAATTGGATGTGATGATATTGGTGATTTCAAATTTTCAAAACTAGCTATGTACTGCGGATCTCTTGAATTTATTTTATAACCTTTTTTTAAATATTTAATCATTGGATATGCAATTTTTGAGTTGTCCCTAATGAACTTTCTGTAATAACCAGTGGCTCTCAAAAAACTTTTTAATTGTTTTTCAGTTCTAGGTATTTGCAAATTTTGTATTGCTGCTTTCTTGTCCTGATTTGGCTTAATCCCTTCTTTTGTTAAGGTATGCCCCAAAAATGTTGTTTCCCTTCTTAGAAAACTACATTTATCGACTTGAATTTTTAAATTATGTTCCTTTAACTTTTTAAAAATTGTCTCTAAGGAGTTTAAATGTTCCTCTAATGACGTTGAAAAGATTAATACGTCGTCTAAATAAACGACACATATCTTATTTACGTATTCTCTTAATATGCCATTCATTAGTCGTTGAAAGGTTGCCGGAGCATTTCTTAGTCCGAAAAGCATTCTTATATATTCGTATAATCCCACCGGAGATACAAAAGCTGTCTTTTCAATATCCTTTTTATTCACTAAAATTTGATGATAACCTTTGGCTAGATCAAGATTGCTAAAGTACTGCGCCTTGCCCAACTTGTCTAAGATTCCATCAATGTTTGGCAAAGGATATTTCTCATCGACAGTTATTTGATTTAGACTACGGTAATCGATTACTAAACGAAATTTTTTATTGCCCATGTTATCATATTTTTTTGGTACCATGATAATAGGTGTACTATATTTACTCCTACTTTTCCGAATTATACCTTGTTTTTCTAGCTCCCTAATTTGCCTTATGGGTTCTTCCTCATGTTTCGGAGGTAACCTATATATTTTTGAATTGATTAGCTGGTTTGTGATGGTTCTTATTTCGTGGACCACCGTTTTTGTGTTTGTCAATGATCCAATTGAATGTTTTGCATTATACTTTCTTTCAATGCATATACTTGCTCTTGGATAGTTTTTGAATAAAACGTAATTTTAACACCATTTTTAAGCTCAATTTCTTCGTTTTCAATATTGATTATACTGAAATTATTAAATATAAAATCGTTCCCTAGTAGAAGATCGTACGGGTTTTCAAAGTCTATTTTTTTTTGTGTGTTATACATAGCTGCTGCTGTTGTCTCCTCTGTTGCTGCTGTTGATGTTTTTGTTTTTGTATTAAAGGTAATCTAAATGCAGTAATCCAATGGAATATTTTAGAGCTCACTTTTAGGGCTGTTGAAAACCCTTTTTTTTATTTTTTCTCAAAATAATTTTTGTTTTGCACTTTCGCAAATTCTTTCACTGTTTGGATTTGCATGTTTAGGCAGTAATTTTGTTTTTGCTTTTGCTATAATTTTCCAACTCAAATGTGTTATTTTGTTCTGCTTTGGAATTTATATGATTAGTTGTGTCTTTGCCCCTTTTCGTTTAATAACAGTACTTTTGTTTAATAATAATTATATTTAGCTTTTCTTTACTAGCTGAGCAGAGCTGAGCAGAGAATATGGAACCGTTCCGTTCGACTGCGCCAGTAACGTTTTCTTTTGACGGAACAGAAAATGCTTTTAATGAATAAAAAAACCTTGATTCACCGTACTGTGCGGTTTGCCGTCAGGTTTCTTATTAAATTATTATTTCATTCTCAAAATATGCTTAGCGTAATTTACTTAGGGCCGTTGTGCTGATTCGACATTTCATTTTTACTGTCAACGCTACCACGAACGTTTATTCATGTATATATATAAATATGTGTTTATATATACACGATCAAGGTACCGTATTTGGTTATGCCATTTTGCAACTTGACATTGGTTTTCGGAAAGTGCAAAAGAACAGCTGGTACGACATGGAATGCCGTGTCGAAGCGGAGAGAAAACAGGCTGCCTACCTCGCAACGTTACGATCGACCACAACACGTGCGGGATGGGATAGATACCGAGAGTTGAAGAGGGAAGCGAGACGCATTTGTAGACAGAAAAAGAAAGAGGCCGAAATGCGTGAGTACGAAGAGCTTGATTAGCTGGCCGACAGGGGTAATGCTCGAAAAATCTACGAAAAGATGCGATGACTTACAGAATGTTTCAAGACCGGAGCATACTCTTGTAGAATCCCCCAAGGTGATCTAGCCACCGATGCCCAGAGCATACTTAAATTATGGAGGGAACACTTCTCCAGCCTGCTGAATGGCAGTGAACGCACAACACCAGGAAAAAGCGAACCCGATACCCCAATCGATGACGATGGAGCAGACGTTCCATTGCCCGACCATGAAGAAGTTCGAATAGCAATTGCCCGCCTGAAAAACAACAAAGCGGCAGGGGCCGATGGATTGCTGGCCGAGCAATTCAAACACGGCGGCGAAGAGCTGATAAGGTGCATGCATCAGCTTCTTTGCAAAATATGGTCGGACGAAAGTATGCCCAACGATTGGAATTTAAGTGTGCTATGCCCAATCCATAAAAAAGGAGACCCCACAATCTGCGCCAACTACCGTGGGATTAGCCTCCTCAACATCGCATATAAGGTTCTGTCGAGCGTATTGTGTGAAAGATTAAAGCCCACCGTCAAAAAACTGATTGGACCTTATCAGTGTGGCTTTAGACCTGGTAAATCAACAACAGACCAGATATTCACGATGCGCCAAATTTTGGAAAAGACCCGTGAAAGGATAATCGACACACAACACCTCTTCGTCGATTTCAAAGCTGCTTTCGACAGCACGAAAAGGAGCTGCCTTTATGCCGCGATGTCTGAATTTGGTATCCCCGCAAAACTAATACGGCTGTGTAAACTGACGTTGAGCAACACGAAAAGCTCCGTCAGAATCGGGAAGGACCTCTCTGAGCCGTTCGATACCAAACGAGGTTTCAGACAAGGCGATCCCCTATCGTGCGACTTTTTCAACCTGCTTCTGGAGAAATTTATTCGAGCTGCAGAACTCAACAGAGAAGGTACCATCTTCTACAAGAGTGTACAACTGCTGGCGTATGCCGATGATATTGATATCATCGGCCTCAACACCCGCGCCGTTAGTTCTGCTTTCTCCAGACTGGACAAGGAAGCAAGAGAAATGGGTCTGGCATTGAACGAGGGCAAGACGAAATATCTCCTGTCATCAAACAAACAGTCGTCGCACTCGCGACTTGGCACTCACGTCACTGTCGACAGTCATAACTTTGAAGTTGTAGATAATTTCGTTTATCTTGGAACCAGCGTAAACACCACCAAAAATGTCAGCCTAGAAATCCAACGCAGGATAACTCTTGCCAACAGTTGCTACTTTGGACTGAGTAGGCAATTGAGAAGCAAAGTCCTCTCTCGACAAACAAAAACCAAACTCTATAAGTCGCTCATAATTCGTCCTGCTGTATGGTGCAGAGGCATGGACGATGTCAACAACGGATGAGTCAACGTTGCGAGTTTTCGAGACGAAAGTTCTGCGAAATATTTATAGTCCTTTGCGCGTTAGCCACGGCGAATATCGCATTCGATGGAACGATGAGCTGTACGAGATATACGACGACATTGACATAGTTCAGCGAATTAAAAGACAGCGGCTACGCTGGCTAGGTCATGTTGTCCGGATGGATGAAAACACTCCAGCTCTGAAAGTATTCGACGCAGTACCCGCCGCGGGAAGCAGAGGAAGACCTCCACTCCGTTGGAAGGACCAAGTGAAGAAGGACCTGGTTTCGCTTGGAATATCCAAATTGGCGCCACGTAGCGAAGAGAAGAAATGAGTGGCGCGCTGTTGTTGACTCGGCTATAATCGCGTAAGCGGTGCCTACGCCAGTAAAGAAGAAGAAAAGTTGCAAAATACACATATTTACAATTATTATTATTCTTTTTTTTTTAATATGCTTCTTCTTACATTAGGCAATATTTTGGGAGTGGTGGAGTCATCTGATGACGTAACTCGCGTCGCAATTTTCGCTAACTACGTCACCATACTGTTCCTGCTCGCTGACAGTCCTGTGCGCTACGGATATGGCGTGATATGGTCGCCGTTACCATGCGCAATCTTTGTTGATGCCTCCGATTTCAATAAAATTCAATAAAGTTAACCAGAGTGTTCAAATATCATTGAACATGCTTACTTATCAGCAAAGCCGAAATTCTACTTAATATAAATATCTATTTATATATTAATATGCATACATACATACATACATATATACATAATGCATTTACATGCAATGCACATCTAATAATAATAAAAATGCATGGGACACAAATCATAAATTTACAGAAGAGATAACATTAAACACACACACACACACATGTATTAAATTGTACTCTTGAAAATAATCCCATGTCAAGCAGCAATAAACAATATGCTGCAATACGTACAAACATACACACATACACATATATTTAGTTATTTAAGATAGTTTTAAAACTTGTATATAAGCAAGACAAAAACGAAATAAAATCAGAATGAATAAATTCTCCCTCGATATAAGACTTTTCAATTCCCCCCACCAGCGGTAAGGATTGTTAGAAGCTATATTGAGGTATTAACATTTGGTTCTTCGCGCCGGATAAAGAGCTCGGCCAAACAAAACAGGCAATATACAAAAAGCCTTGTTCAAAATACAGGCAACAGAAAACAAAAATAATTGTAAGACGGGTGTATATTCCGGCATATTAGCAACATAAAATAACTTTTACATAAAATTTGGTCCTATCGAGCCTAAAAAAAGAGCCCAGCCAAATTTAAAAAAAGCCCTGATATTATAAAAAATACAGGCAAATAAAATAAAGTAAGCCCTGTAATTAATATAAATACAGGCAAAATTAAATTGTAAGACGGGTGTATATTCCCGCATTAAAACTGATCGCATAAGCCGTTTTAGCAGAGACTAAACGCAGTGATCTAACTGCTATCCAAGAGATATTCATCGGCTGTGAGTCGAGGCACAGCAAGGTCAACTAGGCGACCAAATCAAATACCTCCAACGATTTCTTTGGAGAAAACAAGCAGTTCATCAATAAATAGGAGAAGTATTGCGAAAAAATTCTCGAAATGGGTATAAACAGGAAAAAAATTCTGGATGCCCAGTCAGATTTAGCCGAAAAGGTGTTGTACACGTCCAACACTTTCCCAACCAAGCCATCAAGTAAAACAAAAATTGAAGAAGTTGAAGCTAAACACCAAGCTTTGGATCGAAAAACTTCCATATTCATGAGGAAAGTTGAAAACCTCAGAAGAAAAATGGAAGATCTAAGTATGGAATTAATGATCAACAACGATCATTTAAAGTGTTTAGACTTTTTATTCACAGACATCCAAAATCTAAAAAGCAAATTAGATTTTAATGTAGAAATTGAAATCTTATTCGAAGAAATTTATGACGAATACTACGAAGAGCTTGAATATTTAAAGAAAAAGCTACCAAAAGAAGACCCTAAAATTTCTTATCGCCCTAACTTTGAAGAAAGAAAAATAATAAAAATTCCAACATTTCATGGCGATATTAAGGAATGGGCCAAATTTTACAACATGTTCAAAATTATGGTACATGACAACGAGCAGATGAAGAATATAGAGAAAATGCTGCGCCTTCGTCAATGCGTAAAAGGCGAAGCTGCACGAGTAATACAGCATTTTCAAATTTCGTCGAAAAATTATGAAGCTGCATGGAGTCTACTTAAAAAAAAGTTTGACAATCAACCAACTCTGTTCATCGTACCCAAATTATCTACAACTGCGACGAAACTAACTAATGCAGTGCAAAAGATTGAAGACGAAAGACTAATAACAATTCGATTACTCCCTCTATCTTCTGTTGAAGAAAAAACAACAGAAATAATAGAGGAAGAAAAAAAGGAAAATGAAATTGAAGAAGACCTACACAAACCTTCAAAAACTGAGGAAAAACAAAGTCAATTGGTATCTCTTCCGGCAGGCTCACATTTTGGAGAAATGTGGGAAAGCGCAGTCCAGGATAAATCGATTGAAGGTGAGGACGAAGCTAAAGAAATGGACCACATTTTGGAACATGATGCTGAAGCGTATGAGAAGGAAGAGAAAATACAAGTTTTGAACGAACCAACACAATTGCCGAAAAAGCGCAATGATATTTTAGTTGAGCCAAATCCGAATGTTATCAAAAAAGGAAAAGATTTCGTAAATTATAAAAAGCAGCCAAAAATTACAATTCGCAAAACCATGCGGATGATGATTGGAATGATTCTGCAACCACAAACAAAAGGAAAGGACCTCAACGTGGGATTGGCGACAGACGAAGTAGATGCACACCAACGACTGCAGCAATATTGGGCACAAAAGGGAAGAAATGGAAGCATCGATATTACAAGCGCAAAAGGACTAAATTTAAGAAAGTTAAGTTTAAGTACAATACATATAAATATTCATATACTGTCCACTAGTTTTAAATAATCATTTCTTTCCCTCGGCAATATGTTCAAATATCATTGAACATGCTTACTTATCAGCAAAGCCGAAATTCTAATAAATATAAATATCTATTTATATATTAATATACATACATACATACATACATATATACATAATGCATTTACATGCAATGCACATCTAATAATAATAAAAATGCATGGGACACAAATCATAAATTTACAGAAGAGATAACATTAAACACACACACACACACACATGTATTAAATTGCACTCTTGAAAATAATCCCATGTCAAGCAGCAATAAACAATATGCTGCAATACGTACAAACATACACACATACACATATATTTAGTTATTTAAGATAGTTTTAAAATTTGTATATAAGCAAGACAAAAACGAAATAAAATCAGAATGAATAAATTCTCCCTCGATATAAGACTAATCAATTCCCCCCACCAGCGGTAAGGATCGTTAGAAACTGTATTGAGGTATTAACACAGAGAGTTGTTAGATATAGGGAATAAACAATTGACACTTATGCCAGTTTTTTCTCGAAAACTAGTATATTTTATATATTTTCCTAAAATAATTCTGCGATTCTGTGGCCAACTCAGAAGTTGACCAAACCCTCCAGAATATAATTAAATAAAAAACAAGTAAGGAGGGGCTAAGTTCAGGTGCAACCGAACATTTTATACTGTTGCAATTTGCAGGAATCAACGTCAGGGAAATACCTTAGGGTGTAAAATGGCCAGAGAATCGGAATCCAAGGCATTTTTTTTATATACTTAAGCCATATACATAAGTTGTACACACATAACCTATACACTGATCAAAATATTCTGCATAAGGTATGTTAGAGAAACGAAAATCATTAGATCTACCATAACAGAGTTGGGTAGTACCGATTTTATCTATTAACTATTATCATTTTATTTTGTCTATTAACTATTATTATGCCACTTATTAAAACACGTTCCCAGGATTTCATTAAGGCACCCCTCATACAATCATCAATCATAGGGAGTTAAGTCAGCTGGAAGATCGAAAATCTTTTTATTGGACATAAGGGGGCTAAGGGAAGTATTTACGCCATTAAATCCATTTTTCGTACATAGATATACTATTGCCAGGAAAGATTTTTGTCAGAATTTCAATTGCATATTTGAAACATTTACCGACATTTGCGATCAAAAGTCAAACATAGATACTAGGATTCACATATTCGATATCTAGGGGATTGAACAGTTTTGTTAGGATTTGTATAATTTTTGGTCGTAAAGTGGCATACTTTAAAGGAATTATTAGTGTAAAGTTGAAGCCCTTTGTATCAATTGCTTCCTGATTTGTGTACTGGAAAGAGAAAGAATCATTGAAATTTTATTATATGGGAAGTAAGTTGTAGCTTGTGGTCCGATTTTGCCCATTTTCACACCGTGATATAGGAAAATAAAAAAAAATTGTCAAAATCGGTCTGTCGGGTCGCGAGATATGGGATTTTACCAAAAAGTGGGCGACGTCACGCCCATCGTTCAATTTTCACACTGTCTCTTATAGAGGCCTCTCATACCATCGTGGGGGTAAAACTTAATTTCTCTGAGCTATTTAGTTATTACTTTACTCCCCGTTATATGGGGAGTGAACGGGACTATCTTCCAATTTCATCCATTTTCACTTTTTGGTTAGTAACGATTTCTTTACGGCCCCTACCCGCTCCGATTACGTCCATTTATTTTTTTTTTTGTACTAAGAAAAATAGTGGTAGCTCTGATTTTAGAGATTAAGCTTAACATTAAGAAAATTAGATTTAATAGTTAATTGTAATTGTGAACTTAATAAAGGAGCTATGCTACAGTAAAAAAACATAGTTATTTATACTATTAAAACTTGGCGTCCGAGTAAAATTTGTATATCGTATTGGTTAAAATAGAAAAGTTAGAAAAACGAAAATCATTATATGTAGTATAAGGGAGTTGGGGTAGTATAGACCAGATTTTATCTATTAACTATTATCACGCCACATACTAAAAACGTTCTCTGGGTTTCATTAAGGTAGCAATCACCAATCATATGGAACAAAGTCAAGTGGATGTTCGAAAATCCTGGTAATGGTTATATGGGGGCTAGAACAAGTTTTCTCCCAATTTTATTTATTTTAAGCGTACTCTTTTATGAGTAAAACATGTTCTGCAATTTTCGTTGTGATAATTCAGATAATAGTCGATATATTCACATAAAGTCACCTGGAAGTTCGATAATCTTTACATTAGGTATATGGGGGCTAAGGGAGTGTCGGTCCGATTCAACCCATTTTGGATACACACTATTGTAACGGACAACGGGATCAGCGCAGCTGCAGGTGAGGGAGATCAATGAGATCAGCGGAAGTTTAGCTTCTTTGATGCTCTCTCGACAGAGGAGCGGTCGCTGTTTAAGGAGCATGCCAGAGAGGACGATGATGGCATGCCCTCATGCTGCGGCGCTCTGCAGGTAAAATGGACTGCGTTCACTAATGAAGTTGCGAGTACCAGCAAGGATCCCCACAGCAAGCTCAGCTGCTTAGACACGGGGGAGTCAATTCGGGTGGACAAAAGAGGAGGAAGCGAAGAAGAGAGGGGCGGGGCACCAGCTCCTTCTTCCAGCAACTGGCGAACTCGGCAGGCAAAATGACCCTCGCAAGGAGGGCATGAGTGGAGCCAGCCTGAAGTGGGCTCCGGGAGGGAAGACTCCCGAGTTGGCGGTGGTTTAACGCAACCCCGACCGCAAGGCGAGGTGACGGCTACCCATGCGCAAACCGCGAAGCGAAAGAGCGGGCTGATCATGCCACTGGAACCCCCCAGCTCTAAAAGGCTGAAGGGCAACAGAACGAGGACAGCTGGAGGCCAACCCTCCGCACCGGATTCCCCCCGGGTAAAAGAAAGGCGTCACAGATATGCGGATGCTGTAAAAGGTAGCACCAGGACCTCTTCATGGAAGAGGTATTCAGAGGCGCATCGCATACGCATCGTCCTTCCTTGGGGTGGATTTTGAAGGATGCATATTGCAGGTGGATTGCAAGGACGACACGTCCGCCAACTGGCTACGGGAGCTCGCTCCCAAGTTGGAAGGCTGGAAGGATCCCGTCCTCTGCACAAGAAGGGCGGAGGTCATACCAATCATGCACAGCATGATGACGTTCCATCCTCGATACGAAGACAAGCCATATGACTATGCTCTAGGTCCAGTAAAGATTCAGAACCTGGGTCTCAGCATCTCGGCCTGGCGCGTAGTTAGCAGCAAGGTCAAGAAAAAGGGTTGGATACTAAACGACGAGTCGTACAAGTACATCCGAGCAGCAAGCTTCCACCTATTCTATAGGAGGAGCTCCTCGAGGGGCTAGGATACCCGATGGATGGCAGTGCGGAGGACGCTGGGGATGAGGATTTGCCCCTCATCGAACCGATACTATAGTGGCTGGCAACGTGGAAGTTCCCAGGTGCACCTGCACCATGCGGCGGCAGCCTCGGCTGTCATAGCGAGTAGGTTCACTTCGGATAAACTGGACATCCTGCTGATTCAAGAGCCTGGGGGAGGAGGAGCAGAGGGGAGATCAGAGGCCTCAAGACAGATTCTAACAAGGTAATCTGGTATCTCTCTAGCGAGAGACCTAGAATTTGTGTGGTAGTCAGGAATAATATTGACTTTTTTTCATTTCAGAGTTCCTAAGCAAGCATTCGTACAATTGAGTTTCTCATTAGCGATCTACGTTGCATGGCACATAGCTTTAATCTGGCAATCAACTCAGCCTGCGAAGTTGTTGGTATCAGAAATGCACTAGGAATAATTGGATCGTTACACAACTTTTTCCGTTGGCCAAAACGATTGGAAGTGTTGAAAAGCGAAATTGAGAAGTCTGGAAATGAATGTCGAAAACAAAAACTGAAATCTGTATGCCTAGCAAGATGAGCTGAAAGCCCTGAAGCCGTATCGACATACATGGAAATGCATTCTTTCGTGATTAAATCGTTAGAAAGAATCGTGACTTGGAAGGATCCGGAGACTTCAACTACAGCCTCTCAGCTCGTTGCTGCGATTTCTTCTGCAGAATTCCAAATTTCCTGCTTCATAATGCAATCTGTACATGCAGTCGTTCTACCTCTTAGCCGGCAATTACAATCGCCTGATGAAGATCTCGCAGAAGTCATTAGATTAGCGGACGACGCTTTAAAAGAGTTCGAAGAAATGCGACAAAATGCCGAAAAAAACTTTTTTTTTTTTGATTTTTAATAACGTTGAAAAAGTATGCACTGAACAAGGTACTGAAATAAAGGTACAACTCTACAGTAGTCGCCAAATGAATCGCTTCAATTTGAAAATGAACGACGCTGAGGCATACTATCGCATTGCTTTTTATATTCCCTTTCTTGATACTTACATTGCTCATTTGAACAGCCGCTTTCTTGACCACAGATCAGTGTTAGAAAATGTTTGTGTATTTTTCCCAAAGTACGAATTTGACGCTAAAAAAGCTTGAGAAATATTTTCTTTTTATGTAAAGGTGATGACCTGTTCAGAACAAAACTTTCTTGCGGAGGTGAAAATGTGGAAACAGCGAACTTCAGGCAAGCATTTTAGGAATGTTCACAAAGCATTAGAAGCAGTGAACAAAACATATTTTGGGAATGTTTTCAAGATTTTACGCATATTGGCGTTATTGCCTGTTTCAGTAGCATCACCGGAAAGAAGTTCTTCAAGTTTAAAGAGAATTAAAAAGTATTTACGAAATACGACAGGTCAAGATAGGCTTAATGGTCTATCATCAATGAATATTTGTAGGGATATTGATCTGTCAGTTGATAAAATACTAGAAGAATTCTTTCAAAAACCAAGGAAAATATAACATGGAATGTGAGATCCCGCATAATCCTCAACTAATCACTGAGCTTCAGCGATACTGCTTGTACAAATGTAGAGAAAGTTCGAATTATATGAATAACAACAAAAATCTTGTTGCTTATTATAATTGCTTATAATTTGATGTGATTTTTTTGATCAATAACCTCATCCAAGCCCATATCAACAAACATATATTTTTCTCTGAGTTTAGGGGGTGTTTTAACACCAAAACCCAACACCAAAAAAAAATAATTAAATTAAACAACAAAAACTGCAGTTATACAAAAAAAAAAACAAAATAAATAAATAAATAAGTAAATATATATATGAATATATTAGGGGGTTTTTTTTTCTTGAACTATTAATTTTTTCAATCCCGTCACGAAATTTCCTTTCCTTTCCTAAAAAACCTTTCACACCACAGGCATGAGGACACCAAACATACATAGTTAACAAAAGGGACTGACGGACGGCGCCCGGTCTCTTTTGTTCTCGATCCGCACAGACGTTAGCAGTTTACGCTTTCGTTCGATAAATCTCCTTTCGACTTCGTTACAAGGTGAGTGAATGTCGCGTGTTTTATTCTAGAGAAAATTATATATGGTCCTTTGAGCCGTACCGGACGCCACTAGTGGTGACATAAATTGCAATAGAAAATAATAAATTTTAATTACGGTCACGCGGCGATGCGATAATAATCTCAACAAAAAAAATGCGAAAATTTTTTTAAAAAGCGGTGGTGACAAAGTGGAAAACAAAAGTCGTTGGCTACACAAAGAAAAAGTGCCGGTAGGACGAAACCTCCACAAAAACAAAACAGAACCAAGGTACAGGTATAGCCAAAAACAAAAAAAAAATAAAAAAAATAAAAAAGGGGAAAAAATTGGAAAAAAAAGAAAAAGGAAGACAACAAAGTGATGAAATAGGAATTAGAAAAAAAGGAAACGGTGGTGTTAAAATTGGGGGAAAATATATATACATATGTACATATGTACTTTGTCAACACATAAAAAAGTGAAGTTACAAAATAAAAATGAGGTGACAGAAAGTGCGGTGCTAAAGATTAAATACATATACGCGCATAATATACATACATAAATGTATGTATGGTGAAACCAAAAAACAAAAAAAAAAAAAGAGAAAAGTGAAAAGTGAGGTGACAAAGTTGTGGTGCGCAAACTGAAAAAAATTATAAACAAACACAGTGTTGTGAAAACAAAAGCGTAAATGGAGACAAAAGAGGAATCTGGAATCACAACCACAACACCATCAGCAAAAGGACTGGAGAAAAGAAAAACAGGCACAAAAAGCCACACGCAAATCAGGACATAAACTCTTACAAGTATTATCCCCAAAAGCCCCTGGCGGAAATCAAAGTGAGTGGTATCGTTTCCTATCAAATCACAAAAATAAATTTGCGGTTCTGACCAAAGTTCCGGTCGAAAAAGAAGAGAAAGCCGTTACCAAACTGTTTTCGGTATTCGGTATATTTTCTGGTAAAAACCGAAAAACCGCTAACAAAGCAGTTTGGTACTGTATAAAGAGAATTATTGATTGCAGGTAAATGCTTACCGCTGTGTTATAAAACAAAAACTATCTCAAAAAACAATAAAGTATTCAAGTGTTTACTTGCAGAAATTTCCAGCAATACCCCTCTAATTAATCAAGTATAAGCAGGATTACTTAAAATAAGCTAAGGCAATCATAAGCCAAAAAAAAAAAACAAAACAAAAGCATATTCTAAAATAATATCCTTTATATTGTACATACATATAAATGTGTGCCATATTACATATTTATATTACATACAGAGAGCATAACTTGCTCATTTATTATTGTACCCAATTTAATACGTATGTTTAACAATACTCAGATCTGTATATTTAAAAATATATACATACATCTAAAATTAAAAGATCTTTCTTTCTTTTCAAAGCGCAGTTATGCAAATACGTGATAGTTATTTTTTGGAAACGGAAATTAATTGGTGAAATTTTAGTTTGAATGAAAAAACGAAAATTCCTATGTTAAATGTATGGGAAACTAAAAAATTAATAGCGACCCCTTAGGGTTCAGCTACAGCGCCTGGTTTGAGGGAGGATTTTGGTTTTATCAATCACTAACATTTGAGGGGGAAAGAAAACAAAAATTAAAAATTTTTTTGAAGCGCCCTAATGCATGTGTACAAAATGCAGTGATCTCTAAAACAAGCGATCATTAGCACATGATAACTAAAATATCCACCTATAGATATACTCTATAGGACATCTGGACATAAAATATATATAAAAGCAATATACACAGAAAAATGAAATATATAAAATATTCCGGTCATTAATAAATAATTAAATCAAATTTAATCGATTAAATATTTATTTCATTTGATAAACTCTTATTAACTTAAAAGAGTTCGCGATTAAACATATTGTCAAATACGTAAATCGTTATCGTTACATCAATTTCGTTCAAAACTCTTATTTACTTAAAAGAGTTCACGTTCAAACATAAATACTTTTTTTTTTCGATTGGTACTCGGAAAAATAGGTTCCTAGACACCTCTAAGAAAGCCTCTCCAAATATGAGTTTTTAATTGTAACGGGAAGGTCTTTCTTCATACAGTTTTCTATTTTTTCCTATTATCAGATAGAAAAATTTATATCTCGCTTCCAACTACTTGAAAAAATATCTTGTTCCTAAGATTTTGTAGGAAATTGAATGCCGAGAAAAAGGTCTAAATTGATTTTTTCGTAAACCCAACCGTTTAAAAGATATTAATAGTTAAAGTTTGATTAATTTTTTGAAAAGTTTTTATTTCTTATGGATTTTATAACTCAATGAAAAAAAATCATTATGAATGATGATGAAATTTTTGCTAAAATTACAAAGATGATTTCAGACGAAAAAAGTCCGTGTACAGCTGCAGAAGCTACACGCTCAAAGCTTAGGCTACAAAACAAAAAGGGTGAAAGATGTTTCATACACCAAATTTATTTATGAGAGTGGAAGTCTAATTCGATACTGCAATCGCTCTCATCGCGAAGAAAGTGCCCAACGTGGCAGCGAATGAAAGAAAATCTTACCCCAATATGAAATTGTAGAAAGGGTAGATAAAAAACTAGTCAGAACGAAAAACGTTCAAAACGACCTCGATAGAAACTTCAATAGTCCCCAAGCAAGTAAGTAATTTAAATAGAAGTTCTTTTAAGAATAAATCGTTCACATCCGAACAATATAAACAAACGTCATGCGAACTGTGTAGAGGAGGTCACAAGCTCTAATCGTACAAGAAATTCAAAAAAATTAATATTAGCGATCGAATCAATTTCGTATGAACGGAAAAATTTTGTATCAACTGTTTGTCACATGCGCATACGCTTAAAGATTGCGAAAGCAAATTTAATTGCGTTTACTGCCATAAAACACATCATTCAATGTTACATATAACAAATTATTCCAGCTCACCCCCAAACAGTGCAAACGTAAATTCTGAAAACTACCAGGAATCACCATGCTGCTCAAAGGCGTTAAAACCCCAAACATTATATAGCGAAAATCACAGTAGGGTACTATCACCCACAGCAGTTGTCTCCATCGAACACCCAAGAGAACTTATAGCGTCTAGGGCACAAAATAGGCTACAGTTGCCAACAAAACTGGCCAATTTTGAAATCACGGGAATGGGCGGAAGAGTTGTTCAAAACTCAAATAAAATCTACCCCATTGCCCTCTTTTCCCCCAAAGCGGATAAGCGCATACAAGCAGAAGCTATTGTCTTACCGCAATTAACAAATGTGCTATCCAGCTATCATATGAATAGCAAGCATTGGTAAAAGGTTTCACACCTAAATCTAGCAGACCCAAACTGCAACACCCCCGCTCAAATAGAGCTCCTATTAGGCAGCGATCTCATACCACGAAGGTATTGAGAAAATCACAAATAAACTTCTGGCGCAAAATACCATTTTCGGACAATAATGACAACATATCAGCCACATCCTCACTTTTACAAAGCTACAACTACTAAATCAGAAAATGGTCGGTACGTCGTACGACTACCACCTTAGCAAGAATCATCTAACACACTCCCCTTAGGTCACTCTCGCACCGCACCAATACAGCAGTTTCTAATTATGGAAAGAAACCTACTTAAAAGCGTTGAACGCAAAGCAGATTACGATAGGGTCTTAAAACAATACCTCCCTTTAGATCACATGGAGGAAGTAAACCCAGGGGAGAAAATCGTCAACGGCAAATACCACTCCTTTTACCTGCACATCACGCAGTAGTTAAGTCAGACAAAAAAGAACAAATGTAAGAGTTGTCTTTAATGCCTCGAAAACCACCAGTTCGAGGAATTCCCTAAATGATATCCTATTTACGAGACCCACACTCCAACTTCCTAAGACAAGTGTCACCCGACATCGTACAAAAGTACGCCACTCAATGTATCAATTGGCAATTTATGCCCCCAAGTCCTCCTCATATGGGCAGTTTATGGGAATCAGCTGTAAAAAGCTGCAAATCCCACTTCAAACGGGTAGCTGAGAATTAAAAGTTCAATTATGCAAAGTTCACGACGTTATTAAATCGAATTGAAGCCGTTCTTAATTCACGGCCACTCACAGTACTCTCGCAAGACCCTTCAGATTTCACCGACTTAACTACAGAGAAATTTCTGAAAAGAGCACCCATCCTGGCAATTCCTGAGCCCGGCGTAGAATCGCTATCCCTATCGATGGGAAAAAATTAAAATTCTCCATCATGATTTCAGCCGTCGATGGAAGGACGAGTACATAAACGATCTCCACAAAAGATACCGTTGGAAGACTCCTGAACAAGCGCCTAAACTTGGAGACTGTGTCCTCATCCATGATGATTTTTACCCCCTACCGAGTGGCGGCTTGGCCGCATAGAAAAGCTACATTATGGCTCCGATGGTCACATACGAGTCGTGAATCTCCGTACGCAAAACGGAACACTATCAAGACTGCTTGTGAAGCTGTACTTTCTACCAACCACCGGTGATCGCGAATCCGAAAACCGCAAAAACCAAACCGATATTATCGCGACACAATAAACGAATCAAAAGAAAACAATAAAATACGAGAAATACGCCAATAACAAACCGTCAAAAAAAAAAAAAAACAAATTGCCAAAAAATAACAAACCGTAGAATAATAACAACCCATTCATGCCACATATCGTGGCACGATGGCCCATATCTAATTGTTTGAAAGATTTATAATCTTCTCTATACAGATTACCATGGATGTAGATACACCACTCGCAGCCACGCCAACCGCTCGGGCGGCTACCAATGTGCCACGCACCGGGTCTAGACCAGCGCCCCGAACTGTGGTTGCAACGGCTACGTTCGCTGCGTCGGCAACCACGCCTGCACCTGTACCTGCAACAGCGCCTGCAGCGGTACTTGCACCCACATCGGCATTGCCACAACTGCACGGGGGCTTTGCCAAATATGCCACAGGCCGCACCACACGCTGCTACATCGCAGCTCATCACGCGATGTGAATCGGACACCCATCTATCGCGGCCGCGTAATCCGATTTTAACCCGCAGCTCGTGTCGAACACCAGCGGAGCGGAACCTCGTTGCGACGTCGACAGACTGGACCACCACCTCGTTGACCTACGGGTCTGAGCAGCGTTGTGGCAATACTGCAACAGCTGCAGCGCCTTCTAGGCTAAATTGTTGTTTAGGGAGCCGGGATGGCTAAATGAGCTTCTGACCGCCTCCTAAAATAACACCTCTTCACCCCTTTACCCCACACTACACACACCAACTCAACACATCGGCATCATGCACCCCATCTTTTCATCCCACACTACACACCTCATACTCAACACACCGGCATCATACAAACCATCATCATCTACACCATAACTTTCACACCACACGCATGAGGACACCAAACATAGTTAAGAAAACTATTATTTATTATTAAAACAACCATAACTAAGGAAATAAATATGTACATTACGAGTAGGTAGCATTAAAGAGCTAAGCAGCAGAATTAATGAAATAATTTATGCTAGTTATAACTGAATTTGGAGCTCTTGATGAAAACAAGAAGGCAATGAAGGAAATTTTTCAGGAATACTAATTCAACGTATTGAACAAATCACATCAGGGATTTGTGCTTATGCAATAAGGAACTCGATTTCATTGACTCATTTATCAGGAATTATATATAGTTTCATAATACTAGGCGAAGGTAATTTAAATCCCTTATTTAAAAAATCCAATAATTTAGATGTTAATACTAGACGAAGGTAATTTAAATCCTTGATTTAAAAAATCCAATAATTTAGATGTTAATAAGTTCTAAAAAAAAAAAATACGATTATAGGACGCAAAACATAGAAATAATTTTACAGGCCAACAAAGTTTTAGGCCTAGATATGCTAATAGTTTTAAAAATCAACAAAATTACAGGCCAACATCTACAAATAATTCTGCAAGTCAGCAACAAAATAATAGAACTAATAACACATTCAATTTTCGAGATTAAACAAATGGATCGTGTCAACATAATTGCAGACCACAAAATACAAATAATTTTTCTAGAAAATACTCTAGGAATACTTGGACTAACAATATCAGTGTACATTATAGGTTCAGGAATTTTATCGGCCTACTCCCATGGAAGCAGATACCATGAGTCGGGTTAAGGAACCGGTAGAAACAAACCTTAATGACGGTTTTTTACCAATTAGCCTCGAGATACTATGATAAAAAAATAGTTATAATGCTAATACTGTTTGGGAAAAAGTGGTGCATTTCAGTAGATCCAGGTTCCACTATTAGTATAATGAAAAAAGAGCTTTGAAAATTTTAATTTACCCCTTGTAGGGAGAGAGATTACGGTCAAAAGTACATTAAATGGCATTGAGAAACCAAACATTAAAGTAAAAAGTCCTTGTTCTGCGGTATTTAATTACGAAAAAAATGCTATGATTAAATTACTATTGTTAGATTTCGACAAGCCATATGATTTGTTATTAGAAAATGACGTTATTTTCAAAAATAGAAGAATGATTCTTTTTCATATGAAAGCTGTTCAGGAACAGGTTTATTCATTGAAGTGAACAAAAAAACATTGCACTAGATCATCTAAAATCAGATGGAAAAAGCAAGATTGAAATTCTATTAAACCGATTCTACAAATTATTTTACAAAGAGGGCGATAATCTCACTAGTACAGAAACTGTGGTACATGAGATTAAGACCAAAATCAATCAGCAAATGAATTCAAGAATCTGTAGACTACCGCCAAAACACGAAGAAGAAGTAAGAAATCTGGATAATATTTTGGTCTTTTCTACGTCCTTGGAAGAGCATATTCTGTCACTTGAAAAAATTTTCGCGGTTTTAGCGAATCACAATCTAAAAATTCAAGCAAGCAAATGTAGCTGTCTTAAGAAAGTACCGAAATTTTTAGGACATACATTAACAAAAAATTGAATTAAACCTAAAACAGAAAAAATTATGTCAATAAAAGAGTTGGAGCTTCCGAAAACAAACAGACAGCTTAAAGGTTTTTTTGGGGGCTACAGGGTATTATAGGAAATTTATTAAAGACTATTCGAAAGTAGCCTATCCAATGACAAACTACTTAAAAAAGGGTTATAAAATAAATTCAAGAGATCCGCAGTACATAGCTGGTTTTGAATTATTGAAAACATTAATTTCATCACATCCTATTTTAAAATTCCCTGAATATGATAAGGAGTTTACTATTACAACGGATGCAGGTGCTTACGCAATAAACGAGTGCTTTCTCAACAAGGTCAGCCGGAGAACATATTGAAAAATATTTTCCGAAGAGATATTGACAGGGGCAAAGTGGATATTTTTCCAAAGTGGAGGAGACCGAATATCACAAAATTCAACTATTACTTATAAACATGTTTTCTTGCATTAGCAAGCTGCAATTCATAAAAGAAGAGCAACAGAAATTATACAAGAAAAAGATTTGCATAAACAAATTTCACTTTACCATTGTAATGAGTCAATGCATAGCGGAATAAACGAGTTTAACAATACAATTAAGGATAAAATATTCTATCCAAAATTAAGGGAGCATATACAGCTAATTATACGTAATTGCAAAAAACGCAAGCAAATTATATGTGACAGGAAACCGATAACGCCGAAGTTTAAACTAAAGAGACTCCTTCAGATAAACCTCTTTGAAGTTGGTCGCCTTGGAGTGGCGAAGGGGCTTAAGTAAGAGTAAAGTGTGCATCCCAAAGGAAACGCACTCTAACCTTACGAACTAAGAGGGACACTCCATAATTTCCCACAATAGTGATATGGATGAATAAACCCTAGGTTTTACGCCCATCTCCTATTGTGGAATTATGAGGATACCCGAACCAACACCACCCTAAGCCAAGGTGTCGAGGTACCTGTGCCAAGGGCTGAATGGTTAGCGGGGGGTAATAAATAGCTGATCGCGAACGGTCCCCTCCGATGCCCGGGCGAGGTCGGAGGTATAAATAGCCTTCTCTCCGTATACCGGCTCTGCGGACGAGTGACCAACCCTTTCCAGCTTACTCGTGGGACCAAAACATGAACGAAACCAAAAACAACACAACAACAACAACAACAACCATGACGACAACAGCGACGACTACGGACATGAGTTACAGGAATCCCATTACAGAATCCGAGGAGGACGAACTGCTTGCCTCCAGCCAGGAGACAAGTAATAGTACTACCGGACGTACCAACCAAAGTACACCGGTAGATACAGCAGAGAAAACAGCGAATTTAAGGGAGGAGGCGTCCACCTCCAAGGCTGCCATGAGCTGCCAAAGTGCACTGGCGGCTAAATCAGAGAGCAAAAAGAAACGCAAAAAATCCCAGAATCAGCTGAGGAAAAACCGGTACCAGAGGGCGGTCTTCATACAAGGGAAGATAGCCAAAGACCAGGCAGCCGGTACCCCAGTTGATGAGGCTGAAACAAAGCGCCTCAAATCTATTGTAGAGGAATATGAAAGCTACCTGAAAAGGAAGCAATCACAACCTCAAGAAGAGAGCGAACGGGAGAGCACTTCTCAGAAGAGAAATCGCGAACACAGCAGCACAACAACGGCAAGGCATTTCTGCGATGTAGCCAGAGATAGCCTGCAGGTGGCCATTATAGATGGGAAATCCTCCTCTCCGAGCACTATCCAGGAGAGATGGGTGGATATCGACGTCAGATTGTCGAGTATGGTGCTAAGCTATGTACTCGACAATCCTGCGGGTCCTCACCCGGAGTTTGACTCCTCTGAGACCCTCAGGGGCTACAGGGTCATCAAGTGCGCGGACCAGGCCTCGCTAGATTTCCTGACGGGTAGTGTTGCTAAAATTAGCAACGCCTTTGTAGGCCTCCAATTGAGGCTTATACCCGCCAGGGATATTCCAAAGAAGCCTCGGGCTCGCATTTGGTTACCCCCACTAGAGGAGCCAGGCGAAAAACTCCTGAGGTGCATTAAGCTGCAGAACAAATCTATACCTGGTATAGATGAGTGGCAGCTTATAAAGGAGGAGAAACCGAACAAAGCAAGCAAGCCAAAACTAGTGGCTATTTGTGATGAGTCCATTGAGGCTCTGAAGAAGACTGACAACAAAATCAGCTTCGGAATACGCAAGGCAAGACTAAAAATCTTCCAAGGCGACAAAGCGGCTGACGAAGACGACACGGAAGAGGTCGACGACGCCAGCCAGTTGCTAAGGAATGTGGGCATTGAAGAACCCCGAGATGCCCAATAACAACAACATAAGATGCGTACAGATTAACCCTCGAAGAGTGCTACAGCGAATCTGACAACCCTCGTGAATGAGGGGGGCATCGACATCAGCCTAATACAGGAGCCCTGGGTCAATGAAGACACCATAAAAGGGCTAAACAGCAGCAACTATAACCTGTTTTACACACGGAACAGAGGTAAACCTAGAGCATGCATTCTTATCAATAAAAGTATAAATGCATTTCTTTGTCCTAATTACAGCACAGCAGATATCACAGTGGTAAAGGTGGAACAGAAGGAAAAGCCCTTCTTCTTGGTCTCGGCCTACTTGGCCCATGACGAAGACATACCACCGGCGCCGCTCACCAGGCTAGTAGAGGAGAACAAGAAGGATGATGTCCTAATAGGGTGTGATGCAAATGCAAGGCACACCGTATGGGGTAGCTCCAGAATAAACACCAGAGGTGAGTCACTCTTGCAGTATATTTTAAATAGTAATTTAAGTATATGCAACAAGGGCGATAAGCCAACTTTTATCTTCCCAAGCTCGGATAGGTTTCCGGGATGGGAGGAAGTTCTTGACCTCACGCTATCAACAGACATAGACAGTCTCGTTGTGGATAACTGGAGGGTATCCGATGAGCCTTCCATGTCGGATCCCTCCTGGATACTCTTCAGCATCCGCGAGAGGTACAGTGCGCCTCTCACATACCGGAACCCTGGAAGAACGGCATGGGGAAAATTTACCAGTATAGCAACAAAATGCCTCGAAAAGGGAGGCAACAAGAGTATCAGAAATCCCGAAGAACTAGATTCAGAAGTAGAGAAGTTGGAAAAAATCTTAATCACAACTTTTAACAAAACTACTCCGCTAACAGTTTTGAAAAAGAGAAAGTCTCTTCATTGGTGGAACAGTGAACTCAAGAATTTGAAAACACAACTAAGGAAAGCTTTCAACGAGAGTTTTAGAACCAAAATCTGGCAGCCATATAAAGACATTATGAAGGAATACAAAAAAGCAGTCAGGAAAGCTAAAAATGACTCATGGCGATCCTTCTGCACATCAATAGAAAGCTGCAGAGAAGCCGCTAGGCTGAGTAAAATGCTATCCAAAGACCATATTAATACTGCCTACATTAGGGCGGAGGGAAGTGATTGGACCTTCTCGGCAAAAGAGTCCCTGGAGGTACTAATCACAACACACTTCCCCGGGAGTCAGCAAACACCTTCAACGAGGGTTCAACTAGAACCACCGGTGAACGCACCTGACTATCGAAGCCAAATAGTAGACAAAATGAAAATCAAATATGCTATAAATAGTTTTGCACCATTTAAAGCGGCAGGTCCTGACGGGATTATGCCCATAATGCTGCAAAAACTGGTAGAACCAATGGTTCTAAGGCTTGAAAATATATACAAAGCGAGCATTCAACTATCTTACATCCCAAGAAGTTGGAAAAGGAGAAAAGTTGTGTTCCTTCCGAAACCAGGCAGAAGAACACACGAGAATGCCAAGGATTTTAGACCTATAAGCCTTACCTCATTTATGCTGAAGGTAATAGAAAGGCTAATAGATCTACACGTAAGAACAATAATGGCGAGGAAGTTATCGAAGTCCCAACATGCGTACATAAAGGGCCGATCAACCGAAACCGCCCTTCACGAGGTGATAAGTGTGATTGAAAAATCACTACACCACAAACAATACACCATGGCTGCCTTTCTAGACATAGAGGGCGCCTTCAATAACATAGAAGTAAATACGATAATGAATTCTCTGGCGCATGGGGGCATAGATGACACTGTGTGCAGATGGATACTATCGATGCTCGAGAATAGGAAGATTATAGCTTCAAACGGCGCTGCAACACAAACAAGTTATGTGAGTAGAGGGACGCCTCAAGGGGGGTCCTCTCTCCGCTTCTATGGGTTGTAGCGCTGAACGAAATACTCCTCCAACTAAACGGTGGAGGAGTGAAGGCAGTAGCGTATGCAGACGATATAGTGTTGTTGGTATCAGGTCTGTTTCCTTCAACAGTCAGCGAGATTATGGAAAGAGCACTTCGTAGGTTAAACCTATGGGCTAAAAGCAATGGTCTAGGAGTTAACCCGAACAAAACAGAACTAATGCTATTCACAGGCAGAACCAAAATACCTCAGGTTCAACTTCCGGTACTAAACGGCACATCACTCACCCTATCCCCAACAGCTAAATACTTGGGGGTGGTGATTGACACCAAACTGTCCTGGAAAACAAACATAGAAAAAAGAATAAACAAAGCATACATGGCCTACTATACTTGTAAGAAAATCGTCAACAAGAATTGGGGCCTCAAACCAAGTATAATCATGTGGGTGTACACGGCGGTCATAAGACCCATACTTACATATGGAGCTCTGGTATAGTGGCCAGCGCTAAACAAACAATACAACATTAGGAAATTAAATGGAATACAAAGAGCAGCTTGTGCGGGTGTTACGGGCGCAATCAGGTCATGTCCGACTGATGCGCTTAATGTGATCCTGCATCAACTACCAATGGACATTTTTATTCAAAAAACAGCTACTACTGCGGCGATAAGAATAAAAGAATTGGGAGGTTGGAATCAGCAGAACAACGGACATAGTGTAATTCTAAACAAGCTCGCTATTAATAAATCAGACTACATTCTCCCAAAGTTGGATTTCAATAGACACTTCCAGGTGAAGATACCATCTAGACTGGAATGGAGAAGAGGTCCAATAGCAGAGGAGGATACTACCTCAGTCTATACCGACGGGTCCAAAATGGACTGCGGAGTGGGCACGGGGGTATTCTCCGCTGATCTGGGCATATCTCTCTCTATACGTCTACCGAACTCGGCTAGCATCTTTCAAGCAGAAGTACTAGGCATAGAAAAGCCTGCGAAGTTCTATTAGAAAACCACGGGAATATACATAAAGCAACTATATTCACGGACAGCCAGGAAGCCCTCCTGGCACTGTCGTCACCCTTGACAAATTCCAGTATAGTTCAAAACTGCAAGAGAGCACTAAGCTCAATAAAAGACAAGCTTCCACTAAACTTGATCTGGGTTCCCGGCCACAGGAACATTTTCGGTAACGAAAAAGCAGATGAGTTGGCAAAGGCGGGAGCTTCCCTCAACGAATCCGAGGCGGTGCTAATACCAAGCCCGCTAGGATCGATCAAAGGAGAGATCAGTAGACAATTTCAACAATTTGCAAATAACAGATGGAAAAACATTACAAAATGCGTCATAACAAAACAATTATGGCCAACATATGACAGGAAAAGAACCAACGACTTATTAAATAGGTCAAGAAGAAGTATTTACAGAATAACAGCTCCCACAACGGGGCACTGGGCATTTGGGGAACATGCGTCCAAAACGGGTATGCCCCACAACGACATCTGCCGTGGCTGCGGAGTAGCAGGGAACAAGGAAACAATCATCCACTTTCTCTGCGAATGCCCAGCTCTAGCACAGATCCGACACAAAGCACTCGGAATCCACCAAGCACCAAATCTTGAATGGATTTCCACCAAAAGCATATCGGATATAAGTAGTTTCATTGAAATCTCAAAATGGTTTGAGAGAGTAGGTGAAACGTAATAGCAGACACAGGAGGTTTCTACGAAAAGTGTACCAAAATGGCACATCAGTACTAAATGAGCCCGATAGGGCTGCACTCCTACCTACCTACCTACCTTCAGATAAAAATTAAACAATACATGTGGACATTTTTCATTTTAAAAAGCAGTCATTTGTCACAGTACTGACAGAAATTGGAGAGCAAAGAAGGCCATCATAATTGAACATTTCACGAAATTTGGGAATCCAAAGAAGATCATCATAAACAACGAATTCAGGGTCGAACAGTTGATTCAGTTCTTAAATGCAGAAGGACTCGAAGTACACTTAACAAAGCCAAACTCCCATACAGGAGTTCGGGGTAATGGACGAGGAGGACCGACAGGATGTAATTATTCATTTAGAAGTCATAGATTATCATAAATCAGCATTTTAACAATTCAATAAATTTAATGAAAACAAAAGTAAAAAATGACAGGAGTAAAATTATAAAAGAATTAAATCAGATGCAAAAAGAGGATAGAGACCTAGCGAAATTGAAACTAGTCAAGGTAGGAGTAGTAGTTGTGTGTTCGCTTTTCAAATACCAAAACATATTTTTCTATAGATTTAAAGTTAATTACATCAATGCCAAACGGGAGTAATTTAGAAATTCTCAAATAGATGAGGAAATAATAACGCTAGAATCTAAACATTATCAATAAAAAGCTAATACATTGTTAAGAAAATTAAAATTAAGTGAAAATTGTATTTTTAATGATAGTTGTATATTTAAATATAGTAATAAAACTTATATGCAAGAGTTGTCTGATGATACTCTGCTAGTTAAAAATGCCAATAACAATGAAATGATCCAAAACTGCGATAAACGAAAATTTACACTTCAAAAAAATTATATAATTAATTTTAGTAACTGTAAAATCGAAATAAAAAATAAGTCATATGGAAATTGTAAATAAGGATTTTTTTGACAAATACGTTTATCCTGTACCGGTATTACATCAAACATATCGAAAATGTAAATGAAATCAAAGAACTAAAATATCATAAAAAGATTTCATACGAAGAAAATACTATTTTAGTAGTCATTATAAAAATAGCAGTTATATGGCTAATCTTATGGATCAACAGAAATAATGTAAAAGTAAAATTTTAAATACAATAATTCAGGATAATCCTAAAAGCAACGAAGGGGAAGTTATGTATGACTGCCCTAATAGTTGTAAGTTGAAACCAACCATGTCACAAAGGCATGGATAAAAAAGTGAACGTGACGGAATATCACGAGTCAGTATTTTTTTAAGTATACAATAATAGAGATAGAATAATATGTAGCTTAAGGAGGCTTAAATTTTGGTTTTAATAAACAGTCGTTAAACAGAGATCTTACAGTGAAGTTATTCTTTTAGTCCCTATGGGCAAGAAAACTCTCAGATCTTAGGAAAAAGGTACGGAGGCTGTTTAACAAAGCGAAGCGTAGGGGGGTCTGGGAGGAATATAGGGGCAACTTAACCTTATATAATAAGGAAATTAGGTCTGCAAGCAGGCAAGCTTTTGGAGATTTTGTGAAAATGTCATCTTCACACCAGAAGCACCTACTTTTGACAACTCGTCTTACAGGAGTGTAGCGAGGGCACTGGAGAAAAAGAATGTGACAGCACCGGTGCGCAGATGGATAGAGGCCGTACTGCGCACCAGCATTGCTGAAACCACAGTAGGATATACAAGGATTCGTCTTGGCACAACAAGGGGCTGCCCACAGGGGGCTATCCCTTCCTGCTAGCAAGTCTTGTCGCGAACGACCTTCTAGCAGTGCCAGTTGTTTTGGGGATTAGCTGCCAGTGGTACGCGGACGACATTGTTATTATAGCCAGAGCCAAATTTGAGAACACTCTCTACGACCTACTACAAATAGTTTTAAAACTGCCAAAAGGGTGGTGTAGTGAGGTTGAGTTGAACATCAACTCCACCAGGTCGACCATCGTCCCGTTCACGAGACGTAGGTTCCTACGCGGTCTCAGGAACCTCACACTTAGGGGCAGAGAGATAGAGATGACCAACGTTGTCAAATATCTTGGTCTCATACTGGATTCCACTTAGCGGTGGAAGAAGCATGTTGACCTGACCTTGGTCAATGCGACAAAAGCATTAAGGTGATCAATCGGCTGGTGGGAAAATTTTGGGGCTGTAAGCTAAGGATTGTTAGGTGGCCTAGGCCTCAAAAACTTTTGCAATGCGCAGTTGTCCGACGGTAGCACAGTTATGCTTGAACTCACACGGCTTCATTTCGTGATTGGTCAAGTAGCCAAACACACACTTCTGCAAATGACGGCAGAGGGGTGTGGCAAAGGTAAGGTAATTCCGTCCCAAAGAATGAAAGAGGTAAGTGGAACTATACCATTGGCCCTTCTCCCGAGGGTCAGCATTAACTTCACGAAGCAGTTCAAGGTTACCCTTGGCAGCAAGGATGAGTGGAACGATTCCACTCTCAAAAACGTTGGAGAGAATCGGTGCTGGGATGCAGGTCACACACTAAGCTTTCCATACTAATGGGAAGTTTTCCGAGCATTTTCCAGGCAGAAGTCTTTGCTATAAGTCAATGTGTAGAGGTAAACCGCAACTATCACAAGGAGCGGATAATAATACTTAGCGATAGTCAAGCGGCACTGAGAGCGATCTCCGTCTACAAGATCAAATCGCTAGTGGTGCAGGAGTGCAGAGAACGGCTGAATAGTTAAGCGGAACGTAACCAGGTACACCTCGTCTGGGTACCCGATGATACAAAACAAAGTTATGAAAATGAGCATGAGCCTTCTCTAGACCTGAAAGATATATATTTATTTAGGTTAAATAGCTCTTCGTTGCCTTATTTCAAATGCGAAACGAATAGGGGACAAATTTTAAAAATATTAATAGACACAGGCTTCAATGAAAATTGTATTCAATCAATTTTAGTACCAAATCCAAAAAACGATAACCCCTTTTTTGCATATTCAGTTGGAGGTAAAACAGCCTTCTTTGGACCTGAAAGATATATATTTATTTAGGTTAAATAGCTCTTCGTTGCCTTATTTCAAATGTGAAACGAATAGCGGACAAATTTTAAAAGTGTTAATAGACACAGGCTTCAATGAAAATTATATTCAATCAATTTTAGTACCAAATCCTAAAAACGATAACCCCTTTTTTGCATATTCTGTTGGAGGTAAAACAAAAACCACCCAACAGACTTTTCTAAATTTCTTATTACATCTCTTTCAACTTTTCACGCAATTCTTGGAAATGATAGTCTAAAAGAATTATCAGCAGTAGTACATACTACAGATTTTATGATATTTGCAAATAGACGTAAAATTCAACGGTTAATTCAATTAAAATCCGTGATCAACATATAATATGAAAGTTTCCGAAAAATACAGAATTAAAAGCATAAAAGGTTATTTTCAGAACCCATCGAAAAATTAGCCTATGTACTTAGTAACAAAAATAACAATTCGAAACTAATGCAATGGAAATACATTCTAGGGAAATATATGTATTTATAAATTATAATATAAGCCTGCGAAATCCAACTTAGTAGTAGATGCACTTTATAGACTATTGAAAAATTTAGTAACAATTCCAAATAAATTCGTTGTTAGTAGCCACCAAATCCAGATGACAGTTCGTCTCATAATTTAATTCTTTCAATAGAAGCCCCAATCAATATTTTCAAAAACCAAATTTTCTTATTAATAGGACAAGAGGAGAGTTATCAGATTGTATTACCATTCCAAACATACCACAGACTTATAATAATTAAACCAAATTAAAATCAGAAAACTTATTATCAATTTTAAATAGACGATTCAACTCTTCGGTAAAAAATATTTACCTCAGAAGAAATAATAAAGACTGTAGACAGAATTCAAGAAATTTATCCAATACATTTTTGTAATTACAAAGTTATACATAGACAAACAAAAGTAAAAAATTTAGAATCAAACGAAGAACATGAAAACTAAAAACTAATATAACACAATGAGCACACCGAAATGTTACAGAAAACAAAAAACAAATTTTAGAAAAATGTTATTTTCCAAAAATTATAAAAAAAAAATCAAATCAATAGTTAAAGTTATTTGACAGACATCTATATAATTCAAAATTTCAAGCTACTCCCATTCCAAAATATCCAGGACAAATAGTACATATGTGTAGGTTATACATAGCCGATAAACATTTAGTATTAACAACAATTGACAAATTTTCCAACTCCGCACAAGCAAAATTATTAAAACCAAGATCTTCAGAAGACATACGAGAACTACTTAGACAAATAATTTTTAAATACGGAGTACCACAGAATATCACAATATTGTTGATAACGAAAAATCTTTAAATGGCAATTCAACAATTTTGATGTTAAAAGACCATCTTATGATTAATATATGTACACACAACACACTCCACCAGAGCTAACGGACAAATTGAACGTTTCCACTCCACTAAATCAGAAATATTAAGATGTTTCAAATCGGAAAATACAGAAAGATCCTTCCCAGAACTTCTAGACAGAGCAGTTATGCAGAGCAGAACAAAAACCTATCGAATTATTTACCAACCCCAAGCAATATGAAAAAGCAAGACAAAATAACGTACAAAAACTTAGACAGAAAAAGGAACAAGATTTAAAACCCATAACACTGGACAAACCATTGACATAAAAATTAATTAAAGATACAGCAATAAATTGTCTTCAAGGTATAAAAAAATAGGTTAAGTACAAGGTGCGTAAAGTAAACAGGACTTTAGAAAAAAACGGAACAAATGGGTTTTTCGGCGAAATCAATTTACTTTATTCAAAATAGTCTCCTTTTTCTTCAATACAGCTTTGTGCATTTTCGAAAAGCATATTTCGAATCAAATGTTGGATACTGAGCAATTTTTGGTCGTCAGTCAATTTGTGCGGAACAAACCGTGCACACACCTTCGTAAACCCAAATGTTCGGTCAAAATGCGATAAATCGATGTTTTAGAGATGTTTAATTTCATTACCATGAATTTAAATGATGACTTCGGCTGACTTTTGATGAATTCACGCACAGTTTCGATGGAATTTCCGGTGATCTCGGATTTTGATTGGCCCACATGTTGATCGTCATTTATGTCCTCACGACCACTTTGAAAACGTTGAAACCACTCGTTGATATAAAAAAATTATAATCAAATAAAAAATCCTAGAACAGAAAAATTTTAAAATAATTATTTGTACAGAAACAGAACAGATAAAATTTATACTTTTAAAAAAATAAAAATGGAAAAATATATAAATTTATTAAAAAAATTCATTCTATTAAACTAAAAAAAAAATGTTTCAGAAAATAATAATCAGCATGTTATTATAATCAAATTGATGAACGAATAATAAAATGACTATATTAACCAATTTAACAAATATGAATGGAAAAGAATTAAAAATATAATCTATAATATAAAAATGAATCGCAAAATGTGTTGCTAAGCGCATAACTCAACAACGCCTGGATCAATTTGGTCAATTCTCTTTTTTAATGTTCGTTGAAGTTCAGAGATGAGTTTTACGGTGAGAAAAATTCGAATAATTGCACAGTACAACAGCTAATCTGGGGGGTGAGAAATTCCAAGTCAGGGTGATGGTACTAGGTCAGTATAGTAAAACCCTCAAAGGGTTTGGCTTTCGTATGTATCAGATTTTTTTTATGACCTTTTAACTTTTAAATTAAAAAAAAACCGACACATACGAACGCCAAACCCTTTGAGGATTTTACTATACTGACCTAGTACCATCACCCTGACTTGGAATTTCTCACCTCCCAAAAATGTTCCACAGTGTTACCAGGAAAACCTTAAAAACAGCACTTTTCTTCAATGTTTGTTTGATAGTAACGTTAAGGCTAGAGAACTGCAGCACTAATTTTCATGAAATTTTCAAAGGTTGTACGGTGTGGATCGGGAAAGGTTAAGAAATAAAAATGTCTTATATTTTTCATGAGGAAAAGTTTGAAAATTATTTCAATCGTTCAGTTTCAGTGGTTTGCTCTTTTGTTCTGGTAATTAAAAAGAAAAATTATTGAAAATTATTCAGTGAAAACTTTATGTTATTTCACACATGGTGATCAATTACAGATTGAAATTTTTTACGAAGCCTCGAAGGGGTCGCGCTAACATGAACAAGTACTCCCAAGATGCGATGACATACGTGTGGAATTATTTACCGCTGTTAACCAGCAAGCGATCGTCACAATGTCACAGCACGACTTTTCAAACAGCAGCTACGATGTTTGATGGAATATATCTTGAATCAACGTATGGTATATATGGTGATGTTGGACACAGGATGTCCTCTGTTGAGTTGCAAAAAAGAGTTTTGCCGCACGCACACATTCTTTTTGGATGGTGGTTACACCAGATCAAATTGATGGAATCATTTCTGCGGTTATTTCTGATGCATCCAATATTATACGATGTGATGACAATCAATATGGTTCATGGACCTTGCCTGAGGTCCGCTTCGATTTGTATGCCTCACAATAAATATACGAAACAATATCCACGTGCTTTTTTTTCGGAAACGCAAACTGGAAATCAGAGATCAAGAGATGTTTAACTCCACCTTAACACCTGTTAACAAAACCACCTAAACTTTGTCAGTTGATCGAGTTCAGGAGGTTTTGACGTTTAGCAATTGGAAACGAGCGATGGCCAGATTGAAATTTTACCAAAAATGTTGAGTATTGGGTTGATAAATGCTCAAAAATTATTATTTTGTTCAATCTGGCCATAATGGAAAATGTTATAAAAAACGCAAATTTTGAAGCGCTCTCACACTGGAATAAGTTAAACATCCCTTTATCCCTGCTGGAAATGATAGATATCCGCTCTACTAGCGTAGCTCACCAGGCGGCAATGACAGAACATTTAGAATTCAACTGAGAGGAGTGAATATCGAAGTCGACAACACATGGACGTGCCATAATCGCCCCTATTGTCTAATTCA
The DNA here is from genome assembly GCA_037783105.1 of Bactrocera zonata. Lineage (NCBI taxonomy): Eukaryota > Metazoa > Arthropoda > Insecta > Diptera > Tephritidae > Bactrocera > Bactrocera zonata. The sequence continues at coordinate 1,233,046 of JBAWJQ010004943.1, read as the reverse complement.
CATTCAAAACTCATATCAATGTTGTGTATCGCAGTTTGGTGAAATCGATCAAATATGTTTGCAAGTACGTCACCAAAGAAAGCAACATGGTGGTTATTGGCATTGAACGAGATAAGGTCAGCAAGTACGATATATGTATTTTATGTATATATATGTAGTTACTTTAGCAATTCATAAATCTTTTCCGACTGTAGTGCATCTCGCAGTTCATTTGGAGAAGACCAAGGGGTGTATTTCAATCCAGAGAATACAGTACAGCCAACGGAAACACCGCCAAAAATAGAATTGATGTTGATGAGTATTATCTCGACTTGCGTAAGTGATCCGTTTGCGATAAAATTTCTCTATTCGGAAATGCCTTGATATTATACATAGAAGGCATCGTCGAAAAAATAGTTACGCAGAAAACAAGGCCAAATCCGTATCAATTTTACATCGTATTCGTTAAGAATTGGGAATGGGCAAATTCCGATCATCTTGATGAAGACGAAGCCGTGAATTATCCAGTGGAATTTCTAAATTCTTTGAAGAGGCTTGGTATGCCACCGCATCATTTGCGTCTCAAAGCTGGATCTGTCATTATTATTTTTCGCAATCTTCATGCGCCGAAATTGTATAATGGAACCCGACTGATTTTGACGCAGCTATCGAATATAAAAGGGCAGAGTGCTTGACTCTACGATTTCCTTTGAGTTCCAACGATTTGCCATTTTCCAGGGAAAACTGCGTTTGAAATGACAATCAATAGGACACAAGGATAGTCGCTAGAGGTGTGTGGCATAAATCAGTAAATGCAATGTTTTTCACACGGCCAACTATACGTGGCGTGTTCATAATTTCGAAAGCCATATTCTCTATAAATTTAAATACCGGAAAAGAAACCATAAAACGTTGTTTATCAAGCTGCGCTACATTGAAAATATCCCAAATAAATTATTTTCAACACAAAATAAAGTATTTAATTCAGCCTTCTTTTCATTTCAAAACACATAACTTCACGCAAGACAACGCCTGTGGAGTCAGCTAGTATATAAATAAAACTAAATGCTAACCCAAGAACAACAGCAAACACAGATGGTGTGAAGATAGTCTGGTAGATAAGAAGATACATGATAGTAATAAAGGATAAGCAGCACTGTGAAATTTTCCCGCAGATAAGAATTTTTGTAAATTAGAAGATAAGTATTTTTGTAAAACTATAAAAGCAATAAAATCTTTGAAATAAAGGGACACATTTATTCTGACACTCTAAAGAGCCGGTCGTCTAAAATTGACTGAAAATCTTGGTCACATTTTAACTACAGAAGGATTTAAACTGAATCCTAATAAAATAGAAGCAATTCAAAAATTAAAGCTTCCTGAAACAGTGAATTCATTAAAGATTCATTAAAGATTACGCTAAAATTGCTACTGGCATGACAAAATTTCTTAACAAGGGAGTTTGTATTAATATTAAAGATCAACAATTTACAGCCGCTTTTTATACTCTAAAAAGACTTTTAGTTAACGATCCAATATCAAAATATCCCAATTTCGAAAAGAAATTTAAAGTTGCAACTGATGCTAGCAATTTTACAATTGGTGCCGTATTTATGCAAGATGGCCATCCCATTTGCTATGCTAGCAGTACACTTAATGAACACGAGAAGAAATATAGCACAACAGAAAAGGAACTCTTAGCCATCGTTTGGGCAGTAAATTATTTTAGACCCTACATTTATGGCAGGCAATTCGATCTTTTAACAGATCATTTACCACTTAAGTGGTTACAAACAAAATATAAAGGAAAAGACATAAATCCTCGATTACAAAGGTGACTTCTGAAACTTGAAGAATACGATATATGTATTCAATTTATAAAAGGCAAAGAAAATACATTGGCCGACTTTCTTAGCAGATTAGATGTAGATTCTGGAGAAATCTGCCTCATAAATCAAACTTCTGAAGAAGATGATAACATGAGTACAGCAGCTACAATTCACTCTCGAGTAGAAGAATTAAATGACCATATCCCTACACTTGAATCTGTCATCAATCGTTTTCAGACTCAAATTATTTTATGTGAACATAAAGTAAGAGACACTGAAAAAATAGGTAAAAATCTTAAGATTTATATAAGCCAAGATGACGTTAATAGCGAATACATGGTAGACGTCTTAAGGACACATGTTAAAACTAAAAAAGCGGGAATTTTTTCAGAAATAGCTGACTCCGAATACAACAAAGTTCAACTAAAATTAATCGAAATATTTGGCAATAGTATCAAATTCTTTAAATGTTTATTTCATGCCAAAGACTTGTCAGATGACAAGTATATTCAAAAACTAAAAGAGTTAATACAAAAATATATAAACAATTGCGATATATGTAATAAAGTAAAGTATGACAGAAATCCGTTGAAACCTAAGTTTCACATAACACAAACTCCTACTGAAATTAATGATATTGTTCATGTTGATACTTTTACATTCCTAAGGCAAACTTTCATGACAACTGTAGATAAATTCTCAAAATTTGCAATAGCATTGCCTATGGAAAACAGAAATAGTTTGACTCTTGTTGAAAAACTTAGACAATATGTTTCTATTAAAGGAAAGCCAAGAAAAATTAAAGCTGATAATGAATTTAATAACGTTAATGTTAAGGATTTTTTTAACATAAAAAATATAGAGGTTAATTTTACCAAGCCAAATAGTCATACAGGGAGTTCGGATACAGAACGTTTTCATAATACTATTAGCGAAAAACTTAGAGCTGCTGAATTAGAATATAGGACTCTCTCAGTTCAAGAAAAAATGTTTAGATGTATCGAATTTTATAACATCGATTCATTCGGTAACTAAGGAAAGACCAATTTACTTAGAAAATGGGAAAGTAAATAAAGAAATAATATTCAAAAAATTAAAAGAAACAAAAGAAAAAAACATTATTAAACAACTTAAAGAAAAAAGAGAAAATGTTGTAATAAATAAAGAAGAAGCATTTGTTAAGAATTATGTGGCAGTACGTCATAAGAACGCACCACGATGTAGGAAGCTTAAACTAGATAATGTACATATAACCAATATTAAAAGAGAAAATAAATTTGCAGATCAACTGGACACTAATATTTTTGATACTAATGACAATGGCTCCAACAGCAATGTCCATTTTAACCATCCAACCGATTCATGAAAACAGCGGATATGTGGAAATTAGTACATCCAAAACGGAAATTGTAGTTTCATCAGAATTTATAATACACGCCATAGACCCTTATGAAATTTTATATTTAATTAACAACATGACTTTTAATACAAATCTCTTGAGGCCATTACATTGCGATTTACTTAGGAATGAACTCTTAATTCTTAAAACAAAAGTCAAAACCTTAATACCTAAATCTAGTGGGAATGGGCATAAAAGAGGATTATTTAATTTGGTTGAGACAATGAATAAATATTTATTTGGAATTTGGATGACATAGATAGAAAGGATATTGAGGATCACTTAAAGGTGATTGATCAAAATATGCACAATTCTATTACAATCTTAAACCAACAAGTAAAAATAAATAAATATTTTGAAAAAACATTTAAATATTTAAAAACAACAATAGAACAAGACAAGGAAAAAATACTAGATTATGAAAGAGGAAACGATAAAATTCTAAAGGATGCGAAATTTAAGCACAGTTCAATTAAAAGTTATTCAGCCCATTTCAAATGAACAAATGAGAGAAATTACTTCTGTTTCAGAAACAGTTTTTAATTACAATAATAAAACTTATACAAATGAAAAAGACAAAACACTTAATAAATTAAAAACTTCAAAACATTGTATTTTTACAAAAACATGTCTATTAATTAAGAACGAAATAACAGAAATAATTGAAATTGACGATAAAACATTAATATTAAAAAATTTGAAAAATACTAAGCTAGTACAAGATTGTGATCACAGGAAAGTAATACTGGAAGGAAATTATTTAATACACTACCAAAATTGTACACTAGAAATTAACAATCAAATTTTCTCTAATAAGGTAAAAATATTCCAACAAAGATTTTACTTTCCTGTAAATGAAGAAACTAATTTTACAAATTTCATTTGAAGAAATGAGACTGGAACATTTAAAGAACATAGAAAAAATAGAAGAACTTAAGTACCATAAGAAAATTAATTATTCAATTTCATTTGTAATTTTTATTATTATTTTACTTTTAATAAGCCTTCTCTTGTATATGTTAAGAAAACAAATGCGAATAGAAATTGTAAACAAACCTCAGGAGAGTTTTGTATCTAAGGGGGAAGGAGTTACATCCCATGCTAACCCAAGAACATCAGCAAACACAGATGGTGTGAAGATAGTCTGGTAGATAAGAAGATACATTTATTTAAGAAAACCAGAAGATATGTAAAATTAAGATATGAGAAAAAACACTGATCCTAAATAAATATTAAATGCAAATGCAGCCACATGATAGTAATAAAGGATAAGCAGCACTGTGGAATTTTCCCACAGATAAGAATTTTTGTAAAATAGAAGATAAGTACTTTTGTAAAACTATAAAAGCAAGAAAATCTTTGAAATAAAGGAACACATTTATTCTGACACTCTAAAGAGCCGGTCGTCTAAAATTGTTTCGTAATTTGCATGTACTTTATTGTAAGTCATATAAGAATATGTATATCCTTTTGTAACATTCATTTCATGTATAATCAAACTTTAACAGTAAATATGAAAACGGTAGTGTAAGAACAAGTAAGGAAGGGCTAATTTCGGGTGCAACCAGTCATTTTATACTCTTGCAACTTGCAAGAATCAAAGCCAACGAAATATTTTAAGGTGTAAAACCAATCATTTAGAGTAAAGTCAGCCGGATGTTCGACAACCCTGATATTACTTATATAGAGGATAGGCCATGTAATTGCTCAAATTCAACTATTTTTGGCACAAAGATACACTGTTATGGGTAAACCACGCTCCCTTGTTTTCACTGAGATAACTCACTTATTGGCCGATATATGCGGCAAAGTCACTCGTAAGTTCGAAAATCTTTATATTAGGTATATGGGACTCAGGGAAGTCTTGGTCCGATTCAACTCATTTTTGACATACCATTATAAGGAAGGATTACATCTTAATTTTAGTTATATATATCACAAATTGTCCGACCTTTTCGATTAAAAGTCAACTATGGGTACCAGGATCTAAATATTCGGTACCTAAGGGCTTGAACAGTTTTTATTGGATATAAATAAATTTTGCTTATAAAGAGGCAAACACGAAAGGCATTATTCGTGCAAAATTTTATCCATTTATATCAATTGCTTCTTGATATGTGTACTGGAAACTCAACGTTTCAAGTGGAATTCAAAGTTGTGCTACTTGGTTATTGTCTGACTTCGCTCATTTTCACAACGTGACATAGAAAACGAAAAAATATGGTATACCAAATTTTGTCGAAATCGGTCAGTTGGGTCTGCAGATATGGGAGTTCACCAAAAAGTGGGCGGTGCGACACCCATCGCCCAATTTTCATACCGGCTCTCATAAAGCTCTCTCATACCGATGCTATTTGGCGCATTTAGCTAGTGATTTATCGTGCTTTTAGTCGTTTTCAGCAATACCGTTATATGGGGAGTGAATAGAGCTTTCATCCGATTACGGAATAATCGCAGTATTGATAGGAGTTCATATAATATTCGTGCGGAACGAATTTTGTTGTTTAAGCTTAAGTGGTTTAAGAGATATATACATTAAACTTATTAGAAAGCGATGCCACTCCCATTTTTTTAAAATTTCTTTCCCCCAGGTGCCCCTGGCTACTTCAATGCCCTGTACCAAATATATTTGTATATATATCTATATCTATCTCGATTAGTTTTAGGTGATACGTACAACCACTAGGAGAACAAAACTATAATACTGTGTAGCAACTGGTTGCAAGAGTATTATAAACAGAATATTGTACAACTCCAATGTAATAACGAAAAATTTCTCAAAGAAACATCTTAGAAGACACATTGTTATTAATTCATAAAGATAATTAGTTTCTTAAATAAATATATTGTCAATTTTTCTAATTAAAATTGGAATAATATAAACGGTAGTAACAAATCTTTAAGATTTTTTATGAAACCGTCGAACGAGGACGTTCGAATCTAAGGGTACCGTTATCTCTTAAAAGTTTTATTTCTGTGTTGTGATTTTGTGAGTTTTTGTTCGTGATGGTAGTTGCAAATCGAAAACTAATTCTGCACAAAATGATCACAGAGAAAACTGATTGTGTGACAAAACCTCATCCTTGTTTGTTATATGAGAAAATGGTAACTAAATGTAAAAGATATATAGTTATGAACGACGAAGTTTAAAACAGCTCCCTGGTCTAAAATTTTAATACTCCTAGAATTGCGGCAATGTGGCCCAAAATTTAAATACAAAAAACTTACGATTTGTAGCTGTGGCGTTTGGAGCCGTGCTTTCGACACATCGTTAGCAATGACGTCCGATTTATTCTTGAAGGAATGCTTGCAAAGACGCTTCTTGCTATTTATTCAGCATTATCGGAAACCAATAAAGTTTTGGCCAGATTTAGTCACATGTCATTATTCAAAAACTGTAATTCAGCGGTACAATGATAATGGCATCGATTTATTTTGAAGGGACATGAACACCCCCAACTGGCCACAAATTCGCACAATTATGAAAAACATCTGTCTCGCAAAAAACAATGGTTTAATGTTTTTAAAATGGAATAAATCTTGCGCTGAAGTAACACCAAGTATTGTGCAGTGGGTTATGGGGGTGATTAATAAAAAACTTGCAAATTTATTCAAAATAGCGTATAGTAGTTTTTTTTACATTTGATATTATCTGGTTTGGTTTATTGCTTTTAACAAAATGACTTTTACTCATTGAAATGTGTTAACAAAAGACCGTTTTGAGTGAACCGAAATCGCGTTCAAGATCATGACTGCAAACATACAAAGGCACATTGACGGTGCATCATAAAATTTTGTTTTGTAATCGCTGGATTTGTACAACAATGCAATGGCTTGACCAGCCCCAAAGTTATATTCCATAAGTCAAAACTGGTCTGAACACGTGAGAGTTTCTACCCAATAGCCAAAACATGTTTCTGAATTTTATCTCTAATTCTTCTTTTTTCTTTTTGACATAAGCACTCCATCTAAGTTTTATGTCCAGGGTTATACCTAGGTATTTTGCAGTATTGTGATACGGTATTTGCACACCGCTTAAGTACAGAGGCATATATCCAGTATTGTTTTATGTGAAATCACTGTACTTAATTATACTCTCGCAACAAAGTTGCTAAGGAGAGTATTATAGTTTTGTTCACATAACGGTTGTTTGTAAGTCCTAAAACTAAAAGAGTGAGATATAGGGTTATGTATACCAAAGTGATCAGGGTGACGAGTAGAGTTGAAAGCCGGATGTCTGTCTGTCCGTCCGTCCGGGCAAGCTGTAACTTGAGTAAAAATTGAGATATCATGATGAAACTTAGTACACGTATTTCTTGGCTCCATAAGAAAGCCAAGTTCGAAGATGGGCAAAATCGGCCCACAGCCACGCCCACAAAATGGCGAAAACCGAAAACCTATAAAGTGTCATAACTAAACCATAAATAAAGATATTAAAGTGAATTTTAGCACAAAGGATCACATTAGGGAGGGGCATATTTGGACGTAATTTTTTTGGAAAAGTGGGCGTGGCCCCGCCCCCTAATAAGTTTTTTGTACATATCTCGGAAACTTCTATAGCTATGTCAACCAAACTCTATAGAGTCGTTTCTTTCAGGCATTTCCATATACAGTTCAAAAATCGGATAATAACCACGCCTTCCTCCCATACAAAGGTTATGTTGAAAATCACTAAAAGTGCGTTAACCGACTAACAAAAAACGTCAGATACACTAAATTTTACGGAAGAAATGGCAGAAGGAAGCTGCACCCAGGCTTTTTTAAATTGAAATTGGGCGTGGCGTCGCCCACTTATAGACCAAAAACCATATCTTAGAAACCACTCAACTGATTTCAATGAAATTTGGTGTATAATATTTTCTTAACATCCTGATGACATGTACGAAATATGGGTGAAATCAGTTCACAACCACGCCTTCTTCCAATATAACGCTATTTTTAATTCCATCTGATGCCTTCTCTATATAATACATACATATAAATGAAAATACAATTCAATACTCAAAGTACACAAATTGATTTAATCTAATTAATTTTACAGCAAAATAAAAAAATATGTAAATGACGGATAATGAAATCTCGATTATCACTTTATCATGCGAGAGTATAAAATGTTCGGTGACACCCGAATTTAGCTCTTTCTTACTTGTTTTATTTTCCATTTAGGATGGGTCCTAATATACAAAGTTTTATTTCTCTGTTTAATTCGAAAAAAGCGGTCTGAAAGGTATGATTTTAAAGTATTGTATTATTTCTTTGGTAAAAGCATCTTAATTTGGTTTCGAAGCCCACCATGACAAACTTTATCAAAGGCATTTTAAATGACTCGAGTTATTTTATGCAATAGTGGAGTGACTTTTTCGAAAGTCAAACATGCGCAGCAATCAGTTTTTTCAAAAGCTTTGAAAGTATTGGAAGGAGATGTGCTTGCTTTCCAGGTTTATTGAACATAATCACCTCTGCAATTTTCCAGTAAATAGATATGTACATAATGTAGTAATTTTATTTATAACGTTTTGAGGAAGCTGTTTTAGTATTTCGCTGGTAATAAGGTGAAACCCAGGTGATTTCAGTTTTTCTGCGTTTATCGTAAGTATGAGGTTCCATTTCTGCTGTATCGGATGTTCCATATGGTATAAAGATGCCTTCAAGGTACACCGAAATAATATTTTCTTTTGCTATATCGCTCTTTTTTTGTACACTTCCGAAGTGAACAAACATTCCTATGGTCGTTAGGTGAACTTTTCAGATAATACATAGCTGAGAGTTATATTTTTAAATGCCTTTATCTTATTGAAATCTCCGATGATTATGGTGGGTGGAGAAACAGCGTTTTGTTTATAAGATCACCTGCGTCAAACTTTTGATGCGGAGGGCTATAGCATGAGATTATAGAAAATTTGAAACCAAAGTTAATTTCTATCGCAATGACGCAGATGTTTGATAATATTGTGATAATTTTATGTTTGATTTGTTTTTTAATAAATAAGGCAATGCCATGTTTAGATGATTGTTTTGTGGTAAATTATGAAAATGACCGATGTATTTGTGGGGCGTATACGCTGTTTTTCTTACAGGGAGGTGAGTTTCCTGTAATGCATTGATTTCTGGAGAGAATTCATTTATGAGTAAATTTAAGTCTGGGTAATTGTTGAATTGACCTTTCATATTCCACTGAAGAATTCTCATGATCTATTCTGTGGTGGGGTTTTTGGTAGGTATCAAGATTGATAAAGTTGGAGATGAGTGAGGTTATTGTAGAGTAATCAGAGGGAGTTGTGGATGAGTCATCGACTACACTTGTTGTTGGGAGAGAGTACGTTGAATTTGTTGCGTTTACTATGGTTGTTTTATTTTCAATATTTGTGCTATTTGTTTTAGAGTTAGAATTTGTTGAGCTTACTGTGGTGGTTTTATTTTCGTTGCTTCGTTGTTCGTTTATTATTTTAGAGTTAGATGGTGAAGATGTAGGAGTAGAAGAAGAGATTTGCGCTCCTCTTTGGGTATTTTGTTTGTTATTAGAGAGATCTGTGTTTGTTGGATTGTTAAGTATGTTAGCGAATGAAGGAGATGAAGAATTAAAAACATGCGGTATATGTGCTTTGTGAATATTTACTGCTTCGCGAAATGAGCATTTATTATCTGTTTGAATTATTATTATTTTTTTTTATTTGGACACAATTTACTTGAGGCGGCGTGTTCAGCAGAACAATTTACACAGAGAGTGCGAGTATAGGGTGAGGGATTGTGTGTTGGTAATGCACATGTGTCGCATGTCGGGATCTTATGGCAGCGTTTTGTTTTTAAGTACTAGCGATCGGAGGATGGGGTCATGTGTAGAAGTTCACGCAAGTGAGGAAAGTTCTCTGATCGCCATTCACTTGGGAGTGGCCAGAAACGATTCTTTTACATATGACTCAAGCAGCTCACGACTTCCGGCCTTTGTCCAAGTATCCTCTGGGAAGCCTAAGAACATCCGTTTGAAGGCGAGCTAAAGTGAGAAGGCGAAACATTCCCTACTTAGGGTTGAGCGCTGGGTTTGGGACCCGCCACGTAAAAAAACACCCCCAATGAAAGGAAAAAACAAGCCTCGGATGAGTGCCCCCCTTTTTGATGACGACCATGGCAAACGAATTAAGGACTATGATTTGAGGGCATGCACCTGGAATGTCCGGTCCCTTAATTGGGAAGGTGCCGCTGCCCCGCTGGTTGATGTCCTCGTGAAAATAAAGGCTGACATCACCGCCGTCCAAGAAATGCGATGGACGGGACAAGGACAGAGACAAGTAGGTCCTTGTGACATTTACTACAGTGGCCATATAAAGGAGCTCAAGTTTGGTGTTGGATTCGTGGTGGGAGAGAGACTGCGTCGCCGAGTACTATCATTCACTCCTATGAATGAACATCTAGCCACAATCCGCATCAAAGCGAGGTTCTTCAACATATCGCTGATTTGCGACCACGCGGAACGACTTTCTACTCGGCTTGTACTCCTGCTCTCTGAGAGCACTCGTCAACAACTCGGTATAAGGGAACTGTGGGAGGGCATTTCAAACACCTTACGTACAGCTGCAACCGAAACCATTGGTTTTCGGAAAGTGCAAAAACACAGCTGGTACGACGAGGAGAGTCGTGTCACAGTGGAGAGAAAACAGGCTGCCTACCTCGCAACGCTACGATCGACTACAACACGTGCGGGATGGGATAGATACCGAGAGTTGAAGAGGGAAGCGAGACGCATTTGTTGACAAAAAAAGAAAGAGGCCGAAATGCGTGAGTACGAAGAGCTTGATAAGCTGGCCGACAGGGGTAATGCTCTAAAATTCTACGAAAAGATGCGATGACTTACAGAAGGTTTCAAGACCGGAGCATACCCTTGCAGAACCCTCAAAGGTGATCTGGTCACCGATGCCCAAAGCATACTTAAATTATGGAGGGAACACATCTCCAGCCTGCTGAATGGCAGTGAACGTACAACGCCAGGAGAAGGCGAACCCGATTCCCCAATCGATGACGATGGAGCAGACGTTCCATTGCCGGACCATGAAGTGGTTCGAATAGCGGCAGCGACAAAGCGGCAGGGGCCGACGGATTGCCGGCCGAGCTATTCAAGCACGGCGGCAAAGAACTGAAAAGGAGCATGCATCAGCTTCTTTGCAAAATATGCTCGGACGAAAGCATGCTCAACGATTGGAATTTAAGTGTGCTATGCCCAATCCTTAAAAAAGGAGACCCCACAATCTGCGCCAACTACCGTGGGATAAGCCTCCTAAACATCGCGTACAAGGTTCTATCGAGCGTATTTTGTGAAAGATTAAAGCCCACCGTCAACAAACTGATTGGACCTTATCAGTGTGGCTTCAGACCTGGTAAATCAACAACCGACCAGATATTCACCATGCGCCAAATCTTGGAAAAGACCCGTGAAAGGAGAATCGACACTCAACACCTATTCGTCGATTTCAAAGCTGCTTTCGACAGCACGAAAAGGAGCTGCCTTTATGCCGCGATGTCTGAATTTGGTATCCCCGCAAAACTAATACGGCTGTGTAAACTGACGTTGAGCAACACGAAAAGCTCCGTCAGGATCGGGAAGGACCTCTCTGAGCCGTTCGATTCAGACAAGGCGACTCCCTATCGTGCGACTTTTTCAATCTCCTGCTGTAGATAATTATTCGAGCTGCAGAACTTAATCGAGCAGGTACAATCATTTATAAGAGTGTACAGCTGCTGGCGTATGCCGATGATATTGATATCATCGGCCTCAATACCCGCGCCGTTAGTTCTGCTTTCTCCAGGCTGGACAAGGGAGCAAAACAAATGGGTCTGGCAGTGAACGAGGGAAAGACGAAATATCTCCTGTCATCAAACGGACAGTTTGAAGTTGTAGATAATTTCGTCTACCTTGGAATTAGCGAAAACACCACCAAAAATGTCAGCCTAGAAATCCAACGCAGGATAACTCTTGTCAACAGCTGCTACTTTGGACTGAGTAGGCAATTGAAAAGTAAAGTCCTCTCTCGACGAACAAAAGCCAAACTCTATAAGCCACTCATTATTCCCGTCCTGCTGCATGGTGCAGAGGGTTGAACGATGACAACAACCGATGAGTCGGCGTTGCGAGTTATAGAGAGAAAAGTTCTGCCAAAAATGTATGGTCCTTTGCGCATTGGCCGCGGCGTATATCGCATTCTATGGAACGATGAGCTGTACGAGATATACGACGACATTGACATAGTTCAGCGAATTAAAAGACAGTGGCTACGCTGTCGCTACGCTCGTACGTATGGACGGAAACACTCCAGCTCTGAAAGTATTCGACGCAGTACCCACCGGGGGAAGCAGAGGAAGAGGAAGACCACCACTCCGTTGGAAGGACCAAGTGGAGAAGGACCTGGCTTCGCTTAGAATATCCAATTGGCGCCACGTAGCGAATGGAAGAAACGACTGGCGCGCTCTTGTTGACTCGGCTATAATCGCGTAAGCGGTGTCTACGCCAATAAAAAAGTAGAAGAAGAAGAAGTAGCGATCGAAGCTTAAAAGAACCATGCCACTTGGGGTGGCACCCCAAGAACACCCTGTTCTTTCAAATTTTTAATTATTTCATTGTCAGAGACTTGATTTAAACACGGAGCGTAGAAAGTGCCTTTTGAGGAGTTTAAATTTTAATGGAGTTCAATTTTTACACCACAAATGCCAATGAGGTGTTTTGTTGCTGTGAATTTTTTTGCAATAGTTCTATTTTTTACTAGGAGTAGTAAATTGCCGTCTTTTAGTTCACTAATTTTTATTATGTCAGAACTAATATGTTTTAGAGCTTCATGCACAGCGAAGTATGAAAATTTATTTAAAGGTTTGCTTGTTTCACTTGAACTTACCAACACATGCTTAGGGCTATCTTTGTTTGTTGTTGGTAAAGTAGGAAATAATCCATCCTTCGATAATTGCTCCAATTTTTTTTCTCTTTGGTTGGGGACTTCAAGATAATAGGGCGAACCTATTATTTTCTGAAGTAGGGGACATTTTTTAACGATTTTAATTCAAATAAGATAATTCACTGAATTTCACTAACAAATTTGAGGGAATAGAGTGCGATGAGGAATGAAATAATACACTATTTTGTTTTAACTGAATTCGCAGACAATACAACTGAGAGCACAACCGTTTACGTCAAGTGTCAGTCGATGACTGTCGTGGTGTTAGTAATACCTTTTTGGGATCAACTAGATGTTCACTGGTAATGTTTTTTTTTAATCCCGGAGTACTGGCCACTGCTTGTGTACATACGAGGTATGTTCAAAAAGTATCGCAAATCGTAACTGACAGTTTTCTTCGATTGCAGGGCGTGGTGCATCATAAGTTCTTGCCACAGGGAAGAACGGTCAATAAGGAATATTACCTGCAAGTTATGCGCAATTTGCGCGAAGTAATCCGCCAGAAATGCCCGGATTTGTGGAAGAACAAAAATTAGCTTTTGCACCACGATAACGCCTCTTCTCACACACATCGTTGCTTGTGCGCGACTTTTTGGCCAAAAACAACACACTAATGATGCCGCAGCTACCGTATTCCCCAGATCTGGCCCGCTGTGACTTTTTCTTGTTCCCTAAACTGAAGAGGCCCATGAAAAGACGACGTTACGCTTCTCTTGACAAGATCAAGACGGCATCGAAGGAGGAGCTGAAGAAGATAACAAAAAATGATTTTTTGAAGTGCTCGAAGATTGTGTATAATATCTATCATGGGGCTTACTTTGAAGGGGACAAAATAGATATTCATGAATAAATAAATAATTTTTGAAAAAACACAAAATTCGCGATACTTTTTGAACACACCTCGTAATGACAGTCTGTCGCACGGCTGTCCCATTTGCAAAGGAAGTAACAATATTTCGTATATCCAAGAAGAAGAGATATTACTTTTAGGTCTCCACATATTCCCCAACCATACTTATGATAACGATATGCTCTAAAAGAACTTTCATATTCTCATATGATTCCTTCATATAAATCGCATGAGCTAAAGGCACAAAAGGATATTTATTACCGTTATGAACCAATACTGCCTTTTAACTAAATTTGGAGGAATTAATCAATAGACACCAATCATGTGGATCATGTTTCTGTCCTAGTGCGTTAAACAAAAGGTTAACTTCTGAACAGTATACTAGATCCCCTTCTTGAGGAAAGAAATTTGTGAGGTCTTTCTGCCTTTTTCTGTAAAAAGTTATATTTACATCACTTTGGAGAAGGTTCCTAGCTTTTAGTCCGGATGCTAAAGGTTCGGACTGCGATTTTGAAAGGCTTATATCTCGAACTAAGCCCTTAAGATCACATCGTGAAATTAGATGCGGCACTGTTCAACATCCTGGTAAATCTAATAAAGGATCGGTTGTCATTTCCTTTGCGGTTTCTGTAACATCACTTGAAAAACAAGTCGATTCTGGTTCTTCATCGAGACTCCTAGATTCTGCTGCTTTTGGAATAGGAAGTTCACTGATGGTAAATTACAGTACTTAACCGTATGTTTAAATATCTTCCAATATCTTTAATATGCGTGAGGCAAAAATAGTAGTCTGTAACATGGTCTTTAGGTTTTCTCCAAATCATTGGCACTGCAAAGGGAATTTAAGATTTCAACCTTTTAACTAAGCTGTTAACAATGTTACGCAAGTTTTACAACAGATATGAGGGGCCATACATTGTCTTGGTCCCCAACTTTAACACTAAAATACAGTTCGTAAGCTTTTAGCACAAGCGTAGAAAAATTACGTTTTTGCGATTTAAAAGTTAGTTCTCCGCACACTTAACAAAAACCGTTGGCACTTTTTACGCACTACCTAGGCATTGTACCTTAAAACCTTAAATACAGTAATTTCAAAAACGTAAAATAATGCGAACTCAAAAGCGTTTTGCTTTCCAACCATAGAACACGTAACTGATTCGGACACCGTTAGTCTACTGATAAATTTTGTAGAATAAAATAATCGTCAAATACGCTGTTTACTTCAAAAAAGCAGGCAGAACCGGTCTAAACCGGATAAATTCCTCATAGTATGAAAATATGAGATGATGCAATATAATAAAATTTTTTGTATTGTAAAATCTAAAGCCGCAGGTTACAGAATATCTGTGGGTGATAGAAAAATTCTGTTATCACATTTGACTTCAGAGTATTAAACTGCATTAGAAACACCTAAGAATTTTCATGTCACAAATTATGTGTCTACAAGTGTTATTTTGGAAATATTTCATTCGATGCTTTCAATAACACATTTCATAGATTAACTGATATTTTCGACAAAGCGTTAGCCATAAGCAAAAGCTAAGCGTGGAGCGTGCAAGTTAACGACAGCCTCCGCATAACAACCCTACCGTAACTGTAAATAAAATTGAATCTTTGCACTTTCCAATTACATTGTCTCATTAAGTAAAAATCTTAATTAACGTTTTGATTATTTAAGAATTCGATATGCTTTTTAGATTAGATTAACTGATATTTTCGACAAAGCGTTAGCCATAAGCAAAAGCTAAGCGTGGAGCGTGCAAGTTAACGACAGCCTCCGCATAACAACCCTACCGTAACTGTAAATAAAATTGAATCTTTGCACTTTCCAATTACATTGTCTCATTAAGTAAAAATCTTAATTAACGTTTTGATTATTTAAGAATTCGATATGCTTTTTCCGTTCTTAATCCAATAATCCATTCTTATCAAAACAATATCGCTCGCTCTCACAAGAAGGCACAACAATAACAATTATAAAGAAAACAGAACGCTTAACGTTCTGCTGAAATATGCTGTAACATCTAACATTGTAATTAACTCTTTGTTCTGGATTCAATCAAGCTGATGCTTACACTTCAGCTTTAGCTTTAACATTAAGAAAATAAGACCAAAATGTATAAATATTAGTCTTTCAGAAAAAAGGATTAGATTTGTATTTGACAATCCACGGGAAACACACGAGTTCATATTTCATCCGCGCGTTCGCAAATGAAAAAAGCATATATTTTATTTTAAATTCCCTCGTCGCGGGCATTAATTGGCGCCCAACGTGGGGCACGAAGTCAAAAGTGCCTACTAAAGTAAAAAACGAAAAATAGTTCCGCACGAGTTCAAACAGTGCCTACAAAACAAGATTTTTTTTTTATAATTTATTAGAAAAGTAACAGTGACCAAAAAAGTGTAGTTGAAAAAAATTTCACTAACTAAATAACGAAAATAACTGCGTGTTAATAACCAAGCAAAACCCGAAATAGATTGTGTAAGAACAAGCAACGAAGTGACAATCGCAGGATAATAAAAACAAGATATTTAAGAATTTTTGTTTAAATAATTGATTTAAAGAACAATAATTAAAATAATTCAAGAAATAAAAAATGTTTAAATAAGTGATTTAAAAATCAATAACTAAAATAATTATTCAAAACATAATTAATCAACAAAATACAGAATTACAAAAACTAATGGTTCGTACAACCAATAAATTACATAATTAAAAGCTACAATTCACCACCCTAGCGGGAAACCTCCAGCTTATAACAATTTGAAATTCTCTGGGACTCACCACCCAAGGAACCCTCCAGGAATTTATAAAAAAATTAATCCAACAAATACATTTTTTTTTAATAAAATAACAATTAAAGGCTCGACCAGCCATATAACAAAAATATATTGAAACCGCGATTCACCACCGCAAGGAGTTACCCTCCGGTTTATAATAAAGCTTAATTCCGCGATTCTGAACTCCAGACCCTCCAGAATAAAAAAACACCTCTTTCTAGAAGGGATAAGATAAAAATAATTAACAAAAAATACTAGAAACTGAAAATTAGACAAAATGGCTAACGGTGACGCTTTGACCGTAGACCTAATAACTCGCCATATTGCTGATAGTAATATAGCATTACCTGAGGAAGTAGAGCAATTACTTTCACAAATAGTAGTCAATACCAATAGTGCAACCGTTTTTTTAGCACAGACAATAGACGACACTATAGCATGTCAAGAATAGTTAGACGTAGTTAAATCCGTACCTGAATTTACTTGTAGGATGAATTTATATGTTAGTTGGAGAAAGGCAGCGCTTAACGCTATGAGCCTGTACGTGAGGAGCAGTAGGAAATACTTTGCTGCACTCACAATACTTAGAAATAAAATAACGCATGATGCAAACGATGCATTAAGAAACCATGGAACAGTCCTAAATCACAATACTTAGAAATAAAATAACGCATGATGCAAACGATGCATTAAGAAACCATGGAACAGTCCTAAATCTTGATGCAATTCTATCTCGTCTAGACTTTGCATACGTGGACAAACGTCCAATACATACAATACATCGAACGAGATTTAAGCATCTTAAGGCAGGGTGCGATGTCGGTTGTAGAATACTACAACCTCGTCAACAAAAAACTGACGCTATTAATAAACAAAACAATCATGACACACGGAAATAACGCAGACCTGACAAAAGAATTAAACAAAAAGAATAGGGAACATGCCTTCAGAATTTTTATAACAGGACTAAATACCCCACTAAGAGACATAATATTCTCTTTAAACCTACAAGATTTACCAGACGCTTTAGCAAAAGCTCAGGAACTCGAATCAAAAAATCAAAGCTCCCGGTTTGCTCAAAATGTCATGTATGATAGAAACAATGTATACAAACAATAATTTAAGATTTCCTCAATATAATTTTCCAAAACCAACTCCTATGGATATAGATCTATCTGTATTTAGACTTTATAATAGAGATTTTAATGTGAGGGGACAACAAGGTCATAGCAATTTCAATCAAAATATAAAATCTATACAAACGAATGCAGACTTTCAGGCCAATAGGGGACAAAATCAGGAAGCACATGGGGTTAAGCGGCAAAGAGAAAGTAATCAAAGCATTCACCCGCAAGAGAAAATTCAAAGAATTAATAATATGAATGAGAGTCATTTTTTAGGTGAAAAGGGGACAAACTCCCCTATCTCAAATAATATGAATTCAAATTAAATAAAAACTTAAAAACTCTAATTGATACGGGAGCAACCTCATGCTACATTGAAGCACTTATCGATGTGTCCAATAGGAAAATTCAATATAGGGTAAAAAATAACATGGAAAATGAAAACAGATACTTGCATTTTTTTTAAAAACACAACTCAGGAACAAGAAGCTTCCAAAAAACTAGCCGAGAAAAATATCGGTAATATTAAAAATTAAAAAAATATTAAAATTGAGGAACAAAAAATATTATATTAAAAAATTTACTTTGGTCCTAAAACGCCAGCTGAAGATTTGTACCAGCATAATGAAAATAAAATAATTATAAAGAAAATATTGTGGAACGAAAAAGTTCTACAAAGCCAGCCGAAGATTTTACCGGCAATATTATAGTTAAAGAAATTTTTTTTAGGACAAAAAGGCCCTAAAACGTCAGCCGAAGTTCTTACCGGCAAAATAAAACAAAAAAAGAATGGTGAAAAACCAAATAAAATATGAAAATACAAAATTTAAACTACTTAAGACAAGAAAATCTTAGGACGCCTGTCGAAGATAGTACCGACGATAAAATCAAAAAATAAAATCCAAAAAAAGGAGGTATTAATGTGGGATGGCCGATTAAATTGCTGATTAAAACACCGCGTTTTACTTGTGTATGAAATGATTACAAATGAAATTTATTAAATTATTAGTATGACCGCAAAAAAATAATTGCAATGGCCGGAAAAAATATGAAAGATTAAATAGCGATCGCGTCCGCTGTGATCTGCTGTGGTCTTGCGTGGTTGCCGGTGGTCTGTCTGTTTGTCTGTCCTTAATTCTTCTTCGTCCCTACTATTTCGCTGTCATTCCAGTCAGTTCGCTGCTGTCACATCTTTTCCTACACAGTGTTGCATTTCTATTTCAGTCTTAATGTCCGTTTACACAGTCCTACATTCGGCTATACGGCCCCGAATGATGGGTTCCACTTATTCATAAATTCAGCAATTGTTATCGTGCGCCTTGGCCGCTCATGATCACCGATCTTCTCGACTTCATATCTTCCGTGTTCCATCTTCTTTACAATTCTATATGGCCCGAAAAATTTTGCTTTAAGTCTCAATCCTGCTCCATACTGCGTTCGCTTGATGGCTACTAGTTCGTTTTTATTATAGTCAACCTCTACTCTTCGCCTTTTGTTGAATGTTCTCCTATTTTCCTGCTGAATCCTAGCAGTATTGCGTCGTGTCTCCTGACGAATTACCTCGCGTTCTGCATCGAGTTCTTCGATGGCTGATTCCTCCAGCAATTCGATTAAATGTGGTATTCCTTTCCATCGCATCTCAAGTCCAGTCATAATTCTAAAGGGTGATTGTCTGGTGCTTCTAGGCGGCGTGCTGTTGATTATTTGCTGCACATGATCCACGTGCTTGTACCAGTTTCCAGAACTCTCGTTGTCCAACTTAGCTATCATCGGAATAATAATTTGGTGCATGCGCTCTACTTGCCCGTTTGCTTGTGGCACTCCCGTAGCTATTAATAAATGCTGGATTTCCTCATCCTCGCAGTATTATTTAAACAAATTCGACGTAAAGGCCGCGCCTCTGTCTGTTATGACACGTCTTGGATTTCCGAAAACGGCTGCTCTTTTCTTTAAGCATTCGACGACTGCATCAGCTCCTGTGTTCTTAGTTGGATATAGCCAAACGAACTTGGAGAATGCGTCCACTAACAATGATGTAGTTATATGCCTTCTTTGTCTACTCCAGGGGCCGTACGTGATCAA
This sequence comes from Bactrocera zonata, assembly GCA_037783105.1. NCBI lineage: Eukaryota > Metazoa > Arthropoda > Insecta > Diptera > Tephritidae > Bactrocera > Bactrocera zonata. The sequence continues at coordinate 1,213,067 of JBAWJQ010004943.1, read as the reverse complement.
GATGTAGTGTTCCCAAAAGCTTGTCCTCTTTACTAATGGGATTTAGGAAATCTTCTTTCTTTCCCGACTTCGTGTCGTTGACGATACACTCTACGCAACTTCTTACAACCTTTGTTGCCTTTCTATTTAAATTTGGTATATAAAATATTTTTTCTACTGCTTCTTCCGTTTTGTTGATGGAAAAGCATCCTTGCCTATGTGCCATTTTGATGATTTCGTTTTCAATAACTGATGGAACTACCAGGAGTTCCCTTGTTGAATCCTTATACTGTACTCCATGTTTGATATAAAAGTCTTCGTAGTCGCTCTTCTCCAGAACTTTCAACACAGCTCGTATCCAATCGTCCTCTTCCTGTGCTTGCTTCAGCCGATGGATTAGGGAATCTTCTATAATGAGACAAGATACCCTGCTCAACGCATCTACATGTCGCATTTTTGAACCGTTTCTATGTCCTATCTCGTAGCAAAAGTCTAGTAGGAACATTGCCCAACAAGATACTCTTAATGGCACATGTCGTTTCCGCATCGTCATTGCGAATGCATTACAATCTGTTACTATCTTAAAACTTATCCCCAACAAATATACTCTCCACTTCTTAAGTGCTTCTATAATCACTAGTACTTCGAGTTCGTACGAATGGTACTTTTCCTCGGCTTGTTTTGTCTTCTGACTCATGTATTGAACTGGATGGAACGCTTGATCGTCGAAATTCTTCTGAAGTAGAACTGCTCCGTACCCGGACATACAAGCGTCTGTATGTACCCCAGGTACTGCTTTCGGATTGTATAACATTAGGACTGGTGCGCTGATCAATGCTGACTTCAACTTCTGGAATGCCTCCAACAGCTTGTCACGCAAATCGAACTTAGCTTCTTTCCTGAGTAGATCCGATAGCGGTTTGGCTATTACTTCTAAAGTATGATGTCAATCCCAGGAATCTCTGCAAAGCCTTCTGGTCATGTGGCAATGGGAAATTCCTAATCGCTTTCGTTTTTGCATCAGATGGTTTTATTGAACCGTCTTCTATAACATAGCCTAGTAAGTCTATTTTACTTATAAGAAACTGACATTTGTCCCATTTCATCCCCAAACCATATTCTTCAGCTCTTCGAGGAACTCCTTCTAAACTGTATATGCCTTCAGTGTAATCCTTGGAGGAAATAACTATATCGTCCATGTAAGCCACCACAGTATCGTCTTGTATAAGATCTCTAAATACTGCTGAAATAAATCTTGAAAAAACTGCCGGCGAATTCGATATACCAAAAAACACGTATTGGAATTCATATTGCCCATTGCATGTAACGAATGCGGTGAACTTTCTTGAGGTAGGCTCCACTGGGTCATGGAAAAATCCATTCCTAAGATCCAGTGTCGTAAAAACATTAGCATCCTGTAACTTTTCGATAACATCGTCGATATTTGGCATCGGGAAGTTTTCGCGAACTATCTTTGTATTTAATTGCCCATAATCGCAACACAAACGTTTCTTTCCATCTATCTTCGAAACTAACACCACTGGTGACGCATAATTTGAATCACTGTGTTTAATGATCCCATCCTTCAACCACTCCTTAACTTGTTCATCCACTTCCTGTCTATCGGTGTATGACATCCGTCTGGGATTTTCATATACTGTGGTGTCATTTCAAAGTTAGATCTTCATCTCTACTAGCTTTTCGAATTGCTCGTAGACTTATAATTGGCTACCATTCTTCTTACTATAGTTGCATGCTCTTTGTTGAGGTGTAAAAGATCGACTTCGTCCACAGATACCTTCTTCCTTCCTACGACCATACACAGGGTTCCAAACTCTTCGCTCAGTTCAGCAATCCTGTTATCACGTTCATCAATTGGGTTGTTCCCAGCATCAGTGCCCATTTGCGCAGTCTCATGAACCAACTTCGATTTCGCTTCTGAAATTCTGAACTCCCTCGTCTCCTTAGCCACAACAGCGCCCTCGCTCTCATTGTTTGCTACTTCCAAAGCCCTTCTACCACGGATTTTCCTGCGATACCTCCTAACGGTTTCCATATACTACTCCTCATCTTCGTACACCCTTGTGCCCGCGTTTAGTTTCACTTCATACTTCTTAGGCTTCGCTGACCCAACACTGCGATCTTTCCTTACTACTCCAGTATTCACCTCCTCCTTGCTCTGTGGCTTCTCCTCCACCTTCTTCTGCCTGAACTCGGCGCCATCTTCCATAGCGAAAAAATCGACTTGTCTCCGAACTTCGTTACCAATCACGAGCGCATATTTGATGTCTCGCTCTCTCACTACGTGAAATTCTACTTCCAACTTTATGTTGTGTATCTCGATGGATGTGGTAAATTGTTGTATTGTTGTAAGTTTGCTGGTACCGATACCCATCAACTGTCGTTGTGCACCACTTAAGTCAACATCCGGATTAAGTATGTTTAACGTATCGTAGCGTATAATACATAAGTCGCTACCTGTGTCGATTAATGCCGACGCAGATTTTCCGTTGAAACTTACATTCTTAAACATCAATCCACTCCGCTTCTCCGATTTTACGATTTCTCCTTCATTCGTTATACTGTTGACGCTGCTTCGTTCCGATTTAGGAGTTTTCCTTCCTGCCTTACAGTTAGCTGCACGATGACCCTCTTTACCGCAATTGTAACACGACGTCTTCTTGCGTGAACAGCTTCTAGCGAGTTGTGTTGAATCCCCGCAGACAAAACATTTTCTGCTAGATGGAACTGCTTTCTGAAAATCCTTGTTTGACGACGATGCCTTTTCCTGGTTCCCATTCATGGGTTGTGACTGAAAGTAACGTATCTTCTCGTATACCTTGATCTGCTCCTTCAAATCTAGTATAGTTTTTCGCCTGGTATAGGTTGCTTTTGTTCGACCTTGAATTCAGTATGCCTTCGATGAAATATTCTATTAGGCTTGAGTCATCTAGCCCTATCGGTTTCCCCAACTCCATTAAAACGTATAAATTTTCTCGAAGATCTTCCCCATGTCGCTTCCGACGACTACGTAAAGTACGGTGTACTTCAATCGATGATAATGCTATACCAAATTCCTGCCGCAGCGCTAGTTTTAGTGAACTCCAGCTGCTTATTCCTATTTGGCTTCTTATGAAAATCTTTGCCGCACCCTTCAACAGTTGTTTTGTGTAGATGAATTTTTGCAGCTCGCTCCAACGCACTGCTGATGGACGACCTGTTCCTTTAAACGAAGTCATTGAGTCTTCAATATCTCGAAGAGTAAAGTTGAGGTATTCGACTCTAATCTCACGCACACTTCGTTGGCTTGCTACCTCTTCCACATCAGTTTCGGAACCATCACTCACAGTCAGGCCGAAATGCTCCATCAGTCTGTCTTGTAGTGACGATAGCCCTAAATCGCCTAACCTTTCCTTCAGACCGTCAACAGTCAGCTCAAAAATTTCGTTGCGGTTCATAATTTACAATGTTGTTCAAAAATCGATAATATTCTAAAAATCTTTATTTTAGTAATAATATATCCTTTTAGCTTGCGTTACAATATTCACCTCTTCCGCATACAATTCTGAACTTTTATGTTATTCAGTTCGATCGCAATATCAGCGTTTACAATTTCCATTTACAATTTTAATAAATTGTTTGTTAAATAAGATTCATTACAATATTCGTTTTAACTTTTCCACATAAAGTTTTTATTTTCATCAATAAAAGTTTGTTTCGGTATTCGCCATAAATTTTCACAAAAATATTCAATAACTTATTTTACGTTATTCAAAAAATGTACAATTGTATATCAAAAGACTTAGCTGTTTCTAAAATGAAATGTAACGCCACATCCAACGATGTACTATACTTTACCGCACACACTGTATATGCCCGCCGTTACTGCTGCTGCTGTTGCTGTTACTGACGCTGATGCTGCTGCTACTGCTGATGCTGCTGTTACTGGCGCTGATGTTGCTGCTACTGCTACTGCTGCTTCGCCGACGCTGCGCCTTGTTGCTAGCGCTCCTCTCGACAGCCAAACTGTACCACTCCTCCGTTATGCGGTTTGAGTACCGCAACTTTTCGCACACCACGGACTACTTTTAGAATTACCGCTTTTAAAATGTATAGAAAAATTTCACTTTAAATCGCAAATTATTCACGAAAAATCGCATTTTAATCCCGAAATCTCACGTCTGGCACCACTTGTGGGATGGCCGATTAAATAGTTGATTAAAACACCGCGTTTTACTTGTATATGAAATGATTACAAATGAACTTTATTAAATTACTAGTATGACTGCAAAGAAATAATTGCAATGGACGGATAAAAATATAAAAGATTAAATAGCGATCACGTCCGCTGTGTTCTGCTGTGGTCCATGGTTGCCAGTGGTCTGTCCTTAATTCTTCTTCGTCCCTACTGTTTCGTTTTCATTCCAGTCAGTTCGCTGCTGTCACATCTGTTCCCTACACAGTGTTGCATTCCTCTTTTAGTCTTATTGTCCGTTTACACAGTCCTACAATAATAATTTAAAAATAAAGAATTTGAATATTACCGATGAAAATAATTTCGAAGAATTAACTGAGCTTCAAACACATGTAAAAGAAAAAATTTCTCAAATGTATTCAGGCAATGATACAAGCTTCCCATTTTTACTAGAGAAATAATTATAAAAGTAAGTATTATGAAAAAAGAATAGGATAAAGAAATAAGTTGAATCCCAGATATAAAAAACAGGTTGTAAAAGAGGATTTGGGAAATAGGGTTAAAATTAATCAGAGAAATAGAATAGTGCACAAAGATAATATAAAGTCCTTAACGAATACTTATTTACTTTTTCAGAAAATGATGACAATAATAATTTTAATATTGCAAACAATAACAAAAGCAGATATTAGGGGCCTCACGAGAGAAAATTACGCATTAATACAGAACGAAAATGTAGGTTTACACAATGACTATGGGGAGTGTTTCATATAACTAACTTAACATATTTTGAAGAGATAATAATATCAGATAAAAATTATTATTATGGAAAATGAAGTACAATAACTTAGAAGTGAACAAAAATGATGTATTTGATATAAAAAATTTAGAAGAGTAACCAGAAATAGAACTTTTGGAGACATATTTATAATTTAGATAAAATACCCAAAAATAGAACTAACATGTAAGAACTATGATGTAAGAGCCGTAACTCACTTAGATGGTAAGCTTATTATTGACCAGAACATAATGTGTTGTAATAACACATTTTTTAATGTTCACAATTGTAAAACAGAAACCTGTTGTAAATTAAATAAAAAAGGCAGATGCTTGTCAGAAATTTTAAACAAAAAACAAGGAAATTGTAATAAATTAAAAAAAAAAAACTTACAAATTGAAGAAATTAAACCAGGAGCGATATTAGTTTCAGGAACAAATATTGTAGACAATGAATGGAACATATTTAATAACATTTGAAAATTATACTGTCAGAAATAATCAAACTTATGAAAATATTGAAGCAAAAATTTGGAATTATTTAAAAAATAACCATATAAATAATTTTGAAATTTTCGAAAATATTGAAACAACTAATAAACTGTAAAAATTAGGTAATATAAATATTTTAGCAGAACGGAACAAGAACATCACAGTCCATTCATTTTTTGGTACATAATTTTAATCTTGGGAATACTTTTTATAACTTACTTAAAATTAAAAAATCTCGCGAAATTCCGAAACCAATCGAAAATTCGATATTTCAAGAAATCACTTGTAATACTCTTTTGGATCAAATATATAAATTAACCCAAAATAATAGTGAATCGGGGACGATTCATGTTAGGAAGGGGGGAGTTAACGACAGCCTCCGCATAACAACCTAACCGAAACTGTAAATAAAATTGAATCTATGCATATTGTCTCATTAATTAAAAATCTTAATTAACGTTTTGATTATTTAAGAACTCGATATGCTTTTTCCGTCTTAATCCAATAATCCATTCTTATCAAAACAATATCGCTCGCTCTCACAAGAAGGCACAACAATAACAATTGTAAAGAAAACAGAACGCTTAACGTTCTGCTGAAATATGCTGTAACATCTAACATTGTAATTAACTCTTTGTTCTGGATTCAATCAAGCTGATGCTTACACTTCAGCTTTAGCTTTAACTTTAAGATAATAAGACCAGAATGTATAATTTTAGTATTTCAGAAATAAAGATTTGATTTGTATCTGACAATCTACGGGAACCACACGTGTTGTTATTTCATCCGCGCGTTCTCGGATGTAAAATATATGTTTATTTAAATTCCCTCGTCGCGGGAATTAATTTGCATGGACGGACGGTCAGACAACCAGATTGACAATAATCCGGATTTCAACTTTTTTTGTCATCCTTGTCCTTTGTATTGGGTAGTCGAAAAAGTATTTTGTCAATAGAATTCATTGCAGTCGTATGTCTCCAGTGCAACCAATCACATTGTGTCATACCATATTGTGTTGGAAAGGTGAAATTTTAAGCTTTATTCGGAGAAGTTGAAAAAAAGTTACAGCTCACAGTTACAAAATGAGGGAAAATAATGAAAAAATTCGCTATATTTTGAAATTTTTCTATAAAAAAGGGAAAAATGTCACGCAAGCCACCAATGAAATTTATGAAGTTTACGAAGATGATGCTGTATCAGTTCGTACAGCACTGATGGAATAATGTCTCTAGCGAAAAAATGGCAAAAAGTGGTCGAGGACAATGGTAAATATTTGTTTAGTTTTTTTAATATTATAAATATAAAAAAATAAGTTGAAGTTTGATTAGAATTACGAAAAGACTTTTTCGACTACCCAATATACATTATAACGGGTGGGCCATCTAACGTTTTAAATTTGAATTATCTATATTTCGACATTGGAAACGTCAAATACCATTCGGAAAGTGACAGATTTTCACTTAAAAATCTAAAATTTACGAAATGGGTCGCTAAGCACTAGAAGAAAACTGGAAAATATTGAAAACTTTTTTCCAAAGTGGAGAGTCAAGTGGATGGTCAATTTTACCGAAAAATCATCTTTTCGGACGAAGCTCATTTCCACCTCGATGGTTACGTTATCAAGCAGAATTGTCGCATTTGGGGCACAGAAAACCCGCACGTAATCGTCGAGAAGCCAATGCACCCAGCACGAATCACTGTATGGTACGGATTTTGGTCTGGTGGAATCATCGGCCCATTTCTTCGAAAATGAAGAAGGAACCGCCGTAACCATCAATGGTGAGCGATATCGCGCAATGTTAACCGAATTTTTCTTCAAGCAAATTGAAGAGGAAGACTTGGGCAACATTTGGTTCCAGAAGGACGGCGCTACGTGCCATACAGTAAACGCCATACTCAATCTTTTACGCCCTATCTTCGAAAATCGCATAATCAGCAAAAGAGGTGATGTGAATTGGACTCCCAGAAGCTGCGATTTAACTCCGTTGGAATATTTTTTGTGGGGAGTTTTTAAAGATATATATTATGCTAACCATCCAAAAATAATTTAAGATATAAAATACGAGATTCAATCTGCTGCTCCTGTAAACTCAGCCGTGGTGGTAATTTGTCCGAAATTGTTTCCTACAAATAAATTTCATAAAACAACCTTTTAAATAAATGGTAGACCTTTGAAAAATATCAAGCCGTTTTTTTATTGACTTTTTAAATTTAAAATTTTATATGGCCCACCCGTTATATAGTATAACCCTATATTTATCTCGCATATTTTTAGGTGATACTCGTACATACAACCGTTAGGTGTCGGAATAATTATACCCTATAGCAGCAAATAAAAAGAGTATAAAGATGTAAAAAATAAAACTTTTTATATAAATTTGAAGCAAAACTTTTTAACGCTTTAATTTATTCAACATGTCTGTTGGCTGTAATCTGACTTCACATATTTATTACACTTATGCAATGCCGAATATCAACAGCGATTTTTGTATTCGTTTCATTGATATATCAGTTCTTAAGGGGCTATACCAGTGTGACACTTTCAAACAAAAAAAATATTTTTATTTGCTTATTAGATAGCTTATATTTCTATAAACATCCTGTGAAATTGGGAAAGTCGTATTTGAATAGATATGGCAGCGTTCTAAAGAGCGACCGCTCGGCGGTGCAAACATATAAACGAGTAAATGAAACTTTAAACGCGTTTTTCTCGAAAAGACATTTTTCAAAATTGCTGGCGTCATAACTCAACGAGAAATTAACCGATCGACTTCAAATTCAAACTGAGTATTGTTGAATACATTTACTATAAAATGGCTTACGATCTTTTTGATTGGTTGAAAATTGTCAATTTGGCATTAAAAAACGACCATTTTTTACCTAAAAAAACGATTTTTTTTTAAATTACGTAATTTTTTTTATTTATGACATTTTTAAAAAATCGTAGGTCATTATAAAAGAAATATTTTTAAGTTTAATAAACTTCTCAAATTTTTTTGTTTCAGCTGCTCATTCGGCCGGAATCATGCCAGAAGTTGGGGCACTTTTTTTGGCACCTCCGACGAGAGGCCACAACTCTGTTATTTTTAACATTTTTGTAAAAAAAAATCTTAAAATATAGCTGAAAATATACCTTATTACGTTCAAAGAAGTTTGAAATATTTAATGGCGTACTTCCTTTTAAAAAAAATTCACGAAAATCGCCTAATTCTTCATGCGTCAGACTGGTATAGCCACTTAAGGACACTTTTATTTCCGGAAATGGAATCAAATTATCTATGACAGTCTCCTAACTTTAAAATACGTATAGCGAAGAAATTAAATTTGAGTTTTGGTCCCTGCCAATAACAATTTGAATTTCTGGTAATCACTTCCAGCAAGCTTGGAATTCCACATCAGTATGGAAGTTAAAGCAATTGACCAAGTATCAAAGTAGTTATCTGAGGCCTTGAAATAAGCAAAATTATTCAGTTCGCGGCTCTTGGTATTTTGGTTAAGAAATTTTCACTCTCTTAACCATCCTATTAGGTTCGTTTGTCTTTTTACAACAATTTTTTATCTTATGGACCAAAATAATTCAAAAGTCTAGTTCCTTTTAAGCGAAAAATATTGGTGCAGGTTTCTTACCAGTCGCCACAAATAATACGTCTCTTCTTTAGTATCTTGAGATTATTTCTTAAAGTTGCGGTAATGAAATAATTTATTTTTCATGCTTAATTCCGATGTTTAATGGGTCTTTAATTTTCTTGGCTTTCACATACAATATTAAAATAGGGCAACAATAGTGCAACAATGATTTATTGGTGGTGGATGATATTTTTTGCTTTTCTTAAGCCAAAGAGGTTAACGAATGTTTAAGCATTTGTTCTTATAAAAGAGTGTTGAAACACTTCAATTGGGTATAAATGTGCTCGACAAATTTTTGCACTCCAGTTCAAAAAAAAAAAAATTATTATTTAAGAGTATGTTCCTGAAAGTAGAAGTTAGTTGTTTAAGGGTGACGAGATTTTCTAAATTCTGTTTCTAAGTTATCTAGAAATTACAGCAAATAATCGTAGGTTGAAAATTGGTTTACCTATTATTCCCTAGCGTAATTCCAATCCACCTCAGTTATGCAACGGTACACTTTTGGTTATCAAAAATACTAAAGGTAATATTATTTAAACAGTCACGAAAAATGTTATGATTAAATGGTTCTCTTGTCACGTATTCCCACAGTTCCCCATCGCAGTGTGGGAAAACCATCGAATCTATTTGATCTAAATCGAGATTATTATTTAATTTTTCTTGGCGTTCACGGTGTACGGCATGTTTTTTAACTCGTCCCGTGTATTCAGATTGAAAAAGTAACCAATAAATAATAATAAAGTAAAAAACAACAATTAAAGACAAATCAGTGCTCACAAGTAATTAATAATAAACATAAACAAATAGTTCACAAAATAAATAGATAAAAAAACAGAAACAAACAATAATAAGTGCTTCGCAGCCTCACCGAAATGCCTAAGGCCTTGCCTACTTCAGTTTTGTCGTGGCAATAAAAACAACGCTCGGCAAAAAAAATGTAACGGCGATGATGAGTCATCGCAGCGATCAGATGAAATGGTAATTAATAGAGCCCATACACGACACACAAGTGGTGTACGGTATGGGTGTATGAATTAGCCCCCACTGAATTAACCCCCACCGGGCAAAATGACTTAAGCCCCACCAATTTTACAACAAAATTAAAAATGGCGGAAAGTGGGGCTAAAGTCATTTTCGTGGGGATTAATTCCTTTTTTTTCGTGGGGATTCTGTCATGTAAGAACACCCACGTTTGGTGGGGCTTAATTCATTTCGATTGGTGGGGATAAAAACATTTTCGTGGGGTTTAATTCTTTTTTTTTCGTGGGGATTCTGTCATGTAAGAACACCCACGTTTGGTGGGGCTTAATTCATTTTGATTGGTGGGGATAAAAGCATTTTCGTGGGGCTTAATTCATTTTAATTCCGTGATCTTTTATAAAAATAAATCAAACAGTTAGCAACGTAATACTTTTCACAGAAGAACTATGAACACCGGGGTTTTGGACCGACCAGGGATATTTTTTTCGAGCGCTCGATTGATGTTGTTTAGTTAATCAATAACAGAAATTGGTTTTTATGTTATTTTTATAAAAATATGAAAAACTTCACAATCACTTCACTTTAACAAAAATGGCAAGGTTATGTTCGAAATTATGGCACAGCTGTTGTAAATTCGAATGGCCACTATTGATTCATGCACTGATCGTTTTCGAATTATCGATATTCTCAATATACGAGTCTGAACGAGAATTGGTAAAAATGGGAAATACATAATAGGAAAATTTATAATTAATTATTATAGCAGAAAGAAGAAGAATTTGGACACAGAAGAATTATGAACACCGGGGTTTTGGACCGACCAGGGATATTTTTTTTCGAGCGCTCGATAATTCTTCTGTGAAAAGTATTAAAATCACTAATAGTGCACATTTCGTAAAAGGAGAAACCATAATTTTGTAAATAGACATAGGGAAACCAAAAAGAAAAACAAAGGAAAACGTTATGAGAGCAAATCTAATTGCTAAAGCGGAGGCGGACCTGCTTAATGGGCTCATAACCGCTACGAGTTTCTTGGATAGAATGGTCTTCTCTAGAAACAAAATAGTAACTGATATGGAGCCCTTTGAAGACATATTCGAAGGTTTAGAATATATGGAAGAAGAATCTGAAGTCGAAGAAGAATCCAATGCCACGAAAGAAGGTGCATCAAATCCTCCACTGACATGCGTCATTTGTTTGGAAAACAAACCTAATATTTTGCTTTTGCCATGCAAACATTTAAAATTGTGCAGTGACTGCACATCTAAAATAGAAGCAGAGAGTGTGGCAAACAATTTTAATAAATTTAAATGTCCTTTTTGTCGTCAAGATGTTGACGAATATTTACATATTTTTATTTAATTATTTTCTTTTTCTCACATTTTCATATTTTCATTTAATTCTTAACCTTTCTCTTTTGAAATATTACATACATATGTATAATTGAATTTTTGTTAAAATTTTGATTTAAAAACTTGACGTTTAAAGCAAGCAAAATAAATTAAAAATGAAGTAAAGTGGGGCTAAAGTCATTTTCGTGGGGATTAATTCTTTTTTTTTTCGTGGGGATTCTGTCATGTAAGAACACCCACGTTTGGTGGGGCTTAATTCATTTCGATTGGTGGGGATAAAATCATTTTCGTGGGGTTTAATTCATTTTTTTTTCGTGGGGATTCTGTCATGTAAGAACACCCACATTTGGTGGGGCTTAATTCATTTCGATTGGTGGGGATAAAATCATTTTCGTGGGGTTTAATTCATTTTTTTTTTGTGGAGATTCCGTCATTTTTGGTGGGGAAAGATTCACTAAGAAATTGGTGGGCCTTATGTCATTTTGCCCGGTGGGGGTTAATTCAGTGGGGGCTAATTCATACACCCGTACGGTATGTGTACGCATGCGGTTTACTCGTGTATGGGCTTGTGCGTGTACCGATCCATGTTCGCGAAAATGTTTGATTTTTTACGATCGGTGCGCGAACATGTGTGTCGTATATGGCGTTGTCTGCGCACAAAATCTAATTTCTCTCGTATCGCCGAACAGTGAAGATCGCGGACAATTGCAAGTATTAAGGGGAGAGCCTGCTTTAGAGGCTTCAAAAAATTGATTTTTTTGAGGATTTTTTTGGGAGGGAAAGAAATAATTGATTCAACCGAAACTTCTATTCTGCCTTTGGGAAGCAATTGTCCGATGCATCTAGCATGTGTATTTTTCGGACGGCGGGCAGGATGCAGGTCGCAATTGATGAAATGCATTCCTGTGTACAACGTACATATCCATGCAACCCTATTTCTTGTCTTCATAACTTTGTATGTATACTACTTCTTAATATTGTAATTGTAGCTTCACTTGCTTTTGAACTACCTGTGAATAAACATCTAATTTGAAAGCGTTAAGTTGTGTATACTTGATTTTTCACTTGGAAACAAAACGGCAAGTAAAAGCATAATTTACAACAGGTTATGGGCCCAGGTGCAAATTCCTGCAGTCCAAGTAAATAAAAGAAATATAAGATGAGTCCGTAACATCGGGAGAAACACTTTGTCCAGAAGCAGATGCAGACGGTAAGAATGTACTAATGTGGAGAGCCAAAGACGAAAAGGCAACGGCAACTATAATATTGAGTATAACGACGATGCAGATAGCTCACGTGAAGAATTGCAAGACATCAAACGAGGCATGGAATACTCTTCGTGAGATTCATAGGCCAAAAGGGCCGGTACGTAAGGTGACATTATTTAAGCGCCTTCTAGGTATGCGTATGAGCGATGACGAATGCGTTCAGCAGTATGTGTGCAAATTTACTTCTTTGGCAGAAAAGCTTGAAGAAATTGGAGTAAGTCTCCAAGAAGAGTTTTTCGTTATAATGCTACTAGCAAGCTTGCCAAAATCATTTGAAAATTTAGTCGTCGCTTTGGAGTCTCGCGATGAGCTACCTAAGCTAAATTCAATAAAAATTAAGCTAATAGAAGAAGGTGAACGTCGTAAGTCATGTGTAACGGAAAACACCGAAGGTAGCGTGCAAGCGTTCATGGTTCGCGAAAGTTCTATCAAAAAGAATAGTTCTACGAATTTGAAACTAAATGAAGTAAGCAGCGCATCGAACAACAACAACAAGAACAAACGACATAATATGAAATGCTACAATTGTGGCAAAAAAGGTCACTTCGCTGCTCAGTGCAGAGAGAAGCAAAACGTGCAAAAACAACAAAACAGTGACAACAATAGAAGCAACGGATTGTTTGCGGCGATTAGCAAAAAATTGCTGCATACTGATGCTTGGTGTGTCGACAGCGGCGGATCCTCTCATTTGTGTTGCGACCGCGATAAGTTCAGCGAATTCGAGTTGTATGAAGAAGAGATCATACTTGCTGGCAACAACAAAATGTTAGCGGCTGGCAGAGGAATTGTTCGGTTGCAAACGAGCATGTTTGACGTCACACTTGTTAAAGTATTGTTCGTACCTGGACTACAATTTAATTTTATATCAGTCTCCAGAGCAGTGAACAGCGGCTACAAAGTTGAATTTACAAGAAATGAGGCAATGATAAAAAATAAGCACGGAGATGTCATTTTGAGTGCTAACAAGGTATGCGATCTGTTTCTATTTGAGCCCAATAAAAATCAATTGTTTTTTGCATGCAAACCCAACCATGAGGCAATGAAGTGGCATTCTAGATACGGTCATCTAAATTTTGCTAGCCTGCGTGAATTGAGCAACAACAACATGGTTCGAGGAATGAAAGTAAATATCCCAGCAGACATTCAATGTGTTTTATGTATGTCTAATAAGTGTAGCCAGCGGCCATACAATAAATCTGATAGCCGAGCAGAACAGATTTTGGGGTTGATACACACTGACGTGTGTGGGCCTATGAGGCATGAATCAATTGGCGGTGCGAAATATGTATTAACTTTTACAGATGATAAGACGCGATTTGTATTTGTTTATTTTTTAAGACGCAAAGACGAAGTACTAGAAAAATTTAAAGATTTTAAACAAATGATTGAGTGCCAAACAGAAAAGAGAATTAAAATGCTTCGTAGCGACAACGGCACGGAATTTGTGCATAATGCGTTTAATAAATTTCTTAAAGAGCATGGTATTGTGCGACAATTAACAGTGCCCTACACACCACAACAAAACGGCGTAGCAGAGAGGCTAAATCGTACACTAATCGAGATGGCAAGGTGTATGTTAGTAAGTTCTGGTATGAATGAATCGTTGTGGGCGGAGGCTGTTAATACGGCAGTATATTTAAGAAATCGTGCACCAACAAAAGCATTAAATGCTATGACACCATATGAAGCATGGTATGGCTATAAGCCGATGGTAGGGCATTTGCGTACAGTTGGGTCAATCGCGATAGCTTTGGATAAAAAGCAAAAAGACAAATTCAAACCAAGAGGCAAGGAGTATGTCATGGTCGGTTACTCCGACACATCGAAAGCATACAGACTGTATGATAAACAAACGCGACGATTGATAGTGAGTAGAGATGTCTACTTTGTAGAGTCAATATCGGCGAAACAGCATGACGGATTGAATATGAAAGTTGCAGAAGGTGTGCAAGTGCATCCAATTGAATTTGATATAGGTACCTTTGGTAATGAATTCCAGCAGCAAGGCACACATTTAGATACAAACGCGATCGAAAACGTAGAAGAGGTGGTAGATATAGCAGCAAATAGTGACAATGACTTTGAGTCCGCTGAAGAAGAGCAAGCAGATGATATTCCTTTAAAAAGGGGTCCTGGCAGGCCACGATTGGTTCGTAGTGGGGGACCAGGCAGACCCACAAAGCAATATACGTATTTAAATTTAATAGACGCTGATGATGTAAAGGTTCCTGAGTCTGTAGAGCAGGCATTGTCAAGTGAATATGCAACTAAATGGTACGACGCTATGCAAAATGAATATAATTCTCTTATGAAAAATGAAACATGGCAGCTTGCAGAAATCCCCAAAGGGCAAAAACCCGTACGATGTAAATGGGTGTATGCCATTAAAAGAGATAAAGAGGGTAAGGTGGATCGCTTTAAAGCTAGGTTAGTCGCAAAAGGGTGTTCACAGGTTTATGGCGTTAACTATGATGAAACCTTTTCACCCGTTGTAAGGTATAGCACTATCCGAATGATATTTGCGCTCGCAGCGGAGTACGGGTTACATCTTCATCAGATGGATGTATCCACTGCATATTTAAATAGCGAGTTGAGCGAAGATATATACATGCGTCAGCCAGAAATGTTTATTGACAAACGATTTCCTAACCATTGTTTGAAGCTGAACAAAGCCTTGTATGGACTTAAGCAGTCCGGGCGCCAGTGGAACTTAAGGTTAGATGAAATTTTAAAGAAAATTGGTTTTCAACCATGTATAAGCGAACCTTGTGTGTACGTAAACAAACAAAATGGGCAAATTAATATTATTGCGGTATACGTTGATGACTTGCTCATAGCCAGCTCTGACTTGAAACACATGCACGATATTAAAGCCAGTATTGCAAGAGAAGTAGAAGTGGTCGACAAAGGACCGATGCAGCATTTTTTAAGCATGGAGGTGAATCGTGATGGTGAAACAGGCTCTATATCTATTGGACAAAAGGCATATATTAGAAAGCTATTAAACGATTTTGGCATGAATGACACTCGACCGATTGCTGTTCCTTTGGATGCAGGACATCAAATTAATTGCAATAACACAACATGTAAGAAAGTCGATCAGGTACAGTACCAATCCTTGATAGGATCACTGATGTATTTAGCTGTGTGCACACGACCAGATATTTTGCACTCAGTATGCAAATTAGCGCAGAGAAATAATGATCCGCATACAGAGCATCTAGCAGCAGCTAAGAGAATTCTACGTTACTTGAATACGACGCAAGACAAAAAGTTAAAGTATCGGCAAACTAGTAAAGATATGGAAGGTTTTGTTGATGCTGATTGGGGCGGAGATAGTACCGACCGCAAATCTTATACCGGCTATGCGTTTGTACTTGCTGGATGCGTTTTTTCTTATGAATCGAAGAAACAATCGACGGTGGCACTCAGCAGCACTGAAGCCGAATACATGGCACTTACATCTGCAGTTAAAGAAGCAGTGTATCTACGAAAACTCTTGGGAGAAATGAACATCGAGTACCCTAAGGCGATAGTAGTAAATGGAGATAACCTCAGTGCTATGAATCTTGTGAAGAACCCGGTGTATCATACAAGAAGTAAGCACATCGACATAAAATACCACTACATACGGGATATCTATCAAGGAGGCGACATTGAGCTCAAATATTGTTGCAGCAGTGACATGGTTGCTGACATCTTGACAAAGAATTTGCCGAAACCTAGCCACGAGAAGCTAACAAAGATGTTAGGTTTAAATTAAATAAATGAATGTTTTTATTTTTAATAAACATGTATATGAACGTTGAGGAGGCGTGATGAAATGCATTCCTGTGTACAACGTACATATCCATGCAACCCTATTTCTTGTCTTCATAACTTTGTATGTATACTACTTCTTAATATTGTAATTGTAGCTTCACTTGCTTTTGAACTACCTGTGAATAAACATCTAATTTGTAAGCGTTAAGTTGTGTATACTTGATTTTTCACTTGGAAACAAAACGGCAAGTAAAAGCATAATTTACAACAGCAATTTCTATCGGAAACAAAAAATTC
Organism: Bactrocera zonata; assembly: GCA_037783105.1. Classification (NCBI taxonomy): domain Eukaryota; kingdom Metazoa; phylum Arthropoda; class Insecta; order Diptera; family Tephritidae; genus Bactrocera; species Bactrocera zonata. The sequence continues at coordinate 1,196,337 of JBAWJQ010004943.1, read as the reverse complement.
AAAAAGATTCGTATTTTCAATAATTTATCTTCTAGTTAAACTAAGAAAATTCCAAAAAAAAAAGTGTAAAATTTAACAAATTTTTTAAAAATTGAAAAAAGTGGTCTTCAATCAAAAAAAAATTTACTTTATGTTGTTTAAAAATATGTTTAAACTTGACTTTTCTTAGTTTTTTTTTTAGTTTAAATAGAAGATAAATTAATGCCAAAGATAATAAACTTTGCCACAATTCCGTACAACGTTTAGTTTTTTTTCTATCCTGCCGGCTAATTAAGAATAATAGTAAAAATGAAAAACAGAGAAATCGCGTTTAAAAGTTTTCGCTTTTTCCCAAGCGCTCATATACATATGTACATATGTATCTGTTAGACGCTCGGTCACTATTTCCCTTATAGCTTCGACAATATTTCGAATTTCAATCTATAACTTTGGGGAAATATTGTTACATAATTCCTAAAGATATTTAAGCAAAAAAAAAAAAAAAAACGAGATTGTTTGAAACTTCTAAAGCAGGCTCCCCCCTTAATAAAGATTTCGTATCAGAATTTATTGATCTTATAAAACATGAATTGGCAATTTGGCAAACGAAAAGTGATATATACGAGTATAAAAATAAAATTGAGAAAAATAAAATTTGGAATAACTTATTAACGAAATACAAAGAAATCGATAAAAGTTCTACATTAGAAATAAATTCGAAGAAATGTTCCGCTTGCTTGTCGCACATGTTCACTGTGTGAAGAACGAACGCAAAATGGATTTGTGTGTCGTGTATGGGTCAGCAAAAGTACCAGTAAACAATAAACGGGCAACAACAAATGCGCTGACAGCAACCACTATGCAAGTACCAGCAAGCACACGGACACCGAAGGAACATAAAACGCTAGATGAGAATGTACGAGTACCATCTGTTCAGACTGGTATTGATCGTTACATAAATGTAAAAAGGAAATCGAGTCCAATTAAATCAGTGGTCAATACCAAATAATTTTAACCAGGCACGCCAAATAATAAAAATCCAGAAATTCTTAATGAGCCAGATTTGCCTTGCCGAGCAAGAAACCTAACGGTGATGCAAAGGGTACCACCACGTCAGTACCAAACCGCCTTCAATCGATTTGCACGAGCGTAGCTCAAATGCGCTTGTTTCCAAAATAGCAATATAATATGCACAAACAATTTTCACATTGTGCCCTTGAAAAAAGGTTCATCTATGTTAAAAATTCAAACATACACTGAAAAAAGTTTCATGGATGTTGTAAAGTTCTTATCCAATAATAACAAAAATTACAGTCTGTCAATTAAGAGCGTGATCGCGTTAATTTATAAAAAAAAATTATTTTATAAAACTTTCATATTAATATATACATTACAAACAATGATGCAATTTGGTCAATAATATGTCCAGTCACCACCGGCGTCGATAATTGCCTGGCATCTCCGACGCATGCTTTCTACTAATTTGACGGCGTATTCTAGTGGCAAGGATCCCCAGATCCGACGAATTTCGTAAGACAACTCCTTCAAAGTGTATGTGCGTCTTCCACGAAGCTTCTTTTTAATATATGTCCACAGATTTTCAAAAGGGTTTGCATAGGGCGACTGCGACGACCAATCTAATGTAACGATCCATGATTGAGTTTCCCACTGAGTAGAGAGCTTGCTGCGGTGTTTAAGATCGTTGTCCTCCTGCAGAGCCCAATCTTAATTTTTCCCGATGAACCATCGTTTGGCAGATAGCAGTAAAGCCTTTTTGTAGATTTTTATCATTTTCTCGGCATTTAGATTGTCAGTAAAGAGGTATAAAGTGCCGAATCCCTGCTTTGAGAAGCAGCCTCAAAGATGAGAACAGAACGTGCCATTATAGAATATTCATTAGTAAAAATGTTATTTTCAAAATCTCTATCAATATTCTCTTGCGCCCAAGCGAGTCGCTTTGTCACAAGTTTTTCAGTCAACAGAGGCTTCTTCATTGTGTTGCGCCATTTTAGATCATGAGTATGAAGAAGGGTTTGGATAGTTTCGTGGGATATATCTTAATCTTTTCTATTAATTTTGCTTGTCCTTGCCGCGGTGTTAAAGCAGGACTCCGCGAAAACAGATGCACTATTCTTTTTTCATATTTTTTGTTCACTTTTCCTATCGAACCACGTTCTGGTAATCATCGACATTTTTAGCCAATATTTATCGCTGTATCCACTTCTGTACAAATGCATTCGACTTTTTCATATATTTAGCAGCCGCTGATTGCATCAAGGCCTTTCATTAACTGTCGGTAAAGTCGACCACACTCTTACTTGACAGACTGTACTACTCTTAAAAGTTATAGAGTCTTCCGTAGACCCTAACCATGTAAAGAAGCATTAGGAGGTGGTTTTAGTATAAAATCAGTAGTACATTTTTTTAACAGGAACAAAGTGCCGCAACCAATGTTGAAAATAGAATTGATGCCAAATTTTAATCAACCAAAGAAAAACGAACATCCGATTTACAATACAAAATATCTGCTCCATCGCAGAATATCAGTTGAGAAACCACATAATAGAAATGGTCCAGTACAACGAACAAACTGTCAAGAGTATGGGCACACGAAATCATATTGCACCCTGTGCAGTGCTGCGTGGCGTGTGGTGACTTACGTCCCAAATCCAAAAGTACTCTCATAAAAGAGAAGTTAAATAAAAATGTATTAATTGTGGGGGAAAACACTTTGCAAACTATAGGGGTTGCCCTGTATATAAGGACTTAAAAACGAAACTGTCTGTCGGAATACAAGCACGTCGGAACCAAATGTTGAATATTCCTCCTAATGAAAATATTTAAATCCCCGTCCAAAACCAGTAAATCTTAAGGACAATGCTACACAAGGGAGCTTTGCAAACGTGGTGAAAGGCAATACTATACAAATGCAATTTCCCCAAAACCAACCAATTGGAAGCGTTGAAACTATGATTTTCAACCTAACCCAATGTATGACACAATATATGGCTTCAATGCAAAATATGATTCAAGAGATAATTAAATTAAAAACCAAATGTTAGAAACTTTTTTAAATAAAAAGAGAGTGTATTAAACATGTATATATGGAATGCTAACGGTGTTAACCAACATAAATTTGAACTTATTGAAATTTCTGGATGAATATAATATTGATGTAATGATATTGTCGGAAACTCATCTTACGAACAAAAACAATTTCTTTGTACCGGGATTTAGACTCTATGTTACAAACCACCCAGGCGGAAAGGCACATGGAAGAACCACAGTGTTGGTTAGAAACCGGTTAAATCACCACGCTTTAGAATCTTATTGCCACAGCGCAGTTACAAGCTACAACAACATCTTTAAAAAATCGATGCGGGAACTTAAACCTGAAGGTCATATACTCCCCACCTCCGTTTAAAATTACAGACATCCAATTTGAAGACTTGTTTGGAACATTAGGCCATTGATTTTTATCAGGTGGAGATTACAATGCAAAACAAACGTTTTGGGACTCACGACTAATTAATTCGAAAGGACGGCAGCTGTATCATACTATTATAAATAGGCACAATAACTTTGACATAATATCATATTGGCTTGGTGATCGTAATAAAATACCAAATTTAATTAATTTTGATGTAATCAAAAATATAGATAAATCGCACATAATAGCTGATTTATTTTCTGATCATTCTCCTGTACTAACAAAGATATGAGAACAACCTATATACGTTGATCCGAAAGTAGGTCTAACAACTTATAAAACGAATTGGCTAAAATATAAAAAATACGTGAGTAGCCACATTAATATTGAGCACAAAATAAATAAAGAAAAAGATATTGACGAAAGCATAAGAGAACTCAATGATATAATAACGGAGCTGTCTTGGCTACACCTAGCAAAAGCTATAAGCCACTTGGTTTCAGAAAAGTCTCTAATAGAGAAAAAGAAAAGATTTTAAATGAAAATTCCCCTTCTGAAATGCTAATTGACTTACCAAATATTGCGGTAGAAGTGCACTCTTTGCTCTTCAGTGCAATCTTTTACCTCGAATACTATCCAATTTCATGGTAAAAGTCGCAGATTATCTTGATTAATAGACCTGGGAAAAACTTAACACAGACGTCTGCATACAGGCCAATCAGTCTTCTACCCTGTCTTTCTAAAATATTTAAAAAAGTATTACTACCATAAATGATGATAAATAAATGTGAAGGAATTACAAAAATAATATAATACCAACGCACCAATTCGGTTTTCGTGAAAAACATAGCACGATAGAGCAAGTTAATAGAATTACTAACGAAATAAGAAAAGCTTTTGAGCACAGAGAGTACTGTTCAACAACATTTCTATATGTAGCTCAGGCGTTTGATAAGATGTGGCATGAAGGCATTTATGTATATAAAATTAAAAACATTATACCTTTATTGAAGTCTTATTGAAAAAATTTACAATTTATGGTAAAAGTGATGAACGACATATAAGGCCTGGTGTGTCACAGGGCAGTGTTTTAGGTCCAACTCTGTACATAATATATACAGCAGATCTTCCAACAGCTAATAATGTTTTGACACCAACTTTTGCGGCTTTAATGAGCCATGAGACATAATAGCATCAAGTACATTAGCCGAGCATTTAAGGTCCGTCGAAGAATGGCTAGCCAACTGGCGTATAAATGTGAATGAACAGAAGTGTAAGCATGTTACATTTTCGCTTACACCAAAAATAAGTGTGGCAGTAAAAATTAACCATATTTTAGTACCCCAAGCGAATGACGTAACTTATCTTGGTATTCACCTAAATAGAAGACTTACGTGGAGAAAACATATATATATATAAATAGCTTGCAGGAAGATAAGAGCTGCAAATTAAAATTGGATTTTAAATAAAACTCCAAACTTAGCCTAGACAACAAAGCATTTTTGTACAATACAGCCATAAAGCCGATTTGGATGTATGACATTCAACTGTTGGGTACAACGTGTGCAACTAATATTGATATAATACAAAGGTTCCAATTAAAAATATTTAGAACAACCGCGTGTTCACAATGGCACATGCATAATAAAAATATACGTAAAGACCTTGGTATTTCTATGGTAAAGAAAGAAGTAAGAGACAGCAGAATTAAAAATATATCTAAACTCCGAGATCACCCAAACCCTTTTGCTAATGCTATTTGGTACATTCCTGCGATCAAACGCGCCTTAAAAGAAGAGATATGTCTGCGTACTAAAAAGCAACGTATCACCAAAATGGCTCAAACACTTGGTTGAGCTTGTCTAGTTTTTAAATAGATTTAAGATTTTATAACTTATTGTTAGACTTTTTAACCTTAGAACCGTGAGTTGGGCACTCAGTGCCCATTCTCCTTTTGAAATTAAATTTTTGGGATTTGGGCAGTTCAATTTGATCTATTTTCCGCGTAGTGATAAACTGTTGTATTAGTTATAAGTTGACATAATTTTAGGCATATAGCTCTTACAATAAGAAAGCAACGGTATTTTATATGGTGTATATGCTATACGTAACTTGGGGCAGGCACTCAGTGCCCATAATATTTCTTCATATAGTTTGTATGAAGAAGCGTAGTTTTCTAACGGTTTTGGTGATTATTGTGTATTTCTAATTAGTTTCGCGTAATATTTTCAAGTGAACAGTTAATTTTTGGTTGTCACAAATATAATTTTTTGAAATTAAATGGTGACTTATTTGGCCAATTTACGGCGTGAATTAACAAAAGAAGGAGAGGAGAATATTAAAAATTATTTGAATGCTAGTGATAGCGATGATGATGATGGTGGAAGAGAACCTAAATTTGGTGGTGACCATGAATCGATACCCAGTGACCAATCGGACTACGGAGATGATAATGCTCAGCCCATTAGTGATCCACGCTTCGAAGAATATATCCATGAGGAGGCTGCTGTAGATAGAGACAATGACGAAAGCAAACTTGATTTATCGAATACGGCTATTGAGGATAATCGTGGAGAAAAATATTGTGGTCAGGGAAGAAACCATACAACTTTATGGAGGTGAAACTGGCATTGAAAATGCGTAGACAATCAACTTCACTATGCTCGGAAAGTTTTGGATCTAAAATCTATGCCTTCATACGAGTTTTTTCAGTGTCTCTTGTTGAAAGTATTGCTCTTGAAATGAATAGGAAAGCTAACGGAGTAATACAGGCAAATATGTGTCACACAGTTAAAAAAAAAAATAATAATATATTGGCAAGACACAAATGCGGATGAATTTTATGCGTTTATTGCAATATTTTTATACTCCGGAGGTGAGAAGGCAAACTTAGTCCATGCTAAGGATCCTTTTCACAAAACGAACAAGCCTTTTTATGGAGCAGTGATGTCACTGCATCGGTTTGAGCAATTATGCCGTTTTATACGCTTTGACGATTCCCGGACTCGCGCGGAGGGACTACGATACGACAAATTGGCGCCTATTCGTCATGCATGGACATTATTCTTGGCAAATTTGACGATACCATTTGTCCCAGGTAAAGAATAGACAGTTGATGAGCAAGAAACCGATGCAGTTTCCGCCAATACGTTTCTTCTAAGCCTGGAAAAGATGACATAAAAATATTTTGGTTTGTTGACGCAAAAGCCAACTATCCACTTACAGGCGAATTATACTTGGGTGCACAGTCTAATGAACAGCGGTCGCTTGGTATTGCGCGCAATCTTGTTATGCGACTCAGCCAGAGAACATAAAACATAGAGAAGGTGCAAATTGAATTCTGTATGATGTTCGATTAGACGGCTAACAGAAATATATGTAAAAGACTGAATTCATGCGAGAATGAATAAAGAGAAATGCTTTGAAGAAAAATATACAAAGTCACACAAAGAATGTAAAGAATGTAAAGAAGCATTCTCTGAGTCACACATGCGTAATTATCTTGTATGATATGAACCATTTTTTTCAGAAAAATGGTAAAAATTTAATTTTTTTACAAAATCGTGAAAGATTAAATAAAAAATAATTTAATTTTATTTTTTACTTTTTAAATTATTTCAAAATAGTTATATTTATTTCGAATATTACAAAAGGAAGATGTGCCAATTGAACTGAAATGTGCTCATATAAACACGTCTTTCCTTTCATTTCTTTAAAAAAAAAATTAATGACCTTCACATTCGTACCAATTCTATGGCATACGCACGCAAGCTTTAGAAGCATACATATGGGCCATTCCATCAATTGGCGACATGGTTTTGTACCCGTGGTTCTCCGATTTTGACGAAACTTTAGAATATCATAATATAGACTAAAAAAAGAATATCTGTAAACTTTTTAGTGGCCAAAGTTGCTCCATTGTTTTTTGGCGCGCACTTCAAATTGAGATCAAACAAAAAAATGACTTTTTCTTTTATTTTTTAACGACTTCAAAATTGAGTGAAAAAAATTTTGAAGCTATCCATTTTTATGTAAAAAAAATCTCAGCTTTCTGATAAAAATATTTTCAAAATCCAAAAAGTTTCAAAATCCAAAAAACTATGTTTTTTCCAAAAAACCCTGTTTTTGTGATCTTCCCCCACTTTTTTTTTCAAAATTGACATTTTTATTCGATTCCTCGTTAAATTTTACATAAGAATCAGTTTTCAAAAGTATGGGACTCTGATCCCATGAACAGGAAAAAAAATTCAAAGTTGACGCTCAAAATCCAAAATGAAACGTTATTTTCCAAAAAATCCGGTTTTTTGTGCTCTTCCCTCACTTTTTTTTCAAAATTGACATTTTTATTCGATTCCTCGTTAAATTTTACATAAGAATCAGTGTTCATAAATAAGGGACTCTGATCCCATGAACAGCAAAAAAAATGCAAAGTTGTCGCTATACGGCGCATATTTTTATGAATGAAGACAGTGATTTCTTCTTAATTCAAGTCTAAGAATACAATTTACACATTTACCTCTTTCACACAACCTTCTAAGCGGACACACTGCGCAGTATAGCGACAACTTTGAAGTTTTTTTGCTGTTCATGGGATTAGAGTCCCATATTTCTGAAAACTGATTCTTATGTAAAATTTAACGAGGAATCGAATAAAAATGTCAATTTTGAAAAAAAAGTGAGGGAAGAGCACAAAAAACCGGATTTTTTGGAAAATAACGTTTCATTTTGGATTTTGAGCGTCAACTTTGATTTTTTTTTGCTGTTCATGGGATCAGAGTCCCATACTTTTGAAAACTGATTCTTATGTAAAATTTAACGAGGAATCGAATAAAAATGTCAATTTTGAAAAAAAAGTGGGGGAAGATCACAAAAACAGGGTTTTTTGGAAAAAACATAGTTTTTTGGATTTTGAAACTTTTTGGATTTTGAAAATATTTTTATCAGAAAGCTGAGATTTTTTTTACATAAAAATGGATAGCTTCAAAATTTTTTTCACTCAATTTTGAAGTCGTTAAAAAATAAAAGAAAAAGTCATTTTTTTGTTTGATCTCAATTTGAAGTGCGCGCCAAAAAACAATGGAGCAACTTTGGCCACTAAAAAGTTTACAGATATTCTTATTTTGGTCTATATTATGATATTCTAAAGTTTCGTCAAAATCGGAGAACCACGGGTACAAAACCATGTCGCCAATTGATGGAATGGCCCATATGTGTATGTGACCTGGTCTACGAAAAGGGAGCTAACGTGCGAAAAAAAAAATTGAAAAAAAAAAATGGGAAAAAATGATTTTTTGACACCTAAGCCCCCTTTCCGTAGACCAGGTCACACATACTTACAAATATTCATACGCCTGTGAAAAAATTAGAGCTAAGTCGCTAAAAACAAAAAGGGCAAAACATCAAATGTATATGTACAAATGTACATACATACATATGTGCACCAGGGAATCCCTTGTCTATCACAACCATACCAACATAAAAATGACTTCAGAAAAACAAAGAAACACGTGTATGTGTGTATATGTGGCTACAACGACATATGTACGTATGAACACATCTTCCCGAACAAGCGCCGCTGCCCATAAACTATTCTCGTCACGATAGCAAAACTGCTTAGAAGAAATGTTGCAACAGTACCGGCAGCTAAACAAAAACGACAAAAGAATGAAAAATTCTTATTTTACAATTTATTCTCATGGAAGAATAAAAGACAAAAATTCAAAATAAATTCTGTCGAGATTTGAACCCGTGTACTCATCGTGACTTTTCAAGCGCTTACCACCAACACCACCATTGACATTTGTAATGAGTTGTCCTAATTATGGTTTGGTTGCGCATGAAAGAAATAAACAACGGTTGAAATAGTTTTGTTTAAGTATAGAAATATGCTTTTGTAGAACATTTGCTTTTGCAAACAAAAACCGAGCTCTGCGCAAAGAAACTGACAAACGATCGCCAATTGTTACCGCTTCCCTTGCCGCTCGAACTGCTTCGCCAACAAGCTAGCGTATATATGTATGTTTTTGTATGAGCTTGCATACATATCGACGCTGATTTTTGCGAGCCGCACAAAAATTTTTTAGAACCGACAAATATTGTAAATTGACAACAGCTATGTTGCCACTTTTCTCACTTCTTTCTTAGAACTAACGCCAGAAGATGTTCAATTTATGAGTTTTAGCTTTTGCCATCATCACAAAAAGACGCTTGTGGGCAAAGGCATGCTCGGGGAGATGTTACGGCGTCTGTTTTTATGAATGAAGCGAGGTCGTTTGTGGAATTTGCGCCTGCGTTTATGAATGAAATCAGTTTTTGTTGTAAAATTTACTACATTTGGGCTCCGCCAATTTGGCTGCTATATTGACTTGTGATGCTTCTGCTATTTAGACACTTGTATTTTTTGTAGAACAATGCTTCAACTTTTTGTTAGTGACATATTCACATGTTTACGCATATGTATGTTTGTATGCTTGTGCATTATTTATTCGGAAGTGCATACAAATATATGTACATATAAGTATAAATGAATATATATGAGCATGCAAATCAATCCGCGCACATGTAGTATATTGATAAGTGATAACATCATGATTTGAATTTCTAAATGCGCAAGTTCAGAGACATAAGTTTTATAAGATTGAAGATGTACATACATAGATATGTATATGGGCCATTCCATCAATTGGCGACATGGTTTTGTACCCGTGGTTCTCCGATTTTGACTAAACTTTAGAATATCATAATATAGACCAAAATAAGAATATCTGTTAACTTTTTAGTGGTCAAAGTTGCTCCATTGTTTTTTGGCGCGCAATTCAAATTGAGATCAAGCAAAAAAATTACTATTTCTTTTATTTTTTAACGACCTCAAAATTGAGTGAAAAAAATTTTTAAGTTATCCAATTTTATGTAAAAAAATCTCAGCTTTCTGATAAAAATATTTTCAAAATCCAAAAAAATTTTCAAAATCCAAAAAAAAAAAAAATGTTTCCAAAAATATCGTTTTTTGTGCTTTTCCCCCAAATTCTTTTTCAAAATTGACTCTTTCATTCGAATTTTCGTCCAATTTTACATAAGAATCAGTGTTCAAAAATATGGGACTCTGATCCCATGAACAGCAAAAAAACTTCAAAGTTGTCGCTATACGGTGCAGTCCGTTCGCTTAGAAGGTTGTGTGAAGGAGGTGAATATGTGAATTGTATTCTTAGACTTGAATTAATGAAGAAATCAGTGTCTTCATTCATAAAAATATGCGCCGTATAGCGACAACTTTGCATTTTTTTGCTGTTCATGGGATCAGAGTCCCATATTTTTGAAAACTGATTCTTATGTAAAATTGGACGAGGAATCGGAAAAAAAGATGATGGAAAAGCACAAAAAACCAGATTTCTTGAAAAAAACCTTTTTTTTGGATTTTGAGCGTCAACTTTAAATATTTTTTGCTGTTCATGGGAGCAGAGTCCCATACTTTTGAACACTGATTTTTATGTAGAATTGGACGAAAATTCGAATGAAAAAGTCAATTTTGAAAAAGAGTTGGGGGAAAAGCACAAAAAACGGTATTTTTGGAAAAAAATTATTTTTTGGGATTTTGAAATTTTTTTTTGGATTTTGAAAATATTTTTATCAGAAAGCTGAGATTTTTTTACATAAAATTGGATAACTTAAAAATTTTTTTCACTCAATTTTGAGGTCGTTAAAAAATAAAAGAAATAGTAATTTTTTTGCTTGATCTCAATTTGAATTGCGCGCCAAAAAACAATCTAGCAACTTTGACCACTAAAAAGTTAACAGATATTCTTATTTTGGTCTATATTATGATATTCTAAAGTTTGGTTTTGTTGTGATAAATTTAATTTCTATTAGTTATAATACAAAAATATTTATAGTACAGTATATTATGTAAAAATCAAATTAAATTATTAAATATGCAAGTCTAAATTGACTGTAAATATTACTATGCATGCATTCATACAAAATTATACTCATATTATAATTATTTTTACATGCCAGTATGGAAATGCCGACGGCAAAAGGCAAAAGCATACATTGCGAAAGCAAAAATTGAAGCATGAAAATATCACAATGCTGTTGTTGGGAGTATCATAAGGAGCATGCATACATATATCTATTTTTCTTCATATACTTGAGTATGTGAGAGAGCTGTATTTGTACACATTTTTCGCTGTTAAAAATGGAATATCAAAGAACTTATTTTTCGTCAATATTCTTTGATTGCGCATACATGTTTGGCATCATAAGAAGTACATCACAGTCTCCGACTGATACTCATCGTGAGTGGACGTATTTTCAGGTTATTCTTTCTCTGTGGTGTTCATCAATTTTCTGCTTTCCGCTAAGCATTATTCTTGTGAGCGTAATTTCTAAGTTATAACAACACACGTGTTAACTCCACTACATGTGCCTGTGCTTTAATTATCTCCAATGGCCCCCGGGCGGGTTGTCCCCAAGTCAAATGTAAAAAAACAATATAAAAACCCCTAGTTTTTCCCGAACTACCTAAAACAAAACAGAACAATCCAAAATTCCTTACTATTTCAGCAAGTGATTCAACGAAACCAATATCGAAATTCTCGTGTTTTGCAGTACTTAAAACATTGGAAGCTATAAGCAAAGAAATAATTTCCATCTCTGAGCTACGGGATGGTAATTTGTTGTTGCTAGGAAAAAATCCAACAATTGCACAAAAGTTTTTAAATACAAAGCGTTTGAATGGAATTTGTGAAGTGATAGTAACCTATCAAGACAACCTTAACGTTTCCAAAGGTACAATATTTGCACTATGTCTGAATAATGTCCCTGAAGAAGAAATTATTGAAAACATGAAAGAGCAAGGTGTAGTAGGAGTGTATAAATTCAAAAAACCGGAGTTACCCTTCTTACTTTCGATTTATATGAATTACCTAATAAAGTGGAGGTTTCGTGGCGTTCAGCCCGTGTAAGACCATATTTTCCATTCATCTCATTGGATGTAAATCATGTCAACTCCTAGGGCATATCATTAAAAGTTGTAACAACAAACCTGCGTGTGAAACTTGTAATTTCCCTCCTCACGGCTCAGTACAATGTTTGCTTATGTGCTAATTGCGCTGGTGAACACCCATCATTTTCAAATACTTGTCCAAAGTACATCTAAACAAAAGAAATTCTAAAAATTAAAACTGAGAATAAATGAACTATAAAAAATAAAATTACATAAAGCACAAGTGCCCAGCCTTCCAAACACTACTTTTGCAGAAAAAGTAAAACAAAACGAATCAAAGAAACACAGCAATTCAAAACTTCCTACAGCATATTCCATTCATATACCTTCCGAATCCAATAAAACTTCTTCTGAAGTCTCTCACACTGACACTGTAAAGAGCAACAACACTGCTCAAACATATCTTACTACAAACGCCAACAACGACTTAAACACTTCATCAACCTCTTCTTACGCTCTAAAACTAAGTTATGTCCTAGAAAAAAGTAACACAATAAACTCTCAATCTCTCCCTTTTGCGTCTCTCAATTCTTCCTCACACAGCAGTCTTATCAGCTTTGCTATTAATTCTACATCTCAAGCGACTAACTCCGCTCATTTATTTATCAGCGAACTACAATCTCACCACACCTCAAATGCTTTTAGCAACAACTCACAAACCAACCCATCAATTACTCAACAATACAGTCACTCAGACCATGATCAGATTATGCCAACTTTCGACGATGAAGAAATTTAACACATTCCTCTTTGTCCTATTTGCTCTATGTTCAATATATTTCATTGGAACATAAAAGGCTTCTACAACAACTACACTGAACTTGAAATTCTCATTAAAGAAATCCCCCCACACTTCATTGCCTTACAAGAAACTCATCTTGCTGTAAATAAAGACGCTTTTGTACCAAATAGGTATGTTAGCTATTTCCTAAATTTACCTCAAAATTTAACAAACAAACAAGGTATTGCTGTTTTAGTAAGACAAGACATTCCTCATAAATGTCTCGAAATCCATTCAAACATTGCTTGTTTAGCCATTCAAATATCCATAGAATTCAAATTTACGATTATTTGCTTGTATATTTCCCCACAACAAAACTTCACGCTTGCTGACCTTGGGCAAATTCTCTCCTCAGTACCCAAGCCCGTAATCCTGGTTGGAGATATGAATTCGTGGTCCCTATTATGGGGCTCCCCCCGTACCAACCAAAGAGGATTAATTCTGGAAAACTAAGGTCTTACAGAGAATCTTACCGTATTGAACGATGGTGCCTCGACTCATTTTTCAACTCATAATTCTTTTACGCACGTCGACCTACCTATTTGCTCTACCAATATAGCTCCAAAAGTGAATAGCCGAACTCTTGATAGTTTATGTGGTAGTGACCACTACCCAATAGTAACTGAAATTGCAACGTCATCTTTTGCAAAGGCCTTTCCTAAACCAAAGTTCCGGACAGGTAAAGCAGACTGGTCTAAATACACGCAAAAGGCAATTCTGTTCTGCGGTCAAATCCCGGTACCTAAAAATGTCAATAAAGAGGCGGCTAATATCACCAAAATATTAATGTCTGCAGCGCACGTTTCAATCCCACAAACTGTTTCTAAACCTCATAAGAAAGTGGTTCCATACTGGTCAAAAGAGTTGGAGAGCTTAAGAAATTTAAAACAGCACAACTGGAGAAAATACAAGCGTTCCAGAACAGAAGCCAACCTGATTTTATACAAGAAAGCAAATGCTATTTTTCGTAAAAAAACTAAAGAAGCAAAACGATTGTGCTTCGAAAAACTTACCACAGAAATAAATCCCAGTTCTAAACCTAAAAAGATTTGGTCGGACATTAAAATGCTAACTGGCTCACCTTCCCAAGTCAATATAAATTTTGTTAATAGCCTAACTGGCCCAATATTTGATCCCAAGGCGATAGCTGAACAGTTTGCCTCCACTTGGTCTACGTATTCTAGCGACGGGAATTTTAATTCCGCTTTTATAGATATAAAATATGAAACTCTGGGTCGCAGCTACAACCAGCTTAACTCACCAGCTAAAATAATAGAATCAGAGATCACTTATCTAGAATTCGAAAGCACAATATCTTCTCTGTCAGGGAAAGCTCCTGGCGCAGATAGAATTTCATACGATATGATAAAAAAAACTTACCTCTACCGCTTAAATTACGATTAATCAATCTGTACAATCGAATTTTAACAAGCGGAATTTATCCACAAAACTGGAAAATTGCTAAAATTTTTCCCATACCAAGGTCTACTAACCCGTCCTCAGAAATTCTTAATTATAGACCTATTTCACTTATAAGTTGCATGAGTAAGTTAATAGAAAAAATCGTTTCAAAACGAATTATGTGGTATGCTTCCAAGCATAGTTTAATAACTCCACATCAGTTCACTTTCAAAGAGGGGCAAGGCACTTCCGACGCGCTCCTTCTTTTCGAAAGTTTTGTCACATATGGTTTGTCTTCCCGCAATCATATTTCTACGCTTAGTCTAGATTAGAAAAAATGAAATTTGGTAATAGAATATACATAACGAACAAAATGGAATCCCCTTTCCACATAATTAGCAATCATAAGAACATTTCCCACATTATTTATGCAGATGACGTTTTAATCTATTCTAAAATAAGTAATCTAAACACTGTTAAAAATAAATTTCTAAAAATACAAACCGATATCTCTATCTGGTCAAATTGTTCTGGAGCGACTCTGTCGCTTAATAAGTGCAAATATTTTCATATTTGCCGCAAACATAAATGTACGGATTTAAACTTAGTCCATAATAATATTATTATATCAAATGCTTCTAGCTTATGTTTCCTTGGAATTACTTTCGACAAACGTTTAACTTTTAAAGAGCCCTGTCTTAGGTTAAAAAAAAGCCTAGCTGCCAGGTTAAATATTATTAAATATATATCTTCTAAACACTGCCTTATCCATCTAAACACTTTAATTAATGTTACTAAGGCTATAATATTGTCGAAGATTGACTATGGCTTACCAATATACGGAAATAGTGCAAAGAGTAATATAAAACTGATCTCTTCAACATATCATAAAGCGAATGGAAAATGTATTACACCGAATGGAAGATGTATTACAGTCGAAGGACCACACGTCATTCGCTGTGGTCCAAGCCGATGGGAAAACAGTAATAGCAGGGCACCTATCAAATTATGGATCAGTGTATACGGCAGAGGCGGTTGCTATATACAACGCAATACTAGCAGCCTCAGAATCTAACGACAAGACGATAATCTGCACAGACAGTATGTCAACTATTGCTAGTATCATGAATATTACTAACAAGGCACTCCTAATTTCTGAAATACGCACCAAACTTATATAAAAAGGCAAAAAAATCAAAATTATGTGGATTCCTGGTTACGCTGGAATTATTGGCAACGAATTAACGGATCTGAAAGCAAAATCCGTAGCAATGGAGCCATTATTTACTTTCAATTATATGGTGAGGAAAGATGTCTTCCTACTCGTCAATAACTTCCTTAAAGAACAGAAAACAAATTCTTGGAACAGTGTGCAAAACTGTTACTCGAACTTCAATACAACTGGCATGCGGCCGCATATTCCGTCCACCTGCCGAACAAACGACTTTATCGCTTTTACTCGACTTCGGATTGGGCATACTATGGCCACGCACTCGTATCTACTAAACGGTTCAAATAGGCCACGCTGCGAATTCTGCACTTATCTATCGCTTACAGTTAAACATTTTCTCGATGAATGCACTAAGTTTAGTGCAACTAGAAACGCACTATTTGATGACCAACCCGTTTCAAATACGCTCAAGGTTTTTTCTGAGGAAAACATCCACAAGGTAGCCGAATTTTTGTTAAAAACTGGCCTTAGAAAGTCAATCTAATTCTCTAATTCTAAGTTATCTTACATCCAAATAACTTCCTTTACTGACATCAGTTATTTTAATAATTGTACTGACAGTAATGTTGATCTCATATTTATCTTTTACTGGCTAATATATTAATATTCTAAGACAATATATTTTTATTAGAGTAGTAAGCCGTAAGCCCTGGCAGCTAGTGCTTCTTACTCTGTAAGATAATAATTGTATTATTACTTTTCATTTAATAAATAAATAAAAATAAGCCGTACATATATTATTTCTCTTCATATTCACTGGTGACTATGTGAGAGCACTGTAAACAATGTTAACATTTCACAGCGTGAATTCTATGGTTGTGAGGTGAATTTCGTACTCCAATTTTATAAAATGTTCGACGTCGAACTTGCACCTTCTACACAGTTCAACACGTGGAAACGGCGGTGTGAAACCTAAAAAACTATTAAGATAAATAATAAAACAACAGCAGTTTGTGACCATTGCTTTATTCCGACATGCACCAAATACTATAAAAGGACGTGTGAATAGTGATATTTTGCAAAATACTATGCTGAAGCTGACACGGACTCAGACAATGATGAAAATGTGAACAATACTCCAACAACGTTTACACCCAACTAAACTATGTATATCAAAAAGGCAGAGAAGAATTTCATCCATCTGAGCAGTTCGGAATCACAACTTTATTTGATTTTCATATTTTTCAGTAAGAATACATTTGTCTTCAGAAATAATCCCAAGTTTCATTAAATTATTTACATAAACAAGCGAAATATTGACTTTTCTTAAAAAAAAAACGTCTTAAAAGTCTGAATTTCCATACAAAATACATAACTGGGCATTGAGTGCCCAAGTCACGAGATTAAGTTGTACAGCTATGTCACGGTTCTAAGGTTAAACATAAAGCATATCCAATAACTATAAAAGATATTGCAAAACAAAACAAAAATCTAACCAACCACTGAAAAATAAACTACACCCTATTTACGATTTAAAATATCTGCTCAATCGCAGAATCACCATTGAGGAACCACGTAAGAGAAGAAGAAGTACAAACTGTCAAGAATATGGGCACATGAAAGCATATTGCAGTGTTTGCGTGGTGATCTACATCCTAAAAAAAAAAAAAAAAAATCAGAAACTCATCTAAAAAATAAAAATAATTTCATTATTCCGGGATATAGACCCTATGTTATAAATCAGCCGGATGGAAAAGCGCATGGTGGCAGTGTTTGTAAGAAATCGGTTAAACCACTATGCTTTACAATACAACTACAATAATATCCCTAAAAATTGGGATTGCGACATAAACCTTACAGCTATATACTGTCCATCTCGTTTTAAAATTACAGAAAGCGAATTTAAAGACATTCTTAAAACTCTAGGTTAAAGATTTCTAGCAGGTGGACACAACAACGCAAAACACACGCACTGGGGCTCACGTCTTATTAATCCGAAAGGACGAAAGCTGTACTACGCTAATACGAATAAGCATAATAAGCAGGACATAATATCTCCTGGTAAGCCGACGTACTGGCCCAGTGATAGAAGAAAAATACCAGACTTAATAGATTTTGCTGTAGTCAAAAATATAGATAGATCGCTTATGACAGCTGATACATGTACAGACTTATCATCTGATCATTCTCCTGTGCTAATAAGTTATACGAACGGCCCATGATATTTGAGCCAAAGGTTTCTCTAACATCTCTAAAATTAACTGCTTGAAGTATACATAGAAAATATATTAGTAGCCACATCAATATTGATTGCAAAATAAATACAGGAAGAGACATTGATGAAAGTATAAGAGAATTTAATAATGTAATAACTAAGTCTTAGACTTAACACAGCCGTCTACCTACAGACCAATAAGACTTCTACCATGTATTTCTAAAATATTTGAAAAAGTGTTACTATCCCCACTCCTTTCCTCCACGAAAATAATATAATACCAACGCACTAATTCGGTTTTCGTACTAAATAGAAATATCAACAAAATCAGGAAAGCATTCAAGCACACAGAGTACTTTTCGGTTATTTTCCTAGATATAGCTCAGGCGTTCAATAAGGTCTAGCTTGAGGGCTTTTATGGAAAATCGAAAACGTTTTACCTTACGAACTCTATAAAACTTTGGAGACATATTTAAGAAACAGGAAATTTACAGTTAAAGCAGCAGACTTCATATAAGAAGAATGAGTAATAAGGGCAGGTGTACCTCAGGGTAGCGTGCTAGGCCCAAGTCTGTACAAAATATATTCAGCAGACATTCCAATAACTACTTACGTATTAACATCCACTTTCGTTGATGACACAGCTCTAGTAAGTCGTAACAAATGCCCTATCAGAACATCAAGAGTACTCGTATTACAGCAAATCTAAATTGGCTTTTGAACAGAAGTTCTAATTTAGCCTAGACGACAAAGTCCTGTTGTACAACCGATTTGGAAATATGGTATTCAACTGTGGGGTACGACTTGTGCAACCAACATTGATATAATACAAAGGTTCCAATCTAAAATGTTTAAAACAATCACGGGGTCACCATGGTACAAGCGTAATGAATACATTCATGAAGATCTTGATCTTGAGATAGAGGACAGCAGAATGAGATATGTTAATAAACTTCGCGAACATCCAAAGCCATTGGCTAATGCCTTGCCAAATCCCTGCAATCAAACTCGTTTAAAAAGAAGTGATATACCAGTCTACTAGAGAGCAACGTTCTATCAAAAAAGCTCAACCACATACTTGAGCTTTTTTAATTTTAAATAGATTTAAGATTTGAATACTTATTGTTAGAATTTCCAATAAATAAAGAAATATTTCAAAAAAAAAGTTTATTATTTGACGAACGAGCTAAATTCAATTGAAGTGGAAGATGTTTATGATTGAAAACTTTAAATAATATTGCTAAAAATAACTTTCCCTATATTTTGGCACAGACGATGACAACATCTGATGACTTACGAGTTTTCAAGAGAAAGGTTATGCGAAAGATTAATGGTTCTTTACCCGTTGGCCATGGTGAATATCGCATTCGATGGAACGATGAACTGTGTGATAGGCAGGCGCGCCGTTGTTAACTCGGCTTTAACTGCGTAAGCGCTAGTAAAAAAGAAGAAAATGTGATATTTCGGCATTTGGCTACACTAGTATTGCAATCTGGAAACTCACAATTTTATGGTGAAGGTTGACATTTTGATGGCATGCATACTCAAAACGTTTTGACATACGAACTTGTTGTTTATAGTAATTTAAATTATTCTTGACCACAAAAATATGGAGATAAATCGCGAACATTTTCGCGTGATTAATCTCTACAACTTTCGACGTGGATTAACTCATCAAATCTGCATAGATGAAGTCCATTTAATTTTTAACAATGAAGTTCCATCAAGGACCTGTGCTTATCGATTATATGGTGGATTCAATCGAGGTCATGACGAATTTCGGGAAGGTCGTCCAAAACCAGTGGTTGTTCCGGAAACCATTGATGATGTGCGCAAACTGATATTGCAAGATTGTCATATGATCTATTATGGTATTGAAAGTTCTCGAATCTCGAAGTATAAAATGAAATCTATGTATTTCAAATTTGGATGTAATTCACGAGGTTATTTTTAAACCGGAAATAATGTTTTCGTTTTTGTTCATACTATATATAAGTAAAAATGTTTACTATTATGAATAGGTTATAGATATATGTTTAATGTAAACCTTTACCACAACAACTCGTTGATGGGGTCCTCTAGTATAGCCAGTCGGCTTTGAAATCACTAAATAGTTCATTAAATATAATGAAAAAGCCATGCTCTCTTGGTGGGTTTCATATCTATTTCACGATAAACCTGCAAAGGGTTCCAGGACATAGTGATATCAATGGTGAACCAGCCAAAGTTGGCACCATCCTACAGCTAGAATCCGAAAAAGAAGGAATTTACATTTATATGGGTCACATAACTCTAGTACTCCACCAGGGTGAGAACACCATACAAAGCCTATTGTAGAGGCTGTCAGGAGGTAATAGGAGAAGAGGCTGTAGAAAAACATTTATTCGAAGGCAAGGCTTTGTATACAGAACGAATCTTAACTATTGACCCAGGGTTTTTGACGATGTCTCGTGGAATGCACAAATAAAACTTGGATACTGATGAACTTCCTCAGGGGCAGAGAGAAAATAACGATGGTATGGAATTTGAGTACCTAAAGGTTTAAGTGCCTCACCAGACATCCCAACCTAATCATTATTTTTTTTTTTTTTCAAGTTATACGTTGCACAAACGAAAAGACAGACAGTCACTCGGATTTTAACTGGATTAATGAGCCTAACCATTTATACATATACTTATGTACATATCACTCTTATACAAGTATTATCTATGTTCCCACCAAAAATTGGAAGTAATTAAATTATATTTAAACTGTTCAAGAATATAAGCTGTTCTCACCTGTTTGGAGATTTATAAAACAGCTTGTTTTGATATTCAATAATTCACTTCGTTCAATATTTATTAAAAGAAAATACTTTGTAATTGAAGTTGTCTATTTTTCACCATTCAATGAAAAGAAGATAGGAATTGTTTGGGCTTAGCAGCGAAAACGTTTACTGTAGGCTTAAGCAATGCTCAAAATAGCTAGTCAATATGGAGAAAATTCAACAGGGTCTATTTGCATGAGGGTATGTATATAAATATTGGTATTATATGCATTATTCATTTAAAGGGGTATTCTACTCTAGAATTTAGAAAAATTCTATTTTTTTCATATATTTAAAGTTTAGACTTTCAAAAATATGACCTTGGAAGGATTTTTCAAAATTCGACTTATTTTCGGAGATACAGCCGATTTTGTGAGGTGGCGTCCGGATTCACTAGAATTGTCTTTAAACGCGTTTTTTTCTCGAAACTACTTTTTTCCACACGGTACCGGTACCGGTGAGATAATGTCTCAAGTTCCATACAACCGATTTACTTAAAGTTTTGTGTGAACCTTCTTTATATAATCCTTTATCGTTCCTACCAGCATCGTGTCAAAATTTTTTTTTAATATTTAAAAAAATTCAGGAATTTCAAAAAAAAAGCTTAAAAAATGATTTCTATTTTCAGGCAGTCACCATTTTTCAAAAAAAAAAAAAATTTCGTGTTCCCGGACTATAACAGCATCCTTACTGATTAAGAATTTCTTTTGGTTCTTTTTTCAGACCACCAGGAGAATCAGGATCAATGTCACCAGGATGCGCCATTTTTTTTACACCTGTCTCTCTAATTATTTTAATTTTTAATATTTTTTTTGTAAATTTTTTTTCTGTATTCTTAAGATATCAATAAAAACACTATAAAAAGTGGATAGTAAAAATATGTTTGATTTTTTTTAAATAAAATTCAAAAAACTGCCCAAAATTTGATTTCTAGAGTAGAATACCCCCTTAATTAAAATCTGTATATGGTCCGGACTCGGGGCCAAATATTTGAGAATTCGATTGCCAGGCGAATACAGATGCATTTTTTTAGGGCAATTTCTGAATGAACCGCCTGTCTTTCAATAAATCGTGTAGTATTTTGAAAGGCTTGACTCTTTTGCAAAATACCGAACAATTAGAAATATGTTTGGAATTGGCGAAATCCTTATCTGCACCATTCTAATAGATAATAACAATTTTTGAATGAAAATAATGACGAAATTAAAAAGGTGGATTGCAGCACAACAAATCGAAAATCAAACTCGCCAGTCGCCAGAAAACGTCCCTAACATTTCCTGAAATATTAACCCAGGGCAGAGGCCCTAAGGCAAGCATTCGTTTCATATGCCGGTAAGTTATTGCATTCAACTTTGAAATAACCATTCCATACTTACATATGTATATATAATATACATATATTCCTTTTCATATCAAATTCCAGTACTCAAATACAAATACTTTTAAAAAATATATATGGAAATATACTCGTATTTTTATTATATGTACACAAAACTAAAAACTCCTGATTCATTCTTTAATAACTCAAAAATATATAGACAAAAAATTCTTAATACACACATTAAAATATATTTTTAATACTGTTTTGTAATAATTTGTAGGAATACTAATTGTGATGTCGAAGGAAGTCGATAAAAGCGTCGATAAAATTGTTATCTTGAAGTGAACAAAAAATATATATATACATATAATATATTGCGTCCTCAAAGGAGTGGGTATTAAAAGTAAGTGGTAAGTTATATAATGCTTTTTTCTACAAATTCTTAAATTTTTGTTTGTTCTATTTTGACCGTATACTTGTATATATTTTTTTGTTTTTAATTAGTAATAATTTAAAATTTTTATTTAATTAAAACTTCGCATTACCGGTCCGCTTAGTGTTTCGAAATTTTGTAATTATTTTCGATAAATTGTGAAATTTTAATTTAAGTTTCTACCTTATGTACATTTTATATGTACATATACCGGCATAGGCAAATTGTATGCCGTATGTACATATGTGTGTATATTATTTTGCTGTACGGATAACGCGGGAAGAAAAAATCGGTGAAGTGCAGGTATGCACTTTTTGTACACATATAACGGGTGATTTTTTTGAGGTTAGGATTTTCATGCATTAGTATTTGACAGATCACGTGGGATTTCAGACATGGTGTCAAAGAGAAAGATGCTCAGTATGCTTTGACATTTCATCATGAATAGACTTGCTAACGAGCAACGCTTGCAAATCATTGAATTTTATTACCAAAATCAGTGTTCGGTTCGAAATGTGTTTCGCGCTTTACGTCCGATGAGCGATGAGGCTCATTTCTGGTTGAATGGCTACGTAAATAAGCAAAATTGCCGCATTTGGGGTGAAGAGCAACCAGAAGCCGTTCAAGAACTGCCCATGCATCCCGAAAAATGCACTGTTTGGTGTGGTTTGTACGCTGGTGGAATCATTGGACCGTATTTTTCAAAGATGCTGTTGGACGCAACGTTACGGTGAATGGCGATCGCTATCGTTCGATGCTAACAAACTTTTTGTTGCCAAAAATGGAAGAACTGAACTTGGTTGACATGTGGTTTCAACAAGATGGCGCTACATGCCACACAGCTCGCGATTCTATGGCCATTTTGAGGGAAAACTTCGGACAACAATTCATCTCAAGAAATGGACCCGTAAGTTGGCCACCAAGATCATGCGATTTAACGCCTTTAGACTATTTTTTGTGGGGCTACGTCAAGTCTAAAGTCTACTAAGAAATAAGCCAGCAACTATTCCAGCTTTGGAAGACAACATTTCCGAAGAAATTCGGGCTATTCCGGCCGAAATGCTCGAAAAAGTTGCCCAAAATTGGACTTTCCGAATGGACCACCTAAGACGCAGCCGCGGTCAACATTTAAATGAAATTATCTTCAAAACGTAAATGTCATGAACCAATCTAACGTTTCAAATAAAGAACCGATGAGATTTTGCAAATTTTATGCGTTTTTTTTAAAAAAAAAGTTATCAAGCTCTTAAAAAATCACCCTTTAAGTTTGTAAAATTTTAACGATACTGTTTATACATTCATACGTGTGTATGTAACATTAATTTTGTTTCCCACTTTATTTCGTTATGTAATATAGGTGTTGGTGACTATTGTGCATATACGTATGTATGTTTGGTTTTGTTCTTTTTCTTTTCTCTTTTAATTTTCGCAAGTGCCCCAGCTTACTTTTTGCGCAATCCTGCTTATACTGTTTTGAGAACAAGGGGTATTGCTGGAAAATGTTTTCAAGTGAATACTTGAAAAAATTCAGTTTTTTATAAAATTTTTGTGTATGTATGTATACACAAGTGTAAGCATAACTAGGCCTTTTTCCAGATATGTATATGCCAATGAGTATATAATATTATATTATATTATATACTGTTCGTGCATATATTTTGATTTTCATTAGTAGCATACCAAACTGTTTTTGGTTTCCCGTAAATCAACCGCAAGTTCGAACAGTTTGGTAGCAACCGTTCTATTAAAAGTTAACAGGTTTGTATAGAGTTCTTAGAAAGATAAACTGTAACTTTAAACATACATATGTATATGCAAATAGGTACACATTTTTTAAAATAATAGATGGAGTCGATATACTCACTTTGTGCCGTTTCAAGGCTCTTTGAGGGCTTTATATGCGGTTAAGAAAAAAATGCCACTGCGTCCAATTTGGATCCTCTCCGTTTCTTTTCTTTTTTGTTGCTTGTTCCGTAGTTCTTAGTTTTCCTTCTTTGGTTGGCTTTCCTTAGTTGATTGTCTTTTTTGGTTTTTTTTTATTTGTTGTTTCACGTTTATTATGGTTTTTCATATATACATTAGATTTTATATATAGTATAGTATGTGTTAAGCTTAGCGCCCGTGTAGATGTTTGTATGATAAATAATATTTCGCACACGGTTTTAGGTAATTTTTTTTTGTATTCGGTTTTCAACACAGTATTGTATGCAAGTATTGTATATTTATATGTGTTTTTTTTTTTAATTTTTTTATAACTGCGCACACTATTTAACTTTTTTCTTATTATCGTACATTTTTGTTTTGATTTTGGTACCACAACACGGAATCGTTTCGTGTTTTCCGTTTTTTAAACTCTTTGTTTTGGTTTTTTTTTTATGTATGCATATTAGGGTGTTTTTTTTTTGAGCTATTAGCTGACCCCGCATCCGTTGTCCTGCGTGAAATTATGTGTTTTGAAATGAAAAGACAAAAATTCGTATTGTGTTGTTAATCATTTTTTTGCAATTTTTCTAAATTTTTTTTCATGTAACGAAATTTTTTGGTTTCTGTTCCAGTGCGTAAACGTACAGAGAAGATGGTTATCCAACTTGTGAGCACGCCACGTATACTGGCCGTGTGAAAAACAGCATTTCCAAATTTATGCCACCCACTATACGACTATCCTATTGATCGTCATCTCAATTCAATTTTCACTGGAAACAGAATACGTTCGAACTGAAATGGCAAATCGTTAGAACTCAAAAAAAAATCCGTAGAATAAAGCATTCTGCCCGATTGTATTTAACAGCACCATATATACATACGTTGCTTCAAGATAAAGTCCATCGAACTGTTGCTTGAAAAGTCTTGCTGTGACATCGTGACGATCGCTTTCTGATTGACCGCGATCCATAATACCGCACGTATGTCATCGTATCCTGGGAGTACTCGGTCACGTGCCTTGGGCTGCTATTGAATGTTGATGCCAAAAAGAACGCCGACCGATATTAGCGCGACCTCTTCGTAGCATCGTAACAAATTTCCGTCTGTAGTTGATCACTTTGTGTGCAACACACATAGCATTTTCACTGAATAATTTTCAAAATTTTTTGAAGCAAACGACAAATTTGAAAAACAAAACAAAAAAATGTGTACGGAAAAAGTTAACTTTTTGGAATTGCCCAATTTTCCGACTTTTCCTCATGAGAAGCATAGAGGTTTTTTTATTTCTAAACCTTCCCCGATCCACACGGAACATTCTCTGAAAATTTCATCAAGTTTGGTTCAGTCGTTTCCTTAGCATTACTAATAAACAAACATTCATACGTTTGTATGGGAAAAAGAAAAGAGCTGTTTTTAAGGGTTTTCCGGCAATTATTCGAATTTTTCTTGCCGTAAAAACCATCCGAACATTTTAAAAAGAGAATTCGCAAAATTGGTCCAGGCGTTTTTGAGTTATGCGCTTACCAAGATATTTTGCAATTCATTTTTATGTATAAGAAGATTAATTTTTTTCAGTCCCGTCACGAAATTCCCTTGAAAACATCCTAAAAAAATTCTCTGAAAATTTTAGCCCTTAATATTAACATTAAGAATTGGACCAAGGCCTATAAAAATTTTCCATAGAAAATACACTACAATCGTGAGTTTTTATCTTTAAAATCCTACAGATCAGAGGTATTTTATGGCATCGCTTTGACTTTTAACGCATATTTCTCAGAATTGTTCACTCTACAAAAGTGCCCAGTGCAACAAAGCCATAACCCACACCGGCAAGGTAGTTCGAAGATCTAAACCTGATTTTTCCAAGAATTTCGCATTTTTTGTATATATCTCGTAAATGACAAGAGGTATAAAAATAATGTTCATGACAAATCTGTAGGAAATTGTATTTGCTATAAAAAAGGTCCGAGGTCAAAATCGCTATCATTAACACTTCTCGAGACATTCGGCCTTTTAAGTAAGGTTTATAGAATTTTTATAGATGGTATGTATTAAAAAATCTATGAAAATTGCATACAGCCTTACTTTAAAAGCTCAATAATTCGAGAAGTATTAATGATAGCGATTTTGACCTCGGATCTTTGTTATTTTATTTTTATTTATTTTTTCTTGAAAAAATTTTTTTTTAATATATATGTATATGTCACTCACTTTAATTTTTCACTTAAATTTTTTGTATATTTGTATATGTCACTTTAATATTATTTTACAGTTGAATCTTTTTCTCTAATAGCGCCTTTCTTTCCGGCTCGAAGGACCAATGTTTGAATAGTTGCCCACTTTACTTTACCCGTACCACACTTAACACTTTCTTTTACCTTTTTTTTTAAATAGAAACCCCCGGCTTTTGTTATACTCAATTTTAGCTAATATTTTTTATATTTATATACTTGTATTATCCGTTTTAAAATATTCTAATCAGTAAGCATACTGACGGTAAATGTCAACTATGGCAGGCGACGATCGAAAAAGCGAGGATCAAAAAGCGATGTGTATGCTTCGATTGCAGACTAAAACGAGACTGGAAACTGTGACGATGACCCTTTTTGTTGAGTATGTGTTTGCGTGTGTGTATGTGAAGTGCTCTCGCGTGTGGGTAGTGTTGATGTGTGGGTTCTGTTTGTGTGGTGTATTGGAGTGTTGGCCTTGGTGTGCTATGTTGAGGTAGTGACTTTAGGAGGAGGCTTATCTCATTTAGCCAGTGTCAAACTCCTACGAACTACGCCTTACAGTCCACAAACCAACGGGATCACAGTCGTTTTTTCTTTTCGCAAGGTGGCGCCAATTGGAGATTCCAAGCGAAGCCAGGTCCTTTTCCAAAGAAGTGGAGGGCTTCCTCATTCTCTATTTTCCCCAGCGGGTACTGTTTGGAATACTTTCAGAGTCCATTCGGACGACATAACCTAGCCCATGTAGCCGGTGTCTTAATTCGCTGAACAATGCCAATGTTGTCGTATATCTCATACAGCTAATCGTTCCATCGAATGCGATATTCGCCGGGCCAACGCGCAAAGGACAATAAATCTTTGGCAGAATCTATTCTCTCGAAAACTCGTAACTTCGATTCTTCAGATGTTGCCAACGTTCCTGCCTCTGCATTATTTAGCAGGACAGGAAAAATGAGTGACTTATGGAGTTTGGTTTTTGTACGTAGAGAGAAGACTTTACTTTTCAATTGCCCCCTCAGTCCAAAGTAGCACCTGTTGGCAAGAGTTATACTGCGCTGGATTTCGAGGCTGACATTGTTTGATGACAGGAGATATTTCATCTTGTCCTTGTTCACTGCCAGATCCATTTGCCTCGCTACCTTATCCAGTTTCCTGAAAGCAGAAAGCGCGGATGTTGAGGCCAATGGTTTCAATATCATCGGCATCGGAAGATTGTACTTGCTCGATTAAGTTCCGCAACTCGAATTATTTCCTCAAGAGCAGATTGAAGAGCCGTGTCTGAAACCTCGTTTGATATAGAACGGTGCGGAGAGACCCTTCTCTATCCTGACGGATTTTTTGGTATTACTCAACGTCAGTTTATACAGCCGTCTTAGTTTTGCGGGGACATCGCGGAAATAAGGCAGCACCTCTTCGTGATCTCAAACGCAGCTTTGAAATAAACGAAAAGTGGTGTGTGTCGATTGTCTTCTCACGGATCTTTTCCAAGACGCATGGTGAATATCTGGTCGGTTGTTGATTTTTTAGATCTAAAGCCACACTGATAAGGTCCAATCAATTTTGTTGGGTGACAGTAAAATTTACTGAGTGAAGCATTGTTATATTAAAGGAATGCGTAGATCAAACCATTCACGAACCTACATACATGAAGGAATCTGACTGCCGTATTTTTTTGACTATCGATTAAAAAGCAAATTGTGGGCACTATGGCCCTGATAAACGCACTAAAAACGAGTACTTGCCAATTTTTTATAACGAATAAGTAATGGATACATCAATATTTACTGGAGTCAGAAATCCCGTGAATGGTTGTTGCATTGTGGTCTAGCAAAAATTAGTCCATAATTATTCCAATATGTGAATTTATTAATCAGTATCTCACGATGTATGTATAGTGTGATAGTGTTACGCTATGTTCTCTTATGCTCTTTACATAAACTACGTCATTACTTCCCTCAGTATTGTTTTAGCACTCGTGAAAGATAGATAGCAAACAAAAAATATATATTATTTCTCGATAAATACGAAAACACAAACTAAATGGCTGAAAATGAGAATAGTGTTTACGGTCCAATGCCAGGCCATACATATTGGTATGACTTTCCAGAAGGTGTGGGAGCTTTAATGAGAGCTTTTTATACATAAGATTTGCATTCGTTCAGATTAAATATGCTTCTCATTTTAAATTTCAAATTACTTTGTTGAATATACGGAAAGGCTTACTATGGTCTTGATACTGTGACTATGTACAAAATAGAAAAAAACATATAACTTTACATTATTATCGTAGCCCCAAGAAGTCATACACAATAAATTCCGTTTGTTGATTTCTAATGCCTAAAACTAGTCGAGATAGATAGAAGGTTACCTTAATAAAAATTATTAAGATGGGGATATATTTTGAACTGTTTCACAAAACCGGGCTTGCATCAACCTTTGTAGTCAGGTCCTTCCCCACCTGGTATTTCCAACGGAGTGGAAATATCTTAATTCGCTGTACTATGTCAATGTAGTCGTATGTCTTCTGCAGCTCATCGTTCTATAGACTGCGGTATTCGCCGTTGCCAATGCGGAAAGGACCATAAGTCTTCCGCAGAACCTTTCTCGAAAACTCATACTGCCGACTCATCAAATGTTGTCATCCACCATACCTCTGCATAACATAGCAAGTCGGGAATGTTGAGTGACTTGTAGAAAGTCCTCTCTCGACGAAAATAGACCAAATTCTTCAAGTCCCAAAAGACATTAAAGTTATAAAAAGTTGAGTGGAAGGATGGAGACGCCGACCACTTTCAATTGTTTCCCATATAAAATTATTTTATATTTGGAATTTTTTGATAGTGTTACTCACATTTTTTGTGCTATAGTTACTACTACAACTATCTCGTACCCTTTTTGCTATATTTCTAGCCCTCTCTGAAAGTTCAATAAGAACTAGAGCAAATAAAAAAATTAGACTTAATGTCAACGCATGTAGAAATATTTTTAGTTTCGGACGGTAGCAATACAATGGGACTAATTCAAACAATAACAGCGCCCAGTTATGAATGTCGTGGTAAAACTTATATGGAATAAATCGATCGCAAGCTGCTTTCTGCTTGGAACATCATTAAAATTCTAGGAAAATGTTTACCCTCGCCTTAATTCATCATTCTAAACAATTATAGCAGTCGTTACATTCTTGATCAGTTGGATGTTTCGTAGAACAACGGTTTCCGAATCTCCTAGTAATTAATATATCAAATTACTATACTTACAAATGTTGTAAACATATAATGATAGCGATGATCATTCATCTGTAGTTGAAGAATCTGAAATTATTTGAAAAGGTGTAAGATAGGTAGTAGAAATAAATTTACCGTATCCTTACTGCTCGGAAGAAAGCATTTATGTTTGTAGGATTTGTATCTACAACAATTTTATAAATATCCTTCATTCGTATCGCTCGTAGAACTTGACGATAAGTTTTCGGTGACGTCTGACGAATGTATAGTTCTGTTCGGATATCTGCAGTTACATGCAAGAGATCTTGATGATTGAAAATACCTACGTGCACAGTGTAAAATATAAAAATATAAATCCTATACACACACCACTCCTTAGCACTATTCCTTAACTTACCCAAATTGTCTTCATAGAGTACAGCAATTTTTGTCCAATTTAAAAATATCATCAAATCTCTATGAGCCAAATTTATGAGTCGCTGTGAGGGGTACAGATTAATAGATAATTCCTTAGTATTTTCATCTAAATCAATGCGAGACTCGATGTGTGGAATACCAAACGATGTACATATTGAGTGCACATGATCCGAAAGCAATGCATCTGATGGCCCAAAAATTACGTGGACACCCGATTCCAATTGTCGACAAATTTTCTTAGTTGTCCGAAATGAATCATCCCGCGCAGCATACTCAATGTCGTAAATAAGCTGCGTATTTGATAATAGCAATTTGTCCTTATTTATACGATACACGGCATATTTAAATGCATATTCAATGCTACTATCTCGTTGGTCTTCTGTAAAAATAGCACCTGTATCAAATATATAATAAATAGCTCAATTTAACTTAAGGGCACTTTTTAAATACATTTTGAAAATTAACAGAAAAAAATTTATTTTGTGCACCCGTGTCTTGTTGCTCAGAGTGTGGGCAGGTATTGCACATACCCATATCACTAGACTTTTTACCATAAAACGATATACTGATACAATAGAAACAATAATGCGGTCCTCATATTCGGTACTGGGTGGTTGAAAAGTTATAGTATGGATACAGTTGCTTTGAATATTTTTAGACACAAGATGGCACACTTTAAGAGCACATATGTAGGTGCACAGTTTTAGTCATTCATTGATGCTGTAAATTGAAACAATCATCTGGATTTTATAATGATGGTAGATGAGAATTAGGAATAGTTATAGCTCGATTTCGCCCATTTTCATATTGTAATATAAGAATTATACCACCAAACTTTGGCAAAAATAAGTCGAGCAAGTCCTGAGTTATGCGGTTTGATCTAAATTTAGGAAGTACCAAGGCATTTATACCCTCGGATCATGTTGCTACAGAGGATAACAGTTCTATTTCTTTATCAAAAAGTTTTGCATTGCCATTTGCCAGTCGTCTTCTTTAACGAAAATATTTCAGCAAAATATTATATTAGAAAGCATATGATAACTGAAGGATATAGAGGTTACAATGGCAAATTCATTCACCGTGATGGACGAAACATGTGCGTTTCAAACAGCTAAATCTGATGGCGTCTGATTTAAATTGAAAATATTTTGGACAGCATTTGTACCCTAGGTTAGAGCGAATGCTACGTAACCTTACAATAAGTCTAAAATGAAAAGCTTAGGATCACAGAATATAGGAAATATGAACCCGAATTTAAATAAAGATTTAAAACTTACGTCAAGGGTGTAACAAATTTAGTTTAGGTTTCGATAACCATTGACTACAATGATGGCGGCACACCTTATCACATAACGAAGTAATCAATGGTTTACGGGACGCTATAGCTTTTTGAGATCTGAGGATAGCACGGTTCCAAAGTTGAACCCTAATCAAGACCAGAAGGTCGGTTTAATTTGACTCAACACGAAAAGCATATCAAGTCCAAATAAATGTTTGTAACATATTGATTGTTTTTTATCGATTATAAGGGTATGCTTAGTGAAGTGAATTGTATGGTTATTTGTGGTAATAATCGTATTTCACCTATGTTTATACATTGAACAGATGAATTCCATATGATTATGTGTACAAGTGTTAGTTATATAAATTTTATATTATAATGTGTATTAGGGTGATTAAAAAAAAATTTGTTTTTTCGATTGGTACTCGGAAAAATAGGTTCCTAGACACCTCTAAGGAAACCTCTCCAAATATGAGTTTTTAATTGTAACGGGAAGGTCCTCCTACATACAGTTTTTTATTTTTTCTTATTATCAGATAGAAAAATTTATATCTCGCTTCCAACTACTTGAAAAAATATCTTGTTCCTTAGATTTTGTAGGAAATTGAATGCTCTACAAAAAAGGTCTCCACGATTTTTTCGTAAACCCAACCGTTTAAAAGATATTAACGGTTGAATTTTGATTATTTTTGGGAACATTTTTTATTTCTTTTGAATTTTATAACTCAATGAAAAAAATTACTATGAATGATGAAACTCATAGGTTTTTGGAGAGGCTTTCTATTTTTCAGAGTACCAAACGAAAGCAAAAAAATTTTTTTTTTTTGATCCACCTTAATACGCATTGATGTTTGATGATGAATATCTCGTAAACGCTTAATTTAAGCGAAAAATCATAGAATACCATTTTTATAGAGCAGTAAATTTCCTACAAAACTGTAAGTTTCATCAATCAAAATATTTTTTTTTTTCATTGAGTTATAAAATTAATAAGAAATAAAGAATTCTTCCAAAAATAATCAAACTTTAACTGTTAGTATCTTTTAAACGGTTGGGTCTACGTAAAAATCATAGGAGACCTTTTTTGTAGAACATTCAATTTCCTACAAAATCTAAGGAACAAGATATTTTTTCAAGTAGTTCGAAGTGAGATATAAATTTTTCTATCTGATAATAAGAAAAAATAGATAACTGTATGTAGGACGACCTTCCCGTTACAATTAAAAACTCATATTTGGAGAGGCTTCCTTAGAGGTGTCTAGGAACCTATTTTTCCGAGTACCAATGGAAAAAATTTTTTTTTGAATCACCCTAATGTGTATAGTTTTCTGATATGAACAGATCGCGTCTCACAGTACCGAAATTGAGCAATAACAGATCCAGATAAACCGTTAAACCCTGTGTTGGGAAATGTGAAATGAAATACTCGCTGAATTTTACTATATATACCGCCTATAGTTACTACATACATATTTATTTATTCAGTTAGAGCTAAAACTTAATCATGTTGACGCCGTGTGATTCTGGGCTGATCGAAAGAGAAAAGTTAACTAATCCATTTTTTAGAAGATATCAAAGCCGTAACATGATACTAGTATGTGGTATGTCAAAAATAGATAAAATCGTTAGACCCCATATATCTAATATATAATTTTCAAACTATACCAATTTAATAGGGGAAAAAATAAAAATAATAACTATTGACATTTTCAGAAGCAAACTAGGTAGAGAGAGTCCTCACCTCACCACGAACTTGTACTAAGATTATTTTATTATTTTTTTTAACCATTAGTTTTTGGGCGCCTTGATCGCTCTTTCGCACAACCACTTCAAGTTAGCCAAGTTCTCTTGTAAACTCAGAAATGCCTCATTCATACGGTTATCTTCCGAGCTAACAACACTGCAAAGTAGGCTGTCAAAAGTTATTTTGTCGTTATTATCCGACGGCATGCGACCTCCGCCGACCTCGAGAAGCATCTGTGTCCAGAGTTCAGACTACTGATCATTGAAGAGCTGGATCCTCAAATCAGTATTCAGCTGTACCACTCTACCTTATCCCACAACGGTCAAGCCTCGACAACGTCTACCAGAAATCACCTGCCAGCAAGACGATCACACTGAAGATTTTATTGCTTTGAATATTTTGAAAACTGCGACATTGTGCATTCGTCAATTTGCACCATTGAAATAGAGCGTAGCGACTACTACATTTGCTGATATTGCAAATGGATGTTTCTTCACTTACAAAGTTCCGAGTGAGTTTGGATACTGAGTGTGCGACTCTGTCACCACTTGGCAAGGTTACAGCGTTTCGCCCCAGTGACCGTCGTCTTCAAGCAATCCCATCGCCTCACATGCTTCTCAGAAACTGGCCTTTTCCTGCGATCTACGATTTTGAACTCGGTCACGCAGGTTTGCCTGTCTCAAATACATGCGCTCGGCGTTTGGGAGGTGCTCAGCAAGATGAACACTGTTGGGTGATTTTCATGTAACCGTAAACCAAGTAATATCTATGCCGCTTCACTACTATTTACGTATTGGCCTGTCCGAAACTTTTGGATCTCAACTCTGCAGAAACAACTTCTTAAATTTAGCTGGACGCCTTAAAGAAAAACAACTACCAGCTTTTCTACCATTAAAATAAAGACTCGAGCGAGTTACATGTTTTCGTGAATAACAAATCAAGCCGCTCGTAAATACGTACATAAAAAAGAAAATGATTCGTGATAATACTTATAGAATTAGCGCGGACTATTTACGATTTACGGAGGATCGTCATATGACCCAAGTCAATGGTATGTACGTCTTAGAGGTGTTATGGAGGTGTACTCGGCACGCACCTTAACATACATATCCACAAAAAATTGAGATAGTGGGGCCCTACAGTGTACCATCAAGGGCTATAACAAATAATATAAAGTAACAGAAATATTATATATGTAATCCAGAAATTTGGCATTTTATTTCAGAAACGCAATAAAAGAATGTATCCATTTTTTAATATAATAAATAATGCTAAGTCAGTGGTGTGAAGTTACAAATTGTAGCAACGTATGAAGATTAAACTGTTAATAAATCCAATCAGATCCGTAAAAGATAGTGGTAAATTTGAAACGACGCATCTGGTAGCGAACTATTTAGCTATGAAATAAGTATACATAATACTTTGATTTGTGTCTAAATTTAAGCAATAGTTTCTTCAGATGTGAGAAACAAATTTGTTTCAATTTAAAGTGAAGAAAGAAAACAAAGTTCTTAAAAGAAAATAACATTCGATTGAAATTTGTATTAGTTTTACATAAAGCTAGCATAATGTAAAATTTTCAAATATCTTTGAAAAAGAGTCAGAGCGTTTAATATTATTCGTCTTGAAATTAGTAATTTGTTTTCTGGAAAACCCAGATAAATATGATGTTACTAAACGTATTGGTGGTATAGGTGCAACAAACGGCGGATTCAGCAGATAGCAACCAATTTTTATATTCATATAAGTTGCGGAACTTGATTTAGATGTGACTAAACAACATGGGCATGAAATAATAAAAAAAAGCGTATGCCTAAGATATGGCCTAAGGCAGCGTCATAAATATGCAAGTTGTATTTATTTCAAAAATATAAATTTTGGAACACAGAAATCCGGTGATGAAACTAAATTCAATTTGGACGGACCAGATGGTCTTCATAAATCTTGAAGGGGTTTGAGACGCTCACCGGAGGAATGTATTAAACGCGTTCATGATGGTGGATCACTCACTAAATGCAGAAATCTACACTGAAAACGAACTTTTTGATTTTGGTATTTTGCATGGTGATGAATGTATTTTCCAATGCACCGATGCATGTAGCGAAGAAGCCAAATACCCTTTTTAACTTCTATTGCTGAAAAAGGCTGCCTTATGTTTGATTTGAATTAGATTGGGGATCTGTGAGGAAATTTTAAGACAATTTTTATGCATCGCTCAAGCAATATGACAGCCATAAGCAACTCACCCGGCAGGTACTACATCGTACACCCTCAGAGCCGGAGTGTTACCTAGCCAGCGTAGCTGCTGTATCTTAATTCGCTGAACTAAATCAGTATCAATGCATAAAGGACCATAAATCTTTCGTATAACCTTTCTCTCGAAAATTCGTAATGCCGACTCATCAGATGTTGTTACCATCCACGCCTCTGCACCATATAGTAGGACAAAGATGATGGGTGACTTGTATAGTTCAGTCTATGTTCGTTGAGAGAGGACTTTACTTTTTAATTGCCTTCTCAGTGCGAAAAAGCACCTGTTGGAAATTAAAATTCTGCGTTGTATTTCGAAGCTAACGTTGTTGTTGGTATTAATGCTGTTTTCAAGATAAACGAAATTATCTACAACTTCGAAGTTATGACTGTCAACTGTGACGAGGGAGCCAAGCTGCGAGTGCAACGACTGTTTGTTTGATTACAAGAGATACTTGTATTTCGTTTTGCACTACCAGACGCATTTGGTTTGCTTAATTATCCAGTCTGGAGAAAGCAGATCGAACGGCGCTGTTGCTGAAGCCAGTGATATCAATAACATCGGTTTACGCCAGCAGCTGTACACTCTTATAGAAGATCTATTAAGCTCAGCAGCATGTACTACTCTCTCCAGCATTACATTTAAAAAGTCACATGATGGGAAATCGTCTTATCTGTCTCGCTTGGTCGAACGGCTCGGAGAGGTTCTTCCCGATCCTTGCGAACCTTTTGGTATTGCTCAACGTCAGTTTACACATTCGTACTAGTTTTGGCATCTCCTTTCCTTTAGAAATCTACGAAAAGGTGGTGTATGTCGATCTTTCTTTTTTCAAGATTTAGAGCATGGTGAATATCTGGTCAGTTGTTGTTATTGTAGGCCTAAAGCCATAGATTCAATCAGTTTGTTGACGGTGGGCTTCAGTCTTTGATCAGTGCATTCAATATGCAATGTTGAAGAGGCTTATGTCACGTTATTGGACGCAGATTGGGGCTCTCGTTTTTTGTGGATTGGGCAGAGCACACTTAAATCGACCATATTATGCAAAGAAGCTGATGCATGCTCTTTATCTGTTCATCGCCGCAGTATTTGAACAGCTCGGTCCGTATTCCATCGGCCTCTGCCGCTTTGCTGTTCTTCAGGCGCGTAAATTCTATTCGAACTTCTTCATGGTCGGGCAATGGAACGTCTGCATTATTATCATCGATTGTGGAATCGAGTGCAGCAACTCCAAGTGTTGTGCTTTAACTGCTACTCAGCAATCTGCCGAAGTGATCTCTCCATAATTTTGGTATGCTCCGTGTATCAGTCACTAGATTACCTCTGGGGGTTCTACAAGATTATGCTCCGGTCTTGAAACCTTATGTTAGTCCCCGTATCTTTTCGTAGAGCATTACCCCTGTCGGTCAGCTTGTCAAGCTCTTTAGTATCACGTATTTCGATCCCTCTCCTTTTTGTCTGCAAATGCGTCTCGCTTCCCCCTTCAATTCTTGGTATCTATCCCATCCCGCACTTGTTGTCGTCGATTGCAATGTTGCGAGGTGGGCAATCTGTTTTCTCTCCACTGCGACACCACACTCGTACCAGTGGTCTTTTGTCTTCACAGAAAACCAATAGTTTTGTGTGCAGCTATGCGTAAGGAGCTTGAAATGCCATCCCAGAGTTCTCTTATGCCGAGTTCCTGATGTGTGCTCTCAGAGAGCAAGAGTGCAAGTCGAACCTTCCTATTAGTTGTTCAAGTCGATGTTATCACAACATTATCGATCTGGTTTGGTTGATGAATTTTTCTAATACCACAGATAACCATATTTTAATATCACAATCATTTATTCAAAAATTAAATACTGTTTGACTTATAAATCAAAAGATATATTTTTATGTTGAAATAATTTTTTGTTCACATAGATATTTTATTTAATTATTTCGGAAACTAGGAAGAATGTCCTTTATTTAAAAGTCGATAAATAAAACTTCAAATATAAAAATCGCCTGCGTCCGACAAAGTCGTCTGCAATCACGTGTCTGCCTGCTCGGGTCAGCGTTGTTTGCGAGGTGCACTCAACCCACACTCCGCGCGGCTCCGACCTCACGACAGGCGACTAAACGCGCCTAGGTTTATGTTCAAATCTAAACATGTCTACTCTTCTCTTCAATATAAGTGGAAGAGGGTTCGTAGGAATTGAATGTCATTTCAAGCATACTGTTTTAATTGAAAAAGTGAGATTCAAAGATCCCCATACATTGTCAGACATTGTATTTGCATCGATTTTCCAATAAAAATAAGATATTTTCTTACAGTAAACCCTAGCATAGCTTTTAATCCAGGGTGTCAGCTAACTCTATACAAAATTTTATTAAAATTGCTCCGGCCGTTTAGTCGTAAAGTACCAAATATTCACACCCACAAACCTTTATAATAGCGATATGATGATATCCCCTCCGGTTGTGTTCAAATCACATATTTCTCATTTGGGGTTAATTTTAATATAACTGTCGTTGACGCGATTAAAATATATTAATATGACCATACCTTCAATATATGTTTGTATGATACCAAATTCGATTGTTATACTTCCATGAGATCGTCGAATAAGGAATGTTGAACTCAATATAATGATACTCTGACAACATGCTGCTAATGGGCGGGCGTGGCCTAGCCTTCTAACATGTCAATTTCGCTCAGGACATATCTCGTAAGCACCTTACCAACACTGAAAAAATAATTAAATCGAATGATAACCCCGCCAACCAACCGTTAAAAACTGCCAAATGGGTGAAAAATCAATTACGCCAGAGATATTAAATGGTACGGGAAGGGTTTATAGGAGCCAAAGCAAAGTGATATGAAGGGCGTCGCACTGCCCATATTAGGTGAGAACGCCATATTATCTACTTAACCGATATCGACCAAATAAAATAATATTATCTTGACATGTTCTTATGTTATATTACAAAAATGAGTCCAGGTTCTTCACATTCTTCTTCTTTATTGGCGTAGGACCTTTCACCAGAGATGTTTTTTAAGTGGCGTGTCCCAAGCCCCTTCTCACTTTAGCTCGCCTACAAAAGAATTTTTTTCGGATACCCAGAGGATACTTGGTCTAAGACCGGAAATCGTGCGCTTCTTGAACCATATAGTAATGTATGTACAAGAATCGTTTTCATCTCGCACCCTTAAATTGTCGGCATCGGATTATCACTTTTGATGAACTCAGACTAAAAATATGTACACCACAGTGCGTGTGGATGTGTGTAACTTTTTGTCGAAAAAACGGTAAATCTGTGTGATATATTATTAAAATTCGTTCCAAAAATGTATTGAATCGGATAAATACTTTTCTTATATAAAGATTTTCGAACAGTTGGCTTTATACCACATATGTATAGTATATCGACCAAAGTGTTGTTTATTTCAATAAAATTGAATTTATAAAATGGAATGAAATCTTGACTTAGCCCCACATTCACGAATTTTAAAAGTCTGTATTATTTTATTCTATATATACTGTATACAAATATAACGTATTTTTATAAAGTTGTTTGAAAATAAGTTATCGAGTATACCTGAGAAATGTAACTCTCCGCAGATTTGTCTGTCTATCTCTCCGCCAATCTGTCTGTCTCTATGCAACATGCGATAACGTCGGCAAAATTTAGATATCTTAATGAATTGGTATCTAGCGTTTTTAGTTATTGACTTTAGTAGTTTTAAACAATACCGTTATATGGGGAATGAACGGTGCTATCATCCGATTTCATTAATTTTCACATTAACAGTTTTTTATAATATTTGAGCTAGGCGAGTTTGGTTGTTGTAGATTTACTGGTTAGGAGATGTATGTATTAAATATTTTAGAAAGCGGGACCACTTCCACTTTTTCAAAATGTCTTTCCACAAGTGCCCATTGCTACTGCGATTCCCTGTGCCAAATAAGAGTGCTCAGTTATCGTACTTTATATGTATTAAGATCATGGCGTTTCCACATCGCGATAGAGAATGACGTTAAAAATGTTCTTTCCAAAATGAAACTATTAAAAACTCTTTCTTTGAAAGAGGAAACCGTCTTAAAAAAAACATTCTGAGAAAAGCGCGGTTCATGGAGACTTCGACACGACCTAACCAGCATAGCCGCTATTTCCTAATTCGCTGAACTATGTCAGTGTCGTCGTATATCTTGTATAGCTCATCTCTCCATTTACTGCGGTATTCACCGTTGCCAATGCGGAAAGGACCAGAAATATTCCGCAGAATCCTCCTCTGGAAAACTCGTTACGCTGACTCATTAAATGTTGTCATATTCCATGCCTCTGTACCATATAGCAGGACGTGGATGGTGAGGAACTTGTAGAGTTTGGTCTTCGAGAATTTACTTTACTTCTCAACTGCGTTCTCAGTTCGAAGTAGCACCTGTTGCAAATTGTAAGTCTGCGTTGGATTTTGAGGCTAACGTTAGGCTAGACTTGGTCTAAGATATCTAGGTGATTAAATCGTTGTTTTTAGCCACCACTTACATCGGCGATAGATCTTTCACCACAAATTATTTAATAGAAAATTTGTTCACTCGCAAAATCACCAGAAAAAAACACAGTTTGTTTGTGCTGAGGACGGTGGTAGACTAGGCACTACGAGGAGCGTTGCAGTGGCGGTTGCCACTGAGGTTCGTAACGCTGGAGTTGCCGCAGGGCGTGGTCCCGTAATAGCTGACCTCACCGTTGGCGTTGGCACTGCTGGCATATCCACATCCATTGCAATTTGTGTGGGAGGAGTAATGTGGTTATAAATGTGTGTCATTAATATGTACATGGCGATTGTGCCACGTTATGTGGCATGAAAGGGTCGTCACGTAGACGTAGTTTCAAGGGGTTTTTTACTTGCGGGTTTATTACGTCGGGTGTTTGGTTATTTTATTTGCGTTACGGTAGTATGGTTGCATTTGCGAAATAAATGCGCATGGTTGTATTTGCGAAATATAAATTTTATAAGCTTATGGTGTTGCCACAGTCTTCCCCTCCTATAGAGAGAGTACGGCAGTATAGGCTGGTCTCAAACGATCAATCGAAACATTCACGGCTTGATGATTAACGTCGATGGCAAAATATTTTGAATGGCGATGCATGACTGATAGATCTCGTACAAACACCTTTTCGCATTTTTGAAGGTCTGCGTGTATGAATGACTTCTGCTTGGTATGCCAAGCGGTATCTATGGAGCGTAAGTCTCGCATGACGCGGTGTAAATGTGCTACGGTAGTTGATGGGTCACTATCCCCGAAAAACTCAAAAGGCAAACGCAAGGTAGTCCCGTAAACTAGTTCAGCTGGACAAGCACTTATGGCTGCCTTAAAAGAACTACGAAGCCCCAACAAAATTAGTGGCAGCGACGAGGCCCATTGATTGTGATTGTGGCACAATATTGCTGACATAAGCGTTCGGTGCCATCGTTCGACCATGCCACTCATCTGTGGAGGATAAGCGGTCGTCCGTAGATGCGTGACCTCTAGGCATTGCATGAGTTGATCGAAAGGTTTACTTTCAAATTGCCGGCCCAGGTCCGAAGTTATGTCAACAGGAACACCAAATCGCGATATCCAACAGCTTATTAATGCCTTAGATACTGTTTCTGCGGTGATATCTGGGATAGCGCATGGATCGGGTCAACGTGTGAAACGATCAATGACCGTGAGACAATAGCGGTTGCCGTCGTGAAGTGGGAAGGTCCGACAATGTCGACATGCAGGTGTGAAAACCGTTGTCCGGGGCATGCGCGGCGTTGAAACAGTGAAGAGTTGTACCGGATGACTTTGTTGCGTTGGCACTGGATGCATTGCTTGGCGAATTCCCGGCTATCTTTCTGTATTCCGGGCCATACTCGTACAAAGCGTTCAGTCATCAATTTCGCAGTTACCCTCGTGCCTGGGTGAGATATGTTGTGTGTTGAGCAAAGAACTGTTTGTCGGAATCGTTTTGTTATAAACGGGCGTAGTCGAATAGTTGAAGTATCGCAATAGACTTTCTTAGTACTAGAGGGGATAATAATACTGGTAAGTAGAAGCGAATGACTAATTTTACCTTCTAAGTATGACTTTAAATCGTCGTTGTTTTTCTGATCTTCAGCCAAGTCATCAAAATTTATTGGATCAGATGTTTTGGCTTGTATTCGAAAAAGCAGATCTGCTGCAACATTTTGTATCCCTGGTACATGACGAATGTCTGTCGTGATCTGCGCAATAAAATCCAATTGACGGAACTGACGATCAGATGCTTTTTCTAGTTGTTGCCGAAAAGCATAGATTAGCGGTTTGTGGTCGGTGTAAACGTGGCAATTTCTTCCTTCAAGCATGAAGCGAAAATGACGGACGGAGGAAAATATGGCAGTTAATTCTCTATCGTAGGTACTGTACCGCTGCTCAGCTTTTGTAAAAAGGCGCTGGAAAAAGCTAAACGGTTGAAGTGATCCATTGGAAATTTGATGTAGAGCGGCGCCTGTAGCGTGGTCAGATGCGTCGCATAATGAAAGAGGAGCGTTCGGGAGCGGGTGCGCCAGAAGCACGCAATTAGCGAGGTCCTCCTTGCAAGCCTAAAAGTGCCATAGGTTGTCGTTCATCCAGTTCAGTGGCGTTTTGTCGTTGCGCTTATTTCCAGAACACATTTGGAAAAGAGGTGCTTGGTGCGAAAGTGGGTTTGGAAGTAGCGATCTATAAAAATTTATCATAGCTAGGAATCGCTTAAGATCCTTTGCAAGCGGCTAGGCAGCGGCTTGATTCCATCCTTCGTGATAAAATGCCCTAAGAAATGCAGCTCTGATACACCAAGCACTGATTTGGCTACGTTTATTGTTAAGTTGTGTTGGCGTAATCGTTGAAGAACTATACGAAGATGTGCGCGATGTTTTTCTGGGGAGCGTGATGCGATGCATACGTCGTCCAGGTGGGTGAACACATTAACTATGCCGCGGAAAACTTCGTTGATGACTCTTTGGAATGTTTATGCCACGTTGCGCAACCCAAAGGTCATGTGCGTGAATTCGTACAACCCAAAAGGAGTTGTGATGGCAGTTTTACAAATGTCATTGGGATCGATTGGGATCTGGTGAAAGGCCTTTTGTAGATCGATTTTTGAAAATATTGAATTTCCAGCAAAAATATTACTGAAATCGTGTAGGAACGGCAGAGGGTATTTGTCGGGGACGGTTACCGCGTTAAGCGCGCGGTAATCTCCACACGGTCTCCATGACCCGTCGGCCCTGCGCACCATATGTAATGGGCTAGCCCAATTACTGCTGGATGGCCGACATATGCCCAGTTTCATCAACAGCTCGAATTCAGCGCGCGCTGCCGTCAGCTTTTCAGGCGACAGCCGTCTTGGCCGAGAAAAAATTGGTTGACCGTTTGTAATGATCCGGTGAACCACGGTGGATTTCGTTGTAGAATCCGGAGCGGCTGGTCGCGTTACGTCACTAAACTCTTGCAGCGAGTTTAAAAAATCTTGGGCTGAACTTATGGTTGAAATGTTTGATACATTGATTCGCGCTACTGTGCAAAATGATTTAACTGCTCTTTTGCGGTGGAGCAGACATCGTCCATTAAGATCAGGTAAAAGGTCGTAATGTGATAAAAAATCTGCTCCAATGATTGCTTGGGCTACGTCTGCAATCACAAAGCTCCAAACAAAATCGCTGCGTAAGTTGAGGTTAAGGCGAAGTATAACTTCTCCAAAAACCGTAATTGGTGAACTATTAGCGGCAAACAATTGCATATCCGATGGGTTGACTCGTGCCAATTTCGAATGCTTCTGAAGTACCGACACATCAGCGCCGAAGTCGATAAGAAATGTTATATTAGTTGATGTGTCGAATATACGTAGGCGGCAGTTCGAAGGCATCTGAGAACGTCTGCCTATCCCTGAGATACTACTGGCAGAGCACCCCTATTATTTGCCATTTGGCGATATAGATTGAGCGAACTTACAAGGTTGGCGACACTTCTTAGCGTTTGGTCCAAACTTGGCGTGATACCAGCACATTTCGCCTGAATTGATGTTATGAGGGCGCACTGGCGTCTATCAAAACGCTGTTTCAGTTCTGCTATTTCGGTCCTCAGGTCGTTGTATGTGGTATGATTCGATGCGGATACCTCGTGGATACGAACTTCACGCATTTGCATCGTCTCCACTATTGAGTCGGCGATTTTTAATTTGTCGACAATAGGTACATTGGTTGCTATAATTACTGCTTGCGCATATGGTTGCAAGCGATTAACCCACAAATCATGCAAAATGCTTTCCCTTAGAGCGGAACCAGCAGCGTGCTTCATTTCGTTAAACAGGTCGCTCGGGCGGCGGTCGCCCAATGGCATGTCGCGCAATACACGTTGAAGGCGCCGTTGCTGGCTCTCAGTGAAATTTTCTATCAATTTGGTACGAATGAATTGATATCGCACAGACGTGGGC
Organism: Bactrocera zonata; assembly: GCA_037783105.1. NCBI lineage: Eukaryota > Metazoa > Arthropoda > Insecta > Diptera > Tephritidae > Bactrocera > Bactrocera zonata. The sequence continues at coordinate 1,152,281 of JBAWJQ010004943.1, read as the reverse complement.
GCACTATCTATTATGGAGCGCAACTCCATTAACTTTACCCGCGGTATATTGCCCGCTACGATATTAAATTTTGCCGAGTCGGTTGTAACGCCAGAGGCCTCAAACCAAAAATCTAACGAGTAGAAATAAGCCTCAATGTTGTCTTCTGACATCAATGGCCGATTTTGGCCAAGAATCGGGAGATTCGGTTAACCATCGGGGGCCATGCCACCAGAGGGTGGTGGTGGCAAGGTGCAGCGGCTCGCACCCTATTGTACCTAAATCGGCAGGATTGTCAGCACTGGCTACGTATCGCCACGTGGCTGACCCCACTAGGTCAAGTATTTGTATCGTACGATTAGATATGTACGTCTTCCATGCGTGTGGTGGTTTTCCAACCAGGCTAGAACTATTTCAGAATTTGACAAGAGATGCAATCTATATTTCTTCATGTTTAAGTGAGTCTGCACCGTGGAAACTAATTTTGCAAGCAAGGCGTCACAGAGCTCAAGTCGAGAGAGACTTAGCGTTTTTAGAGGAGCTACTTTAGTCTTTTCTACTAATAAGTGGCTTATGGCATTCCACTGAATCCCCAGAGACTTTGTTGTACTTTCCTTTTCGAATTTAAGGAATTTAGTGTCCAACAAGTTTTCTTTCGGTATATGTTTTACAATATCTGATTTATTTGCAGTAATCTTTTTCAGTGGAAACCCTGCGGTTTTGAGGGCTCTTATAACCTGTGATAAGGATTCGTATGGTTGTGGAAGACTGTGACTTCCAGACAAAATATCGTCAACATATGTTTTTAACACCTGGGTTGCCAGAGGGAATTCTGACTTGGTGTTTTCTGCCAATTCGTGCAGTGTCCGAATGGCTAACTCCCAAAATTTTCTTATTTGCGAATTGAGGTATTCGTTGGAGATTTCCTCACCTTGAGTTGTCATCGTGGCAACTGATTCCGCAACTAGTCCACTTAGGACCCATATGAAAATGGTATTTTGTGCCAGAAGTGTTTTTGTAATTTTCTCAATACCTTCGATTATTATCTGTGGTATAAGATCGCTGCCCAATAGAAGATATATTTGAGCGGGAGTGTGGCATTTGGGGTCAGCTAACTAAAGGTGTGAAACCATTGCCAATGCTTGCTACTTACGTGATAGCTTGGACGCATATTTGTTAGTTGCGGTAAGACAATAGCTTCTGCTTGAATGCGCTTATCCGCCTGGAGGGAAATTAGGGTAATGGGGCAGATTTTATTGGAGTTTTGAACTACTCTTCCGCCCATTCCCGTAATTTCAAAATCGGCTAATTTTGTAGGTAGTTCTAGCCTATTTTGTGTCCTAGACGCAATAAATGATCATTGTGATCCTTGGTCTATTAAGGCCCTGAGTTTAAAAGTTCTCCTCGGCGTTCGATGGAGACGACTGCTGTAGGTAGTAGTACTCTACTGTGGTTTTCGATATGTAGCGTTTGGTTTTTTAACGCCTTTGAGCAGCATGGTGCTTCTTTTTGTTGTTGCAACTAAACCTGTTGCTCTTTTTATATTTGCGCTGTTTGGGGGTGAGCTGGAAAAATTGTTAGTGTGTAATATCGAATGATGCCGTTTATGGCAATAAACGCAATAAAATTTGCTTTCACATCATTTAAGCATGTGTGCATGTGGTAAGCAGTTTGTGCAAAGTCTTTTTGACTTTACAAAATTGTTTCGGTCAATTATATTTAATTTCTTAAATTTCTCGCAAGATTTAAGTTCCTGTGCATAATTCGCATGAGGTTGTTTGTGCTGTTTAGATGTGAACGTTTGATTTTTGAAGAAGTTTCTATTTGAATTGTTGTTGCTACTGGCTTGGGGTCTTTGGAAGCTTCTATTAAGGTCATGGGAAACACCTTTTGGTTTAATTATCTTTTTATCAACTCTTTCTGCGATTTCATTCTGGGTAGTTAGGAAATCTTTCATTTGCTGCCACGTGGGGCATTTATACCTTGATGAGAGAGATTGTTGCCATAGCAATAACGATTTTGTCGATAATGCGACAGTGCATATATTTACCAGAATTGGGTGCCAATTGTCTGTGGGAACGTTTTGTGCCGCTAAAACCGACAAACAGTTGCAAAAAGTGGATTGAAGTTTCATATATTCTTCACTTATTTCCTTTTGAATTTTGGGCAAATTCATTGATATCGTTATTTGCTTATCTACCAGTATTCGTTCGTTTTCGTACCTTGATCTCAGAGCTTCCCAAGCCATATGGAAATAGTCGCCATTTAATGCGAACTGTTTTACGATGACGTCTGCTTGACCTTTTGTTTTTTGCCTGAGGTGATACAACTTTTGAGCATTTGATGATTTCGGATGGTTTATGTAAATAGCTGTGAACATGTCCCGGAAGGACGGCTATTGTTCATAACCACCATGGAAAATTTCAGTGTCACATGCGGGCACCTTGAGGTGGATACCCGAACTTGCCTCTTGATTTTGAATTTGTGGCAGCTCTCGGAGGTGGAGTGGGTGCAACTGCTTTAATTAATTTTAGCTGATCTACGATCATATAAATATATGTATATCGGATATACATATGTATATGATGTATGTATATAAATTTTATTTACTCACATGTATGTATGAATGGTTTTAAGTTTAAATATTTTCTCTCTTGTGTTTGCTTATGATTTATTAGCCCTGACAAACGAGCAAAATTAATGCGCCTTAAGCAACGCTAAAGCGCATTGAAATTTTATGGTGACAGATGGCAGACTTGTGCATTTAGACAGCTGATAGTTTAGTTTGTTTATTTATTAAAAAAAAGTTAAATAAAAATGAAAAATAAAAATTTAACGAAAAAGTTCGTTTGTTGTTAACTACGTTGAAAGATAGTAGAGTGAAATTAAAAGCAATAATTGATTATAATGCGGAAAAAGTGTGCGAAAAAGTTAAGAATTTTGGAAAAATGAATAGCAGACTGTGCGTTGTTTATTTTCTGTCATCTAAAAATATTAAAATTTGTTTTTGTTAATATACTTGCACATAGTTTAATTAGCAATATAAAACTGCTTACCTCTGATGATTTAACGCAAAGGAGGCAGCAAACTTCAAGTGGCATCTGTCAAAAAATAGCAAAAATCGGTCATTTTTGAGCAGTGTTGCCTACTCAAATTTGGTAAACTCAGCTTAGTGCACGAAATTCTTGTGCATTACAAAGTTGCATTAACATGGGTCAAATGCGCAAGTAAATGTAAATTAAGCCCGCTAATGCATATTAGCGCTGTCGCCTGTCAGGGCTATTAGCTTATTTTAAATAGTCCTGTTTATACTTATTAAGTATAAGGGGTACCGTTGGAAATTTGTGCAAGTAAATACTTGAAAGATTTTTTGTTCTTAAAATAATTTTGTGTTATCACGCAACTGCAAGCATTTAGCGACAATTAATTATTTATTATACGTATTACCAAACTGTTTTGTTTCTTAACGGCATTTCGGTTTTTACCGGGAAATAAACCGAATACTAAAACAGTTTGGTAGCGGATTTTTTTTATTCTAACGGATGGTTAGAATCGCAATTTTATCTTTGTCTTAAATTTTGGCTTTTCTTATTTAAAAACCATACACACATATGTATATATAGTATATATAAATACTGATAGGAACGATACAACTTGCTTGTATTTCCACCAGGGGGTTTTGGGGACAGTTTGAGTGTATGAATGTACGTGGTCTTGAGTGATTGCGTTTGTGGCCTCTTCTCCCAGTCCTTTTGTTGCGGTGATATTGTCTAAAATTTTTTTGTTAGTTTTTGTATTACTTCGCGCCCGTTTTTTGGTGGTTATTTACATATGTATGTATGTATATTTTTGTTGTTTGAACCGGCTTCGCGCCAGAAAACGGCTTCCGTTGAGCGCAAAAATGTTCATGCACGAACAATACCCGAACTATCAGCCCATTCGGCTCAAGCGCTCAAAATGGCATTCGTGAATGTTTTCGCTACTGAGCTAAATTCAGCTCAATTGTGGTAAATTCGTTTGCTTGCTGCATTTATTATGAGCAAACTCAACGCATATGAATAAACTCACTGTGCTTGAATAAATGCGGAACCAGCAGCGCTACTGCAACTCTAATGACTGTGAAGGAGATGAAGCAGAAATAAATCAAAGTATATAATTTCACAACAAACATATACATAGGTGTATTTATTTTCATAATAATGGAAAAAATAACACAATCACATTTCAATTAATACTTATTATGCTTATATAAGATATGCATATTAATTTTATTTAACTGTGGAAAGTTTTGTAATAAGATTTTAAAAAAAGTAAGCTATCTACAGATTTTGGGTCAAGCCGATTTCTTTTTTCTGTAATTACGTTTCCAGCCAAAGAAAATTCGCGTTCTGTTGATGCACTACTAGCCGGAATTGAGTGAAGTTTTAGTGCCGATTTGGAAAGTTTTGGATACAATTTTTCATGATTTTTCCACCATTGCAATACATTGAATTCGTCTGTTATTTCCACATTTTCTTTACAGTAGCTTTCGATTTCTTCTGTAGGCGTTTTTATCGTATTTTTTGACTTTTTTAATAATTCCGGAAAGAAAAAGAAAGCATCTTTTCGCTTGTGTACTGCGAGGTTTGTTGCATCCAGTAAGTCATCCAAACCACTGCTCTCAAATGAAAAGTGTGACGTTGTGTCCGATTTAGATATACACGGACTAATTGGAACAGAAGACGATGGTGATAAATTGATGTCCACGTAGTCCATTTGAGAAATACAAAATTGTTTAAGGTCATTTTCATCATTTGGTTGCATGTGTAAAGCAGGCGGATATAAAAAAAAGGCTGCCTTATGCCACAGATCGATATTTGGAGCCCATATTGTATTTAGGTTTTCGATGATGTTTGCCTTCAACCCTGCTATAGCAGGTACATCTGCCGTTTGAAGCTCGCATAGATGCCGCATTTTATTAATAGATGGCACGACGAAACATAAGGAAGGTGAACTGCAAAGTTGTAGTTTCTTGAAAATGACTTCAAAATTGCTGCATAGTTCTACAATTGATTGCAGTGTTGACATATCTATCAGCATCAATCGTTGGCTTTCTTGCTTCTCTTTCAAAATTTCGTTGATGTCAAACCAATTGTCTACTATAGATTTAAACATTGAGAAGTTTGAGTTCCAGCGTGTCGGGCAATAATTTTTTAATGTAGTTTGTAATAGATTCTGTAAATTTCCTTTTTTAAAAAACTTAACAATTTTTTTGCACTTTTCAACAAGCTCGGTTGCCTCCAAGGAATCATTAAATGAACGTTCCAAAACATTAGCAAGCAAATGGCTACTGCAATTTAATCTTGTGTTATTTTCTAAAGCTTTCGAAATATTAGCACCTCTGTCTGTCACAAACTTAATTTGTTCCATATTGTTAATGCCGAACTCACATAACAATGTGCTCAATTTTGCATAAATGTTTGCAGCTGTAGATCGCTGGAAGTCCATAGATTTAAACCCAAAATTAGATCGTACAACTGTGAATTTTTTTCGTAGTGTATAGTGACTCCTAAAAAATTCCTATGTACATAATTGTCCACATATCTAATGTGACGGTTACTCTACCACTATTAGCGTTGTTGTATTTCCTCTTTAATTTCAGCCTTTTTCTCATAAGCTTTCTTTTGAGTAGCTCGCGATATCGTTGTTGCATCAGTGAGCATGTCTTCTATATCTGCATTTTCTCCATATTTTGCTCCAATACTTAACAAAAATTTTACGAGTTTTCTAAAACCAATTCCATTAATTGCTGAGAATGGTTGGCAGTCCTCAGTAACCCAGACCACACAAGCGTCCATAGCAGCTTTTTTTCGTCTGGCGTCACAGTTTTTAGCAGCGCCGTCTCCTTTAAAGATTTGCAGCACTTATGCCGGTTAAAATTTGAAGAATTTTTTGGCAAATATTTTAAAATATTGTTACAGGATTGGCAGTATATAAATCCATTCAAAATATTGCCATCCTCTTTAATAATTTCAAATAGTATATTCCAAACATGGCTCCTTCCCTTATGTCGGGCTGACAATGTGTAGGCGTTTGTACGTATTTTTTCTAAAATATTTTCTTGCTCCATATCGACGGGATGATAAATACATACTAAAATATAATTTGCGCACCAAATTCTTAGTGCAATGCATGTAACGCATAAACTGATCGCGAACAAAGCATACAAAAACAATATCAAGTTCGAAATATAGATAATTCAAATTTAAAACGTTAGATGGCCCGCCCACCCGCTACATACCAGAGAACTGCAAAACTCACTTTTTCCTTGAATCAGCTCATACCCAAAAATTTCTATTCAATTCCAATCCTGAGCGAAAGTGAGATAAACATTTCGTGAAGTGAGCGAACGTGAACTAAACATTTCGTGAAGTGAGCAAACATGAACAAAGCATTTCGGACCGAAGGCACACATTCTACGCGAATGAGCGGTTCGGCAACATGAGCTGATTTTTACTCAACGCTGTATTTCGCTCAGTGATTATAATTGAATAGAAACTTTTGCGTATGAGCTAATTCAAGGAAAAAGTGAGTTTTGCAGTTCTCTGCTTCGCGCCCGCTTTGCCATTTATTTCTTTATTTTGCGCCCGCTCTTTTTATTATATGTATGTATTTTTTTTTTGTAGTTTGCACCTTCGTTTTCTGTTTTGTTTTCGTTTGAGGGCAAGTGTTTTGCCTATTATTCACACTTCTGTATATGTATGTACATATGTACATATGTTTCGCCACTGCACTGCACTCTCATGTGGTCACTGATCGTTGACTCTCACTTTTCTCACTTTTTTTCACTGTATAATTTTTGTACTTGTATAATTTTGCATAGATTTTTTTTCTCAAGTTAGTTCATGGATGGAGTCATGTGTAGAAGTTCACGCAAGTGAGGAAAGTTCTCTGATCGCCATTCACTTGGGAGTGGCCAGAAACGATTCTTTTACACATGACTCAAGCAGCTCACGACTTCCGGTCTTTGACCAAGTATCCTCTGGGTAGCCTAAGAACATCCGTTTAAAGGCGAGCTAAAGTGAGAAGGCGAAACACCCCCTGCATAGGGTTGTGTGCTGGGTTTGGGACCCGCCACGTAAAAAAACACCCCCAATGAAAAATAAACAACAGCCTCGGATAAGTGACCCCCCTTTTGATGACGACCATGGCAAACGAACTAAGGACTACGATTTGAGGGCGTGCAACTGGAATGTCCGGTCCCTTAATTGGAAAGGTGCCGCTGCCCAGCTGGTTGATGTCCTCGTGAAAATAAAGGCTGACATCACCGCCGTCCAAGAAATGCAATGGACGGGACAAGGACAGAGACGAGTAGGTCCTTGTGGCATTTACTACAGTGGCCATATAAAGGAGCGCAAGTTTGGTGTTGGATTCTTGGTGGGAGAGAGACTCCGTCGCCAAGTACTATCATTCACTCCTATGAATGAACGTCTAGCCACACTCCGCATCAAAGCGAGGTTCTTCAACATATCGCTGATTTGCGAACACGCCCCGACGGAAGAGAAGGACGATGTGACCAAAGATGCCTTTTATGAGTGCTTGGAGCGCACTTATGAGACATGCCCCCGCCACGATGTCAAAATCGTGCTTGGCGACTTTAACGCCAGGGTGGGCAAAGAAGGTATCTTTGGTACTACGGTCGGTAAATTCAGCCTCCACGAGGAAACATCCCCAAATGGGTTGAGGCTGATCGACTTCGCCGGGGCCCGAAATATGGTTACCTGTAAAACTAGATTCAGGCATAAGAAGATACAAAAACCACCAACTAGATCGATCATGTTGTGATAGACGGAAGACACGTCTTCAGTGTTTTAGATGTGCGTGCGCTCCGAGGTCCTAACATCGACTCGGACCACTTTATTGTTGCAGCCAAAATTCGCACCCGCCTCTGTGCAGCAAAAAACGCACGCCAACAAACACAAGGAAGGTTCGACGTCGAGGAGCTGCAATCACAACAGACAGCCGAACGTTTTTCTACTCGGCTTGCACTCCTGCTCTCTGAGAGCACTCGTCAACAACATTGGTTTTCGGAAAGCGCAAAAGAACAGCTGGTACGACATGGAATGCCGTGTCGAAGCGGAGAGAAAACAGGCTGCCTACCTCGCAACGTTACGATCGACCACAACACGTGCGGGATGGGATAGATACCGAGAGTTGAAGAGGGAAGCGAGACGCATTTGTAGACAGAAAAAGAAAGAGGCCGAAATGCGTGAGTACGAAGAGCTTGATAAGCTGGCCGACAGGGGTAATGCTCGAAAATTCTACGAAAAGATGCGGCGGCTTGCAGAAGGTTTCAAGACCAGAGCATACTCTTGTAGAAACCCCCAAGGTGATCTAGCCACCGATGCCCAGAGCATACTTAAATTATGGAGGGAACACTTCTCCAGCCTGCTGAATGGCAGTGAACGCACAACACCAGGAAAAAGCGAACCCGATACCCCAATCGATGACGATGGAGCAGACGTTCCATTGCCCGACCATGAAGAAGTTCGAATAGCAATTGCCCGCCTGAAAAACAACAAAGCGGCAGGGGCCGATGGATTGCCGGCCGAGCTATTCAAACACGGCGGCGAAGAGCTGATAAGGTGCATGCATCAGCTTCTTTGCAAAATATGGTCGGACGAAAGTATGCCCAACGGTTGGAATTTAAGTGTGCTATGCCCAATCCATAAAAAAAGAGACCCCACAATCTGCGCCAACTACCGTGAGATTAGCCTCCTCAACATCGCATGTAAGGTTCTGTCGAGCGTATTGTGTGAAAGGTTAAAGCCCACCGTCAACAAACTGATTGGATCTTATCAGTGTAGCTTTAGGCCTGGTAAATCAACAACCGACCAGATATTCACGATGCGCCAAATCTTGGAAAAGACCCGTGAAAGGAGAATCGACACACACCACCTCTTCGTCGATTTCAAAGCTGCTTTCGACAGCACGAAAAGGAGCTGCCTCTATGCCGCGATGTCTGAATTTGGTATCCCCGCAAAACTAATACGGCTGTGTAAGCTGACGTTGAGCAACACGAAAAGCTCCGTCAGCATCGGGAAGGACCTCTCCGAGCCGTTCGATACCAAACGAAGTTTCAGACAAGGCGATTCCCTATCGTGCGACTTTTTCAACCTGCTTCTGGAGAAAATAGTTCGAGCTGCAGAACTCAACAGAGAAGGTACCATCTTCTACAAGAGTGTACAACTGCTGGCGTATGCCGATGATATTGATATCATCGGCCTCAACACACGCGCTGTTAGTTCTGCTTTCTCCAGACTGGATAAGGAAGCAAGAGAAATGGGTCTGGCAGTGAACGAGGGCAAGACGAAATATCTCCTGTCATCAAACAAACAGTCGTCGCACTCGCGACTTGGCACTCACGTCACTGTTGACAGTCATAACTTTGAAGTTGTAGATAATTTCGTCTATCTTGGAACCAGCGTAAACACCACCAAGAAGTGGAGAAGGACCTGGCTTCGCTTGGAATATCCAATTGGCGCCACGTAGCGAAGAGAAGAAACGACTATCGCGCTGTTGTTGACTCGGCTATAATCGCGTAAGCGGTGTCTACGCCAGTAAAGAAGAAGAAGACTTCACTCGGCATAAAAAATATGCACTTATGTGTCACTGCACAATATTTTGTTTTTTTTTTTTTAATATTTTGTTCTTTTTTTTTTTTGCACGTTCTTATTTTTCTATATTGTCTCTCTCTATGGCTCGAAGGACCAATGATTAAATCGTTGTTTTTATCCACCACTTACCTCGGCGCAAGATCTTTCACCAAAAAATATTTAATAGAAAAAAAAACTGTCCGTTCATTCGCAAAAGCACTATAAAAAGCACAGTATGTTTGGGGTTTTTTTTATTGCCACTGCACTTCGGTAGACAACTTCGATCTGGAAAAAACGGATGTTTAATTGACGCAGCGTGACACGTTCGCTCGGTGGAAGATTTACGGAAAAAAGGGGGCTCGTCCTCTAGAGCGGAATTACACGGCTTCTGTGGCGCCTCTGAGAAGTCATACTGTGCTACTATCTATGTGCGCACACAAAGCGATAGCGCGACCACAAGGTTAAGGTGGCTCCTTTAAAAACGCTAGGTCTGCCCCGACTGGAGCTCTGTGGCGCCCTACTACTCGCAAAATTAGTTTCCATGGTGCAGACCCACTTAAACATGCATCTCTGGCTCGATTCTGAAATTGTTCTAATCTGGTTAGAAAAACCAACACACGAATGGAAGACGTGCATATCTAATCGTACGTCACAAATATTTGACTAGTGAGATCACTTCTTTGGCTACACGTAATGATGTGCTGATAATCCTGCCGATTTACAACCGAGGGTAGTAAGAATTTTTCAGAATCAACAAGTACTGCAAATAGCCCATTGCTAAAAGAGAAACGTAAATTCTCAACGTATAAAGAGTGAACGTAATTGAGCGCAAACGCACCGCACCGCACCGCAAAGAGAGGAAGTAGAAAATTGTCAGTGATGAGATTTATGAGCAACGGAAAAGTCCCAATAAATAAAAGGGAAAAATAATAATGAGTATCAGCATTGTTTGCAAAGAACACAACGAGTAATTCAAGTAAGCTGCGAAAAGCAAAAACAAAGTCAAGGTATTTTTTGGTCAATAATAACAAAGGGGCGAACCACGTTCAATAATTTTTGTTTTTTAAGAAAACGCTGTAGCTAAAATTGTCAACAGTATATTCGGTTCTTGAAAGTCGACGAATAAATGTTCCAGCAGCACGATAGTGACGTCGCTGAAGAAAATATGGAAAAAATCAATGTGCTTATAGTTAATCAACTCAACAAATTGTTACCAAAGTTCGACGTTTCTGAAGAAGTTGAAGAAAGCAGTGAAATTTCTGCTACCCAAGAGAAAATGGACGACATGAGCGATATTATTTCGTGGCTTGCCAAGTCTGTGAATGATCTTTTAGCAGCTCAGGTGATACATACATCGTTAACGCCAAGTATAATAACAGTTCCGGCCTGGCTAAATGAGCCTTAGTCGCCTTACCCAATCAACACTTACACACATCACTAACACGCTACACTCACCTCGACATCGACGCAATCCACATGCGAAAGCATCTCACATCCACACATTAAAATACACACCACACTCGATGACACGGAACGGGATACCAACCAACAAAAGGGATCATCCCCGTTGCACAGCAGTTTTTTTGTATTAATTATTGAGCCCGCACATCGCCGTTTCGATCGCCGCCCTGCTACGTCGCTAGTCATGCGAGGTTTGACAATTAAGTAAAGAGACTGATTTTACTGCTGCGCTTGTGGTACATGGAAGTTGTGTTACTACATACATAGGTTGCTATATATATTTCTGGACTAGGCAACACTAAGTGTTGCCAGGTGCAATCTGACATTTCCATTGGAAAGTTTGACATTTTTTAGCATAACATCACTCAGAAAGTTTTGTCATTTAATCGTGAATTCTTTTATTTACAGGGAATTAAAAAATTCATCTCGGCCAAAAAATGGAATTAACTCGTGAACATTTTCGTGCGATCAGAAAACATCGACGCCGTACGTGAACTGATAATGCAAGACCGTCATGTAACATACCTTCAGATAGAGGCATGCCTATGCATTTCTCCCACCAGCATACATTCGATATTGCGTGAACACCTGGCCGTAAAAAAGGTTTCTTCTCGTTGGATCCCGCACATTTTGATAATCGCTCAAAAAAAGGCTCGTGTGGATTGGTGTAAAGAAATGCTGAAAAAAAACGATCGTGGTGCTTCAAGAGACATTTATAAGATCGTCACATGTGACGAATCATGGATCTATGCGTATGAGCCCGAAACAAAACAGCAATCGACCGTGTGGGTCTTCCAAGACGAGCCATTTTCGTTGATAAATATGCCTATTTTCATTATTAGGCCAGAAATATATATATAGCAGCCCTCGTATACGAGTATATCAGATTTTATCTATTTTTTCCAATACCCCATACTACTTGTAATAACATGTCACTTACTCAGTGGCCGATATGCAGTCATAGCCGCTCTAGGCCCCGGGCCATGTGCCGCCCCTTTCTCAGCACCCATCATTATAGACTTGAGACATAATTCATGAGTTTACTTTATTCCCACTTTTAATTCACTCAGAAAATTGTTTAACTAAAAGCTAGCGGATAAAGCTAGCTTATAATATTTTCCGAGATTTCAGGTATGATTGGACATTTAAATAAAACATTTAAAAATGGTTTTAGGTTTTGTTTTTAATAAAATAAATGTTCTACTCGTACAATGTGTTACAAAATTCGTCTGCACTTAAGCGCAGCAAAACCATTAATCAAATCTTCGCAATCCAAATTGCTTAAAAAATCAGCTTATATGTTAAGCAAAGCAAGGTCGTTTAACCTCTGCTCCGTCATTGTTGTGAGTAAATAGTTTTTCACTCTCCGCAAATAAGAAAACGATCTTTCTCCAGTACAGTTACTGGCAGTTGTACACACACACATACGTAGAGCAATATCACCGTTTGGGTAAATGGTTTGAAGACCTTCGGTTCGTAACCATTTCAACAAACTGACTGCACTCTTTCGCTCCCCATTTTTTATGCTGCAGTGTGAACGAAAATGAAGACATTTCGCCAACAAAATGTATTAAAGCCTCGTACAGTTCTATGAAATGGTAATGTCAATTTCCACACTCTGAAGTTTTTTACTTGTGGCGTTAATGCGATCTAGTAAACATCCCCAAAAAACAGCCATGAGGGCCGTTTCGAAACGTTCCAGATTCAAACGAATATCTCTTGCTTCGCATATAACGGTTCTCTTCTGTTGTGCGTCATTTTCGATGGTGACTAGCGCTTTATGGATTTCATTCCAGGATTCGCGTAAACTTTTTCATGCGTCTGCACGAGCTGACCAACGAGTCGTTGATAGACTTTTGACGGTGGAAAGAAATTCTATAACTTTTGGAGTAGAGAAAAGAACGAACAACCTTTTTGGCTGCTTTCAGCTGCACATTCACCTATTCAATTCAGCGAGTGTGCTGAACAGGGAAAATAGTCGGCAAGGGGTGAAATTTCCTTTAATTTAGCTTGCAGGCCGTTATAATTGCCTGACATGTTTGCTGCGTTGTCATATGATTGCCCGCGGCGGTTTGAAATGTCAACTCCCAATTCAGTTAAAGCTGAAGTAACAGCATCTGTCATTTGTTGTGATTTGTGGCCTGTGTTTGGAATAAACTTGAGAAACCGTTCTACAGGTGATCCATTGCGCAGGACATATCTGATTACATAAGTGATCTGATCTACGTGAGATATAGTATATCCGGTGTCGAGTCATTGATCAGAGAAAAATATTTTGCTGTTAATATTTCCATTACAATTGTTTCCGAAACTTTGTTTCCCATAAGTAGAAGAAGAAAGATAACTCGTAAATTCTGAGCCTGGATTTCCATAACGTGTAATGTGTTTAGCTAAGAACGGATTGAAGTCGGCGATAAGCTCTAAGGACATTAAATAATTTCCATTGTGGATTGATCCAAATTTTTTGTCGTGTCCTCTGAAAGGCAAACCACGTGAGGCAAGTGCTTTTACGCATGCAATGTTTTTCCAGTAATTTATTTCTTCATCTATTTGCATTGTTAATGCGCGGTCAATGCGACATAACACGTTGCTTCGTTCTTTCATATGCAGAACAGATAATTTGTGAGTAGGCGAATTCTCATGAGCTGACACTCGATGAAATGAAGTCATTGAAACCTTCTTTTTTGTAGAATAGACTCTCCCCGCCATTAAAAAGCAAACAAGGACCACAAAAAAACACATCCAGTACTTTTGGAATAAATGAACCACTTTCGCGGAACTTTTCTACCATTTAGAATCTGACGTTCGAATAAATGTCTCGACAACTGTCGCGCTTAATCTTTGTAAATGCGCTCACTCTTAGGAAAATCATTTTGGATGTTTTGATTGGCTCCGTTCTTACAAATGTGATCACGCGTGAACTCGTCGATTTTCCATTTAACTGGATCGTCGTTGATTTCGTAGAGCTCCTGGTCCGGAGGTTTGGGCTGCACTCCTACTCCTGCCACTCCTGGTACGAGTAGGATATCTTCGGCTTGTTCTTTTGATATACTTGCCACATTTATCAAAGTATTTTCACTTGAAGACACTTTAGACACTGCAGAATCATCAGTTGACGGAACGCCACTACTACTTAGAACGTCGAGTGTTGGGTCAATAATAGGATCTTAAATATCTGTAGTGAGTTTTCCAAAGAAACACAGCGGCGCGACACACCGAACGCACGTCCGCACGAGCTTGACTGACACGCGCGTAATAACAATAGGTTAGGTACCTAAGTACCTATTCTCCCTAGATACTTTATATGTACGATGTACGAAATTATTTATACTTTAATACGCGAAAATAGTGATTTAGGAAGATTATATAAGCATACGATTAAGGTACTTTGCATTTGAGTTATTTCGTGTTAATCTTGTTGTTATCAGTGATTTTTTGGCACGATTTGCCGCCCTTAATATCTGGCAAGGGCAAATCCGCCACTGGACTTACTTAAAACCTAACCATATAAAGTAAAGTCAGCCGGATAGGCGAAAATCCTGATATTAATTATATGGAAGGTGAGTCAAGTTTTCGGTCAAATTTATCTATTTTAGTCACAAGGATACACTGTTATGAGTTAGACACGTTGTGTAGTCTTTAATGAGATAACTCACATATTGGTCGCTATATGCGCTACAAAGTCACCCAGAAGTCTGATTATCTTCATATTAGGTATATGGGGACTAAGGGAAATATTGGTCTGATTCAACCCATTTTTAACATACAGACTTAACATTGTCAGGGAAATTTTTCAATTTTATATCTAAGTTGTAGTTTGATTAGAATTACGAACGGAGTTCTTCGACTACCCAAAGGAAGCTTCAATACATCCCAAGTTAGAAGCAACAACAATGTAAACAGAATCATTTATAGAACTCAATCGTTCACATCTGAACAAAAAAGCAAACGTAATACGAACTATGTAAAAGAGGGCATAAACGTATATCTTGCGAGAAGTTTAAAAAACTAAAAATTAAAGTAAGAAACAATCTCGTGAGATCAAAAAATTATGTACAAATTGCTTGTCACATGCGCCCACATATAATAATTGCAAAAGCAAATTCAATTGCATATATTGTCATAAAATACACCATTCAATGCTTTATTGCAGCCGTCCCATCTTGCTGCAAAAAAGCGCTTTACGAAATTATAAACACGTGTTTAGTCACAAAAGTAAATCCCGAAAACCAAAATATCAAAATTGCCAAATATCAACTGTAGGTATTTCTACTCACAGCAGTCGTCTCACTCGAACACCGAGGAGAACTATTCAAGCTCAGAGCTCTAGTAGACCAAGGATCAAAACGATCTTTCATAGCGTCTAGGACACAAAATAGGCTAGAACTGCCAACAAAATTAGCCAATGTTTAAGTAAGGGGAATAGAAGGAGGAGTAGTTCAAAACTCCAATAAAATCTGCCTGTCTACCCTAACTTCCCAGAAGGGATAAGCGAATTATAGTAAAAGCTTTAGTCTTATCGCAACTTACTAAAATGGTTTCAAGCTATTACATGGATGGCAGACATTGGGAAAAGGTTTCAAACCTTAAACTAGCAGTTCCCAACTGCAACAGCCCTGCTCAGATAGATCTTCTATTAGGCAGCGATCTCATACCGCAGATAAGGTATTTAAAAAATTACAAAAACACTTCTGGCACAAAATACTATTTTCGGTTGTGACCTAAGTGGACTAGTTGCGCATCCAGTTGCCATGATGACAAATCAAGCGGAGGAAATCTCTAAAGAATACCTCAATTCGCAATTAAGAGAAAATTCTGGGAGTTAGAAGAACTCCCCCACATCTCAAGATGAAGATCGGTATTGTGAGAATTTTTAAAAAGACAGGTACGTCGTACGACTACCACTAAAGCCAGAATTTCCTCACACAATGACCTTAGGTCTTTCTCGCTCCTCCGCTATCCAACAGTTTTTAAGCATTGAAAAACCTACTTAAAGAAGGCAAGCTGATCGTAAAAGAATACCTACATTTAGACCATATGGGGAAGTCAGCCTTGGCGAAAAAAACCACAAAGGTAAGAATTGTCTTCAATGCGTCAAAATCCACCAGTTCGGAAAACTTCCTAAATGACATTTTATTTACGGGACCCACGCTTCAGCCAGACCCAATTCTGCTTATTTTAAATTGGCATATCTTCAAATACGTTTTCAATGGGACGTCGAAAATATGTATAGACAAAGAGTCGTACATAAAGACGATCAAGATTTTCAAGTTTTAAGGACACCAACGTTTGTATCCTGTCTGGAAGCAACAGTCTTCCACAATCATACGAATCCATATTATAGATTATAAGAGTCCTCAAAAGCGCAGGGTTTCCGCTGAAAAAGATTACCGCAAATCATCTAGATATAGTAAAACATATAGCAAAAGAAAAAAACCTGTTGGACACTAATTTTCTTAAATTCGAAAGTAAAGTACAACAAAAACTCAGGGGATTCAATGGATTGCAATATCTGACCACTTTTCATAAACTGCTGAGTCAATATCTGCATTATCCGCTATTGCAAAACGTCAAATTCTATTCTCTGTAGCAAAGCTTTTCGACTCCGCAGGATGGCTTTCGCCACTTATTATGCAAGCCAAAATCCTGATACAAGAATTGTGGTTAGTTGAAACCGACGCAGGTGAAGAAGTAAATCCACTTCGTTTAGAAAAGTGGTTCCGATTCACAAGCAATCTAAACGAAATCTCACTGATACAAATCCCACGGTGGGTAAACTATTCCCCCGAATACAAAGATGAATTACACGGCTTCTGTGGTGCCTCTGAGAACTGTGCTACTATCAATGTGCGCACACAAAGCGATAGCGCGACCACAAGGTTAAGGTGGCTCCTTTAAAAACGCTAGGTCTGCCCCGACTGGAGCTCTGTGGCGCCCTACTACTCGCAAAATTAGTTTTCATGGTGCAGATCCACTTAAACATGCATCTCTGGCTCGATTCTGAAATTGTTCTAATCTGGTTGGAAAAACCACCACACGAATGGAAGACGTGCATATTAGGGGTTTAACTTTTTTGCAACATAATATTTACAAGGCCGTAATGCTCATCATAATGGTGAAAAAATATTAACTGCGTTTTTACTTTTTTGTTTTCTTTCAAAAAGTTCCCGCACCAACGCAATTGAATTTTTTTTATTTGGATAAAAAAAAAAAATTTGCAAAAAACGCGTTTAAAGTTTTCAAATCCCATAAGCCTCAATGCAAAATTGCACTATTTTGTGGATATCTCAAAAACCATGCATGATATTGATATAAAATTTTGATACGATATAAAACACTATAAAGTCTACGTTCCGGCATCATTAACTCAAAAAAAGCATTTTTTTATTATTTTGCAACAAATATTATTTATTATTATTTATATATAAGAAAAATATAGTTTTTGTTAATTCATTTTCTTTTTTTTTTAATTACACATATATTTTATTTTGAGTTAGAAGCAATAAACTTAAGATTTAAACTGCGCTTAGATTTACATATCGGATAAATGTCTTGTATCAATTTGATGGCTCGTTCTGCGCATATATTCGAGCGCTGTTGGCTTGCAATAAATGAGTCTTCCTTCACCCAGTGTTTTAAAAAACATTTGTGCGCTGCTTTAAAAGGCTTTACCGATGTTTCTACTTTTGTGAAGTCATTTACATGAAAACGGTGGTCGGAAAACCATACGTCATACCAAGAGCCGCATGTCAATTGACAAATAGGCAACAGTTTTGTTCGGTGTTTGGCAATGAGTATGAGTGTCAAAATGCAGTGTATAGCCCTTGAGTTCCAACAGGAGTTGCTTAGCGATGGAAGAGTCTTAAATTTTATATAAAGAAAGATTTTATTTTTTTCATAATATTTGAACGCTTGTCCCAGCTCATACAGATACTGCATGTCATCGCACCATTTGATGCATCTTACTTTCAATTTTTCTTTACCTTGAGCGAAACTTTGTTTTAGAACATCGAAATTATTGATCATTTCTGAAAATATATCGTACGGAATATTTGATGATATTGATTTTCCATCCAGTGACTCATCCATTACATGTCTTAAAATCAGATCTAAAATATGATGTTGACAGCCCACATATTGCGGTGAATGTAAACCTTTTGTTGAAAATTATTTTTGGAGTGAGATAACAACTCCATTTTTATGTCCCGTATTGACGGTTGTTGTATCACACAAAATCATTTTGATGGAGCCTCACAGTTGAAAATTATCGAGAACTTCCTTGATGCCTTCAAATATGGTTGAGCTTCTTCCATTATCAAGATCCAAGACCGCCAATCTTACTTCTCTGAACTCATTTTTTAGCACCACGGCCTGTATTTCTCTTTTACCGAATTTCTTCCCATCAAAATGAAGACACCAAATATTATTCTTGAGTGAAAACTTATAATCTTCTTCCAAACGATCTGCTGCTTTTAAAATTCCTGGTTGTGTTGGTGTTGTTATATTAACTCCTGATTTAAACAATTCTTTGCATATTTCTTTCATTTCAAAAGCTATGGATGGGTGAAACTTTACATCCTTAGTAGTCGTGTACCCAACTTCTCCGTTCGTTCTTATTTGGAGTTCATACAGCTCTTTATCTTCAGTACCAAGCCACATACCGTTTTTATTTGTTACATCAAATAATTTGTTGAATGAGATTACCATGTTTGTTCCACTTCGTTTTTTTTTTAACGATTTCTGGTATGTTTCTATGAGTTTTTGTATTTTACGTTCAAGGGATACTTTTGCTATGATTGGAAAATTAAGTTTTGACCACAAATCAATCAGTTCTTTTCCAATTATCTTGCACCTCTTCATTTTGCTTTTTTCAATTTTTGCCAATGCATTGTATCTTCCAATTATAGCGGGCTGCTTCGGAATTTTGCTCAATTCGGTCAAACATTTTTCAATGTTTACTATATCACGTCTTTTCGTTGTACTTTTTTTAAAAGCAACTAAATTATTTGTCCACACTTTTGAATTTTTAAGAACATCTTTTCACTCTTTTTAAAAGACATTATGTTTTTGATGTTAAATAGTTATTTGTTCACGTTCAATAACTTTCGCGATGCTGGCTAAACCAAGACTGGCTATGAGTAGCAATATAAAGACAATGAATACAAAACGAATTGAATTAATTGTAAAATGTTACAGTTAGTCCACGCTTATCGCATATTTACGACAATGAATGCAAAAACAATTGAATTACTGGGTAAATATTACAGTTAGTCGACGCATATCGTAAAGTTTTGTTGTGTGGTTTTGCGTTCTTTTACGTATTTGATAATATTCGGTGATGTTTTTTTTATGGGTGTATTATTTTTTTTCACAAAATGTAGAAATATTTCTTCAATTTGTGCGTTTTCTTATCGGAATAATGCTCCCAACAAAGAAATCATACCTACTCAAAAAAAAAAAGGTTTTTTGTGTTAACGATGCCTAAACGTAGATTTTATAGTGTTTTATATCGTATCAAAATTTTATATCAATATCATGCATGGTTTCTGAGATATCCACAAAATAGTGAAAATTTTTACATTGAGGCTTATGGGATTTGAAAACTTTAAACGCGTTTTTTGCAATTTTTTTTTATCAAAATAAAAAAAATTCAATTGCGTTGGTGCGGGAACTTTTTGAAAGGAAACAAAAAAGTAAAAACGCAGTTAATATTTTTTCACCATTGCTCATCATTTATGGCCATGTAAAATTTTATTTTTGAAAAAATTGTTAAAAGTTATACCCCTAGTGCATATCTAATCGTACGTCACAAATATTTGACTAGTGAGATCACTTCTTTGGCTACACGTAATGATGTGCTGATAATCCTGCCGATTTACAACCGAGGGTAGTAAGAATTTTTCAGAATCAACAAGTACTGCAAATAGCCCATTGCTAAAAGAGAAACGTAAATTCTCAACGTATAAAGAGTGAACGTAATTGAGCGCAAACGCACCGCACCGCACCGCAAAGAGAGGAAGTAGAAAATTGTCAGTGATGAGATTTATGAGCAACGGAAAAGTCCCAATAAATAAAAGGGAAAAATAATAATGAGTATCAGCATTGTTTGCAAAGAACACAACGAGTAATTCAAGTAAGCTGCGAAAAGCAAAAACAAAGTCAAGGTATTTTTTGTTCAATAATAACAAAGGGGCGAACCACGTTCAATAATTTTTGTTTTTAAGAAAACGCTGTAGCTAAAATTGTCAACAATATGTTCGGTTCTTGAGAGTCGACGAATAAATGTTTCAGCAGCACGATAGTGACGTCGCTAAAGAAAATATGGAAAAAATCAATGTGCTTAGAGTTAATCAACTCAACAAATTGTTACCAAAGTTCGACGTTTCTGAAGAAGTTGAAGAAAGCAGTGAAATTTCTGCTACCCAAGAGAAAATGGACGACATGAGCGATATTATTTCGTGGCTTGCCAAGTCTGTGAATGATCTTTTAGCAGCTCAGGTGAAACAAACATCGTTAACGCCAAGTATAATAACAGTTCCGGCCTGGCTAAATGAGTCTAAAGGTGGCTGTAAATGGTGAGAGTAATTCTTATGAGAATGTATAATATGCCTCATCCTCATCGTGTACACAACGTTGAGAACGCATTCTCATTCTCAACATAGACGCATTCTCATTCTCAATGAGACCAATTACGTCGGTCGTGTAAATAGAGTGGGTGAGAATATGCAAACACTCTCACGACTCGATTTTATTCTCATTTGAAGCAAGTGCGAATATTTTTTCTCACCACGTGCTTTTTTGATATTTCATTTGTATTTCTTCATTATTGATGTGATAATAGCGTCTGCAATGGATTCAGCAAAAAAGAAAGTAAAATTATGTGATATTGGTGTGAGTATTAGTATAGAAATTTTTTATTTTCTTTGTCTATTTTGTATTTATCATTGCATTTGTATATATTTTGTTTATAGAAATGGAGTGATGAAAAATACATCAAATTGTTCGAATTTCATGAAGAAAATCCTATGCTGTGGAAAAAAAGTGATGCTCAGTATATGAATATAAATGCAAAATCATGGGTAAACAATTAGACTGCACTGGTGAAGAAGCAAAGCTGAGGTTCCGAAGCATGAAGCAAACATACCAGAAAAATTATAAAAAAACTTCCAAAAAGTGGTAGTGCAGGTGGCACTCAAAAAGAATGGAGATTCACAAAAAACCTTTCCTTTTTGCATAATGAATTGACAAAAGCCGGACCTATATATAATTTGGTAAGAATTTATCGCTTTATTTTTATTATATTCTCTAAAGTCTAAACAAAATTATTTGATTCAATTAATTATTATATCCACACATTTGGTATTGAAATGGAACTTCACCTGCTTGAGTAACAAATAATTCTGTTATTTCCTTTTGAATCTCTTTTGCTTTATTTGTTGCGTTTTGTGTTTGAACTGGAGCTAGAGAAATTAGTTCTTCTGGTGATTCCAAACGCCAGTTACCAGGAATTAATACACCGTTTTCTTCTGCATCAGCATACGATGTTGGTGAATAAAGATTTTGTGTCCGTCTCATGCAAAAATTGTGTGAAACACATACAGCCGATACTATGGTTGTAATTTTTTGTGGTGAAAAGTTCATTGTTGTTCTCAAACATCTGAATCTAGCTGACGCTATACTAAAAGCATTTTCAATAATGCGTCTGGCACGTGATAATCGATAGTTAAAAATTATTTCTGGCATGGTCAAATTTCTTTTTGAATACGGTTTCATAATGTGCTTTTGTAATGGAAACGCATCATCAGCAACAATAACAAACGGAATTTATTTTTCTCTATTCAATAATGGGCGATTTGGTGGAATATTCAACTGATTGTTTTGCAACTTTTCGTAAAATTTACATTCATTAAAAACACCACCATCTGAACCAGAACCTTTAGCGCCAATATTAACATAGGTGAAACAATAATTAGCATCAGCTAATGCCATCAAAACAATACTGCAATGACCCTTGTAATTATAATATTCACTTCCGCTTCTGTCAGGTTTTATTACATTTGTATGCTTTCCATCCAAAGCACCCATACAATTCATAAAATTCCACTTCTCCCAAAAGCCATCAGCAATTTTATACCATTCTTCCACAGTTGAAGGGGTCTGTAAAAATCAAAACTTAATAATTATTATTTATTATTTCCAGGGTGATGATAAGACTGAAACAGTTGCAGAAAGCGAAACATTTATAGACGCTGATACACACTATTCTTCCACTTCTATTTCATCAGCTGAAAAACCAACAACATCTTTTTTAAATAAAAGAACGAGGGAAGCAGCAACACTTCAAAGAGAACAAATATGTATATCAAGGTTTTTTGGAGGAGCTAAATAAAAAAGATAAATATGATGAATATGGTGAAGGATTGGCATCTATATTGAGGAGAATTGGTAAACAAGACGAGGCTTATGCTGAAGAATTGGAATTGAAGTGGCACGCTGAGGGTATTGAAAGTTTGAAATGTTTGTCTACCAGACTTGCCTCCCAAGAAAGAGAATGAGTATTAGTTTTTTCATTCATTCAATTTAATTTTAGTTTTAAGAATTCCAAAGTGTTCACCCAAAGGCAAATGTATTAAATAAATTTATGTTTTTATATTTACTTTCAAATAATCTTCTTTTAGCATGTTGTAAATAGCTTCACACACGTCAGTGATTATTTTACCAATCGTACACGGCGCAATTTTAAACACAATAGACAAGTTGTTGAAACTATCGCCTTTTTAAAAAAAGCACATTCAACTTAGGTAAAATTGTTGATTAATTTCCTAGAAATAATTACCTGATGCCAAATAGAATAGAGTGAGAGCTAGACGATTACGACTACTAATTGCTTCCCTCATATTTGTGCACTTTTTGCGGATCAAAGGTTCAACCTTTTGATGAATTTCTTCAAATTCAACAAAAGTAATTCTTACAAATTTTTTATAAAATTCATCACCTTCTGCTTCCAATTTCTTTATCAAATTTTCGTACACATTTTCACGGTCACGATCTAAATAAATTTCGCGACTCCAAATTCTTGTTTTTTCATATTTTCCTCCTCTTTTATTTCGTTTAGATATTTATTGAAACTTAAAAAACACAAAAGCAATTTACGTCTTTTCGACATGTTCACTTGGTACTCAAAACCACGAACTCGACATCACTCTTCTACAATAAGCATTGCCATATGAATTCTCATGAGCTTTATCATCATAATGTAACTACATGTGAGAATGGGCGACAATACTCTCACTCAAATGACTCTCATTCTCCGTCTTTTCGTTCTCAGAGAGAGTGAGAATAGCTATTCGTGTATATAGGCTTGAGAATTCTCACACCAATCTATTCGCATTCTCATAAGAATTACTCTCACCGTTTACAGCCACCTTTAGTCGCCTTCCCCAATCAACACTTACACACATCACTAACACGCTACACTCACCTCGACATCGACGCAATCCACATGCGAAAGCATCTCACATCCACACATTAAAATACACACCACACTCGATGACACGGAACGGGATACCAACCAACAAAAGGGATCATCCCCGCTGCACAGCAGTTTTTTTGTATTAATTATTGAGCCCGCTCATCGCCGTTTCGATCGCCGCCCTGCTACGTCGCTAGTCATGCGAGGTTTGACAATTAAGTAAAGAGACTGATTTTATTGCCGCGCTTGTGGTACATGGAAGTTGTGTTACTACATACATAGGTTGCTATATATATTTCTGGACTAGGCAACACTAAGTGTTGCCAGGTGCAATCTGACATTTCCATTGGAAAGTTTGACATTTTTTAGCATAACATCACTCAGAAAGTTTTGTCATTTAATCGTGAATTCTTTTATTTACAGGGAATTAAAAAATTCATCTCGGCCAAAAAATGGAATTAACTCGTGAACATTTTCGTGCGATCAGAAAACATCGACGCCGTACGTGAACTGATAATGCAAGACCGTCATGTAACATACCTTCAGATAGAGGCATGCCTATGCATTTCTCCCACCAGCATACATTCGATATTGCGTGAACACCTGGCCGTAAAAAAGGTTTCTTCTCGTTGGATC
This sequence comes from Bactrocera zonata, assembly GCA_037783105.1. Taxonomy (NCBI): domain Eukaryota; kingdom Metazoa; phylum Arthropoda; class Insecta; order Diptera; family Tephritidae; genus Bactrocera; species Bactrocera zonata. Next base: position 1,128,098 of record JBAWJQ010004943.1, on the reverse strand, counting down.
CCGCACATTTTGATAATCGCTCAAAAAAGGCTCGTGTGGATTGGTGTAAAGAAATGCTGAAAAAAACGATCGCGGTGCTTCAAGAGACATTTATAAGATCGTCACATGTGACGAATCATGGATCTATGCGTATGAGCCCGAAACAAAACAGCAATCGACCGTGTGGGTCTTCCAAGACGAGCCATTTTCGTTGATAAATATGCCTATTTTCATTATTAGGCCAGAAATATATATATAGCAGCCCTCGTATACGAGTATATCAGATTTTATCTATTTTTTCCAATACCCCATACTACTTGTAATAACATGTCACTTACTCAGTGGCCGATATGCAGTCATAGCCGCTCTAGGCCCCGGGCCATGTGCCGCCCCTTTCTCAGCACCCATCATTATAGACTTGAGACATAATTCATGAGTTTACTTTATTCCCACTTTTAATTCACTCAGAAAATTGTTTAACTAAAAGCTAGCGGATAAAGCTAGCTTATAATATTTTCCGAGATTTCAGGTATGATTGGACATTTAAATAAAACATTTAAAAATGGTTTTAGGTTTTGTTTTTAATAAAATAAATGTTCTACTCGTACAATGTGTTACAAAATTCGTCTGCACTTAAGCGCAGCAAAACCATTAATCAAATCTTCGCAATCCAAATTGCTTAAAAAATCAGCTTATATGTTAAGCAAAGCAAGGTCGTTTAACCTCTGCTCCGTCATTGTTGTGAGTAAATAGTTTTTCACTCTCCGCAAATAAGAAAACGATCTTTCTCCAGTACAGTTACTGGCAGTTGTACACACACACATACGTAGAGCAATATCACCGTTTGGGTAAATGGTTTGAAGACCTTCGGTTCGTAACCATTTCAACAAACTGACTGCACTCTTTCGCTCCCCATTTTTTATGCTGCAGTGTGAACGAAAATGAAGACATTTCGCCAACAAAATGTATTAAAGCCTCGTACAGTTCTATGAAATGGTAATGTCAATTTCCACACTCTGAAGTTTTTTACTTGTGGCGTTAATGCGATCTAGTAAACATCCCCAAAAAACAGCCATGAGGGCCGTTTCGAAACGTTCCAGATTCAAACGAATATCTCTTGCTTCGCATATAACGGTTCTCTTCTGTTGTGCGTCATTTTCGATGGTGACTAGCGCTTTATGGATTTCATTCCAGGATTCGCGTAAACTTTTTCATGCGTCTGCACGAGCTGACCAACGAGTCGTTGATAGACTTTTGACGGTGAAAGGAGTTCCCAATGCTGAGTTGTCGCTGCAAAGAAATTCTATAACTTTTGGAGTAGAGAAAAGAACGAACAACCTTTTTGGCTGCTTTCAGCTGCACATTCACCTATTCAATTCAGCGAGTGTGCTGAACAGGGAAAATAGTCGGCAAGGGGTGAAATTTCCTTTATTTTAGCTTGCAGGCCGTTATTATTGCCTGACATGTTTGCTGCGTTGCCATATGATTGCCCGTGGCGGTTTGAAATGTCAACTCCCAATTCATTTAAAGCTGAAGTAACAGCATCTGTCATTTGTTGTGATTTGTGGCCTGTGTGTAAATAATTTCCATTGTGGATTGATCCAAATTTTTTGTCGTGTCCTCTGAAAGGCAAACCACGTGAGGCAAGAGCTTTTACGCATGCAGCTACTCTTTTCAGAATGTTTTTCCAGTAATTTATTTCTTCATCTATTTGCATTGTTAATGCGCGGTCAATGCGACATAACACGTTGCTTCGTTCTTTCATATGCAGAACAGATAATTTGTGAGTAGGCGAATTCTCATGAGCTGACACTCGATGAAATGAAGTCATTGAAACCTTCTTTTTTGTAGAATAGACTCTCCCCGCCATTAAAAAGCAAACAAGGACCACAAAAAAAACACATCCAGTACTTTTGGAATAAATTAGCCACTTTCGCGAAACTTTTCCACCATTTAGAAGCTGACGTTCGAATAAATGTCTCGACAACTGTCGCGCTTTATCTTTGTAAATGCGCTCACTCTTAGGAAAATCATTTTGGATGTTTTGATTGGCTCCGTTCTTACAAATGTGATCACGCGTGAACTCGTCGATTTTCCATTTAACTGGATCGTCGTTGATTTCGTAGAGCTCCTGGTCCGGAGGTTTGGGCTGCACTCCTACTCCTGCCACTCCTGGTACGAGTAGGATATCTTCGGCTTGTTCTTTTGATATACTTGCCACATTTATCAAAGTATTTTCACTTGAAGACACTTTAGACACTGCAGAATCATCAGTTGACGGAACGCCACTACTACTTAGAACGTCGAGTGTTGGGTCAATAATAGGATCTTAAATATCTGTAGTGAGTTTTCCAAAGAAACACAGCGGCGCGACACACCGAACGCACGTCCGCACGAGCTTGACTGACACGCGCGTAATAACAATAGGTTAGGTACCTAAGTACCTATTCTCCCTAGATACTTTATATGTACGATGTACGAAATTATTTATACTTTAATACGCGAAATTAGTGATTTAGGAAGATTATATAAGCATACGATTAAGGTACTTTGCATTTGAGTTATTTCGTGTTAATCTTGTTGTTATCAGTGATTTTTTTGGCACGATTTGCCGCCCTTAATATCTGGCAAGGGCAAATCCGCCACTGGACTTACTTAAAACCTAATCATATAAAGTAAAGTCAGCCGGATAGGCGAAAATCCTGATATTAATTATATGGAAGGTGAGTCAAGTTTTCGGTCAAATTTATCTATTTTAGGCACAAGGATACACTGTTATGAGTTAGACACGTTGTGTAGTCTTTAATGAGATAACTCACATATTGGTCGCTATATGCGCTACAAAGTCACCCAGAAGTCTGATTATCTTCATATTAGGTATATGGGGACTAAGGGAAATATTGGTCTGATTCAACCCATTTTTAACATACAGACTTAACATTGTCAGGGAAATTTTTCAATTTTATATCTAAGTTGTAGTTTGATTAGAATTACGAACGGAGTTCTTCGACTACCCAAAGGAAGCTTCAATACATCCCAAGTTAGAAGCAACAACAATGTAAACAGAATCATTTATAGAACTCAATCGTTCACATCTGAACAAAAAAGCAAACGTAGTACGAACTATGTAAAAGAGGGCATAAACGTATATCTTGCGAGAAGTTTAAAAAACTAAAAATTAAAAATTAAAGTAAGAAACAATCTCGTGAGATCAAAAAATTATGTACCAATTGCTTGTCACATGCGCCCACATATAATAATTGCAAAAGCAAATTCAATTGCATATATTGTCATAAAATACATCATTCAATGCTTTATTGCAGCCGTCCCATCTTGCTGCAAAAAAGCGCTTTTACGAAATTATAAACACGTGTTTAGTCACAAAAGTAAATCCCGAAAACCAAAATATCAAAATTGCCAAATAGGACCCTGCGGTACAAAGGCATTAAAAAGTCAAACGTTACACAGCGATAACCAACTGTAGGTATTTCTACTCACAGCAGTCGTCTCACTCGAACACCGAGGAGAACTATTCAAGCTCAGAACTCTAGTAGACCAAGGATCAAAACGATCTTTCATAGCGTCTAGGACACAAAATAGGCTAGAACTGCCAACAAAATTAGCCAATGTTTAAGTAAGGGGAATAGAAGGAGGAGTAGTTCAAAACTCCAATAAAATCTGCCTGTCTACCCTAACTTCCCAGAAGGGATAAGCGAATTATAGTAAAAGCTTTAGTCTTATCGCAACTTACTAAAATGGTTTCAAGCTATTACATGGATGGCAGACATTGGGAAAAGGTTTCACACCTTAAACTAGCAGATCCCAACTGCAACAGCCCTGCTCAGATAGATCTTCTATTAGGCAGCGATCTCATACCGCAGATAAGGTATTTAAAAAATTACAAAAACACTTCTGGCACAAAATACTATTTTCGGTTGTGACCTAAGTGGACTAGTTGCGCATCCAGTTGCCATGATGACAAATCAAGCGGAGGAAATCTCTAAAGAATACCTCAATTCGCAATTAAGAGAAAATTCTGGGAGTTAGAAGAACTCCCCCACATCTCAAGATGAAGATCGGTATTGTGAGAATTTTTAAAAAGACAGGTACGTCGTACGACTACCACTAAAGCCAGAATTTCCTCACACAATGACCTTAGGTCTTTCTCGCTCCTCCGCTATCCAACAGTTTTTAAGCATTGAAAAACCTACTTAAAGAAGGCGAGCTGATCGTAAAAGAATACCTACATTTAGACCATATGGAGGAAGTCAGCCTTGGCGAAAAAAACCACAAAGGTAAGAATTGTCTTCAATGCATCAAAATCCACCAGTTCGGAAAACTTCCTAAATGACATTTTATTTACGGGACCCACGCTTCAGCCAGACCTAATTCTGCTTATTTTAAATTGGGATATCTTCAAATACGTTTTCAATGGGACGTCGAAAATATGTATAGACAAATAATCGTACATAAAGACGATCAAGATTTTCAAGTTTTAAAGACACCAACGTTTGTATCCTGTCTGGAAGCCACAGTCTTCCACAATCATACGAACCCATATTATAGATTATAAGAGTCCTCAAAAGCGCAGGGTTTCCGCTGAAAAAGATTACCGCAAATCATCTAGATATAGTAAAACATATAGCAAAAGAAAAAAACCTGTTGGACACTAATTTTCTTAAATTCGAAAGTAAAGTACAACAAAAACTCAGGGGATTCAATGGATTGCAATATCTGACCACTTTTCATAAACTGCTGAGTCAATATCTGCATTATCCGCTATTGCAAAACGTCAAATTCTATTCTCTGTGGCAAAGCTTTTCGACTCCGCAGGATGGCTTTCGCCACTTATTATGCAAGCCAAAATCCTGATACAAGCATTGTTTTCAGATGAAACCGATGCAGGCGAAAAAGTAAATCCACTTCGTTTAGAAAAGTGGTTCCGATTCACGTGCAATCTAAACGAAATCTCACTGATACAAATCCCACGGTGGGTAAACTATTCCCCCGAATACAAAGATGAATTACACGGCTTCTGTGGCGCCTCTGAGAAGTCATACTGTTTTTTTTTTTTTTTTTTTTTTTTTTTTTTTGTTGCCGGAGGGGGAATCTTCGAAAGATACCGTCTTGTTTCGGACGGCATGCACGATTCATCCCACTCGCGCATGTGCCGCCATTGTTACCAAGAGCGGAACCTGCGGAGTAGGACGCCTACGCACTAAACCCTAACTCCGTCTCCTCACGCTATTTATTTCCTTGCGGGACCGCCGCTAGGCATTTCTTCGCAAGGATAGCTTTAGCCGGTTGGCTCTCTTTCTACGGGTTTTCCAGCTCCAAGTTGATCGCTCGTATTTCGCTATTTCTTTCCCGTTCCTTCCTTCTAAGCTCTATTAGGACTGTCGCGCTCCATTCTCTAATAAACTTCCACACCTGCTGAGAACGTAACATGTGTGGTACAATATTTTCAGGGGTTAGCCGCTCTGCGAGAAGTTGCTCTAGCTCCTCTCTTTCATCTTTATAACGGGGGCACAAGAAGAAAATGTGCCACGCGTTCTCATTCTCGTTTCCGCAAAAAGAGCAGTTAAACCCATCGTCATGTCCATATTTGTATAAATATTCTCTAAAGCAGCCGTGCCCAGTCAGGAACTGCGTCAAGTAATAGTCAGTTTCTCCGTGATTTCTCTCTACCCATTCCTGCACGTTTCTGATCAACGTGTGTGTCCATCTACCTTTGGTTGTTTCGTCCCATCCTTTCTGCCACTCATTAAGGCTGGTTTGTCTTTCTTGTTGCTTCTCTTGTTTATTTAGTCGTCTGCCCGCATTTTTTGTTTTGTCGTAAATTCTTTTTAGCTCCATCGCCATAATATCTGGAGGCATGATACCTGAGATAATTCCAGCCGCTTCGTGCGACACAGTCCGGAGAGCGCAAGCTACCCTGATTGCACTTAGCCGAACTACTGCTTTTGCCGTACTCGCATATGTTTTATTCAGCAATGCTGGTCCCCATATGGGTGCGGCGTACATCAGTACTGACTGGCTAACTTTTGCCAGAAGAGCGCGTCTATTTTGGCTAGGTCCACCTATGTTGACCATGATTCGGGTTAGTGCAGCCGTCACCTTTGCCGCTTTCTCGCAGGCTTTTGCGATGTGGGTCCGATAGTTTAGCCTCGCGTCAATAATTACCCCCAGGTATTTCAACAATTGTTGCGTTGGGATATTGTATCCGTCGATGTTGAGCGTAGTCGCCTCTAACTTTTTTCTACTCGTTATTAATACCGCTTCAGTTTTTTGGCCTGCTAACTGGAGCTTTGCCTTTGTGAGCCATTCTTTTATTTTTATCGCCACATGGTTGCATAGATACTCTACATGTCTTATTTCTTTTGCCACTACCGTTACTGCTATATCATCAGCGTACCCGATTATTTGTATTTCTTTGGGCAGTGGAAGACGTAGCACACCGTCGTATAAGACATTCCACAGTAGTGGCCCTAGTACTGAGCCCTGTGGTACACCGCCTGTTATAGTGTAGTTTTTAGGGCCTTCTTCGGTGTCATATAGCAGTAATCTGTGCGAGAGGTAGCTAGATATGATCTTCAGTAGGTAGAGTGGTGTCTTCTTTTGTTTCAGGGCGTCCATGATATGCGGCCAATAGGCCGAATTGAAAGCATTTTTAACGTCGAACGTCACAACCGCGCAATATTATTTGCTGCCATATAACCATCTGGTTCCTTCAATTGCCTTACTTGCGATCTCTGTTAGCTTTTTTATGGCGTCTACTGTCGACCTGTGCCTTCGAAAGCCATACTGGTTTTCAGCTAATCCCGGTGGCTGTCTTTCTAGATGTTTCTCTAGCCGCGCACAGATTATACGCTCCAGTATTTTCCCCATTGTGTCCAACATACATAGTGGCCGGTAGGAGCCTGGCTCTCCTGCTGGCTTATTTGGCTTTTGTATAAGCACTAGCCGCTGCTTTTTCCAAATCTTAGGGAATACTCCCTCCCGTAAGCATTGCGTATAGACTTCCGTAAATGGCGTGGGTTTATAGTTAATAGCGAGTTTTAGGGCCTTATTCGGTATGCCATCTAAGCCTGGTGCTTTTGCATTTTCGAATCTCTCTGCTGCTTCAATAGTTTCTTGTTCAGTAACTAGCGGTGCGTTTGTAGCTTCCTTTATTTGCTGCATTTGTAGCAATTGCGTCGGAAAGAGCGCTTGGACAACCGTCTTTAGAAGTCTAGGGCATGTAGGCGCTTGTCCTTTATTGTCTTTAAACTTAGACATGACGATTTTGTATGCATCTCCCCACGGGTTTTCTTCGACCTTGTTGCATAGCTCTTTAAAACAGCAAGCTTTGCTCTTCTTTATTGCTTTCTTCAGTTCGTTTCGTTTTCGTTTAAAGCGCTCGTTTAGCATTGCAAAATCTGCCGTTTGTCGTCCCCTTTGACACTGACGCCTAGCTTTGTGGCATTCACTTCTCAGGGCTTTAATAGTGTCATTCCACCAATATGCGGGTTTCCTGTATGCGCCTTGTTTTTTCCTGCACATCGCGGCATCGCAGGCTTTGCTGACATATTTGACTAGGCATTCAGCCTTCTGTTCTGTGCCCATAGCGTAGTTCGGATTATCTTCTAGCATTAATTTGTAGATATCTTTATCAAGTGTTTCGGCTTTCCAGCCTCTGGTTTGAGCCTTTTTACGAGCCTTACCCATTTTGTGCGTTTTGCCGATTTCAAGCAGGATTGCTAAGTGGTCACTGTGTGTGTACAAGTCGCTGACTTGCCATGTACACGACCGCACTAGAGAGCTACTAGCGAACGTAATATCGATCACAGAGCCGCGGCCGTTTTTTTCGAACGTATTTCTGTTACCAATGTTCAGTAAGACGGTGTTCAGTACCGAAAAAGCCTTCAGAAGGATTTCTCCTCGCCTGTTTGTGTACGCGCTGCCCCACTCCACTGCCCATGCATTAAAGTCACCTGCCACTATGTTCACTGTGGTGTTCGACACTTCTCGTACTAGGTTATCGATGATTCTTGCATATTCATCCTGTGCGATGCTTGGCGGGATGTAGCAACTATAAAAGTTTATTCCGCAGATTTTTGCCCGCGTGTAATAGGCTTGTCCTGTTAATGGTATTTCCTGAAACACGTTTTCTCCACAGGCCCAAATGGCCGCTTTGCCCGTTAGGTCGGAGGTCCACGTTGCTGCGCTAATGTTTTTATATTGTTCGCAGACTATTTCCACGTCGATTTTCTGCTCAAACACTGTATGCGTAAGTAGGTCTTGAGCTGCTTCGCAGTGGTTGAGGTTGAGCTGTAGGACTCTCATATTTTGGCTCTTTTGCACGCTTCTTGGTAGAGAGGACATTTCTTGCTGCCTATCTGATGGTCAGGCTTCTCTTTTCCATGTTTTATACATGCACTGCAGGACGGCTCCTTGCTGCATGTCTTTGCAAAGTGTCCTTTTTCCCCACATTTGAGGCAGCACTGACTCCTATCATCTGAGTTTTTGCAGGTTCTCGCCAGGTGGCCATATTCCAAACATCGGAAGCATTTTTTAAGGTTTGGTTTCTCCCTAATTCTGCACACCACCCATCCTATTTTAATTTTTTTGGCTTCAACAAGTAGCCTAGCCTGTAAGGTGGGGAGGTTTATTACGGCTGTTTGGGTGCCTGCGTATGACGCCCTAATGGCTCTGATTGAGCTTTTATCAAACTCCTCTAGTTTTCCTATTTGCGTACGAATAGCATTTGCAATGTCTTCCTCTCCGGTTATTTCATCAAGATCCCAGATTTCCACAGTGATCTCACTGGTTAGGGCTTTAATTTTAGCTTGATCTCCAAGCACTTTGCCTATTTCGCTGGTGTAGTCAGCAGTGTTTTCCATCTGTGCGCTCTTCAGTTCCATTAAGATTTCGCCTTTGGCCGTCTTTCTTATCCGGGTTACGCTTTCCCCCAGTTTCTGCAGGGCATCTTCTTTTTTAACAGCTCTTAAAATATCGCTGTATGTCATGTTACCAGTTCGCTCGATCACTATCGCATCAGGCCTTGGTCGATGCTTATATGTTGCTTTCTTTTTCTTTTTTATTTCCGTCCAGCCATCTTGTTTTCCCTGTACCTTTCCATTGTTAATTGAGGTTAACTTATTTACTTTTTCCTCGTTATTTTTTGCCTTCTTTGGTTCTTCTCCATGGGTGGTTTTATTCTTTTTTGGAGGAGTCTGCCTTTTCGCCTGTTTTTCCTCGCGAGGCCTTTTAGGCGTTATCTCCGTTGTTACGGGCATATTTAAAATATTTCGTCTTGCTTCCTTGCTCTTCTGGTATTCCTCTAAGGCTTTTTCGTAGATCTTCGTTATATTGCCAACGAGGTCCCTAAGGTTGTTGTTAATTGTTCGTTGCGGCGGGCGCATCAAACCTATCATTTTCTTAATTTCTTCGCCAAGCTCCGTCATGTAGTCGCCGCAAGGTTTTACTGTCTTCGCTTGCGGCGTGTTGTCTTGCAGCGCCGGTGGCGACGATCTTGTTCGTGTCGGTTTTTCTACGCTTAGCATCTTTATTGGGGATCTACTAAGTCGCGATGACCGCTTGAATGGATCTATTTCCATTACAGGTGTCCTTTGCAAGTCAGTTCCTGCCGCTTTGGTATTATTCGGGTCTTTTGGGTTTCCCGCGTCATTGCTCATTATAGTAGCACAAATGTTACTGCTACTGTTGCTGCTACTTCTGCTGTCGTTTAACTTGTTGTTTTTTCTCATGTACATATCCATTCCTTTCTATTGTACCAGCGCATCGTGTGTAGGGGGGCGGGCCGAAATAAACAGGAGCGGGTGTACCCTCGGTGGCTATGCACCTACCCCAGTTCCCTGAGGCCTGTTCTTCGCTTTACTGGTCCCGGAAAACACGGACGGACCAGAGCTCGTCCGGGGCAACGCAGACTACTAATCTTGCGCCCAATGCACACTCCTTGACCAGAGCCCGAAGGGGCTGGTTACTAATGAGCACCGCGGCTAACACCTCGGCAGAGCTAGCTCACATCACCCTATACATCTTGGCAGCAGAGAAGTCGCTGGCAAGATTTAAAGGGACTCCCAGTGCGCCGCGATGTACATCGGTCAAAGAAAAACAAACAGCGGCACCTAACATGGTGAACAGACGCTGACCAGGGAGCCGCCCATTGTGAGTCCGTCGCGCCTGGATTTTTTTATATTACCCACCATGCCCGTGCATGATGGGGGGGACACCTATTTTTGAGAGGCGGTATCGGCTCGCCTCTGTCGCAGGAGTTTCATCGGCTTAGCTAGCTTTTGTACCGCAACCTCCACTCCTGCCGCTCCTCGTCAGAAGAAGTCATACTGTGCTACTATCTATGTGCGCACACAAAGCGATAGTGCGACCACAAGGCTAAGGTGGCTCCTTTAAAAACGCTAGGTCTTATCTGGTTGGAAAAACCACCACACGAATGGAAGACGTGCATATCTAATCGTACGTCACAAATATTTGACTAGTGAGATCACTTCTTTGGCTACACGTAGTGATATGCTGATAATCCTGCCGATTTACAACCGAGGGTAGTAAGAATTTTTCAGAATCAACAAGTACTGCAAATAGCCCATTGCTAAAAGAGAAACGTAAATTCTCAACGTATAAAGAGTGAACGTAATTGAGCGCAAACGCACCGCACCGCACCGCAAAGAGAGGAAGTAGAAAATTGTCAGTGATGAGATTTATGAGCAACGGAAAAGTCCCAATAAATAAAAGGGAAAAATAATAATGAGTATCAGCATTGTTTGCAAAGAACACAACGAGTAATTCAAGTAAGCTGCGAAAAGCAAAAACAAAGTCAAAGTATTTTTTGTTCAATAATAACAAAGGGGCGAACCACGTTCAATAATTTTTGTTTTTAAGAAAACGCTGTAGCTAAAACTGTCAACAGTATATTCGGTTCTTGAAAGTCGACGAATAAATGTTCCAGCAGCACGATATTGACGTCGCTAAAGAAAATATGGGAAAAATCAATGTGCTTATAGTTAATCAACTCAACAAATTGTTACCAAAGTTCGACGTTTCTGAAGAAGTTGAAGAAAGCAGTGAAATTTCTGCTACCCAAGAGAAAATGGACGACATGAGCGATATTATTTCATGGCTTGCCAAGTCTGTGAATGATCTTTTAGCAGCTCAGGTGAAACATACATCGTTAACGCCAAGTATAATAACAGTTCCGGACTGGCTAAATGGGCCTTAGTCGCCTTCCCCAATCAACACTTACACACATCACTAACACGCTACACTCACCTCGACATCGACGCAATCCACATGCGAAAGCATCTCACATCCACACATTAAAATACACACCACACTCGATGACACGGAACGGGATACCAACCAACAAAAGGGATCGTCCCCGCTGCACAGCAGTTTTTTTGTATTAATTATTGAGCCCGCACATCGCCGTTTCGATCGCCGCCCTGCTACGTCGCTAGTCATACAACTCATTAAGTAAAGAGACTGATTTTATTGCCGCGCTTGTGGTACATGGAAGTTGTGTTACTACATACATAGGTTAGTATATATATTTCTGGACTAGGCAACACTAAGTGTTGCCAGGTGCAATCTGACATTTCCATTGGAAAGTTTGACATTTTTTAGCATAACATCACTCAGAAAGTTTTGTCATTTAGTCGTGAATTCTTTTATTTACAGGAAATTAAAAAATTCATCTCGGCAAAAAAATGGAATTAACTCGTGAACATTTTCGTGCGATCAGAAAACATCGACGCCGTACGTGAACTGATAATGCAAGACCGTCATGTAACATACCTTCAGATAGAGGCATGCCTATGCATTTCTCCCACCAGCATACATTCGATATTGCATGAACACCTGGCCGTAAAAAAGGTTTCTTCTCGTTGGATCCCGCACAATTTGATAATCGCTCAAAAAAAGGCTCGTGTGGATTGATGTAAAGAAATGCTGAAAAAAACGATCGCGGTGCTTCAAGAGACGTTTATAAGATCGTCATATGTGACGAATCATGGATCTATGCGTATGAGCCCGAAACAAAACAGCAATCGACCGTGTGGGTCTTCCAAGACGAGCCATTTTCGTTGATAAATATGCCTATTTTCATTATTAGGCCAGAAATATATATATAGCAGCCCTCGTATACGAGTATATCAGATTTTATCTATTTTTTCCAATACCCCATACTACTTGTAATAACATGTCACTTTCGATGGTGACTAGCGCTTTATGGATTTCATTCCAGGATTCGCGTAAACTTTTTCATGCGTCTGCACGAGCTGACCAACGAGTCGTTGATAGACTTTTGACGGTGAAAGGAGTTCCCAATGCTGAGTTGTCGCTGCAAAGAAATTCTATAACTTTTGGAGTAGAGAAAAGAACGAACAACCTTTTTGGCTGCTTTCAGCTGCACATTCACCTATTCAATTCAGCGAGTGTGCTGAACAGGGAAAATAGTCGGCAAGGGGTGAAATTTCCTTTAATTTAGCTTGCAGGCCGTTATGATTGCCTGACATGTTTGCTGCGTTGTCATATGATTGCCCGCGGCGGTTTGAAATGTCAACTCCCAATTCAGTTAAAGCTGAAGTAACAGCATCTGTCATTTGTTGTGATTTGTGGCCTGTGTTTGGAATAAACTTGAGAAACCATTCTACAGGTGATCCAATAGGCAGGACATATCTGATTACATAAGTGAGCTGATCTACGTGAGATATAGTATATCCGGTGTCGAGTCATTGATCAGAGAATAATATTTTGCTGTTAATATTTCCATTACAATTGTTTCCGAAACTTTGTTTCCCATAAGTAGAAGAAGAAAGATAACTCGTAAATCCTGAGCCTGGATTTCCATAACGTGTAATGTGTTTAGCTAAGAACGGATTGAAGTCGGCGATAAGCTCTAAGGACATTAAATAATTTCCATTGTGGATTGATCCAAATTTTTTGTCGTGTCCTCTGAAAGGCAAACCACGTGATGCAAGTGCTTTTACGCATGCAGCTACTCTTTTCAGAATGTTTTTCCAGTAATTTATTTCTTCATCTATTTGCATTGCTAATGCGCGGTCAATGCGACATAACACGTTGCTTCGTTCTTTCATATGCAGAACAGATAATTTGTGAGTAGGCGAATTCTCATGAGCTGACACTCGATGAAATGAAGTAATTGAAACCTTCTTTTTTGTAGAATAGACTCTCCCCGCCATTAAAAAGCAAACAAGGACCACAAAAAAACACATCCAGTACTTTTGGAATAAATGAGCCACTTTCGCGGAACTTTTCCACCATTTAGAATCTGACGTTCGAATAAATGTCTCGACAACTGTCGCGCTTAATCTTTGTAAATGCGCTCACTCTTAGGAAAATCATTTTGGATGTTTTGATTGGCTCCGTTCTTACAAATGTGATCACGCGTGAACTCGTCGATTTTCCATTTAACTGGATCGTCGTTGATTTCGTAGAGCTCCTGGTCCGGAGGTTTGGGCTGCACTCCTACTCCTGCCACTCCTGGTACGAGTAGGATATCTTCGGCTTGTTCTTTTGATATACTTGCCACATTGATCAAAGTATTTTCACTTGAAGACACTTTAGACACTGCAGAATCATCAGTTGACGGAACGCCACTACTACTTAGAACGTCGAGTGTTGGGTCAATAATAGGATCTTAAATATCTGTAGTGAGTTTTCCAAAGAAACACAGCGGCGCGACACACCGAACGCACGTCCGCACGAGCTTGACTGACACGCGCGTAATAACAATAGGTTAGGTACCTAAGTACCTATTCTCCCTAGATACTTTATATGTACGATGTACGAAATTATTTATACTTTAATACGCGAAAATAGTGATTTAGGAAGATTATATAAGCATACGATTAAGGTACTTTGCATTTGAGTTATTTCGTGTTAATCTTGTTGTTATCAGTGATTTTTTTGGCACGATTTGCCGCCCTTAATATCTGGCAAGGGCAAATCCGCCACTGGACTTACTTAAAACCTAATCATATAAAGTAAAGTCAGCCGGATAGGCGAAAATCCTGATATTAATTATATGGAAGGTGAGTCAAGTTTTCGGTCAAATTTATCTATTTTAGGCACAAGGATACACTGTTATGAGTTAGACACGTTGTGTAGTCTTTAATGAGATAACTCACATATTGGTCGCTATATGCGCTACAAAGTCACCCAGAAGTCTGATTATCTTCATATTAGGTATATGGGGACTAAGGGAAATATTGGTCTGATTCAACCCATTTTTAACATACAGACTTAACATTGTCAGGGAAATTTTTCAATTTTATATCTAAGTTGTAGTTTGATTAGAATTACGAACGGAGTTCTTCGACTACCCAAAGGAAGCTTCAATACATCCCAAGTTAGAAGCAACAACAATGTAAACATAATCATTTATAGAACTCAATCGTTCACATCTGAACAAAAAAGCAAACGTAATACGAACTATGTAAAAGAGGGCATAAACGTATATCTTGCGAGAAGTTTAAAAAACTAAAAATTAAAGTAAGAAACAATCTCGTGAGATCAAAAAATTATGTACAAATTGCTTGTCACATGCGCCCACATATAATAATTGCAAAAGCAAATTCAATTGCATATATTGTCATAAAATACACCATTCAATGCTTTATTGCAGCCGTCCCATCTTGCTGCAAAAAAGCGCTTTTACGAAATTATAAACACGTGTTTAGTCACAAAAGTAAATCCCGAAAACCAAAATATCAAAATTGCCAAATATCAACTGTAGGTATTTCTACTCACAGCAGTCGTCTCACTCGAACACCGAGGAGAACTATTCAAGCTCAGAGCTCTAGTAGACCAAGGATCAAAACGATCTTTCATAGCGTCTAGGACACAAAATAGGCTAGAACTGCCAACAAAATTAGCCAATGTTTAAGTAAGGGGAATAGAAGGAGGAGTAGTTCAAAACTCCAATAAAATCTGCCTGTCTACCCTAACTTCCCAGAAGGGATAAGCGAATTATAGTAAAAGCTTTAGTCTTATCGCAACTTACTAAAATGGTTTCAAGCTATTACATGGATGGCAGACATTGGGAAAAGGTTTCAAACCTTAAACTAGCAGTTCCCAACTGCAACAGCCCTGCTCAGATAGATCTTCTATTAGGCAGCGATCTCATACCGCAGATAAGGTATTTAAAAAATTACAAAAACACTTCTGGCACAAAATACTATTTTCGGTTGTGACCTAAGTGGACTAGTTGCGCATCCAGTTGCCATGATGACAAATCAAGCGGAGGAAATCTCTAAAGAATACCTCAATTCGCAATTAAGAGAAAATTCTGGGAGTTAGAAGAACTCCCCCACATCTCAAGATGAAGATCGGTATTGGGAGAATTTTTAAAAAGACAGGTACGTCGTACGACTACCACTAAAGCCAGAATTTCCTCACACAATGACCTTAGGTCTTTCTCGCTCCTCCGCTATCCAACAGTTTTTAAGCATTGAAAAACCTACTTAAAGAAGGCAAGCTGATCGTAAAAGAATACCTACATTTAGACCATATGGGGAAGTCAGCCTTGGCGAAAAAAACCACAAAGGTAAGAATTGTCTTCAATGCATCAAAATCCACCAGTTCGGAAAACTTCCTAAATGACATTTTATTTACGGGACCCACGCTTCAGCCAGACCCAATTCTGCTTATTTTAAATTGGGAT
This sequence comes from Bactrocera zonata, assembly GCA_037783105.1. Lineage (NCBI taxonomy): Eukaryota > Metazoa > Arthropoda > Insecta > Diptera > Tephritidae > Bactrocera > Bactrocera zonata. Next base: position 1,112,419 of record JBAWJQ010004943.1, on the reverse strand, counting down.
ATCTTCAAATACGTTTTCAATGGGACGTCGAAAATATGTATAGACAAATAATCGTACATAAAGACGATCAAGATTTTCAAGTTTTAAAGACACCAACGTTTGTATCCTGTCTGGAAGCCACAGTCTTCCACAATCATACGAATCCATATTATAGATTATAAGATTCCTCAAAAGCGCAGGGTTTCCGCTGAAGAAGATTACCGCAAATCATCTAGATATAGTAAAACATATAGCAAAAGAAAAAAACTTGTTGGACACTAATTTTCTTAAATTCGAAAGTAAAGTACAACAAAAACTCAGGGGATTCAATGGATTGCAATATCTGACCACTTTTCATAAACTGCTGAGTCAATATCTTCATTATCCGCTATTGCAAAATGTCAAATTCTATTCTCTGTAGCAAAGCTTTTCGACTCCGCAGGATGGCTTTCGCCACTTATTATGCAAGCCAAAATCCTGATATAAGAATTGTGGTTAGTTGAAACCGACGCAGGCGAAGAAGTAAAACCACTTCGTTTAGAAAAGTGGTTCCGATTCACGAGCAATCTAAACGAAATCTCACTGATACAAATCCCACGGTGGGTAAACTATTCCCCCGAATACAAAGATGAATTACACGGCTTCTGTGGCGCTTCTGAGAAGTCATACTGTGCTACTATCTATGTGCGCACACAAAGCGATAGTGCGACCACAAGGCTAAGGTGGCTCCTTTAAAAACGCTAGGTCTGCCCCGACTGGAGCTCTGTGGCGTCCTACTACTCGCAAAATTAGTTTCCATGGTGCAGACCCACTTAAACATGCATCTCTGGCTCGATTCTGAAATTGTTCTAATCTGGTTGGAAAAACCACCACACGAATGGAAGACGTGCATATCTAATCGTACGTCACAAATATTTGACTAGTGAGATCACTTCTTTGGCTACACGTAGTGATATGCTGATAATCCTGCCGATTTACAACCGAGGGTAGTAAGAATTTTTCAGAATCAACAAGTACTGCAAATAGCCCATTGCTAAAAGAGAAACGTAAATTCTCAACGTATAAAGAGTGAACGTAATTGAGCGCAAACGCACCGCACCGCACCGCAAAGAGAGGAAGTAGAAAATTGTCAGTGATGAGATTTATGAGCAACGGAAAAGTCCCAATAAATAAAAGGGAAAAATAATAATGAGTATCAGCATTGTTTGCAAAGAACACAACGAGTAATTCAAGTAAGCTGCGAAAAGCAAAAACAAAGTCAAAGTATTTTTTGTTCAATAATAACAAAGGGGCGAACCACGTTCAATAATTTTTGTTTTTTAAGAAAACGCTGTAGCTAAAATTGTCAACAGTATATTCGGTTCTTGAGAGTCGATGAATAAATGTTCCAGCAGCACGATAGTGACGTCGCTGAAGAAAATATGGAAAAAATCAATGTGCTTATAGTTAATCAACTCAACAAATTGTTACCAAAGTTCGACGTTTCTGAAGAAGTTGAAGAAAGCAGTGAAATTTCTGCTACCCAAGAGAAAATGGACGACATGAGCGATATTATTTCGTGGCTTGCCAAGTCTGTGAATGATCTTTTAGTAGCTCAGGTGAAACATATATCGTTAACGCCAAGTATAATTACAGTTCCGGCCTGGCTAAATGGGCCTTAGTCGCCTTACCCAATCAACACTTACACACATCACTAACACGCTACACTCACCTCGACATCGACGCAATCCACATGCGAAAGCATCTCACATCCACACATTAAAATACACACCACACTCGATGACACGAAACGGGATACCAACCAACAAAAGGGATCGTCCCCGCTGCACAGCAGTTTTTTTGGATTAATTATTGAGCCCGCACATCGCTGTTTCGATCGCCGCCCTGCTACGTCGCTAGTCATACGAGGTTTGACAATTAAGTAAAGAGACTGGTTTTATTGCTGCGCTTGTGGTAAACCTGTGACCTTGAAATTCCCTTTTTCTTTTTTCGGCATACCTCTTCTCTTCATTGATATACATGTAGGATTGCTCACGTTGAGCCTCCAATGACGAGTACAGCGTACGGCCAGCCGACCGATATACAATTATAAACTGATGCACACAAATAAATCTTATCTCGCTTCACAAATAGATTTTCCTTTATTTAATCTCACTTTAGTCAACTTCACTATATCTTCACAAATGTCCGATTTCTTTTCTACTTTACAACGCTTTCTTTTATACTCTTATATTTTTACGCTTTACAATATAACTCTTAAGTAGCTAATGTACTTTACTGGTCGCCGTCCGCTATTCAAGTGCCGTCCGTTATTAGTTTTTTTCCGTTCGCGTCCCCTTTTCGTTCAGTCAGTGTTGTCGCGTGTCAAAAATGTCCAGTCCGCACGGTTGCATTTCTTAATCCTACAACCCGGCCATTCCTGACTACTTATTCGCCTCGAATAATGCTACCACCTTTTCATATAGTCCACAGCGGTCGATGTTGTTCGAGGTCCCTCATTATTTCCAACCCTTTCTACTTCGTATCGACCGTGTTTTAATCGTTTAGTTACTTTGTATGGTCCTAAGAATTTAGGTCGTAACTTCATTCCGTTACCAAATTGTGTCCGTTTGATTGCGACCAAATCATTAATGTTATATTCTATTGCCTTTTTACGTTTTCTATTAAATGACTTCATATTCTCTTCTTGAATTTTCTGTATGTTTTCTTTAGCTATTTCACGTAACTTATCACGTCCATCGTTTAACTCCATAATTGCTTCGTTTTCTAAAATTTCGTTTAAGTCAAGGTCTTCTTTTACCCGCATGTCGCAACCTGTTAAAATCTTAAATGGGGCCTGTTTTGTACTTCGATTTGGGGAATTATTTATAAATTGCTGAACCTTCCCGATATACTTGTACCACTGTGAAGTATTCGGATGAGATAACTTAGCTAACATTGGTATTACTACCCTATGTATTCGTTCCACTTGTCCGTTTCCTCTTGGCACCCCCGTCGTAATGAGTAGATGCCGAATACTGTTATTATCGCAATAACTTTTAAAAGCTTGTGAAGTGAACGCTGATCCCCTATCAGAGATAATTCTACGCGGGTTGCCGAAAATGCCAGCTGGTTTCGAAAGCCTATCTATAACCACCTCCGCGCTTGTATCTTTTGTTGGGTAGAACCACACAAATTTTGTAAAAGGGTCGATCACAACTAAAATATATTTGTACTGTTTCCCGGTCGTTGTCATCGGACCTACGTGATGTATGTGAAATGTCCCTAAGGGATAATCTTCTTTCTCAATTGGCGACAATAATCCTTCCATTTTACCACACTTTGTGTTCATTATTAAACATTCGACACAACTGCTTACTATATTTCTGACTTTTCCCTCGAGCCCTGGAATGTAGTAGTATTTCCCTACACAATCGCATGTCTTTTTAATTGAAAAATGCCCTTGCTTATGTGCTAACAAAATGATCTCGTTCTCCATTTGTTTAGGTACCACAATTAGTTCCTTTGCCGGATCCTTGTACAATATGTCACGAGAGATAAAAAAGTCTTCGTACGAATTGTTTTCCAATATTTTCCGAATTGCCCGCGCCCATTCATCCTTTTCCTGTGCCTCTTTTAATCTATGATGTAACGATTCGCCTACTAACATACACGCTAACCTACTTAAAGCATCGACATGCTTCATTTTAGATCCTGACCTATGTTCTATAGTATAATTAAATTCTTGAAAAAACATTGCCCATCTAGCTACTCGTGGCGGAACGTCTTTCTTCCTTAATGTCATAGCAAATGCGTTGCAATCCGTTACAATTTTGAATTCCAGACCTAATAAATAAACTCTCCATTTCTTTAGTGCGTTGACGATGGCGAGTACTTCAAGTTCATAAGAATGATAGTTCTCTTCCACTGAACTTGTTTTCTGGCTCATGAATTGCACTGGATGATATGATTCATCCTCTGCCGTCTTTTGCAGCATTACCGCGCCATACCCGTGCTTTGATGCATCTGTATGAACTTCCGTAATTGCATTTGGATTATATAATTCTAAAACTGGAGATCGTGATAGCGAGGACTTAAGTTGCTCGAAAGCAATCGCCTGCTCTTCCTCCCACTTGAAATGTTGATCTTTTCTCAAAAGATCTGATAATGGCTTAGCCACTAGCGCATAGTTTTGAATAAATCTCCGAAAGTATGATGTTAACCCTAAAAACTGTTGAATGGCTTTCTTGTCTCTAGGTGGCTTGAAAGCTTTAACCGCTCTGGTTTTCTCATCAGACGGACGAATTGTGCTATCTTCGATTACATACCCCAAAAAATTGACTTTACGCTTCAAAAAATTACACTTTTTCCACTTAATTTGTAGTCCAGCATCTGATGCTACTCTAAGAACTTTCTTTAGTTTTATTAACCCCTCTTCCTCGTCTGTGGATGGAATAATTAAATCATCCATATAAGTGACTACACTTCCCTCATCTTTTAGGTCTTTAAAAATTGAATGGATAAATCTACAGAATACCGCTGGTGAATTTGAGATACCAAACGGCACAAATTTAAATTCAAACTGGCCTTTCATTGTTAGAAACGATGTATATTTTCTAGAACTTTCTTCGACAGGAACATGCAAAAATCCGTTAGCCAAATCTAATGTGGTAAAAACTTTATGTCCCTGGAGCTTCTCGACTACCTCGTCAATTAATGTCATTGGAAAATTATCGCGCAAAATTTTCTCATTTAATTTGCGATAATCGCAACATAACCGTTTTGATTTATCTTTTTTAGACACAAGCACAATCGGCGACGCGTAATCGGATACACTTGAAGTAATAATACCCTCATCTAGCCATTGCTTTACTTGAGCATCTACGATTATTTGGTCTTGAAATGATACACGCCTAGGTGGCTGATACACCGGTACATCGTCCTTTAAAACAATTTTCATTTCCACCGGGGAAAATTTGATTCTTTTTGGCTCATATTGAGCAATCAGCTTTTCCACTTCTAACATTTTTCCCTTATCGAGATGTGACAAATTATACGTTGATTCCGGCTCCTGTTCATCTATACAAATCATACTAAAAGCTGCTATTTCTGCCTCTTCTGCAATTTTACCATTATACTTTTTGTTGTCCTCCTGACAAATATCTGGTTTATCCTTCATTAGAAACCTATCGCTCTCCTCGCTAACAATTAAATCGACTTGACCCAAAATTGAACGTCCTATTAATGCCGGATATTGAAGATCCCTTTTGTTGACAATATGAAAAATGATATCTATCTCAATATCATCTACTTTAGCTCTGGTTTCGAAACTACCTAACGTGACCACTTCGGAATTACCGATTCCGCCTAACACTCTTTTATCTTTGTTTGGCTTAACTTTAAGATTAAGTTTTTCGACTGTATCTACCCTTATCAAACACAAACGACTACCTGTATCAACCAACGAAGGAAAAGTTACATTCCCTACCTTTACCATTTTAAACTTTAGACCAAAATCTGCATCTGAAGGTTTGAACGCTACTTCGGTAATTGTATTTAAATTGTCTCTTCCCCCTTTCGTTTGAACTGTCGGACATTCGTTGCGTTTATGGCCGACTTTGTTGCACTTGTAACATCTAAATTGTTGACTTGTGCAATTCTTTGCTTTGTGCGAACTTTCGCCACATTTGAAACATGCGCGGTTTAGAATTGAACGTTCAGTATTTTCCTTCCTATCTTCCTTGATACTAACTCTGTTTTCCACTTCCACCTTTAGTTTATATTTAATTTTCTCATAAATTTTTATTTGCTCTTTTAATTCCCTTATATTCCTTGCTTGGTATAAAACCGACTTGTTCAATTTTGAATCGGGAATCCCTAGTATAAAATATTCTATTACACTGGCTTCCTCCAGTTTTACCCGTTTCCCTATTTCCATTAAGGCATATAAAAATTCAATAAATGTTTCGTTTTGTCTCTTTTGACGATTCCTTAAAAGCCTATGTGCCTCAGCTGATGAAAATGATATTTCGAATTCGTCAATTAAAGCTTGTTTCAAAGATATCCAATCACGGATACCGGTTTGACTTCGAATAAATGCCCTAGCTGCTCCTCTGAGAAGCTGTTTTGCGTAAATAATTTTATGGATTTCCGACCAGCCTACTATATGTGCGTTTTCTTCAAAAGATTCTGCCCATTGATTTACTTCCTGCCCGTCTGTACCGTTAAATGACGCTAAACTTTCTTCAATTTCTCTAAATGTAAAATGAGGAACCGTGGGTGGCACCGGACCTTTACCCAACACACTTTCACAAAGCGGTTCCACTGATTCGACCTCACTCTCGCTTTCGTCGTCATCGTTTAGAAGACCGTAGTGTGTCAGAAGTCTATCTCGTAATTCCTTCTTGCGTCCATTTGTCGGTAGCCCTGCTTCTTTTAACATTTCTTTTAACATTGTCACTGTCATGTTTAATATGGTCTGAGCCTCCATTTTGAGTACTCCTTTACAATATTCAATACAACAAATGATATAAGTATTATGACCTTATGTTACAATGTTAATTTAATAAAAATTAATTTAAATTTATAATATAGAAATAAATTATAAGCAATTTAAAAACTTAATAATATGAACGTAACCTGTAATCCTCGATGTACGCTGCCGTTGCCAATACACTTTCCACCGCTTCACGCCGACTCTGCTGCTGCAACCCGTTCGTTGCCAACTTGATCGTAACGCATAACGCTCGCTGTCTGTTACGCCTATGCACCTGTGTTGCCGTATCCACTGCTTCTGTTGCGCTATTGCGGCGCGACCGTTTTGATGAATGTTTCGCTTGACAACCAGAACTGTCTCCGATTAATGTGTTGCCGATTCTGCTGCGCTGTTGCGGCGCAACCGTTTTCACACACTGCTCGTTTCCACACACTGCTCGTTTGAAAACACGAGCCAACTGCAACCTGTGCGTTGCCGATTCTGTTGCGCTGTTACGGCGTAACCGTTTTCACACACTCGTTCGAAACCACGAGCCAACTGCAACCTGTGCGTTGCCGATTCTGCTGCGCTGTTGCGGCGCAACCGTTTTCACACTGCTCGTTCGAAACCACGAGCCAACCGCAACCTGTTTGTTGCCGACTTGTTGCTGACGCTCAACCTCGCTGATTGTTACACTTGTGTACGTGTGTAGCCGTCGATCATGTACTCTTCGCTGATTCTGATGCGCTATTTCGGCGCAACCGTTTCGCTGTATGCTTATTTGTCGACGCAAACCAACTCCAACTTGATTGTTGAACATGTACCGTAACGTCGCTGCTTGCTATGCTTCTAGAAGACTCAAGTGTATCAAAGCTGTACTTCACCTGTATTTTGTGCACCTCCAAAAACTTGCTGCTTGCTATGCTTCTATAAAACGCTTGACTCTTCGCTGCTTCTGGTGCGCTATTGCGGCGCAACCGTTTCGCTATTTGTTTGTTTGCCGACGCAAACCAACTCCGACTTGATTGTTGTATATGGACCGTAACGTGATATGTTTCTAGAACTGTACTCTTGCACTAGAACTGTACTTCACCTGTATTTGTAACTGCTTCCAACGCTTACGTTTGACTCGCTGCTCTACCGAGTCTCGATCTAACGCCAAATGCTGCTGCGTTGAAACAATTTGTAGGAATATGCCCTCAATATCCCGGTTGAGCCCCCAATTTGTAGGATTGCTCACGTTGAGCCTCCAATGACGAGTACAGCGTACGGCCAGCCGACCGATATACAATTATAAACTGATGCACACAAATAAATCGTATCTCGCTTCACAAATAGATTTTCCTTTATTTAATCTCACTTTAGCCAACTTCACTATATCTTCACAAATGTCCGATTTCTTTTCTACTTTACAACGCTTTCTTTTATACTCTTATACTTTTACGCTTTACAATATAACTCTTAAGTAGCTAATGTACTTTACTGGTCGCCGTCCGCTATTCAAGTGCCGTCCGTTATTAGTTTTTTTCCGTTCGCGTCCCCTTTTCGTTCAGTCAGTGTTATCGCGTGTCAAAAATGTCCAGTCCGCACGGTTGCATTTCTTAGTCCTACATACATACCATTGCTCTGGCTTGTTTAGTTCGCCTGCTGCGTCAAGTTTAGTAGACGTGTGTTTGTAGTGCCACAAACGCGGCAATAAAATCAGTCTCATTACTTAATTGTCAAACCTCGTTAGCTCTTGTCAAAAGGGTAGTTGGTGGGAGTCGGTTGTAAAAATTGAACATTCCATTTGAAAAAATTGCTGAAAATTACACACCATAAATTTCTTGCAGAAGCCACCTAGTTCCACAGTCCTTACCCCAGGAGTAAAAAGCACCCATTCTGGTCATATCTGAGTCATAATATTTCCTCATAAAACTAGAACAATTTCGCCTGCAAATTAAATGCATTTCAAACTTCATCCATGTGCATTTTTTTGTGAATAAAAGGTATTTAGTGCGACTTTATTAAAAGTGCAAACAGTGGCTATACATTTGTTCAAGCATATTCAATGATATCTGCATAGGGAAAGAAAGTATTTATATAATAACGGGTGATTTTTTTGAGGTTAGGATTTTCATGCAGTAGTATTTGACAGATCACGTGGGATGTCAGACATGGTGTCAAAGAGAAAGATGCTCAGTATGCTTTGACATTTCATCATGAATAGACTTACTAACGAGCAACGCTTGCAAATCATTGAATTTTATTACCAAAATCAGTGTTCGGTTCGAAATGTGTTTCGCGTCCGTGTCCGATGAGCGATGAGGCTCATTTCTGGTTGAATGGCTACGTAAATAAGCAAAATTGCCGCATTTGGGGTGAAGAGCAACCAGAAGCCGTTCAAGAACTGCCCATGCATCCCGAAAAATGCACTGTTTGGTGTGGTTTGTACGCTGGTGGAATCATTGGACCGTATTTTTTCAAAGATGCTGTTGGACGCAACGTTACGGTGAATGGCGATCGCTATCGTTCGATGCTAACAAACTTTTTGTTGCCAAAAATGGAAGAACTGAACTTGGTTGACATGTGGTTTCAACAAGATGGCGCTACATGCCACACAGCTCGCGATTCTATGGCCATTTTGAGGGAAAACTTCGGACAACAATTCATCTCAAGAAATGGACCCGTAAGTTGGCCACCAAGATCATGCGATTTAACGCCTTTAGACTATTTTTTGTGGGGCTACGTCAAGTCTAAAGTCTACAGAAATAAGCCAGCAACTATTCCAGCTTTGGAAGACAACATTTCCGAAGAAATTCGGGCTATTCCGGCCGAAATGCTCGAAAAAGTTGCCCAAAATTGGACTTTCCGAATGGACCACCTAAGACGCAGCCGCGGTCAACATTTAAATGAAATTATCTTCAAAAAGTAAATGTCATGAACCAATCTAACGTTTCAAATAAAGAACCGATGAGATTTTGCAAATTTTATGCGTTTTTTTTTTTTAAAAAGTTATCAAGCTCTTAAAAAATCACCCTTTACTAGCTGACCTCGCATGCGTTGCACTGCGTGAAATTAAAGGGTGATTCTCTTGCTCTTGCAAGATTGCAGATTGCAAAAATCCTATACCAAAGTATACAAATTATAAAATCTATTTAAAAATTACCTTCCTCAACAATTTAACGTCAAAATATGACTTTATGTAAAATGACAGCTAAAACAGGGTTGCAATTTTATTTTTGCGTGACATTGCACGCAAAAAAACATGGGTTTTGGTCTGACATATTTTACAGCCCTTTCAAATATTTTTCTGCGTGTGTTTGTTGTTGTGCCGTTGCATTAGGTGGAAAAATCTGCAATTTTTGCACCGTGCAAAGGTTTTGCAAGAGCAAGAGAATACACCTTATGTGTTTTGAAATAAAAAGAAAGTTGAATTTACGTTGTGTTAAAAATCATTTGTTTTCGATTTTTTTATTCCGGTGCGTAAATGTACAGAGAAGATGGTTTTCCAACTCGGGAACACGCCACGTATAACTAACGCGCACTCATGCAATCGTAGTTACCATAATTTGGCCAATATTGGCATAAACATTAGTGATGAGTTCATATTTTGTTGAAGTGAATCGACAAAAGCCAGGTGGAATTGATATCAAACCACTGGAACCGAAATTTGCCTATTTGCAATTCGCGGCTGATATGTCGAAATGGTTATCGCGAAAAGTGTGCGAACTTCAATGGCATGCGAAGTAGCTATCGAATCGTCCATCGTTTGATTCCATTGATTATCATGTTTCAGCAATTGTAATTGCTGGCTGGCTTCTCAAAAAGTTGCACATACGGTACCATTCACACTACGCAATGACTCAAATGAAGTTGAACCGCGTACATCAATCAATAGCAACCGAGGGTAGAAGTAAACGTCGTTATTCGAGTGAATTGTGTAAATTCATCCTATTGCATTAGTTGAGAACACACCTGGATGTCCATCTACTGATTGGCCTCGCTTTCTGCGTAACTATTTCTTCGACGATGTACAAGGTCTGTCGCAAAAGAAACAGGACTGTTAAAAAAAAAACAACAAAAAACTAATATTTTTCAAATGAGTGTTTAAGGTCATTTTTCGGAATGTTCTTGAGAATATCGGTCGTCGCCTTTTGGATAGCTGAAATGTCCTGAAACCAGTGTCCTTTCGTGGGCCAATGAAGTTTCATCAATCATAATAATTTTTTTCATTGAGTTATAAAATTCATTAAAAATAAAAAAATAAAAATTTCCTAAAAATAATCAAACTTTTAATATCAAACCGTTAATATCGCTTAAACGGTTGGGTTTACGAAAAAATCGTGGAAACCTTTTTCGTAGACCATTCAATTTCCTACAAAATCTAAGGAACAAGATATTTTTTCAAGTAGTTTGAAGCGAGATATAAATTTTTCTGTCTGATAATAAGAAAAAATAGAAAACTGTATGTAGGAGGACCTTCCCGTTACAATTAAGAACTCATGCCTGGAGAGGCTATCTCAGAGGTGTCTAGGAACCTATTGTTCCAAGTACCAAACGAAAAAAAAAATTTGTTTTTAATCACCCTAGTATACAGCCATATGCAGATTTCATGCCGTACATACGTATATGTACTATATGTGCGAAAATGTACATATATTGTATAGGGCGAGAAACGAGAATCACCAATGTGCAGGTATACAGGAAAAAAAACATTTGTTCTGTTTTTTTTGAAGTCCTGTTTACTTTGGAATATATAATATATATATTTTTTTATATTTGCTGATGATACAATATTTAATTTCCATAAAGTTCTTTAAGTTACAGTTTGAGTTAGTTATTTTCATAAATTTGTGAAGAATTCAAATTACATAATCCGAATAATTAATAACTTTTCAAAATGTAAAATTGTGTTGGATTGTTATCTTAGAAATTTGCAATAAGTGATTTTATTTATTTCGTTTTTACAGTGCCTTTATTAATACAATAGCATATTCTGAAAAGATTAAAAATTTCTTTCGAAAGGAAAATAAAAATTCTAAACTGTTTAAAAAGTGGCTAAATTCAACAAATATTGGTGGAACTTTCGGTTTAAACGAAAATTAGAGTCCTATTCGACAATCATTAATTTCTGGGTCAACACTTAGTTGAAAAACAACTTCTTGTAGTCGAAATTCTTCTTTCTCCTTTTTCACTGGCTTTGGAGAAGATTCCTATAGATGGGAAGATTATTAAAGAAAAATCACTTACAATAAAACGACTTTTGGAGTTAGAAACATCAGTATCCGATCAGGGAACTAATAAAACTGCTTTCAGCGCAAGTCATTGATGGCTGACAGGTTTTATGAAAATACACGATTTTCACAATGCAAAAACTCATGGAGAATTGGCATGAGCAGACGAAAATGCTGCAAAAAACTATCCGGATAAACTAGCGAAAATAATTCAAGATGTGTGTCAGTCTCCGACTATCACTCAGCGTGAACAGTTGCGTTTCTAACACAGTGCGTTTGTTTTCAATTCTCTTTATCAGTGCTATTCGTATTAAAACACGTGCATTTGTTGTTTACTTAACTAAGCCGCGCTTAAAAAGTCAGTGTCACAAATCAACAATTTGCCTATATGCCCCCCGGGGCTTCTAACCTCGGAGATAACAGGTTCGCCCTGCTTTCTCCGAGCTCCAGACCTAAACGAAAAAAATCAGAAACGACTCCATTGGATTTATTCCCAGAACTACCTATTACAAAAAAAGACGATCCTAAATTCATCATAATAAAAGCATTGGAAGGTAACAAACCACTAACGAGCTTATCGGGTTTTGCCGTACATAAAGGTATACTAGCCATTAGCAAAGATGTCAACACTATATCCGAGCTTCGCGACGGCAGTTTACTTCTGCTTCTCAAAAATAAGAAAATTGCAGAAAAGTTTTTGTCAGCTAAATCTCTTCCGGGAGTGTGCGATATCACCGCTAAACTTTACGATAACTTGAACAGCGTAAAAGGAACCATCTTTGCTCCATTCCTGACTCATTTGCCTGAAAGCGACATTATAGAGGGTCTTAAGGCGCACGGCGTAACTTCTATATATAAGTTTAATAGAATAATTGATGGTGTATCTAAGCCTACTGGCTCAATTCTCTTATCATTTGATAAATATCATCTTCCTGAAAAAATGGAAGTCGCATGGAGAATCCTTTCTGTCCGTCCATACATCCCAAATCCCATGAGATGCAAGTCGTGTCAAAAACTTGGCCATACAACAAAATACTGCAAAAATTTCCCAATGTGTAACAATTGCTACCTCCCTCCCCACTCCCCTACCGAATGTATAAGAACAATGTGCGCTAACTGCTCTGGAGAGCATCCGTCCTCCTCTAACGCTTGCCCAAAATTTCTACAAACTAAAGAAATACTACGTATTAAAACATTAGAAAAATGCAGCATGCACGAAGCAATAAAAAAATACAAAAATACAATCCCGGCTCCCCTTAACCCCTCATCATTTGCCAATGTGTTAAAGTCTCCCGAATTCAACAAAAACGAAAAACCACAAACAACTGCAGACTCAAAAAAAAAAAAATTCCCCTTCCAACCCCGCAAACTCCTCACAAACAATCAATAACAACTCATTACATACATACTCAACCAAACCATCATCTTCCACAAAGAAAATCTTGTCCTCACTTAACTCTCACACTGCTGACCTTAATCCGCAATCATTTAACAAAAACCCAACAACAACCAACGCAATCGTTGATAATCCACTCTCTCAAAATAATTGCAATATGTATTTTTCTGACTCTCCCAATTTAACAGACATACTCTCGCGCTATTGCACGTCACTTTCCTCTCCCCTTCCTATCCCTCTTTCCTCTCAATCTCCAACTAATAAACACGATGACTCAATTACGCTTTCCTCACCTTCGCAACCAGCAGAAACTAATAATATGGAAATTTCTAACTCATAATATTTTTAGCTATATACTTAACAAAAACAAATTCCAGTTTTCTTTTCTCTTTGTTCCATATGTTTGTAGCTTTACAGTGGAACATAAACGGATATTACAATAATTTCATCGATCTTGAAATATTAATTAAATCACACAATCCCTCTGTAATTCTTTTAAATGAAACCCACCTCCCGTACATGGTCAACGCTCGTACCCCTTTGGCCTATGTTGGATACTTTCATAATTTGCCACATATTGTATCTAGTAAGCAAGGAATTGGTATCTTAGTGAAGAAAAATGTCCCGCACAAATGTTATCCTCTCCAGTCCCGCATCTCTTCCTTGGTATTAGAAATTCAATCGCCCAATAAAATATCCATTGTCTGCGCCTATTCCCCTCCTGATCAAGCATTTTCAACCACTGACTTTAATAGTATTTTTCCGTCAACTGATAGTCCTTTTATTTTGGCAGGCGATTTTAACGCCTGGAGCCCTATGTGGGGTTCCACTTCGCTTAATGCTAAGGGCCGTGTAAACTTGCGAAAGCTGCCTGCTTTGAAAAATTTACCAGCAACATTAACTCTTCATCCAACCCAAGAAGGATCTGGGCCGACATCAAAAGACTATCTGGGATGGCTTCTTTTTCTGCAATATTTGCCTTAAGTTCCGCTCGCGGCACTCTTCTTTATCCTCTAGATATAGCTCAAGAGTTCGCCAACTACTTTTCTACGGCCTCCTCCGATTGCAACTTCCCCCCTGAATTTATTTCAAATAAGTACCAGATAACCTCTTCCCGGTTTCCACCCAGCAATCTTTCGATCTCTGCCAAGAACTTAGAAAAAGACTTAACGCATTTTGAGCTGGTCTCTGCTCTTTCTTCGGTAAAAGGCAAAACACCTGGCCACGATAGAATTTCTTACCCCATTATGAAGAACCTTCCCCTTCCTATCCTATCCCGCCTTCTTAACCTCTACAATAACATTTTTTCTACAGGCATTTACCCCCAAGCTTAGAAAACTAGCTTGATAGTTCCCATCCTCAAACCTGGTAAATCTCCCCTTGATGTCTGCAGTTACCGCCCAATCTCCCTTCTCCCGTGTTTAGGCAAACTGCTAGAAAAAATGATTGCTACCAGACTCTCCTGGTATGCCCGCAAAAATTATTTCATTCATCATAACCAAGTTGCATTCAAAAGAGGGCAGGGTACTATCGACTCACTTGTTCATCTTGACCACTACATTTCTAATGCTTTGTCAAATAAAAATCACATCTCCCTGATGTCTCTCGATTTTCTAAAAGCCTTCGATCGAACAGGTATTCATATCGTACTAAGGCAACTAAACAAATGGAAAGTGGGTCCGCGAATCTTAAATTTTATAAAATCTTTTTTATCCCATCGTAAAATAAGCGTCCTTATCTCGAACACCCGCTCCTCTATCCTTCCCCTAGATAATGGCACTCCTCAAGGATCACCCTTATCGGTGATACTCTTCATTATAGCGTTTGATGAACTTAGCGAATTACTGTCTAAATTTACCACTATTGAGCACCAGCTGTACGCTGACGATGTTCTGGTGTATTCCAAAAACACTGATTAAGCAGCAGTTCTAAGAACCTTCTCCGATATCCTCTCCAAAATCTTCTCCTGGTCGCAAACTTCCGGCGCTTCAATTTCCCCTAGCAAATTTAAATTGTTGCACATTTGTAGAAAAAGAAATTGTAGCACCCATACCATAACTTTTTCCGATGTAACTATGTATAAATTGTACAAATAGCCTTAAGTTTTTAGGTATAACTAGACTCTAAGTACTCTTTCGCTCAACATTGTCAATATGTAAGAGATAGACTAATGTCCAAACTATTAATAGTTAAGTACCTCTCCGCAAAGCGCTCATTTCTCGGTCCGGCATTGTTGATTAACGTAACCAGGGCACTTATTGTCTCAACTATACAATACGGTTTGGAAGTTTATGGACATCACGCAAAAAATAAGTTGAAAATGCTGGCTGCCCCTTACCACGCTGCAATTCGAAGATCGCTGCGCGCGTTTCCAACGACTCCCTTAAATAATTTATTTGCAGAATCTGGGCTAAATACAATATTCGATGACGTCGAAGATTCAGTTCGCAAACTCTACGCTAAGCTGATGTTTTCACCGAACGCTCTTCTTAGAAAGGACCTACAATTAGCGATTTCGCGCAAACGGCCACCCAAAGTGCAATCATCCGTTTACTTATGTATCATATTCGCAAAAGATAACGGCCTTCCACTCCAAAGGCCTCGTATTCGAAAAGCGTTCATCCGCCGTGGCTGTTTAAAAATGATTCTTTTATCAATGAACTTGTCCACCTGCGGAAGGCGAATACTGCCAACGATGTATACAAGGCAAATTTCCTCGAAGTAGCAGCGAAATACAAATCCACTGGATGGGATCTGATTTTTACCGACGGTTTAAAATCTTCACAGACTTCATTTGCTGTCGTGAAAGAACATGGAGAAGTATTACTTATGGTACTTTGTTTAATTTCTGCTCGATTTTCACAGCAGAAGCCATGGCAATATTCAAGGCGATGCTTTATTCCGTACGAAATAAAGGAAAATTTATAATTTGCTCTGACAGTATGTCATGTTTTCAAGCTATTAAGGAATGTAACCAAACCAACCCCGTTATTGAAAACATCCGAGACATCCTTATTTCACACCCCCAGAATATCAAAATCATGTGGGTCCCCGGTCACGCAGATATAAAGGGCAACACGATTGCTGATAAGGTCGCTAAAGATATGGTTGTTACACCTACCATAACTTCCAACGTCCTTTTTAAAAGGGATATCTACCGGTTTATAAATAATGAGAGGCAAAAAAAATTGCTATCCGAGTGGAGCCGGTATAGCCATCACTACTCCTCAATCAATCCCAGTCGTACAAAACCCTGCTTCTCTCCGACCATGCCGACAAACTACATAACTTCATATACCCGTCTCCGGCTTGGCCACACGATTATTACTACCTCTCATTTGCTTCAAGGCGCTACTCCTAGTTGCTGCCCGTTCTGCAACTTTTCACTCAGCATTAACCACTTCTTGGATTGCTGCCCGAAACTTGATGCCCAAAGACTACACTATTTCAATGGTATTAACCCTACACAGCTATTAAAAAATCCGATGGACAATAATATTAGCAGGATATATAATTTCCTCAGAGATACCGACCTACTCCGACGCATTTGATACCGCCCTAGTCAACATGCCAGCCGAAAGCCTCCGATGCTAGCGCTGCGTTATTTATAGTTTATGTAATAATTTTATTGTTATGTAAACTTTTATAAAATAAATAAAAAAAAAAAATTCAAGATGTCAGATGTACTCCAGATCAAACATTTAATGCCGATTAAACGGCATTGTTTTGGAAGCAAATGCCAAAGAACATTCATAGTAAAATCTCAAACAGCTGGTGGCTTTAAAGCAGCCAAAGATCGGGTGACCCTCTTGCTTTGCAGTAACGCATCTGGCGATAAAATGTTGAAGTCACTCTTAATCAACAAATCCCTTATGCCAAGAACTTTAGTCAGTCCGCCTGAGTCACCTTTGTATATATTTGCACTTGGTAAATATTGTATAATATACTCTGCCAACCACGGCTAACCATTTTTCTCAAATATTCCAATATAATTACACATTTTTTCTCTACACATAAACACCAACGCACATTTTCGGGTTATGTTTTGCTTACCTTAATACGATGAAAAAAGTTTCTTTCATTTCTTTATTTATTTGATTGAGTGCGAAGGAGAAAACATAATTGACAATAGCGCCAAAAGAAAATCCCAAAAAGGGTAATAAAAAGACGATTGAAAGACGCATGTCATTCGTGCTCGTACAACAAGAAGGTAAGTAAGTGAATTTTATGTGATTTTTTTTTAATAATTTGCAAATAATTACTTCATTTGTTTTTATAGCATTGGAAATCAGAACTGAATTGGAAATAGCAGCAGCAGCAATATCATCAGAATAAATTGTAAAGTAAGTATGGGAAAAAAGTGTATGCGGACTGCACAATCCAATATAATATGTGAAAACAAATGTTTGTTTTATATTTTAAATGATCAAATAATATTTATCTTTTCTTTCAGATATTATTATCATTTCTTTCGGATATTACAAATTCAATGTAATTATTATTTATTTTCAGGTATCAATAATGTTCCTTTTTAATAAATATTTTTCAGATATTAATTATTATTTTAAATTAAATAAATGTTTGTTTATAAATTATAATAAATTTGATGTAAATGTGTAAAAAATAAAATTAAATATAAATTTAAAAAAAAATTTAAAAACTAAAAAGTTTTGTTTGAAATTTTAAAAGTAGTAATCAAACAATGTAACCCTGCATCAGCCGTCGATTGGGGATCTTAGAGTAGGACAGACATACTTTTTTAAATGACACTGCTGAATGCGCGCAACAGAGATGTATGATCACATGTATACGTACGTGTGAGGGAAAAAATAATCTTCACGCGGCCTATGGCAATCTAACTAACTGTTTAACTACTTTACTACCTACTGTTTCTCTGGTTTTTTAACCGCTCGTGGTTGGCAGGGTACGCCCTTATGTATTTTTAAACTTGAACCAGTAAAAATAACACTGTGGGTAAAGGTATACAGTTTACTGTAATTTATTCTATTTTTTTGGTTTTTTCACTCGGTTTGCAAACTTCTCCTTCTTAACTGGCGTAGGCACCGCTTACGCGATTATAGCCGAGTCAACAACAGTGCGCCAGTCGTTTCTTCTCTTCGATACTTGGCGCCAGTTGGATATTCCAAGCGAATCTAGGTCCTTCTCCACTTGGTCCTTCCAAAGGAGTGGAGGTCTTCTTCTTCCTCTGCTTCCCGCGGAGGGTACTGCGTCGAATACTTTCAGAGCTGGAGTGTTTTCATCCATCCGGGCAACATGACCTAGCCAGCGTAGCCGCTGTCTTTTTATTCGCTGAACTATGTCAATGTCGTTCCATCGAATGCGATATTCGCCGTGGCCAACGCGCAAAGGACCATAAATCTTTCGCAGAGCTTTTCTCTCGAAAACCTTTAAGGTCAACTCATCGGTTGTTGTCATCGTCCAAGCCTCTGCACCATATAGCAGGACGGGAATAATGAGCGACTTATAGAGTTTTTGTTCGTCGAGAGAGGACTTTACATTTCAATTGCCTACTCAGTCCGAAGTAGCACCTGTTGGCAAGAGTAATCCTGCGTTGGATTTCAAGGCTGACATTGTTGGTGGTGTTAATACTGGTTCCTAAATAGACGAAATTGTCTACAACTTCAAAGTTATGACTGTCAACAGTGACTTGAGAGCCAAGTCGCGAGTGCGACGACTGTTTGTTTGATGACAGGAGATATTTCGTCTTGCCCTCGTTCACTGCCAGACCCATTTGTTTTGCTTCCTTCTCCAGCCTGGGGAAAGCAGAACTAACGGCGCGGGTGTTGAGGCCGATGATATCAATATCATCGGCATACGCCATCAGCTGTACACTCTTGTAAAAGATTGCACCTGCTCGATTTAGTTCTGCAGCTCGAACTATTTTCTTCAGCAGCAGATTGAAGAAGTCGCACGATAGGGAGTCGCCTTGTCTGAAGCCTCGTTTGGTATCGAACGGCTCGGAGAGGTCCTTCCCGATCCTGACGGAGCTTTGAGTGTTGCTCAGCGTCAGTTTACACAGCCGTATTAGTTTTGCGGGGATAACAAATTCAGACATCGCGGCATAGAGGCAGCTCCTTTTCGTGCTGTCGAAAGCAGCTTTGAAATCGACGAAGAGGTGGTGCAAGTCGATTCTCCTTTCACGGGTATTTTCCAAGATTTGGCGCATGGTGAATATCTGGTCGGTTGTTGATTTGCCGGGTCTAAAGCCACACTAATAAGGTCCAATAAGTTTGTTGACGGTGGGCTTTAATCTTTCACACAATACGCTCGATAGAACCCTATATGCGATGTTGAGGAGGCTTATCCCACGGTAGTTGGGGCAAATTGTGGGGTCTCGCTTTTTATGGATTGGACAGAGCACACATAAATGCATATGGCATGCTTTCGTCCGACCATACTTTACAAAGAAGCTGATGCATGCTCCTTACCAGCTCTTCGCCGCCGTGTTTGAATAGCTCGGCCGCTTTTTTGTTCTTCAAGCGGGTAATTGCTATTTGATTTTCTTCATGGTCGAGCAATGGAACGTCCGCTCCATCGTCTTCGATTGGGGAATCGGGTTCGCCTTCTTCTGGCGTTGTACGTTCACTGCCATTCAGCAGGCTGGAGAAGTGTTCGCTCCATAATTGAGGAATGCTCTGGGCATCGGTGACTAGTTCACCTTGGGGGGTTCTACAAGAGTATGCTCCGGTCTTGAATGCTTCTTTAAGTAGCCGCATTTTTTCGTAGAATTTATGAGCACTACCCCTGTCGGCCAGCTTATCAAGCTCTTCGTACTCACGCATTTCGGCCTCTTTCTTTTTCTGTCTACAAATGCGTCTCGCTTCCCTTTTCAACTTTCGGTATTTATCCCATCCCGCATGTGTTGTGGTCGATCGTAACGTTGCGAGGTAGGCAGCCTGTTTTCTCTCCGCTGCGACACGGCAATCCTCGTCGTACCATCTGTTCTTTTGCACTTTCCGAAAACCAATGGTTTCGGTTGCAGCTGTACGTAAGGAGTTTGAAATGCCGTCCCACAGTTCCCTTATACCGAGTTGTTGACGAGTGCTCTCAGAGAGCAGAAGTGCATGGCATTTCACTCGCCGGCTGTCTGTTGTTGCAGCTTCTCGACGTCGAACCTTCCTTGTTTTTGCTGGTGCGAATCTTGGCTGTAAGAAGATAGTGGTCCGAGTCAATGTTAGGACCTCGGAGCGTACGCACGTCTAGAACACTGAAGATGGGTCTTCCGTCAATCACAACATGATCGATCCGGTTGGTGGCCTTTCGATCCGGAGACAGCCAGGTAGCTAGATGTATTTTCTTGTGCTGGAATCTAGTACCACAGATAACCATATTTCGGGCCTTGGCGAAGCCGATCAGCCTCAACCCCTGTTAGGATGTTTCGTCGTGGAGGCTGAGTTTACCGACCGTAGTGCCAAAGATACTTTCTTTGTCCACCCTGGCGTTAAAGACGTCAAGCAATCAGGGACAGCTTTCCTAAGCGCTCCAAGCGCTCATAGAAGGCATCTTTGGTCACATCGTCCTTCTCTTCTGTTGGAGCGTGGGCGCAAATCAGCGATATGTTGAGGAACCTCGCTTTGATGCGGATTGTGGCTAGACGTTCATTCACCGCAGTGAATGATAGTACTCGGCGACGGAGTGTCTCTCTTACCACGAATCTCACACCAAACTTGCGCCCCTTTATATGGCCACTGTAGTAAATGCCACAAGGGCCTACTCGTCTCTGTCCTTTTCCCGTCCAACGCATTTCTTGGACGGCGGTGATGTCAGCCTTTATTTTCACGAGGATATCAACCAGCTGGTCAGCGGCACCTTCCCAATTAAGGGACCGGACATTCCTGTTGCATGCCTTTAATTCGTAGTCCTTATTTCGTTTGCCATGGTCGTCATCAAAAGGGGGGTCACTCATCCGAGGCTCGTTGTTCCTTTTCATTGGTGTGTTTTTTTACGTGGCTAGTCCTAAGCGCAGCGCACAACCCTATGTAGGCAATGTTTCGCCTTCAAACGGATGTTCTTAGGCTACCCAGAAGATACTTGGTCAAAGACCGGAAGTCGTGAGCTGCTTGAGTCACATGGAAAAGAATCGTTTTTGGCCACTCCCAAGTGAATGGCGATCAGAGAACTTTCCTCACTTGCGTGAACTTCCATAAATGACTCCATCCTCCTCGGTGTGCGAACATTGATTATAAAATACTTAATTTAATTTTTAATAATTTTTAGCTTTTCATTAGCGATTTTAATAGAAAAAATAAGGGTTTGCAATTTAACTTCATATACAGTGGACCAATAAAGTTTACATACACCTAATCCTATTCAATTACGACACGGGAGCTGACGTTGAAAGAGGTGTGTGTATGCTCATCAATTCATTTTATTCCTTTTTTCCAACCATCCAGTGGGGTGAGTTTTGTTGTGTTATTGTGTGGTTGTGTAAATGTGGTGCTCTCGTGAGTATGCTGATGTGGATATTAAGTCGTGATATGATGAGCGTGGTGAAGTTGCATGTCAGTGTTGTGAGTTGAAGTCGATATGGTGTGTTAGTGTGGCGCGTAGATTGGGGGACGAGGCTCATTTAGGCAATATGAAAATCTAGTACCAAAGAAAGTATAGGAATAAATGTTTTACAAAGAGTGTATTTGGAGCGAGCGTAAAACACTTCTGAAGTTGCAAAAGCGGACCATAACGGAACCTCAAATACCGTATGTGCTGACCTAAGTGCCTACAACTGATATCATTTTGAAAATCAAGGATTTTTATACTACATTTAGACGTGGTGAAAATAGCACGGAAGAATGATTGCAGTAAACGAGATTGTTACAGAGGAAACATCAAAAAAGCATTTTTGGTTGAATGTAAATTGAAGTTGCTCGAAATAATACACACCCTTAAGACATGAACTGAACTCAGATTTACTTCGTTCGAATATGTGCAGACATTATCATATCATTCACGAATATTTGCACAAAGTGTGTGCCGGAGTGTTCACTTTTGACTAAAAATAACAACGAGTTGGTGATTCGTAGCAGTGGCTGGAGATATTCAAGCGGAATAAACCCTAGTTTCTGCATCGAAATGTGACAATGGATAAAACATGACGCCATCATTTCACTCCGAAGTACCACCGACAGTCATTCGAGTGGAGTCCACACGATGAACCCCTTAAAAGCGTGGTGTTTTCTCGCTTCCCTTTAGCACTTACCGCACACTACACCTTTTTCTTTACTCAAGAACTGTCATATACTATATAAGTATATAAATAGTATATCTTATATATAAAATGAGTCGCAAAATGTGTTGCTAAGCGCATAACTCAACAACGCCTGCACCAATTTGGTCGATTCTTTTTTCTAAATGTTCTTTGAGGTTCAAGGATGGTTTTTACGGCAAGAAAATTTCGAATAACTGCCGGGAAGTCCCTAAAAACACCTCTTTTATTTTTACATACAAACGAATGAATGTTTGTTGGTTAATAACGCTAAGAGAACGGCTGCACCAATCTTAATGAAATTTGCAGATGTTGTTCTCTGTGGATCGGGGAAGGAATAAAAAAACCATATGCTTTTCGTGAGGAAAAGTTGGAAAATTCCAAAAATTAACTTTTTTTCATACATTTTTTTTTGAATTTTTGCTTGTTTTGATTTTCAATATTTTGACTTGTAAATTATTTGAATCGCTCAATTACGGTCGCTTGCTGTTTTATTCCGGCTATTCAATAGAAAAAGTTTTCGTGGTCAATCAGCAAGCGATCGTCACGATGTCACAGCACGACTTTTCAAAAAACAGTTACGATGTTTGATGGACTTTATTTTGAAGCATCGTATATGTGGTGCTGTTAGGTGCTAGATGTAGTCTGTTTAGTGGCAAAATAGAGGTATGGTGCACGCACACATTCTTCTTTGGACGGTGGATGGTGGTTACACCAGATCAAATTGATGAAATAATTTCTACGGAAATTCCTGATGCAGATAAAGACCCAGTATTACACGAAGTGATGAAAACTAAATGGTTCATAGACCTTGCAGACACCAAAATCCATTTTCGGTTTGTATGTCTGACAATAAATGCACGAAACACTATCCACGTGCTTTTCTTTCGGAAACACAAACTAGAAAAGATGGATATCCACTGTATCGGCGTCGCTCACCAGACGACAATGGAAGAACATTTAGCATTCAATTTAGAGGCATGAATATCGAAATTAACAACACATCGAAGTTGACAACACATGGATCGTACTTTATTCGCCACTGCTGTATAATTCACATTCAAAAGTCATGTCAATGTTGCGTATTGCAGTTTGGTGTAATCGATAAAATACGTTTGTAATTACGTCACCATAGGAAACAACATGGTGGTTATTGGTCTTGAACGATACGGTCGATACGTGAACTGCAATTAAGTGCTTTGTAGGATATTTACTCTTGCAATTCATGAACGTCAGTGCTATTGATTAATGTACGCTGTTCAAATTCATTTAAGTCATTGCATACTGTGAATGGTACGGTGTGTGCAACTTTTTGAGAATCATACCAGCAATTACAATTGCTAGAATATGATAATCACTGGAATCAAACGATGGACGATGCGATAGCTACTTCGAATGCCACAGAAGTTCGCCCACTTTTCGCGATGATCAGCCTTCAAATCAGCGTCAATTATAGGATACGACCAAAAATTACATTGCCAAAGACATTTTACATCGTATACGCTAAGAATTGGAAATGAGTCAATACTGGTTGATACTTCCGGCGGTTTGATATCAATTCCATATGCCGTTTATCAATTCACAAAAGATGGACTCATCATGAATGTTTATACGAAAATTAGCCAAATTGTCGTAAGTACGATTCCTTGAGCGCACGCGCAATGTTAGCTGCCACAAATACAGATGTTGTTGACTTAAACATGTAAATTCAAAGTCAAATTCCGGGAGACTTGCGGTCATACAAATTGATCGACGACACCGTGAATTATCCAGTGAAATTTCTAAACTTTGGAGAGGTTTGGTATGCCACCGCATCATTTGCATTTGGATCTGTCGTTATGATGTTTCGCAATCTGATTGTGGCGCACCTATCAAATATAACGGGCTAGAATGCTAGATTCTACGGATTTTTTTGAGTTCTAACGTATTCCGTTTCCAGTGAAAATTGAATTTGAGATGACGATCAAGAAGATAGTCGCATAGTGCATGGCATAAATTTAGAATTGCTATGTTTTTAAGACGGGCAGATATACGTGGTGTGCTCACGATTTGGAAAACCATCTTCTCTGTACATTTACGCACCGAAACAGAAACCAAAAAATGTTGTTTATCATTGAAAAAAAAATTATAAAAATCGCAAATAAATGATTATCAACACAATATCAATTTTTGTCTTCTCATTTCAAAACACATAATTTCACGCAGGACAACGGATGCGAGGTCAAGTTTTTCCGGCTCGAAGGACCAAACTGTCGGGGTGATCGACGTGTGTTTGCCGGCGTACCAAATAAAATAAAAAACAAGAAAAAACGTTATCATCGGCTGCACCGAAGCTAATATACCCTTCACAGGTGCATTTCTTTTAGTAACTATGTGTTCAGTTTATATGGAAACTACATATATGCTATAGTAATCCGATCTGAACAATTTTTTCAGAGATAATATTATTACCTTAAGCAGTAATCCATGTCAAATACCACGTCAAAAGCGAAAGTTTTCCATACAAGAACTTTTTTTCGATCGTTCAGTTTGTATGGCAGCTATATGCTATAGTAAACTGATCTGAACAATTACTTCGGAGATTACATTGTTGCCCTAGCAAATAACCTGTGCCAACTTTTGTGAAGATACATTGTCAAATGTGAGAGCTTTCCATACAAAAACTTGATTCCGGTCGTTCAGCTTGTATGGCAGCTATATGTTATATTGGTCCGATATCGGCAGTTGCGACAAATGAGCGGTTTCTTGAAGAGAAAATGACGTTTGCAAAATTTCAAAACGATATCTTAAAATCTGAGGGACTAGTTCGTATATATACACACAGACGGACGGATGGACGGACAGACAGACGGACAGGGCTAAATCGACTCAGCTCAAAATATTAATCATTTATACATATACTTTATAGGGTCTCCGACGCTTCCTTCTGGGTGTTACGAATTTCGTGACAAACTTAATATACCCTGTTCAGGGTATAATTATCAGAATTTGGGTAACAATACAAATTTGTATATACGAGGGTGTGTAATAATATATAAGGACTGGTAGATTCGGTTAGCCATTCCACCAGAGTGTGGTGACGGCAAGGTGCATCGGAGAGATTCTCAGCACTTGCTATGTGTCGCCAAGAGACTGATCTCACTAGCTCAAGTATTTGTGACGTACGATTAGATATGTACGTCTTCCTTTCGTGTGGTGGTTTTTCCAACCAGACTAGAACTATTTCAGAATCGAACCACAGATGCAATCTATATTTCTTCTTGTTTAAGTGGATCTGTACGATGGAAACTAATTTTGTGAGTGGTAAGGCGTCACAGAGCTCCAGTCAGGGTAGACTTGGCGTTTTTAAAGGAGACAGCTTAGCCTTTGCTAATAAAAAAAAGGCTTGTGGTCGCGGTATCGCTTTGTGTGCGCACATAGATAGTGGCACAGTATGCCTTCTCAGAGGCGTCACAGAAGCCGTGTAATTCGACTTTGTATTCGGGGGATTAGTTTACCCACCGTGGAATTTGCATCAGTGAGATTTCGTTTAGATTGTTCGCGAATTGAGACCACTTTTTTAAACGAAGTGGTTTTACTTCTTCGTCCCAGTCGGTCCCATCTAGCCACAATTCTTGTATCAGGATTTTGGCTTGCATATTAATTTGCAAAAGTCGGAAGGTTTTTCCACAGAAAAGTTTTGCCATGGAGGATAGAATTTGTCGTAATGGCGGATAATGCAATTATTGACTCAGCAGTTTACGAAAAGTGGTCAACAAGTTTTTTTTGCTAAATATTTTACAATTTCTAGATGATTTGCGGTAGTCTTTTTCAGCGGAAACCTTGCGGTTTTGAGGACTGTTATAACCTGTGATAAGGATTCGTATGCTTGTGGAAAACTGTGGCTTCCAGACAAGATGTTCCTACCAAATGAACACATCCCTGCATTATCCTCCAAACTCGCCTAAATACGAATTAGAGGACAATGCAAAAAATACCCAACAGCGCCAACATAACAACGAAGTACCCAACAAACAGAAAAACACAACAAAACGAATTACCAGAGCAAACGGACAAACGTCGCCGAAAACAGCAGCAGCAGTATTAGCAGCAACAACAAAAACAGCAATAGCAGCATCAGCATATAAACGCGGGAAAAATTAACCATATCAGATTTTATATAAAATTTATATTTATATCCCTTAAGCTGTATTATTGTATAATTTCATACACAAACATACAAATGCACATAGTAACCCACTCATATTATATATTACACACTCTCAAATAAACAAATTTGTATTGTTACCCAAATTCTAATAATTTTTTATTTTATTTGCCACACCGGCAAACACACGTCGATCACCCCGACATTTTGGTTCTTCGAGCCGGATTGCCTGCCTATTAAAATAAACCCAACCAATTAATCATCGTTTGGATCATCGGGATTTGTATATTTTCACCCACCCAATAAACCACTTTTGGGTTTACACACAACTCATCAATTATCAACAAACTCATACGTGGAAAAACTTATAAGTACCCAAACCCAAATTTATTTAGAATATTATAATATAAAATTATTAGTGCAAAGCGGAATAAAACGGCATAGTGAAACAAAAACAAATTTAATATTCTATTCAAGGTAAGTCTTTTGCTTAACCGGTATTAAGCTTTGAACTTTACGCGTTCATATACATACATATATACGCATTGAAAGCCAAGTAGCATTGCTTTGGCGACCACTCGTACCTACGAGTATATATGTTTAATTGCATTATTCGCTCAACTAACAACAAATTATCGTTGACTGCTAGTGGAGTGTGAGCAAGCGAAAGATAGACCTTTAGGAAAATTTTCAAAAGACCCATTTGGAAATTTTTCGTTCAACGGAATTTCTCCCATTATATTTTGCCATACAATATATACACATAAAAGAGAAAAATAAATTCGTTGGTTATTCACGTATTCAAATTCAAACTTAAATAAAGAAATAATTCTTCAAATTTATTATTTGTTTTATTTCAATTTAATTAATTGTTACGTCCCGGTTAAGTGAATTTTTGATAATAATAGAAGAGTTTAAATTTTGTATTTCCGATCTATTCGAATACATTGAACATTACGATATCTAACCCGAAGATGAGTCAATTTATACTCTGGAGATAAAAAGAGTTGAACTCAACGTGATATACGACAAGGAAAGCAAGTCGTACGATGCCTTTCGTCGAACCCCACAAAAACCCGGTGAAACTATTGATTTTGCAAAAATCAAAGAAAAATTTAAGAAAGGTCATCAATTATATTTGAAATGTTTAGGATCCATTAATCAAGCTATTGATGATCACAATTCTCCTACCCCAATAATAAAGGAACGAGTTTCAGAGGAATATACATCGCGGGAGATAGGACCCTCAATTCATCTACCCCCTTGTGATACGGACATATTTTATTTAGATTTTGCAACCTGGCCTTCATTCAGAGATATGCTTCGGCTATATATGTAAACAATCACAAAATCAGCAACGTGGAAAGACTGTTCCATTTAATTCCCGAGGAGAAGCTAGAGCAATTGTAAAAAACGCACCCTTAACAAATGATAATTTCCTGATGGCATGGAGGGACCTGGTATCCCAATACGAGAACAGACGAGTCCAAGGTCATCGCGCAATTGAAAATTTTATTCAACCTACCCCAAGCAACCGAAGAAAGTGGAAGCACGATTAAACACCTTCAGAAGACCGTCAACAATTGTCTCACAAATCTGCACAACGTGTACATAGACATTAATAGCTGGGACCCCATCTTAATGTTCTTATGCGGATTGAAACTACCCAAAACCGTACTTCATCAATTCGAAGACACCCCATAAGATAACTAGGAAATACCAACCTGGAAATCTTTCGACGCTTTTCTCACTTATAGATATAAATCTTTGGAACCAGTAGGAAATCTAACTGACCTCGTTCCAGTGACCCATTCCGAAAGTGGATCCTATAGAAAAGGAAAAGACAGGAAATTCAGCACATTTCACGCTAATCTTCCCGGAACTTCGACCCTGAAATTTTCAGACGCTGGTGAACACCCAGTAAGAGGCAACAACTTTTCAAAAAAAACCTCAAAACATTAAAAGCTGTAAGCTTAGTAGAACAAAACATTCCATTCGAGAATGCCCAAGGTTCTTACAAATGAATGTTGAGACCCGAATAACCACAATAAAATATAATGGTTATTGCTTCAATTGCCTTGCATTATCTCACAGTTTCAGAGATTGCAAGAGCAAATATTCTTGTAGAATATGCAGAAAGAAACATAACACATTTCTGCATAGGGATAACCCACCCGTTCTCCATCCCCCCCGCAAGGATCAAGAGCCTCTAACCCGCCTCTTGACCCAAACACCAGTAGTACCTCCCAAACCCTTAATACCAATACAAATCCGCAAGCCTCACAAAACTTCAGTGGGAAGCAGATTTTATTAGGTACTGCTGTAGTCCAAATTTTATACAAAGGGCAACAATTCACAGCTCGCGCTCTAGTCGTCTCCGCGTCAGAAGCCACTTTTATTTCAGAAAAATGCACAAGTGACTGGTTTGAACAAAACCGTTACCGCAACACCCACCAAAACTTGTGAACTCACCCTTCTTTCCCCGACAAGAAAGGAGTGTGAGATAACAAAACACGCTTTTATCTTTAAAACTTTAACCGATAATTTACCCACTCACTCACTTAATACCATCATTGCTAACACAGATTTCGGTTTTAGTTTAGCTAACCCTCGCTTTTATAAACCCAGACCAGTCGACATATTGATCGGAAGTGACCTGTAAATTTTGTGCACTCACCTTTTTGGGCTTTTATACCAAAAATGAAACTAAACTGAAAATGAGTTTATCCGTGAGTGTGAGGATCGAGCACAACCGAATTTTATTATTGATTTTATTTAAAATGAACCAAGCGACTTTCAATGACTTTTTGAAAAAGAGGAATACAGATGTGTATACTTATGTAAATGTCACAAAAAACATTTTAATGCGGATCTGGATGTACCGGCGGGACGCGCAGAGATTGTATCGTACCGATCGCTGATGATGTCGCAAACGAACTGAACTAGTCGATCCGTTTATCGGTCCTTCCTGGATCCCGTTGGTGCTGAATCGGATGATGTGATGGGTGTTGGTGTACATGTGTGCTGATGTGTGTAGATGTCGGTGTGTAAATGCTCTCACGAGTACTGTAGGATGTGGGTTGTAAGCGTACTGTGGTGAAAGTTGCGTGTTAGTGATGTAAGTTTGAGTCGATGTGGTGTGATGTGGTGAAGGTTGCGTGTTAGTGATGTAGGTTTTGAAACGATGTGGTGTGGTAATGTGGTGTGTGTGTTGAGGTCGGGGAGTATGCTCATTTGTACATCCTGGCCCCCCTAGGCGAGTGTCTAGCCTAGTAGCCTCTGAAGCCGTTGTAACGTGGCTACCACGTTGCTGAGGCCTGTGGAACGGCGCGATTGCGGCCTTGGCTGGCGCCTCCGGTTCGGTGGAGGATTGCGGTGACGCCAGGAACGTGAGTGCTCCGTAGGGTATGCCGGCCTGCGTGGTTGCGATCGCTTGGGTCTTCTGATGGCATCATGTCTGCGAGGAGCATCATGACGCCCGCCATCGAGTACGCCGGTGCGGTGTAGCAGCGTATGGTGGTGACGCATGCATACTTGGCACTGGTAGCCCGTTGTGCACTCTTGCGTACGATGGGTGGGCGCCAGACAATTCAGACAACCATGTGCTTGAGCGATCTGCTGGCGTTGCTGAGGGGTCATCCCCTTGAAGATGCCACAGCGTGGCAACCGATGACGACGGCGACATAGAGCGCATTCTAGTTGTGGTGGTTCCGGAGCCGTTGATCGCGTGTCGTTAAGTGGAGCCGTTGAAACTGCTCGAGGAGCTGCGGTGGCTATGGTGGTTCGCGGCGCTGCGACTGGTGTAGTCTTCGACCGCGGAACAGTAACTGCCGAACGTATGGTGTGCGTGGGCGCAGTTGGCATCTCGGCATCCATTGTTATCTGTTAAAAGATTTTATTTTAATTAGCATATACATATATGTATATATTCATATGGACATTGGTGCCACGTAATGTGGCACGAGTGAGTCGTCATGTGGATCAACTCATTTTTCTTGGTTTTTGCGGTTACTTATGGATATTGGAGCATTTTATCATTATTTATTTTTCGTTTCTTTGTTTATTAACTACGGTTACGTTATTTTCGGTTTAATCGGCGGTTGGCAAAAAGCACAGCTTGACGAGCGGCCTGGTTAGTGTTCCCGTTTGAGTGCGGAGATCGACTACGCGAATATGACCGTCGGAGCCGTAATAGAGCTTCTCTATGCGGCCAAGCCGCCATTCGGTGGGGGGGAGACAATCGTCATTGATCAAGACACAATCTCCAAGCTTAGGCGCATTTTCTGTTGTTTTCCATCGGTACCTTCTGTGGAGGTCCTTTAAATAATCATCTTTCCATTGACGACTGAAGTCATGATGGAGAATTTTTATTCTTTCCCAACGATTTAATAAGGAAAGCGACTCCACGCCTGGCTCAGGTGTGGCCAGAATGGGCGCTCCTTTAAGAAAATGCCCTGGCGTGAGGGCAGTAAAGTCTGAGGGATCTTGCGAGAGTGCAGCGAGAGGCCGTGAATTAAGAACGGCTTCAATTCTAATTAAGAGGGTCGTGAATTCGAAATTAAATTTGTGGTTGCTAGCTTTCTTTTTAAAATGAGATTTGAAGCTTTTTACGGCAGATTCCCATAAGCCACCCATATGTGGAGCGCTTGGGGGGATAAACTGCCAATTGATACCTTGGGGTGCGTACTTTTGTACGATGTCAGGTGATACTTGTTTAAAGAAATCGACAAACTGTTTCTCTGTCGTGAAACAGACAAAAACAGCCACGTAGCCTTTCATGAGGGTAGGAGACCTTAACATGGATGCCTTTATCATAAAAGGCCCAGCAAAATCTACACCTGTAGTGGTGAACGGCAGAGCAAAATTGCAGCGTTCAGGTGGAAGTGCTGCCATAATCTGCGATCGCATTTTCTGTTTATGCATAGTGCAGATTTTGCACATGAAAATGCACTTTTTTATTTGGGGCTTCAGTCGGGGTATGTACAGCTCTTGGCGGACCATATGTTGCATGAGGCGATGTTCGGCATGGAGCATTAGTGTGTGGATATATCTAATAAATAACGTGGCAAACGGACACCTCTCTGGTATGATTATAGGGTGGCGTTCATTGTACGTTAGGCTTGAATTAGCAAGCCGACCATTGGCACGAAGTAAACCCTTCGAATCTAGAAATGGGTTTAGGACTAAGAGTGAGCTCTTTTTATCGATAGGCTTCGATTCTCTTAGTAATTCTACATCGCGGCTGAAGTAGCGCGTTTGGGTTGATACGATAAGAGCGACCTTTGCTTTTTGTAAGTCTTGGTGCGTCAATTTATCGCAATGGAGATAAGTTGCTCCTTTAACTTTAAGTTTGAGCCGCTCTAAAAACTTGAGAATATAGGCAACTACCCGGAGGGCTCGGGGAAACGATGAAAATCGTTCAAGGATGTCAGTGTCATCCAATGTTGCAAGATAAGTGTCGATTTTACGACTTTCTGGGGCAAGTATGTTGCGCATGGGCGATTGTGGCCAAGAATCGGGAGATTCTGTTAACCATCGGGGGCCATTCCACCAGAGGGTGGAGGTGGCAGGATGCAGAGGCTTGCATCCTCTTGTACCTAGATCAGCAGGATTGTCAGCACTGGCTACGTGACGCCAAGTGGCTGATCCTACTAGGTCAAGTATTTCAGATGTTCGGTTAGAAATATAAGTTTTCCACGCATGTGGTGGTTTTTCTAACCAGGCTAGAACTATCTCGGAATCGGACCATAAATATAATCTGTATTTCGCCATATTTAAGTGGGTCTGCACCATTGAAGCTAGCTTTGCTAGTAGCAGAGCGCCACAGAGTTCAAGTCGTGGTAGACTTATCGTTTTTAGAGGCGCAACTTTTGCTTTTGCCGCTAATAAGTGGCTTGTGGTTGCAATATCGATTTGTGTGCGCACATAAATAGTGGCACAATATGCCTTTTCAGAGGCGTCGCAGAAACCGTGTAGTTCCACTTTGTATTCGGGGGAATAGTTTACCCACCGTGGAATTTGTATCTTCGAGATGTCGTTCAAATTATTAGCGAACTGGGACCATTTTTCTAAGCGAAGAGGTTTCACTTGTTCGTCCCAGTCGGTTCCGTCTAGCCATAATTCTTGGATCAGGATTTTCGCTTGTATCATAATTGGCGAAAGCCATCCTGCGGGGTCAAAAAGTTTTGCCACAGAGGAGAGAATTTGGCGTTTTGTAATAGCAGATAATGCGGATATGGACTCAGTAGTGTATGAAAACTGGTCAGATATCGCATTCCATTGGATGCCTAGTGTTTTTGTTGTACTTTCCTTTTCAAATATAAAGAAATTAGTATCCAACAAATGGTCTTTAGGAATATTTTTTAAAATATTTGGGTGATTGGCTGTAATCTTTTTTAAAGGAAACCCTGCGGTATTGAGGGCACTTATTACCTGTGATAAGGTCTCGTATGCTTGTGGAAGACTGTGGCTTCCAGACAGGATATCGTCTACATACGTTTGCGTTTTTAAGACTTGTGTTGCCAGTGGAAATTCTGGCTTTGTGTCTTCTGCCAGTTCGTGTAGTGTACGAATGGCTAGATATGGGGCACAGTTTACGCCAAAGGTAACTGTTTTCAATTTAAAGTCGCGTAGTGGACTATTGGCAGATTTTCGGAAAATAATCCACTGAAAATCTTGATCATCTTTATGAACCAGTATTTGTCGATACATCTTTTCGACATCCCCATTGAATACGTATTTGTACAGGGTAG
The DNA here is from genome assembly GCA_037783105.1 of Bactrocera zonata. NCBI lineage: Eukaryota > Metazoa > Arthropoda > Insecta > Diptera > Tephritidae > Bactrocera > Bactrocera zonata. Next base: position 1,079,252 of record JBAWJQ010004943.1, on the reverse strand, counting down.
GCCATTTAAAGTTGACCCATTTGTTTCTAAAAAAAAAGAACAAAAGAAAACAATGTTTTTTGTTCATTTCAAAAATAATTTATTTTGGTCCAAGGGGATTTGTTTCAGCTAATATTTAAAAATTAGATCGCGTAAATGGGCACCTTTAGCTTTGACAGCTAAATGCACTCTTTTTTCGACATTTTCCATGACTTTGGCCAATGTTTCGGATGATATGGCGGCTGTTTCACGTCGAATGTTGGCTTTCAGTTGAGCTAAGGTCTTTGGCTTATTAGCGTATACCTTGGATTTCAAATAACCCCACAAATAAAAGTCTGGTGGCGTCAAATCTGGTGATCTCGGTGGCCAGTCAACATCACCATTTTTCGATATCAATCGCCCGGGGAAAAATGGTCGCAATAAATTGATTGTTGGTCGAGCTGTATGGCATATAGCCCCGTCCTGTTGAAACCAGAAGTTATCCATGTCATTTTCGCGAATACTGGGTATCACAAAATCCGTTATCATGGCTCGATAACGCTCACCATTGATTGTTGTCGTGGCTCCATCATCGTCTTCGAAAAAATACGGTCCGATGATCATATTCGCGCAAACACCGCACCAAACTGTTGTGTTGGCTGTGACTGGTTCCGCAACTAGTCCACTTAGGACCCATCCGAAAATGGTATTTTGCGCCAGTAGTGTTTTCGAAATTTTTTCAACACCTTCTAATATGATTTGCGGTATAAGGTCGCTGCCTATCAGGATGTCTATCTGAGCTGGCGTGTCGCAATTGGGATCTGCCAGAGTCAGGTGTGCAATTTTATCCCAATGCTTGCTATTTATTTGATAGCTTGGTAGCATGTTAGTTAGTTGCGGTAAGACAATAGCATTTGCTTCAATGCGCTTATCCGCTTTGGGGGAAATTAGGGTAATGGGGCAGATTTTACTTGAGTTTTGTACTACTCGTCCGCCCATTCCCGTAATTTCATAGTTGGCATGTTTTGTTGGCAGTTTTAGCCTATTTTGTGCCCTAGACGCTATGAATGATCGTTGCGATCCTTGGTCTATTAGGGCTCTTAGTTTGAACAGCTCTCCTCGATGTTCGATGGAGACAACTGCTGTGGGTAGTAGTACTCTACTTTGATTTTCGCTGTGTAGCGTTTGAGTTTTTAGTGCCTTTGAACAACATGGTGTCTCTTGGCAATTTTCTTGAGGTTTTGTTTCGGGAGCTGCTGTTGCAACTAAACCCGTGGCTTTTTTTGAAAAAGCGCTGCTATGAGATGTGTTGGGAAAGTTATTAAGATGTAGCATAGAATGATGCCTTTTGTGGCAATATACGCAATTAAATTTGCTTTCGCAAGTATTAAGAATGTGTGAGTGGGACAAGCAGTTTGTACAGAGTCTTTTTGACCTGACAAAGTTGTTCCTTTCATTGACATTCATTTTTTTAAATTTCTCGCAAGCTTTTAACTTATGCCCTCCAGAACATAGTTCGCATGACGTGAATTTATTTTGTTCAGATATGAACGATTGTGCTTTGAAAAAACTTCTGTTTAAATGATTGTTGCTTCCGGCTTGGGTTTTATTGAAGCTTCGATTTAGGTCTTGTTGAACGTTTTTAGTTCTGACTACTTTTTTGTCTACCCTTTCCGCAATTTCGTATTGGGTAGTTAAGAAATCTTTCATCTGTTGCCACGTTGGGCATTTTCTTCTTGATGAGAGCGATTGCTCCCACAAAAGTAATGATTTCTCTGGTAATGCGGCGGTACATATGTTTACCAGAATAGGATCCCAATTGTGAGTGGGAATATTTTGTGTCGATAGAACCGACAAACAGTTTGAAACAGTGGATTCTAGTTTCATGAATTCTTCACTGGTTTCTCTTTGAATTTTAGGCAAGTTCATAAGTATCGTTACTTGCTTGTCAACTAATATTCTCTCATTTTCGTATCTTTGTCTTAAAGCTTCCCAAGCTAAATTAAAATTATCGTCATTCAATGCGAACTGCTTGACTATTACGCCTGCTTGACCTTTAGTTTTGTATCGGAGGTGATACAGTTTTTGCGCCTGTGATAATTTTGGATGGTTTATGTACACGGCTGTAAACATGTCCCGGAAGGACGGCCATTGTTCATAACCTCCATGAAATATTTCCGTATCACACGCTGGCACTTTGAGATGAATGCCTGAACTTGCCTCTTGGGCTTGCAATTGAGGTAACTCTACTCTACTGTGGGGAGTAGGTGCAATTGCCTTCATAAGTTTTAATTGATCTGAGATCATTGCTTTTGTGTCTTCATAGCGGTCTAAGCAATTTTCGTATTTGGCGTAAGCCGAAGATTTAAAATTTTCAGGTAGATCTGAATCATCAGTTTCTACTATTGCGTCGTATGCAGCTTGGAGGCGTGTCCAAAAATTGTCAATAGATTTATTTTTTATTTCTAGTACCGATTCAGAGTTGTCCTGAATCGGTGAAGATGCAAATCGAGTGCAGTATTTAATCAAGCTGTCACTCTCAGAAATGAATTTAATATACGAGATGTCCCTCCCCCTTTTTTGCTTTGTAGCACCTTGCTTTGAGCGTGTAGCTTCAGCAGGTGTACATGGGCTTTTATCATCAGTAATCATTTTGGGAATTCTTAAGAATCCTGCTTTAGATTCTTTTGAATCTGTGCTCATTCAGAAAAATTTGAGTTAATAAAATATAAGTATATTTTATTATAATAGAAAGATTTGTTCCCGAAAACTCTTTTTAATAAATAAGAGTTGTTTATTTCCGAAAAATTGGATTATTAAAATATGTATAACCGAAAGCCCTTTTCAATAAAGAAGAGCTGTTATTTCCGAAAAAGAATGTAAGCATGCGTTATCGCTTTTATTGCTCGCGTATTTACTTGCGTGTTTTTTTTTTGTTTTTTGATATCGGAAAAATATTTTTTATGGCTTTATCCGTATGCCCTTGTATCAGCGCCCACTGAACACAAGGTTAATACCCTTTGTACATACGTGTGGATGTTATGTGCATATAATATGCGTTAAATGAAATATGTGCACTTATGCTTGTTCTTGTTGGACAAGGAACAAGAAAATGCTCGGAAATCGCCAAATTGGACCTTTAATATTTGAATGTATGTACAAAGGTAATTAGTTTGCAATTTTCAGTTTTTTCAACCAATGTTGATTTTTCGCACAGTTTATTTAATTTCTTGTATCCTATGTTTATAGGTATACAACATTCGAAAGTTTTCGGCAATATAATATTTCGCGTTTATATATATTCGCGGTAAGAAATATGCGCTAAAAGCGCTACTGTATATATTTATATATATATATATGTATATGTATGTATTTATTAAAAAATTGTTTTATATATGTATATTTCGTTTGCTGATATGTATGTATATATGTATGTATGTATGTTTGTATTTGTTCTTTTTATGTTTTATTCTTATTTCTCCCTTTGCTTACTTTGAAAGCAATCCCTCTCCCAGCTGAATAATCTGAAGCGGTATTGCATTTGCAAGTATCCCTCTCACAGTTACTAAGCCGGAGCGGTATTGCCAGAATAATTAGCAAGTAAATACTTGAATACTGATATTTTTTATTGTTTGCGGATTGTGTGTATTGTATACACGAAGGTAAGTCTTAAGGGCATATAATAATTTATTTGGTTATATATATATATGTATATTGAGGATACATATATATATATATATTATTTTCCTTTTTGTACTGTGAATTTACCGCCAAGCTTTCACTAACCGTTTTATTAAACGGATTTAGTAGCTATCTGTTTTATGCAGTTGACCGTTGGAGCAACGATACATACATATATACATATATTATATATAACGATAAAAATCAAATGTGAAATGGATACACTCACTTTATGTTCCCTCAGGGGATTTTGGGGAGTTTTTTTTAAAAGAAAATTGGGTGCGTGTGCGCTTCTACTATTCCTCCTGCTGTTGAGCTGCCTCCTCTCCGCTGTTCCAGTGTTGGTTGTTAGTATTTTTTTTTTTTTTCTTTTAATTTAATGATTTTTGATTTTCTATGTTTCGCGCCCGATTTTTTAAATTTCGCGCCCGTTTTGTTAGTAAAGTTTTAATTGTTGTGTTGTTTTTGGTTCTATTGCTTTATGTATTGAATTTCACTGCTTTTCCTTCTTTCTTTTCGTTTGTTTAGCACTTCACTGCGTTTTGGGTTCACCGCACTTTTTACTAACTTCTTTTTTTTTTTCTTTTATATGTATGTTTTATATGTATGTTCACTTTTGGTACATGTATGTATATATTCTTTGTCACTCACTTTTTTTTTTTTTTTTTTTTTTTTTTTAAATTTTTGTGTCACTGCACTTCACTGCTTGTACCATATGCCTTTCTGTAGGCTCGAAGGACCAATGTAAATTTTGTGCACTCCCCTTTTTGGGCTTTTATACCAAAAATGAAACTAAACTGAAAATGAGTTGATCCGTGGGTGTGAGGATCGAGCACAACCGAATTTTATTATTGATTTTATTTAAAATGAACCAAGCGACTTTCAATGACTTTTTGAAAAAGAGGAATACAGATGTGTATACTTATGTAAATGTCACAAAAAACCTTTTAATGCGGATCTGGATGTACCGGCGGGACGCGCAGAGATTGTATCGTACCGATCGCTGATGATGTCGCAAACGAACTGAACTAGTCGATCCGTTTATCGGTCCTTCCTGGATCCCGTTGGTGCTGAATCGGATGATGTGATGGGTGTTGGTGTACATGTGTGCTGATGTGTGTAGATGTCGGTGTGTAAATGCTCTCACGAGTACTGTAGGATGTGGGTTGTAAGCGTACTGTGGTGAAAGTTGCGTGTTAGTAATGTAAGTTTGAGTCGATGTGGTGTGATGTGGTGAAGGTTGCGTGTTAGTGATGTAGGTTTTGAAACGATGTGGTGTGGTAATGTGGTGTGTGTGTTGAGGTCGGGGGAGGATGCTCATTTGTACACTACATATCCCTCTTACAGTCCACTAAAAATAAAACCCAAGACCCACAAAACTTCAGTGGGAAGCAGATTTTATTAGGTACTGCTGTAGTCCAAATTTTATACAAAGGGCAACAATTCACAGCTCGCGCTCTAGTCGTCTCCGCGTCAGAAGCCACTTTTATTTCAGAAAAATGCACAAGTGACTGGTTTGAACAAAACCGTTACCGCAACACCCACCAAAACTTGTGAACTCACCCTTCTTTCCCCGACAAGAAAGGAGTGTGAGATAACAAAACACGCTTTTATCTTTAAAACTTTAACCGATAATTTACCCACTCCCTCACTTAATACCATCATTGCTAACACAGATTTCGGTTTTAGTTTAGCTAACCCTCGCTTTTATAAACCCAGACCAGTCGACATATTGATCGGAAGTGACCTGTACCCACAAATAATTCTCAGTGGTATACGGAGAAATGTACTCGGGACCCTTCTAGCCCAAGGAACGGAATTCCATTGGATTCTATCCGGACCCACATCAGAAAACCCCTTATCATCCACAATAATGTCATTTTTCAATAAGATGACCCCAGACAAGTTGCTCACACAATTTTGGGAAGTTGAAGAAGTTCCAAGAAAGCCTCTACCCTCAATTTCAGATATATTTTGTGGGAAAATTTATAAAAAATACAATTCCTAAAACCTCAAATGGGCGCTATGTGATAACATTACCCTTTACAACCCCAGAAAATATAGAATTGGTCAACTCAAGACACATAGGTCCAGCTCAATTTCTTAGAAATGAAAAATCATTGTCGAGAAAACCCGAAATAAAAGCGGCCATCAACGAGTATTTGGAACTCGGTCATATGACCAAAGTAGAATACGACCCTGCGGATAATACGAAAACGTTTTATCTGCCACATCATGCAGTCATCAAACCGGATCGCATAACGACTCAACTCCGAGTGGTATTCAACGCATCATGCACCACTTCGAACAGGAAGAGCCTCAATGATATACTACATACTGGACCCATTCTGCAAGCAGACCTCGTAATCCTAGTAGTAAAATGGCGATTGTTTCGAATCGTATTCAACGCAGCAAACACACTCCGTTTCAGGGAATCTTATTTAGGAAATCCCCTAACGATCCTACGGAAGATTTTGAATTACAAACTGTTACATTTGGTATGAACTGTGCTTCATTTTTAGCTATCCGTACCCTCCTCAAATTAGCGGATAATGTACAAGGAACCCACGCACTGGCAGCAGAGATACTTCGAAACGGAATGTACATATGTTGATGATGTACTTGCAGAAGCACATGACGTACCAAAAGCGATAATGGCACGAGATGAACTCACTTCATCTTTGAAGTCCGCAGGATTCACTCTAGGCAAATGGACCTCAAATGACCCAAAAGTTTTATCTGGAATCCCACAAGAACACCTATTGGATACCAACTCACTCAGTTTACCAGACTCCAATAACACAAAAACACTAATGATCAGATGGAATGCAAAAAAAGATGCGTTCTTTTGCTCATCAACCCTATTCAGGATAAAACGTCGTAAACTAAAAAAGAAGTATTATCGATTATAGCAAAATTGTTCGATCCAGCTGGTTGGCTCAGCCCCGTTGTAGTCACAGCTAAAATTATAATGCAACAGATATGGCTTGATAAATGCGATTGCGATGAATGTCGAAATCCCTTAACTCTCCATCGATAGAAAATATTCATAAAGGACTACGATTCCTTAAATCTCATTGAAATTCCTCGATGGACCCACTTTTCAACATCGGCGATCATCAATTTTGATGGATTCTCTGACGCATCTGAAAAAGCTTACGCAGTAGCCCTATATATCAGTTTTTCTACAAACGCAAATACCTGGACAACCCTTTTGATATCCAAGACTCGTGGGGCCCCTATAAAAACTATATCATTACCAAGGCTAGAACCTTGCGGAGCTGTTCTTCTGGCGAATCTAGTGGATGCGACCCTACCCCAACTAAATATAACGTACTCACCTTTGGACCGATTCCACAATTGTTCTTTCATGCCTTAGCAAACTTCTATGCACATGGACAACCTTTGTATCCCACCGAATTGCCACAATCGTAGAAAAGGTTGGAACCGAAAATTGGACTCACGTCGAAAATCAAGACGCACACGTCCGGAAATGGTTAACAATGACCTCTGATGGCACGGACCCCAATGGCTAACACTCGACCGGATACACTGGCCAGATACCAAAAAATCAATCGATACAACACTGGAACTCCGGCCAATCAAAACCTTCGTGAACACAACACAAGAGGATATGCTGGATAGATTATCATCCTTAGCCAAATCAATTCGAGTTGTAGCATATTTGTTCAGATTCTGTTCGAATGCGTCATGCAGTAAATCCCAACAGCCATACACAACGTTGGAAAGAACTCCAGAAGAGTTCAACACTACCCGAAAGAAGCTAATTATTTTATCCCAAAAAAAGTATTTCCAGGAAGAGTATGAATCCTTAACACAAAAAACAGCACCCCAAAAAAAGTACAATTTTGACCCTAAACCCTTTAATCGATCCCAAAGGAATTATGCGAGTTAACGGTCGGTTGAGCAATTCAGCGGTATCTCTATTCGGAAAATGGTACTAATTTCGTTAGAGTGTCTAAACTTTTAATTAAATATTGGCAAGAATTCATGAAGTCATTGAAAAGTCAATTAACAACTAGTGAAGCACACCGAAACATCAACTGGCACTTTAATTCTCCAGGAGTTCCACACATGGGTGGACTCTGGGAAGCAGGAGTGAAAAGTTAAAAGAGCCACTTGAAAAAGGTGTCTCAGTACCAGAAATTCACTTTCGAATAACTAGCTACTCGAAAGTTGCTTGAATTCTCGCTCTTTAAGCCCATTAAGTGAAGACCCAACAAATTTGGAACCTTTAACTCCAGGCCATTTCTTAATAGGTACCCCTTTATTAATCCCAGCAGAACCCAACTTAGAAGATGCACATCCAAGCATCGCACAAAGATGTCAGAAACTGAAAATACTCTATCAACACTTCTGCAAACGATAGAAAGAAGAATATCTGAAAGAACTCCACAAAAGATACAAGTGGATATACCCTTAACGCAATATAGGCGTCAACGATATGGTAGTTATACGTCAAGAAACACTACCCCCAAATGAGTGGAGACTTGGTCGCATCGAAAAAATGTATCTCGGTGCAGACAAAAAAGCAAGAATAGTTGACTTACGTACCTCTCAGGACCGCCCAATAACCAAAATAGTCACTTTACCAAATAACTAATCTCATTTCCTTATAGTGACATGGTCCCTCAAACCAGTACGAAGCCAATTTGCAGCCGCCAAAGCAGCCCCATATTCACTGTGCGATCACTCAGCGTGACCCGTAGCATCAGCCCACTCTCCAACGAAGGGACCCTAGCAAGACGCCTACATCGCTTTAAGCGACCCTTGCCCCCATTCGAGAGGAGCGAGGAAATACGCATCGCACGGCTCGACGTACTATCAGCCTTTCCCCTATTCGCGAAGAACGAGGAAGTACCCATCACACGGCCCGGCGTACTCTCAGCCGTTCAACAAAACGAACACACAAACATGTCGCCTGTGGATTGTGCAAAAAAGATCATAGACTGGTAACATGTTCAAAATTTACTTAAACGAACATCAACGAAAAGTTTGACGCAGTCATTAAGTATAAGTACTGCGTCAATTGTTTGGCCAGATCGCATTCTACCCAAAAGTGCATAAGTACAAAACGATGTGCCACGTGTAATGAGGAACACCATTCAACCCTAAATGTGCACCCCAGGTTGTTCTGCAAAGAGATAGAAAAAATAACAAAAAGCAAAGAAAGATTGATAAACAGAAAGATCTACCCACGTTACTGGCCAAACCGACAACAATACCAACAGTCATGATCAAAGTTAAACACGATGGCAAACGGAATAAAATACGAGCCATAATCAACCCGACCCGAAAGGTGATTATAATTGTGTCAGAGCTGGTTCAAAGATTGAGGTTACCGAAAACGTACCTCGACTTGCATCGTGTATGGCAAGTCGTCATAGGATCATTAACTGATTCCGACTGGCATGTCGAAGCTAATTGCCTTCTGACGCAGATTTACCGACCTGACCCTATTATCGTGACTTAACTGGCGAAATTATTAAGAAGTTCGACCACTTAGTCCTTGCCACCCTACATTTTGAAAGAATGACAAAATCGTGTTGTAACTGGGAGCCGACATCTACCCAAGATTAATGAAACCCGGATTATTCAACCCCGATAACAGCACCGTGATCGCACAAAACACCGCACTCGGTTGGAGTTTAACCGGAGCTTGTGCGATTTAAACCCAAAATATATGTACCTGCAACCCGTTTAAAATAATACTCATTAACCCATATCAAAATAGATATAAAAATCTTTTTATCGCAGACTCTGCAAGGTGGCCATGATGTTTATAGCAAATGAACACATCCCTGCATTGTCCTCCTAACTCATCTAAATACGAATTAGAGGACAATGCAAAAAACGCCCAACAGCGCCAACATAACAACGAAGTACCGAACAAACAGGAAACACACAACGAAACGAATTGCCAGAGCAAACGGACACACAGCGCAAAAAATAACAGCAACAGTAGTAGCATATCAACGCGGGAAAAATTAACCACATCAGGTTTTATATAAAATTTATATTTATATTTATAAATTACCCTTAAGCTGTTATATAAATTACCACTTGCTTTTGATACCCACTCCTTTGAGAACGCAATACATACTTCACTTCAAGATGGATCACAATTTTATTGGAGGATAAGAAAACGTTATAATAAAGATCTTCCTGGTCGGATACCAGTGGAGCCGTGACAATGATATAAAATCAAAAATGTGTACAACAAAATGTATTAAAATTGGTGGACTCCCTGGTCGGATACCAGTGGAAGTAGTACGGATGTATTTATAAAATTTTACAGAAGTACACTCGGAATGAATGGGTTGGTTCAGCTGCTGCGCGCTGAGGATCTCCAGATGTTGGAACGGTGTGCCGAAATATATCAAGAAAGAAAAGAAAGTCCGCCGATGTTTACTGCTCGAAATTCGTGGTCGAAAGGGGCGTCCGCTTCCAGGATGAATCTTTTTTCTCGTTGCGCGGTGGTGGATTAGTAGCTGCATATATTGGTGTGTGTGTGGTGTTTTCTACTGCTTCCAATGGATGTGTGGTGTGTGAGGAAACTGCTGAGTTCATGTGTGGTGTATGTGCCAGTGTTGCTTGCGAGTGGTGTGTTGTGTGGTGTAGTGGCGAGTGCGGGCGGGAAGCTTAACTTATTTACCCAGCTGTATTATTGTATAAACCCAAATTAACAACTTTGTATTGTTACCCAAATTCTAATAATTTTTTATTTTATTTGGCACAGCGGCAAACACACATCGATCACCCCGACGCAGGATACAAACGTTTGTGTCTTTAAAACTTGTGTTTTGAGTTTGTGTCTACTGCGAGCTCGTGCAGTGTTCGAATGGTTAAATATGGACCACACTTGTCGCCAAAGGTAACTGTTTTTAACTTAAAGTCGCTTAGTGGATTGGTGGGGGATATTCTGAAAATAATTCTTTGAAAATCTTGATCGTCTTTATGTACGACTATTTGTCTATACATATTTTCAACGTCTCCATTGAAAACGTATTTGAAGATATGCCAATTTAAAATAAGCAGAATTAGGTCTGACTGAAGCGTTGGTCCCGTAAATAAAATGTCATTTCGGAAATTTTCCGAACTGGTGGATTTTAACGCATTGAAGACAATTCTTACCTTTGTGGTTTTTTGTCTGATTTTACTAGTGCATGATGTGATAGATAAAACGAGTACTATTTACTTTGATGATTTTTTCGCCAAGGCTGACTTCCTCCATATGATCTAAATGTAGGTATTCTTCTACGATCCGCTTGCCTTTTTTAAGTAGGTTTTTCAATGCTTAAAAACTGTTGGATAGCAGAGGTGCCAGAATGACCTAAGCCGAGTGTGTGGGGAAATTCTGCCTTTATGTATATTCTTCTAACTCCCAAAATTTTCTTAATTGCGAAGTGAGGTATTCTTTGGAGATTTCTTAAGATTGAGTTGTCATCACGGCAATGGTATTTTGTGCCAGAAGTGTTTTTGTAATTTTCTCAATACCTTCGACTATTTTCTGCGGTATGAGATCGCTGACTAATAGAAGATCTATCTGAGCGGGGCTGTTACAGTTGGGATCTGCTAGTTTAAAGTGTGAAACCTTTTCCCAATGTCTGCTATCTACATATGTGATGGCTTGGAAGCATATTTGTTAATTGCAGTAAGACAATCGCTTCTGCTGGAATCCGCTTATCCTCTTCTTCTTCTTTACTGGCGTAGGCACCGCTTACGCGATTATAGCCGAGTCAACAACAGCGCGCCAGTCGTTTCTTCTCTTCGCTACTTGGCGCCAATTGGATATTCCAAGCGAAGCCAGGTCCTTCTCCACTTGGTCCTTCCAACGGAGTGGAGGTCTTCCTTTTCCTCTGCTTCCCGCGGCGGGTACTGCGTCGAATACTTTCAGAGCTGGAGTGTTTTCATCCATCCGGACAACATGACCTAGCCAGCGTAGCCGCTGTCTTTTAATTCGCTGAACTATGTCAATGTCGTCGTATATCTCGTACAGCTCATCGTTCCATCGAATGCGGTATTCGCCGTGGCCAACGCGCAAAGGACCATAAATCTTTCGCAGAACTTTTCTCTCGAAAACTCTTAAGGTCGACTCATCGGTTGTTGTCATCGTCCAAGCCTCTGCACCGTATAGCAGGACGGGAATTATGAGCGACTTATAGAGTTTGGCTTTTGTTTGTCGAGAGAGGACTTTACTTTTCAATTGCCTACTCAGTCCAAAGTAGCACCTGTTGGCAAGAGTAATCCTGCGTTGGATTTCCAGGCTGACATTGTTGGTGGTGTTTACGCTGGTTCCAAGATAGACGAAATTATCTACAACTTCAAAGTTATGACTGTCAACAGTGACGTGAGTGCCAAGTCGCGAGTGCGACGACTGTTTGTTTGATGACAGGAGATATTTCGTCTTGCCCTCGTTCACTGCCAGACCCATTTCTTTTGCTTCCTTATCCAGTCTGGAGAAAGCAGAACTAACGGCACGGGTGTTGAGGTCGATGATATCAATATCATCGGCATACGCCAGCAGTTGTACACTCTTATAGAAGATGGTACCTTCTCTGTTGAGTTCTGCAGCTCGAACTATTTCCTCCAGAAGCAGGTTGAAAAAGTCGCACGATAGGGAGTCGCCTTGTCTGAAACCTCGTTTGGTATCGAACGGCTCGGAGAGGTCCTTCGCGATCCTGACGGAGCTTTGAGTGTTGCTCAGCGTCAGTTTACACAGCCGTATTAGTTTTGCGGGGATACCAAATTCAGACATCGCGGCATAGAGGCAGCTCCTTTTCGTGCTGTCGAAAGCAGCTTTGAAATCGACGAAGAGGTGGTGTGTGTCGATTCTCCTTTCACGGGTCTTTTCCAAGATTTTGCGCATAGTGAATATCTGGTCGGTGGTTGATTTACCAGGTCTAAAGCGACACTGATAAGGTCCAATCAGTTTGTTGACGGTGGGCTTTAATCTTTCACACAATACGCTCGACAGAACCTTATATGCGATGTTGAGGAGGCTAATCTCACGGTAGTTGGCGCAGATTGTGGGGTCTCCTTTTTTATGGATTGGGCACAGCACACTTAAATTTGTTGTTCTTCAGGCGGGCAATTGCTATTCGAACCTCTTCATGGTCGGGCAATGGAACGTCTGCTCCATCGTCATCGATTGGGGAATCGGGTTCGCCTTCTCCTGGCGTTGTACGTTCACTGCCATTCAGCAGGCTGGAGAAGTGTTCCCTCCATAATTTAAGTATGCTTTGGGCATCGGTGACTAGATCACCTTTGGGGGTTCTACAAGAGTATGCTCCGGTCTTGAAACCTTCTGTAAGCCGCCGCATATTTTCGTAGAATTTTCGAGCATTACCCCTGTCGGCCAGCTTATCAAGCTCTTCGTACTCACGCATTTCGGCCTCTTTCTTTTTTTTTGTCTACAAATGCGTCTTGCTTCCCTCTTCAACTCTCGGTATCTATCCCATCCCGCACGTGTTGTGGTCGATCGTAACGTTGCGAGGTAGGCAGCCTGTTTTCTCTCCGCTGCGACACGGCACTCCTCGTCGTACCAGCTGTTCTTTTGCACTTTCCGAAAACCAATGGTTTCGGTTGCAGCTGTACGTAAGGAGTTTGAGATGCCGTCCCACAGTTCCCTTATACCGAGTTGTTGACGAGTGCTCTCAGAGAGCAGGAGTGCAAGCCGAGTAGAAAAACGTTCGGCTGTCTGTTGTGATTGCAGCTTCTCGATGTCGAACCTTCATTGTGTTTGTTGGCGTGCGTTTTTTGCTGCACAGAGGCGGGTGCGAATTTTGGCTGCAACAATATAGTGGTCCGAGTCGATGTTAGGACCTCGGAGCGCACGCACATCTAAAACACTGGAGACGTGTCTTCCGTCTATCACAACATGATCGATCTGGGTGGTGGTTTTTCGATCCGGAGACAGCCAGGTAGCTTGATGTATCTTCTTATGCTGGAATCTAGTACTACAGATAACCATATTTCGGGCCCCGGCGAAGTCGATCAGCCTCAACCCATTTGGGGATGTTTCCTCGTGGAGGCTGAATTTACCGACCGTAGTGCCAAAGATACCTTCTTTGCCCACCCTGGCGTTGAAGTCGCCAAGCACGATTTTGACATCGTGGCGGGGGCATCTCTCATAAGTGCGATCCAAGCACTCATAAAAGGCATCTTTGGTCACGTCGTCCTTCTCTTCCGTCGGGGCGTGGGCGCAAATCAGCGATATGTTGAAGAACCTCGCTTTGATGCGGATTGTGGCTAGACGTTCATTCTCCGGAGTGAATGATAGTACTCGGCGACGGAGTCTCTCTCCCACCACGAATCCAACACCAAACTTGCGCTCCTTTGTATGGCCACTGTAGTAGATGTCACAAGGACCTACTCGTCTCTGTCCTTGTCCCGTCCATCGCATTTCTTGGACGGCGGTGATGTCAGCCTTTATTTTCACGAGGACATCAACCAGCTGGGCAGCGGCACCTTCCCAATTAAGGGACCGGACATTCCAGGTGCATGCCCTCAATTCGTAGTCCTTATTTCGCTTGCCATGGTCGTCATCAAAGGGGGGTCTCTCATCCGAGGCTGATTGTTGGTTTTCATTGGTGCGTTTTTTTTACGTGGCGGGTCCCAAACCCAGCGCACAACCCCAAGTAGGGGATATTTCACCTTCTCACTTTAGCTCGCCTTCAAACGGATGTTCTTAGGCTACCCAGAGGATACTTGGTCAGAGACCGGAAGTCGTGAGCTGCTTGAGTCATATGTAAAAGAATCGTTTCTGGCCACTCCCAAGTGAATGGCGATCAGAGAACTTTCCTCACTTGCGTGAACTTCTACACATGACTCCATCCTCCAAATCCGCTTATCCACTTGGGGGGAAATTAGGGAAATGGAGCAGAGTTTGTTAGAGTTTTGAACTGCTCTTCCGCCCATTTTCGTAATTTCATAATTGGCTAATTTTGTAGGCAGTTGTAGCCCCTTTTGTACCCTAGATCTTTAGTTTATTAAGGCCTTGAGTTTAAACAGTTCTCCTCGGTGTTCGATGGAGACGACTGCTGTGGATAGTGGCATTGTGCTTCTTGGCAGTTTTCTGTATTTGTTGTCGCAACTAAACCTTTTGCTCTTTTCACGTTTGCGCTGTTTAGGGTGAGCTGGAAAAATTGTAATGTGAAACATCAAATGAAGTTGTTTATGGCAATATACACAATTAAATTTGTCTTTAAGCATGTGCGCATTGGATCAGCAGTTTGTGCAAAGTCTTTTCGACTTTGTTCAAATATCACCGAACATGCTTATTTATCAGCAAAGTCGAAAAGCTATTAAAAACTTATATCTATTTTCAAAAATACATATAGTATATACATTAGGCCGGGTCGATTTGTGGGGAGGCAAAAAAATCGCCCATTGCTCTATGAAAATCATATTCTAGGGATCAAAATAAAATACTTTGCCGAAGGAACCATACCTCTGAAACGAATTCTGATGTCCCCCAATTCGGGTCGAACTTTTGGGTAGGGGCAAATTTTGAAAAATCCCACTTTGACCCATTTAGAGTGCTCCAATCGAGTCCAAATGTGTGACCGACCCCCACTAACTTTGGACGGCCGATCCACTTATGCCAGTGGCACACCCCCTGGAACTCCCCTGGGGGTTCCCCATACAATCATTTCAAAGAATCACCATTTTTGGTGATTTACATGAAAAAATCAGCTAAATTGCTATGTTTTTTCTTTATTTCTATTTATTTATTTATAATAATATCTATTTTTTCTCTTAAGAAATTTATTTAGTCAGAACATATGCAAATGAAAAAAATTAATTTAAGTGAGTTATAGAAAAGAAATTAATTAATTTTAAAGAAGATATTTTTGTAAGGATGCAAATATCATAGTTCAAATTTTTATGTTCATTATCGCCAGCGCATACGAATCTAGTCTTAAACGTAGATATGTATTTACAAATACCCATTTCTATCAACAATGTAATAAATGTTCATTTCGGGTATATTGATTAGTGACCTTAGTATTTAATGTATGCAATGTAAAGGATAATAGACAATAGACAAGAAACAATTATGTTTGCCCTGAAGATCGCAAATGATCTTAAACTAACAATAGACAATTGTGTTTGCCCTTGAAAACACTTATGCTTAAGATATGTGTACATACTGTCGGTATGTACAGTAGATCAGTGTTAAGATGTGTGTATGCACTCAGCATGTTGTGCATACATAAATTAGGATAAGGAATGCTATAAATAAAGGAGCTCTGGCCAACCAGAGCTGAGTTCTATTTAACAACCGAAACCCTACGCGTCTTACTTTACAATTACCATTTCATTAACAATGAATCCACCATCCTCTACACCGCAAGATGAATCAACTACATCAACAACTATCGAAAACCCAATGAGTCATATACCCAAGCATGATGTTACTGTTTTTGGTGTGTCTACTGATTTGACTGATCTTAATTTACCAACCCATCTGGATATCTTGAGATATTATTTTTACTTAAGCGAACGTGCTAAAACAGAACAAAAAAAGTTTTCCCATAAATCATTCACTATTCAAGTACAAAATAAGTTGATTGGAATTTGGGAAAAACTTGGTATGGAAATAATGCTGAAAAAAAGTGTATGTAATAAATTGAATAAATTGCTTGACAAGTATCAAGAGCAAATCAAGAGAAGAAACAACACCCAACAATTTACAGAGTATGTAAAATCTCTGGAGATAATTTTTTACATTGGAACATGTAAATGCGATTTGAAGGCAGCTCCATGTGCATGCGGCTGGGTTTCCGAACGCCTCAAAGAGTTCATGCACGATCAACATAATCATAGAAGACTAACAATGAATGCATTTATGATGGAAACTGAAGAGCAAGGAGCAACGTCTATGTCATCAATGCCATCATACCAAGATCCCGATGATTCAACATACGCACCGTCACAAGTTCAAGAAGATATGGATAGAAGCACAAGTTCACAATACACAGAGAGATACGATTCTTTTAACTTTGCCTTCGTATGTGACAGATTTGGTGTGCTTGACAGAGTAGCATCAGCATTGGGAACCGCTCTTTTACAAGATTTTAAAATTAAAGATAAGCATGGGAAACCTCTGATCATGGATAAATCGAAAGTTCGCAGAGAAAAAGAGAAATGCAGACAAGAAGTGCTTCGCAAACGGTTAGATGATACCAATTTGTTAGCGTTTTCATTCGATGGCAGAAAAGATGATACTTTAACGATAGATAAAATTGATGAGAAGTATCATACTAGGGTGGTAAAAGAACCTCATCTTGTTATTTTGAGAGAACCCAATTCTGAATTGATTGGTTACGTAAGACTGGAACATGAAGCCGCTGAATACAAAACAACCAAATTAAATGGTTTTTTCAACGATAAAAATATATCACTGGATACATTAATTGGAATATGCACTGACGGTGAGCCAACAAACACTGGCCCACACGGTGGAATTATATGACGATTCGAATTGCTGTTAAAAAGACCATTGCATTGGTTTGTTTGCCTTCTACACTTCAACGAACTTCGGTTTCGGCATTTGTTTGAAGCTTTGGATAAATCAACCAGCACTGGACCAAGATCGGCAACTGGAAAACTGAGCCGTCAAATCGAAACTTGTGAAACTCTTCCGGTAAGTTATTGCTATCACTCATTTATTATAATTGTCAACCATTTTTAATTATTTTATTATTATATATATTTAGGTGGTGGATGGCTTCCAGAAAATTGAGTTGCAAAATATGCCCCCCTGCTCCAGAACAAAACAGAATTTTCAACCAATTCGAAGTACTTATACGACATGGCCCATGCAATTTCTAGCGGCGTGGTTCCGGCGGATCTGGCTAACATCAAACCAGGGAAAATTGTACATTCTCGGTGGCTAACC
The DNA here is from genome assembly GCA_037783105.1 of Bactrocera zonata. Lineage (NCBI taxonomy): Eukaryota > Metazoa > Arthropoda > Insecta > Diptera > Tephritidae > Bactrocera > Bactrocera zonata. The sequence goes on along the minus strand of JBAWJQ010004943.1, from coordinate 1,061,686 downwards.
AAGGCCGCTAGATAATTGCGAATATATGTGATAACGGAAAATCCAGATGCGAATTTAAGAATTCTGGTTGAATTTATAATTAAATGTTATGTGCCAATGTACTGCAATATCAAGTATTACAGCTCTGTCGTGTACGGCAGTGCATTATTTTTCAAGTTCATTGGTGGGTCACGATTTCTAGAACCCCGCTTACGCAAAATTGTCAATCAAGTAATTAATGATAATTCATATTATGCGCATTCGGAAAATATCTTGTTATCAATGTTGTTTGATGATAGGAAAGAAAAGCGCGACTGTGCCATCAAGAAAATTCTACGCTATCGAACCGATGTTGACGAGCCAATGGAAGTTAGAGTTTATAAAAAACCAGATATAAACTTTAATTGCACAAGTTATACGGAAATGATCAATTTGAATGATATAAATATCGTATTTGAACCACCATTCACGCGAAGCATTCCGTACGATACATTGAAAGAATATTTAAATCAAGATGAACCACCGTTTAGTGTTCCAAAAATTCCATCACACATACAAGGAATGGAACGTCAATTGCTAGCTAGCGTTTCCAAACGGGTTATACCGGAAAATGTAGAGGCTGTTATGGCGACGACATTAGAGAGCCGTGCGAAATTGCCCAGGCTTGAAAGTAAAAAGACTTCAAACAATAATTTTTTTTAATTTCTTTTCTGTAACTCACTTAAATTAATTTTTTTCATTTACTTATGTTCTGACTAAATAAATTTCTTAAGAGAAAAAATAGATATTATTATAAATAAATAAATAAAAATGAAGAAAAAACATAGCAATTTAGCTGATTTTTTCATGTAAATCACCAAAAGTGGTGATTTTTTGAAATTATTGTATGGGGAACCCCCAGGGGAGTTCCAGGGGGTGTGCCACTGGCATGGGTGGATCGGCCGTCCAAAGTAAGTGGGGGTCGGTCATACAATTGGACTCGATTGGAGCACACTAAATGGGTCAAAGTGGGATTTTTCAAAATTTGCCCCTACCCAAAAGTTCGACCCAAATTGGGGGACATCAAAATTCGTTTTAGAGGTATGGTACCTTCGGCAAAGTATCTTAATTTGATCCCTAGAATATGATTTTCATAGAGCAATGGGCTATTTTTAAATCGACCCGCTCTAATATACATACATAAGTACATAAACCACCATATGCATTACATGCAATACGCATCCAATAATAATAGAAATGCAAGTTAATGACAGCCTCCACACAGCCATTTGACCATAACTGTAAACAATATTGAATCTTTACACTTTGTAGTTGCGCGGCCTCATAAATTAAAATAGAATTCGATATACTTTTTCGTTCACATTAGAATAAACCATTCTTATCTAAACAATATTTGTAGTTCTCACAAGAAGGCATAATAAAACCAACACAGAACTCTTAACGTTCTGCCTAAAAATGTTGAATATGATATTAATGTAAATTGACACTTTCTTTGTTTCAAACTCAACTTCAATATGTAATAACTTTAAATAAATAATAAGTAAACGTATAAATATCAGTAACTTAGAAATAAAAGATAGATTTTGTCTCCGGCGATCCAGTCGACACGACGTGTTTCATTTTCTCTGCGCGTTGGCAGATAGAAAAAATATATTTTTTTTACAAATTCCCGCGATACTGGAATTAATTGGCGCCCAACGTGGGGCCACGAAAAACAAGGATACGTGATCGTATATCCTTATAAAAAATAAATAATAAAAATATAAAATCCTCGTGCGAAAGGTAATATGCAAAAAAGCATAATAATAATATCTCAATGAAGGTGAGAAAAATTAAAAGTTAAAACCAAAACATGCTATGCCGCGTAAGCTAACAAAAAATAATAATACGAAATCTAATATGTAACACGTGTCGTGTCGCCAAAAAAAAAATGTAATTAAACATTAATAAAACATATTATCCAAAACACACTAAAAACTAAAACAAATTAAAGTAAATAAAGCTATCAAACAAACAAATATGTACATATCGACAACACTTGTGACTACAGCAACGTGAGAAATGCCGGAAATCTTATAGAAAACAGTGAGAGTAAAGACGAAACAACAAGAAGACAACAGAGGACAACATTGGAGAAAGCAGTAAGATTAATTAATCATTATTGTTAAGAAAAATAAATATGTTAAAATTATAAATTATATATATATATATATTTATGGGGAACACCCAAATTAAACCTAAGTATATTAGATTATACTATTGTAAAAATTGCGGTGGGGATCACGAAGAGAAAAAGTGCCCCAGAAAAAAAAAATTAATTTCTGGTTTGTGCAACCAATAATAAAATAAAATAAAGCTGCGATTCACCACCTTCGGGGGGAACCTCCAGCTTAAAATAAATAAAAAACTCTGCGATTAACTGCGACAAAATAAAAATTTAAATTAAGGCTCGACCAGCCACATAACAAAATAAAAAGACCCCCAGAACTTAGCTCAATTCTGCGAATCCTACATAAAAGGACCCTCCAGAATAGAAGAGCATCTCTTCCTAGAAGAGATTATACAAGTATAAAATAATAATAAAGTTCTTTCTCTAAACTAAAAAAAATAATAATAATTAATCATGGTTAATAAGGCAGGATTAACGGTAGATTTAATTACGCGCCTAATTGCGGAAAGCAATATTACAATAAGGCAAGAAATTGACAGATTAAAAACTCAAGTTGAAATTGAAACACACAGAGTAACTGATTTTCAGACGGAAATAATAAATGACAACATTCAGTGTCATGAGTCACTAGATGTTATAAAATCCTTACCATAATTTTCAGGAAGGATGAACGCTTATGTTAGCTGGCGCGAAGCAGCACATAACGTTATGAGCCTATATGTAAGCGGTAATCGAAAGTACTTCGCAGCCCTTGCGATTTTGCGTAACAAAATTACACTAGAAGCAAATGACACATTAACCAACCATAGTACTGTGTTAAATTTTGACGAGATAATTGCGCGTCTCGATTTTGCATATTCGGACAAACGTCCAATACATATCATAGAACAAGAAATGAGTGTTCTACGACAAGGCTCAATGACGGTAATTGAATATTATAATTTAGTTAACAAAAAACTAACGTTGATGCTTAATAAAACCATTATGACTTATGGAGGGGCCGCACCAATAACAAAAGAATTGAATAAAAAGAATAGAGACCAGGCTCTTAGAATATTTATAACTGGACTTAACGCTCCATTAAGAGATATTATATTCTCCCTCTGTCCGGAATATTTGCCCGACGCATTGGCCAAAGCTCAGGAATTAGAGTCCAATAATCAGAGAGCTCGATTTGCACAAAATTTTGCAAATGAAAGGACAAGAGTAAAACAGTTTTATCCAAGTAATAATTTACGATTTCATCAGAGGAGCAACATGCCAAAACCAGAACCAATGGATATAGATCCATCTATGTCTAGATCATACCGAAGGGAAAATTACCCAAAGCCCCAACTAAGCAATAGCCATAAATACCAAAATTTTGGAAAACTATTGGCCAGTACAAGCCATCAAGCCAATATGGACCAACCAAATAGGTATCTATATATATAAAAAGAAGTTACATTTCCTTGGTAATCTTATAACTCAAGAACCGCCGAATCGATTGACACAAAAATTTTAGAGTTCGTTCCTACCTATAAGGAGGTGTTTTGTGTGAAGTATGTTTGGAATCGGTGCAGCCGTTCCTGAGTTTGACATTTTTTGTGAGTAAATACACTGTACCAAAATCAAGTATTTTCAATACGATTTATCAATTTTACATCGTGCTCTCATTACGAACAGAATATTAATTTGCTGTCATTGGAATTCAGCTGACAGTTTACTTATGTGCTTTGAGTTCTTTTATATCTTGCTCTCATTTTGAACAAACATACTTTTGGTGAGTGTTAACCATGTGTTTCTTTTTTAATTGTATTTTAATTGCTTCATTTTCATATATATATAGTTCAATTGCCAAGCGTTACTTAATTTTCACAATTTTAATTTGATCTCATTTTCCGGTGAGTGTTTTCTTTATTTGCACAATTGAGGTTATGTCCAGTGTGAGTGTATGTGAATTCATATTTCCACGCACACACATTGAAGTTTGAATTAAATGTATAATTTTTTCTAGAAATAATTTTCAATGTATTGCTTTTACATTCAATTAGTCATACACTGTACTGAAAGAATGCCACGTTCAAGACGACCAAACATTGGCAGACGTTCACGTCAATTAAATGCTACAGCGTTAAATCGAAGATCACAAAGTGAAGAAGATCGTGTTCGACGAAATGAAATGGAAACACAACGACACAGACGGAGAACTCACTTGGATAATAGTGAAGCACCAAGAAACCGTCGTGGGCGTACGTCCGTTTATGATATACGTCAAATGGAACACGCGGCTTTCAATTACGATGCCACCATTGATTACAGCATGTATGCCTACATTGGCCAGATGAACATAGAATGTATACATTGCAAAGCATTTAAATTCATAAACGAAACGCCTGGCATGTGTTGTGCTGGTGGGAAAGTCAAATTACCGGCGCTAGAACTTCGGCCAGAACCTTTGCATTCATTGGTTTTTGGTAATTCGCCAACGTCAAAGCATTTCCTCTTAAATATTCAAAAATACAATTCATGCTTTCAAATGACATCTTTTGGAGCTACAAATATTATAAAAGATGGATTTATGCCGACGTTTAAGGTGATTTCTTCGTGTGGAATTAGCAATATCATTTTTAATTTATGTGCCGTCCCAGTGTTCGATGTTTTTGGAAATTAAGATCCGTTATCATCTATATATATTTCTCGACCGTTACAGATTCAAGGTCAAATATACCATAGAGCTGGGTCTTTGCTACCATTCCCAGATGGTGATCATAAATTTTTGCAAATATATTTCATTGATGCTGAGAATCGTGAATTAAATAAGCGCTGTGCAATTTCGACGAATACGAGAAGATCAGTCGTGAATGAATTGCAAACATTTTTTTATCAACACAATGAATTGGTGAAATTGTTTAAAGTGGCACTCGAACGGATACCCTCCGATGGCCACAAAATCATAATAAAAGCCGATAAAACACCAATTGGGGAGCACACCAGACGATTCAATGCACCAACGATTGATGAAGTAGCCATTGTTGTGGTTGGCGAACAGTTTCAGTCACGAGACATTGTTTTGTATCGTAGAAATGAGAATTTACAACGTATTTCAGAACTCCATCGCTGTTATGATGTATTGCAATACCTCATTTTGTTTTGGAGAGGGGACGATGGCTATCACATCGACATACCACTGATAAATCCAACAACTGGTACATATACATTTTATTTTGTTTAACACGTTCGCGTTCATTTGAATTTAGCGGGTGTCTGCCAGATAATCACTTAATTTTTCCATACAAAATTGAAGAGCGGGAATTCCCGCTCTTTTTCTACAGGTTAATTTTTTTTAAATAGTCTGAACAAATTAGGGAATTCCCGCCATTACCACATGAATTTCCTATGCACTTTTGTTGGGATTTTCGGCATTTCGTTTTATTGAAACTTCCCCTTAATAAACCACAAATGACTGGCACGTTAACTTTGAATGGGGATTCCCCAAATTAAATTTGTTTGAATTGCGGTTGGCCTGTCAGGGATGGTAGTTCACGACTTTACCAACACTAAAAATGTGCAGTGATAAGAAGTGAACCATTTTTGACGGTAGAAAAGCCCTATTCAAATAGCGCGGGAATTCCCGCAATTGTTTTATTGAAGGAAACATGAATGACGGGAATTCCCGCAATTTACGCGAATGTGCTAAATATGATTTATAAATAATTTTCATTCGCTAATTAATTTTTGCCCATTAATACCAACGGACATGCCATTCGAATTTAAACGTCTTCAATTTCCTGTTCGGCTATCTTTTGCTATGACCGTCAACAAAGCCCAAGGGCAAACGCTCCAGGTGTGTGGAGTTAATTTAGAGGAAGCTTGCTTTTCTCACGGTCAACTGTACGTTGCATGTTCGAGAGTTGGAGCCACGAAAAATTTGTTTATTTATGCACCACAAAATAAAACAAAAAATGTTGTGTATACAATTGTATTAAATTGAACATTGCTTTTCTTTTTCATTATTGTGTTAAGAAATCAAATCTTTTAAGCAATCAATTTTTTGCGTAGAGAAGCGCGCCGGGTAACGCTAGTATTTCAAATAAAAACATCCAAGGAATAAAACGACCAAGGGAAAGCAATTATAGCTTCCGCCCACAGGAGAAAACCCAGAAGATAGACAAGTCATTTTTTAGGCAAAGAGGGGATGAACTCCTCTATCTAAAGCTCTACGACTCAAAAATAAAGAAAAGTTTAAAAGCTCTAGTCGATACAGGAGCAACCTCTTGCTACATAAAGCCTGGGGTTTATAATAACAAAAACGAACTAGCCATTTATAAACGGATAAAAACCGTGAACGGCTATTCCATAATAAAGCATTACCATATAATAACCATATTTGGGGTCGAAGAAATTTTCTACGAAATACATAGAAGGTTTAGAATCGGATCTCCTTTTGGGATACAATTTCCTTAAAAAAATTGAGGCACTTATCGACGTGCCCAATAGGAAAATAAATTATATGGGGGAAAAAAAATAATAAAAATGAAGCAAACAGTATGAACATTTATTTTGAAAATAAAAAATGGAGAAAACTTAAAAATCAAGGAACAAAGAGTTTCTGCACATTTAACCGAGGGAAATATCAGTAAAAATAAAAAAGAAAACATTAAGGAACAAAAAGCTTCCGCTAAACCAACCGATAAAAATATTGGTATAAATAAAAAAATTAAGGAACATAAAGATTCCGTAAAACCAGCCGAAGCAACTACCGGCAATATTATATTAAAAAAATTTATTTTGGGACAAAAAGATCCTAAAACGCCAGCCGATGATAATACCGGCAAACTAAATAAAAAAATTATTGTGGAACAAAGAAGTTCTACAACGCCAGCCGATGATAATACCGGCAAATTATATAAAAAATTTATTGTGGAACGAAGAAGTTCTACAACGCCAGCCGAAGATTTTACCGGCAAAATAAAACATAATAAATATAGTTTAAAAAAACTAAAAAACACACTTTTAAAGCATATCAAACTAAAAAGTGAAAAATAATTCTTTGTATAAACTAACAATAATAATGAAGGAAAAATTCCTGCATTATTGTGAGAAAAGTGTGGCATGCTCGATATATGAAAAATATGTCACAGAGCACCCCAAGTTCCATAACGACTTTACGAATTATTACTTCTTAATCGAATCATTTTTTATTAAGCTTCACTGTTACATGGGGTTTTACCTGTCAACTTTGAACAGTCCAGTTCTTCAATTCGAATACAGTCCAAAGATCTACAACGACTAAGTGCTACATAAACTTGTCCAGCAGCAAACAGTCGAGAGCCCAGATAAATTACTGCATGTTCTACTGTACAACCTTGCATCTTATGAACGGTCGACGCCCAAGTCAGTATGCTATTTAAATGTCACTAAAACTAGTTTTATATAGATGTTGCATACTTTTAAGCGCAACATTTTGGTGAGTTGCTTAAACTTACTATCGCCTTCCTACAGTGTCGCTCAAATATTCTACGTTTCAGTACCACTTAAAAAAAAAACATACATACATACATACATACATACAATTGAAGCTAATAAAAGCGTATTAAAAAGAATCGTGAAAAACCAAAAATGAAAAGATGGCACGCAATTATAGAAAAATTCTCTCTTAAATTTGTGTACCAACCCGGTAAAACCAATTTAGTAGCAGACGAACATTCCCGTCTTCAGTTAAACCATTTATCAAACGAATCGAAAGATTCAGAGCTTTCGGTACAGAGTAGCGAAAACAATCAAATATAGGAAACACAAAAACCATTAAATCAGTTTAAACAGCAAATTACACTAAGTAAAAATAGGTTCACGATTCATGAGTTAATCGAAATCTTTGGAAATAAAAGGCATTTAATAGAGTATGACACAGTAGAAAATTTAATGACTATTTTGAAAGAATATATTCAACCAAAGTTAGTGACAGCGATTCACTGCACTGTTGAAGACTTGCACGAAATCCAAGAAGCTCTGAAACAAACTTTTCAAAACAAACTTTTCAAAACAAATTTGTATTTACCAAACTTTTTCCAATGGATATTATTAGAAGAGAAGATCAGTCCGGATTAATAAAACAAACCCATAATAGGGCTCATCGAAGCTATAATGAAAATCTTAAACAATTAGAAAAATTGTATTATTGGCCCGAAATGAGGAAAAGAATGAAAGAATACATTCGAAATTGTATAATATGCAATACAAATAAATATGATCACCATCCTAAGAAAATACCAATAGGTAAAGCCCCAACTGGAGGATGGAGTCATGTGTAGAAGTTCACGCAAGTGAGGAAAGTTCTCTGATCGCCATTCACTTGGGAGTGGCCAGAAACGATTCTTTTACATATGACTCAAGCAGCTCACGACTTCCGGTCTTTGACCAAGTATCCTCTGGGTAGCCTAAGAACATCCGTTTGAAGGCGAGCTAAAGTGAGAAGGCGTAATATTCCATGCATAGGGTTGTGCGCTGGGTTTGGGACCCGCCACGTAAAAAAAACCCCAAAGAAAGGAAACAAAAAGCCTCGGATGAGAGACCTCCCTTTTGATGACGACCATGGCAAGCGAAATAAGGACTACGAATTGAGGGCATGCACCTAGAATGTTCGGTGCCTTAATTGGAAAGGTGCCGCTGCCCAGCTGGTTGATGTCCTCGTGAAAATAAAGGCTGACGTCACCGCCGTCCAAGAAATGCGATGGACGGGACAAGGACAGAGACGAGTAGGTCCTTGTGACATTTACTACAGTGGCCATATAAAGGAGCGCAAGTTTTGTGCGGGATTCGTGACGGGAGAGAGACTCCGTCGCCGAGTACTATCATTCACTCCTATGAATGAACGTTTAGCCATAATCCGCATCAAAGCGAGGTTCTTCAACATATCGCTGATTTGCGTCCACGCCCCGACTGAAGAGAAGGACGATGTCACCAAAGATGCTTTTCATGAGTGCTTGGAGCGCACTTATGAGAGATGCCCCGCCACAATGTCAAAATCGTGCTTGGCGACTTTAACGCCAGGGTGGGCAAAGAAGGTATCTTTGGTACTACGGTCGGTAAATTCAGCCTCCACGAGGAAACATCCCCAAATGGGTTGAGGCTGATCGACTTCGCAGGGGCCCGAAATATGGTTATCTGTAGTACTAGATTCCAGCGTAAGAAGATACATCAAGCTACCTGGCTGTCTCCGGATCGAAAAACCACCAACCAGATCGATCATGTTGTGATAGACGGACGACACGTATCCAGTGTTTTAGATGTGCGTGCGCTTCGAGGTCCTAACATCGACTCGGACCACTATATTGTTGCAGCCAAGATTCGCACCCGCCTCTGTGCAGCAGAAAACGCACGCCAACAAACACAAGGAAGGTTCGACGTCGAGAACGATTTTCTACTCGGCTTGCACTCCTGCTTTCTGAGAGCACTCGTCAACAACTCGGTATAAGGGAACTGTGGGACGGCATTTCAAACTCCTTACGTACAGCTGCAACCGAAACCATTGGCTTTCGGAAAGTGCAAAAGAACAGCTGGTACGACGAGGAGTGCCGTGTCGCAGCGGAAAGAAAACAGGCTGCCTACCTCGCAACGTTGCGATCGACCACAACACGAGCGGGATGGGATAGATACCGAGAGTTGAAGAGGGAAGCGAGACGCATTTGTAGACAGAAAAAGAAAGAGGCCGAAATGCGTGAGTACGAAGAGCTTGATAAGCTGGCCGACAGGGGTAATGCTCGAAAATTCTACGAAAAGATGCGGCGGCTTACAGAAGGTTTCAAGACCAGATCATACCCTTGTAGAACCCTTAAAGGTGATTTAGTCACCGATGCCCAGAGCATACTTAAATTATGGAGGGAACACTTTTCCAGCCTGCTGAATGGCAGCGAGCGCACAACACCAGGAGAAAACGAACCCGATACCCCAATCGATGACGATGGAGCGGACGTTCCATTGCCCGACCATGAACATGAAGAAGTTCGAATAGCAATTGCCCGCCTGAAAAACAACAAAGCGGCAGGTGCCGACGGATTGCCGGCCGAGCTATTCAAACACGGCGGCGAAGAGCTGATAAGGTGCATGCATCAGCTTCTTTGTAAAATATGGTCGGACGAAAGTATGCCCAACGATTGGAATTTAAGTGTGCTGTGCCCAATCCATAAAAAAGGAGACCCCACAATCTGCGCCAACTACCGTGGGATTAGCCTCCTCAACATCGCATATAAGGTTCTGTCGAGCGTTCTGTGTGAAAGATTAAAGCCCACCGTCAACAAACTGATTGGATCTTATCAGTGTGGCTTTAGACCTGGTAAATCAACAACCGACCAGATATTCACCATGCGCCAAATCTTGGAAAGAATTTGAATGAAGAATGGACCTCCCTTCGTCGATTTTAAAGCTGCTTTCGACAGCACGAAAAGGAGCTGCCTTTATGCCGCGATGTCTAAATTTGGTATCTACTCAAAATTAATACGGCTGTGTAAACTGACGTTGAGCAGCACGAAAAGCTCCATCAGGATCGGGAAGGACCTCTCCGAGCCGTTCGATACCAAACGAGGTTTCAGACAAGGCGACTCCCTATCGTGCGACTTTTTCAATCTGCTGCTGGAGAAAATTATTCGAGCTGCAGAACTTAATCGAGCAGGTTCGATCTTTTACAAGAGTGTCCAGCTGCTGTTGTATGCCGATGATATTGATATCATCGGCCACAACACCCGCGCCGTTAGTTCTGCTTTCTCCAGACTGAACAAGGAAGCAATGCAAGTGGGTCTGGCAGTGAACGAGGGCAAGACGAAATATCTCCTGTCATCAAACAAACAGTCGTCGCACTCGCGACTTGGCTCCCACGTCACTGCCGACAGTCATAACTTTGAAGTTGTAGATAATTTCGTCTATCTTGGAACCAGCATAAACACCACCAACAATGTCAGCCTGGAAATCCAACGCAGGATTACTCTTGAAAACAGGTGCTACTTTGGACTGAGTAGGCAATTGAAAAGTAAAGTCCTCTCTCGACGAACAAAAACCAAACTATAAGGCGCTCGTAATTCCCGTCCTGCTATATGGTGCAGAGGCTTGGACGATGACAACATCCGATGAGTTGACGTTGCCAGTTTTCGAGAGAAAAGTTCTGCGAAAGATTTATGGTCCTTTGCGCGTTAGCCACGGCGAATATCGCATTCGATGGAACGATGAGCTGTACGAGATATACGACGACATTGACATAGTTCAGCGAATCAAGAGACAGCGGCTACGCTGGCTAGGTCATGTTGTCCGGATGGATGAAAACACTCCAGCTCTGAAAGTATTCGACGCAGTACCCGCCGCGAGAAGCAGAGGAAGACCTCCACTCCGTTGGAAGGACCAAGTGGAGAAGGACCTGGTTTCGCTTGGAATATCCAATTGGCGCCACGTAGCGAAAAGAAGAAACGACTGGCGCGCTGTTGTTGATTCGGCTATATTCGCGTAAGCGGTGTCTACGCCAGTAAAGAAGAAGAAGAAGAAAGCTCCAATTCCAGAGAAAGAAGAAGAACAGCTCCATTTAGACATTTTTTACGCACAGAAACTAAATTTTATCACATGTGTAGACGCTTATTCAAAATTTTTAATATTAAAACATATAGAAGACAAGTCAAATATCGAAGAAAAGGTTTTAGAATTACTTCAAACCTTCACAGATGTAAAACAAATTACTTTAGATAATGAATCAAGCTTTACCACACCAACATAATGCAAAGGTTAAATATAGAAATTCACTTTTGTGATCCACGTCATAGCACAACTAATGGACAAGTTGAAAGAGTTCATTCAACGATAATCGAAATAGCCAGATGTATAAAAGAAGAATACAATATTGTCAGTAATTTAGAAACAACAATACAATACAACAATTCATTCAGTAACGAATTTTAAACCAAATGAAGTGCTTTATAATAGGGTAAACCATGAAGACTTACCAACCACTTTAAAGCAAGCATAGGAGAAAATGCTAATGTTTCATAGTAAAAATAGAACAAATAAGCAATATCATCCTGGACAAATTATTTATGAAAAAATAATAGGAGAAAGAAATAAATTACAACCTAGGTATAAGAAACAACAAGTTAAAGAAAAACTTGGGGAATAACATAATAATAAACAATAGAAATAGAATTATACATAAAGATAACATAAAATCATAATTAATTATAGGTTTTCAAAATTATCCTTTCAATTTTCGCATTTCTAATTAGCTTGACAATAGCTGATATCATAGATTATACCCGACAGGACTACGTACTTATCGAAAATGGAGACGTTTCCATTTATGAAGAATATGGAGATATATTTCACATCACTAATTTAACAATCTTTGAAAATATAATAACAGAAGAAAAAAGAAGTTTTTATAACAATATGAAATATGGAATTGATAATAATGATAATTTAGAAATTATCACTCAAGAAACAGAATCAGAAATATTATTAATTGAAACTTTATTAGGACAGTTAAAACGAAACCATGTTAGACAAAAAAGAGGAATAAATGAATTAGGTACACTTTGGAAATGGATAGCAGGAACTCCAGATCATGGCGATTTCATAAAAATAAATGATAGATTAAATGATCTAACAATAAATAACAATAAACAATTTACTACAAATTCAGAAATTTTTAAAGTAATAACAGAATTAACTGATACAATAAATAATATAAAAAGTGATAACACAGCCAGAAAAATCAAAAGAAGAAGAAATCAATACATTATACATGAACTACAAAATATAATAAATACAATAACATTTGGGAAAATAGGAATTTTAAATCCAACAATTTTACATCTTGATGAATTAAAAAACATAACCTATTACCAACATGGTACAATGACCATTACAGACTTAATGGACATTTCAAAATTTAAAATAGCACAAAAAAGAGATATAATTATACTTTATATCAAATACCCTAAAATAGAATCAACATGTAAATACTATGATGTCAGAGCCATAGCTCAATGAGATGGTAAGCTTATAATTGATCAGAACATAACATATTGTAATAATAATTTTTTTAATATACAAAATTGTAAAACCGAAATTACAAAAACATTTTGCAAATTAAATAAAAAACGTCATGTTTGTCAGAACTATTAAATAAAAACAAGGAAAATGTAAAAAACTAAAGAGAATTGAAAATAGAAGAAATAAAACCAGGAGCAATATTAATTTCAGGAAAAAATATTGTAGACAATCAAACACTAACTGGAACATATTTATTAACATTTGAAAATAATACAGTAATTAATAATCAAACTTATGAAAATATAGAAACAAAAATCTGGAATTATCTTAAAAATAACCATATCAATAATTTTGAAATTTTAGAATATATTGAAACAACTAATAAACTGTTAAAATTAGATAATAAAAACATTTTAGCAGAACGGAATAAGCATATCACAGTCCATTCATATTTTTGGTACATAATTTTAATCTTGGGAATACTTTTCATAACTTACATAATATTAAAATTCAAAAAATCTCGCGAAATTCCCAAACCAATAGAAAATGTACAATTGCAAGAAGTCACATACAATGCTCTTTTAGATCAAATACATAAATTAACTCAAAATAATAGTGAATCGGGGACGATTCATCTTAGGAAGGGGGAGTTAATGACAGCCTCCACACAGCCACTTGACCATAACTGTAAACAATATTGAATCTTTACACTTTGTAGTTGTGCGGCCTTATAAATTAAAATAGAATTCGATATACTTTTTCGTTCACATTAGAATAAACCATTCTTATCTAAACAATATTTGTAGCCCTCACAAGAAGGCATAATAAAACCAAAACAGAACACTTAACGTTCTGCCTAAAAATGCTGAATATGATATTAATGTAAATTGACACTTTCTTTGTTTCAAACTCAACTTCAATATGTAATAACTTTAAGTAAATAATAAGTAAACGTATAAATATCAGTAACTTAGAAATAAAAGATAGATTTTGTCTCCGGCGATCCAGTCGACACGACGTGTTTCATATTCTCTGCGCGTTGGCAGATAGAAAAAATATATTTTTTTTACAAATTCCCGCGATACGGGAATTAATTTGCATGGGCAAACAAAACTCATAAATTTACAGATCAGATAACATTAAACACACACACATACATGTAATAAATTGTATAGTTAAAAACAACCGCATGCGGTGTGCAATACATGCAAATATGCACATGTGTTTAGATGTTTAATATAGTTTTCTAAAATAGTATATAAGTAATGAAAATATCAAAATAGAATTGGAATGAACATATTCTCACTCACGTAAACATCTTTATTTTTCTTCCACCAGCGTTAAGAACTTAAAGATTCTTTTTTTAGTTCAATGTTTGATGATACAAATCAATAATTTTTGGTCTTTTGAGCCGGATTTGGTGCTCGGCCAAAACAGATATCAGTTTTTAATAGTATTTCGGCTTTGCTGATAAGTAAGCATATTCAATGATATTTGAACAGACTTTACAAAATTATTTGCGTCAATGATATTTAATTTTTTCAAATTATTCGCAAGATTTAAGCTTATGCTCCCTGTGAGTAGTTCCCATGACTTTTCTTTGTACTCTATAGATGTGAACGTTTGATTTTTGAAGAAGGTTCTATTAAAATTGTTGTTACTACTGGCTTGGGGTCTTTGGAAACTTCTCTTAAGGTCATGGGGAATACCTTTCGGTTTTGTTGACTACCCTTTCTGCGATTTCGTACAAGGTAGTTAGGAAATCTTTCATTTGTTGCCATGTGGGACATTTCTTCCATGATGAGAGAGCTTGCTCCCATAGCAATAATGATTTTTCTAGTAATGCGGCGGTGCATATATGTATCAGGTCCAAGTTATCTGTGGGAATGTTTTGTGTCGATAATACCGACAAACAGATGGAAACAGTGGATTGAATTTTAATATATTCTTCACTTGTTTTTTTTTTTTTTTTGAATTTTTGTCAAATTCATTAATATCGTTATTTGCTTCTCTACTAATATTCGTTCGTTTTCCTATCTTGATTTCAGAGCTTCCCAAGCTATGTGGAAATTGTCGTAATTTAATCGATCTATTTTACGATGACGCCTGCCTGACCTTTTGTTTTATATCGGAGATGATACAACCTTTGTGCATTTCAATATCACATGCGGGCACCTTGAGGTGGATACCCGAACTTGCCTCTTGACTTTGAATTTGTGAAAGCTCTACTCTCGGATTTGGATTAAGTGCAATTGCTTTCATTAATTTTAACTGGTCAAATATCATTGTTTTTGTATCTTCAAACTGATCTAAGCAGTTTCCATATTTGGCGATCTGAGTTATCAGATTCTACTTTTGCGTCATAAGAAGCTTCAAGGCGTGTCAGAAAATGTTCGAGGTTTTCTCTTTTGACTTCTAATGCCGATTCAAAGTTGTCCTGAATAGGCGAAGATGAAAACCGAGTGCAGTCTTAATAAACTATCACTCTCCGGAATGGTTTTATTGCATGTTATGTCTTTCTCCCTTTTTCGTTTCTTGGCATCTTGCTTCGAGCATGTAGCTTCTGCAGGTATACAAGTACTTTGTTTAAATGAGAATGAACACCCCGTCCAAGTACTCCGCTCCGCATGGGGAACTAATGGCACACCCTAATACTGACCACAGCATTATTAGCAATACACCACTCCTGGGGACACATTAGATTTTACCACAGCAGATGTTAACTATCAAAAGAACTGGATCATCGCCGTTTTTTATCACTTTTGTTTTTCCGACACCCTTCAACAGCTGATACGATTCGCTACGACCCCTCTTTTTTCGCTTACCAGCGGACCCGTTTATCAACAATAATTTTTATATTAATCTAATAACTTTGTTATCCAAATCTACCGAACTTTCACCAACATGTGCGTGTTTGTATAATGCTTAACGCGGGTGTAAGTAAACTAACAACAAGTTAAATTTAGTGGTGGGTGCTTCTCACTAAATTGGGCATCTAATTAAGTATGGTCGAGCCTCAAAGACAGGCACTATAAATTAACAGACACAAGACGTACCATAAAAATAAAATAAAACAAAATCCAGTGAAGTGTGGTGAAGTGTAGTGGCGAACAAAAAAATATATACAGCAAACACACAAAAAGCAAACAAACCAAAAGAGCACAGTGTGCTAAAATGAAAAAACAAAAAGTGCTTTGGTCTACTGCAGAAAAAAGCATACCTATATACATATGTACCTATGTACAGAGCCGGATTTAAATTTTTACCGCCCTTAGGCACTGGAAAAAATGCCGCCCCGTTACTGAAATTTCACACAAAATTATTTAGATTTGATAATACGTTTTTAAAAAATTAAAAGATTTAATGTATTACAAATAATTCATTATTTATATAATACTTCAGTATAATATAAAAAACATAGGTTATTGTTCTTAAAACTACAAATTTTGCACTGAGCATGACTAATAATTGTATACGTATTACAATAATTTTTTTCACAAGCAAACACGCCTGACTTTTTGAATTGCAAATTGGTCGATTAAATCTACACAATCTAAACGTTGAAGTACATCTGATTCGATGCATAGAATAGCTAAGCTATTGAGTCTATTTGCACTCATTGTAGAACGTAAGCAGTTTTTAACTCTTTTCAAACAAGAAAACGATCGTTCTGCGTTACAGTTTGTTACAGCTAAAGTAATAAGTATTCGATATTCAATTTCTACGTTCGGAAACTTTGTATAAAGGTCATTTGCACGCAAAAGTTTCAGAATATCGGAAGGTGAATTTTGTTCCATCCTTTTTTCAGTGCAATAAACATGGAAGAGCACAAATTCGTCCTCCAATGAGGACTCAAGATCTGAAGAATAAACATTTTGTAAACGTTCAGCTCGGTCACGAATCTCTCTATTGTCCAAATTGCCAAATTCAATAACAACTGAGAACTTTACATGAATCTTTTCATATGCAACATATCTTTTTCGCAATTCAGAATCTAGATTTTCAAGAATGACACTAAAAGTGTTAAGACTCTAAAGTGGTCTCGACCTGACAGTTGTACATTTCCATCCCGTGATTCATCAGCATGTAATTTTTTCTTTCTTTTTCTTTCTTTTTCTAGTCGTTTTATATTCTCTTATCTCTGAAATATTTAAAGCAGTTTTTCAATAGATTTCGAATTGATTTCTCGTATCAGCAATAACTTTGATCAAACCACGATAATCGTCGATCGAGTCAGCAATGCCACAATCAACTTTCTGCAATCTTTGACTAACAGGATTGAATTGTGAGAGTAAAAAATGCCAAAGTATCTGCATAAATGCTGTTTCAAGTCGCTCCAATTGAATTCGTAAACCTTTAGCTTCTTGTCTTGTAATTGCATTTACTTCCATATTTTCTTCAACAATAATCAAAGTCGATTCAACAACAGCGTGCCACTCGTTTCTTCTCTTTGCTACGTGGCGCCAATTGGATATTCCAAGCGAACCCAGGTCCTTCTCCACTTGGTCCTTCCAACGGAGTGGAGGTCTTCCTCTTCCTCTGCTTCCCGCGGCGGGTACTGCGTCGAATACTTTCAGAGCTGGAGTGTTTTCATCCATCCGGACAACATGACCTAGCCAGCGTAGCCGCTGTCTCTTGATTCGCTGAACTATGTCAATGTCGTCGTATATCTCGTACAGCTCATCGTTCCATCGAATGCGATATTCGCCGTGGCTAACGCGCAAAGGACCATAAATCTTTCGCAGAACTTTTCTCTCGAAAACTGGCAACGTCAACTCATCGGATGTTGTCATCGTCCAAGCCTCTGCACCATATAGCAGGACGGGAATTATGAGCGCCTTATAGTTTGGTTTTTGTTCGTCGAGAGAGGACTTTACTTTTCAATTGCCTACTCAGTCCAAAGTAGCACCTGTTTTCAAGAGTAATCCTGCGTTGGATTTCCAGGCTGACATTGTTGGTGGTGTTTATGCTGGTTCCAAGATAGACGAAATTATCTACAACATCAAAGTTATGACTGTCAACAGTGACGTGAGAGCCAAGTCGCGAGTGCGACGGTTGTTTGTTTGATGACAGGAGATATTTCGTCTTGCCCTCGTTCACTGCCAAACCCATTTGCGTTGCTTCCTTGTTCAGTCTGGAGAAAGCAGAACTAACGGCGCGGGTGTTGAGACCGATGATATCAATATCATCGGCATACGCCAGCAGCTGTACACTCTTATAAAAGATTGTACCTGCTCGATTCAGTTCTGCAGCTCGAATAATTTTCTCCAGAATCAGATTGAAAAAGTCTCACGATAGGGAGTCGCCTTGTCTGAAACCGCGTTTGGTATCGAACGGCTCGGAGAGGTCCTTCCCGATTCTGACGGAGCTTTTCGTGTTGCTCAACGTCAGCTTACACAGCCGTATTAGTTTTGCGGGGATACCAAATTCAGACATCGCGGCATAAAGGCAGCTCCTTTTCGTGCTGTCGAAAGCAGCTTTGAAATCGACGAATAGGTGGTGTGTGTCGATTCTCCTTTCACGGGTCTTTTCCAAGATTTGGCGCATGGTGAATATCTGGTCGGTTGTTGATTTACCAGGTCTGAAGCCACACTGATAAGGTCCAATTAGTTTGTTGACGGTGGGCTTTAATCTTTCACAAAATACGCTCGATAGAACCTTGTACGCGATGTTGAGGAGGCTTATCCCACGGTAGTTGGCGCAGATTGTGGGGTCTTCTTTTTTATGGATTGGGCATAGCACACTTAAATTCCAATCGTTGGGCATGCTTTCATCCGTTCTTATTTTGCAAAGAAGCTGATGCATGCTCCTTATCTGTTCTTCGCCGTCGTGTTTGAATAGCTCGGCCAGCAATCCGTCGGCCCCTGCCGCTTTGTTGTTCTTCAGGCGGGCAGCTGCTATTCGAACTTCTTCATGGCCGGGTAATGGAACGTCCGCTCCATCATCTTCGATTGGGGAAACGGGTTCGCCTTCTTCTGGCGTTGTACGTTCACTACCATTCAGCAGGCTTGAGAAGTGTTCCCTCCATAATCTAAGTATGCTCTGGGCATCTGTGGCTAGATCATCTTTGGGGGTTCTACAGGATTATGCTCCGGTCTTGAAACCTTCTGTAAGCCGCCGCATCTTTTCGTAGAATTTTCGAATTTTTATCAAGCTCTTCGTACTCACGCATTTCGGCCTCTTTCTTTTTCTGTCTACAAATGCGTCTCGCTTCCCTCTTCAACTTTAGGTATCTATCGCATCCCGCGCGTGTTGTGGTCGGTCGTAACGTTGCGAGGTAGGCAGCCTGTTTTCTCTCCGCTGCGACACGACAATCCTCATCGTACCAGCTGTTCTTTTGCACTTTCCGAAAACCAATGGTTTCGGTTGCAGCTGCACGTAAGGAGTTTGAAATGCCGTCCCACAGTCCCCTTATACCGAGTTGTTGACGAGTGCTCTCAGAGAGCAGGAGTGCAAGCCAAGTGGAAAATCTTTCGGCTGTCTGTTGTGATTGCAGCTTCTCGATGTCGAACCTTCCTTGTGTTTGTTGGCGTGCGTTTTTTGCTGCACAGAGGCGGGTGCGAATCTTGGCTGCAACAATATAGTGGTCCGAGTCGATGTTAGGACCTCGGAGCGCACGCACATCTAAAACACTGGAGACGTGTCTTCCGTCTATCACAACATGATCGACCTGGTTGGTGGTTTTTCGATCCGGAGACAGCCAGGTAGCTTGATGTATCTTCTCATGCTGGAATCTAGTACTACAGATAACCATATTTCGGGCCCCGGCGAAGTCGATCAGCCTCAACCCATTTGGGGATGTTTCCTCGTGGAGGCTGAATTTACCGATCGTAGTGCCAAAGATACCTTCTTTGCCCACCTTGGCGTTGAAGTCGCCAAGCACGATTTCGACATCGTGGCGGGGGCATCTCTCATAAGTGCCCTCCAAGCACTCATAAAAAAAAAGCATCTTTGGTCGCATCGTCCTTCTCTTCTGTCGGGGCGTGGGTGCAAATCAGCGATATGTTGAAGAACCTCGCTTTGATGCGGATTGTGGCTAGACGTTCATTCTCCGGAGTGAATGATAGTACTCGGCGACGGAGTCTCTCTCCCACCACGAATCCAACACCAAACTTGCGCTCCTTTATATTGCCACTGTAGTAAATGTCACAAGGACCTACTCGTCTCTGTCCTTGTCCCGTACATCGCATTTCTTGGACGGCGGTGATGTCAGCCTTTATCTTTACGAGGACATCTACCAGCTGGGCAGCGGCATCTTCCCAATTAAGGGACCGGACATTCCAGGTGCATGCCCTCAAATCATAGTCCTTATTTCGTGTTTTTTACGTGGCGGGTCCCAAACCCAGCGCACAACCCTATGCAGGGGATATTTCGCCTTCTCACTTTAGCTCGCCTTCAAACGGATGTTCTTAGGCTACCCAGAGGATACTTGGTCAAAGACCGGAAGTCGTGAGCTGCTTGAGTCATATGTAAAAGAGTCGTTTCTGGCCACTCCCAAGTGAATGGCGATCAGAGAACTTTCCTCACTTGCGTGAACTTCTACACATGACTCCATCCTCCCGATATTTTCTCGATTATTTCTTCGAAACGAGCTTCATAACGAGCTGACCATCTGGTTGCAGATAAAGATTGTAACGCAATCCTTTTTCCAGTATGAATATGTATAACTTCCCAACGGTGCGTCGATGCAGTATAGAAGTTATATAGGGTTTGTACAGTGTTAAAGAAAGAAGCAACGTTGTCATATGACTGACTTCGACAGTCGGTGAGATCAAGATCAAAACTCGAGAATCGATAATACAGCAACTAGCAAATCTTCAGCTTTATGTCCAGAATTTTCCATGAACATCAGAAAACTTTCAACAGGCGTTCCATCTTCTTGCACGTATCTGATAACAAACGAAAGTTGGTCGACATGAGATATATCTGGTGTGGAATCTACAATAATCGCATAATATTTCGTAAATATACGTTCTCTGCTATTACTTTTATAAAATAATTTCGATGTTTCACATCTTCCAGCTGTCAACTGACAACCCACTTTTTTTTCTACTTTCCAAATTTTGCCGCCCTAGAAAATTTGACGCCCTGGGCACTAGACCCGACTGCCCCTAGTGTAAATTGTATGTGCCTATGTATGTATATATGTACATAAGGTGAAAACTTATGTACAATAAAAAGACAAAAAATAAAAAGTGCACGGAAAAGAAAAAAATAAAGCTGCGATGACAGAAACATAAACTTATAAAACCAAAATATACAAAACTTCACAAACACAAAAAACACATAAACCGGGCGCGAAACCTCCAGAATAAAACTATATAAATAACTACAACAAATATACGAGCGCGAACTTAAAACCATAAACATACATACAAATAACAAGCCAGGCAGCTGGAGGACCGTGGAAGAAGAAAATAGGGATTGGCAAGAATATGCATACATATGTACGTACGTTAACCCCAAATCAAAGTGAGCGTTTTAATTTCACTTCATATTTAATATGTATTAGCGTGGTTTTTGTTTCTTTTGAACTATTAAAGTATGTAATAAATAATATATGAAATTTCCATAAAGTTTTACTTAAAAAGTCGAATATCTCGAGAAGTATTAATGATAGCAATTTTTGTTCTTTTTTTTCGATCTTTTTTTATAGCAAATAAAGATTCCTACAAGTTTTGTCATGAACATTTTTGATACAGCTCTTGTCAGTTACGAGATATGTACAAAAAAATGCGAATTTCCTGGAAAAGTCAGGTTTAGAGCCCCTTACTACCTTGCCGGTGTGAGTTACGACTTTATTGCACTGGGCACTTTTGTAGAGTGAACAATTCTGAGAAATATGCGTCTAAAGTCAAGGCGATGACATAAAATACCTCTGATCTGTAGAAATTTAATGATAAAAAATCACGATTGTAGTGTATTTACTATGGAAAAATTTTAAATGCCTTGGTCCAGTTCTTAATGTTAATATTAAGGGCTAAAATTTTCATTGAATTTTTTAAGGTGTTTTCGAAGAAATTTCGTGACGGGTTTTAAAAAAACTAATAGTTCAAAAAAACATACCCTAATATATTTGTTTTAAGTTACGGTTTTCCTAGTTAAAACTGGATTAATTTAACGCTGTACTATACGGTAAAATCTAAGTTAGCGCGGTTTAATTAAGCACATGTACAGTGTCGGACAAATCATATTAGACTCATATCAACGAATGATATTATCATCTCCTTTTCTCGCAATTATCATTTTATATATTATATAAACAAATCACTCAAATTTGAAGAATAACTATTTATTTTATGAAAACATATAAAACCGTAGAAATTATTTGATTCCTTGCCATTTTATACGAAAAAATTAAACATTCAATATTCAGTGCGACAAAACATATTGCATATTTTAAGGCATGACCATAATTTTTTATTACTTCACTGCATCTATTTGGCATAGAAGCTATAATATTGTTAATAACTACTTGTGGAATGCTTAATCAGGCTTGTGTTTCAGCTTCGAACAATTTGTTTTTATCTCCATTCACTCCTTCTTTGTAAAAGTATTGTTTTCCATGGTTTCACTGATCAGTTGATTTGTTCCCGAGAAAATTGTAATCTTCTTAGTCGATTTTTTCTTGATATAAAAGGCTTTTAGCTGTCCCATAACTTATTAGCCCACCTGCACACGCTATTCTTCATACAGAACGGCTTGAACGTTCAAATTTAAAGCTTTAACCCCGCTCGCTGACGACCAAACCAAAACAGAGATGAAATGCGCAACGACGGGAAAAAACAAATCCTTAAGATTCAAGAAGGAAACAAAAATCATACAATCTACGACGTAAAAAAGCTCATATTTACAAACCAAATGATATTGTTGCTATAAAACGTACACAATTAGGTAGCGGTTCAAAGCTCACACAGAAGCTTTTAGGCCCCTATTGAATTACTAACGTAAAACCGAACAATTCTTACGATGTCCAAAAACTGGGTGATGGCGAAAGTCTAAAAACAACAACAACGTGAATTTATGAAAGAATGGCTAAATACATTTGATGACGACGAATCTACTTAGTTATTCGAGACGAATATCACGCAGGAATGTCACATAACGAGCTGAATAAAAGACAGAGAAACTTCAATACATAGAAGAACCAGAAATGTCTGTATATGAACAGAATGTAGCTGCTCAAGAAGACCAAACTGACTTTGACCAGACGTTAATTGAATACACCGAGCTAGTAGAAAACAATGACAATGAATACCAATATATCAATTTTTTAGAATAACGGACTCCTCACTTCCATATTTTGAATATACTTAAGTCGAGGAGTGGGCAAATTTTAAACATTTTAATAGACACTGGGTCAACTAGAAATTATATTCAATCAAAATTAGTTTCCAATCCAATTCTTAATAAAAATTCATTCGCTGCTGTCTCTGTAGGAGGCAACACTCAGATAACCCATCATAAACTAGCTAACTTGTTTGGCGACTCCAACTCAATAATAAAATTCTTTTTACTACCCACACTTAAAACATTTGAGGCGATATTGGGAAATGATAGTTTGAAAGAGCTTGGTGCTGTAATTGATATACGTAATAAAACAATGTCTCTAAAAAGTGGTAAAATAATTCCAATCAAAGAAAAAAAATTTGAATAAGTAAATGTTATAATTCCCAGTATTAAAATGGGTTAAGCATCTGTCCCCTGTACCGGAACTCGTTTTTGAACCATTCGTTTACACACTGCGCCGCGTCGACACCTTTCGCCAGCACCTACATTCAAGAAGACATTCGATCTACACAAGCCACGCATGGACACTGCGCTCAACATTCGTCGACAAGATATTCGATTCTACGCGCCACATCAATATCTTATATAATCGCTCAGCGGTCCGGTCATATCCACCCACTTTATACACTAGTATTTCGAACATAACTTTATATTTTTTATTCGTATTAAATAATCAATAAATTAAAAACGATTGTACATTTGAAATGTGTGAGCATCTTTATTTAAAGTGCGAAAGTGGTTAGGACTCTTCAAATTAAACATTGTTCTTCGAGCTATAGTGACAGGCACTATGGATTTAAAAAAATAAATAAAAGCGAATAAACACATTTATAAAAAGTTATTATAATTGTGTGTTGATTATAAAAGTGCTGTGCAGTGGTAAATTAAATATACATATATACGAACAAACTTCCATAAAAGTGTGCAGTGCAAAAACAAAACTGTGCAGTGAACAAGCAGAACAAAAATAAAAAACCCACATTATTATGCATTAGAAACAAACGGAAAAATAGTGCATTTCTATATATACACATATGTATGTATGTACTAACATATCTATACCAAAACAAATTCAAAAGTGCAGGAAATATGGACTAAATTCCAAATTAAACAAAAAAGGAAAGCAAAAACACATTTTAAAAGTGAGTACCAACAAGACGAAAACTATATAAAAAACAGTGAAATATGTACGAAAAACACTATAAACAAGTTAAACGCGCGAGTTACGTTCCGATACTCTAGACATGCTGTAATAATATATATGCATATACTAAATGCTTACTGTCGTACTAACATAGAATTGGGTTCCACATTAGGCTTAGTTGTGGAATAAGAGAGTGAGCGCCTTTCGGGTATGCTAACGCCAACTCAACTAAAAACATAAATATTAGGTTGTCAAAAAAGTCTTGCGGTATTTTTATTGAATCAATTCGTGTGGCACCCACACATCGAGCTTCTTAGTGACTCCAACTTTCTTCAAATGGTTTATAGCGGTTTGATGACTACTATGCCGGTCTCTTTCGACCAATTCAGCAATTTTTTCGCAATTTTCGACGACAGGCCTTCCGGAGCGTGGCGCATCTTCGACCACCTCTACACCAGAACGAAAACGTTGAAACCATCGTTGTGCGGTGGAAATGGAAACTGTATCGGGTCCATAAACTGCACAAATTTTATTGGCAGCTTGAGATGTATTTTTGCCTTTATCGTAATAGTACTGTAAAATATGCCGTATTTTCTCTTTATTTTGCTCCATGTTTGCGAAGCTTTAACTCACGTACGACTTAAGTGAAACGACAATCAATCAAACACGTGTTAGCGCGTGAAATGAGCTTTCTAAAAAGGTATAGCATGACCCGATGCGACGAATAAAACTAGAAATACGCGCTTTCAGCGCCAACTAGCGCAAATACCGCAAGACTTTTTTGACAACCTAATGTATATATATGTTTACACAAATATATATAAACAAGCTAATATGGAACCATAAAACAGTTAATCCTAATATTAGAAGAGATCCAATAAGGAATGTTAGTACAGTTAGCATTAGGATAAGTGGTAAGAAAACTAATAAGAAATGTAAAGTTAGTCAGTCTTAAGATTCACTTTAATAAATACGGTTGTGTGAAAAAAAATGCCGAAGCTCTTTTTTTTATTTTTTCCTAAACCATAACTGGCGCAGTCGGGTAAACTTTGATCAAAAGATCAAAGAAATCGAACAAACGCATTGCCGAAAATATTTAAAAAATTTAATTAAAAAAAGAATCGAAAGTTTTAGGCCGGAAAGGAAAAAAGAATCAACATTAATATTATAAAAAATTGAACGATGCATAAATAAGTGAAATTAGTGAGATATATAGAACAAACCATGGCTAAATGAGCCTTAGTCGCCTGCCCCACACCACACCTACACCCATCACTAACACGCACACTCACCACACTCACCTCGACATCACCACACTCCACATCAACACCACCCACACGCGCGAGCGCAGGATCCACACACTCAAACACACACCACTCCACTGAAAAAGGGTCCGCCACCGCTACGCAGCGTATTCAAGTGAATTATATTCAGTGAAGTCTTATTGTAAAACCAAAAAAAAAAAAGAAACCCCACAAATCAAGTGTTAATGCAATTTAGAACAAATACAAGTCGGTGGTCAATTATATTGTTGAAGCCAAAATCCCGAGAATTTTTATTTTTAAAATACATAAGGCTAACAAGTGGTAAGTGAAGCGGGAAAACATTAAAACATTGGTCCTTCGAGCCGCAAAGAACGACGGGTTGGGGTCAAAATTCTGTTTTTTTGGAAATTCTGCATTCATAATTCCGGAAGTCGGAACACCGGGAATCAAAGTTTTGGAAGTCAATATTCTGGAATCCAAAATTCTGGATAACAAAATTCTAAATTGCAAAATTCTGAATGGCAAAATTCTGAATGACAAAATTCTGTAATTAATGATTAAAAATGCGTGTTGATTACAAAAAAGTGCGCACTTTTTTGTTATTCAGAATTTTGCCATTCAGAATTTTGCAAATTACAAGTGCGCACTTTTTTTGTTATCAACACGCATTTTTAATCATTAATTACAGAATTTTGTCATTCTGTAATCATATGTTTTATTGCCTAGTAAGTCGTGTTTTACAATTGCATGATTGTATTTGTTATTGTTATTGCTTTGTTTGTTGTTGTTCATTTACTTTTTTGTACTACCATGGTTGAATTTGTTATTGTTATTGCCTTGTTTGTTGTTGTTCATTTCTTTTTTTTACTACCTAATGATTTAGTTTACTATGTACCTACATATATATGTATGTACTGACTAAGAAATGTGTTACTGCAATTTCATTAATAAACACGTGCAAAATATTTTTGTGAAATGATGGAAAATATAACTGTGGTGAAGTCTAATAAAGGAAAAGACATGTTAAACGTCGACGGCTACTTCTTCTATTTGGAACGAAAAAATAAGAAAACATTTAACTGGACTTGTTCTGAACGAATTAAAAACAAATGTACCGTGCGTATTGTCACACAATTTGATGGCTGTGAACATGTTATACGAAAAAAAAGAAATGAACATTCTCATGATCCATGTGCGCATAAAAAATCGGTAGCAGAAACAAATAATCTGGTTAAAAATATGGCTCGCTCGAGTTTTCTGCAGTCTAGCCAAATAATTCAGCGTTCGGTATCTATGACAGAAAAACATATTAGAGATTATCTGCCATCGAGAAATGCCCTTAAGTTAAAAATTAGAAGACAACGGAACAGTTTGAAATGTTTTAAAGACCCAACTGGTGTTGAAGAAATAGACATTCGAAAGTTTTTCTTTCCGATAAACATGTTTGAATTTTGGAATTATTTTGGAGGTTATGTTTTGTTTATGTTATATTATTATGTATGTATAAGCAAATTTATGTAAAATACACGATTTGGATCAAATTTTGGGGAAAAAGTTTCCAGAATTAATTCTGGAAAACGTAAATTTCGGAATTATGAAAAACCAGAATTTGGAAATGCAACCAAAAAAGCGAAGGAATTGCGGAATTCCGATTTCCAGAATTTTGTCGACCCAGAATTTTGATTCCGGAATTTTGACTTCAGAATTTTAATTTTAGAATTTTGACCGTTTCCCAAGAACGGCACTATTGAAAAAAAAAATCTAATTTGTGACATTAACATATAGACAAAAGGAGGTTAACTTACAAAATTCGTGCAGTGAGGCGACATATACATACATACATACACATATACAAAATTTAGTGCAATATACACTATATACAAAAAAAAAATTATTGAAAGTGAAATCAAAGTGCAGTGACAAATACATACATACAAACAAAAAAAAAACAAAACAGTTGAAAACGGATTACACGAAACGGTTTCGTACTGTTACATTAAAATCCAAAAAAAAATTTTATATCAATATCAAAAAAATTTTTATTATAATACAAAAATTTTAAATCGCGGGTGAAACACAAAAATATAGCGTGTGAAATATATAAACACATATAAATTATTCTAAAAATTGTGCAAAAAACCCCTAACGTGCAATTACCAAACCAACAAAACTAAACCCATAAAAGATTGTGTGGCAAAGGCCAAAAGTTAAAAGAAAAAAAACAAAAATTCCTCAAAAACCAGGCGCGTAAAATAAAAGTGGCACAAATATCAAGACGGGCGCGTTTGATGATAGTGCAATAATCGGGCGCGAAAACAATAAAAAATGAATTTAAACAAAAGAACAAAAATTTAATAATAAATAAATAACATAAAAAAAGAGGAAAGGAAACCATCATCGGCAACAACACAACAAGAAGCAGTTCGGAAACCAAAAAACATAAAAAACGGAAGGAAACGGAGCACAGGCATCGGTATATCCCCCCCACCTTCATCCCTTAGCCCCTTGAAGCGGCTCAAAGTGAGTTGTATCGACTCCACTTAATATTTAAAAATTATATTTTCATATTTGTATGTTGGTTAACAGATACAGTTTATATACATAAAAACTGTATTCAAGCCGGTGAACATTTTAAAAGAACGGTTGCTGCCAAACTGTTTCAACTTACGGTTAATTTCCGGGAAACCGAAGAACAGTTTGGTACGCTATACATATTTGTACATCCACATATATGTATGAACAGTATATACTATAATATAATTATATATATACTGGCATATACATATCTAATACAAAAGGTCCTATTTACGCTTACCCATGTGTATCCAAACACACAAATTAAAAAAAAAAAAATCAAGTATACACTTGACTCCGTTTTCCGGCAATACTCCTTATACTCCAACAGTAAAGGGTGATTTTTTAAGAGCTTGATAACTTTTTTTAAAAAAAAAACGCATAAAATTTGCAAAATCTCATCGGTTCTTTATTTGAAACGTTAGATTGGTTCATGACATTTACTTTTTGAAGATAATTTCATTTAAATGTTGACCGCGGCTGCGTCTTAGGTGGTCCATTCGGAAAGTCCAATTTTGGGCAACTTTTTCGAGCATTTCGGCCGGAATAGCCCGAATTTCTTCGGAAATGTTGTCTTCCAAAGCTGGAATAGTTGCTGGCTTATTTCTGTAGACTTTAGACTTGACGTAGCCCCACAAAAAATAGTCTAAAGGCGTTAAATCGCATGATCTTGGTGGCCAACTTACGGGTCCATTTCTTGAGATGAATTGTTGTCCGAAGTTTTCCCTCAAAATGGCAATAGAATCGCGAGCTGTGTGGCATGTAGCGCCATCTTGTTGAAACCACATGTCAACCAAGTTCAGTTCTTCCATTTTTGGCAACAAAAAGTTTGTTAGCATCGAACGATAGCGATCGCCATTCACCGTAACGTTGCGTCCAACAGCATCTTTGAAAAAATACGGTCCAATGATTCCACCAGCGTACAAACCACACCAAACAGTGCATTTTTCGGGATGCATGGGCAGTTCTTGAACGGCTTCTGGTTGCTCTTCACCCCAAATGCGGCAATTTTGCTTATTTACGTAGCCATTCAACCAGAAATGAGCCTCATCGCTGAACAAAATTTGTCGATAAACACATTTCGAACCGAACACTGATTTTGGTAATAAAATTCAATGATTTGCAAGCGTTGCTCGTTAGTAAGTCTATTCATGATGAAATGTCAAAGCATACTGAGCATCTTTCTCTTTGACACCATGTCTGAAATCCCACGTGATCTGTCAAATACTAATGCATGAAAATCCTAACCTCAAAAAAATCACCCGTTATAAGCAGGATTGCGCAAATAGTAAGCTTGGACAAATTCGATCAGTAAAAGAAAAAATAAAAATAATAAAATACAACATACATATACAAATACAAATACTTATATTCATATTTTATATTTATTTATGCATATATTGACTTATAAGTACCAACCAAAGTTGGAAAACAACATACACACATATGTATGTATAAATAATAATTATCAATTTCTGCAAAATTACATATCTTCTCATGTGTACTTAGAGTGCATACCTGCATCTAACCAATTTTCTTCTCCCGCGTTATTCGTACGGCAAAATAATATATACGCATACACACGGCATACAATTTTGCCTATGTCGGTATATACATACATATAACGTACATAGGGTACATAAATATATTAAATTTTAAATTACGATTTAAATATTTCGGAAAAAATTTCGGTGTAGTAAATGCAACCATTTAATAAGAAAAAAATTACATTCTGTTAATTAAAAAAAAAAAAAATGAAATAAAATAATAATAATAATAATTACAATACGGATATATACGGACAAAATAAAACAAATAAAAACCAAGAATTGGTAGCCAAAGCGCATATTAACATTTATTTTTATATTATATATTCTAAGACCAAATCGGCACATTTTCAGCAATACCCCTTGTCCTTGTTAATATACAAGCAAGCAGGATTGCAAACGAAAAAAAGAAAATATTTTTTCATATACAAAGGTCAATAACCCTTTTTTCTTTTCTGATTATCGCCCTTATACGCAAGATAAATTAACGAGTGCGAAAGCAATAAATAAAATCGAAAAAAACAAGAACAAACTAATAGCACAACTATTAGGAAAACGAAGCAATAAATAAAATAGAAAAAAAAAAACAAAGCAAACTAATAGCACAACTATTAGGAATAAAGAAAACGAAACACTCGCTCGTTAGTTCGTACATTGCGTATACAACAAAAATACAATAAGGAAAACGAAACACGCGTTCGTTATTCTATACGTTGTATATACAACAAACATACAAACCACTTATCTAAAATATTCAAACGCATTTATTGTTAACAGATATACACTGAGAGAAGTTTTCTTTCTCATATTTTCAATTTTTACTCACTGACTAAATGAACGGAGATTCTAAGGAGTCTAAATCGATTCAATATCTGAAAGTACAAAAAATGATTACTGAAGAAAAGAGCCCATGTACACCTGCTGAAGCTACACGCTCAAAGCAAGGTGCTGCAACGCAAAAAAAAATTTAAGATATTTCATATACTAAATTTATTGCTGAGAGTGACAGTCTAATTCGATACTGCACTCGATTTTCATCTTCACCGATTCAAGACAATTCTGAATCGGTATTAGAAATAAAAAAAAGAAAATCTAAGCAATTTCTGGACACGTCTCCAAGCTGCGTATGACGCAATTCTAGAACCTGACGAATCAGATCTTCCGGAAAATTTTAAATCCTCGGCTTGCTTCAAATACGAAAACTGCTTAGACCAGTACGAGGAAATGAGAGCTATGATCTCCGACCAATTGAGATTAATAAAAGCAATTGCACCTACTCCACAACCGAGAGTAGAGCTGCCTCCAATTCAAAGCCAGGAGGCGAGTTCCGGCATTCACCTTAAAGTGCCAGCGTGTGATACAGAAATATTTCATGGAGGTTATGAACAATGGCCGTCCTTCCGGGACATGTTTACGGCCGTGTACATAAACCATCCTAAATTTTCACAAGCGCAAAAATTGTATCACCTCCGATACAAAACAAAAGGTCAAGCAGGAGAAATAGTAAAACAGTTCGCTCTTAATGACGAAAATTTCAATTTAGCTTGGGAAGCTTTAAGACAAAGATATGAAAATGAGAGAATATTAGTTGACAAGCAAGTAACGATACTTATGAACTTACCTAAAATTCAAAGAGAAACCAGTGAAGAATTCATGAAACTAGAATCCACTGTTTCAAATTGTTTGTCGGTGCTATCGACACAAAATATTCCCACACACAATTGGGATCCTATTCTGGTAAATATATGTACCGCCGAATTACCAGAAAAAATCTTTGCTTCTGTGTGAGCAATCGCTCTCATCACGAAGAAAATGCCCAACATGGCAACAAATGAAAGATTTCTTAACTACCCAATATGAAATTGCGGAAAAGGTAGATAAAAAAACGGTCAGAACTAAAAACGTTCAACACGACCTAAATCGAAATTTCATTAAACCCCAAGCTACTAACAACCACAATTTAAACAGAAGCTTTTTCAAAAATCAATCGTTCACACCCGAACAATATAAACAAACGTCATGCGAACTGTGTAAAGGAGGGCACAAGCTAAAAGCTTGCGAAAAGTTTAAAAAACTTAATATCAATGACAGGAACAACTTTGTCAGAACAAAAAGACTTTGCACAAACTGCTTGTCCCACTCACATAATCTCAATAATTGCGTAAGCAAATTCAATTGCGTACATTGACACAAGAGGCATCATTCAATGTTGCATTTCAATAACTTTCCTTGCACACCCCAAAGTAGCGCTTTCTCCAAAAGAGCCACGGGTTTAGTTGCAACCGCAACTCCCGAAACACAAAATACCAAAATTTGCCAAGAGACACCATGCTGCTCAAAGGCTTTAAAAACACAAACGCTTCACAGCGAAAATCAAAGTAGGGTACTACTACCCATAGCAGTTATCTCCATCGAACACCGAGGAGAACTTTTCAAATTGAGAGCCCTAATAGACCAAGGATCACAACGATCACTCATAGCGTCTAGGGCACAAAATAGGCTAAAACTACCAACAAAACATGCCAATTATGAAATTATGAAAAACTCAAATAAAATCTGCCCCATTACCCTAATTTCCAGACCTGTTAAATAATGATTATTAATCTTAATCATTGATAATCAAATTAAATTTTTTGTTATTTTTGTAATAATTGATTAATTATGATAATCGAACATTTTTATAATAATTAATCGATTAGGATTAAATTTTGTGTTCGATTAATGAGGATGTATTTAGTTTTCAAATTTAATCCTAGCATTAATCAAATTAATCAAAATTTCAATTTGATTAAAGTTTCTGATTAATTGCGATTAACGAGGATTAATAACAAATTTTAAATATTTCAACATTTAATATACATAAACTTAATAAATAAAAACAATAATAATACAATTAATTATTTAATTTTACATTGGCTTTGAGTAAGACCAACTTTTCGAAGAAATTGCCTTTCAAAGATCCACGGCGTGGAGTATTTACTATTCCGACAAAGGAGAACAGTCTTTCTACCGGTGCTGACGAAGTTAGAGGTGTATTGAAAAATATTGATGCTTGCTTTAACAAGGGACATCTCTCCCAAACATCTGGTCCATCAGAAACATCACTGACGCACGCGTAAAATTGATCGGAAACCACGCGTTCTACATAAATTTGGTCTGTTTCCATATTATTGGTTTCCTTTGCTCTATCGTCATCTAAAAAATTATGTAATTAAATATAAAAAAAAATATTCCAAAACAAGTACTAGATTTTACCATCATCATTAAAATCGAAAAAGCTCGAACTGTGTTTCAAATCATTACTTTTCAAATTATTTT
Source organism: Bactrocera zonata (assembly GCA_037783105.1). Taxonomy (NCBI): domain Eukaryota; kingdom Metazoa; phylum Arthropoda; class Insecta; order Diptera; family Tephritidae; genus Bactrocera; species Bactrocera zonata. Next base: position 1,028,392 of record JBAWJQ010004943.1, on the reverse strand, counting down.
TAATAGCGAGATTTGATGATTCCGCGAATCTTTATTACAATTAACACTATGACAGCACCTACAATTAGCAAAACTGACTTATTTGCACAAACTTAATACCACGTGTAAGCAATAATGAATGAATGCATTAACCAACAACAATTGTTTTTTTCGCTCTTGTAAATAAGAACAAAAACAATAAAAAGAAGTTGCCAATATGTTTTATCAATTATCAATATATAATTTTTTTTGGATGAATTTATAAAAAAACACAAAAATGTAAATTTTTTTAATTTTAATTAATATTGAAATATTTAAAATTTGTTATTAATCCTCGTTAATCGCAATTAATCAGAAACTTTAATCAAATTGAAATTTTGATTAATTTGATTAATCCTAGGATTAAATTTGAAAACTAAATAAATCCTCATTAATCGAACACAAAATTTAATCCTAATCGATTAATTATTATAAAAATGTTCGATTATCATAATTAATCAATTAAATTAATATAGCAGTTTAATATAATTGATTTTTAATTTTAATCCAGATTTAACAGGTCTGCTAATTTCCCCCCAAGCGGATAAGCGCATTCAAGCAGAAGCTATAGTCTTACCGCAACTTACGAACATGCTTCCAAGCTATCATATAAATGGCAAGCATTGGCAAAAGGTTACACAGCTAAAGCTAGCAGATCCTAATTGCAACACCCCCGCTCAAATAGACCTTCTATTAGGCAGCGACCTTATATCTCAAATTATTCTAGAAGGGGTTGAAAAAATTTCAAACACACTTTTAGCTCAAAATACTATATTCGGTTGGATACTAAGTGGACTAGTAACAGAAGCAGTTACCACCATGACAACTCAAGTGGAAGATATATCCAATGAATTCCTTAATTCACAATTAAGGAAATTTTGGGAGTTAGAAGAGCCCATGCGAAAAAATCATAAAAGGCAAATATCACTCATTCTACTTGCCACACCATGCAGAAGTAAAGCCTGACAAAAAAACAACAAAAGTTAGAGTTGTCTTTAATGCCTCCAGATGCACTAGCTCGGGGAATTCGCTCAATGATATTCTATTCACGGACCCCACACCCCAACCAGATTTAATACTCCTCATACTAAATTGGCGTATATACAAATACGTTTTCAATGGGGATGTTGAAAAAATGTATCGACAAATAGTCGTACATAAAGATGATCAAGATTTTCAACGAATTATTTTCCGAAAATCTCCCAATAGTCCATTACGCGACTTTAAATTAAAAACAGTTACCTTTGGCGTAAACTGTGCCCCATACATCGCCATTCGTACACTCCACGAACTGGCAGAAGATACAAAGTCAGAATTTCCTCTGGCAACACCAGTCGTAAAAACACATATGTATGTAGACGACATCCTGTCTGGGAGCCACAGCCTCTCACAAGCATACGAGTCCTTATCACAAGTGATAAAGGCCCTCAACACCGCAGGGTTTCCTCTAAAAAAGATAACAGCTAATCACCCAAGTATCTTAAAAAATATACCAAACGATAACAAATTGGATACTAATTTCCTTATATTTGAAAAGGAAAGTATAACAAAAACACTGGGCATCCAATGGAATGCGATATCGGACCAGTTCTCATACTCGACAGAGTCCATAACCGCATTATCCGCCATGACAAAGAGGCAAATTTTGTTCTCAATGGCAAAACTTTTTGACCCCGCAGGATGGCTTGCGCCAATTATGATACAAGCGAAAATCCTGATTCAGGAATTATGGCTAGACGGAACAGACTGGGACGAACAAGTGAAACCTTTTCGCTTAGAAAAGTGGTCCCAGTTTGCTAACAATCTAAAAGACATCTCGCAGATACACATTCCACGGTGGGTAAATTATTCCCCCGAATACAAAGTGGAACTACACGCCTTCTGCGATGCCTCTGAAAAGGCATATTGTGCCACGATCTATGTGCGCACACAAAGCGACACCGCAACCATAAGCCACCTACTAGCTGCAAAAGCAAAAGTAGCACCTCTAAAAATGATAAGTCTACCACGACTTGAACTCTGTGCCGCTCTGCTACTAGCAAAGCTGGTTTCCATAGTGCAGACCCACATGAACATGACCAAATGCAAATTATTTCTATGGTCCGATTCCGAAATCGTCCTAGCCTGGTTAGAAAAGCCACCACACTCGTGGAAAACATATATTTCTAATCGAACCTCTCAAATACTTGACCTAGTAGGAGCAGCCACATGGTGACACGTAGCCAGTGCCGACAATCCTGCTGATCTAGGTACATAAGGGTGCAAACCCCTGGATCTTGCCACCTCCACGCTCTGGTGGAATGGCCCCCGATGGTTAACCGAATCTACAGATTCTTGGCCACAATCGACAATGCGCAATATAATCGCCCCAGAAAGTCGAAAAATCGACACCTATCATACAACAATGGATGATAATGAAATCCCTGAACGATTTTCATCGTTCCCCCGAGCCCTCAGAGTAGTCGCATATATGCTCAAATTCATAGAGCAACTTAAACTTAAACTTAAAGGCGTAACTTACACCCATTGCGATACATTGACGCACCAGAACTTACAAAAAGCAAAGGTCGCGCTTATCGCCTCAACCCAAACGTGCTACTTCAGTCGCGACATATCGTTACTAAGTGAATCGAAGCCAATTGACGAAAAGAGCTCACTCTTAATACTTAACCCATTTTTAGACACGAAAGGGCTGCTTCGTGCTAATGGTCGGCTCGCTAATTCAAGCCTGACTTACAGGGAACGCCACCCCATCATAATACCTGAGAAGTCTCCCTTTGCCACATTACTCCTGAATTACATCCATATATTAAGGTTGCACGCCGAACAGCGCCTCATGCAACATATGGTACGCCAAGAGTATTATATTCCCCGTCTTAAGCCCCAGATCTAAAAATGCATTTTCATGTGCAAGATCTGCACTATGCATAAGCAAAAAATGCGAACTCAGATTATGGCAGCACTTCCACCTGAACGCTGCAATTTCGCTCTGCCTTTCACGACCACAGGTGTCGATTTTGCTGGGTCTTTTCAAATAAAGGCGTCCATGCTAAGATCTCCCACTCTCATGAAAGGCTATGTGGCTGTCTTTGTATGTTTTACGACAAAGGCAGTACACCTTGAGCTGTGTACTAATCTGACGACGGAGTCGCGGCATTTGCTCGCTTCGTCGCTCGACGTGGCTTCCCATCCAAAATCATGAGCGATAATGGCGAAACATTCATAGGAGCCCAACGAGCCACAGAAAAACAGTTTGTGGATTTCTTAAAACAAGTGTCCCCGGATATCGTACAAAAGTACGCCCCTCAAGGTATCAATTGGCAATTTATACCTCCAAGCGCTCCTCATATGGGTGGTTTATGGGAATCAGCTGTAAAGAGCTTCAAATCCCAATTCAAGAAGCTAGCCGGCAGCTATAAATCTTATTATGGAAAATTCACGACATTATTAGCTAAAATTGAAGCCGTTCTCAACTCACGGCCGCTCCAAGCCCAATCGCAAGATCCCTCCGAATTCACAGCCCTAACTCCAGGGCATTTTATAAAAGGAGCACCCATTCTGGCCACACCTGAGCCAGGCGTGGAGTCGCTATCCTTATTAAATAGATAGGAATGAATTAAAATTCTCCATCATAATTTCAGTAGTCGATGGAAAGAAGACTATATAAAGGACCTCCACAAGAGGTACCGGTGGAAAAATACAGAAAATGCGCCAAAAGTTGGAGATTGTGTCCTGATTCACGATGATTGCCTGCCACCTACCCAATGGCGGCTGGGCCGCATAGAGAAGCTTTATCCAGGCTCCGACGGTCATATTCGCGTAGTTGATCTCCGTACGCAATCCGGAAAGCTAACAAGAACGCTCGTCAAACTATGTTTCTTAACGATCGCCGATAACCGCGAAACGAAAACCGATAAACCGCTAAAATAAACCGAATATAAAAACAAAATAAAATAAAAATTTATATAAATATGTATATACATATATATATTTAAAATAAAACACAAAGTAGTCAATTAACCTACCGACCCACTCATGCCGCATAACGTGGCAGCTATGCTCATATGTCCTATATGCAACCAAATTCTAATTGAAATACAACTCTTCCAAACAGATCAATATGAATGCAGACATGCCAGCAGCCCCGACACCAACCACTCGTTCGGCTGTCAATGTACCACGCCAAGCGCCTGCCCCAGTTGCAGCGCCCCGAACACCCACATCAACGGCGCCTCGGAGTGGAACGGTAGCATTGCCACCAAAACACGCGCTAGGCGCAGACCCACAACGCCTTAGATGCTCTCTATGTCGTCGACCCTACCGGCTGCCACAATGCGTCATATTCAAGGGATTGCCACCTCAGCAACGCCAGTTGGTCGCGCAAGTGCACGGCCACTGTCTCAATTGCCTGACGCCTATCCACGAAACCCACGAATGCACCTCGGGCAACTTGTGTCAAATTTGTATGCGACCGCATCACACCATGTTGCACCGAACCACTCGGAACGACACCAGTCAACAACCTGCCGGCCGCAACCGCAGCGTAGTACGACGACCTCCAGTAAGCCGGGATGCACGGCCCCGTCGAACCATTGGGCCATCATCATCCCGTGCTCGGCGGCCACATAATGGGGCGTCAACACGACGCACGACGACAGCAACGACCGCCTACGAAGAAGCCAAAAAACATGACTCAAAAAGGAACCTTTAGTGAAGTCATCAAAACAAATATTAGTGACACCGCAGCAGATAAGCCAGCACCCCAGAAATGGGTAGAAGTGGGAAAAAAGAAGAGGCCCATGGAGAAGAGAATTAGGTCGAAACCAGACGCTATAATTCTAACAAAAAAGGACGGAGCTTCGTATGCAGACATCCTTCGTAAAATTAAAGATGACAGTGGCCTCGAGGAACTGGGCTCAAACGTGACCTACATCAGGAAAACTCTCAAAGGAGACCTGCTCATTGAGCTAAAAAGCCAAGGAGGCAAAAAAGCTGAAACTTTTCAGAGCGCCCTAGAGGGAGTGGTTGGCGAGATGGCAGTAGTACAACCAAAAACACACAATGTCACTATAATGTGCAAAGATCTGGATGAGACAACTACTCCAGAAGAAATTTGTTTTGCATTACAAAAAGAGTGTGGAATACAAAACATAGGGCCAGCAAATGTTAAAAATATGAGGAAAACAAGAAGCGGCACTCAAATAGCCCTTATATCCCTGCGTGCCCAAGAAGCCAAGACTGCCCTTAAAGTTGGCAAAGTAAAGATTGGGTGGTCGATCTGTCGCCTCCGGGAGTACTCCCCTGTTTCCCGTTGTTACAGATGCTTCTATCCAGGCCACATGGCGCGTAAATGTTGCAGTCTGATCGACAGGTCCTCTCTTTGCACACGTTGTGGAAGCGCGGGACATATTGCAAAAGCATGCACTTACACACCAAGTTGCATGCTTTGCAAAGGAGAACATTCGGTTCTAAGTACGATCTGTCTCAATTACGTCGAGTTGCTAAAGACAATGGAGAAATGAGAATATTGCAGCTGAACCTAAACCACAGCGAAGCAGCACAAGCACTGCTGCAACAAACCGTAATAGAAAGCAACATTGATGTCGCCTTACTGAGTGAGCAATATTCCCAACGCTCGGAAAGCACTTGGATTACAGACAGAAGTGGCAAAGCAGCAATATGGTCCTGCAATGGACAAACATTCACATCTTGCTGCAGAGAAGCAAAAAATGGCTTTACATGGGCGCAAATTAAGGGAATTTATTACGTAAGCTGCTATGCTCGTCCCAGTGCGTCCGTTAGAGAATTTGAAGACTTCCTCCTGGAATTGTCATTAGAAAGCAGAGGAAAATCACCGATAATAATGGCAGGCGATTTTAACGCATGGTCTACTGCCTGGGGAAGCAGAAGTTCAAACCACCGTGGGCGCCTAGTTTTAGAATTCCTGAGCCAAACCAACCTCACAATAATGAACAGTGGCACAAAAAATACTTACCAAAAAGGAAATAAGGGTTCTGTAATAGACCTGATGTTTGCAAATGACGCACTAAGCAGACACATTAAGTGGAAGGTGTCAGACATGTTCACAAATAGTGATCATATGGCAATCTTCGCAGAAGTTTTATTCTCGCGAGACCAGGAACCCCCACGCAGTAACACTACACATAATCGAAGCTGGAAGCAAACAGGTTTTGACACTGACTTTATTGAGACAGTCTGGAGTGCAGCAATAGCACCAGGCGAAGACGCCACCCACATAGTATCCGCTGTGCAAAAGGAACTAGTTGCAGCATGCGACGCAACTATGCGCAGGACGAGATACAATAACAATCGAAAGCCGGTATACTGGTGGAAAGAAGAAATTGCTACGCTGAGAAAGTTATGTCACTCAGCCCGACGTCGCCTTCAACGGAATCAAAGTGGCGAAAACGAAAACCGTCTCAAAGAAGCTTTTAAAAACCATAAGAAGCATCCGCAGCAAGAGAAACTGCTTTGAAAAGATCTTTAAAGTAGCGAATATAGACCCCTGGGGGACTGCTTATAAAATCTGTATGTCCAAATTCAAAAACAAGCGGCAGCAACCCCAATGCGCTCCGTTCATGAAGAAAATCGTCGAGGCATTATTTCCGACGCACGAACCGATTACTAACGCTGAACAACGAAACGAAGCTGCTGAATCACCCCCACTGGTCACAGAAGAAGAACTATTGGCCATAGCCAAAAAAATCAAAAACAACAAAGCGCCTGGTATCGACGGAATACCAAACAGAGCTCTAAAGGTAGTCATAATTTCGAAGCCCACTCTTTTTGCAAAAATGTACAATGCATGCATAAAAGAAGGGATGTTCCCCGATCCCTGGAAAGTCCAGCGTCTGGTCTTAATCCCAAAACCCAAAAAACCACCAGTTGAACCTTCTTCGTATCGACCACTGTGTATGCTCGACATAATGGGCAAAGTGTACGAAAGCATAATAAGAAACCGCTTGGAGATTGCAATCCAGGAAGCCGGCAGACTATCAGAAAGACAATACGGCTTCAGAAAACAGAGGTCTACTATCGATGCACTGAAAGAAGTTGTCGACACTGCGAAAAGAGCAGTAAGTGGCAAAAGATGGAAAGGTGGTACAAAAGAATATTGTGCGCTGATCACCCTGGATGTGAAAAATGCATTCAACTCTGCCAAATGGGAAAATATATTCGAAGCCCTATATGGAATACGCGCCCCTCAGTACCTCATAAAAATCGTTAGGAGTTATTTTAAAAATAGAAAGCTGATCTACGACACCACCGAAGGCATAAAGAACTACCCTATTACAAGCGGAGTACCACAAGGATCTGTTTTAGGACCTCTCTTATGGAATCTAGTTTATGATGGGGTGCTAAGAATTCCACAGCCTAAAAACGTTAAGCTAATCGCATACGCAGACGACCTTATAGTGGTAGCAGTAGGTAAACAACTTGATGACCTACAAAATAAATGTAATGAATGTATAAATGGTCTACGCCAATGGTTTTCTTCCAAGAGTTTGGAACTGGCTGAGCACAAAACAGAGGTATTGCTCATAAGCACCAAGAAAATCGAGGAAAAAATAACTCTCACTATAGGAGAGTGCGTAATTACTTCACAAACACAGTTGAAGTATTTAGGGGTAACATTGGACTCCAAACTCAAATTCAAGCAGCACTTGGCAAACATAGCAAATAAAGCAAATAAAATTTATAACGCCTTATCAAGAATGATGGTAAATAGAGGCTGTGTGCGCTCCAGCCGCCGAGTTCTAATCGCAAAATCTATGAGCTCAGTTATGCTATATGCAGCTCCAGTATGGATACAGGCACTAAACATAAAAGCGTATGCCAAACCAATAAATGCGGTGCATAGACTCTCAGCAATAAGAGTAATAAGTGCTTTCCGAACTATTTCCAGCGAAGCATCTGAAGTACTAGCTGGTATGCCGCCCACAGACATCCAGGGTGACGAGTTCACGAGATTATATGAGCTATCAATGCCAATCACTGAAATCCAAAAGAGAGAAGAGAGAAAAAAGAGCGTAACTATATGGCAGCAACGGTGGCAAACCTCTACTAAAGGACGGTGGACCCACAGACTTATACCTGACATCGATACGTGGATAAGTAGACAACATGGGGACCTGGATTTCCCCCTGACCCAAATATTAAGCGGGCATGGGTGCTTCAGAGGCTATCTACATAAATTTCAAAACGACGTCAGTCCGTACTGTTCGATGTGCACGGAGTCAATAGAAGACTCTGAGCACGTGTTCTTCCATTGTCCTCGGTTTCTAACCATAAGGGGAAAGCTAGAAACAGCACTAGGTTGTAGTTTAACGGTGGAAAGTTTGACTGCACTTATGTGTCAGTCCTCTGAGAAGTGGAAAGCTGTTCACGAAGCGGCTACTTCCATCATGACAATACTAAGACAGATACAGCAGAATAGGTGTCAGTCCGTCTGTGTTATAGAGAAGACGTAAAATGTCCTGTCAATCCCATGAAGTAATACCTTATCTGGTGGTTCCGTGGGAGAGTCCTGAGTTGGGAGTAGGTTAGGTTTAGCGGATTAAAGTTCCGCACTCCGGCTTTCGATGCTTCCTCCTACTAAAAAAACAAAAAAAAAAAAAACCTCGACATCACCACACTCCACATCAACACCACCCCACTCGCGAGAGCGCAGGATCCACACACTCAAACACACACCACACCACTCCACTGAAAAAGGGTCCGCTTTTACACAAGTCAGCTTATTCGACCGCTTTCGAAAGCACGTCGCTTTCCGCCACCGCTACGCAGCGTATTCAAGTGAATTATATTCAGTGAAGTTTTAATGTAAAACCAAAAAAAAAAAAAAAGAAACCCCACAAATCAAGTGTTAATGCAATTTAGAACAAATACAAGTCGGTGGTCAATTATATTGTTAAAGCCAAAATCCCGAGAATTTTTATTTTTAAACTACATAAGGCTAACAAGTGGTAAGTGGAGCGGGAAAACATTAAAACAAACCAAAATGGAAAAAGTTTAAAATAAGTACTTAAGTGTACATTTTACAAAAAACGAAAATAGTATAAATTTCTATACAAAACGAAACAAAATTGCAAAAAGTTTAAAATAAATACTAAAATATACATTTTACAAGAAAAGAAAGTGCGAAAATAGTACCAAAATCTATAAAGAAAAAAAACGAAAGCTACAGTGAAAAATCAGAAAAATTCAGAAAATTTTTTGGTGAAAATCAAACCCAAATTTATAAAAAATCACATGAAAAATGTTTAGTGAAAATAAAGCGTTTTACAAAAAGCATTAAAATCTTAAAGGAAAAGAAAAGTGAAATAAGTGCTAAAAGCGATAAAAAATTTACAAAAAGTTGTAAGTCGTGCTAAAAAGTGATTGTGTCACGTATCACAAAAAAAAGTACTGTATACATATATATATATACAGTTTCAAAAAAAAAAAAAAAACAGTACAATAATACTGCTTAATATAAAACAAAATTGTTTGCTGTAAAAAGTACAGTTTCGACAAAGCTAAAATTTACAGCTTGCAACACGCGTTAAAACAGTAACAACGGAACTTGCGGTATATACATATATATATAAAGCACAGTTTCGAAAAATTTTTTTCACAACCGTTTTGTGAAAAAAGCGAGTTAAAAACAAATATTTTTGCGGAACCAACGAAACCAATTCACATTAAAAAAAAAAATAATAATAATAACATGCGAAAAATATTAAAAAGAAAAAGAATTGAAATATTATTAATGTGTTACAAAACATATACATATGTATATATTGGGGAAAAAAATAAAACAAATGAAATAAAACAAAAAAGAAAAAAAAAATTATGAAAAAGAGTTAAAATATTTTTTTTTTGTAAAAATTAAACAAATTGACAGGTAATGCAAAAAAAAAAATCTCTAAAACATAAAAGTATATACAGCTACGGACAATCGAATTTAATCATCAAAATAAATCAAAACAGGAAAAGAATACTGGTTATTGTGAAAATATTGAAAACAGAAAAAAATATGTATGTGCAGAAGCTAATAAAAATAAAAAGCTAAAGAAAAATTTCCAAAAGCAAAGACTTTATATACAGTTTCGCGAAAAAATAATAAGGACAGCGGCCTAGAACTAACTAAGTTCATGTGTATGCAGAAATAGAAACAAAATTCTAATAAAAAAGTTTCTAGAACGTTTAAAATTTTCTAAATAAAAGGAGAATACATCTTTATTTTTACGCAACTGGTCCAAAAAAAATACTCCGCGGACCACATCTTCAAACCACAACTAAAACGATTTATTACTACTACAACTACTACAACAATGGATAATCTAAACCAAACCATCGCCGAGCTGGAGAGGGTTATGGCAAAGCAAGAAGAATTGCTACAAACCCAACAACAAGAAATGCAACAACAACATGCTCAACATCTACTACAACTACAAATGAACCAACAACCACAATTCTACAGATTTCACATGTCACCAAGGGACATCATGGACCAATTTCGATGAATGAAGCCACTAGACGACCATCACAATCCAAATGCGTTTATTAAAGCGGTCGAAACCAACATTTCTCTCTGCGGCACAGACCAGGAACTCATCCAACATTGTATCAACATTATAGCAAACGAAAAAATACTGGGTATCGCTGGAAAAAGAACGAGAGAGCTGGAAGACAACTCATCGTGGGAAGCGATTAAGGCCAAAATTCTTCAAGGATCTCGTCCAAGAAAGACATACCCAGGAGTTTTCAATTTTTGTAGGACGGTCAAAGTAAGTAATCTTAATGAATAATTAAGAATTTTCGAAAAATGTAAGGCAGACATAAATGAAATATACATATTTGACCCTTTAAAACCGGGCATTTATGTAGGAGACGTACACGGACGGACAACTCGAAGCGGACAGACATATTAATATTAATATGTTATTATATATAATATCACTTACTTACATTTTTCTAACTAAACATCTAGTACTAACATTTTAACTTAAACTACATAATACGAAAGAATGCAACCATGCTATAGTAGCAATAGAAAATACCAACCTGACGAATATACGATACGCGTACCCGACAACGGACAAACGGGACAGTTGCTTTTTGAATGTTAATAAAGACACATCTATTATATAATAAATCACCAATTCTTAATATTTCCCACAAATTTTGGGGGCTCAACCGCGAATGAACATTGGAGCTAAATAAGACGAATGTAGTTGGAAGTGAAGATATTCGTATATACATATTTGTGCTGCGTTTAAGTAAATTTCGTTATTATAAATAAATAGCAACTCGAAGTGTGTTGAGTGTGACTGGTGAATACATATATACGTATTCGAAAAACTTAAATACTTGTGATGTATTTGGGTTGGCGTTTAAAACATTAACAAACATTTCTCGGTGAATATTTAAATCAAAAAAGGGTTGAAACTGTTATGCGATTGTGCATATTATTGTGTGAATCAAGCAGAGAAGCACTATTGTCGGTAAAGTGAAGAGGAAGTAAGACACAGTCGGTAGAACGAAGCACAAAGAGTCGCGTGATCGAGAGCAGTAAAAGCCATTAAGCTATATTCTGCAACAGAAGTGAAGTGTAATGACATACTTGTATACGGCGAAGCAGTACAAGCAGAGAATATAAATCAGCGAACAACAAGAAGTGTGTGCCAACAATAAGTCATCATAACATCAAATGATAAGTAAAAGAACCAAACACTACAATTAACATTCCAATACAAGTCTATATAGAAGAAGCCAGAAAGAGAAGAGGTTGGAGAAGAGCAGTTATTGACATCAGAATTCAGTAATAATAAGGTTAATAATATTAAAAAAGAGCAGCAATAGTAGCTTACACCAAATGAAAACACAATTTTATAAGAAAATTTTTTAACTAACTAAGTGAGAAAAAATATAAGTAAATGAATTTGAAGAAGTAAAGTAACTACAATAAACATATAACACAAAATACAAAACAAAAGAAAAAATAATAATAGTTAATTAAAGAATTGCAAATGTAAACAAAAATGCGAATAAGTAATGAATAATAAAATCGCAATTAATTATTATTATAAGTAATGTTTAAGCCGCAAATCAATTGTTCAAACCATTTTTGTTACAGATACTTCAATTGTTAACAAAAATATTACGTAATACTATTTATATTGTAAAATTGAAGTACAACTACATTTACTTCCTTTTTGTATGAAATATTAATTAATTTTTAAATACTTACTTTTTATATTACGTATAAATTATATTAATATACTATATATACATTTAATTACATTATACCTAATTTTAAATATTGATAATATTCATAGTTGTAAAATATTGTAAGACCATGGACGTACAAACGATTTTAGGTATGACAGTAGAGACGTTGAGGGAACATCTAAGAAGGGTTGGGTTAAGTATTCAAGGACGGAAAATTTTACTTAGAGACAGACTTCTAAGACATCAGAATCTCGTACAGAGCGATGAAGAAGATAGTGAGGTGGAATCCGCGTATGAGGAAGCAGTTACGCAACGAGCTGTTGCAATCAGTAACAACTTCACGCTCAGAGACATTCAAGACAGTTAACCTTCATTAACCGGTACAGACGCATTAAATTTTAATGACTGGGTTCATGAGTTTGAAGATAATGCCATTACATTAGGGTGGAATGAGCTACAAAAGTATATATATGCTAAACAATTGCTAAAAGGAGATGAATTCGGTATCAAATTATCTTCGTTAGGCATCCACAAAATGTTACAGAATCGATGTAAAAAGTATAATGAATCGTTTAAAGAGTACTTATATACTGTGATGGAAATAGCCAAACCCATTAACTTAGATGATGCTAGTTTAATAAGATATTTTATAGAGGGAATTCCTAACTCGAAAGCTAACAAAACAATCTTGTATCAGGCAAAGACTATTAAAGATTTGAAAGAAAACCTTAAAATTTATGAAAAGGTGCATGGTTCACGGCAGTCTTTAAACAAGCCAAGCTGTGCACAGAATTCAACAAAAAATTCACCTTTTCAAAACAATAACAACGTAAAGAAATGTTACAAATGCTCAGCTACTACACCTCTCGCAAAAGATTGTGGTAATACAGGCAAACAGTTTAAGTGTTTCAAATGCGGGAAAATAGGTCACAGGAGTTTTGAGTGTAAAGAAGATGCTGGGAAACACATAAAGGTAAAGAATAATTCTTTCAACAGCTTGTCCGATGTACCATGGTACATAGATAGCGGTTTAATTTATAAACAAATTTTGATAGGCGACATTAGTGTTAGCGGTATGGTTGACACGGGAGCTGATTTTTACTAAGATACGATACGTTTGCAAAGTTAAAGTTGTGGATACTGAGTGGAGTGAAAAAAAGATTAACAGGAATCAAAGACACTGAATTAACTAAAATAGGTAGCGCAACTAGAGAAATAAAGATTGATAGTCTCAAAATAGAAGCAACATTCCACATAGTCAGGTGTAATGATTTGCGTTACCAAGCCGTTTTAGGAAATGATATTTTGAAAGTAGCAGATTTAGAGGTTTCAGAAGGTTCGGCTACGTTTAAGAAAAAGCAAAATGATGAGCAAAATATAATGAAAGAGGAAGTTTTAAATGAAGAGGATAATACTCTATTTAATTTACTTCGCTTTGCCTTCAAAATGTCTTAACTGTTGAAAAGTCTGACATTTATTCAAATTTGTCTGATTTATCTGTGGAGAAAAATGCGCTTGTCACCGCAATGGTCAACCAATATTCTCCAGTTAAAATCTTCCAATCTCCGGTAGAAATTAAAATTATTTTGTCAGATGATATCCCCGTATATCAATCACCTCGTAGAGTTTCATATGCTGACCAACGCGTTATAGATGAACAGATTTCCAGTTGGTTGAAAGATGATATAATTTGTCAAAGTAATTCTGAATATGCATTGCCAATAGTTATTGTCTCGAAGAAAGATGGCACGAAGCGATTGTGTTGTGACTTTAGAAAACTGAATGAAAAAATTACACGTGATAATTTCCCTATGCCACTTATAGACGACGTTTTAGAAAAACTGCAGGGTTCAGCAGTTGTTCCAGTGGAGTTATAGTATACATCATTTGTTACATATAGTGGGCAGTATGAATTTAATTTCGTACCTTTTGGTATTTCAAATTCTCCTGCTGTGTTTTGTTGATACATTTTAGCAATTTTTAGAGATCTGGTTCAAAAGGGAATTATTGTAGTCTATATGGACAATATAATTATACCAGCACAAGATGAAAAGGAAGGAATAGATAAATTAAAGATAGTTTTTTCTAGAGCAGAAAATTATGGACTTAAAGTTAGGTGGCAAAAATGTCAATTTTTAATGAAAAAGATTACATTTCTTGGGTATGTAATAGAAGAAGGAGGTATAAAGCCTTCCGCAGATAAAGTAAAAGCTGTAAAAATGTTTCCAATACCTCGGGATAAGAAGTCTCTTCAAAGATTCTTAGGCCTCACATCGTACTTTAGACGGTTTATAGAAGGTTACGCTGTATGTAGTCGCAAGACCATTAAGCAATGACCAAAGCACCGATTTTGAAATTATATAATCCGAAGGCTGAAACGGAGATCCATACTGAGTCGCAAAACTAGACCCGAAGAGGAAAAGTATCACTCATCTGAGTTGGAAGTTCTCGCGATTATAGAAGCATTAAAAAAGTGGCGGATTTACGTAATCGATAAAATGTTTAAAATTGTAAGTGATTGCAATGCATTCGCATTAACAATGAAGAAGAAAGATGTACCACTCAGAGTTAGCAGATGGGCTATGTATCTCCAAGATTTCAACTATATAATCGAGCATAGGCCGGCGACGAAAATTAAACATGTTGATGCTCTAACCCGAATGACGGCAATGCTACTTGAAGATTCTTTAAAATTTCGTTTAAAAGAAGCTCAACAAAGTGATGACTTGTTAAGGGCAACATCAACAATTTTAGACAACAATCCTTATGAAGACTTTTACAAAAAAAATGGTATAGTACACAAAGATGCTAACAAAGAGTTGGTAGTAGTTCCGCAAGCAATGGAAGAAGAAATTATTCGAACTGCACATTGTCAAGGGCATTGGTCAACAAGAAAGACACAGGATTATGTTGAAAAATCATTCTATATACCACAAATAGGACCTAAAGTTGCGAAAGTTATAAAAAGTTGTATCGAATGCATTATAGGGGAAGCAAAATCGGGGAAAAGAGAAGGTTTACTTTCTCCCATAGATAAAGATGATAAACCGTTAATGACATATCATTTGGACCACTTAGGCCCAATGGAAACGACACATAAAAAATACAATCATTTGTTTGATGTAGTTGACGCATTTAGCAAGTTTGTATGGCTTTACCCAAGAGCACAGACGCAACATCCGTAATAGAACGTTTAGAAAAACAAGCATCGATATTTGGTAATCCCCAAAGAATAATAACCGACAGAGGTACGGCTTTCACAGCCAAAAGTTTTGAAGAATATTGTAGCAAGGAAGGCATTCAGCATCTTCTAATTACAACAGGTGTTCCACGGGGAAATGGTCAAGTAGAACGAATAAATCGCATCGTTATATCACTTTTGACTAAATTATGTCACAATAATTCCGAAAATTGGTCCAAACACGTAGATAGAGTCCAGCGTTTAATAAGTAACACATAACCGAGAAGTACAAGTGTAGCTCCATTCAAAATAATAACAGGCTTAGACATGCGCATACCTGAAGACATAGGATTTAGAAGACTATTAGATGAAGCATTGTTAAAAGAATTAGAAGCCGAACGCGAAAGTGTGAGGAATAAAGCTAAAGAAAATATATCAAAGATTCAGGAAGAAAATAGGCGAACTTTTAATTCGAAACGTAAGCAGGAAACAGAATACAAAATAGGCGATTTAGTAGCCATTAAGTGGACGCAGTTTGGACCAGGTCTAAAAATTAAAGTAAAATTTCTCGGTCCATATTTCGTTAAGAAAGAACTAGGACACGGAAGATATGACGTTGAAAAAGTAGGCGACCACGAAGGTCCTCATAAAACCACAACGATAGCTGACTTTATGAAATCATGGACTCCTTCGTTCGGGTCGAACGACAGTTCAGGACGGCCGAATGTGAGAGACGTACACGGACGGACAACTCGAAGCGGACAGACATATTAATATTAATATATTATTATATATAATATCACTTACTTACATTTTTCTAACTAAACATCTAGTACTTACATTTTAACTTAAACTACATAATACGAAAGAATGCAACCATGCTATAGTAGTAATAGAAAATACCAACCTGACGAATATACGATACGCGTACCCGACAACGGACAAACGGGACAGTTGCTTTTTGAATGTTAATAAAGACAAATCTATTATATAATAAATCACCAATTCTTATTATTTCCTACATTTATAAACCTGAAAATGTAGATAGGTTCTTGTTGATATAATGTTAGAGAAAATCGATGGGCCTATAAGGGCACATATAACCGATACGGAAAGATTAGATGATATAATCGTAAAATATTCAAAGTTAAAACTGCTTCAGGATAAAAGAGCTATAGATTATAGACGTCGAAAATATGTCGATAAAAACAAAGCAAATTACGAAGGTTTCAATAAAAATTATAGATCTTACGAAAATAATAAAATTTCAGGCAATATACAAACCAAACCTACAAACGACAATAGACAACAAAGCGGGAACAATAACAATTACATATGTAATACAAATTTTAATCGTAACAATTACAACAATCGGAAAAATTACGATTACGGGTATAACAACTCTACAAATAAAATACAACCAAATTTTCCGAGACAAACTAAAAGCTCTCTTGCGTCAATTACAATCCGAGTACAAGCCGTTTGTCCAATAATTCAAATTTGATGGAAATTAGCAATGGTAAAGAAAAAGAAGTAAATTTTTTAACACCGCCTCAAACCCTCAACTCCCCATTGTAACAGAAACAATAGGAAATCACAGAATTAAATGCCTAATAGACACAAGTTCAACAACTAGCATTATAAAACCAAACGCTCTATTCGAAAGTTTTCAGAAGGAAAAACTTTCCAAACCGTTATGCTATGGAACTATCAACGGAATTAATGAAATAAAATATAAAATTGTAACACCTTTTCCGGAAGAATTTAACGTCTTAGGTACTTTATCATGGAAAGTAATAGATTTCAACAGCAACAAATACGAAGCTATTATAGGACAAAATTTTCTTATTCCTTTTAAAGCTAAAATTATTGTAGAAAATACATTTATTAATATATTAGGAAATATAATTTATTTTGATCAACGAATTCCTTATGAAAAAACGGAAATTTGCGCACTCGAATTCAGTGATATGAAAAACTTAAACTTGAATCATTTAAATATCGAAGAAAGCCAATCGATAAAAGATCTGTTACAAGAATTTAACGATTTATTTTTCAAAGAAGGAGATAAACTTTCTTTTACGCATGAAATCAAACATCAAATTATTACAACAAACGATAGACCCATTTGTTCGAAAATTTATAGGTATCCACAAGTTCACGAATTAGAAATACAAAAGCAATTAAAAGAAATGTTAGAACATAATATAATTAGAAAAAGCAGTTCCGCTTACAACAGCCCTTTGTGGATAGTCCCCAAAAAAAGCGGATGAAGACGGAAATAAAAAATTGCGTATCGTCGTCGATTACAGGAGATTAAACGAAATTACTTTTAGCGATAAATTCCCGAAACCTAATATCGATGGTATCATGGATAAACTAGGAAGAGCACAATATTCTTCCTCTATCGATCTCGCGAAAGGATTTCATCAAATACTGGTAGATGAAAACGGTAGGAAGAAAACAGCGTTTTCTACTCCGTTAGGACATTATGAATTCTTAAGAATGCCATTCGGTCTTAAAAATGCTCCATCGACATTCCAACGTCTTATGAACTCAGTACTTCGAGATCTTATAAACAAGATATGCGTTGTATACTTAGACGACAGTTTGATTTTTAGTACTTCTTTGTCAGAACATATAAATAATATGCGGAAAATTTTTACAAAACTAAAACAAGCAAAATTGAAAGTACGTTTAGAAAAATGCAGTTTTTTAAAGAAATAAACAGACTTTCTAGGCCATATACTAACTCCTGAAGGAATAAAACCAAATCCAAATAAAGTTGAATTTATCCAAAAACTAAAATCACCAATTTTTCAAAAGCAAAAAAAATCTTTCTTAGGCATTTCCGGTTTCTATAGAAAATTTATAAAAGACTATTCTAAAATAGCTTATCCTATGGTCGCATATCTGAAAAAAGATGCAATAATTAACGTTAATAACCCAAGTTATATAACCGCTTTCGAAAACTTAAAAAATATTATTACAAATCCCCCCATTTTAAGGTATCCAATTTTTACAAAAAGATTTAAATTAACTACAGACGCTAGCAACTTTGCTATTGGTGCAGTTCTCACACAAGACGATCACCCAATTTCATATGCTTGACGCACATTAAATACTCACGAGAAAAACTACTCAACCATCGAAAAGGAACTATTAGCGATAGTGTGGTCAGTAAAATACTACAGACCCTATTTATATGGAAGAGAATTCGATCGAAAAACAGATCATCAACCACTTAAATGGCTACAGAAGAAAAATTCTGGTAAGGATATAAATCCAAGACTTCAACGTTGGCTAGTACAATTAGGAGAGTACGATGCAAAAATCTATTATATAACCGGTAAAGAAAATAAAATAGCAGATCTTCTAAGTCGAACTAACAGTGATGAAATAAACATGGTGAATTCCGAAAATTTGGGACTGAGTCTTAACAAAATGTTGCAAATAAAAGATTTAAGCGCTGGTGAACAAAAAGACCAAACAGTGCTTTCAATAGAAGTCCAAACTAGCCATTCTCATGAAGAAAATCTCTGTAATCACTTTAACATTCTCAGTAAAGTCTTAAATCGTTTCAAACAGCAATTAATTTTAGTTGAAACAAAAGAAAAAGAAGTAGGAAACATTTTCAAAAACAAACGCATTTTTATCGATATAAGAGATATTAACTCTCACAACGTCATTAATATTGTAAATAAACATTTTAAAAAAGAAAAGATTGCTATATATTTTGAACTTAATGAAAAAAAACGTAATGAAGTGGACCAAATACTTTTGAATTCTTTCGCAAAAAATCATAATATTTCTTTTGTAAATTGTACTAACTTTGCCAAAGACATCGAAGATGAATACGAACTAAAGAGACAAATATCGTTTTTCCATAAAATCGAAGTAGGACATTCAGGCATTATTCCAACTTACGAGGGAATGAAGCATAAAGTATATCATCCAGAACTAAAAATTAAAATCCATGAAATAATAAATAATTGCGACATATGTAATGGTGGAAAATATGATAGAAATCCGATTCTAGCTAAATTTCAAATTACCGAAACACCACATACAGTTAATGAAATTGTTCTTATAGATACTTATGTTAACAGTAAACAGTCATTTTTAATATTTATCGATAAATTTTCAAAACATGTCATTTCTTTGCATTTACCTGATAGAAATAGTCAAACGATCATAAATAAAATTAACGAATTTTTGTCAATTAAAGGCCATAAAAAAAGTTTGTTTTCGATAATGAATTTAATTCAAAACCAATCCGGGAATTTTTAAATAGAGAAAATATAGAATTTCATGCCACTAAACCACATAGCCATACCGGAAATTCATATCCATAAATTTAGAAGAAAAAGTTCCAATTAGCATTCAAATGTGTAAAGCCGTAAAACTTTATAACAATTCATTTCATACCACAATAAAAGCTACTCCTTTAGATGTTCAAAACAACAAAGTTAACCATAACATAATTAAAAATCAGTCAGAAGAAGCAAAATTGAAGAACATTTCTAAACATAACACAAGAAAGGAAAATTACTTAGAAAAAAGGAGAGAAGGTTTTATTCGAAATTACAAAAGCGTTAGACACAAAGAAGAATCAAAATGTATTAAAAGAAATCTAGAAAACATACATACCTCAAATATTAAACGTCCTTTTAAATTTGCAAACGACAACAATGACAATAGAAACTCTAACGACAATTAACCCATTTTGAAACACAAATCTATCCCCTTCAGTGTAATGCACAATATACTTGCATATCCTTTAAAAGAAAAAAAAAAACAAAATATATCCTATTTTTGAATTCCGAATATATGTACATAACCTATATTCCCATCGATCGTCTCAATTTTAATAAATATATGTATACTTACCATTGTTGAAAATAAAATTGTAAAAATGTAAGCCTATCATAATTTGTATATATTTTATTAAATAAAACAACGTTTCTTTTGTTTAAGCACTATACATAGATATGCTAAGCTATTAAAATCATATTTAAACAACTCCAAATTAAAAATGTTTACAAATTACACATTTATAAAAAAAACTACTGAATTAATTAAAATTTAATAAAATTATTATATATTTTTGTAATGAGATCCAGGAGAATCTCAACTCAAAGGGTGGAGGAGTTACATTCCGATACTCTAGATATGCTGTAATAACATATATGCATATAGTAAATGCTTAATGTCGTACTAACATAGAATTGGGTTCCACATTAGGCTTAGTTGTGTAATAAGAGAGTGAGTGCATTTCGGGTATGCTAACGCCAACTCAACTAAAAACATAAATATATATATATGTATACATGTATATATATAAAATATATGTATACATAAATATATATAAACAAGCTAATATGGAACCATAAAACAGTTAATCCTAATATTAGAAGAGAACTAATAAGGAATGTTAGTACAGTTAGCATTAGGATAAGTGGTAAGAACACTAATAAAAATGTAAAGTTAGTCAGTCTTAAGATTCACTTTAATAAATAAGGTTGTGTGAAAAAAGGGCCGAAGCTCTTTTTTATTTTTTCTTAAACCATAACTCGCGCGAAACCTAAACACAAAATATAAAGTAACAAATTAAACGGGCGCGAATCTAAAACAATATTAAATAAACAACAAACGCTAAAACCAAAGACAACTAACTGCAAGCAGAGAGAAGGAGTTGACATCAGAGGCTCGAATAAACGCATACAGATATACGCATAAACAACAACACACACAAGAAACCAAGCAGCTGGAAGAAGGAAAGAGGAATTGGAAGAACACGAGCAGGCATGCTATACACAGGAATATACCCTACAAAACCAAAGTGAGCGTATTCAGTTCTTTTAATATAATTTTACTATGCATATACATATGTATGTAAAAATTTCTGATTCGTGTATATATACTTGTATAATTCTATAACGCTACTTTAATAGGTTAACAAACATTTCTAATTTAACGAAGTATGGTTAGATATATGTACCTCTTCTGTTGAAAAAGAAAAACAGTAAGTAGGATAAACATAAGCAAAATACAATATTAAAACACAAGTAGCAATATCAACAAACAAAACTAAATGCAAACATACATATGTACATATGTATATGCCTCTTGGCACATAATATATAAAGTAAATACATACAAACATACATAATAAATACATTTCCTAACATTTCATCTTAAAATACATATACATAGCGCATATGTAAGCGCTAAAAAAGGAAAATACCCTTTTCTTCATTCCGTTTTCTCGCTTTCTCACCTTTGCGAAAAAATAAAATCCAAGTACAAGTATACACAAACATACGGCATTCAATCTACCAAATAAATTTCCAAACAGAAACGAAATAAATATATTAACAAAGTATACGGGAGTATACAGGCACATTACCCAATTCGCTTTCGCGTTCTTTTCCCAGTACAAACATACATATAAATTATTGCCGGTTAAATGAAAACGGCTTAAAAAAATTTTGTTTTTGGTCAAAAATGACCTTTTATTATCAAATGTTCAGTTACGACTGAATTTACAATTTTGATTATCACTTATTTATAACTTAAAAATTACTTATGCTAGCATTATTGAAATTACTTATACCGGATGTTGGTTGCAATTGTTGGTCAGCATTAATTCCTACTGCGCGTGCCGGATGTTGATTTGTGAATTGCTTATCTAGCATTATCGCAGTTAACTTTAGTGTTGCTAACTCCTCCGCCATCAAAAACGAACGTCCTCGTTTGTTTAAACTATTAGGGTTATAGGCACTTTTGAAGTGGGAGTTTCCGATGTGTTTTCTTTATTATTGGCCACATTCACGTTTACATTGTAGCTCGATGGTTCTATTAGTTTTGTTTTACAATTCTTCTTTATGATTGATGCAGTGCCTATTGTTGCTGACTGATCAGGCAAATAACTACTAATGAAAAATTTGTTATTAGAGCTGCTGTGTGGGTTGTCTGCAGTGTTTGTAAATGATTGGTGTTATTTATGTGGAATTCCTTCATCATCTCAAGGCTGAGAATTTCTTCTTCTTTGTTCGAAGGGATATTTGACTGTAGGATTGCGGGTAATGGTTTGCTAGTTAATATTTAATTAAAAGAGTGTTTTTAGTTGTCGATTAAAACTGTGGAATTACGATATTGAACGGCGTATGATCCCACATCATTTATTTTTTGGTTATCGATTTCAATTGTGCCATTATACTGGTTTAATAATATGATGCCAGGGAAGATGTTTTCTATCGATGGGATGTGCTGGTTATTTATTTGAGTGCATTCTGCTGGTTCGCTTCTGAGTAGTTGCGGGACACAAGTAGTATTACTAATATCTATCATATTCTTATAGTTACAAATTCTTATATGATTATTCTCATTACATTTTGTTTTTATTCCAAATATCTCATGTTTACTACAGGTTACGATATCCTCATAGGGAATTTTATTAATATATTTATTTTCTTTATGGGTTTGATAACAATTGAATCACAAATTTCTTCGTTTATTAATGGTATTCCTATCATATAAAATAACATTGTTTCATTTGAGGCTACGTGAAGTTATTTTTTATAAAAATAGATTTTGCTAATGCTAATTCTTCATTTGATAAAATATACGAATTGACGATTCCGGCTTTAGCCCAATGAATCGCATAATCAATATTAATAATTTCTTCTTTTACAATCTTTAATTTATATTTTAATTCTATAGCGAAATTGCGTTGTACATCTCCATTAGATTGTACCGCTTTTAAAATCTTATTCGATACTCTCGTAATATTGTTTATCCTATTAAAAACTATTTTATTTATTACTACTTGATTATTATTATTGTTTATTATATTATTTATTTGATTATCGAAAATTACTAAGTCATCATGATCGGGATTTCCCGCGATCCATTTCCAAACTTTTCCTATTATTTCTATAGATTTTTTAAATCTTTTGGGTCGGAGTCTATTTAGGTAAGTTTGTGTAAGGGTTAATTCATTTATCAGGATGGGTAGAAAGGGATTTTCTGATGTTATCTTTGTTTTAATAGTGTTGTCCATTTCGTCGAGTGTCATTTGAAATGCGTCGAGGTCTACTTTGTGTATTATTCGGTAGGTTCCTGTTTGTATTCTTGTCAATCCTGTATCAAATGTTGCTAATTGTGAATTTGTATAGTCTCTTATTTTAAAGTCTGCGTACACTAGGTGCACAAAAAACCTGCAAAGTAAAAAGGGAAAAAATTACTATTGTCTGATGTTGCTTTTATGTACCGTTCGTCCTTTTTCAGTGATTACTACACTGGATTTGTCTTCCTTAACTGTTTCCTTTCTATATTTTGCTGTAAGTTTTGACCCTATTCGTTTGTTTATTCTGACATAAATTACATCTCCAGGATTATATATTTTCATAGGTTTCTGTGTTTTATTATGGGTTTCTAAATCTTTTGCCTGTCTTCTCCGAAGGGTTTCTATATTTTCCTGTCGTGCATTTTCATACTGCTCTGGGTCTATGGTAACACGTCTGCCAAAAAACGTCTCTGTAGGTCGTTTCCCTGTTGCGGAATGTGTGGTGTAGTTATATTCGTATGTATATCGGTCTAAGAGTTCTAGGAAAGAGCGGTGTGTGCGTTCCGTTTGAAGGCATCGCATAATTTCAGACAGGGTAGAGTGAAATCTTTCTACTTGTCCGTTAACTCTGCTTGTGTATGGGGGAGTTTTAAAAATTTTAATACCGAGTTGGTCTTTGCATGGAAGCTGAATTTAAAGATTTCTCGTTGTCGATAACTATTGTTTTGGGTATACGAAAAGCGAAAAGTATTTGTCGTAAAGGTTCTCTGATATCTTTTATTGATTTTGACTCTATTATTTTAACTTGAGCATATTTGGAGAATTTATCTACTGCTGTTAGAACTAATTTTTTTCCGCACTGTAAATATCTATATGCACAATTTCTCCAGGGTATTGAGGTATTGGGGTTTCTAATAGTTGTGGTTTATTAGGGTTGCGATCATACTTGTTTTCCTTGCAGACTCTACATTGTTTAATTATATTTTCTATTTTTGTTTTCATCTTTGGAAAGTAACATCTTTGTATTAGTTGTTTTTTATTTTCGTCTCTATTCCTATGTGCTCGCTTGTGTTCGTTTAATATCTCCTCGTTTTGTGCATCCTCGCTTGTTATGTCTTTTACTTCTGTTTGGGTGTAACGAATTTTATAATTACCAAAGTGAAGTGGGTAAATTTCTTTGATTTTCCCTATTATTTCTTCAGAGGTAAATATACTATTTATCACTGAGGGGTTAAGGTATCGTTTCAATAGTGAAGTTAAATTCTCTGTTGAAAAGTTGGGTTTGGTGATTATATGTCTATGGTAGGTCGGGAATGGTATTTTAAACTGGTAGCTGTCTTCCTCTGCTAACGAGATCCAAATTTGGTTTTTGAATGCGTTTATGGGTCCTTCTATTGCTGGAATTAGATTGTGTGATGAGCTTTCGTCGGAATGTGTAGCAACTGATAGGGAGTTTACTTCAAAAGGCCTGCAACTACATTGGATTTCCCATGTTTGTATTTTAATTCATAGTTGTATTCTTCAAGTATGGCTTTCCATCGCTTTAGTTTGGAGTTATTATTTTTATTACTGAGAGCGTATGTGAGTGGTTGGTGGTCTGTATGTATTACAACTTTTGCTGTACCGTATACATAGTTTCTAAATGAGTTCAGTGCCCATATAATTTCAGGCATTTCTTTTTCGTTGACTGCGTAATTTTCTTCGGCCTTGTTCAATGTTCTTGATATAAAATTTATTGGTTTGCCATTTTGCTCTAAAACGGCGCCTATGGCGTACTTTGAGGCGTCAGTAGTTAGGTCAAATTCTTTCTTGTAATCAGGATATTGTAAAATTACGTCTTTAGATGTCAGTGTGGATTTAATTTTGTTGAATGCAGATTTAGCTTCCTCATTTAGATTTATTTAGATTTTTTTCGATCTTCTTTTCGACATTCTTCCTTCCTCACCTCTAAGAAGGGATGTAAGTGGCTTGGCCAATTTGGCGTAATCCTTGATAAATCTTCTATAATATCCGGATAAGCCTAAGAATGATCGTAAGTCCTTGATCGTCTGGGGGTATGGTAAATTTAATATTGATTGTAATTTGGAAGGGTTTGTAGAAATTCCTTTGGAAGATACAACGAATCCTAGGAATTCGACTTGCTTTTTGAAGAATTCGCATTTATCGATTTGAACCTTCATGTTTGCTTTACTGAGAGTATCAAACATTGTGTCTATGTGTTCGGAGTGTGATTTTTCGTCTCTACTAAATATTATTATATCGTCTATGTATACACAGCATATTTTGCCTATGTATTGTCTTAATATGTCGTCAAGCGTCCGTTGAAATATGGCTGGGGCATTTTTCAAACCCAACGGAAGTCGTGTGAACTCGTATTTCCCATTGTTCACCGAAAATGCTGTTTTTCCACGTCAGATTCCTTAAGAGGAATTTGATGGAAACCGCTTTTTAAATCAATCACAGAGAAAATTCAGTTTTCTCCTAGTTGGGAGAGAACTTCATTTATTTCAGGTATTGGATACCTATCTGCAACTGTAACTGCGTTTAGTTTCCTGTAATCTATAACCATTCAATATTTGTTTCACCAGATGCGTGCTCTTTTTTAGGCACTACCCATACAGGTAAGTTATAGGGTGATCTTGATTGTCGTATGACACCGTCATCTAATAATTTATTTACTTGCTTTTCAACTTCCTGTTTAAGGCTACTATGATAAGGGTAGGACTTGGAGTATATAGGTGTGTCTGAATTTGTTCGAATTCCTGCAACTACTTTTGTTGTGTAGGTTAGTTTTTCGTCCGGTTCCGAAAATAGATTTCGGTGCTTTTGTACTAGTTGCCTAATTGCATGTGTTTCTACTGTACTCATATGTTCGTCGCGGATATGTATTAAGTTAACGTCCTGTACACTATATTGTCTCAGATAAATTCTTCTCATATTTGCTATTACCATGTAATTTTCTTTTGTGTGTATGATTGCTGAAAGTGCTTTTAAGCTATCGTTTCCTAATATGGCATGGAAAGTGGTGAGTGTTGGCAATAGAAAAAATTTTAATTTGCAATTTTCTAAATTGAAAAGATTTAGATATGTATGGAGAGTAATTTTTATTTTGTCGCCTACTGAGTTGGTTAGAAAAGGAGTATTGTTCGCTATTGCTTTTTCTACTAAGCTTGATTGTATGTAATTTTTATTGGATCCGGGGTCTACTAATATTTGTATTATGTCGCCGCTCTTCGTCCTGCACCTGAAATAAGGTAGCGAAGAGCTATTTAGCCTTAAAAATGTACGTCAGTGAGGTCGAGTTTTTCTTCAATTGTGTCCTTGTTTTTTGGCTCATTGTATGTTTGCTCATTGTAGTCGTATTGGTTATCGTAGTTGTATTGGTCATTGTAGTTGTATACGCTTTCGTTGTATTGGTCCTCTGGTGGTTCAGTAGAATTTATGTGAAAGTTTCTTTGCATTTTTTGCGGGGGGTTATTTATCATTGAAGCGTTTGATGGTCTTTTACCGAGTTCTTGGGGTTTTGGCCGGTTTGCGTAATTAACGGCTCTTGTCCTTATACTCTCATCCACGTCCATTGGTTGAGGTGGTTTAGGGGGTATAGGAGGAACAATGTTTTGCTGTGGACTATATAGATTCTAATATCGTTGACTAAATTGATTTGGATTCCGATTTGAATGTTGTTGCATGTTAGAGTGATTAAGGTTTAGTTGGTTGCTATGGTAGTATTGTGGGTTGTAATATGTCAAGGGGTTTGGGGTATAAGCTATTTCAGGATAGAATTTGGATGTGGTTTGAGGGTTTAATGGTTGATAATATCTGAGTTGGGTGTATTGCTGTCGTGGCTGTTGTTGACTTATGAGTTGTTGACGAGAAGTTGATAGTTTGATAGAGGTTTAGTTAGTAGCGTGAAAAGCTCTGAAGCTTTGGTTTTCTAATTTCAGACAAAGATGGAGGGCTTCGGGTAGGCTTTTTGGTTCTTTAATGCCAAGTAGCCGGGGAAGATCACCAGAAAATCCTCTTATAAAAGTATCGAGGGCTTTGGCGCGGTAATTCTCTGTTAACAAGTGGACTGCTTTTTCTCCTATCTCCATACATCCTATCTTGTTCAGAAGTAAAGATAAGTGTCCGTATACCTTTTGGTAAAATTCGTTAATTGTCATTCGTCCTTGTATGAGACATGTCATTTGGTACTCTAGAGTGCCTCTGTCTCGTTTGTCTGCGTAGTGAGTAGTCAAGCAGCGGGAGATTGCTGTCCAGTCTAGGGGGGTGTTGTAGGATTCTAAGGCTATATCTGCCTTTCCGACTATCTTATTTCTGATGACATTTAAAATGGCGAAATATTTAGGTGTCCCTTTTAAGGGTTCGTAGATTCTTAAAATGCGTTCAAGACTTTTTTTCCAGGAACTAAATTCTGAGGCATTTCCTGAAAATTCCCTTAGGGATCTCACAACGTCTGGAATCTTATCCATTTCATTCATGTTGTTTTGGAATTGTTCATCTATTGTTTGGTCCGTAATGACCGGGTTTATTTTATTATTAAGAATATTATGTACTACATTAGGTACACTTGCCTCTATTGCTAAAGTTTCCATGTTTTTTTATCATGTTCGCCAATTCTGGCGGAATTGTATTAGTAGGGCCTGACGGTGTTGTTGATGCAGCAGGAGGACTAATCCCGAGAACAGAGGGTCTAATTAGATTGTTTGGATTTGCCATCTTTAAATTTTTTTATTTTTTTCAAAATTTTATACCACTATTTAAGTTTGAATATTTATATTTTTTGTTATCCCTTACAGGAAGGGGGCTTTTTTACACTGGAGGGTCCGGTCAACTCCTGAGTTGACTACGGAATCGCAGAGTTAAGCAATATTATTTTCAGTTTAGTTTATGTTATTGGCTGTACAAGCCGTATTTTATTTTTTTGGTTATTTATATTTACTATAGCTAAAACGAGATTCTGTTTGGTTCTTGATTTATTAACATAAATGCATGACGTTTTTGATTAATATAAAAATCTCTTTCTTTTGATTTTCGCAAAACTAAGGCAATATCTACGTTTCTATTACAATTTTTCAATAGATTAATAATTTATTAAAATTTTCCTTTCACTTAATAATTTAACAACTTTTTTTCTTAAACTTTTTTCAATTATTAATTATATTTCTTATGCTACTTACACTATCTACAGCTTCATAATCCTTGTAACCGATGATCGTGTATTTCTCCTTTTTCCTTGTTGGTACTGAGGTACACCTTCTCACACTGTTTTTGTTACTGTAGGCTTTGTTGGCTGTAGGCTTTCGTTTCTAATCCTTGTTGGTGTCGTTGGAGCATTCAAGAAGTTTCTTCTGCTATCCTTTTCACACTCACTGTCTTTTTCGCGGCGTTTTTTTTTTCTATATTTTTTTTAACGGCACTTTTTAGACTTTTATGAACCGAACAAGCTTTTTTAAGATCGGGCGAAAATTATTGCCGGTTAAATGAAAACGGCTTAAAAAAATTTTGTTTTTGGTCAAAAATGACCTTTTATTATCAAATGTTCAGTTACGACTGAATTTACAATTTTGATTATCACTTATTTATAACTTAAAAATTACTTATGCTAGCATTATT
The DNA here is from genome assembly GCA_037783105.1 of Bactrocera zonata. Taxonomy (NCBI): domain Eukaryota; kingdom Metazoa; phylum Arthropoda; class Insecta; order Diptera; family Tephritidae; genus Bactrocera; species Bactrocera zonata. The sequence continues at coordinate 999,269 of JBAWJQ010004943.1, read as the reverse complement.
GAATTTACTTATACCGGATGTTGGTTGCAATTGTTGCCTTACCGTTGGTCAGCATTAATTCCTACTGTGCGTGCCGGATGTTGATTTGTGAATTGCTTATCCAGCATTATCGCAGTTAACTTTAGTGTTGCTAACTTATAACCTAACCGTATATGCAAACATACATCTTGTATTAAAATATAAAAGTTCAAAGTCCACATTTGCAATTATCCGGCAATACCTCTTGTTCTTTGGCAAACAAAAACAAGCAGGATTGTGGATAAAAAGCTAATTGATCTCTCTAACGAGCTCTTAATTGCTTACGAACAAATCATAACAAACAATTCGTGCATACTTATGTACAAACCATATTGATCTCTTCGACGAGCTCTCAATTGCACAAAACATAAGCAACTTCATACGCACATACAAACATACACATAAGTCAAAGTATTAGGGTGTACCTAAATGCAAAATATTCGGACATAAAATATTTTAATTAATAAAAAGTACGGTTTTTAATAGCAATTAACAACTCAAATATATTTTCGAACTAAAATATAAATAAATAATACTATTTTGAAAAAATGGTTAACAGCAACAATAATAATCATAATAAATACTTGTTTGTTGGGACTACTTTACTGTCGAAAAATCATAATCCATAATGCAAGAATATTTTTTAATCCTTTAAAATGCAAAACTTTAAATATTTCGAAACAAACAAGAATATGACTTATACCACTTTCAAAATCATGGCCACATATGTATATAACAACAATTAGATAAACATACATGTACTACTGTGCCCAAAAGCTGACATTTGAATTTAAACTGCGCGCGTCGAAGGATTTGGAGAATTATTTTTTTTTTTGGGTTGGTAGTACTTAGTACATTAATGTTTGATATACGTGTCGTTTTGTGAGCTGCTAAAATTGAGTTTTTCGTTTTTTGCGATGTCGAAATTTGTTGAGCAAAGAATTTGCATTAAATTTTGTTTACGGAATCAATTTTCTGCTGCGGGTACGTTGATGATGGTGCAGAAAGCCTATAGTGATGAGGCTATGTCCAAAAAAAATGTTTACAAGTAGTATAGTAAGTTCCAAGCCGGCCGTGAACGTGTCGAAGACGAAGAGCGTCCAGTGCGACCATCAACCTCAACCGACGAAACTCACGTTCAACAAATCAAAGATTTGGTGTTGAAAAACCGTCGATTAACAATTAGAGACCTTGTTGATGAAGTTGGCATATCGAAAGGCTCAGCCAATACCATTTTGAAGGATGTTTTGGGCCTCAAGCGCGTCAAATCTCGACTGGTACCGAAAACATTGAATTTTTTGGAAAAAAGGCGTCGCGTTGAAGTGTGTGAAACGATGCTTTCCGACCACCAGGGTGTCATGAAATGCATTATATCTGGCGAGGAGACTTGGATCTATGCTTACGACTCCGAAATAACCGATCAATCGAGCGAATATCGTACCAAAAAATCGAGCCAAAGTCGCTGAAAAATCAAGGTCATGTTGACTGCTTTCTTCGATTATCGTTGTGTTGTGCATTATGAATTCCTTCCAACCGGTCAAACAGTCAACAAGGAATATTATTTCAACGTTATGCGTCGTTTGCGTAACGCTATCCGCCTAAAAAGGCCAGAATTGTGGAAAGACAATTCTTGGTTTTTACACCACGATAATGCACCATCCCATACTGCCCTCGTAATTCGTGATTATTTCGCCAAAAACTCAACCCATATCGTTCCGCAACCACCGTATTCACCTGATCTGGCGCCGTGCGACTTCTGGCTGTTCACCAAGCTCAAAAGACCGCTCCGGGGACACCGTTTTTATACGATAGAGGAGATTCAAGCCGCAGCGAAGACGGAACTGAAGGACATTCCGGAAAGTGACTCCAACCAGTGTTTCGAAGATTGGAAAATCCGTTGGCATAAGTGCATTGCATCGGGAGGGGATAACTTTGAAGAAGATGAAATTTCTTTGGAAGAATAAATAAAGAATTTTCAAAATAAATACAATGTCACACAATTTTTTTTGGGCACAGTAGTACAGTATGTCTAGCTATCGTCACATACAAATGTAGATACGCGCAATGCTTCAAACTCGACATTGGCATATACATATGTATGTGCAGTTCATAACAAATAATTTATTAAAATTAAATCGAAATTAAATTGAATGCTCGTAATATACTTAATTCGAAAACAAAAATGAAAACATCTCTTATTCAACTTAAAAGAGTTTTCGTTTACACATAAGTACGATTATATTCAGCAATTAAAAGCGTTATTGTTTTATTAATTTAATTTACAACTCTTATTTACATAACACAACCATATACACTCGTCAGAAAAATTATCCGTACACCTCGATATGACAAAAAAAAAAACTAAAAAATTTGTGATCAAATAACTCATTATGTATAAAAGTAATATACAAAAGTTTTTAGTGTCTACTACACTTTTCTTACGTTTTTATTTAGACATACACTTTAAAAGCAAATTTCTACTACAAAAAAAAACACACTTAAATTAAACATAAAAAGTATCCGTAAACATCTAAACTGGGTATTCCCCTTGTAATATGGTGACAAGTACATTCATTTAAGCGCTTATATTGTAGCGTATAATTGATCTCGCTTTAAACAGTTCACTTTAAAGTTATTAGAATTTTTTTTTGTGCAAAAATTCATGATTGCCCCTAAAATTAAAGAAATTAGCACTGGCGAAAGAAAAGAGGGCAAATCATTCTGGGAAATAGGTATAATAATAGGAAGAACTCATTCTTCTGCGCAGTATGTGGTGCAAGCATTCAAAAAAACTAACTCAATTGTTTCAAAATAACGTTCTGGGTGACCAAGTATATTGACCGTTCGAGAAAAACGAACAATATTACAGCCAGTAAATGCAAATCCTCGACTTACTGCCTCGTGAAATTTGTGAAAACACTAAAAATTCGTTTGACAACGATCTCCATGGAGATACTGTACGAAAATTTTTGAAGAAAGATGGGTATCACGCACGTGTTCCAATTAGGAAGCCTTTTATTTCCGAAGACAGAAACAAACGTTTCGATTTTGCCAACAAACATATTAACAAGCTTTGAGCGTTTTGGGAATTAAAGGAAAAAAGTTGGTTTAGCGTAAGAGTGGTACTGCACTTGATAAAGAAAATATTTTACCCACGTAAACGTATTTTTTCGTTAAATTTATATTGATTTTGCAAAAATATATATGTGGGAATAAAACGATATGACAGCACAGAAAAGGCAGAAGAAGAAGAAGAAGAAGAGTATCAGCAAGACGAGTAAGAAGTGTACGACGTGCGGCAAGATAGAGCTGAATTAATTTTAATATAAATCATTTTCCTTTGTATTCTTAAAATCAACAGTTTTGTTTAATAAACCACATTATTAATTTGTTAAATATAATATAATTGATCTTGTCCACAAATTTGGAGGCAACCTATGATTACTGTAGTTGATTTAAAATTATTCACTCACTACCACTTTGTTAATAAAAGACTGCAAGTGCACTTTATGTTTAAATTCCTTTCAATTTAGCAGGTAACAAATATGAAACGTATAATTGCCGAAAGCATATATATGCACTAGATTAGCGATAAAAAGTCGAAGAGACGGTATCCAGTTTCAGAACCGTGTAATAATGTTTTTTGCAAAAGTAGCCCGGCGGTTGCTGATGGATGGATGACTTGGCGCAGCTTTGATGACTCGAGTTAACGTAACACTCAGGATCCGTGAATAATCGGGACATATGCTGACGCGGCGCATTGTGGAATATGTTGAGGATCGAATAGTTGACGAGCGAATCGTATAGATCGAATTGATGTGCGGCTTGTGTAGATCGAATAGTTCGCTTTCGCTTTTCCCCATCTTTTTTGTTGAGTGGGTTGATTGATGTGGAAGTTTGGTGAGTTCTGTTGAGTGGTATTGTATTAGTGTGGTGACTGCTTGCTGGGTGTTGTTCTCAATTGTGCTGTGATATAGTGTCATCAGCTGTGGTGAATTAAGCTGTCTTATTAGTGTGCGCCAGTTTTTTCTCATTTAAGCAACCTAAAAGTAATATATCTGTGTAATTGTGTAATTGGATATTTCAAAATGGCGAATCCACAAAGCTTTAGTAATGTACGTGAAAATATACGACGAATGCGAAAAGATACCATTAGCGCATTGCATAGATTTATTTTCGAAGACGAAGGTGATAGACAAAATAGACATAGGCTGCGCGAATTTGAAGGTTTTAATTACGACGAGCATGCGCAAAAGTCCGCATACATTGCATCAAATTTATCTGTAGCAGAATTAATTTCCATTTGCAACTTGCTACAACTGAGCTACAAACAGGAAAATGTACAGTTGCATATCTTTCGAAATCTACAAAAAGGGAATTTGCTTGCTTCCAACAATCACGAAGAAGACGATAATGATGACGAAGAAAATGACGACTATTGCGAAGGCGAATACAGCGGTGAGGTAGCAACAGGCAACATAGACGACGATAGAGGCAGAAATTGCGGCGAATTGGCGGATAAATGTACTAATCATCAGTATAATCCTATTAGAAAAACAACCAACACTCATGAAAGAGAAAACGACGATTGCTTTGTATCATTTTTAAATGACGATTATGTAACCGAAAAAGAGAACACAACAACACCGAGAAGCAGAAGAGCGCAACCATCACAATTGTCCAGATTCGCAATGAATTTTCGCGATGTAGATGAAACAATACGAAAATACGATGGAACAGACAATTTACCAGCTGAAGTTTGGATAAACTAATTCGAAGAAACAGCAGCTGTTATGGGGTGGGATGATTTTCAAAAATATGTATTTGCTGAAAAGTTCATTAAAGGTACTGCAAACTTGTTTCTGAATAGCGAAAGGGGAATTGTTTCTTCAGAAAAGTTGAAATGTGCATTGTTGAAAGATTTTCAAACAGCAACGAACAGTGCTACCATACATAAACAATTAGGTGAAAGAAAAATTAAAAAAGACGAAAACGTACAAGATTATTTTTTTTAATGAAAGAAATCGCATCAAGCGGAAAAGAAGAGAATGCTGCTTTTATCCAGTATGTGATTGATGGCATAAGGGATTTAAGTTTAAACTAAAGCATTTTGTATGGCGCTCATAATATAACAGAATTTAAACAAAAACTTTAGATTTACGAAATGGTGCGATCGAAATCAAAAGATGAAGAAAAGGAAATATTTAAGAACAAGAAAGTAAATAGTGATTTTAACAAATAAATAATAAATTCTGAAGAACGAAGTATAAATAGATTCAGAAAAACAGTGAATAATGGTGAAGCGAAAGTGGACATTCGTTGTTATAATTGTGTTGTAATAAAAGTATTGATTGTAAAGACAGAAAAGACAGAGAGAAAGGTGTAAAGTGTTTTAGTTGTAATAACTTTGATCATATGTCGAAAAATTGTCCAAACAAAAATATACAAAGTGACAAACGTAATTTACAAATCGTTAAAACAAGTAAATATATAATGATGGAAGAAGGAAGAATGGCAGATAAGAAGTGGTTAGCTTTGTTTGATAAAGGCAGTAAATTTAATGTTGTTACATATAGAATGTACGAATTATTAAAGAAACCAAAGTTGGAGGATGGAGTTATGTGTAGAAGTTCACGCAAGTGAGGAAAGTCCTCAGATCGCCATTCACTTGGGAGTGGCCAGAAACGATTCTTTTACATATGACTCAAGCAGCTCACGACTTCCGGTCTTTGACCAAGTATCCTCTGGGTAGCCTAAGAACATCCGCTTGAAAGCGAGCTAAAGTGAGAAGGCGAAATATTCCCTACTTAGGGTTGTGCGCTGGGTTTGGGACCCGCCACGTAAAAAAACAACCCCAATGAAAAATAAACAACAGCCTCGGATAAGTGACCCACCTTTTGATGACGACCATGGCAAACGAATTAAGGACTATGATTTGAGGGCATGCACCTGGAATGTCCGGTCCCTTAATTGGGAAGGTGCCGCTGCCCAGTTGGTTGATGTCCTCGTGAAAATAAAGGCTGACATCACCGCCGTCCAAGAAATGCGATGGACGGGACAAGGACAGAGACAAGTAGGTCCTTGTAGAATTTACTACAGTGGCCATATAAAGGAGCGAAAGTTTGGTGTTGGATTCGTGGTGGGAGAGAGACTCCGTCGCAGAGTACTATCATTCACTCCTAAGAATGAACGTCAAGCCACAATCCGCATCAAAACGAGGTTCTTCAGCATATCGCTGATTTGCGCCCACGCCCCGACGGAAGAGAAGGACGATGTGACCAAAGATGCCTTTTATGAGTGCTTGGAGCGCACTTATGAGAGATGGCCCCGCCACGACGTCAAAATCGTGCTTGGCGACTTTAACGCCAGGGTAGACAAAGAAGGTATCTTTCCAAATGGGTTGAGGCTGATCGACTTCGCCGGGGCCCGAAATATGGTTATCTGTAGTACTAGATTCCAGCATAAGAAGACTCATCAAGCTACCTGGCAGTCTCCGGATCGAAAAACCATCAACCAGATCGATCATGTTGCGATAGACGAAAGACACGTATCCAGTGTTTTAGGTGTGTGTGCGATCCGAGGTCCTAACATCGACTCGGACCACCGCTGGAGCGACGAGGAGTGCCGTGTCGCAGCGGAGAGAAAACAGGCTGCCTACCTCGCAACGTTACGATCGACCACAACAAGTATGGGATGGGATAGATACCGAGAGTTGAAGAGAAAAGCGAGACGCAGTTGTAGACAGAAAACGAAAGAGGCCAAAATACGTGAGTACGAAGAACTTGATAAGCTGGCCGACAGGGGTAATGCTCGAAAATTCTACGAAAAGATGCGGCGACTAACAGAAGGTTTCAAGACCGGAGCATACTCTTGTAGAACCCCCACAGGTGATCTAGTCACCGATGCCCAAAGCATGCTTAAATTATGGAGCGAACACTACTCCAGCCTGCTGAATGGCAGTGAACGTACAACGCCAGGAGAAGGCGAACCCGATTCCCCAATCGATGACGATGGAGCAGACGTTCCATTGCCCGACCATGAAGAGGTTCGAATAGCAATTGCCCGCCTGAAGAACAACAAAGCGGCAGGGGCCGACGGATTGCCGGCCGAGCTATTTAAACACGGCGGCGAAGAACTGATAAGGAGCATGCATCAGCTTCTTTGCAAAATATGGTCGGACGAAAGCATGCCCAACGACTGGAATTTAAGTGTGCTATGCCCAATCCATAAAATAGGAGACCCCACAATCTGCGCCAACTACCGTGGGTTAAGCCTCTTCAACATCGCGTATAAGGTTCTATCAAGCGTATTGTGTGAAAGATTAAAGCCCACCGTCAACAAACTGATTGGACCTTATCAGTGTGGCTTTAGACCTGGCAAATCAACAACCGACCAGATATTCACTATGCGCCAAATCTTGGAAAAGACCCGTGAAAGGAGAATCGACATACACCACTTCTTCGTCGATTTCAAAGCTGCTTTCGACAGCACGAAAAGGAGCTGCCTCTATGCCGCGATGTCTGAATTTGGTATCCCCTCAAAACCAATACGGCTGTGTAAACTGACGTTGAGCAGCACCAAAAGCTCCGTCAGGATCGGGAAGGACCTTTCCGAACCGTTCGACACCAAACGAGGTTTCAGATAAGGCGACTCCCTCTCGTGCGACTTCTTCAATCTGCTGCTGGAGAAAATTATTCGAGCTGCAGAACTTAATCGAGCAGGTACAATCTTTTACAAGAGTGTACAGCTGCTGGCGTATGCCGATTATATTGATATCATCGGCCACAACACCCGCGCCGTTAGTTCTGCTTTCTCCAGACTGAACAAGGAAGCAACGCAAATGGGTCTGGCAGTGAACGAGGGCAAGACGAAATATCTCCTGTCATCAAACAAACAGTCGTCGCGCTCGCGACTTAGCTCCCGCGTCACTGTTGACAGTCATAACTTTGAAGTTGTAGATAATTTCGTCTATTTAGGAACCAGCATTAGCACCACCAACAATGTCAGCCTTTAAATCCAACGCAGGATTACTCTTGCCAACAGGTGCTACTTTGGACTGAGTAGGCAATTGAAAAGTAAAGTCCTTCGACGAACAATAGCCAAACTCAATAAGTCGCTCATAATTCCCGTCCTGCTATATGGTGCAGAGGCTTGGACGATGACATCAACCGATGAGTCGACGTTGCGAGTTTTCGAGATAAAAGTTCTGCGAAAGATTTATGGTCCTTCGCGCGTTGGCCACGGCGAATATCGCATTCGATGGAACGATGAGCTGTACGAGATATACGACGACATTGATATAGTTCAGCGAATTAAAAGACAGCGGCTACGCTGGCTAGATCATGTTGTCCGGATGGATGAAAACACTCCAGCTCTGAAAGTATTCGACGCAGTACCCGCCGCGGGAAGCAGAGGAAGTGGAAGACCTCCACTCCGTTGGAAGGACCAAGTGGAGAAGGACCTGGCTTCGCTTGGAATATCCAATTGGCGCCACGTAACGAAGAGAAGAAACGAGTGGCGCGCTGTTGTTGACTCGGCTATAATCGCGTAAGCGGTGCCTACGCCAGTAAAGAAGAAGAAGAAAGTTTATAGAACCAAACTTTTATTTATTTGGAATTGGACAAAGATCAAATGAAAGTAAAGTGAAACCGATTGGACATTTTGAAAAACGTGTAGAAATAGACAATAACATTTTCAATTTAAATTTTCACGTCGTACCATGAAACAGCATAGACGTTAACATTATTATAGGTGAAGAATTATATTCACAAGCTGAGATGCGAATTAATTCTAGTGGTATTTTTGTACAAAAATCAAATACGTGTGATATTTATTTATAAATGTGAAAAAATAATACAATTATTTTTACACGAAAAAAGGAGCACTGGCTGCCAGGACCTTCGGCTCGCTGGTGGATCTGAGGCTAGATGACTAAAAATTAGGTTCAATTGTTCACGCTTAATAAATTTAAAATATTCATAAAATCTATATACATGCTTAAGTAAAACAAAAACAAGGTTCTTATCTAAGTTAGGTAGGATGTTATATTAAATATTTTAGAACGCATTTATCCAGATATTTTGATATTTTTGTAATGTTCTCGAGAGACGTAGTTTTCAAGAGTGTTGTAGGTGTTTGGTTATCGAAGATAGTCCTCCTGATTACTGTGAAATGGTGGCATTCGTCGAGCAGGTGATGGACTGTTAGTGAAGCCCACGGGCAATGTTGGCAGTAAGGCGGACTGGACCGATTGAAGAAGTACGAATGTGTGGCTATTGTGTGCCCTAAACGTAGGCGGGCAAATGATTTAACATCGTTACATCGACAGTTTGGTGGATAGGTTGGTTTGCTCCTATCTGGGTTATTTACAGTGTTTTGGTGCTGGATGCGTCTCCAACTCTCCATTAGCGACTTAAGTTGGTGTTGGTATGCCATCTTATATAAGTCTTTCTTCTTAAGGAAGTCAAACGTGACGAGCGGTTCACTAGCCGCTAGTTTAGCGCGTTTATCCGCCAGCTCATTCCCGCGTATGCCGGCATGGCCTGGAATCCACATTAGTCTTATATTGGGGCTATTTTCAGCTAATTTGCTCCGGATGCAAGAAATTATGTTAGATTTATTCATAACATTTAAAACCGCTGATATAGTTGATTTGCTATCTGTACAAATAATTGCTTTCAATTTGGAATTTGAAGCGAAAATGATAGCGTTGAGGATCGCTGCGGCTTCTGCTGTGTAAACGGAGGCGTAGCTTGGCAGGATTCCAACTTTAATTGTTGCTCCTTTGTCATCGACAACTGCGAATGATGTACTTGTCTCGGTTTTGGATCCGTCCGTGAAGATTAGAGTCCATTCAGGGAGAAGAGAAGTTGTAGACTCAGCAAAGAGTTGTTGATAAATGGCGGGGTTGGTGTGACTTTTGTTGAATTTCCCCAAGCTTAAAATGAACGACGTATCTTTTATCTGCCAGGTAGGAAATACTTCTCTCTGCCGCAGTAATGGCACGGTGATTCCAAGCTTTCTGGCGAGTTCTATGCACAGTGAAATTGTCGATTTGCGTCCAGGGTTAATTTCCCTTTGGAGGTCCGATCTTACTGCTTCATAAAGAGTACTGTTGTAACATGTAAACAGCTTAGGTATAAGTTTCATTAGGTTCAGTTCGAATCTCTCTTCGATTGTGGGTAAGCCGGCTTCCACTAGGACGAATTTGGTGGGCGATTTTGGAAATGCGCGAATGCTTCTGCTTACTGCCATGTGGTACGGAGAGTACAGTTTTTTGATGTGGTTTTTCGCGCAATTACCATAGATAGGAAGGCCGTAATCTATCTTCGACAACACAAGCGCCCTCGTTACATTTATTAGAGTTGCAGAGTTGATTAAACAATGTTTAGATGATAGATATTTGATAATATTCAGTCGGGCAGCCAGTTGCTTTCTTAAGTACAAACAATGTTCCTTAAAGGTAAGTTTCTTATCAAAAATTACACCTAAGAACTTAAGACTATTAGTGTTTGAGATAGGGCTGTTATTGTTAATAATTGTAAAGTAATCACATTTGTGCTTGCGACAAATGTGGAAATTTTTGCATTTATTTACAGCCACATTGGCGCCCGAAGATTCGGACCATATATTTAGATCACTAAGAATATTTGTGAAGTCTCGTTTAACAACATTTAAATCATTCAGTTTACTGAAAATCAACACATCATCAGCATAGCAAATATGATCAATATTTATATATTTATTAATTATATGGCTCACTTCATTAAAAGCAGCGATAAAAAGTGATACAGAGAGGGGAGACCCCTGGGGTATTCCGTTGTGGAGAGTAAACGGGTCTGAAAATGTGTTGTTGACTTTACAGACGAATCTTCGGTTTGTGAGGAATGACAGAATGAGTCTCAGAATATGGCACCCAATGCCCCATTTTTCGAGTTGCCGTAGTACAACGTGGACTCCAACCCGATCGAAGGGCTTTTCGAAGTCAATGCTAAGTGCAGAGAGGTGGTTCCTGTTTGCTAAGGCTGAAGATGCATGATATTCAAAGAGCAGCAAAGCATCAATGGTGCTTTGCCCGTATTTGTAAGCCATTTGCTGAGGGCTCATGGAATTTTTGGTTAAGGCATGCCACGAAATACGTCTGGCTATAATTTTTTCGAGTAGTTTTCCCAGACAATTCAGTAAAGAAATAGGCCTAAAGCCTGAAGTTTCTGTAGTGGGGTTGCCAGATTTTGGAATGGGGACAACGACTGCGTGCTTCCAAGCCTGAGGAAACGTACCTTGGCTTAAGATGTTGTTATATAGCGTTAACAATCTTGTCTTCATACATGGGGGTAAATGTTGCAACATAGGATATGATATTCTGTCAGCCCCGGGGGTTCTCCCACTTAAATAAGATAGGGTTGATTCGAATTCAATGTTATTGATCTTGCAGTCGGTGATGCTAGAAGTTGCAGGGGGACTCTTGGAACTACTGTTGAGGTATTTGTTCTTCTCTGAAAGGAAAGTAGGATGGAAATTTGAATCTTGTGAATAATCGGACCAGTACTTTGCGAAGTGATTTGCTATTTGCTTGTGGTCAACGATAGGCCCATGTGCGCTATTAATTGAAGTAATATGCGATTGGGGATTAGTGCCAGAAAGTCGTTTGATATCGGACCATGCTCTTTTTGGATTTGTTTGATGGTTAATGGACTCGGAGAATTTGTTTAAGCACTCCCTTTTAGATTGTTTGAGTTTTTTCTTAAAGATCGCATTTGCCTTTCTGTAAAACATTAAATTTGAATTTGATCTTGTTCGCTTATATTCCGTCTAAAGAAATCTTTTTTCGTTTCGTAATTGGGATAGTTCAGAGGACCAGTGGGGCGCGATCTTTTTATGAACTTTGGGATTGGTTTGTGGAATAGACAGATGGGCTGATATGCGAATGATTTTTGTAATTGTGGCAACTTCCCTGCTGATATTGGGAGTGCAAGGACGGTCCGCGCAAAGTCTGGAAGCAGTCGTTCCAAACATGTCCCAGTTAGCTTTTTCTATAATAAACCTTGGCTTCTGTGGGCTTTTAGAAGTAAAAGGAGTGGAAAGGGATGTAATGATAGGGTAATGATCACTGCCATGCAGATGGGAAAGGGTGTTTGTCGTTAATTTAGGTGCAATGTTAGAGGAACAGATTGTAAGGTCTACAGTGGTGAATGTTTTGTGTGTGGAAAAGTGTGTTGATTTGTTATCATTCAGTATAATAAGGTTTTCAGAGAAGACTAAGTTTTCAATCATAGAACCCCTGATATTTGCGGTGGCAGAGCCCCAAAGAGGACTCCACGCATTGAAATCGCCTACGATTATAAATGGGGTGGATATCGTCCGAAAAATATTTATTAGGTCGCTGCAAGAAAAATTTTGTGAAGGTGGTATATAAAGTGAAATAATTGAAAATTGGAAAGATAATGAGATTTCTATTGCTATTGTGGCTATATTTGAAGATACAGGGGTTTGCTTGTGTGGTATGGACATCTTAATTAAAACGGCGATGCCTTGCTTGCTAGTTAGATTTTGAGGCAAGTTGTAAAAGTAACTTTGGTATTGATTAGGCGCCGCCGCAGACTTGCCCGCAGCAAGGTTAGTTTCCTAAAGGGAAATAAAACTTGGAGCGCATTCTTTAATTAGTATATCCAATTCGTGAAAGTTGTTGTAGTATCCGTGCATATTCCACTGTAAGATATTAAACATTGTTGCTAGAAAAGGTTGCTAAGGAGGTTTTTATATGCTATGTATGTTGAGAGTGGTGGATACTTAGTGATCGTCGTCTACTGACATGATCAGAGAATCGTTGTTGGCTTTGTCATCTAAATTGTTTTGGGGGAGACAGAGATTGATAACGGAGGTATCAGTTGTCTCTGTTGAGAATGCAGGTGAACCTGCGCTATATTGATAAGAGTTGGCTTGAGCGATAATGTTGGCGAGAGTTGACTCGAGGTTTAGTTGTGTGTGTGTGAAAGACTGTGAAGCAGGAGTGAAAGAGGAGGCTGAGCTATTGCTGACTTGTTGATTGCTGATGTTTTGAGGTGAGTTTTCCGGTGGTGAGTTGTTGGAAAAAAGATCGTGTGAAGTCGTAATGGGTGATTTGTTGACTAAAGAGTGTGTAGGTATATCAAGAGAATTGGAAGTTGACATAGCGTTACTATTTGGCAGCTGTGCTTCTCTGGCAACTACGGCGAAAGAAGTGTTCAATATTGATGGTGATTGTGCTTTATAAAGTTTAATTGCTTCTCTCATGCAGCATTTATTTTGACATTTTATTTTTAGTATCTCCTTCGTTTGCACATATTTTGGGCAAGTGTTGGCAGAGGATGGGTGATCTCTTGAGCAGTTTGCACAAAGTGTGCGTGTACATGGAGAAGAATGAATAGGAAGACTGCAAGAAGCACACACGGGAGGTTTATTGCATCGTTTCGCGGTATGCCCAAGCAGTTGGCAAGATTTGCATCGCATTGAGTTGGGGTAATAGGGTTTTACTTTTGCACTTCTCCAAGATACCTCTACCTTTTCAGGTAACTCAAAAAGATCAAAGGTAAGTCAAACTACGCCCGTGGGTTGGGGTAGTGGTACTCCCTCCGTCCGCCTAGCAAATTTGTAAACATCGACTACACCCTGTCTTCTCATGTTTTCTATTATCTCTTTCTCGCTGACATTGTTGAGACAGGGAGCAAAGATTGTACCTTTCACGCTATTGAGGTTGTCATGGTATTTCGCTTCAATTTCACGCACACCAGGAAGTTTTTTGGTTGAAATGAACTTTTGGGCAATTTGGTTATTTTTTACCAGCAGCAGAAGATTACCAGCACGCAACTCAGAAATTGAGATGATTTCTTTGCTAATAGCTTCTAAGGCTTTGTGGACAGCGAAGCAAGAATACTTCGAAATTGGCTTGTTTGGGTCAGTTGCATTAATGAGAATATATTTCGGGTTTTCTTTCTTGGCCTGCGGCAGGTCAGGAAAGTTGAGGGGGGAGAAGGTGGGTTTCTTTCTTTTTGGCTGGGATCCAGGGGCAAGTAATGCAAACCTGTTATCCCCAAGGTTGGGCGGCCCGGGGGCCATATTAAACAAATCTTCACACTTGATGCACTTATCTGCGATACACTTATGGATTGAAAGAATTCACGAAGATTGGAAATGTAAACACGTGTACGTAACTGAAAATGTCTGTACGATGCGCAGAATGTCAACAATACGTAAAGAGTGAAACATGACTTCTCGGAGCGAGCACTTGTCGAGAGCTCTACGTGTGATATATTTGAAGAACATGCGCTGATGACAATTGATAAATATCAAGAAGATATAAACGTGAACCCACTTGCTTGTGCTGCTGCAAAGCAAAAAAGTTTTTGATTTAATTGAACTATATACGCCTAATAAAACAAAAACAACAAATGTGAAAATGACAATAGTGGTTAAAGACGATACGCCAATTATTTCCGCACCTAGAAGACTTCCTTTTAGTGAAAAGCAGATAATTGATAGACAAGTTGAACAATTACTTGAAGACGGAATTATTGAAACTTCAGAGTTTGAATTCTGCAGTCCAATAGTATTGACAAAAAAGCGAGATGGCATACCAAGGCTGTGTATAGACTACCGACGCATAAACAAAGCAATAATTAAGGACAGATTTCCGCTATTTAGCACGATTGATCTAGCAAACTGGTTTTTCCACGTTGACGTGTCTGATGCAAGTCGCAAGTATACATCGTTTGTAATACATAACGGTTAATATCAATTCCTCAAGGTTCCATTTAGATTGTGCAACTCTTCTGGGGTTTTTCAGAAGTATGTAAAGTAAATGCTTTATTTCGAGATTTTACAGAAGAGGGAATTGCTCTCCCTTACATCGACGACATTATAATTCCGACAACTGACGAAAAAGAAACGGTAATTCGATTAGAAAAGGTTTTAAACTTGTGTCAAGATTATGGGCTTCAAATTAGCAAAAAGAAATGCCAATTTTTATAAAGACGAGTTGAATTTTTAGGCCATGTTATAGAAAATAACCAAGTCGCTCCATCAAGTGTGAAAACAGAAGCAGTTATCAAGTATCCATCACTAAAAACGTTGAAACAGTTAGATAGTTTCCTTGGCCTAGCCGGGTACTTTAGAAAGTTCATTCGCAACTTTGCATTAATTGCAAAGCCGTTGAGTGATTTGAAGAAGCAAAATATTGTATAATATGGGAGATGAACACATAAAATCATTTAATACTTTAAAAACCCTTTTAAGTCAAAAGCCAGTATTAAGTATATACAATGAGACGTATGAAACGCAAGTACACACAGTCGCATTCATAAATGGTTACGGCGCTGATTTATTACAAAAATCCCCAGATGATAGTCGGGTGCCATTGACGTGTGTATTATATAAGTAAAAAGACGATGAAAGCTGAGAGAAAATTTTGCAGCTACGAACTCGAAGTACTCGCTGTAATAGAAGCTCTTAAAAAGTTTAAGGTTTATTTATTGGGTTTACATTTTACCATTATAGCCGAGTGAAATTCTTCTTCTTTACTGGCGTAGGCACCGCTTACGCGATTATAGCCGAATCAACAACAGCGCGCCACTCGTTTCTTCTCTTCGCTACGTGGCGCCAATTGGATATTCCAAGAGAAGCCAGGTCCTTCTCCACTTGGTCCTTCCAACGGAGTGGAGGTCTTCCTCTTCCTCTGCTTCCCGCGGCGGGTACTGCGTCGAATACTTTCAGAGCTGGAGTGTTTTCATCCATCCGGACAACATGACCTAGCCAGCGTAGCAGCTGTCTTTTAATTCGCTGAACTATGTTAATGTCGTCGTATATCTCGTACAGCTCATCGTTCCATCGAATGCGATATTCGCCGTGGCCAATGCACAAAGGACCATAAATATTTCGCAGAACCTTTCTCTCGAAAACTCTTAAGGTCGACTCATCGGTTGTTGTCATCGTCCAAGCCTCTGCATCGTATAGCAGGACGGGAATTATGAGCGACTTATAGAGTTTGGTTTTTGTTCGTCGAGAGAGGACTTTACTTTTCAATTGCCTACTCAGTCCAAAGTAGCACCTGTTGGCAAGAGTAATCCTGCGTTGGATTTCCAGGCTGAAAGCGAGTGTAATGCGTTTGCCAAAACAATAGACAAAAAAGATTTATGTACGAGAGTAGTTAAGTGGATAATGTTGTTGCAAGAGTACGCTATTGAACACCGTTCAGGTTCAAGTATGAAGCACGTAGATGCATTGAGTAGATTTCCGATTTTAACAATTACCATAGATGACGTCACTTTAAAAATCAAAGAAGCGCAAGCACAAGATGAGGAACTGCGACTAATTAAAGAAATTTTACAAGAAAGAAAAGTTATGAAGATTACTTTATGAAGGGTGACATTTTATATAAATTAAAAAACGACTGCGAGTTAGTAGTTATACCCAAAAACATGCTAAAAGAAATTATACGACGAGCCCACGAAAAAGGACATTTCGCTTTAGCAAAAACTAAAGATATTATATCCAAAGAATTCTATTTTTCCATGCTGAATGAAAAAATTCAAAAGTGTATTTCCAATTGCGTTCAATGCATCGTTGCCGATCGCAAAAAAGGAAAACAAGAGGGGAGTTACATCCATTACATAAAATAGATACTCCATTACATACGTACCACGTCGATCATTTAGGACCATTAGAATCTACAAGTAAAATGTATACCATATATTTGCAGTAATCGACGCATTTACAAAACTTTCTTGGTTATATCCTACCAAATCAACATCAGCAAAAGAGGTCATCAGTAAGCTAAAGACGCAAAGCATCAATTTTGGTAATCCAATTAAAATTATCTCTGATAGAGGTTCGGCATTCACGTCCGACGAATTTAAAGAATACTGTCGATCAGAAAACATAAAACAAGTTAAGATAACTACAAGACTACCACCTGCCAACGGTCAAATTAAAAGATTGAACAGCACAATAATTGCCGTTTTATCGAAGCTGAGTATCGAAGACGCAACAAAATGGTATCGTTACGTCCACCGAGTACAACAGGTGCTAAATTCTACATATCATCGAAGCATAAATATGACACCGTTTGAAATGATGATTGGGACCCGAATGAGGTCTTAAGAAGATATTTATATTAAAGAACTCATCGAAGAACAATTAGTGTAACAGTTCAACCAAAACAGAGATGAAATGCGCAACGACGGGAAAAAACAAATCCTTAAAATTCAAGAAGAAAACAAAAATCATAAAATCTACGACGTAAAAAAGCTCATATTTACAAACTAAATGATATTGTTGCTATAAAACGTACACAATTAGGTAGCGGTTTAAAGCTCACACAAAGGTTTTTAGGCAGGGGTAGTTGATCCATCATATCTTTACGTTTTTCTTCTGTTATTGGTCTTATGGTTGTGTATAATGGAAGTAAATCAATATTTCCGTATATTCTAGGTTTTCTTTTTTAGGTGAGAGGTCTAATACTTTGAATTCGGAGTTGTCATCCAAGGAAGTTTTATAAAACATCTTATATGGGGCATTTTTTAGAAATCTGATCCATTGTATTTTTAACCAAGGCACAGCTTCTTCATTGATGTTTTTCTTTCTATTATTCGTTGATTCTTTTAGTTGTCTTGTAGAAATAAAATCTTTTTGATCCATTTGTACTACCGAAAATGAGTTTCTCATCTAACATGATTTTATTAAATTATAATAACTCTCAGGAATGTACAAATAATTCGATTATTTAATTTTAGTTTCTATCAAACCAAAATCGCGATCATTTGGCAAAAAAGAATGGCCGGATACCATAAATTTATGATCAATTGTCTGAACATTATTATCAGATGACTTAACAATTTTCAACCATATTAAAGCAATCTTAATGTTTCGATTTTGTCCTGAGCAGGCATCACTGTAAGCTATTATATGCTTTTGAGTGGTAATGTCCCGAATGTGCTTTAAGATGCAGGACGCAACTTCCTGTGATCCGCTTGAGGCGATTGTTTCATCCCATGCATACATTTTAGCATTTCCATTGTGAAAATTATGAAACCCTAAGTTGTATACAAGTTAAAAAACGTTTTGTTGTTTTTATTAAAAAAAATGTTATCTAGGCTATGCTCCTTTATTTAATTATACTTAACTCTAGACCTATGTTTGTCGTTGCAATGGGTACGGAGTTTGCTGATGCTGCGCTTCCCACAGTTTGCCACTACACGTGTCGCACTCTCAGCGATTTAGTGGTGTCATATTATGTTACTTTGTATCATATGATATTAATGCATCATATGATACGTTTGAATGTATGGGGTGCGAACTAGTCCCCCCTTGAAATTCAAACGTCCTCGCTTGAATCTTTAGGTGTATTGAAAATTTGGTTGAGTCCTTCTATTGCCGGTTGTGAGAGTTTGTTGGGTTCATCTTCTTTTTGTTTGATCAGAAGTTTCTTTTCGAAAATTAGGGCGATGAATATTAAAAGGATGATTAGAGTGATGCTGGTTCCGT
This sequence comes from Bactrocera zonata, assembly GCA_037783105.1. Lineage (NCBI taxonomy): Eukaryota > Metazoa > Arthropoda > Insecta > Diptera > Tephritidae > Bactrocera > Bactrocera zonata. Next base: position 980,735 of record JBAWJQ010004943.1, on the reverse strand, counting down.
GTTTTACTCTGTTTGCTGCTTCTTACAGACTTACTTCTTTTGTATTTTTGAAGTTAAGCTGTTTCAGCATCTCCAGCGAGAGGAATTCTTCTATATTGAGTACTGCGGATGGCGGTTGAAGGATGGCTGGTAGTGGTTTACTTGCTGTTCTTTCTTTATAGAACTTTTTTCCATTGATAACAATAGTTACGTTGGTATACAAAATTATGAAGGTCCCGTTTAAAAATGTTAGTTCGTCGTTTATTGAAACTTCTCCTTTGTATTTATTTAGGAATATTATTCTAGGTCCCATTTCCTCTATTGTTATGATATGCTGGTTGTTGAACTCCGTGCAGTTTGGCTAACGACTTTTTAAAAGATTATTTATACAAGTATCATTACTTAAATCTTTTACATTATTGCTTAAGCATATTTGTAGGGAATTGTATTTTTTAAAATAATTTTCTATTCAATAAATTCCCTTTTCGCAGTTTAAAATTGTATTGAAATTGATTTCATTGATTCTCCCGTTATTTTTTACTGCTCTAATATCTAAAGGTTTAAAATTTTGGTTATCCACGGTAGGGAAGCTAACAATATAAATTATAATTTTACCATTAGTTGCAATTTTTAATTCGGAAAATTCAAGTGCTTCGTCTAAATTTACATATGGAATATTGTCATTGTCTATTACTTCTTTCACCATATTTATTTCTTCATTTCATAAAATAAAAGAAATTATTATGTTGGCTTTTGCCCAATGTATTGCGTATGCACTATTTAAAATTTCTTCCTTAATTATTTCTAGTTTGTATTTTAACTGTAAAAATGCTTCAATTTCTAAACTTTTTTCACTTCGCTTGGTTTTAATTATATTATTTGTAATATTTGTTATCTCGCTAATTTTGCCTATTGTAAGTTTTTTAATTAATACCTGATTATTGTTATTTTGTAAGACATTATTTATTTTATTTGAAATTATTTCGAAGTCTTCATGGTCTGAACTTCCTGCAATCCATTTCCATGCGCTACCCAGGAAATTTATTTATCTTTTTATTTTTTGCTCTACTTTTAAATTGTTAAGTTGGGCTCTTATCTGTGTTATTATGTGGGATATGAAGGGGCAGTTAGGGTTTTTGCGGATAGTTTCAGTTTTAATAGTCGCTTTTGTGTGGTCTAGTGTGTCCGTATATTTTTCTATGTCAATTTCATGTATTATCCTAAATGTTCCTGTTTGTAGTCTAGCCGTTCCCTTTTCTATTGTTATCAATTGGGAGTTTGAGTAGTCGAGGATTTGTACTTCTGCCAGGCATAGCGGTAATAATATTCTGGAAAAAAATGTCAGTACATATTTAGTTACGTATTCTACCTTTGTGAATTATTTGTCCTTTTTCAGTTAACACGGTACTATTTTTGTCTTCCTTAACTATTTCCTTACTGTAGGGTTTACTTAACTTAGTTCCTAATCTCCTATTTTTCTCAACGAATATTATTTGTCCTGGTAGATATGATTTTATTACCTTCTTATTTTTACTATGGTATTCTTATGGTATTCCTTTCTTTGTTTCTCAGCTAATTTTTCTAAGTTGCTTTGTCTAGTTCTTTCTATGCCTTCAGGGGTAAATAAACTGGTCTTTTAAATGTAGTGGAATGAACTGAATGGTTATACTCGGACACTGCTCTTTCTAAAAGTTCTTCAAAATTTTTGTGTCCACCGTTTTCTTTTATGCAGGGCATTATTTCAATTAATGTGGAGTGGAACCTTTCCACTTGTCCGTTAGCTTGGCTTTGTACGGAGGAGTAGTGTAAACTTCTATTCCTAACTCGTCTTTCATCATAAAATTTAAAGAGGCTGAATTTAGAGATGGCTCATTGTCGATAACTATTTATTTTGGTACTCCGAAAAAAAATATAATATTTCTCAAAGGTTTCCTGACGTCTTCTATTGCTCTGCTATTTAGGCTTTTTGTTACTGCGTATTTCGTAAATTTGTCTAAAGCTGTCATTACTATTTTTCCTTCTGTTAAAAATATATCGATATGAACTGTGTGTCCTGGATATGTTGGTAATGGAGTTTCTGCAATTTTCGGTTGGTTGGGATGTCTCTCGTACTTATTTCCTTTACAAACGGTGCAGTTGGCTATTATTCGTTTTATTTTATTCAACATACCGGGAAAATATTTTGTTTCGAGAATTTGTATTTATTTTCAGTGGCATTCATATGTGCTCTTAAATGTTATTTTAATATGACGTTCTCCTGCTCTTGTTCGTCACTAATATCTTCAACTAGTTTTTGGGTATATCGGCTTTTGATGCTACTAAAATGAATAGGATAGATATGTATTTTGCATCATACCCGTTATCCTTTCTTCAGTATGAATTCCATTTATAACGGATGGGTTAAGGTATCGTTTCATGTAAGAAATCAATAACTGTTCGTTGTACTCTGGCTCTGTAATTATATGTACTGTTGGAAAGATTATTTTAAATTGATATGAAGATATTTCGTCAATCTTGAAAAAAATTTGGTTTTTGAAAACATTAATTGGAACTTCTGTACAAGGGATTAAATTATGACTTGAGCTTTCATCGCTATGAATCATAGGTGTGAGTAAATTTATTTGTATTGTTATTCTTGAAAGGGCGTCTGCAACTACATTTGTTTTATCAGGTTTGTAAGCTAGTTCGTAGTTATATTCTTCTAAAATGGCTTTCCATCGCTTCATTTTACTATTAGTATTTTTATGCCTTAAGGCATAGGTAAGAGGTTGATGATCGGTGATAATTTTAACTTTTTTCGAACCGTAGAGGTAATTTCTAAGTGAATTAAGTGACCATATTATACCAAGCATTTCTTTCTAATTGGTGGTATAATGTTCTTCAGCTTTATTTAGAGTTCTCGGTATGAAAGTAATTGGTCTACCGTCTTGCGATGGGACGGCACCTAGTGCGAAATCTGAGGCGTCGGTTGTTAGCTCGAAATCTTTATCGAAATTTGGATGCGCTAAAACTAAATCAGTGGATACTAAAGTATTTTCTATTTTATTAAATTCTTTTAAAGCCTCGTTGTCTAATTCTATTTCTACCTTTTTTGAGTTCCGTTTGGAGACATGACTGGCTTCTCCTCTTAACAGTGCTGTTAATGGTTTAGCTACTTTTGCGTAATCCTGGATAAATCGTCGGTAATAACCTGACATACCTAGGAAGGATCTTAATTCTTTGAGAGTTTGTGGAACTGGAAATTTGGCTACTGCTTCTACTTTTTCAGGGTTGGTTTTTATCCCATTTGAACTGATTACATATCCTAAAAATTCTACCTCTTCTTTAGCAAATGTTTATTTATCTAATTGAATTTTCATGTTAGCATTTTCTAGGGTTTGAAATACTAATTCTATATTTTTAAAATGTTTTCTTCGTTTTTGCCAAATATTATTACATCATCGATGTAAACATAGCATCTTACTTCTATATGTTGACGAAGGATATCGTCTAGTGCTCTTTGGAATGTGGCTGGTGCATTCTTTTAACCGAAAGGTAAGCGGAGGAATTCATATTTTCCGTTGTTTACGGAAAATGCTGTTTTTTCAATATCTGACTCGCTAAGTGGAATCTGATGGAACCCACTTTTTAAGTCAATAACAGTAAATAGTTTATTTTTTCCCAGATTTGCAAGGACTTCGTTAATCTCTGGTATAGGGAATTTATCGGGAATCGTAACTGAATTAAGTTTCTGTGACCATTCGAATCTTTTTTTCGCCAGAGGCATCTGACTTTTTGTTAACTATCGAAATTGGGGAGTTATACGGAGATTTCGATCTCCTTATTATTCCGTTATCTAAGAGTTGTTCGATTTGGCGTTCGATTTCGTATTTTAATGCCATGGGGTACGGGTATGGCTTGGAGTAAACGGGGGTTTCCGTTGTTGTCCGGATTTCACCTTTTACGAGGGTGTTGTAGGTAAGTTTTTCATCGGGATCGGAAAAAAGGTTTGGACATTTATCAATAATATTGTTAATTCTGTTTTGTTGTTGTAATGAGAGATGTGGAATATTGATTGCCACATTATTCACTTCGTGAAATATTCGTTGTTTTAAGGTTATATTTATACTTTGACAAATCGTCATTAAGTTTTTGTCGGTGTGAATAATTGCTTTTAATTCTTTAAGTGTGTCGTTGCCTATTATTTCGCGGAACGACCCTAGAGTTGGCAGTATAAAAAATTTTATTTTCCCTAATGTTGGTCCGAAAATGTCGACGAAGGTATGGTGAGTAATTTCAATTGTGCCGGCAACTGATTTTACTATAAAGGGCTTTTCATTCAGAATTGGATTCCTAATTCTAGCGGATTGGATGTAATTCTTATTGGATCCGGTATCGATAAGAAAATCTGTTGTGTCTCCGCGCCTTGTTCTAAATTCGTAATAAGGCAGCGAAGACGGCGCTAATCTAAAAAATTAATAGTGTCGGGCTCATTTTTTCCTGCATTATCGTAATTGCTATCGTAGGAATTATCATCGTATATTCCGTTGGGGTCTAAAAGGGTTTCCGATAAAAAAATTTCTTTGTATTTGCTTGGAGGGTGAGTCAGTTGTGCGGAAATCGGACGTTTCGGTGGTCGATTTTCCTGGAATGTATTGGGCCTATTCTGACAATTGATTTGTCGTGATCGTATTGATTGGTCTACTTCCATCGGGGTCGGTGGTTTAGGTGGTAAATTCGGTCTGTTATTAAAGGAGGTATTTTCTCTGGTAATAGGTGGGTTGTGAAGGTAATTGTTGAACCCCGGCATGAATCCTTGGTTATTTTGCGTGTAGTTGAGGGAGTGTTGAGGATATCGGTTTGATTGCCGACCGAATGGATGTTGGTCGAAATTTCGTCTGGGGGAGTGGGATACGTTAATTCGGGATAAAAGACTCTATTATTATTGTAATTATTAAAATTGTTATTTGGGGGAAGTCGTGGTGGTGGAAGAATATTTGCTTTGTGTGTGTTTTTCGCATGATTTATTCTGTAAGTCATGTTGTCAAGTTTTTGGCATAAATGCAATGCTTGTGGAAAGGTCGTCGGTTCTCTCATGCTGAGAAGACGAGGTAAATCGCCATTTAACCCTCTGATAAATGTGTCAAGAGCTTTGTCCCTATATGAGTTAGTCATAGCCCGTATGGACTCGTCGCTTAGCTCGAGACATAAAATATTGTCTAATATCAGTGAAAGGTGTTGGTAGACCTTTTGGTAGAAGGTCGGAATGTCGTCATAGCGTTGGACCAGAGTGGTCATCTGGTATTCGAGGGTACCTATGTCCCTTTTATCCGAATAATGCATCATTAGGCATTTCCGGATTTGACTCCAATCGAGTGGAGTATTATATGAGTCTAATGCGGTCTCGGCATCGTCAATTATTTTGGGTGGTTTGCCCATAATCTAACCTCATTTGGTTTAATTGTTCTATTAGTTCCTCAGCCGTGTCTGGCACTATAATAATCTTTTCTTTTAAGTTAGTTAGTTAAAAAAAATTCCTTTGTAATAGTACTTTTCTTAAATAATTTTAGAATTTTTTTGTAAAAGCTTACACTAATAAAGGAGTTTTTCCTCTCTCTTTTCGTATCGAATGATTAAATTCCCTTAAATTGAATTTCTTTTAGTTTAAGGTCCTTTTTTTCCTTTTTTTTGCCTTTTTTTTTGGATTGAACAATTTAATTTCGTGTTCTTTATAGCAACGATATTTTTTTACGATAATCTTAAAATGTTTGATAAGAGCTTACTCTAGTTGTTTCCAGCTTCCCATAGGATGTTATTATGCGTTTGGGGGTTGTCCTTTTTCCTGCAGGTACTGGGGTCCCTCGACGTTTTCGAATCCCACGTTGTGCGTCGTAGCCGCTTGTCAGCAAGGTATTTTTCGTTTTTCACTTTTCACATGTCGCGTAGCCTTACTGTTTTATTTTCAGGCCTCTTTTTTTCCTTTTTTTACTTTTCACTTTTCTACCGTTCGCCACTCGCGTAGCCTTACTTCTTGATTTTCAGGCAATAACTACTTACGCGCGCTGGTCCCTGCTCGGGCGCCAGTTAAAAAACGTTTTGTTGTTTTTATTAAAAAAAGGTTATCTGGGAGCTATGCTCCTTTATTGAATTCCACTTAAGAACTAAAGTTTACAATTAATTATACTTAACTCTAAACCTATGTTTACCGCTGCAACGGGTAGGGAGTTTGCTGACGCTGCGCTTCCCACAGGTTGGCACTTTGCTGACGTTGCGCTTCCCACAGGTTGCCACTACACGTGTCGCACTCTCAGCGATTTAGTGGTGTCATATTATGTTACTTCGTATCATATGATATTAGTGCATCATATGATACTTTTGAATGTATGGGGTGCTAACTTACATACATGTTGCGCTTCTAGTAAGCTACCGAAACAGAAAGTTTCCGATAAGAAAGCGCTTCCTGTAGGTCAAATGTGAATCCGTTATTTTCACTCGGGTTATCTTTTGTTTTTTGTATGTCATCTGTTAAACTTTTTCTAGCCTGTTCGGCACTTTTAAGATGTGAATCATGAATTTCCATAAGATGCAACTTCTCGTCTTCATTACTGGATGCTTCACTTTTTAGTTTTATCGAATCAATTTTTTGGCACGTTGCACGAGGAGTATGAAAATTTAGGTTGAACTCAGTATTAAATATTTTTCTATAAGTCACTCCTTTACACATGATGTATTATTTTCATCACATTTTACCACATATAGCCCATACATTTTTCGAATATCTAAGTCAGCACTTAGACACTTTCGACCTGAAGTGTGATGTGATCGCGTGTAATGGCTCTCACATGCTGGAAAACTCAGAATATGATCTCGTACTACTTTAATTTTTTCTTCATCTGTTTTTCTAGATGAACTAGCCATTTTGCTACGACCATCCATTCCAGGTGTTTCAAAATTTAAGGCACGGGTTAATCTTCCGTTAGATATTTTGAAAGTATCCAAGAAAAAAAATTTTCCAACAGAAACTTCCGAACTCATACATACATATAGCTGAAACTTAAGACTCCCTTTTTTCTCATATATCCTTTGTGATTTATGGGGCGTTTTTGTTTTATTGATTGTTTTCTAATCAAACCATACAGAAACATATTCTGTTTTTCAAAACTTGCTAAATTCCAAAAATAATCAGAATTAGCTTTCCTGTCTTCATAGCCGATTCCATTTAAACACTTTTTGGAACAAGGACAATCTATATTTTCGAAAAGTTTAGCACTCACCGGCTTAGAGTTTTTTGTTTCATATTCTTTTCCACGATTTCTCTTTATTTTTCTTTTATTTTCTGCATAATTCTGTTGATTGTGTGTCCTCTTTCTTGATTTCATTTTGCTTTCTTCCATTTGTAAGGGTTTCGAATTCACTTTTAAACTATGAGCTGCTTAATCAGAAGACGATATCTTTCTTATTCGTTTCCATTTCTTGGGAGTATTACTTATATTTATTCGCCGTAAAATGTCTACAATTAGCTTTAAATAGTAGTTTTTTATATTAAAAGTTTTACTTCATCATACCTGAACCACTATCTTAAGACATGGCAAAATTACTTTGTGAACACACTGACTTATACCACTATCAAAACAAACAATATCTGTAACTGAAACAACTAAAAAATAAACACATTTTAAAGAGTTAATTTGCATGGCATGCTGCTGATCTCTTCAGATTATATTATTTTATTAAGATTTGATAAGTAGTAGCTGATTGAGTAGATTTTTAAAATTTCTGACTTATACCACTTTCAAAATCAAGGGCTCATATATAGAGCAAATTGTACTTTTGTAAGTTGAAAACCATGGATATTCGTGCGTATATACATATATGCATGTGTATGAAACATTTATTTAGACATTTGTATGTATGTATGTATATGGTTTAAATAATAGATTTTCTCATTTTTAATCTTTGCTTATTTTGAGCAATCCTGCTTATACTCGATTAAATAAAAAAGGTATTGCTGGAAATTGATTCAAGTAGATACTTGAAAATTTTTTTGTTTCGTTGTTGTGGAGATAAATTTTGTGTTTTAACACACCGGTAAGCATTTACCAAACAGTATTACCAAACTGTTTTGTTTCTTAGCAGCATTTCGGTTTTTACCGGGAAATAAACCGACTATTAAAACAGTTTGGCAACAGCTTTTTCTTCCTTTAAACCAACGGATTTTTTATTTTTTTATATCTTCTTCTTCTTTACTAACGTAGACACCGTTAACGCGATTATAGCCCAGTTTACAATAGCGGACCATAAACCTTTAGCAGAACCTTTCTCTCGAAAACTCCTTAGCCGACTCAGCAGATGTTGCCATCGTCCATGCCTATGTACCATATAGCACGACGGGAATTACTGCTAATGGTGACTTATGGAGTTTGGTTTTTGTTCGTCGAGAGAGGGCTTTACTTCTCTACTGCCTAATCAGTCCAAAGTAGCACCTGTTGGAAAGAGTTATCCTGCGTGTGATTTCCAGACTGATATTGTTGTTGCTGTTCATGCTGGTTCCGCGATAAACGCAACTAACTACAACTTCGAAGTTTTGACTGTCAACAGTGACGTGGGAGCCTAGTTGCACGTGCGACGGCTGTTTGTTTAATGGCAGGAGTTATTTCGTCTTGTCTTGTTGCTCAACGTCAGCTTACTTTGCCGTATTAGTTTCGCGGGGACACCAAATTCAGGCATCGTGCTGTCAAGAGCAGCTTTGAAATCGGCGAAAAGTTATGATGTGTCGATTCTCTTCTCACAGGTCTTTTCCAAGATTTGGAACATGGTGAATATCTGGTCGGTTGTTGATTTTTGAGGTCTAAAGCCACACTGATAAGGTCCAATCAGTTTGTTGACGGTGGGCTTTAATTTTTCACAAAATATGTTCGATAGAACCTTATATGCGATATTTAGGAGACTTATCCCACGGTAGTTAGCGCAGATTGTGGGGTCTCCTTTTTTGTGGATTGGGCAGAGCAAACTTAAATTCCAATCGTTGTCAAACTTCTTCTTGGTCGGGCAATGGAACGTCTGCTTCATCGTCATCGATTGGGGAATCCGGTTCGCCTTCTCCTGGCGTTATGCTTACACTGCCATTTAGCAGGCTGAAGAAGTGTTTCGTCCATAATTTTAGTATGATCTGGCCATCGGTAACTAGATCACCTCTGGAGGTTCTACAAGAGTATGCTCTGGTCTTGAAACCTTAGATTAGTGAAAGATATCTTTTCGTAGATTTTTCGAGCATTACCACTGACGGCCAGCTTGTCAAGCTCTTCATACTCACGCATTTCTGCCTCTCTCTGTTTCTGTCTGCAATGATGCCGATGAGGATCACTTTCATCTGAGTGGTGCGGAAAATAAACAAAACTCACGATTTTGGTGCGAAGACAATTCATAAATCATTGATAATTCTTCTAAATTGACAGCTTAGTGTGGATTTTGGTCTGGTGGAATCATCACTTCGTATTTCCGAAATGAAGATGGTGGCACCGCTACTGCCAATGGAGAGCGGTATAGACAGTAGTGAGACATTTTAAGCTTTCTACTCCAGGCCTTCACTCACCACCTGAGCCTAGCCAGCCACACGCATGGATTCCGAAAAGTGCACAGCACCACCACAGCACTTAGCGTCATAAACGCCAAGATAGTTCGCGGCCTTAACCAGAAACCACCCTATGAGAGAATGATCCTCATAGCGTTGAACCAGTCCAAAGCTTTTCACACTGTCAATAACACAACGCTACTGCAGGACATCGAACAAACTAGCTCTCTCTAGGACTGAAAAGGTGGACCATGAACTGCCTGAGCGGTCGACAATCATCCGTACTATTTCGAGGTGAAACATCTAAACTGAGAAGAATTAAACAGGGGCTTCCGCAGGGTGGTGTCCTCTCCCTGCTACTGTTTAACTTCTACCTCTCGAAACTCCCAAAGTCACTAAAGGGGGTTTCCATAACCTCGTACGCAGATGATTGCACGATATTGACGTCAATGGCATGTGTTCAGAATAAACAACTACCTCTTCGACCTTTCTCGCTTCCTCACTGCTCGGAACCTGACACTTTCCCTCACCAAATCCACAGTAACCATATTTACGAACTGGACAAAGGAGTATAGACCTGAGCGTAATATAATATTGCAGTCGATGACGTCAAAATTCCGACTGTCAATAATCGAAAGATTTTAGGTGTAATTTTTGATAGTATATGCTCCTTCACTCCCTGTACGACCCTATACGATATAGTGCTTAGATATCGGATTTTATATGCACGTCGCAGTTGTTCGATTGTGCCGATCTACGAACTCTTGCTCAACTGTTTGTCAATGAACCCGTTTACCAAGTTAGATGAAGATATCTGAATTTTGACCCAAGTTACAAAACGGCTGCATAAACAGACGTAAAGCAATACTAAAGGATCTGAAGTTCTAACATTGATTCGGACACCTATCTTGTTGCAGCCAAGATAGGCACCCATATATTCTTCTTCTTTACTGGCATTGACACCGCTTACGGGATTATAGCCGAGTTAACAACAGCGCACTTGTCGTTTCTTCTTTTCGCTACGTGGCGCCAATTGGATATTCCAAGCGAAGTCAGGTCCTTCCCCACTTGGTCCTTTCAACGGTGTAGAGGTCTTCCTTTGCTTCCCCCGGCAGGTACTGCGTCGAATACTTTCAGAGCTGGAGTGTTTTCGTCCATCCGGACAACATGAACTAGCCAGCATAGCTGCTGTTTTTTAATTCGCTGAACAATGTCAATGTCGTCGTATAGCTCGTACAGCTCATCGTTCCATCGACTGCGCTATTCGCCGTGGCCAATGCGCAGGTCCTTCGCAGAACATTTCTCTCGAAAACTCTTAAGGTCGACTCATAGGTTGTTGTCAACGTCCAAGCCTGTGCTCCATATAGCAGGACGGGAATTATGAGTGACGTATAGAGTTTGGTTTTTGCTCGTCGAGAGAGGATTTTACTTTTCAATTGCCTACTCAGTCCGAAGCACCTGTTGGCAAGAGTAATCCTGCGTGGATTTCTAGGCTGGCATTATTGGTGGTGTTAATACTGGTTCCTAAATAGACGAAATTATCTACAACATCAAAGTTATGACTGTCAAGAGTGACGTGAGAGACAAGTCGCGAGTGCAACGACTGTTTGTTTTAGGACAGGAGATATTTCGTCTTGCCCTCGTTCACTGGCAGACCCATTTGCTTTGCTACCTTGTCTAGCCTGGAGAAAAAAGAACTATCGACGCGGGTGTTGAGGCCGATGATATCAATATCATCGGCATACGTCAGCAGCTGTAAACCATTTCCAAATAAAATCTTGGTAATTTAATATTATCCGATTCTCCGAATGGAATAGGACATAAAAAAAATTTTAGTTGATGGAGGATGGAGTCATGTGTAGAAGTTCACGCAAGTGAGGAAAGTTCTCTGATCACCTTTCACTTGACAGTGGTCAGAAACGATTCTTTTACGTACGGCTGAAGCAGCTCACGACTTCCGGTCTTTGACCAAGTATCCTCTGGGTAGCCTAAGAACATCCGCTGGAAAGCGAGCTAAGGTGAGAAGGCGAAACATCCCCTACATAGGTTTGTGCGCTGGGTTTGGGACCCGCCACGTAAAAAAACACCCCTAATGAAAATCAACAATCAGCCTCAGATGAGAGACCCATCTTTCAATGACGACCATGGCAAACGAAATAAGGACTACAAATTGAGGGCAAGCAACTGGAATGTCCGATCCCTTAATTAAGAAGGTGCCGCTGCCCAGCTGGTTGCTGTCCTTGTGAAAATAAAGGCTGACATCACCGCCGTCCAAGAAATGCGATGGACGGGACAAGGACTGAGATGAGTATGTTATTCACTACAGGGGCCATATAAAGGAGCGCAAGTTGGGTTTGGGATTCGTGGTGGGAGAGAGACTCCGTCGCCGAGTACTATAATTCACACCGGAGAATGAAAGTCCAGCTGATTTGCGCCCACGCTCCGACGGAAGAGAAGGACGATGTGACCAAAAATGCCTTCTATTAGCGCTTGGAGCGCGACTATGAGAGCTGCCCCGCCTCGATGTCGACTCGAACCACTATCTTGTTGCAGCCAAGATTCGCACCCGCCTCTTTTTTTTTTTTTTTTTTGTTTCAATATCTTTTTATTTATTGAATCTGCTTTTTGTTTTAAAAGCCTAACAATAAGTTATAAAATCTTAACTCTATTTAAAAACTAGACACGCTCAAGCAAGTGATTGAGCTGTTTTGGTGATACATTGCTCCTTAGTACGCGGGCATATCTCTTCTTTTAAGGCGTGTGTGATCGCAGGAATGTACCGAAGCATTAGCCAAAAGGTTTCGGTGTTCACGGCGTTTAGATATATATATATTTAAATCTGCTGTCTTCTACTTCTTTCTTACCATGGAAATACCAAGGCATTTATTGATATTTTCATTACGCATGTTCCATGGCAAACACGTGATTGATCTAAGCATTTTTGATTGGAACCTTTGTATTATGTTTATATTAGTTGCACAGGTTGTACCCCACAGTTGAATGCCATACATCCAAATCGGCTTTATGACCGCAGTATATAAAAGCACTTTGTTGCCTAGGCTAAGTTTGGAGTTTTTATTTAATAGCCAATTTAAATTTGCAGCTCTTATCTTCATGCAAGTTATATTACTAGATATATGTTTTCTCCACCTAAGTCTTCTATCTAGTTGAATACCAAGATAATTTACTTCATTCGCTTGGGGTACTAAAGTATTGTTTATTTTTACTGCCGGACACATTTTTGGTCTAAGTGAAAATGTAACATGCTTACACTTTTGTTCATTTACTTTTATCCGCCAGTTGGCTAGCCATTCTTCGACAAACTTTAAGTGCTCGGCTAATACTCTTGATGCTATTATGTGGCATTTGTTACGGCTCACTATTGCTATATCGTCCGCAAAAGTTGAAGTTAATACATTGTTAGCTGTTGGAATATCAGCTGTATATATGATGTATAGTGTTGGGCCTAAAACACTGCCCTGGGGTACACCAGCCCTTATCTGCCTCTCATCAGATATGAAATCTCCCATTTTTACCATAAATTTTCTATTTTTTAAATAAGTTTCCACTGTTTTATACAATTCTGAAGGTAGAATATTTTTAATCTTATATAAAAGGCCCTCATGCCATATCTTATCAAACGCCTGAGCCACGTCTAGAAATATAGCTGAACAGTACTCTCTGTGCTCAAATGCTTTTCTTATCTCGTAATTCTATTAACTTGCTCTATCGTGCTATGCTTTTCACGAAACCCGAATTGGTGCTTTGGTACGAGTATTATATTATTTTCGTGGAGGAAAGGAGTCATCTTTGATAGCATCAATTTTTCAAATATTTTAGATTTAGGCAGGGTAGAAGACTGATTGGTCTGTATGAAGACGGTTGTGTTGAGTCTTTCCCAGGTTTGTCTATCAAGATAATCTGCGACTTTTTCCATGAATTAGGATAGTGTCCGAGATTAAGAATTGCATTGAAGAGCAAAGAAAGCACTTCTACGGCAATATTTGGTAACTCAATTAGCATTTTTGGGGAAATATTATCATGTCCTAGTGACTTTTTTGGGTTAAGTTCTTTTATAATTCCAGCAACTTCAGAAGTAGAAGTCCTAATAGACACATGCGACTCGTATGCGGTATTGGGCAAGGTTGGCAACTCAAAGTTGTTCTTTGGGCAATTAGATTGAAATACCTTTTCTAGGTGATTTGCAAAACAATTTGCCTTATCCTCATCACTACGTGCCCAATTACCATTCACTGTCTTAGAGGCATGTTGGAATCTACTGGTGGCTTGAAAGACTTTTGGGCTTTCGAAAGGGAGTTTTGCTTGCGAGAATTTGGACACAGTTTCTTTATAGAATTTTCAGTGTTGTGTTCCTCTTCGCGTTTAAGCGCTTTTTTAACTTTCGTACAGCGGATTTCAGTTGAAGCAGAGTTGAAGGGGAGCGATTGAATTGCCATTCCCGCCTAGCTCGCCTTTTCTCAATTACAAGATTCTCTATTTCATTATTGGTGATCTTTCTAAAACCAACTGATTTGTTGTTTCTTTTTGGTGTTGCCAATACAGCTGCATTAGTTATTAAATCAGTAATTTCTCTTATATTATTTTCATCAATGTCTCTTCCTGTATTTATTTTGCAATCAATATTGATGTGGGTGCTGATATACTTTCTATAGGGTGATTTTTTAAGAGCTTGATAACTTTTTAAAAAAAAAAAACGCATAAAATTTGCAAAATCTCATCGGTTCTTTATTTGAAACGTTAGATTGGTTCATGACATTTACTTTTTGAAGATAATTTCATTTAAATGTTGACCGCGGCTGCGTCTTAGGTGGTCCATTCGGAAAGTCCAATTTTGGGCAACTTTTTCGAGCATTTCGGCCGGAATAGCCCGAATTTCTTCGGAAATGTTGTCTTCCAAAGCTGGAATAGTTGCTGGCTTATTTCTGTAGACTTTAGACTTGACGTAGCCCCACAAAAAATAGTCTAAAGGCGTTAAATCGCATGATCTTGGTGGCCAACTTACGGGTCCATTTCTTGAGATGAATTGTTGTCCGAAGTTTTCCCTCAAAATGGCCATAGAATCGCGAGCTGTGTGGCATGTAGCGCCATCTTGTTGAAACCACATGTCAACCAAGTTCAGTTCTTCCATTTTTGGCAACAAAAAGTTTGTTAGCATCGAACGATAGCGATCGCCATTCACCGTAACGTTGCGTCCAACAGCATCTTTGAAAAAATACGGTCCAATGATTCCACCAGCGTACAAACCACACCAAACAGTGCATTTTTCGGGATGCATGGGCAGTTCTTGAACGGCTTCTGGTTGCTCTTCACCCCAAATGCGGCAATTTTGCTTATTTACGTAGCCATTCAACCAGAAATGAGCCTCATCGCTCATCGGACACGGACGCGAAACACATTTCGAACCGAACACTGATTTTGGTAATAAAATTCAATGATTTGCAAGCGTTGCTCGTTAGTAAGTCTATTCATGATGAAATGTCAAAGCATACTGAGCATCTTTCTCTTTGACACCATGTCTGACATCCCACGTGATCTGTCAAATACTACTGCATGAAAATCCTAACCTCAAAAAAATCACCCTATATATTTCAACCAGTTAGTCTTATGTGATGTTAGAGAAACTTTTGGCTCAAATATCATGGGCAATTCGTATAACTTTATTAGAACAGGAGAATGATCAGATGATAAGTCTGTACATGTATCAGCTGTCATAAGAGATCTATCTATATTTTTGACTACAGCAAAATCTATTAAGTCTGGTATTTTTCTTCTATCACTGGGCCAGTATGTCGGGTTACCAGGAGATATTATGTCCAGCTTATTCTGCTTATTCATAATCGTGTAGTACAACTGTCGTCCTTTCGGATTAATAAGACGTGAGCCCCAATACGTGTGTTTTGCGTTGTAATCTCCACCTGCAAAAAATTTTTGACCTAGCGTTCCAAAAAAGTATTTAAATTCGATTTCTGTAATTTTAAAACGAGGTGGACAGTATATAGCAGTAAGGTTTAAGTCACAACCCCGATTTTTGAGTGAAATTGTTGTAGCTTGTAACTGTGGAGTAGCATGCGATTCTAGAGCATAGTGGTTTAAACGATTTCTAATCAACACTGCCGTGCCACCATGCGCTTTTCCATCTGGATGATTAGTGATATAGACTCTGAATCCCGGAATATTGAAATTATTTTTATTTGTTAAATGAGTTTCTGACATGTGTTTGTTTCAGACAGAAATCTGATAATCTCTAACTTATGTTGGTTAACACCGATAGCGTTCCATATACAGATATTTAGTGAGCTCATTTTTTACTTCATAAATTTTGCCGCATTTGATTTTGTGATTTTATTAAATCTTGGATCATGTTTTGCATGTTAGACATAAATTGTGTCATACACTGTGTAAGATTTATAATCATAGTTCCAATACCTCCACTTGGAGGACTTTGCGGCAGTTGCATTTCCACAGTGTTGCCTTTCACGACATTTGCATAGCTTCCTTGCATATTATTACTAATAGAAGTAATAGGATTTGAGCTTTTCTCTGAGGTTGCTGTAATTTCATTACGGGGTGTTTGTAACATTTGGTTGAGACGTGCTTGAATGCCCTGTGACAACTTCGATTTCAAATCTTTATATACAAGACAACCCCTGTAGTTAGCAGTGTGATTTCCTCCACAATTACTGCATTTTTTATTCAATTCTTCTTTATTAAGGGTGCATTTCCAAGTGGGATGTAAATCACCACATACCACACAAACACTGCGTAGAGTGCAATATGATTTAGTATGCCCATATTCTCGGCAGTTAGTACATTGTACCGGACCGTTTCTTTTATATGGTTCTTCCACAGTTACTTTGCGATGCAGCAAATATTTCAGATTGTATATAGGATGGGTCTCATTTTTTTAGTTGATTCGAATTCGGCAACAATTCAATTTTAAACATTGGCTGTGGTACTTTGTTTCTATTAAATATATTTACAACTGTTTTAATTCCAAAACCACATTCTTCCAATGCTTTTTTCACTTCACTAGAGTCTACGGCGGACTCTATACCCTTGATTACAACAACTAGGCCCTTAGAGCTCTTCAGTTGATACGAATAATAATTTTTGTTTTTAATCGACAAAAATTTAACGATTTCCATGAAACTTTTTTCAGTGTAGGACTGAATTTTTGTTTCGTCTATATTGCTTTTTTTCAAAGGCACTATATGAAAATTGTGAGTGCCAACAATTTCACTTAAATTCGCAACAAGAGTATTACTGCTACGCTCGTGCAAATATATTGGAGATGGTTTGGCATTAACGACTGTGGTGGTACCCTTCGCATCGTCGTCTGAACCATTGCTTAGTATGGCAAATCTGTTGCCATTTAAAATATCCGTTTTACTTTTAGTGGGTGTGCCGCCCTGAATTTTTTTAGGATTGACCGCTGATTTAGAAGGACTTAATTTCCTTTTTATATTGACGTAGCGGTCAATGCCTGTTTGCACAGACGGACCTTTTTTTGTTGGTACACTCTCACTTTGCTTTGTGATTTTCTTCGTTGCCTGCGCGTTTGCTGGTACCTGCAGGCTGGTTGGTGTCAGGGCATTTGTTGTTGCCCGATTGTTGTTTTCGGCTGCTCCTGCTGACTGCGTTCTTTGCTTCGATTCCTTTTCAGCTGATCGAAGCGATGACTCATCATCGCCATTACACTTTTTATTGCCAGTAGTTGTGGTTGTTGTTGGGTCAACAAAGCTGAAGTAGGCATTTAAGGAATGTCTATGGCCTTACTGATTAGGCTGCGAAGCACTCATTATTGTTTGTTTGATTTTTTGTTTTTTTGTTTTCACTTGTTGATTCGTGCACTTATTGTTTATCCTTATTATTATTAATTTGTGTGCACTGTTTTTAACGTTTGTTTACAATTTATAAATTGTTTTTTTTTTTTTTTTGTTTTACTTTTTGCTTGGTTTTATGATTATTTTTTTTTGTAAAGATTGAATTCACGGAGCGAGTTAAATAACACGTCCGTACGCACCCGTGGCTGTGTAGCAAAAATCTCACGTCAGCAAACACAAGGAAGATTCGACGTCAAAAAGCTGCAATCACAAAAGACAGCCGAACGATTTTCTACTCGGTTTGCACTCCTGTTCTCTGAGAGCACTTGTCAAGAACTCGGTATAAAGGAACTGTGGGACGGCATTTAAAACTCCTTACATACAGCTGCAAGCCATTGATTTTTGGAAAATGCAAAAGAACAGCTGGTACGACGAGGAGTGCCGTATCACAGCGGAGAATAATCAGGCAGCCTACCTCGCAACGTTACGATCGACCACAACACGTGCGGGATGGAATAGATACCCAGAGTTGAACAGGGAATCAAGATGCATATGCAGACAGAAAAAAAGGAGGCCGAAATGCATGAGTATGAAAAGCTTGATGAGCTGGCCGACAGGGGTAATGCTCGAAAGTTCTACGAAAAAATGCGGCGGCTTACAAAAGGTTTCAAGACCGGAGCATACTCTTTTAGAACCCTCAAAAATGATCTATGCTCCGATGCCCAGAGATACTTAAATTATGGAGGGAACACTTCTCCAGCCTGCTGAATGGCAGTGAACGTATAACGCCAGGGTAATCGCGTAAGCGGTTTACGCCAGTAAAAAAGAAGAAGAAGTTATTGCTCCTCGTCCTATGAGATCAGTATAATATAATAGAAACACCGAGTGGGCGCACTGCCCTATACAATATATTAGGTTGTCAAAAAAGTCTTGCGGTTGCAATACCCTTGAAAGACATATCTTCCTTTAGCTAAAAGGCCAGCAATGGCAATACCAATTTTTATACTCTTGCAACCAGATGCTGCAGAGTATTATAGTTTTGTTCACCTAACGGTTGTACGTATCACTTAAAATTAAACGAGAAAAGTTGAAATCCGGTTGACTGTCTGTCTGTCTATCCACCCGAGCAAGCTATAACTAGATTAAAAATTTACATATCTCGATTGAACTTGGTATGTGGGTTCCTTAGTACAAAAAAAAAAAAATTACGAGTTCATGAATGGGCGTAATCGTACCACTGTTACGCCCACACATCGCCATTAACCAAAACATATAAAGTGACATAACTAAGCACTCAAGTAAGACATAAAACTGTAATTTAATACAGAGGATCGCAGTAGCAAGAAGCACCTGTGGAAATAATTTTTTGAAGATGTGGGCTTATCCCCGCCCTCTAATAAGTTTAATGTGCATATTTAAACTACTTAAGCTACAACAATCAAATTTGCTGGTACGAATCTTATAAGAACATGAACAGTGTAGAAATGGATGAAATCGGAGAATAACCCCGTTCACTTCCCATACAATGGTACTGTTAAAATTTCTCGTGACCCATCCAACCGATTTTGACCAAATTTAGTACGCGGAAGTACATTCTTATGTCACAGTGTGAAAATGGGCAATTCACAATTTCAAATTTCTCTTGATTCGTTAAGTATAAGAACATGAACAGTGTAGAAATGGATGAAATCGGAGAATAACCCCGTTCACTTCCCATACAATGGTACTGTTAAAATTTCTCGTGACCCATCCAACCGATTTTGACCAAATTTAGTACGCGGAAGTACATTCTTATGTCACAGTGTGAAAATGGGCAATTCACAATTTCAAATTTCTCTTGATTCGTTCAGTTTCCCGTACACAAATCAATAAAAACTGTTCAAACCGCTAAGTACCGAATAATTACCTCTAGTTGACTTTAGATCGAAAATGTCGGTCAATGTATATAACTGAAATTAAGAGAGAACCCTTCATTTATAATGGCATGTCTATATTCGAAATTCCATCTGACTTTAATGTAAATTATTGGTTTTATACCTTTAAGTATTTCCCCTTCTTTGATTATTGCAAGTTGCAAGAGTATAAAATGTTCAATTGCACCCGAACTTAGCCCTTCCTTACTTGTTTTGTCTAAAGTAAATATGAGTGTAGGTGCGTCATCCTCATACAAAGCACTTGTAACAATTTTATCTGCGCATAAAGCAAAATTATCTTTTCCACCCATTCCACTTACAGTTCCACTTATTTCTACCGATATACCAGAGTACCGTAACGCCTTCAGGATAACATTATGTTTCGAATTTAGTTGAGATTGGCCAAGTAGGTCCGGAAATATGTGATTTAACCAAAACGTTTCGTGTATTAGCCCTTTAATGTGACGGGCGCATTTGTTGTTAACTATATGGTTATTGAATTATTGCGCTTTAAGTGTTTGTTAACTATAGCGTTATATGCGGGGAGGACGGTGATTTCTCCTGAGCGAATTTGGTTATTGTAACTTTAGTGGTTTAAGAGCTTTGTACATTAAACCCACCTGCCTCGCTGTCCTCTAGGTCAGGGCCACTAATCCAACATCTTTTCATACAGATCCACCTTGCTATTGCAACCTTCGTACCAAGCAAAAGATGTATATCCTAATATAGTGCTTAGATATCGGATTTTATATGCACGTCGCAGTTGTTCGATTGTGCCGATCTACGAACTCTTGCTCAACTGTTTGTCAATGAACCCGTTTACCAAGTTGGATGAAGATATCTGAATTTTGACCCAAGTTACAAAACGGCTGCATAAACAGACGTAAAGCAATACTAAAGGATCTGAAGTTCTAACATTGATTCGGACACCTATCTTGTTGCAGCCAAGATAGGCACCCATATATTCTTCTTCTTTACTGGCATTGACACCGCTTACGGGATTATAGCCGAGTTAACAACAGCGCACTTGTCGTTTCTTCTTTTCGCTACGTGGCGCCAATTGGATATTCCAAGCGAAGTCAGGTCCTTCCCCACTTGGTCCTTTCAATGGTGTAGAGGTCTTCCTCTGCTTCCCCCGGCAGGTACTGCGTCGAGTACTTTCAGAGCTGGAGTGTTTTCGTCCATCCGGACAACATGAACTAGCCAGCATAGCTGCTGTTTTTTAATTCGCTGAACAATGTCAATGTCGTCGTATAGCTCGTACAGCTCATCGTTCCATCGACTGCGCTATTCGCCATGGCCAATGCGCAGGTCCTTCGCAGAACATTTCTCTCGAAAACTCTTAAGGTCCACTCATAGGTTGTTGTCAACGTCCAAGCCTCTGCACCATATAGCAGGACGGGAATTATGAGTGACTTATAGAGTTTGGTTTTTGCTCGTCGAGAGAGGACTTTACTTTTCAATTGCCTACTCAGTTCGAAGTAGCACCTGTTGGCAAGAGTAATCCTGCGTTGGATTTCTAGGCTGGCATTTTTGGTGGTGTTAATACTGGTTCCTAAATAGACGAAATTATCTACAACTTCAAAGTTATGACTGTCAAGAGTGATGTGAGAGACAAGTCGCGAGTGCAACGACTGTTTGTTTTAGGACAGGAGATATTTCGTCTTGCCCTTGCTCACTGCCAGACCCATTTGCTTTGCTTCCTTGTCTAGCCTGGAGAAAAAAGAACTATCGACGTGGGTGTTGAGGCCGATGATATCAATATCATCGGACTTATTCAGCAGCTGTACACTCTTATAAAATATTGTACCTGCTCGATTAAGTTCTGCAGCTCGGATAATTTTCTCCAGCAGCTAATTAAAGAAGACGCACGATAAGAAGTCGCCTTTCTGAAACCGTGTTTGGCATCGAACGGCTTGGAGAGGTCCTTCCCAATCCTGACGGAGCTTTTGGTGTTGCTCAACGTCAGTTTACACAGCCGTATTAGTTTTGCGGAGATACCAAATTCAGACATCGCGGCATAAAGGCAGCTCCTTTTCGCGCTGTCGAAAGCAGCTTTAAAATCGACGAAGAGGTGGTGTGTGTCCATTCCTCTTTCACGGGTCTTTTCCAAGATTTGGCGCATGATGAATATCTAGTCGGTTTTTGATTTGACACGTCTAAAGCCACACTGATAAGGTCCAATCAGTTTGTTGACGGTGGGCTTTAATCTTGCACACAATAAGCTCGATAGAACCTTATACGCGATGTTGAGGAGGCTTATCCCACGGTAGTTGGCGCAGATTGTGGGGTCTCCCTTTTTATAGATTGGGCATAGCACACTTAAATTCCAATCGTTGGGCATGCTATCGTCCGACCATATTTTACAAAGAAGCTGATACATGCTCCTTATCAGCTCTTCGCCGATGTGTTTGAATAGCTCGGCCAGCAGTCCATCGGCCTCCGCCGCTTTGTTGTTCTTCAGGCGGGTAATTGCCATTCGAACTTCTTCATAGTCGGGCAATGGAACGTCTACTCCATCGTCATCGATTGGGAAATCGGGTTCGCCTTCTTCTGGCGTTTTACGTTCACTGCCATTCAGCAGGCTGGAGAAGTTCTCTCTATAATTTAAGTATGATCTGGGCATCGGTGACTAGATCACCTTTGGGGGTTCCACAAGAGTATGCTCCGGTCTTGAAACCTTCTGTAAGCCGCCGCATTTTTTCGTAGAATTTTCGAGCATTACCCCTGTCGGCCAGCTTATCAAGCTCTTCGTACTCACGCATTTCAAATTTTTTCTTTTTCTGTCTGCAAATGTGTCTCGATTCCCTCTTCAACTCTCGGTATCTGTCCCATCCGACACGTGCTGTGGTCGATCGTAACGTTGCGAGGTAGGCAGCCTGTTTTCTCTCCACTGCGACAAGACCGGAGCATACTCATTGTACCAGCTGTTCTCTTGCACTTTCCGAAAACCAATGATTTCCGTTGCAGCTGTACGTAAGGAGTTTGAAATGCCGTCCCACAGTTCCTTTATACTGAGTTGTTGACGAGTGCTCTCAGAGAGCAAGAGTGCAAGCCGAGTAGAAATTCGGTCGGCTGTCTGTTGTGATTGCAGCTTCTCGACGTCGAACCTTCCTTGTGTTTGTTGGCGGTCGTTTTTTGCTGCACAGAGGCGGGTGCGAATCTTGGCTGCAACAAAATAGTAGTCCGAGTCGATGTTAGGACCTCGGAGCGCACGCACATCTAAAACACTGGAGACGTGTCGTCCGTCTGTCACAACATAGTCGATCTGGTTGGTAGTTTTTTGATCCGGAGACAGACAGGTAGCTTGAGCAATCTTCTTGTGCTGGAATCTAGTACATAGGTTGCTATATATATTTCTGGACTAAGCAACACTAAGTGTTGCCAAGTGCAATCTGACATTTCCATTGGAAAGTTTGACATTTTTTAGTATAACATCACTCAGAACGTTTTGTTATTTGATCGTGAATTGTTTTATTTACAGGGAATCAAAAAATTCATCTCGGCCAAAAAATGGAATTAACTCGTGAACATTTTCCTGCGATCATTTTTCACAACTTTCGACGTGGATTATCACGACAAGAGTGCATCGATGAACTTAAATCTTTATATGGCTATGAAGCACCATCCTATAGCACTGTGAAAAACTGGTACAACGAATTCAATCGTGGTCGACGCTCGCTTAAAGACGAATTCCGTGAAGGTCGTCCAAAAATAGCCGTTGCGCCAGAAAACATCGATGCCGCACGTGAACTGATAATGCAAGACCGTCATGTAACATACCTTCAGATAGAGGCATGCCTATGCATTTCTCCCACCAGCATACATTCGATATTGCATGAACACCTGGCCGTAAAAAAGGTTTGTTCTCGTTGGATCCCGCACAATTTGACAATCGCTCAAAAAAAGGCTCGTGTGGATTGGTGTAAAGAAATGCTGAAAAAATACGATCCGCGCTGCTTCAAAAGACGTTTATAAGATCGTCACAGGTGACGAATCATGGATCTATGCGTATAAGCCCGAAACAAAACAGCAATCGACCGTGTGGGTCTTCCAAGACGAGCCAAATCCAACGAAAAAAAAAAAAAAAAACCATTTTCGTTGATAAATATGCCTATTTTCAGTATTAGGCCAGAAATATATATAGCAGCCCTCGTACCCAGCGCACAACCCTATGTAGGGGATGTTTCGCCTTTTCACTTTAGCTCGCCTTCAAGCGGATGTTCTTAGGCTATCCGGAGGATACTTGGTCAAAGACCGAAAGTCGTGAGCTGCTTGAGTTATATGTAAAAGAACCGTTTCTGGCCACTCCCAAGTGAATGGCGATTATAGAACTTTCCTCACTTACGTGAACTACTGCACATGACTCCATCCTCCAAAGTTCCTATATGCTACATGACTTTTTCTAAAGCTAACATATAAATGTATGTTTTTCGGGGGAAATTGCGCCAAAATGAAAGATAAAGAGGCGCTTCTGCTTTTTGATTGGAAAAGCTATTGTGTACTGCATATATACAAGTAGTTAGAATTTTTTCTAAACATACATATATACTTATAATATATAATAATATATCTTTTACTGGGGAAATTGCGCAAAAGATGAAAGTTGAAGAAGAAATCGTCAACGGAATTTTAGTTTTAAATTAATTTCGTCGCGGAAAGATCGCCAATTCGATTTAATACGATTTTTAAACAGTTTTGTTTAAAACAAAATTAGTAATAAAAATTTAAAAAAGTGTCCCGTGCGGGAGTGCACATTAGAATCTACGAAGCAGGAGGAGTTGCAGAAGTGGGTGGAAAATTTACGGATCCCACCAACGCAGGACTGACCCGCCCACAATGCATTTGTTTGCATTAAGCACTTCGAACGAAGTGCAGTGGGTGTGAAAAATTGAAGGCAGGAGCTGTGCCCACCCTTAATCTTGGTGAGAACTTTATTTTAAAATATAAAATTTGCATGTATTATATTTTTAAGAAATGTGTTCATATATGTAAGTGTACACAATAACAGGAGTGTCTTTATTGTGTTAAGTGCACTTTTAACTTCGAAACACAAATATTGGTATTTTGTATGCAAATATTTAAAATATGCGATGAGCGGGCAGAGCGAGGTCAAGTGAAGTGTGTCTGTTGCGCATTGTGCAGAGTACGTTTGAATGTTCCTTTGTGTAGTGGGCAGTATAAGGATTTATCAGTAATGTACAGGTTTGAATGCTATATATATTTAACCAAATATTTACATATTACTAACATTAAATCTGCCAAAATATTTTTTGTAGTAATAAGTATAGAATATCCTATTATTTTGTGTATACACATATATGTATGTTTGTGTATATATGTATATAACATAACAATACGAGGTATGACAATTAAGTAATGAGACTGATTCCATAAAATAAATATACAATATTTGAAAATTATTCTACAACTCTACCATCCCCTTCAAAGTAGTCCCTTTGGGTAGCTATACAGCGATTCCAGCGCGTTTGCCATGCTTCGTAACATTTCTGGAACGCTTCTGGATGTCCGTAATCGACTCAAAATGGGTTCCTTTGACCACCGATTTTGTTTTAGGAAACAAACAAAGTCACAGGGTGATATGTCTGCAACACAGCGATCCCTTTAGAGTCCAAATACTCCGGCTGAGGGCGGTGTTTCGTTGTCGTGATGAAGGATCCAGTTACGAGCGATGTCTGGGCGCACCCTGTTGACTCGTTTTTGCAATATTTCGAGTACTTGGCAATAGTAGACTTCATTCACAGTTTTCCCTGGTGGATTAATGCGCGAACAGGCTGCGCATTCACGTCAGTCCGCACCTCGACTAGTCTCCCACTTCGCGCCTCGTCTTCGACGCTTTCACGCCCCTCCTTAAACTCTTTGGGCCATCGAAATACCTGGGCACGACTAAGAGTACTATCACCATACACTCTTACAATTTTAGCGTACATTTTCGAAGCTGTTTCGCCCAATCTGGCGCAAAATTTGATCGCGACGCGTTCCTCTCGAATTCGTTTTTCCATTTTCGTGACGAGCACTACAAACACTCGTCTACTCAACTTGACGCAGCAGGCGAACTAAATAAGCTAGAGCATATATTAATGGAGAGGAGAGGAATGCCGGAAAAAGAGAAAGGGAATTTCAAGGTCACAGGTTCACCACAAGCGCGGCAATAAAATCAGTCTCATTACTTAATTGTCAAACCTCATAGTATGAATAATATATAAATTGGGGTGATTCAAAAAAAAATATTTTTTTTTCGTTTTGTACTCGGAAGAATAGGCTCCAAGACACCTCTCAGAAAGCCTCTCTAAGCATGAGTTCTTAATTGTAACGGGAAGGACCTCCTTCTAACAGTTTTCTATTTTTTCTTATTATCATATAGAAAAATGTATATCTCGCTTACAACTATTTGAAAAAATATCTTGTTCCTTAGCTTTTGTAGGAAATTGATTGCTCTACAAAAAGGGTCTCCTATGATTTTTTCGTAAACCCAACCGTTTAAAAGATATTAACGGTTAAAGTTTGATTATTTTTGGGAAAATTTTTTATTTCTTATGAATTTTATAACTCAATGAAAAAAAAATCATTATGAATGAGGTATGTTGTCCCTGGTATCGATACCTAAGCCTTTAGAAAAAATTTCCAAAAAATGTCCATTTTAGAACGACATTGCGTTTTGTTATTTGATGAAGTATCAACAAAGTCCGACCTAACTTATAATAGAGTTAGTAATGTTATTGATGGGTTTGTGGATTAGCGGGATGGCCAACATGATATGAGTATAGGTAGTAAGTGTTGTTTTTTATTATAAAAGGGTTATGTTCTAATTGGAAATGTGTGTTTTCATACTACATTTCCAAGACGGGACTTGCTCCGTCAGAACTGAAAGAAATTTTAAGCAAAAACATCGCATCACTAAAGTCAATAGATCTCAACGTAAAGGCTTTAGTCTGCGATCAAGGGCCTTCAAATTCTTCACTTTTCAATTTGTTAAAAATTAATGAAGAAAACCCCTTTCATATGCAGGAAGGTTTAAAAATATATTGTTTATATGACTATTGCCACCTTTTTAAGTCCGTCCGTAATACATTTATGAAGTATGATATTTCAATTCCAAATGGAATAGCCAGCTTCAAAGTTATAAAAAAACTTTACTCTATCGATCAAAACAATATGCACTTTTAAATATACCCAAAACCTATAGAGGCCCACATTTATCCCAGCGTGTTTGAAAAAATGTCCGAGAAACGTGCAACTCAAGTTCGGAGCAATTCGGTTCCTGCTGGACTTAAAATGGCATATAGCCAAAGTCTATTCGCCTCCGACGAATGTGCACAGCCTACGCAGTTATTTATTAAAAAAATTAATGATCTTATCGATGATGTAGACTCTTCCAGCCTCTAGCCAGGTTAAGTGGGTTCTGTTCCACAATAAGTGGAATGATTCAGTTGAGCAAAGAGCTATTAAGAGATCAAGAGGAATTGTGTTATATATTCCTTGGGAAAATCAATTAAGATGCGTTGAAGAATTTGTTTATAGAGTCCGAGCTAGCTAGGGTATCAATACCCATCCATCTGCCAATGAGATACAGTATATTGTAGATAGATTAATTTCGATGAAAATTTTACGGCAAAATTTTCAAGATAGGCCCCGAAGACCGTCATCAAAATTTACAGGGAAACGAACAGGAATCTGAGCAACTCGACCCTAGAATTTTTCACTATTCCAGACGAAAATGCTCTGGATGTCCAGATCAAGTGGTATTACACTGGCTATGGTATTTACCAGAAAATTTTGTGTAAAATCCATTGCGAAAAATTCACCAAAGCAATGACGAAGACACAAAGCGATTTAATGCTGTATTCGGAGGCCCTAATCAGGGCTAAGAACTACTTATAAGGATGACGGCAACTTAAGGCTAGTCAATCCTAGTGATAGGGTCTTCGAAGTGTGAAGCAAGAAATACATAAATAGGGAACGACATCGGAAGCGTGATGCTAAAATAAAAACTTAAAATAAAAAACTTAAGTAAGTTGCAAGCCAGAATGCTTTGAATAAGAACATCTTACTTTCGGGTAAGTAATGTATTAATAAAATAAATACTTAGATTTTATAATGTTTTGCATTCTATCATTTCCAGGTTTTTCTAATTGCAGTTTTTTTCTACTTTTAGTTTTCTTTTATTATTATATTTTCAGGATTATTATTTTTTTTTTCTTTTTCAATAGCATGCCAACTGAGCCCAGCTTTTATAAACACAAATATTGCACTTAATCTAGATGGATTAAATTGTATTTAAAAAAGCAGGTGAAATTAAATGACTAATTTTAATCAATAAGTCGTGAGAGAAATTTCCATTTTAAATTGACAATTTTGTAATTCGGCATTATTTCATTTTTTTAAACATTTTATTTCATTTTTAAATTGTTAAGTTTGTAATAAATAATAGAAAAAATCAATCAAATTAAAACATTTCATTTGAAAACAATAAACTGGTCTTTAATTCATAGTAAAAATCTTTTAGGATTGAATAAGATTGATGTGCTGAACACAAAGAGAGCGACAGACTTCAAGCGTCATCTGTAAAACATTAAAGTACACATGTTCTTAAGGACACAGTTATTTTGACAGCTACACGGCTACATAAGACCGTGTTCATTTTAATATTTGACAGATGTCGCTTGAAGTTTGTCGCTCTCTTCGTGTTCAGCACTTGAATTTCTGCATACGCATAATGTTTGCAAATTCGTCTACATGCCACACTAATGTCTACATACTACATTTTTATGTATACATGTACCCGAAGCTCACGTTTTGTCAAAGAGGCAATCAGTCGACGGACCAACGTGACGACAAAGCGTCACAACATTGTGCTGTTGGTTGACAACCGAGCTGTGCCGAAAAATAAGCGAACAATCGCCGATTTGTTACCTCTAACACCATGTTCAGACCGAAAATTTAAAGTGATTAGATTACACTTAATAACATTCATTAATCAGCCCGTTCTCACTGCCGTTAGAATGATAAAAAAAAAAACAGCTGTTATTGTCATTCAAGAATTCACATCGCTTAATATTTATCAAAAGAAAAGATTGTTCTATTGTATTTTGAAATAAAAGCCGTCTTTTTTTTAATATTTTCCATATAATAGAAATAATGGATCAATTTTTTCATTTGTTAAGTCGATTTTTAGGTGAAATTAGATTCATTGCTTTAAAAAAAAATTTGTTCATTTACATTTTTTTTCCTTTGTAGTGTTTAAATCAGCTGTGATAGTGTCAGATTTCCAATGCTGACAAGTAGATGGCGCAAAATCAAATTCGCTCAGAGAGATTTAGCGTGGATCAGTTTCAAATCATTTCAATGAAGTGATTTGGATTTTTGTATGAAGAAATATTGATAAATTTATAAGATTAGTGGGATAAACCACTCAGCAGCCGAAATCGTGTGATTAAGTGTCGGTCTGAACATGGTATAACAGCTTTACCACAAACTTACATAAATATATATGAAGATGTATGAGCGTGCATACATATCGACAATTATTATAAATCGACAACAGCTATGTTGCCACTTTTCTCACTTCTTTCTGTGAAGAAACATCAGAAAGTTGTTCAATATATGTATGATATTTAGCTTTTGCCATCGTCGCGAAAAGACCCTTGTAGGCAAAGGCATGCTCGGGAAGATGGTGTTTGCTTTTATGAATGAAGCGGGTTTGCCTGTTGAAAGTACACTTGCATTTATGAATGAAAAAGTTGTTGTTGTGTGTTTCTCTTTCATGCATGCTTAATATAGCATCGGTAAGTGAAATCCAACCGGCTCCACCTCCAACTTGGAATCAGCCTCCATGGCATTTGCAAAATAAGTCCTTCCTTGACGGTCTTACAGTTCATAGGAAGCAAAACACCAACGTAGTTACCTATAAGCAATTGTTCTACGAAATTACTGACCGATTCTTGAAGGAAAACTAGATACTTCTTTTCACAGATGGTTCAAAACCAACAGACGGAACCGGTTTTGCAGTCGTCAACGCTAACGGAATCTTATTAGCACAAGGAATCTTGCCAATGGTTGCAACAGTTTTGGACGCAGAAGTGCAGGGCATACTGTCTGCTCTTCTTCTAGCTAGAGCTTCTAAAAACAAATTTATTATATGCACAGACAGCCTCTCGGCGTTTGAAGCCACTAAATCCGCACGGAACTCTGCGGAACCTATTGCCGCCATACAGGAACTCATCATTCCACTAGAGAAAAGAGTCAAACTGATGTGGGTTCCTGGCCACGCCGGAATCAATGGAAATGAGCATGCAGATAAAGTTGCCAAATCAGCTATAAAAGCTCCAGTTTTCACTTCCATGCCATTCTCAACCAAAGCAGTGGCGAAAAGTATTTCTAATACAGCGCACCAACGATGTGCTATCAAACGGGCAAACTATTCCCACATGTATAAGACCTATAATCCAAACAGATCGAGGATCAGGCTCCCCACGACGACTACAACACACATGAACAAATGTTTCATCCGCTTCAGATTAGGGCACACTAGTCTAACTCACGCTCATCTACTGGAAAACGAATCTACACCAGCCTGTCAATTTTGTCGCAATGCTCCCTCAACCATTTCCCATATCCTCAAAGACTGTTCCCATCTGATACATTACAGATCTTCCTTTTTTCAGAACCTCAACCCGTTAGACTTGCTAAGTACTCCAAGTGAGAAAAATATTAAACTGTTATTTGAATTTTGTAAAAAAATACATATTGACAACTTAATTTAAACTGTTATACACCTTAAGCCGATAGCCCTGGCAGCTAGTGCCTAATTAATTATAATTTCAATTGTAATTAATTTAAATAAATAAATATATTTAGTTTTTAAAACAAAGTTTAGTGTAAAAAAATGCTTTTTAATAGAGCTTTTATTGTTTTACCATATAAATTGAGAAAAATATTGGTTGTTAGTTTAAATCTTCACTAGTAGCAATTTGAATGAAATGTAAAACCAAACCTTTTTTACGTTTCAATAAAAAAAAAACTCTTTCAAATGTTGGCCACGGCTGCGTCTCAGATTATTCATTCGTTGAATCCAATTTTCGATGACTCGTTCGAGAACTTCGACAGGTAACTGGAAAATGATACGCGTGATGTTTTACTCTAAGGCTTTCATAGAAGCGGTATGTTTCACATAGACTAAAGAATTAACATATATCCGCTGAAAAAGTCTATCGGTGTCAGATGCTTTTACGATCTTGGTGGCCAATGAGCGAAATCAGCAGCTCAATTCCTGGCATCAAACAGACGGTAACGTTCTTACTGCTTACTTAAATTAGACACTAACTTGCGGTTAAAGTGGGCCTGACCTCGCCACAAATAGGTTTGACCTACATATGCTTCTCACATGCCATTAAAATATAAATCCGCCAGACTAGATGAGAACAATTCGTATCAGCATATCCTCGCATTCTGTAAAAATGGGTGAAATCCAATGTTAGTCACCCCACCTCCCATATCAAGAACTTCATGCTTCAAGAACATTAATATTTTACACCCGAGAAGGTGCAACTATTCGTCAGTATAAAAGTCGGACAAGGTGTGTGGCACCGCCTACATTAAGGTCTAATGAAATTTCTCAGTAACTACTAAAATAATTTCAACAAAATAGGGAAATGAGCGGAATCGGATTAAAACCACGTCTACTTTCCATATATCAGAAATTTAAAGAACTTATGATTCTTTCACATTACTTTATTCAAATCATGCACCAATATACCCACGATTCGCTAATGTGTGGACCCCAGTGCCTATGGTTTACTTGTTGCTGAAAATAACGATCACTCTGGGAAGTATATTATTGAAATATAGAGAACAGCTTTCATCTCATAATATTAAAATTTCAAATATTTGTTTGCATTATAATGGTAAAATTGGTCTACAAATTACTTCTGATCTCATATAATATATGATATGTATTATATTTTTTATTATTACAGTATATGCATTTTATCCGAAGTGTTTGAATCATAACCATAAATTAATAATAAATAATTGCATGAAAGTTCTCGAGTAAATGTAACAAGTAAGAAAGCGCTAAGTTCGGGTGTAATCGAATATATTATACTCTTGCAATTTGCAGGTATCCAAGCAGGCAAAATTCCTTCAGGTGCTGATAAAACTTTATATTAACAAGTAAGGAAAGGCTAACATTTTATAATAAAATATATTATTTTAAAATAAAGGCCGGGGAAATACTTTCAGGTGTATAACCAGTCATATAGAGTAAAGTCAACCGGATATTGGAAAATCCTACTATTAGTTATATGGGCCAATTTTTTCTCAAATTTAACTATTTTTGGCACAAAGATACACTGTTATGAGTTAAACACGCTCTCTTACGAGGTATAACAATTAAGAAATGAGACTGATTTCGTAAAACTGTATATTTGAAAATTATTCTACAACTCTGCCATCCCCTTCAAAGTAGTCACCTTGGGCAGAAACACAGCGAATTATATTTATCACTAATTTTATGTTTGTCACAAATTTTTAAAATAAAAGATGATGTTCTCCCTTTGAATGCCAAAATCGTTCTAACATTTATTCTTAATATTTTATACAACATAACTTAACTGCTAAGCTTAAAGCTAGCGTCTCTTGTTACAGCCATATGAAATGTTTATTATTTATGTTTGTGCACTTAATGCTGTCAGCAGTTTTGATGAGAATGATTATACGATATTTCTCAACTTTAACTTGCTGTCAGCAGTTTTGGTGGGAATGTTTATTTGACGATTCTTAACTCCCCCCTTTGTTAAATGAATCGCCCGATTCAAAGATGAGTAATATTTAATTCTTTCATTTAAGTATGCGATGTCAACAGGTTGCGTTGGAACTTGTTTAATTTTTACTTCCAACCTATTTTTCCTGTTTTTAATTTACAAATTATTATAATTGTTGGTACTAGTAGTATCAAAGCTATTAAACTGTAATTTATAGCCTTAGATTTGTTAGCCTCATATTTTAATTCTGATATTTGTTTTATGTTTTCAATTTAATCAAAATGGATTTCTTCCATTGTTATATCTTTCATTATTGTTACATTAATAAGCTTTACCGGATTTGGTAGAATTTGAATTGACATTGGTTTATTATGTTTATACAATTTTTCCATTACTTTAATATCGCAATTTTCAAATCGGATTAAGTAATTACCATTCATGGTAAAGTTATTAGAATCACAATTGTGATTAACTTTTTCATTTATTGCATTAATTATATATATAAAATTTGAGTCTAATTCAATGACATTGGTTTTATTATTCATTACATAATTGCAGTGCATTTTTCCTTTAAAAATATTTTCAATGCAATTGTCTTCATATAGCTGTAAATTTTCCTTAAATTTTTTTTTCTTATAAGTAATATTATTAATTGACAATACCTCGTTTTCTTTAATAAAAACTTCCATTTGTCTTGCATTTGGTATTGGTTGTACATGGATTATTTGATATTTTTCTTTACCAAATCGAGGTAACTTTACTAGTATTACAATATTTTTATCTTTTGCAACTATTACAATTTTTATTTCTTGAAGTTTCTCAAAAGTTACATTATAATTTGTTATATCTTCATCTGTAATAATATCTCTACTTAACAAACTGTTTTGGCTAGTCATAATGATTTCTTTTATTCTAATTACATTTGTTTCAATGTACATTAAATTTTCTAATAATTTATTGTCCCATTTTTCTTTCGATACAGCTTTAAGTTCTGAGTTGATACTCTTCATGTTTTCAATTAATTCTTTATAATGGGTGTTTAAGCTATTAGTTATAGTTTCTATTTCATTGCCAAATTTTTCATTAATATTTTGTGGTTTATTAATTTGTTCAATTGCATTATGTGCATTTTGAGTATTAACATTTAATTTTCCTTCAATTTCTACACGATCTTCTTCGTCCATAGTTCCATAAATATATTTGAGTCCTGTTCCCAAAAAGTTAAATAATCTCCTTTTTTGCCTTTGGTGATGTGGATTTAAAGTATCTATTTGAATTCTAATGTGCTTGAGTTTAGCAATAAGTAAAGGGTTAGGATTTTCTTCTTTCAAAATTAATTTTTCCAAATTATTTACTTGACCTTTGTACATTGTTGTATTTACTAAGTATGATATTCTGTCATATCTTTCGATTAATTTGATTTCATTTAATTTTAGTAGCGAGTAGCCGTTACCATGGTTCAAGTCTACTATTTCTATCTGGGCTGCGATTAGAGGCATTGCCAAAAAGAGTATCGTAATCTTCATCATTATGTCTTATCTATAAAATTTAAGATTTTATGTTATCTTTGTGTATAATTCTTTTTTTTCCTTGAATCATAACCTTATTTCCAAAATCTTGCTTAACTATTTGTTTCCTATATCTAGGTTTTATTTTCCCTTGAAATTTATTTCCTTTTTCGAATATCGTTTGATTTTCACTGAATGATCTTAATTTACGGCCTTTATTTCTATAATTGAGCATCTGACTTTGAACTAATTTTAATTTTTCGGTTAAATCATTGTGCTTGATTTTATTGTATAATATTTCAAAAGGCTTTCTTTCCGTTACGGAATGAATAGTTTGATTATATGATTGAGCCGCGCGTATTATAACTTCAACATCATTTATTAATTCCATTTCCTCGTTTAGGCATTTTGCAATTTCAATATTGCTGAGTGAATTCTTTCTATTTGTCCGTTCGTTGTTGAATGTCTAGGGTCGCAATAATTCATTTTAATTTTCATTCTATCTGCAAAGGATTTGAATTGAGCTGAGCTGAATCCGGGCTCATTATCGCATGTAATCATTTTTACTTTTAGGAAACTTTGAAGGGCTTCTAATACTTTTTCTGACAAATTAGTTTTGTCGTCGATATGTTTAATTATTAAGAATTTGGAATATGCATCCATTACAGTGAGGAATTTGAAATTTGATGCAAAAAATATATCAATATGTAATTGTTCCCCCTCTTTTTTCGGAATTGGAGCCTTTCCAATCGGTACCCGTATAGGGTGTCTATCGTATTTATTTTTGTTGCAGATTTCACAATTCCTTAAAAATTGTTTAAATTGTTTCCTCATTAGCGGCCAGTATAATCTTTAGAAATTTGTTTTAAATTTTCTTTATAACACTGTGCGCTCTTGTATGTGTTTGTCGAATTATTTTTTCCTGATCATCTTCGTTATTTATATCAATAGCTATTTTACCCGTATGGAAAACTTTCTTTGCAATTCTGTTCCGCAAAATTCGCTTAACTTCATGTAATTCTTCTAATGTGCAATTTACCCCAGTTAAATGGTTTTATCTACTCTTTCTGAAATGATTTGTTTTAAAAATTCTATATCTTTATACTGTATGTGGTGCCTGTAGGTATTAAAAGTTTTTGTTCTAAAGTGTTCGTTACCATTTGATTTGCTCAGTCCAATGTGTTGTGGAAAAAGTTTAGGGTTTTATTTAAGGTTTTTATGTGAAAAATATCTAAGCTTGGTGGTGAATGCATTGTTTCAGTGGGGTTATCTTCTTCGCTTCTTTCAATATTTTCATTATTATTTTCTTCTAAAATATTATTATTCAAAAGCTGTCTGGATAATGCATCTGCTACATAATTAGTATTTCCAGATTTATAAATTATTTTTGGGCATATTCTTCTATAAGTGCATGCCAGCGCTTCATCTTAGCATTTGGATTTCTCGGTGATACAGCGAAAGTAAGGGGTTGATGATCCGTGTGAATTTCCAAATCAGCAACTCCAATTAAGTAATTTCTTAAGTTTTTCAATGCCCAGCCAATGGCATATAACTCATTTTCATTTGTAGCATAATTTTTTTCCGTTGAGTTTAATGGAGTTCAACCTGTTGCATTAAATCATTTTTTAATCTCGCCACTGCTTTCAAGGCTTCATCATCTAATTCTATAATGACATTTTTGATTGGTTTTGCGATATTCTACCATTTTCTCCTTGCAAATACTTAGTTAATGGTTTAGTAATGTGTGCGTAATTTCGCACAAATTTTCTATAATAGTCGGTCATTCCCAAAAAACTTCTTAACTATCGTAAAGTTTTTGGTATAGGGTATTCTTATATTATGGGCAACCTTGTATCCCAAAAATTCAACACTGGTCTTGAAAAACTCGGATTTTTCCAGTGAAATTTTCATATGAGCTTCATGCAAGGTATTTATTATTTTCTCTAAATGATCATAGCGTTCGTCAGCATTGCTAGAATATACTATGATATCGTCAATGTAAACATGACAAAATTTAACTACGTATTGGCGAAGTATATTGTCCATGGCTCTTTGAAAAATTGAAGGTGCGTTTTTCAATCCGAAAGGCATTCGGACATATTCATGCCGTTGTTAATTGAAAGTGCATTTTTCTCTATGTCTTTCTCTTTCATTGGTATCTGATGGAAGCCCGATTCAAGATCTATGGTAGAAAAAATTTTAGCTTTCCCCAAGTTTGCCAATATGACATTGCAGTCTGAAATAGGATATCTGTCAGTTATTGTATTTTCATTTAATTTTTTATAGTCGATCACCATTCTCATTTTGGGTGATCCATCTTCGTTAGTTCCCTTTTCGGGCACTACCCAAATGGGTGAATTGTAAGGACTTTTACTTTCCCTAATTATGTTTTCTTTTAACATTTTCTTAACTTCCACATTCACAAATGCATTCGCGGAAAGAGGATATGGGTATTGTTTGCTATATATTGGTGCATTTGTGACTGTTCTTATTTCGGCCTTAACATCAGTTCTAAGCGGTAAATTTGTATTTATGTTACCGTGGATTTTTAAGATTTTATGTTTTATTTTTCTTACTTTTTCTGCATTTGAATTTTCATCTTTTATATTATTTATTTGTCCTAATTATATTTCGCTGAGTGTATAGAATTTCTCTTCATTTTTACAATTATTTCTTAGAAATGTGTTATTTTTAAAATTTAGTTGTATTCCTGCTTTACTGAATAAATTCATCCCTATTAGCACATAGCTTTGCGAATTGATAATTTCATAAAATCGTGGTAACCACAAATGTGTGCATTGTAGTAGTGAGTAATCAACGTAAAGCCATTTATTGTTTTTACACGTTTTACAATTTCCAACCTTTGTCTATTAGGTAAAATATTCGGTGTGCAATAGCAATTTGTTGCCCCTGTATCTATTAGAACTTTTAAATTTTTTTTTTTGTTCTTCGTAATTGTCTGAATATATAGGGAAGGGTGTTGCTTCGTCTAAAAAAGCACTTTCTTGGATATTATTGATTCTTTGATATTTTTGCGGAATCTGATGACTATTGATAGATTCATGATTTCGCTTAGGAATTCTATTCTAGTTATTATTATTATTTTGAAGAACTTGTTGTCCATACGGATTTAAATTAGTTGATTGTCTAAATTGGCCGGAAGTATCTATTTCCATGGGTGTTGGTTTGGATTGATTTTGCAATCCGAATGATCTGTTATTATAGTTATTGTTAAATTGCTGAGGTCTTTGATTAAATCTCAAATTATTAGGATATTGGTTGTTATTATTATATTGCCTGAAAGTGGGCTTGTTATTAGAAAAATTGTTATTTTGTCTCTGTAGACTGTAAGTGTTGGCAAATTTTATACGAATTTGATTGGATTCCATTTCCTGTGCTTTCGCTAAAGCATTAGGCAGATCGGTCGGATTTAGTGACATTATTATATTATTTAAAGGAGCGTTGAGTCCCGTAATGAAAACTCTTAATGCATCAGCGCGATGTCTTTTGTTGTATTCTTTGGTAATGTCCGAATTATTACCATATGTCATTATAGTTTTGTTAATCATTAAAGTTAGTTGAGAATTCACTGTTTTATAATAGTCAATTAAGTTCATATTCATTTGCCTTATTAAGTTTAATTCCTGTTCAAGGATATGAAGGGGTCTCTTGTCTGCATAAGCGAAATCTAACCGGTTAATTAAAATTGAGAACCGTGTCGTGATTCGTTAAAGTATCGTTTGCTTCACCAATTATTTTATTTCTTAAAATTGTTAGGGCGGCATAATATCTCCGACTCCCTTTTTCGTACAAAATCATAGTATTAGTAGCGGCTTCCCGCCAACTTACGTAACCTTTCCCATTAAATTCGGGAAGCGATCTTATTATATCTAATGTTTCGTCACATCTTACTGTTATATCTATGGATTGTGGCTCGAATTCGACCACATTATGAACATCTGTCAAATTTCTAACTTGTAATTTTAAATTTTCTATCTCTCTTTTCAAATTCGTTGTATGTAACGAAATTAGTCGAGCTAATGCTTCATCTGAACTTGTAGCCATTTTCACTTTCTAATTTTTCTTGTTTCAAAAATTTTAAAATATTTATAAAAATTTATATTTATTTCTTATTAAAATTTTTTTTGTCATTTAAAATTAATATATTAAAAAAATATATATTTGCTTTTTTTTCACAATTGTATGTTACCGTATTCACAAATTCACAAATATACATATATATGCACGTAAGTTTAGAGTTAATATTACTTCTAACAGTTTGAAAACGATTTCAGCCGAGGCACATTAAATATTTTATCATTACAGTTTAAACACGTATATATAATATATATATATTTATTAGTTTTCTTACTCTTATTTAGTTCTGCTGCTTCTGTTGCCGCTATTTATTGTTCTTGTTGTTTTATAATTATTTCTGCTACTGTTGTTGCCTCCTTTGATGATGTTGATAATAGTTGCCTTAGATATATTTGATGGTGAGTGATCTCCCTCCAAAATCCCTTAATTTTCTTGATTTTCTCTGCTCGGGCGCCAATTATATTTATCACTAATTTTATGTTTGTCACAAATCTCCAAAATAAAAGATGATGTTCTCTCTTTGAATGCCAAAATCGTTCTAACATTTATTCTTAATATTTTATACAACATAACTTAACTGCTAAGCTTAAAGCTAGCGTCTCTTGTTACAGCTATATGAAACGTTTATTATTTATGTTTGTGCACTTAATGCTGTCAGCAGTTTTGATGAGAATATTTATACGATATTTCTCAACTTTAACTTGCTGTCAGCAGTTTTGGTGGGAATGTTTATTTGACGATTCTCAACTCAGCGATTCCAGCGCGTTTTCCATGCTTCGTAACATTTCTGAAACACTTCGACTGGGATGTCCGCGAGTACCCTCGTCACGGCCGCTTGGATGCCCGTAATCGACTCAAAATGAGTTCCTTTAAACACCGATTTTGTTTTAGGAAACAAAAGAAGACAAACGGTGACATGTCGGGCGAATAAGGTTGCTGTTGCAACACGGCGATCCTTTTAGAGGCCAAATACTGAGACACGCTGAGGGCGGTTTTCACGGCGCGTTGTCGTAATGAAGGATCCAGCGATGTCTGGGCGCACACTGTTGACTCGTTTTTGCAATTTTTCGAGTACTTGGCAATAGTAAACTTAATTCACAGTTTTCTCCAGTGGAACGAATTCTTTGTGAACGATTTCACGGCTATCGAAAAAGGCAACTTCGACCTGCTCATGCGAGCTTTTTTCGGGCGAGGGGCGGGCGGAGACAACCATTGTGACCTGGACACGACTAAGAGCACTATCACCATACACTCTTACAATTTTAACGTACGTTTCCGAAGCTGTTTCGTCCAATCTGGCGCAAAATTATATCGCGACGCGTTCTTCTTGATTTCCTTTTTCCATTTTCGTGACGAGCACTACAAACACACGTCTACTCAACTTGACGCAGCAGGCGAATTGACCAAGCTAGAGCGACGGTACATATATCAATGTATAGGGGAGGGATGCCGAAAAAAGAGAGGAGAAATTTCAAGGTCACAGCTTTACCACAAGCGCGGCAATTATATCAGTCTCAATACTTAATTGTCAAACCGCGTATTTCCACTGAGATAACTCACATATTGGCCGATATATGCGGTACAAAGTTCGAAAATCTATATTTTAGGTATATGTGGACTAAGGAAAGAATTGATCCGATTCAAAACTTTTTTGACATACAGGCATACCATTATAAGACCGACATTTTCGATCAAAAATCAATTATATGTACCGGGGTCTAAATATTCGGTACTTAGGGGCTTGAACAGTGTTTATTGGATTTAAATAATTTTTGGTCATAAGGTGGCACACACTAAACACATTATTAGTGAAAAGTTTTATCCCGTTGCTTTTTGATTTGTGTACTGGAAATTGAACGAATGTAGCAGAATTTAAAATTGTGCTATATGGGAAGTAGGCGTGGTTATTGTCCGATTTCCCTCGTTTTCACAACGTCATATGAAAAAAATGCAACATCCCAAATTTTGTCGAAATTGGTTAGTCGGATCTCGAGAAATAGGATTTGGCCAAAATGTGGGCGGTACCACTCCCATTGTCCAATTTTTTCATACCATCACGGTGATAAAATTTAATGTTTTTGGCATATTTAGTTACTGATTCATCGCGCTTTTAGTAGTTTTTAACAGTACCGTTACATGGGGAGTGCATGGGGTTTTCATCTGATTTCGTCCATTTTCACAATATTGGTAGGAGTTTTTATAATATTTCTGCTCAGCGAATTTGCTTGTTGTAGCTTAAATGGTTTAGAAGATAAATACATTAAACTTGTTAGAGGGCGGGGCCACGCCCACTTCTTCAAAATTTTTTTTCCAAAGATGCCCCTGGCTACCTCAATCCTCTCTGCCAAATATAAGATTTATATCTTAATTTATTACTTAGTTATAGCACTTTATATGTTTTCGGTTAAAGGCGATTTGTGGTTATGGCAGTGGTCCGAATTAACTCGAACTATAATACTCTGTAGCATCAAGAGCAAGCAAGAGTATGAAAATTGAAAATCGTTCAGGTGGTTCCCGTTCACTATATTTAGCCAGTGCGGCTCCGGCTTCTATAAAGCCCTTTCATACGGACTCGGGTGTAAAATTGTATGTCTCTTCCTACAGAGTATAATAGTTTTGTTCATCTAACGGTTGACTTACCGATTTCCACTAAACTTAGTACGTCGCGTGCTTCTCATATTTCTATGTCACTGTTCGCAAATGGGTGAAATCGACCTACAAGGTGCGTTCCAAAGTAAACAGGACTTTTTGAATCTAAAATTGGAAAAACTTTTACAGAAACGTTTCAATTAATGAAACAAATTTATGGTGATGATTGCCTATCCCGTAGCAGAGTGCTCGAGTGGTTTCAACGTTTTCAAAGTGGTCGTGAGGACATAAATTACGATCAACATGTGGGCCAATAAAAAACCGGGTTCACCGGAAATTCCATCGAAACTGTGTGTGAATTCATCAACAAT
Source organism: Bactrocera zonata (assembly GCA_037783105.1). Lineage (NCBI taxonomy): Eukaryota > Metazoa > Arthropoda > Insecta > Diptera > Tephritidae > Bactrocera > Bactrocera zonata. Next base: position 940,101 of record JBAWJQ010004943.1, on the reverse strand, counting down.
CAGCCAAAATCATCATTGGAATTCATGCAAATGGAATTGAACATCTTCAAAACATCGATTTATCGCATTTTGACCGATTGTTTGGGCCGTATTCGACGTGTTTGGCTCGAGTATCGCTAAGATGAAAGTTGGCGTTAGTTGCACGATAATGCGCCGTCTCATCTATCGAGGCTTGTGATCGATTATATGACCAAAGTGATTTTAACCATTAACCACTCTCCGTATTCACCTGATATGGCACCGTGTGACTTTTTCCTTTTCGGAAAATTATATTTGCTCATGAAAGGAAAGCATTATGCAGACGTAGAGGTCGACATGCTCTTGGACCGTGCAAATAGTTATATTGAAGCTGAAGGAGACTATTTTGAATAAAATAAATTGATTTTGCCGAAAAAACCATTTGTTCTGGTTTTTTTTTAAGTCCTGTTAACTTTGGAACACACTTGGTACATCCACGTCTTCTTCGCATATATGTACATAACTCAATTTTAAATTCCATTTGATTCTTTTACTTTCCAGTACACAAGTCAAGAAGTAAACAATAACGGAATAAAATTTCGCTCTAATAATTCCTTTAAAGTGTGTCGTCTGTTCATCAAAATGCCCAAATCCAAGCAAACCTGTTAAGGCCGCTAGATACCGAATACGTGGACCCCCCCCCATTGGTTAATTATTTGGTCGGTCGAGAGAAAAACAGTTTCTGCGTGTACATTAATTTGTTTTAAACCCCCGTATTTTTAAGTAATAAAACAAAGCAAGAACAACGCTCTAACATTTTGGGACTGTAGAACAACGTAACGTTTTTTATGCAAAAGAACTGTGAAAACCTTTAAATGTGTTTATTGAACAATAGCTGCATCAATTGCTGTAAAAAAATATGCATATACATAAATTTCCAACAAAAAGTTCATTGGAGTAAGCAGATCATAAGTTACATTCGCATCTGTTGGTAGGTAACCTGGACTGATTTCGGTTCTTTTGCATATAACTGGTTTGGTTCGTATGATTTGCCTGGTGAGATTTTAGGATCTATTGTTGCCGAAATTACCGATAATTAGAGAGCGTACGTATAAAAACAAACTTCTTATTGTCAGACATACATGTTAATACCACCAGTTCATATTACATGAACATATTCTTTATCTGTCATAAATTCTTACGACCCATATGGTCCGTATTGAAACATTGTATGTATTTTGCTAATACTGTCCGCCTTAAGTGGTCCCAAAATGTAATTCATTCACTTGTAACATATGTCCTATCTCAAGTGGATTGTAGATATACTTCCTAGAATGTAAGATTAATATCTGTATCCAGGCTTAAGCAAAATATTGTATTTAAGAAAACATAATAAAGAAAACGAGCCAGTTGCCCGTAGTTGCCCACGAGAACTCGACGGAGTTATTAATAGGCGATCCTGGCAGGAGACACGCAAACTCCTGTTGGACCAAAACCATGAAAAAAAACAAAACGCAAACAAGTATCGTGAGCTCGCGAAAAAAGAAATACAAAAATACTAGTACGTTGCTCAAAGCGTACGTTAGCAATTAGAAACGCGCTAAGCAATTAACGGCAAAGTAAGCAAAAGGTTGAAAAAACCCTAAGTACGAAAGAGACACATAAGCATAAAAATCTCAGCGCCACTTAGAAAAATATGGGAAAAAATTTCGAGTGTGTGTTTGTGCTACCAATTGCCAATCGAACCCGCCACGTCTAAACGGATTACGGACGAACAACAAGCAAACGTTCGCGTTACAACAAAAAGAAAAATTTAAAACAAAAAACTTCAACAGCAAATATATGATTTCAAAATGTGAATTGAAGGAGAAAAGCTGAAAGTGAACATTTGTGAAAATTTTAAAGAAATAAAAGAAAATGTGTGGATCCATAAGACATTCACATAGAAAACGCTGAAAGCCCCTCATAAAAGCAAAAAAATCAAAAAACTTCTGTAAATCAGAAATTTCGCCAAAAACATCTTATTTCATCTAAACCTCACACATGGCCGCCAACGACGACCATCGCACAACCAACCACCAAAATTCTACTCAAAAAGCAACAACAGCAACAACAGCAACAAAGGCAACAATAACCGCAACAGTAGCAACAGCAACAGTAACAACAGCAGCAGTAGCAACAACAAAATAAAATTAGTTGTAAGTAAAGGCTATATTTATTAATTAAATGGGAAATAATCCCATTAATATTAAGTATGAAAATTGTTTCCACTGAGATAACTCATATATTGTTGTAATATTGCAAAACCAATAATCATGACACTAACAAGTGCCCTTATTTAAGAAAAAAGAAAACAAAATAAATTGTTATACATCTATTAAATATATACAAATAAGAACTCTAACCATATTTTTGTGAGTATTGCTATACATGCTGTTTCAAGAAACTCACAAATACAGTGGCTCAAAGTAATAATGGAACAGTAAAAAGGCAGAAGTTTCGATCGGTATAATTGGTCGTAAAGATTTAGTACAAATATTTTATATTTTATTTTAAAATGTATATATCATATGCTTAAATAATTAATAAAAAAGATTGTAAGTTCCACATTTGTTATATTTTAATTTACTACTTTTTCGTAAAAACATATATTTTAACCCCAAAGTAATAATGGAACACTATATGGCAACTCTACTTATGCATTGCAGAAATCGCAACTAACTTAAATTTCTTATTAGTTAGAACATAACAAGTAAGGGGAATCTCAAGAATTCGGTATTCAAGTTAAACTAGTTCTGTGTTTAAGTGCTATAAGTAAGATGGCTCCACAGGGTAAGCAAATCACAGTTGAACAACGGGAAACTGTCATTCGGTTATCAAAATCGGGGAAATCTATCCGTGATATAAGTGAAATTGTGAATCGAGCTCCGACAACAGTACATAACAAGTAAGGGGAATCCCAAGAATTCGGTATTCAAGTTAAACTAGTTCTGTGTTTAAGTGCTATAAGTAAGATGGCTCCACAGGGTAAGCAAATCACAGTTGAACAACGGGAAACTGTCATTCGGTTATCAAAATCGGGGAAATCTATCCGTGATATAAGTGAAATTGTGAATCGAGCTCCAACAACAGTATTTAATATAATAAAAAGGTACAAAAATAATGGTAACTTCAGCAATAGACCAAAGCCGAGTAAACGCAAAATTTTTTCTGATGCCGATGAGCGTTGGCTTTTAGCACAAATTAAGAAAGATTCTCACACAAGTGCTCCAAAATTAGCTTCCTTAGCGGAAAAGTATTTAGGGAAAAGTTCGGATCCAGAAACTGTACGGAATGTGCTGCGGAAACACAATTATAATGGAATAGTTGCGAGGAAAAAACCTTTTGTAAGCAAGATCAACAAGCAGAAACGGATCAACTTTGCCAGACAGCATATTCGCAAAGATTTTTCCTTCTGGAAAAATGTTTTATACACGGACGAGAGTAAATACAACATATTTCGGTCAGATGGGCAGTCATATGTTTGGAGAAAGCCTAACACAGAGCTCAAACAAATTAACCTACGGCCAACTGTGAAGCATGGCATGGGGTCGGTAATGGTATGGGGCGCGATATCTGCTAATGGACCAGGAATAATGGATATAATAGAAGGGAGTATAGATAAGATGGCTTATTTCAACATTTTGAAAGCGGGTGCGAAGAAAAGTGCTCGAAAATTGGACATAGAAAAAGATTTTATATTTTATCAGGATAATGATCCAAAGCACAAGGCTTACGTTGTGCGAAGCTGGCTACTGTACAATTGCCCTCACGTGCTTGAAACTCCGCCACAATCCCCCGATTTGAATGTAATCGAGCACGTGTGGCATTATTTGGAACAAAAATTAAATAGCAGCCTTGAAAGAGGAGTGGGACAATATACCATCTTCCTTCTGCCGTAAATTGGTGGAATCTATGCCAAATCGCTTGAAAGCTGTTTTACAACAAAAAGGACTGCCCACTTAATATTAAAAAAAACAATATTTAATTTTTTACTTAATTTTTTTGTACTTATTTATAAGTGTTCCATTATTACTTTGAGCCTGAATTCTGTGTATCTCTTATTATGGTTATATTTTTCGTGGTAAATATGAAATACTTTAAAGTTTTTTGGGTTGATATGTATGAACATTAAACAGAATTTAAAAACAAAAAAAATTATAGTCGTCTTTCAATTTAAATTTTTTCTATTTAAGATAAAAGTATTTTAATCATACTGTTACATTATAACTTTGAGCCACTGTATATAAAAAAGAAAACCCGAAATACAAGGATTATAGAAAAGAGGCGATAGAAATAAATAATTTTTAAGCGAACAAGATAATTTCACAATTTTTTTCACGAGAGTTGTTGATATCATTGAGTGCGGTTAAGATCCAAGTGTGCTCCGCAATTGCGACAATTTGCAAATAAACCAATCTGTGGTAATTCGTGGGTGTATGCGCCGTGGGAAGCATTGATGTTGTCAACACGTTTCATATCGATTTCCTTGGATTCAGGGTATAAATTGATAAAACTCATTCGAATCAAATTACATTTGCAATCGAAGTTTGTTTTTTTTTTTTTTTTGTTCTAAACAATAACAACAATATATACAAACATAATATAACTCTCAAATTATTAATTTTCGCCGTGAAAAAAGTGCACATCAGCTGTTTCTTTTACACGTTATTTCTGCGTATATTAAATCAGCTGTTCCATTCTAATTATTTCCAATTGGAATCAGCGCTGCCATACTGGTCCAATAAACACAAAAAACAAACTTCTTGTTCAAACTGCATTATCGACCAAACGACAGGTTTCTAATACCCAGTAGAGAAATCATTAGAAAATAAAAACGTCACATGAGGTGACGCCGAGAGTAAATAAAATAAGAGAATTAGAAAAAACTAACTCACTTATAAATGACAGGCTTAGAAATTTGGAAGCGATGTGCAATCAGTAACATAAAGATAACATAGAATTAAAAGAGAAAATGAAGAACTAAAATCTAGTAAAAGCAAGCATTTTAGAGTTGAAGCAAGACCTTCTAGTATGAATGTAGATCAAATATACGAATCCGATGAAGATGAGCTAGCTAAAGAAACCCTGCCAGCAATTCGGTATTCAACTACGCAAAAAACACATTTCTAGTTAACTTTTATGAACTAACTAAAAGCTAACTACAATGAAATGCATAAATACCCCACATCAGGGTGAGCATAGAGAATGCACGTGTTTTTGTTTTTGATTTATTTTCGCATCTTTACTGTTAGTTCTTTGTAATCTCTTTTTTCGTTATTAGTAGGCTGTAGTCAATTGTCCGTGAATCAGTTGATCAATCGTGTGCAAGCAAAAATAAAAATATTACAAATTTTCAAACTGATTGCTTTAAGTTTTAATTATTGTATACTTGTACAAAGTAAAATGAGGGATGTAAGCAAAAGGCATTTGAGACAGTTAATCAAAAAGGAAAAAGATGTGTTTTCTAGTCAACTTTTGTCTAATAGTGTAGCTCAATTAGAAGCCACGTGCTCCTCTGTTAATGCTCAGTGTCACTACGAAGGCCATGTGGAAAGTGGTGATATTGGAAATACTTTCGAGCAAAAATTTGAAATAAAAAAACTTAAAAAGAAAAAATCGGTGATTGGTATTTCAAAAATATCATATCTCGCAAGTATTTCGAAGAGTTGTTGCATATTTTAGCTGAAGAAAATTTAGATGTACCTTTGAGTGCAAACTCATTTATTGGGAAAAGGGAAGCGTAAGACAAGTTTTTCGTGGTGTATTGCCATTTTGGTTTAATAAAGGATCTGTTTAAAATTCCAAGCATATTAAACGATTGCCACAAAATAGTGATTGATTGGAATATTGATGGATTACCATTATTTAAAGGTTCTCGAATGCAACTTTGGCCGATATTGACTAAAATTGTTAACTTTCCCAACATTTCTATTTTCCCTATTGGTGTTTACGTTGGAAACAGTAAACCCGGTAACATTACTAGTTTCTTAGGTGACTGGGTCACAGAGTTAAAAGATTTACTTGATAACGGAATATTGTTTGAAAACAAGATAATTGCATTTGAAATTCGAGCACTTATTTGTGATGCCCCTGCAAAAGCATTTGCTTGCGATATCCCTGGTCACACTTCTTTTCATGGTTGTACAAAATGTATCCAAATCAGCAAGAAAACAGGGAATGTGCTCACTTATTCCGCAATCTTGCACGAACTCATTTTTGATGCCGATTTTTCATCAAGAAAATACTTAAAGCTTCATCAGAAAGAGTTTCATTCGCTTTGTTAAAAGGACGCCTGGCGAAAACATTGACAGATGTTATTTCCCAAAGTGTGTGCATAGAAGTCAATTTGGATGGAGTCCACGGCAAAAAGCGTTTGAAAGATTTCAAAGCTTTTTACCAAACTTTAATGGGTAACCCATATATTGAAAGCATATATGTGTACATTAGGGTGGCCCTTATTTTCCAAAGTATTCCGATTCTCGATCGCACCCCCTAGAAATATGAGAATAGCCAAAAAACTAGCATATACAAAGTTTAAGGTCAATCAAAAAAGATTTAGAGGTTGCGCAAGGAGCTTGAATTCCTGAAAAATTACGAATTTTTACATTTTCTTAAATTTAGTCTACCCTACTTCATTTGTTATGTGCGAAAGGTAATTTAACTTGTAATAATCAAAAATATAATATTATTTCTTATGAACTAATCAAAGATGATTTATTATGTGAATCAAATTGTTTTTTATAATCAGTTACAACTTGTAATAAATATTGTTTTTCTTGTTCGTCATTTGTTAGTATTCTATTATATTCTTCCATTAGTTTTACTCCACGTTCTGCTGTGTCGTTAACTACTCTTATATTTATAACAATATCCTTAGCTTTTTGATAGGTTTCTGTATCCCTCCAATAAAGTGGATCTACCTGCAGAAATTGAGGTGAAATCCCAAACCGCCCAAAAAAAAATCAATTGTATTTGCTGTTGCAAAATCATGTAGTTCTTTTCTTATAAATTCATTGATTTCACTGGATCTTACGTGTACCCTCTTTAAATTTTCCGTTTCCTTGTCGCAGTTGTCGATGTTTTTAATTTTTTCCACAATATTTTGTTTCATGGCATAAGAAACGTCATCGTCGAATAATGTCAATGCAATACATTCATCAGACAGGTACCAGAGGTGTTTACAAATTTTTTTTATTGCAATTTCAGAGATTTTTTTATTTACATTTCTATACTCGTCAATTTCTTTAATAAAAGATAATTCTTGAAGAGGTGCTTTAGACGGATTGGTGCAGTCAAACCAAAGCTTAACGTAGAATCTTTTAATAAATGCGCATATACTTGCTAAAGAATTCTCTTTATATTCCGTTAGTTTGAACTGTTCACAAAATAAATAGATCTTTAAGCAATATAATGCCTTAGACATCCACCGCGCATGATGAGTGGAACCTGGTACACGAAATTTTATGCCGTTATTTGCTCCTAGACATATAGACGTCAATTCCAATAATTCCCCATAGTCATCTCTAACTATTTTCTTTTTCATCTCTTCCTTACAAAAATTTAAAATAGTATCTACGTTATCATTCAAACGTAATTTTAATTCATTGTTTTGTAGCAAGTCTTTAAAATTGTTTTTATCAATATTCGATTCAATGATCTAATCCGAACACGACTTACCTTGAGGTTTTCTTTGTTGTTTTCTGATTTTTTTAACCGATTTAAATGCCTTTGGCGCTGCAATGACGTACGGTTTATTATGAGTTCATTTGTATTATGTCCTAGTACGATCACTAATTTTGCATTTATCTAGGGCAGATACGACTCTTTCAGTGAAGACGTACTTCGTTCCTCGATTTTTGATGGAAGGGGAGCATGATAGATGAGAATCTTCTTCCATCTCACTTTCCAAACTTGTATGCACATCATCACTGTCTGAAGACAATTCTCCTGCTACAAATACATACATACATGTCGCCCCATTCAAATTACAGTTTCATTCAAATACATACCTTCTGTGTTTATTGCCTCAATTTCGTTTTCCATATTGTCTACCACTATATCTTTCTTCTCATTTGTTCTTCTAAAATCGCTGCCTTTCTTTTCTCTTTCTGGGCAGTTTTGGTATCAACAACACCAAAACATCCTGGTCGCCCTTTTTTTCGTTGATTTATCAAAAACTTTTTGTTGGTGTCAATTTTAATTAGTTGTAATGCATTAGCATGAGCAATATCAAATAAATCATCTAACATTTCACTAAATTGCTTTACTTTTTGTTTTTGCTTTTCACTAGACCGATTTTTACTTTTTCAATAGCTTGTCATTCTCTATGCATATTTTCCAACTTGTCAATGCAGCGTTTTTTATCTCTAATTGGAATTCTTGCTTTTTCCCAAAATACGGACACTTCTTTTATAGTCAATCTAGCACTCTTACGAATTGATAATTTCACTATGTTATGATTATGAAAAAAAACTGATAACACTTGTTTATTTGATGGTAGTTTTGCACCAAGAATTTGAGAGCTTGACGTTCCAATTAAGTAAATTTTCGACCGAAAATTATATTCACTCATTTTTATAATATTTTGTAAATTAAATTGTCTACACGCCACGATTTCTCTGTACTCACTTTTGCGACTACGTTAGCACACTAGCTTTTAGCAATACAGAATATAAATTTTAATGACATTAGAACCGTTATAACGGTATATCACGAGCATGCGACGCTTGAGAATGCACGTGCAACACATTTAATTTACTTCAAATTTGTATTTCTGTAACTCTATCATCAATCGACCGATTTTTAAGATTGAGGTAATTTTAGAAAGGTAATAAAATGCAGATCTTATTACGGTATGGAAAACCAGTAAGGGATAGTGTGGCTTTGAAATATGGAAGTCTGAGACATAAAAATTGCAAAAAATTTTAATTTTTCAGGATTTCAAGCTCCTTGCGCAACCTCTAAGCCTTTTTTGATTGACCCAAAACTTTGTATATACTAGTTTTTGGGCTATTCGCATATTTCTAGGGGGTGCGATCGAGAATCCAGAAACTTTTTTTTCCTCCATACAACTAAGGGCCACCCTAGTGTACATATATGTGTACATATATGTGTACATACATATTTACAAATATATTTTAAATATTTTAAACAGATGCTTGTCGTTCGCTTGGTTTTGAAGACAGCGAAAAGGAAATAAGGAATGCCTTAAAAATCATTAAAAAAAACGGCATTTCCATGCAGAATGTATTAAAAATAAGAAGAATAAAACAGAAAATTAATACTTTATTGTTCGGCTTTTTTTTTAACTTGTGTAATTGATTTGTAGCTAATTTAAAAAAAGTCAACTGATAGCTTACTACTAAATAACTAATTTTTAACTAACTGCTAAGTAACCAACTTGTAGTTAACTTAAATAAATAGCTAATAGCTAATATATAGCCAACTACTAAGTAGCTAACTTTAAGTTAGTTAAAAAGTCATGCAGAGTCGGATAATTGACTACTGCCTAGGATATCGCAATATTAAAATAGTCAGTTGGCTCCATGAAAAATAGTCCAAGTATCAACCGCCTCTAGTTGCGAAATAGTTAGATTAAAGTGCATTAAAAGTTAGCTGAGTTGCCGGCAGGGAACTGAGTGGATACTCAAAAAGAAGCGCTCTTCAAAAAAAACGCAAAGCTGATACTTCTCCAACAATTGTCAGCCCTTCGAAAAATAAAAATAAAGAACAAGCGGCCAACAATGATACTAAAATCCACCGCCCACCTCCTATTATAATTGACGACGTAAAGGATTTTAATAAATTATGTTGTAATATTACAGATCTAATAAAGAACAACTTTTTAATAAAGCTTTTGAGCAACGGCGCCTAATAACAAAATACTTATCTAATGAAAATATACCTTGGTTTAGCTGCGAGAGTAAACATAATAGGCCAATAAAAGTAAAGATAAAAGATTTACACCACTCATGCGATACGCAATCCATTTTAAATGATCTAAATTTTCATGGTTTTAAGGTCATAAATGCAATTAATAAGCTTAAATGGAAGACTACGGAAGCGCTAGATATGTTTATATTACTCGTAGTATTTGATGCCACCGAAGACATTAAGAAAATTCACCAGATCAAAACCATTCTTAGTACCGTTGTCAAAGTTGCGCCTATTAAAGCATCTAAATTAATTCCACAGTGCAAAAACTGTCAAGCTTTTGGACATACTAAAAACTTCTGTGGTAAGCCATCGAGGTGTGTGAAATGTGGAGGCAAACATATTACTATTGAATGCCGAAAAACCGAAAAAGATCCTGTTAAATGTTGCAACTGCGGCGATTCTCATCCTGCAAGCTACCCTGGTTGTGTCATCGCAAAAGAACTGCAAAAACTTAGAGATAAAAAGAATGGTAATTCAGTTGAGGAAAATGCCAATGCTCTGACTAACAAACCCGTTGTGAACACAGGAGAAGTAAAATCCCTTCCTTCCGGTTCTAAAGTTTCATTTGCGCAAATAGCTAAACAAGGCCATACAAATATAATGCAAAAAAGTAGTCCGTTATCCCAAATCTTGGATAAACTAAATGAGCAAGAGAAACTATTTAAGTCCTTCAATCAGCGGCTCGACGCTCTTGAGTACCATCTACAATTTATTGATGAACAGTAACCCTTTGAGATTAATGCTATGGAACGCTAATGGTCTATCCAAAAGTAAGAATGAATTAAAAGTTATTCTACACGACAGAAATATTGATATATGTCTATTATCTGAAACGCATTTTACGAACCAATCATTTTTAAAATTAAAAAATTATGAATTATATCACACATCACACCCGGCAAACTCAGCACGAGGAGGGAGTGCTATAATTATCAAAAGCCCTATTGAACACTGCAAGGAAGATCCGATTAAGTCGGAAGAAATTCAAGCTATAACAATTTCAGGTTAATAGCGCAATCACAAATTGTATCTTATTGCTCTGTATAGTCCACCTAGACATAATATTAAAATAAAAACGTATATGAATTTATTAAAAAAAAAAAATCACGGAAGGTACATCCTTGGTGGCGACTTCAACGCCAAACACACTCATTGGGGATCTCGTTTAACTACAACCAAGGGTCAAGAACTTCTCAAAGCTATACAAGCAGTTGGATGCAATTTTGTTTCTACATGAAGACCCACTTATTGGCCTACAGATAGTCAAAAATTGCCAGACCTTCTTGACTTCTTTATAATCAATAAAATATCAAAACTCAATTTATGTATAAAAGATTGCTCACATCTAAGCTCTGACCATTCGCCAGTGCTACTAACTCAGTATGAAAAGCCAATTATTTCGGCCGCCAAGCCAACGTTATGCAATAAACACACTAATTGGAATAAATTTAAAAATGTATTGAATAAAGTCGACCCAAGGATTAAGCACATGTCGACTGGAAATGAGTTGGACTGTGAGGTTGAAGATTTCACAAAAATAATTCAAAATGCTGCGTGGAAGAGTACACATATTACCCGCGTGAATCTAAGTGGTACCACATACCCAAAACACATCTTAGAAAGTATCCATAATAAGCGCAAGCTTCGACGGAGATGGCAGCAAACTAAGTCCTCTGCTCTCAAAACTGAGCTCAATAAATGTACAGCGAAACTAAGAACACAAACTAAACAGTTTAAAATTTTTTCCTTCATAACTTATCTGGCTAAATTCACAGCTGATAAATCCATCGACTATTCGCTCTGTAAAGCTGCAAGAAATATTAATAAACAAATAAGACATGTAGCACCATTAAAATTAAACGAAATTGTATGGGCCAAAACGAATGAACAGATAGCTGCCGTATTTGCAAATCATTTAAGAAACACATTTACGCCTAACGATGGGTATGAGATAAGCCGTGAAAATAATTGGTTGGATCCACACATTAGTATTTCTCCAGTTATTATTAAAGAAATTAAAAATCTTATCGGGAATACAAGACTCAAAAAAGCACCTGGGTACGATTTAATAACTGGAGAAATATTACGCAATTTACCAAAGAATTGTATAAAAAACCTTTAAACATTATAAACAGTGCTTTATGCCTAAAATATGTCCCATCGCTTTGGAAAGTATCTGGGTATCAGCCGGGCAAGCCAGTACACGCTGTTACATCATATAGACCAATTTCGCTGCTGCCAGCTTTATCTAAAATCTTTGAGAATTTACTCATAAATAGGCTCAAACCAATAATCGCTCATAAAAACCTAATACCAACACATAAATTTGGCTTCCGTGACCACCATTCAACAATTGACCAGGTACATCGAATCGTTAATTTCGTTGAAAATACAATCGATAAAAAGAACGTTTGTACGGCGGCCTTTTTGGACGTGTCTCAAGCTTTTGACAAAGTTTGACATACGGGTCTACTGCTCAAATTGAAATACATGCTACCCAAACAATTTTGTGAAATAAATGCTTCGTACTTAAAAGATAGATACTTCCGCATTAAACAAGAGGATGCATATTCAAACTTGCAACTGATAGAAGCCGGTGTTCCCTAGGGAAGCGTGTTGGGGCCAATGCTTTACTTAATTTTTATCAGTGACCTCCCGTCTGATTCTAGTTATATGACAGCGACATTTGCGGATGACACAGCTTTGTTAGCAGCTGGAGAGTCAACTTCAGTATCTAGTCGACGAGTGCAGACAGCAGTCAACGCAATTACTAAGTGGGCATCTAAGTGGCGCATCAAATTAAACGACACCAAATCAATTCATGTCGACTTTACCTTGAAAAGTCCAATTTATATAAGTAACATTCCTATACCACACCATAACAGTGCTAAGTACCTAGGTATCACCTTAGATGCTAAGCTACTCTAGAAAGACCATGTCAAAAAAAAGGAGCGAGCTTGATATGAAATTTGGCAAACTTTACCACCTAGTTTGCAGGAAATCCAAGCTATCAATACAAAACAAACTGTTATTATACAATCAAGTTCTAAAGCCAGTTTGGGCCTACGGAGCCCAACTACGGCGTTGCTCAAGTCAAAGCTGTATTGGCAGCATTCAGCGCTTTCAAAGTAAAGTACTGAGGACTTTAGTTAATGCTCCTTGGTACATTAGATTTGCTGACCTGCACCGTGATCTAGGCGTGAATTCAGTGGTAAATGAAATCTCCAAATTAGTAAAGTCTCACGAGCTGAGGCTTAGACAGCTCGTTAATGAGGAAGCCTCCAGACTCACCGAAACTGCTAGGCGAGAAATCCGGTTGAAACGCAAGAAGCCTTCCGACCTAGTAAGACAATAGTAGCAGAAAATGAATTTCTCAACATTTCGCTTTTAAGTATCTCTCTTAATTAATTAGACTAGAATTGTTGTTAGTATTTTAATTTTATATACTAGGTACAATGTAAAAAAAAAAAAACAATTTTTCAAAGTTGCAGCCAATAATTTTACTGTAGACGATATAGCTAGATTAATAGCTACATAAAACGCAAATTTAAGAACTGAGATAGCTCAGTTGAGTAATAGAATTAAAACAAATGCGGCACATGCAACTGAGTATGAAACTCAAGGAATTAATGATTCCATAACATGTGACGAAAACTTAGACATAATAAAGTCCTTGCCATAATTCTCCGGTAAATCTCATGTCAGCTGGAGGGAAGCTACAAAGAATTCGACGAGCCTATATATTGAAGGTAGTAGAAGGTATTTTGGAGCACTTACTATCCTCCGAAATAAGATTGTAGGTGATGCCAATGATATTTTAACTAATCATGGCACAGTTTTAAATTTAGAAGCAATATTTGCAAAGTAAGATTTTGCTTACGCCTACAGACGACCAATTCACGTAATTGATCAAGAGATGAACGTTATGAGACAAGGATCGACATCCTAAATAATAAAGTCAATCAGAAATTGACATTACTAATAAATAAAAGTATAATGACGCATGACACCAATTCAGATATTACAAAACAATTAAATATTAAGAATCGGGAAACCGCGTTAAGAACTTTTATAACTGGTTTAAATTACCCTCTAAACCAAATACTATTTACATTAACACCTACCGATTTGCTTAATGCTCTTGCTAAAGCACAAGAACTTCATTCAAATCAAATATGATCGCAATTTGCTTTGCAATTTACTAAAAACAAACATGAAATTGGTTCCCGAAACCAGCCTCAAGCTAACCGAAGATATTCGAATTTTCAGAATAACTTAAGGTACCCCCAAACGAATAATAACTCATACCAAATGTATTTAAATCACCCAGAACCTATGAAGGGGATCAATCAATCCAAGTAATAAATAATCCCAGTCATGTGCAAAGAAACCAACCACATGTTAGGAGTAACAAGCATAATTGGCAGACCAATTATCAGCCAACAAATATACCAAAAAGGTCAATTGAAAGTGCACAAATAAGCACACAACCTCAACCAAAAATTCAACGAATTAATAATTTTGGTGAGAACCATTTTTTAGGGTAAACTCCGATTTGCCATATGTTATTAAAACCGATACAAAAACTGAGCAAATCTTTAGAATAGTCATAGATACTGGGGCAACCAGCTCATATATACGGGTTGGAATTTATAATAATAAAAAAATTTTAGTAATTAAGAAGAAGGTTAGAACCATTCACGGTTCGACCATAATAAAACATTTTCATAATATCAATCTGTTTGGTATACAGAAACGTTTTTATGAAATTAACAATTTAGAGAGCGATCTTTTAATTGGAATTAATTTCCTAAATAAAATCGGAGCGACAATTGATATTCCGAATAGAAAATTGATTTATGGAAATAATAAAGCAGAGAAAATAAATTTTCTCAATGATTTATTATACTAAACCCCTTGGGACAAAAAAGGCGTGAGGCACCCGTCAATGATAATATTAGCGAAAATGATACACTTTAAAAAAAAAAAAATGTTGAAATTTCTAACGAAGTTGCTGGTACGTATAACTATAATAAAAATGAAACGAAAGATATCAACATTCCATTGCTAAGAGAGGATGTTATTAAAATAATAAATAAAGCTCATCAAAACGTGAACATGGATTTACCTTTTAGAACAGATATTAAAGCAGAAATTAGAACTGAGGAGGACAATCCTATATGGTCTTTATTCTATATCTGCAAATAATTTTGTTAATAAGGAAAGCGAAAGTTTACTCGCAAAAGGGATTATACGACATAGTAAAAGCCCGTATAATTCTCCCGTTTGGGTCGTTCCAAAAAAAGGAATAAATGAAGATGGTAGTCCGAAATTAAGACAGGCTTTAAAAAAATTAATGAAAAAACAATAACCGACAGGTACCTAATGCCTAATCCCGAGGTGATACTTTTTAATTTGGGAGAATCAAAATAATTTTCCACAATAGATTTGGAGTCTGGATTTCATCAGATATTGGTGGAAGAAAACGATATAGAAAAAACAGCATTTTCTGTAAATAACGAAAAATATGAATACTTAAGAATGCCATTTGGACTTAAAAATGATCCAAGTATATTTCAGAGAGCAATGAATAATATTTTACATGAATGTATAGGAAAATTTTGTCACGTATATGTTGATGACATAATAGTATATTCAAAAACTCTAAAGGAACATATATCTCATTTGAAATATATAGTACAAACCCTTGAAGAAGCCCATATGAAAATATCTATAGAAAAATCAAAATTTATATAAACCGAGGTTGAATTTTTAGGATACGTTGTATCCCATAAAGTTATAAAAACTGATCCCAAAAAAGTAGGAAGAATAAAAAATTACCCATATCCCAAGACGTTACGACAATTAAGAGGATTTTTAGGATTAACGGGATACTACAGGAAATTCTTAGGAAATTAAGCAACAATAGATAAACCACTAACAAAATACTTAAAGGGAGCAAATGGTAAAATATCGCAGTATATGTCCAAAAAAAAACAATTAATAATCTTGATCAAGGAGGAATTGTTGCTTGTGAAAACCATTAGCATTTGTAATGCCGAAAAAAATCCAAATGTTAAAATGAAAAGATGGCGAGCTTTTATTGAGAAGTTTTCTCCAAAAATAATTTATAAACCGGGAAAAACAAATGTAGTTGCTGTCGCATTATCAAGACAAATATTAAATAATTTAACTAGTTCATGTGAGTCGAGTGACTCAAGCGATTCACTAATAGAAACCCAACATTCCGCAGAAAGTAGCGATGAGTACCAAATTCATGAAACAAAAAAACCTTTGAATCATTTTAAGCAACAGATAGTAATCGATAATGGAGCAAGAATTACTGTCTTAGAAACTATTTCTTCTTTCAATAATAAACGTGTTTTAATTGAATATGATAGACCAGAAAATATAATTGGTATTTTAAAAGAATATAAGATTCCAAAAGTAGATAAGGGAATATTTTGTACACCAGAAGTGCTATACGAGGGCTGCTATATATATTTCTGGCCTAATAATGAAAATAGGCATATTTATCAACGAAAATGTTTTTTTTTCGTTGGATTTGGCTCGTCTTGGAAGACCCACACGGTCGATTGCTGTTTTGTTTCGGGCTCATACGCATAGATCCATGATTCGTCACATGTGACGATCTTATAAACGTCTTTTGAAGCACCACGATCGTATTTTTTCAGCATTTCTTTATACCAATCCACACGAGCTTTCTTTTGAGCGATTGTCAAATTGTGCGGGATCCAACGACAACAAACCTTTTTTACGGCCAGGTGTTCATGCAATATCGAATGTATGCTGGTGTGAGAAATGCATAGGCATGCCTCTATCTGAAGGTATGTTACATGACGGTCTTGCATTATCAGTTCACGTACGGCATCGATGTTTTCTGGCACAACGGCTATTTTTGGACGACCTTCACGGAATTCGTCTTTGAGCAAGCGTCGACCACGATTGAATTCGTTGTACCAGTTTTTCACAGTGCCATAGGATGGTGCTTCATAGCCATATAAAGATTTTAGTCCATCGATGCACTCTTGTCGTGATAATCCACGTCGAAAGTTGTGAAAAATGATCGCACGAAAATGTTCACGAGTTAGGTCCACTTTTTGGCCGAGATGAGTTTTTTAATTCCCTGTAAATAAAAAAATTCAAGGACAAAACGTTCTGAGTGATGTTATGCTAAAAAATGTCAAACTTTCCAATGGAAATGTTAGATTGCACCTGGCAACACTTAGTGTTGCCTAGTCCAGAATATAGCAACCTACGTATGCAATAAACAGCATTTTGAAGGAGACATTTCCCACGATAAAATTTCTATATACTAAACTTCTCCCTAATGATATACGCATATAGATATTTTTTTCGCACAAAAGCTTAAATTTCTTACTTGTATAGATTCATATTCAAAATTTCTAATCGTAAAACATATAGAAGACAAATCAAATTTAGAAGAAAAAGTTTTGGAACTGTTACAAACATTTCCAAATGTTAAAAGTATAGTTATTAATAATGAACCAGGCTTAAGTACGATACAGTTCAAGTCTTTAATGGAAAGAATAAATGTACAAATTTATTATTGTACGAGTACACCACGCCACAGTAGAAGTAATGGCCAAATAGAAAGAGTTCATTCAACACTGATTGAAACCCCAAATGTTTAAAGCAAGAATACTGCATAATTAGTAACTTTGAATCAATTTTGAGAGCAGTTCAACAGTATAATAAAACAATTCATTCTGTAACAGGTAAACAACCTTGCAACATTTTATTTAATAAGGGACCTCACGAAAATATGAAAAATGTGTTGCAAAATGCACAAGAGAAAATGCTAGAGCATCATAACAAGAAAAGGCTTCAAAAAAGTTATCAAAAAGGAGATATTAAATATATAAAAAAATTATGGGGATAGAAATAAATTAAGCCCCAAATACAAAAAACAAGTAGTATTAGAAGATTTAGGAAATACAATTAAAATACAAAACAGAAACAGAATAATTTATAAAGATAATATTAAACCTTAAAATCCTTTAGGTTCACAATGTTATACCCATCATAATTTATACGGCGATTCCATTCATCACAGCTCAAATCGAAATCATGGATCTAAATCACCTAGAAAAAGTAAAGTTGGTTGTGAGATAAGACATAATTACATATCTTATCAATACAACAATGTACAAAGAAATAGTAGACAATTGAGAGGAGATAGCACTCAAAGAAAAAGAACCGAATCCGCTTGTAATGGCTAAAATTAAGCATATTAGAACTCAGATATATACACTCACCCCGCATCATAGAATAAAGAAAAGGCGATTAGTTAATATTATAGGGACAGGTCTTAAATATATTTATGGCGTCATGGACGACGAAGACCGTTAAGAAATAAAAGGCAAATTAGAAATAAATACAAATCAATGTT
The DNA here is from genome assembly GCA_037783105.1 of Bactrocera zonata. Lineage (NCBI taxonomy): Eukaryota > Metazoa > Arthropoda > Insecta > Diptera > Tephritidae > Bactrocera > Bactrocera zonata. The sequence continues at coordinate 921,731 of JBAWJQ010004943.1, read as the reverse complement.
CAGAAAAACATTAATGAAAAATTTAACTACCAAATTAAAGCTATTAGTGATAATGCTAACAATCACTACAGGAAATTGTTTAGAATATTAACGCAGTTAGCTCAGAATTAAATAAAATAGCAAAAAAACGGTGAACAAACAAACTGTTGGGGAATTTAATGTACTATATATTGAGACTAATATCATATGAACAAAAGAGATCATAATGACGAGCCAAAATAACCTCTTAAGTAGAGATATTATTTCAGATGACGATAGTTTAAAATTGAATGTAACTTTTGAAAAATTGGGTAAGATCAAAATTGTACTTGTCACTCAAAACGAAAATATTGTGATTTTAGTGAAGATTCCTAGTTTTTTTAAAGAGACCTATCATTCAATATACATTCAACCTATACCGAATATAAATCATGCAGAATTAAATATACAAGAAAAAGAAATTTTATGTCTAAATGATGTCACATATTAAAAGACTTCCATTAAAAAAGAATTAGAAGAATATGAAGACGAATGCATCGAATATTTATTTAGGAGTCAAATTAAGATGAATTGGATACAAACCATATTTACGTAATCAATGCAAAAAATAAAACCATTTATCAAAACTGTAATTCTAACAACTTTACTATTAACGGTAATTATTTAATACGATTTGAAAATTGTAATGTTCAAATTGATAACTTAATCTATAGACATAGTAAGCCTCTTACAATGAAATTATTATCAAATCCAGTTAAGGTTATTAATATTACAATCACAAAGAATTTAAGTATGGAGGAAATACATTTTCAAAACATTAAAAATATTCAGGAAATAACAGAACTCAGAAATGAAGCGAAAAAAAAGTAAAATAATAAATTACAGTTTGATAACAATTGTCAACCTCACAATAGCAATACTAATAATCTGTAAATACAAAAGGAATAAAAGCACACAGGTTAAAATTAACATTGAACAAATTCAAATGCAAGATCAAGCCCAACCTATGATCAAATGATGGAAAGGATCAAGCACTATTCCTCTTTGAATCGGGACGCTTCAATTAAGAGGTGGGTGAGTTAATACCACCAGTTCATATTACATGAACATATTCTTTATCTGTCATAAATATGTAACATGACACTTACGACCCATATGGACCGTAGTGAAACATTGTATATACTTTGCTAATGCTGTCCGCCTTAAGTGGTCCCAAAATGTAATTCATAGATTGTAAGATGAATCTTTCCACTTGTAACATATGTCCTATTTCAAGTGAATTGTAGATATACTTCCTGTTGTTTAAGCAAAATATTGTATTTAAGAAAACGTAATAAAGAAAACGAGCCAGTTGCCCGTAGTTGCCCACGAGAACTCGACGGAGTTATTAATTTACATACGTTTACCCGTTTACATGTATATGGTATGCGAGTATAATACGCTATATCACCGTTTGAAGTATTTTTGGTAACGAAGTTAGCTTCGCTGCTTTGTTAGCTGATCGTCACATACTCAGCATAAGTCGTCGCCCATACGACACTGCTCAGCTGAACTTTCGCTCTGCCGGCACTAGTAGTTGTAAGTTGAAACCACCCTGCAAAAAGTACGACCACATTATGTACTAGGACAGGACCACGCTACGCTGTAACCAACACTAGTTACCGAAGTGTTCCAAACATATGGAAAAAATATAGTTACATTAACATTGCGATGTCATTGGAGAGGACCACATCTGCTCTCACACTGCATAACATAAGATCACCCATCAAACTACTTCCTTTAGACCAACAGATATTACACTTACACAGGACCACCTACCAAACTACTTCGTCTAGTCGAGCATAAATTCTACTTACAGTGGACCATGGCACGGTCTACTACCTAGTATTGTGGTCTAAATGGACCACATTTAAGAGTACTAATAGCTACTGTTTTTCCAATAAAATAATGGTTTTCTTGTTATTGCTTTCTTATTATAAAATTTTTAATTTATATACGTATATTAAACTTAAATTATTTAAATGAAAATTGTGGAATTCATTTGTACTATATACATTTTTTAATTTTTTTATATCACACTTAAATTATTATTAAAAACATCAAAAAAGATATATATATATTTATTTTTATATATATCAAAAATCAAAAATATTAGGTTAATTTATGTTTTTATTATTCCTTATGATTCTGGGTCACAGAAACCTGCCGGAAATGCCTCTTTTTAACAACTTGAAAAGCTTTCCTTATTTCAGCTTCCGCATTTACGGATGTTTTTCCAATTGCTTCTGAAATAAATAAAAATCGATATACATATATATATATATATATAATGTTTTGTCCTTAATAAACATTTTAATTGTCCTTACTTTTAATAACGGTATAAACATTGCTGAAATCCTTTAAGCATTTTTTGTTGACTATTCCATACATGTTATATTCAAGGCAGAATTTACGTGCCAAAACCTTTTCAACATTTTTTGCATCTTCTCCTTGCAGTAAATATTGTATTGCTAAAATCTAAAAAGTTTAAAATGAAATTGGGTTAGACTTTCAACAGAAGCAGTTATTTTAAAACATAAATTTTATAACTCTTACATAGCAATCTCTATTTTTTTCCGTTATCTCCGCCTCTAATTTGGTAATATCCGCATCTGTCTTAATTGGAAATTTGGAATTAGCAGAAGAAGTTCCTTTCTCTTTTTGAGATAGCTTCTCCAATAATACCGAATGTTCGGCCAAAATATTAATAATTACTTTATTTTGGTTGTCAACTAATTCTGGAAAAATAAATGAACGTGGGTATGTTGATAATGTTTATTTGATTATAAATATGTCAATATGTCATATTTTAAACATACCTGTCAATTCCGCAATTTTATCCGTCAGTAATTTTTCGAGGTTGCTGCATTTATTGCAGCCATAATTGGAGCTATCTAAGTAATAAAAATTGCGAATGTAATTAAAAGAACAAACAGTATAAATTTAAAAATCAGTAGTTCCTTTACCTACAAATGATTGGTGTATTCCAGCGTTCATCCGGCGAAGCTTTCCAGCTGTTTCCATCTCTATAGTTTTGCTTATTTTGATCAAATTCAAATATATACAATGTATGTCAAGCTCTAATTTTTTCGCGAAAAGTTTTTTGTAATGGAAGTTTTTCGCTTGTCGCATGATTGCAATGTATAGAATTGCAATGCGCAACATTCGCAGTAGCGGCATTGTTTCCCCGAATTTGCGCAGACGCCTCATTCTTAACAGCTAATTGCTCTTCATATACATACATGTATATGTATCTCTTTTTGCTTTAAAAAGCCGTTTTAAATGCATTTTTGAGCAATTCATTTTATTTTTGCCCTTATTACAAAATTATTCGAACAATTATAAAAATTTTCACTCACTATACTCACCAAAATCCACGAAATCGTTATTTGTAAAAATTTCCACTAATCACTTGCGTTCACCACGACAATTGTCACATGAGTAAATATAGGGGTGTGCGATACACATAATTTGAATACAACGATTTATCGTTTTTTTTTTAAACAAATAAGAGCGCATTCACAAAGTGGGGTAAATATTAATAAATTCTTCAACGTAGCAATAAATAAGTGATATGAATGTTAATAAATGTTTTTTGAAATATATTAAAATAATATTCAATCACATTTTAAGAAAAAATAGATCGATATCTCAATACGATGTATTTAAAAATATCGTTAATTTTATGTTATCCATTGCTAAAATAACCGAATCAAATTGCCGAACAACCACGAAAAAGACGATGTTCAATTTCGGATATGGTCCAGTGCAGCATAACATGTGGTTGAGTATATAACCAGGTTTCATCGCCCCTACTTCGAAACATGATCTAATTGGACTACGTGGTCTTCAAATTTTTGCAGGGCAACTATGCCACAGAGACATGGATCAGAAGCTGAACGTGCAGCAGCAGCGGCTTCCGACAAGATGAAGAGAAGTAATGGAAGATTAAATTAAATATTGAAACATAATTTTATGTTATATAAGTATGTATATATTAAATAAGATAAGTCATCGAAGATCAAAAACCAGTAATACTAAAATTGTAGAAAGTGGAGTAAATCTTAAATTCCCAGTGACTACAAAATTGTAGGAGCAAGTCTTTGATAGATCTTGTACTCTCAGTGTAAATAAAACTCTAGGAAAAAGATACATACTGAAGTGTCCATAAAGAAACTAATAGGGTGGTCTAAATGTAAAAAGAAAGTGTTAAAAACAAGAAACGAAAACATAAAACAAAAACGTAAAAATAAGTGAAATTAATTTTATTTTAATACAACAGAAGTTCTCGAAAAAGAAAATAAATCAATTTAAATAAAATAGCTCATAATAATAGGACTTTAGAAAATCTTGTAATAGCAATAACACAATTGTGAGAATTAAATTCAATACATAAGGAGAGCTTAATAAGGCAACCTATTGAAAAAGATATAAAATATGTAAACTCTTCAATAAAGGAAATTTTATCAGGAATGCAATTATTAAGCGAATCACATCAGGGACTTGTGCTTATGCAATAAGGAACTCAATTTCATTGACTCAGTTATCAGGAATTATATATAGCTTCATAGGGTTAGGCGAAATAATTAAAAACCAATAATTTAGATGTTAATAGGTTCCAAAGAAAAAATTAGGACTATAGGACACAAAACAATGTGCCAAGTAATAGAAATAATTTTACAGGCCAACAAAGTTTTAGGTCTAGATGTGCTAATAGTTTTAACAATCTACAAAGTTCGGGAACCAATTCATACAAATAATTCTGAAAGTTAGCAACAAAATAATAGAACTAATAAAACATACATATTTCGAGGTCAAACAAATAGATCGGGTCAACATAATAGCAGACCACAAAATACAAATAACTTTTCTAGATAATACTCTAGGAATACTTGGACTAACAATAAAAGTGGACATTATAGGTCTAGGAATTTCAATAGGCCTACTCCCATGGAAGTAGATACTATGAGTCGGGCTGAGGAATCGGTAGAAACAAACCTTAATGACGGTTTTTTACCAATTAGCCTCGGGATACTATGATAAAAAAATAGTTATAATGCTAACACTGTTTGGGAAAAACAGGTGTACTTTAGTAGATCCAGGTTCCATTATTAATACAATGGATAAAAGAGCTTTGAAAATTTAAATTTACCCATTGTAGAGCGAGAGAGTACGGTACATTAAATGGCAATATTGAGAAACCAAACATTAAAGCAAAAGTCCTAGCCCTGCGGAATTTAATTACGAAAAAAAACTATATTAAACCATATCGAAAATTTAAATGAAATCAAAGAACTAAAATATCATAAAAAGATTTCATACGGTGTAAATACTATTTAGTCATTATAATAATAGCAGTTATATGGCTAATTATATGGATGAAAAGAAATAATGTAAAAGTTTAAATTTTAAATACAAGGATTCAAGAGAATCCTTAAAGCAACGAAGAGGGAGTTATGTATGACTGCCTTCATAGTTGTAAGTTGAAACCAACCATGCCACAAAGGTATGGATCAGAAGTTGAACGTAACGGAATGTCACGAGTCAGCATTTTTTAATGTATACAATTATATGTATAGAATAATATGTAGCTCAAGGAGATTTAAGTTTTGATTTTAATAAACAGTCGTTCAACAGAGATCATACAGGATAACAAAATTTGCTCCCAGCCGCTCCCGCCGCACTGGGATAGCTATGTCACAGCCACACTTTGCATTCAAACACAACTTGGGGACGAAGGAAACGTTACAATTATTTATCCCAAAACAACAGATCCAACTCCTTTTTCCACGCCATCATTCTTGCCAATGTTATCGTTGCCTACCTTTAGCAGGAATTACGCAGAATACAAAAAATTTATTGCATCTTTTACTCAACTTGTCGCTCGGGAACCTAGACTATCAAATATAGAACGATTTAGTTATATGTTGTGTTTCAAAGGTTCAGACTTGGAAACCGTAAGAGCTTTCCAGGTTACCAGCGAAAGCTATCCGAAAGCTTTAGATAGACTCAGGGAACACTCGATAATCCCACTCTGAAATTTTTGGAGGAAATTTTATCGCTATTTACGCTGCAAACAGCTGATAAATCAAACAATCAACAGTTAAGCAGTTTGATGGACAAGGCATCAGCTATATTCAGTTCCATAGAATCATTGGGCACGAGCTTTAATATCGCACAAGCAATGCTGATTTACATTGTCATTAAAAAATGTGATCAGCAAACTTGCAACAAATGGAACAAATCGCTAGACTACAAGTCGCTTTCAACGCCACTGTCAGTTTTTACTCGTCGTCACACCATAAGTTCGAGTCCACCAATTCGCATTACTACCCGTAGACAAAGTTCATCATTCGCAATCATTAAGCCTTTTTGTGTTCTTTGCACTGGCGATAAAGACAAAATAATTGGGTGTTCTCAATTTAAAGACATGAACACGAATCAACACTACGCTATGTTGCCAAGAAATACGACCTCTGTATTTAGTGTCTGACTCGATGCCTACACTTGCAAGTCCAACATCTCTTCCTGTTTCGCAATCGCTTCAAGGTCATTTTAGCAACAGCTATAGTTCTAGTTAAAGATTCCATGGAAACTTGGAAGAGCTCTTCTCGACTCATGTTCTCAAGTGAATTTCAAGACCGATGAGTTCGCGCAAAGGCTTCACCTTTGTCGAGAAAAGCATCACATTCGCAATCGCAGTAAAGGTGATACAGTTACCAATCTTAAAGCTCGAACCACCACAACAATTAAATCACACACATAGGCATTTGCATCTCAACTTTGGCCCCAGTTTGGTATCACACCGCATATTGCATACCAACCTGACGCTGAAATTGACACAATAAACTGGAACTTGTCAGCTAGCTCAACTTTGGCTGACGAAACTTTCTTAAAACCACGACGCATCGATCTGTTGCTTGAAACAGAGACATTTTTTGAAGCTTTTGCTATTGGTCAAATAAAACTTCGCACGAATTTACCTACGTTACGAAAGACATTATTTGGCTGGGTGGTTTCTGGAAAGTCAAAGAACAGGACGCCTTCAAAGTCATGTTGCTATTTAGCGACTGCTCTATCAACACAAACAGGCAACGCCTTTGGGAGCTCGAAAATTTTGACCAAAACCCCAAATCTATACCACCTAATCATCGTCTTTTTGAACTTTATTTTATAGCCAAAACATATCAAGATACTACTGGACGCATAATTATGAGCCTGCCATTTAATTACAATACAGCTGCACTTGGAGTCTCATTCGACATCGCTCATCGCCGGTTCCAAGCAATCGAACGCCGACTTTTGCATTTCCCAGATATTTATTCTCAGTACGTCTTGTTCATGGAAGAGTACGAACGTCTTGATCACATGTCTGTAGTAAAAGCGCCGAACTTAGATGAACCACACCATTACATACCACATCACTGCGTACTGAAATCTACAAGTGCATCAACAAAGTTACGAATAGTGTTCGATGCCTCTTGCCAAACTTCGAAAAAAACCTCGCTAAATGACTTACTTGTAGTTCGACCAACAATCCAATCAGAGTTATACATGTTGCTACTGCGCTTCCGTTTGTATCGTTAAGCTATCACAGCATATGTCATTAAAATGTATAGGCAAATATCCCTGAATAAAAATGATCATAAATTTCATTCAATTCCTTGGCGAGCTTCTCCAGACGCAGATCTTCTCATATACTAGCTCTACATTGTGACATGTGATAGCGCCTCAGTTCCATATCTAGCAGTGTGAAGCCTTCGCTACTTAGCAGATAAGCTTATAGTAGAATTTCCAATTGGCGTTGTGGCTGTAAAACTTTCGTTGATGATTTTGTATATGATGCGGATGTCACCGATGCCCTAAACATGTTAAGGAATGAAGTTATTGAGATACTTCGAGCTTCCTCTATTCAAGTGGTATTACAATCACCCAGATTTCATGGAGAGCCAAACCATGAAAGAGCTAAGCATTGCGGACGATTTTACATCAAGTGCACATGGAGTGACTTGGAATCAACGCAACGTTGTTGTTCTCATTCACACCAAAGCACGTTCACAAGTCTGTCACAAAGCGCACAATACTGTATTCACCTTTGTTCGCATAATTACCTTCTTTTGGACTGACTCGAAATTAGTTCTACGTTAGGTAAAACAACACAGTGTTACGCTGTCAACGTTCCTGGGCAAAAGGGTATCTGACATACAGGAACTGACTGCAGGTGGACAACGGAGGTATGTGCCTTCCAAAGAGAATCCAGCCGACCTAGTATCTTGGAGTTGCCCTGCTGCTGAGCTCAAATCTTCGATATGGTTTTCTGGTCCTGATTTTTTGCGGTAAACGCGATGAAATGGCCAAGGCACGCAGGCAATATTGAGCTTGGCACGAATGTTGTGAACAGAGAGAATCGACATTTGATGTAGTAAGGGAGGTAAATTACATAGGTTGCTATATATATTTCTGGACTAGGCAACACTAAGTGTTGCCAAGTGCAATCTGGCATTTCTATTGGAAAGTTTGACATTTTTCAGCACAACATCACTCAGAACGTTTTGTCATTTATTCAAGAATTGTTTTATTTACAGGGAATTAAAAAATTCCTCTCGGCCAAAAAATGGAATTAACTCGTAAACATTTTCGTGCGATCATTTTTCACAACTTTCGACGTGGATTATCACGACAAGAGTGCATCGATGAACTAATATCTTTGTATGGCTATGAAGCCCCATCCTATAGCAATGTGAAAAACTGGTACAACGAATTCAATCGTGGCCGACGCTCGCTCAAAGACGAATTCCGTGAAGGTCGTCCAAAAATAGCCGTTGTGCCAGAAAACATCGATGCCGTACGTGAACTGATAATGCAAGACCGTCATGTAACATACCTTCAGATAGAGGCATGCCTATGCATTCTCCTACCGGCATACATTCTATATTGCATGAAGACCTGGCCGTAAAAAAGGTTTGTTGTCGTTGGATCCCGCAAAATTTGGCAATCGCTCAAGAAAAGGCTCGTGTGGATTGGTGTAAAGAAATGCTGAAAAAATACGATCGTGGTGCTTCAAAAGACGTTTATAAGATCGTCACAGGTGACGAATCATGGATCTATGAGCCCGAAACAAAACAGCAATCGACCGTGTGGGTCTTCTAAGACGAGCCAAGTCCAACGAAAAAAAAAACCATTTTCGTTGATAAATATGCCTATTTTCATTATTAGGCCACAAATATATATAGCAGCCCTCGTACTTGATCGACATCATTGATGGCATAAGCTCGTATCTCCATTGTATGCATCTCATCACTTGGCTTTTCGACTAAGTGATAAATGCCGCCGAAAGACTACGACAAACGCGATTTCGCCATCTCCTAACATATTACGACGGGCTTCGTATTACATTATCTTCAGTATTCAGCAACATCATTTTTCAACCGATATAACAAATGCTTTTTCAAATGAGTGGTCGTCGTAAAATGCCATGAGATATCTTTTGCGACAATGCTACCAAATTTTGTGGACGCTTCCAACCAGTCAAAGGACCTCAAAAAGTTCTTTTTCAAGACTGAAGCGTGAAATAAAATCTATGAATATTGTTCCCCTGAATTTATTAATTTTCATTTTATTCAACCTAGGGCATCTCATTTCTGCGGCCGGCTGGGAAGCTGAGAGAAAGAGCGCGAAAGGGTTGTTCAATCGTACATTAGCAAACACTAATTCTCTGATCGCCATTCACTTGGGAGTGGCCAGAAACGATTCTTTTACATATGACTCAAGCAGCTCACGACTTCCGGTCTTTGACCAAGCATCCTCTGGGTAGCCAAAGAACATCCGTTTGAAGGCGAGCTAAAGTGAGAAGGCGAAAAATCCCCTCCGCAGGGTGGTGCGTTGGGTTTGGGACCCGTCACGTAAAAAATCATACCAATGAAAAGGAAGAGTGACTCCGCTTTTGATGACGACCATGGCAAACGAAATAGAGACTACGAATTAAGGGCATGCACCTGGAATGTCTGGTCCCTTAATTGGGAAGGTTCCGCTGCCCAGCTGGTGTGCTCCTGAAAATGAAAGCTGACATCAACGCCGTACAAAAAATGCGATGAACGGAACAAGGACAGAGACGAGTAGGTCCTTGTGGCATTTACTACAGTGGCCATATAAAGGAGCGCAAGTTTTGTGTGGGATTCGTTCGTGGCATTCACTCCGATGAATGAACGTCTAGCCACAACCCGAATCAAAAAGAGGTTCTTCAACATATCACTAATTTGCGCCCACGCCCCGACGGAAGAGAAGGACGATGTGACCAAAGATGCCTTCTACGAGCGCTTGGAGACCACCTATGAGCGCTGCCCCCGCTACAATGTCAAAATCATGCTTGGCGACTTTAACGCTAGGGTGGGCAAAGAAGGTATCTTTGGTACTACGGTCGGTAAATTCAGCCTCCACGAGGAAACATCCCCAAATGGGTTGAGGCTGATCGACTTCGCCGGGGCCCGAAATATGGTTATCTGTAGTACTAGATTCCAGCACAAGAAAATACATCAAGCTACATTGCTGTCTCCGGATCGAAAAACCACCAACCAGATCGATCATGTTATAAAAGATGGAAGACACGTCTCCAGTGTTCTAGACGTGCGTACGCTCCGAGGTTCTAACATCGACTCGGACCACTATCTTGTTGCAGCTTAGATTCGCAACCGCCTCTGTGCATTAAAAAGCGCACGTCAACAAATACAAGGTAGGTTCGACGTCGAGAAGCTGCAATCACAACAAACAGCCGAACGAATTTCTAATCGGCTTGCACTCCTGCTCTCTGAGAGCACTCGTCAACAACTCGGTATAAGGGAACTGTGGGACGGCATTTCAAACTCCTTACGTACAGCTGCAACCGAAACCATTGGTTTTCGGAAAGTGCAAAAGAACAGATGGTACGACGAGGATTGCCGTGTCGCAGCGGAGAGAAAACAGGCTGCCTACCTCGCAACGTTACGATCGACCACAACACATGCGGGATGGGATAGATACCGAAAGTTGAAAAGGGAAGCGAGACGCATTTGTAGACAGAAAAAGAAAGAGGCCGAAATGCGTGAGTACGAAGAGCTTGATAAGCTGGCCGACAGGGGTAATGCTCGAAAGTTCTACGAAAAAATGTGGCTACTAAAAGAAGGATTCAAGACCGGAGCATACTCTTGTAGAACCCCCCAAGGTGAACTAGTCACCGATGCCCAGAGCATACTTCAATTATGAAGCGAACACTTCTCCAGCCTGCTGAATGGCAGTGAACGTACAACGCCAGGAGAAGGCGAACCCGATTCCCCAATCGAAGGCGATGAATCTGACGTTCCATTGCCCGACCATGAAGAAGTTCGAATAGCAGTTACCCGCCTGAAGAACAACAAAGCGGCCGAGCTATTCAAACACGGCGTCGAAGAGCTGGTAAGGAGCATGCATTAGCTTCTTTGTAAAGTATGGTCGGACGAAAGCATGCCATACGATTGGAATTTAAGTGTGCTATGTCCAATCCATGAAAAGCAAGACCCCACAATTTTGCGCCAAATACCGTGGGATAAGCCTCCTCAACATCGCGTACAAGGTTCTATCGAGCGTATTGTGTGAAAGATTAAAGCCCACCGTCAACAAACTTATTGGACCTTATCAGTGTGGCTTTAGACGTGGTAAATCAAAAACCGACTAGATATTCATCATGTGCCAAATCTTGGAAAGGACCTGTGGTGGACACACCCCACTTCTTCGTCGATTTCAAAGCTGCTTTCGACAGCACGAAAAGGAGCTGCCTTTATGCCACGATGTCTGAATTTGGTATCTCCGCAAAACTAATACGGCTGCGTAAACTGACGCTGAGCAACACTCAAAGCTCCGTCAGGATCGGGAAGGACCTCTCCGAGCCGTTCGATGCCAAACAGGGTTACAGAAAAGGCGACTTCTTATCGTGCGTCTTCTTTAATCAATTGTTGGAGAAAATTATCCGAGCTGCAGAACTTAATCGAGCAGGTACAATATTTTATAAGAGTGTACAGCTGCTGAATAAGTCCGATGATATTGATATCATCGGCCTCAACACCCGCGTCGATAGTTCTTTTTTCTCCAGGCTAGACAAGGAAGCAAAGCAAATGGGTCTGCCAGTGAGCGAGGGCAAGACGAAATATCTCCTGTCATCAAACAAACAGTCGTTGCACTCGCGACTTGTCTCTCACGTCACTCTTTGCAGTCATAACTTTGAAGTTGTAGATAATTTCGTCTATTTAGGAACCAGTATTAACACCACCAAAAATGCCAGCCTAGAAATCCAACGCAGGATTACTCTTGCCAACAGGTGCTACTTCGGACTGAGTAGGCAATTGAAAAGTAAAGTCCTCTCTCGACGAACAAAAGCCAAACTCTATAAGTCGCTCATAATTCCCGTCCTGCTATATGGTGCAGAGGCTTGGACGTTGACATCAACCGATGAGTCGACCTTAAGAGTTTTCGAGAGAAAGGTTCTGCGAAGGATTTACGGTCCTTTACGTATTGGCTACGGCGAATATCGCATTCGATGTAACGATGTACGAGATGTACGACGACATTGACATAGTTCAGCGAATTAAAAGACAGCGGCTGCGCTGGCTAGGTCATGTTGCCCGGATGGACGAAAACATTCCAGCTCTGAAAGTATTCGACGCAGTACCCACCGGGGGCAGCAGAGGAAGAGGAAGACCTCCACTTCGTTGGAAGGACCAGGTGGAGAAAGACCTGGCTTCGCTTGGGATGTCCAATTGGCGCCACGTAGCGAAAAGAAGAAACGACTGGCGCGCTGTTGTTGACTCGGCTATAATCGCGTAAGCGGTGTCAACGCCAATTAAGAAGAAGAAGAAATTGGCATTCGAAGAGTTAAACACCGTTGCTGTAGAAGTATAAGCCATTCATAATGCACGTCCGCTATGTTCAATGTCATCAGATCCTAACGATTTCGGTGCGCTGAGAGCTGGTAATTTGTTGGTCGTTGATTTTTTGCGTTGCTTGCATGAGCTCTTACTAGAACTCAAGACTATCTCACATCTTTATCGCTACAACACAATTACTGCCACCAAGCAAAGTTTTTGGTGTCGCTGGTCTGCGGACTATGTAAACGAACTACGGGCCCGTGTAAAGTGGATAACACCTTCACCTGATCTCATTAAGGGTGCTTTAGTGAGCATACGTGATGACAATCTGCCACTGCAATGCCGGAGACTAGGTCGAGTCGAATCAACCGGGGTTGAACGATATCCCCAATACATAAATTAGCCATTTTTCTGATTTCTGGAAGACAGTTATTTCAACGTGGCCGGGATGTTGGCAGTTACCCATGCTCCGGATAAAGCATATGCATTGTTATTATAAATATCTTTTTATCTCATTTGCCCTTTAATAGAAGTTGTAAGCTCAATTTACTTTCATTAACACTGCTTACATTTATACACACATGCAAATTAATTCCAGCGACGATGGAATTTAAAAAAATATGTGTGTATAGATACAAATCAAACCTTTATTTCCAAAATACTAATATTTATATATCTTGGTCTTATTTACTTAAAGTTAAAGCTAAACCTGAAGTGTGAGCATCAGCTAGTGATTGAATCCAGAACAAAGAAAGTCAGTTACAATGTTAGCTGTTTCAGCATATTTCGGCAGAACCTTAAGCGTTCTGTTTTCGATATATTTTAAAATTTCAAAATTATTTATATGGTTATTTTTAAGATAATTCCAAATTTTTGCCTCTATGTTTTCATAAGTTTGGTTATTTACGACAGTATTATTTTCAAATGCTATTAAATATATTCCAATCAATGTTTGATTGTCTACAATAATTTTTCCTGAATTTAATATCGCTCCTGGTTTAAGTTCTTCAATTTGCACGTTTTTTATTAATTTTTTACATTTTCCTTGTTTTTTGTTTGAAATTTCTGACAAACATGTGCTTTTTTCATTTTGTTTACAATAGGTTTTTGATGTTTCCGTTTTACAATTTCGAATATTAAAAAATTTATTGTTACAATATATTATGTTCTGGTCAATAAAAAGCTTACCATCTAATTGAGCTATGGGCCTTACATCATAGTACCTACATGTTAGTTCTATTTTAGGGTATTTTATGTAAATTATAATTATGTCACCTTTTTGGGCTATTTTAATTTTAGAAATGTCAATTAAATCTGTTATGGTAATTATACCGTGTTGGTAATATGTTATGTTTTTCAGTTCATAAAAATAAAAAATTGTTGGATTTAAAACTCCAATTTCACCAAAAGTTATTGCATTTATTAAATTTTGCAGTTCATGTATAAAATATTGATTTCGTGTTCGTGTTAATATTATTTACTGTGTCAGTTAATTCGGTAATTATTTTAAAAATTTCTGAATTTGTTGTGAATTGTTTATTGTTATTTATAACTAGTTCGTCCAAATTACCATTAATTTTTACAAAGTCATCATGGTCTGGTGTTTCAGCTATCCATGTTCAAAGTGTTCCTATTTCTGGTATACCTCTTTTTTTCTCTAAAATGGTTTTGTCTTAATTGTAATAGTAAAGTTTCAATTAGCAAAATTTCAGATTCTGTTTCCTGTGTAATAATTCCTATGCTGTCATGATTGTGAAATTTTTATTTTTGTCTGCTTTTATATTTTCAAAATAAGAAAAATTAGTGATATGAAATTAGTTCCCGTATTCCTCATAAATGGAAACATCTCCATTTTCGATCACACCACATCATCGACATTAGCGGCTACTGAGCTGATAAGTGTAGTCAAAATTAAAATGATCATATTGGAAACTTTGATTTTATATTATCTCTGCGAATAATTATATTTCTATTATTAATTATTATTTTATTCTCTAAATTTTCCTTAACTTTCTGTTTTTTTTATCTAGGTTGTAATTTATTTCTCTCTCCTATTATTTTCTCGTTAATGATTTGGCCGGGATGATATTGCTTATCTGATCTATGTTTATTATGAAACATGCGTTTTCTCTGGTGCTTGCTTTAAAGTTGTTGGCAAATTTTCATGGTTTGCTTTATTATAGAGTATTTCGTTTGGTTTAAGGTTCGTTACTGAATGTATTGTTGTATTGTATTTTTGCGCTGCTCTAAGTATTGTTTCTAAATTACTGACAATATTGTATTCTTCTTTTATACATCTGGCTATTTCAATTATAATAATACGTTTCCACATCACTTCCCCACACAACATTCACAATGCCACCGCTACGCAGCTGACCAACACCCCACACCAAACACTAAAAAAGGAATAACGGGTAGCGGGCCGGCCTCTTTTCCGACATCACGCTCAAGGAAGCAACAACCGCGCACTCGATCTCCTTTTTTCATCTTTAGTGATATTTTCCGAACAAAATTCTATTTAAGTTGTGCTTTTCTTTAAAAAAAAGTTGATTGAAGTGGTAATTCTTCCTCTTCCTAATAAATAATTATTGTAATTTCTTCATCGGAAACCGAAAAAAAGGTAGTTTTATTGTTCAAGGTGGTGAGATTTTTTCTAAAGTGAACAGGCTTTGACTTGTTTCTATCATACATGAAATTTTGTGCAAACCGGGCTCTTTGATTATTTGATTCTAGCTCCTGAGCTTCTGCCAAAGCATCAGATAAATCTTGTGGGTTTAGAGAAAATATTATGCCTCTTAGTGGGGTATTTAGTCCTGTTATAAAATTTCGTGAGGCATGTTCCCTATTCTTTTTTTTATTCTTTCGTCAGGTCTGCGTTATTTCCGTGTGTCATAATTGTTTTATTTATTAATAGGGTAAATTTTTTGTTGACGAGGTTGTAATATTCTACAACCGACATTACACCCTGCCTTAGGATCTTAGTTCCTGTTCGATTATATGTATAGGACGTTTGTCTGCATATGCATAGTCTAAACAAGATAGAATTGCATCGAAATTGAGTACCGTTCTATGGTTTGTTAATGCATCGTTTGCATCATGCGCTATTTTATTTCGAAGTATTATGAGTGCAGCAAAGTATTTTCTACTACCCTTCACGTATAGGCTCATAGCGTTAAGCGCTGCCTCTCTCCAGCTAACATATGAATTCATCCTACCAGTAAATTCAGGTACGGATTTAACTACGTCTAACGATTCTTGACATGCTATATTATCGTATATTGTTTGGCTTAGAAAAACGGTTGCACTATTAGTATTCACTACTATTTTTGAGTGTAGTTGCTCTTCTTCCACACTTAAAGCTATATAACTGTCAGAAATAAGGCGAGTTATTAAGTCTACAGTCAAAGCGTTACCGTTAGTCATTTTGTCTTATATTCAGTGTTTCTGATTTTTTTAAATTTTTTTTTATAAGGTGGTTATTTTCACTACAACCCTTACAATTTGAGATAATTTTTTGTGATCCCTTCCTTAAGAAAGGAGGCTCCTCTATTCTGGATTGTCTGGAGTTCAGAATCGCAGAATTGAGCTTTTATTATTAACCGGATGGTCCCCCTTGCGGTGGTGAATCGTGGTTTCAATATATTTTGTTATAGGGCTGATGGGGCCTTTAGTTATTATTTTATAGACTTTAATTGGCCGGATGGGTCTTTTAAGATTCTCTGGAGGGTCTTTCGGGTGGTGAATCGCAGCTTTTGATTATGTAATTTATTGGTTGTACAAACCATTGGTTATATTCCTTAGTTTTTTTTTTTTGTTTTAATATTAGGACATTCCCTAGGGTCATGAGTGGCCGTACAGAAGTCGCAATATGACAATTTCTTATATTTAATAGTCGGGCTATTACCCATTTTTAATATAATAATAGGTAATCTTAAATTCAACCTACAAATATATTCTGTCGCTGACTCTGTTGATGATGTGGTTCTTTATAATTTCCGCTGCCACTGTTGCCACCTAGCCACAATATGACAATTTAAATATATTCTGTTGCTGTTGTTGTTCTCTATAATTGCTGTTGCCGCTGTTGCCACCTCGACCGATGATGCAATTGTTTCCGCTGCTGTTGTTACCGCTGTTGATGATGCTGTTGTATAAAATATTAGTATTTTTGTGATTTAAGTCACTCTTTCTATTTTTGTAATTTTGTTGATTAATTATTTTTTAATTAATTATTTTAATTATTAATTTTTAAACCAATTATTTAAAAACTTTTTTTTTTTTAATTTCTTGTTTTTATTATCCTGCGATTGCCACTTCGTTGCTTGTTCTCGCTCACTTTATTTCAGTTTTTGTTTTGTTATTAACACACTTGTAGTTATTTTTGTTATATTTTTACTGAAAGTTTTCCTTACACTTTTTTAGTCGCTGTTACTTTTCTTTACACCAGTTGAAAAAAGTTTTTTTTTTATTATTATTATTTTTTTTTTACACAGTCACTTTCCTTCTAAATTTTTGGTAGGCACAAATAGTTTTTCTTAACTATTTCTACTAGAAGATTTTTTTTATTTATTTTTATTTCTTCACTTTAGTAGGAACTTTTTAATTCGTGCTACACGTTGGGCGCTAATTAATTCCCGCGACGAGGGTTTTTAAAAATAATATATATTTATTTTACAAAATACTAATATTTATACATTTTGGTCTTATTTACTTAAAGTTAAAGCTAAAGCTGAAGTGTAAGCATCAGCTAGTGATTGGAATCCAGAACAAAGAAAGTGTCAGTTACATTATTAGCTGTTTCAGCATGTTTCGGCAGAACGTTAAACGTTGTTTTCTTTACAATTATTATTGTTATGCCTTCTTGTGAGGGCGAGCGATATTTCACATCTACTGTGACCTAAAATTACGATCCAAAGCAATGTGGAATTTAAAAACCATTGTGAATTGAAAATACATTACCATCCGTTTGCTATCGTATGTCATAATGCCAATCACCGCTTACGATTGACGTATCACGTAATTTTCTTTCGTATGATTGCCGATCCGTGCACGGATGTAACGATTCGACCCCTGGATAAGGGACACTTGCTATATGCAAATGTAATCCAAACTTTGCGCAGCTGGAGTCGCCTTTCTCTTCAGATGGTTTTGTTCGTACAACTATCAATAATATTAATATATACAGCTGCTACTTACCTCCAAGCCTTAGCGACGAAGAATACAGGCGTATTATCGACAACCTAGCGGTCGATGCCAGATGCAAAACCAAAGTAATAATAGCTGGTGATTTCAATGCCTGGGCTATCGAATGGGGATGCAAAAGAACCAACAGCAGAGGAAAAACCTTACTAGAAGCCTTTGCTTCTCTTGATCTGGACGTTTTAAGTGTAGGCAATCAATGCACATTTAACAAAGGTGGCCGACAATCGGTGATTGATTTAACATTTTTTCACTCGAGTGATCTCACTGGAAAATCAGCGACCATTACACTTTTAGCGATCACTACGCAATTAAATTCGAAATAAATACTACACACGCACGACAGGGTTTAGCGACCCAAAAAAAAAGTAACTGGCGACACAAAACATTCGACCCAGAACCCTTTGAAGAAGCCTTTAGGTCAACTTCCTTTCCCAACAATCTATTGTCGGCTAACAAAGCTGCTCGGTCGATTACGAGTTGTATTAAGAGCGCATGGGACGTTTCAATGTCCAAGCTATCCCTACGCAAACACCACCCCCCCCATTATATTGGTAGGGCGAGACAATCGCAAGATTACGTAAGGAATGCCAGCAAGCAAGACGGTCGTACCAAAGGTCACGTGGTACATCTGAATACACCATCCTCCAGAAACTCTTCAAGGACAAAAGAAAATTGCTAAAACAGGCAATTAAAAAAGTGAGCAGCATTATTGAGAGACTAGTTTCGGTACTCTTCCCTGTCCGACCAGCACTCCATCACGAGGCCGTGAGAGTTCCACAAATACAGGATATACCGGCTGTTTCGAATGAAGAAGTCCGAGAAGCATGCAAACGATTAAATCCATCTAAAGCCGCGGGACCAGATGGAATTCCTAATGTAGCGCTAAAAACGCCGATTGCCAGAAACATAGACCCTTTTCGAACAATGTATAATATATGCATCCAAGTATGCCGCTTTCCCACCAATTGGAAAAGGCAATATCTGATATTACTGCCAAAACCTAATAAACCAATGACAGAACCGTCCCACTTCCGGTCCCTCTGTATGTTAGACTCCGCTGGAAAGGATCTGGAGCGGATCATATACCAACGGCTAAATAAGGCAATTGAAGATATCGGGTGACTATCCCCAAACCAATTCGGATTCAGAAAGGCAAGATATATACACAGCTGCCGCGGTAAACCTAGTAAAGACCCTTTCTGAACGGGTTATAAGTGGGAAAAGATGTAAAGGAGGCACAATACAGTATTGTATGGTGGTAACGCTGGATGTAAAGAATGCCATTAACTCGGCATCCTGGCATAGTACATTGAGTGCACTAAAAAGCTTCTCCGTGCCTCTATACCTTTACATTATTATTGTTAGCTATTTCGAGGAAAGACCTTTGAGCTACAATACAAATGAAGGCTCCAAAAAATATAAAGTCACCGGTGGAGGACCCCAGGGATCTGTACTTGGGCCGCTACTCTGGAACATCATGTACGATGAAGTACTGCGACTGAAGGTACCTAAAAACGTACATATCATTGGGTTCGCAGACGACATCGCTGTTGTAGTCATAGCAAAGCACATACACGATATAGTTACGATTACCAACAGGACAATAACGATAATAAGCGATTGGCTCGAAGCTAACGGACTGAACCTAGCGGAGAGCAAGACCGAGGCGGTACTCAATATTGGCAGAAAAGTTCGGGAAGTTGCCACGTTCAACACAAAGGGGGTAAGCATAACTACACAATCGGCAATTAAATACTTGGTAATTATGCTTGATGCAATGATGTCCTTTAAGGAACACTTAGCGTACACATGCGAAAAAGATACAAAAGTGTGCAGAGCCTTGACCCGGTTAATGCTAAATACCCGCGGGCCAAAGTAAAACTATTCTTCTTCTTCTTTACTGGCGTAGACACCGCTTATGCGATTATAGCCGAGTCAACAACAGCGCGCCAGTCGTTTCTTCTCTTCGCTACGTGGCGCCAATTGGATATTCCAAGCGAAGCCAGGTCCCTCTCCACTTGGTCCTTCCAACGGAGTGGAGGTCTTCCTCTTCCTCTGCTTCCCGCGGCGGGTACCGCGTCGAATACTTTCAGAGCTGGAGCGTTTTCATCCATCCGGACAACATGACCTAGCCAGCGTAGCCGCTGTCTTTTAATTCGCTGAACTATGTCAATGTCGTCGTATATCTCGTACAGCTCATCGTTCCATCGAATGCGATATTCGCCGTGGCCAACGTGCAAAGGACCATAAATCTTTCGCAGAACTTTTCTCTCGAAAACTCGCAACGTCGACTCATCGGTTGTTGTTATCGTCCAAGCCTCTGCACCATATAGCAGGACGGGAATAATGAGCGACTTATAGAGTTTTTGTTCGTCGAGAGAGGACTTTACATTTCAATTGCCTACTCAGTCCGAAGTAGCACCTGTTGGCAAGAGTAATCCTGCGTTGGATTTCCAGGCTGACATTGTTGGTGGTGTTAATGCTGGTTCCTAAATAGACGAAATTATCTACAACTTCAAAGTTATGACTGTCAACAGTGACGTGGGAGCCAAGTCGCGAGTACGACGACTGTTTGTTTGATGACAGGAGATATTTCGTCTTGCCCTCGTTCACTGCCAGACCCATTTGAGTTGCTTCCTTATTCAGTCTGGAGAAAGCAGAACAAACGGCGCGGGTGTTGAGGCCGATGATATCAATATCATCGGCATACGCCAGCAGCTGTACACTCTTGTGAAAGATATGATAAAGATTGTACCTGCTCGATTAAGTTCTGCAGCTCGAATAATTTTCTCCAGCAGCAGATTGAAAAAGTCACAGGATAAGGAGTCGCCTTGTCTGAAACCTCGTTTGGCATCGAACGGCTTGGAGAGGTCCTTCCCGTTCCTGACGGAGCTTTGAGTGTTGCTCAGCGTCAGTTTACACAGCCGTATTAGTTTTGCGAGGATACCAAATTCAGACATCGCGACATAAAGGCAGCTCCTTTTCGTGCTGTCGAAAGCAGCTTTGAAATCGACGAAAAGGTGGTTAGTGTCGATTCTCCTTTCACGGGTCTTTTCCAAGATTTGGCGCATAGTGAATATCTGGTCGGTTGTTGATTTACCAGGTCTGAAGCCACACTGATAAGGTCCAATCAGTTTGTTGACGGTGGGCTTTAATCTTTCACACAATACGCTCGACAGAACCTTATATGCGATTTTGAGAAGGCTAATCCCACGGTAGTTGGCGCAGATTGTGGGGTCTCCTTTTTTATGGATTAGGCATAGCACACTTAAATTCCAATCGTTGGGCATACTTTCGTCCGACCATATTTTACAAAAAAGCTGATGCATGCCCTTATCAGCTCTTCGCCGCCGTGTTTGAATAGCTCGGCCGGCAATCCGTCGGCCCCTGCCGCTTTGTTGTTTTTCAGGCGGGCAATTGCTATTCGAACTTCTTCATGGTCGGGCAATGGAACGTCTGCTCCATCGTCATCGATTGGGAATCGGGTTCGTTTTCTCCTGGTGTTGTGTGTTCACTGCCATTCAGCTGGCTGGAGAAGTGTTCCCTCCATAATTTATGTATGCTCTGGGCATCGATGGCAAGATCACCTTGGGGGGTTCTACAAGAGTATGCTCCGGTCTTGAAACCTTCTGTAAGCCGCCGCATCTTTTCGTAGAGTTTTCGAGCATTACCCCTGTCGGCCAGCTTATCAAGCTCTTCGTACTCACGCATTTCGGCCTCTTTCTTTTTCTGTATACAAATGCGTCTCGCTTCCCTTTTCAACTCTCGGTATCTATCCCATCCCGCCCGAGTTGTGGTCGATCGTAACGTTGCGAGGTAGGCAGCCTGTTTTCTCTCCGCTGCGACACGGCACTCCTCGTCGTACCAGCTGTTCTTTTGCACTTTCCGAAAGCCAATGGTTTCGGTTACAGCTGTACGTAAGGAGTTTGAAATGCCGTCCCACATTTCCCTTATACCGAGTTGTTGACGAGTGCTCTCAGAGAGCAGGAGTGCAAGCCGAGTAGAAAATCGTTCGGCTGTTTGTTGTGATTGCAGCTTCTCGACGTCGAACCTTCCTTGTGTTTGTTGGCGTGCGTTTTTTGCTGCACAGAGGCGGGTGCGAATTTTGGCTGCAACAATATAGTGGTCCGAATCGATGTTAGGACTTCGGAGCGCACGCACATCTAAAACACTGGGGACGTGTCTTCCGTCTATCACAACATGATCGATCTGGTTGGTGGTTTTTCGATCCCGAGACAGTCAAGTGGCTTGATGTATCTTCTTATGCTGGAATCTATTACTACAGATAACCATATTTCGGGCCCCGGCGAAGTCGATCAGCCTCAACCCATTTGGGGATGTTTCCTCGTGGAGGCTGAATTTACCGACCGTAGTACCAAAGATACCTTCTTTGCCCACCCTGGCGTTAAAGTCGCCAAGTACGATTTTGACATCGTGGCGGGGCATCTCTCATAAGTGCGCTCCTCGCTTTGATGCGGATTGTGGCTAGACATTCATTCTCCGGAGTGAATGGTAGTACTCGGCGACGGAGTCTCTCTCCCACCACGAATCCAACACCAAACTTGCGCTCCTTTATATGACCACTGTAGTAAATGTCACAAGGACCTACTCGTCTCTGTCCTTGTCCCGTCCATCACATTTCTTGGACGGCGGTGATGTCAGCCTTTATCTTTACGAGGACATCTGCCAGCTGGGCAGCGGCACCTTCCCAATTAAGGGACCGGACATTCCAGGTGCATGCCCTCAAATCATAGTCCTTATTTCGTTTGCCGTGGTCGTCATCAAAAGGGGGGTCTCTCATCCGAGGCTGTTTACGCTTTTTTCATTGTGCTGTTTTTTTACGTGGCGGGCCCCAAACCCAGCGCACAACCCTATGCAGGGGATATTTCGCCTTCTCACTTTAGCTCGCCTTCAAACGGATGTTCTTAGGCTACCCAGAGGATACTTGGTCAAAGACCGGAAGTCGTGAGCTGCTTGAGTCATATGTAAAAGAATCGTTTCTGGCCACTCCCAAGTGAATGGCGATCAGAGAACTTTCCTCACTATTAGCTGGTGCATTAAAGTCAGTCGCGCTGTAAGGCGTCCAGATATGGGGAAAAGCCCTCGAAATAAAATCTTATCGCCGTGGCCTTTTTTTCTATATATGCCACTTGCGCGCTGAGAGTATTCTCTGCGTTCCGCACAGTATCGGAATATGCTGACCTAATAATTTCGGGCCTTCACCCTTTAGACCTTTTGGCCAAGGAAATTCAATGTCTTACAATTGAAAGGTTACTGCATAATACACTGAAAGAAATTGCAAGAGCAGAGACGGTGAACCAGTGGCAAAAACGCTGGGAGGAAAGCGAAAACGGGCGGTGGACATTTAGACAGATCCCCAACGTTGAACCATGGCTAAATAGACCGCACGGTGAGGTAGATTTCCACCTAACTAAAATCCTCAAAGGACATGGCTGTTTCAAAGCATATTTGAAACGATTCGGACACGAACCCCCAACAGTTCATAAACAATTCATAAATAAAAAAAATTATATTTCAAAACATAAGAATAAGTTCAATATTTATGTAAGAATTATTTAAATATTTTAATACTTCAAAAACAAAAAATGACATTACACAGCTACTGGAAGGGTTTACATATGTGTAGGAATTATAATGATAGTTTTTCCTGAACAAGAAAAAGTTGAATCATATTTTGAGATGAGTGCATAATAGCTCACAAATATTCCCGAAGCATTGCACAGAACAATGAAATATTGAAAAAGCAACGCTCAAGTTTGTGTTTTCTGAGGTGCGTTACTGAGTTGTCGATGTTGCAATTACATTCAATGAATGTTGAACAAAACATTACCATAAGATTATAGATAGAGCATGCGACTCGCCTTCTTCTGCTCCACCCCTACTCCATCATACCTTATAACTACTATGTACAGTCGATAAGTAAAGGTACTTATTTATGTCTCCTTTTGGTAGTTTCACAGCTCCGTTTTAATTTTAAATTTCTTAACAATTCAATATCTTGAACATATCTGCGCAGATAGAAATGGATATATAAAAAAGAAAAAAGGGGTGTAACCAAACATTTTATACTCTTTCAACTTGCAACGATCAAAGCCGGAGAAATGTCTTCAGTTATTCACAAAACTGTATATAAAAAATGTTTTGAAAGAATTAACATTCATTATTCGACGACATCGTAAATGGATTACAATTAAATTTCGGATTAAATTAACTATACTCATAGACTCACTTGACTTTATTCCTAGATTTTGCTTCGCGTTAGCAAAAATTACTTTGTAGTCATCCTCAAATGATATACATGCATATGTACTTGTACATATGTGAGATAAATACAACCAAAAATTTTAATTATATTTAGTTGCTGTGAAAAACGTCAAACGAAGGATTATATTAGATATATGAGATGTAGATCAAGGTCTAATAAAAAATTAACTATTGAGTTAAATTTTTTGTACTTCGTGTTCCACTAGATTCCGATTCTCTGTTTGACATTTTACATCTTAAGGTATTTCCCTGGCTTGGCTAGTTGCAAGTTGAAAGAGTACACAATGTTCGACTGCACCCGAACTTAGAATTTTCTTACTTGTTAAATGTACCTTTACATGGATTATGCAAGGGGTTGTCTTCCCCTTTCACACACTTTGTTTTATTAATTTGCCCTGCGTAAATTTGGTTATTGTTGCTTAAAATGTTTAGGAGAGATCTACATTTATTATATATCATATGGGCTGCAATAAAACATCCGTTAGAAAGCGAGCTAAAGTGAGAGACCCCCTTTTGATGACGACCTTTCCAAATGTATTAAGGATTACGACTCAAAGGCATGCACCTTGAATTTCCGGTCCCTTAATTGGGAAGGTTCCGCAATCCACCTGGTCGATGGCTGATATCACCGCCATCCAAAAAATGCGATGGGCGGGATAAGGACTGAGGTGAGTAAGTCCTTGTGGCGTTTACTACAGTGGTCATATAAAGGATCGTTAATTCGGTATGGGGTTCGTGATGGGAGAGGTTTCGTAGCCGAGTACTTGACACAATCCGCATCAAAGCAAAGTTCTTCACCACGGGGCACGTCAACAAACACAATTACAACTGACAGCAGAATGGTTTTCTACTCGACTTGCACTCCTGCTTCTGAGAGTATTCGTCAGCTACTCGATATAAGGGAACTGTGGGACGGCATTTCAAGCTCCTTACGCATAGCTGCAACTGAAACCATTAGTTTTCGGAAAATGTACAAGAGCAGCTGGTACGATGAGGAGTGTGTCGCAGTGGAGAGAAAACAGACTGTCTACCACGCAACGTTTCAATGCGGTATGGGATTGATACCGAGAATTGAAGAGGAAAGCGAGAGGCATTTGCATACAAAAAACAGAGGAAGGCCGAAATGCGTGAGTATGAAGAATCTGAAAAACTGGCCGATATGGGTAGTGATCGAAAATTCTACAAAACGATGCGGCGACTAACGGAAGGTTTCAAACTCTTGAAGCCCCGGAAGGGATCTAATGACTGATGGCTAGAGCGTACTAATATTACGGAGGGAACACTTCTCCAGCCTGCTGAATGGCAATGAAAGCATAACGCTAGGAGAAGGCTAGCCCGATTCCCCAATCGATGACGATGGAGCAGATGTTCCATTCCCCGACCATGAACAAGTTCGAATATCAATTACCCATCTTAAGAACAACAAAGCGGCGAGACCGATGTATTGCGGGCCGAGCTATTCAAATTCGGCGGCGAAGAACTGATAAAGTGCATGCATAATCTTCTTTGTAGAAAAGGATCGGATGAAAGTGAGCCTGACAGTAGAAATTAAAGTGTGCTCTGCTCAATCCACAAAAAGAAGACCCCACAGCTTGCATCAGAGACTGTGAGACAAGCCGCCACAACTTCGAACATAAGGTTCTATCAAGCGTTTTGTGTAAAAGATTGAAGCCTACCGTCAACAAACTGATTGGACCTTATCAGACCTTGTATTCACCACGCGCCAAATCTTGGAAAAGACCCAAGATAGTAGAATCGGCACACACCACCTCTTCGTCGATTTCAAAGCTGCTTTCGACAGCACGAAAGAAGCTGACTTTATGACGCTGAGTCTGAATTTAGTATTCACGCAAAACTCAAACGGCTGTGCAAACTGAGGTTGAGCAATAATAAAAGCTCCGTCAGAGTCAGTATGGATCTATCCAAGCCGTTCTACAACAAACGAGGTTTCAGACAAGGCGATTCCATATCGTGTGACTTCTTCGATCCACTTCTGGAGAAATAATTCGAGCTGCAAAGCTTAATCGTGAAGAACCAATCTTCTATATGAGTGCACAGCTTCTGGAGACCGCCAATGATATTGATATCATAACATCCTCGCCGAAAGAAAGGAGAGACCAGTTGACGAAGAACCTGGCTACATATGGGATCCGATTTGCGCCAAGCGAAGACGAAGAACGATCTACGCGCTGTTGTAAGCTCGACGACATTAAAGAAGAAGAAGCTTACTATTACACTAACATGTTTTGACTTAATGGGGTGTGTGGGCCTGATAGTGGTCCCTTTACGCCCATCTATAAAAAGTCCCCTTGATTTGCCAAGGAATATGTGTACCGAAATACTACGATATCTCAATTTTATTCAAGTTCCAGCTTGAGGACAAACAGGAACAAACGTGCCAGCAAATATGCGCATTTCAACTCGTCTCGTCACCGCGATAATTTCTATTTACCTAACTCTTTATCTATCTCGTTTAATCTAAGGTAATACAAGCTATCGTTAGGTGAACAAAATTATTACACTCTGTAACAACATGTTGCAAATGTACAAACATATGATTGAAATTGATTTTTATTTCATATCCTTAAGTTAATATTTCAAGATCTTTTGACAGACTTTTTGCTTTTGAAGAGAATCCAATGAGGATGCTTTGTAAAAAAGGCAAATTCAGAAAATGTTTATTTTTTACTGCCTTACGAGCGCAAATATCCAAAAATGGATGGATATCCACATTATCGGCGTCGCTCACCAGCATTAGAAAATTCAGCATTCAATTTAAAATATGTTTGCAAGTACGGCACCAAGATGAAATCAGAAAGTTGAAATGCGTCGACACATGAACTGAAATGAATTTTGCCATTCATAATCATTTTCCGAAAGTTGTGCATCTCGCAGTTCATTTGGAGAAGTCCAAAGAGTGTATTTCAACCCAGAGAGCATAGTACAGCCAGCGGAAGCACCGCCAACACCATCATTGACGAGTTTTTTCTCAACTTGCGTCAGTGATCCGTTTGCAAGAACATTGCTTTATTAGTAAATGACTTGATAAAAGACAATGTTTCATTATTTTATTCACAAATTGAAGTCTAATCTTCTTTTATTTTGGGCCATAACATTTAAAATCTCTTCCTCCCTTACGTCTATATCTCTATGGATATTCAAGAGAGCCGTTCTGTTCAGGCGTGCTTCTCCAGTTTTATTTCTTAAATATGTTTTAAGCCTGCGAAGTGAGGAAAACTAGCGTTCACTTGAAGCGACATATATAGGGATTGTTGCTCCAATCTTTAAAAAACGATGCACTGTTTTGAAAATTTTTGCATCGCAACAATTCAACGCGTCTAAAAAAGTTTTGGATCTCTTTGTTTGATTTAACCAGTTCCTGAAAATATATTCAAAATTTTAGTTAGAAAATATAATCTGAAGAAAAGATTTTTAACCTTTTCCACATTCTAAATTCAGCAACGAAATCATCGGGATCTTCTACATCAGCGGACCATTGTTTTCTAAAACACGAACAGTCTCTTGCATCTCAATAACATCATGATTTATGCATTTATTTGGCAAAATGTTTTCAATTTTGGAAAGCAGCTCTCGATGTTTTAAAAATCGTTCATTGATTTGGTCCAAAAAATGATCTAAAAACGGTATATAAATTGATCTTCGGTAATATTCTTCCGGTTCGCCTTCATAATTGTCGCGGTTAGTTTGCCGTTTTGCCAAACGCGGAATTTTGATTTCTAAATCTAATTCTGCGGCTATTGTTTTAACTGATTCAAAAATTATTTTAAACGGTTGTTCAGAATCCTTACGCATTTCACTTATTTCAGCATACAAATCATTTGTATAAGCAACGCAGCTGCTCAAATCACAGTCTATTTGCTGCAAACATAGGCTTATATGTTTTGATAATGCAAAAATTGGCTTTAGTATCGCCATAGCAATCACAAATTGAGGTGATTGGATTGCAGTCAACAAAGCATGTGGCTTTGATAAATCACTTCTTAAATTTTCAGTATCAAGCTCTTCCAACGCTGTACAGATCAATGGGAATAAATCGTTAAATAAAGAAAGAGATTCTAAATGCTCCACCCAACGTGTTTCGCAGAATTTAAGTAATCTCATTTGCTTTGAGTTTGGAAAGGATTCAATAATAAGATTTTTGAGCAGTGTGCCTGCTTTAGTTGACATCCGAAAAAGATTTACGGTCTCTTTCATGGAACCAATACAATTTCTTATAGCAGGTATTTTGCAAGTCGTTGCGATGGCTAAATTTAAGCTGTGATTAGCACAGTGCACATAAAGAGCCGCTGGATATAAATTTTGGATGACACTAGCACAACCTTTGACATGTCCACTCATCGAACGCGCTCCGTCATAACCTTTAGAAAGAAAAAAAAGTATAATTTAATTGTCCCAAAAATAGAAGTGTTGAAAACTCACCTTGACCCCTTATGTATGCAAAACTAAGTTTAAGTTCTTTTAATTTATCAATTAGCACATTCGCAAGACCGCTGCCAGTTGTATCCTCAACATGAACAAAACATAAAAAGTCCTCTCTCAGTTTTTCCTCATTCTCAAAACGATCAACATACCCGTATACAAATTGAAAATTGCTCAATGCCACTAACATCCGTGGTTTCATCAGCAATTATTGCAAAGCATTGAGATTTATTAATACGGTTAATAATTTTTTTGTATTATTTGTCCTGCTATTTCAATAATTTCATTTTGGATGCGCCAACTGAAATAATTAGCATTACGTGCTGCAGTTTCAACATGCTTTTTTAAATTTTCGTCACCACTATCTATTGCTAAACGCAAAAGAGCCCTGAAGTTCTCGTCGTTTTCAACAGGCATTTCTAAAGAAAGATTTCCGTCGTCACGATGGCCTCTTAACGCAAGCCCTTGCCACCCGCAGACAAGCAAAACACGGATTATAGGATGTAATTTTGCTCGATTTTCAAGCTGTTGCTTTTTGCGGCCATGATCAATTTCTGTTAATATATTGTTTCTTTTATTTTCAAAAATCAGCTTGAAATTGGCTGCGTCTTCCACTGCTCTGCGGTGATAATCCTTCTGCTGATGTTCTTTGCATTTCTCAAGTGCCTTCTTCCAAGTTTTAAAAGCAGTTTGAACAAAATCATTTGCCTTTTGGTGACTACCGTTTCCAACGTTTTTCCAAACAAAAGCAACGCAATATAGACAGTAGGCACCATCTTGGCTAGGCGAATATACTAGCCATGGAAAAGACTTCAGCCACGACAACTGAAATTTTAAGTTTCGATCACCAGACGACGGAAAAATAAATGATAAATCAGGCTGCCACACATTCTTTAAAAGCTCATATGTCTGCTTTTCGTCAATTTTTTTGCAAAAATTAACGATATCATTTACAAACTCCTAAAATTAACGTGATATTTGTACATAGGTAAACGAAATATTTTTTTTATTGAAAATAAAAATAAACACTTATTGCCACTCGGGTGACCTTAGGTGCAGCGTTTTCTTTATTAATTATAACGGGAGAATCACTTACGCGTTTTAAAACACTACTTTGAAAATATTTTTTAATCGAATTTTCACTCATTTTTACAACTTAGTACTTTCTTCAACGACCACTTTGTAATGACGCCAATTACTGTGTAGTACACATTGTGTACAATAAGCAAATACATTTCATTGACGCTACTGCGGTAACGGTACATTAACAGTCAAAAAATTCGTTTGTGGGGGAGAATCGACAGTTCAGAGAGAAATCAGAGAGTTTTTTCATTTCTGTTTACTGATGCTCAAAAGAGTTACAATGATTAATACGAATGCAAAAATATAAGGAAAATGCAAAACGGCACAAGAACAAAACACACGTACGCACATAATTCATTTGTTCTATTCTCATTCACGCTCTAATCATTAGTGACAAGTGTTGCCGCGAGCTAAAAAAATTAAGTATATGTTGCCAAGCAAATAAAAAAAACATTTTTCATTTGAAAAACAAATAATAGGTAAAGTTGTGTATCTAATTCAGACCAGTTTTTTCTGGTTTTTTTTATTAAAAATATAGACATTTTAGTTAAGACACTCAAATATTTTTTTGCAAATAGCATAATATCTTTAACACCCCAAAACCCCCCCTGCGTTCGCCCCTGATTATACCTCATCGAAGAAATGGTTACACAAAAAGCAAGGCCAAGCAATAGATGGACATCCACATGTGATCTCAACTATTGCATTACGACTTATACGAGTATACACAATCCAATGATTAATGTACGCGGTTCAACTTCATTTGAGTCATTGCGTATTGTGAAAGGCACGGTGTGTGTAACAATTTCTGGAACATGATAAACATTCTAGTCAAACGATGAACGATGTGATAGCTACTTCGCATGCCACTGAAGGTCGCAACCTTTCCGCGATGATCATTTCGATATATCAGCCTTCCAATCCGCGTCAATTATGAGATACAAACAAAAATGACATTACCGAAGACATTTTACATCTTGTTCGCTGAGAATTGGAAATAAGCAAATTTCGGTTGATACTTCTCGTGGGTTGATATCCATTCTACCTGCCTTTTGTCAATTCACTTCAACGAAAGATGAACTCATCACGAATGTTTATAAGAATATTGACCAAATTGTCGTAATTAAGATTGCTTGACTTCACGCGAAATTTTAGCTTCCAAAAATACCGATGTTAATGACTTAAACTGGAAGATTCAAAGTCAAATCGCGGGAGATTTACGCTCATGCAAATCAATTGATGGTCTTCATAATGCAGACAAAACCGTGAGTTATCGGGTGGAATTTCTAAATTCTTTGGATCTGTCATTATTATGTTTCGCAATCTTCATGCGCCGAAACTGTATAATGGATCCCGACTGATTGTGACGTAGCTAAAACGTAGTAGTTTCTAGGGAAAATTGCATTTGAGATGAAAATCAGGAAAAGTCGCTAGAAGTGTGTGGCATAAATCTGAAAATGTTATGTTTTTCACACGGCCAGATATATGTATGTACGTGGCGTGTTCACGAGTTAGAGAACCATCTTCTCTGTACACAAACCAAAAAATGTTCTTTATCAAGCTGCGTTACGCTGAAAGAAATGTAGAAAAATCGCAAATAAATGATTTTCAACGCAATATAAATACAACTTTAATTTCCTTTCAAAACTCATAATTTCACGCAGTACAACGCCTGCGGGGTCAGCTAGAACATTTGGTATATGTATAATCGTACTGTTGTTTGTTAACATGTTCACATTAGTATACAGCTAGAAGTTGTGCAACGGCCCACGCATGCACTGTAATCAAAAAGTACCTTATTGGCGACTAGTAACGGTACTTTTCTTTTGAATTTGCTATACTGGCGGCTGTTTTCTTACGTTTGCATCGCTTTTAATTAATATTCTTCGTTACCAAACAAAGTCATTCCAACAAAATCAACCTACATCTTACATACACATCTTCCTTGTATTATTTATGAAAATAAAAAAAAAAAAATGTTTGAATAAACTTGTCATGAATCACTAAACAGTAGACCACAGAATTCTAACATTTTGAATAATACAAGAAAAATAGCACTTTTGTAAGTATAAAAACTATTAAACAAATAAATTAATCAAAATACATAACATTCGAAGACTCGAACAACTCGTTAATTCAATCACGCATGGATTTCATTCGTTCGAGTTTTCCCGAGTCCACTGTAATAAGTGGGTAGGCAGATTGGAACGCGCATTGTGAAAGTACCGGTACTAAAATCCCATCCCTCCATTATGTTTTATCCGCTCCTGATATAGTTCATCAGTACAAAAGTTTTATTTGTGCATCCTACCTGTACGAGATATTGTCAAAAACTATCGGCCAATAGTTTCGATTCTTTCCGTTTACGAAGTCTCCCATTTGAATAGACGATTTCTATAGTCTCTTCTTCTTCTGACAGCTTCTAAAACAATTTTTGTGTGGTGTTTCCGGTCTGCTGGTATGTCAGCTAATTAGTAAAAAAAAATTAATTTAATTTGATCTGTTAGCACTCTTACTAGAGTTATGCGGACCATATTGCATTTACGCCAGAACTGCCTACTTCTGAACAAACTTAGGGGTTGACTTCAGAAACTTAGCTATATTCATAGCATGTTTGTCGGATAAATATCTACAAGTAATCAGAGGCATATAAATACTTCTTTTTTGGAGTCTAGCTGTAGGGTAGCGCCAGCTCTGCCTGGTACATCTGCTTCGCATTCACCATTGATATCACTATGTCGTGGAACCCTTTGCAGGTTTATCGTGAAAGAGATATGAAATCCACCAAGAGATCACGACTTAACACGACAAATATGTACATATATGTATGAATAAAAACGAATACATTAATTCCGGTGCAAGACTAACCTCTTGGATTACCTTCAAATTTGAAAACGATTGATACGAGTTTTCTTTGAGTTATTATTAAGCACAAATAAACATAAAATATACCTATTATATTTATTAAAAATTTAATATTCAGGTTTATAGCCAATAAGTAATTTTCAAAGTTATTAATTTTTAACAATTAATTCATTTTTTATCAATAATGTTTATAGTTTTTTATTAAATACATTTTTAAGTTGCTACAGTAATATATCCTGTAATCTTTTTGATTGCGAAACGTGTACCAAAAATCTGAAAATTCGGTTGTATGAGAGATAAGTGATATAGTTGTCTGTTGTCGCATCGAACCCGAAAATCAAATGTACGTACTCAAACTTCATTTGGATCTCAAAACTCAGAAACTAATTCTTATGATCCCTAAAAAACTGCGCCTTAGAAATCGCTGGCTCGAAACCGGTGTTAGACCCATAGTCTCCCCGCATACGCGGTTTTCCGTTTTTTTTTTTTTGCCCTAGAATCTACTAAAGTAGCCGCAATGCCTTGGCGATGCAACTAACAATTTGATTTTCTGTTGTGATAATAAAAATGTCTTACCGGTTCCTCATTGTGCGTCCTAAAACATAGACCGCTTTGCTTGGTAGAAACAATCAGTATAATAATAAAAATATTTGTTATTATTATTATTTTATTTTAGAAGTATTAAAATACCTATTCAAATGATTCTTAAATGCATTTTGAGCGCATGCTTATTATTTAAAATATAATAATTTATGTATTTATTTGAGAATTGCACTGACTTTTCACATAAAGAGATAAAAAGTATTCTATCTATGTCCGTCCCCGGGTTCTAAGATATCTCAGCACCAATTTTCAGCCATATCGGTGTAGCCGTTCTAAGTTATAAATACATAGTGTAACTAATACGACTTTTTTAGATATATAGATTATTTTTTTTTTGTAACATAAGCACCATTTTTGTCAGAAAAGAAGGCTTTCTTTTATTGCTATGATTTCCCCTGAAAGCCACTGCAATGATCTGGTAGTCGGAGGGACAATCTGGTTTCTAATTTTGTTGTAAAGACAGCACCTTCCTTTCGACCAAGGGCGGATTCACGAGGTCCAAAAGTTGAATGTTGTACATTATTTCCATCATAAGTGACAATCCGCGAAGAAAAGGACTTTGAATTGCAAGTAAAAAATAAAACATTTCCCTAACGTCACCCAAAAAAAATAATTGTGAAACAGAATACGTCTGGAGAAATAATTTTGCAAGCGATTAGAACGCCGACGTAACTAGCAAACGAACGAAGAAGAGAGGATACATAGAATTGTCGGCAAAATATATTAAATTTTTGGGAGTCAACGAATAAAGTTCGAACGGCAGGAAAGCGATGGCGTTTTGTAACGAAGAAAGTGCGTGATATGATTTCGGGACTTGCCAAGTCTGCGAGTGATCTTGTGGCAGTTCAGGTGAGGCATACATCATTAGCGCCAAGTACAACAACTGTTCCGGCCAATGTAAGTTGGTCCGATATTTCATCTAATGACACAATCTCTGGTCAGGCGGCAATGCGTATGACTCCACAACATGAAACTAATAATACAGTGACGACAATAATGTTATCACCATTGGGAACTACGACACAACGTGAATGGAAGTGAAGTAGGGTAGAAGGGGGAGCATTCGCCAGTAGGGCACATATGCCACCACCAATTATCTTCAAAATTAAATAAGCTATTGATAATCGAAAAACGATATTTTGTGCATTTATCGATGATCTTCCACCTCTCACTCTTTGGTAGTTTCATTATACATGTGCTCGAAGAGGGACTACCGCGAAAATATTTGGTTGTAAGTATTTTTTGTAATAACTTTTTCAGTTTTTGTGATTTAAAAAAGATATTTCACAGATGTGTGCTATTGACATTAGTGACAAAATCTTGCCAGTGCTTGTTTTAGTTAATTTATTAAAAGTGCCAAAACTGTTTAAAGTAGTTCAAGAGGTTCCTCCTGGGGCTCATTCGCCAGGGTGTTGGTGGGGTGGTTTCGCCGGCGATTCTGCCCCATGGGTATGATTCGCCACTCCATGGGGTGAATTCACCACTGGCCAATGACCTCCAAGCCATAGATTCGCCACTAGCGTAATTAAGGATTTGCTTTTAATGTCTAATCTTGAAGTGCTTCTAGTACCATGAACTCAGGACAAATTTCTAAAATATTTATTTATGGTTCGAAACTACAAAAGAAAAACTAAATGATGCAACTTAGATGAGACGAAGATGAAACTTGCAATAAAAGATGTCATCTCAAAAAAATATAACATAAGTCAAGCTGCTGACTTTTATGATTTAAAACGAACTACTTTGCGAGATCGTATAAAAAAATTAAGAAGAGTAAATTGGAGGCATTAGATGACTCCGGCCAGTCATCTGAAGGTGAATATATGTATTCATCGAAATATACCTCAAATCAAGTTTTCACAAAACATCAGAGAAAGAGATATGCGAGTATTTTAAAGCATGCTCTAACCTACAGCACGGCTTCACCTATACAATGGCACAGAAGTTTGTATTTGAATATGCCACAATAAATGATATTGCCATGCCTTTATCATGGGTGGATAATCAAAAAGCTGGAATTGACTGGATTCAAGCATTTATGAAACGAAATCAAGACTTGAGTTTGCGAAAACCGGAAAATACAAGTCTTTATCGACTGACTGCATTTAAGAAAACCGCAGTAATGGAGTTTTTCGATAATATGCAGCATTTGCTCAAAAATAATTCATTTTCTCCGTGTGATATTTATAATTTAGACGAAACGGGTATTACTACTGTGTTGCAATCACCCAAGGTAATTTAATAGCATTCTAACCGAAATACCTACATTACATATAATAATATGTACCTTAGGGTGATTCAAAAAAAAAAATTTTTTTTTTTTCAATTGGTACTCACAAAAATAGGTTCCTAGACACCTCTAAAAAGCCTCTCCAAATATGAATTTTTAATTGTAACGGGAAGGTCCTCCGCCTAACGGTTTTCTATTTTTTCTTATTATCAGATAGAAACATTTATATCTCGCTTCCAACTACTTGAAAAAATATCTTGTTAATTAGGTTTTGTAGGAAATTGAATGCTCTAAAATATGGTCTCTTATGATTTTTTCGTAAACCCAACCGTTTAAAAGATATTAATGGTTGAAATTTGACTATTTTTGGAAAAATTCTTTATTTCTTATTAATTTTATAACTCAATGAAAAAAAATTATTATGAATGATTAAACACACAGTTTTGTAGGAAATTCACTGCTCTATAAAAATGGTCTACTATGATTTTTCGATTAAGTTAAGCGTTTACGAGATATTCATCGTCAAACATCAATGCTGCAGTTTGATAGCGCAGTTTTCATTGCTATGAAAATTTCAAAGAGGCAACATATCCCATTTGCACATATGCTTACGGCATTTTCAATTCGGTAATATGAAATTAAGAAGAGCGAGTACTAAGACAGCTTTGTTGTATTATAAAAATATAGTACATTTTCAAAATAACAATTTTCAAAAAAATAATATTTAGTTTAATATTGTTAATTTACAGAAAAATTATGCAAATTGGGTTGGGAATATATCATTTCTCAATTTAAATTTATTATTTTAAATGGTATATAAAATTTATGCTAGAATTATTATCTAGTAGTCCAAATATATGAATTCTTATTTTCCCAGAAATACATTTGTAAAAAAGGGATCTTTATCCTTTGTATTATCTTATTTTTTCCAGAAATACATTTGTAAAAAAGGATCTTTATCCTTTGTATTATCTTATTTTTCCCAGAAATACATTTGTAAACAAAGGATCTTTATCCTTTGTGTTATCTTATTTTAAGGGGTTCAAGAGCTCAAAACGTACGCTATATCATCTACCTACCTACCCGACGGCATTTCACAAATGATAAAATAAATTCATTTAATAGCGTATTTTCAGTGTTCCTAAAACTGATCAACTTGCATACGTAATAAAATAATTCATTTCAAATATGTAAGTCTTATTATCATCACATAAATTTATTTATCATCAATTAACCTACAATGAATAAAGAAATACGTTTTATCGGAATACCTACACAAAGAATTTCGGAACGTAAGTTACCGAATGTGAAAGAGGTTATGCGTGTGCTTTTCTATCATCTTAAAGTTTTAAAGTATACAATCAAACAAAGTGCTAAAAATACAGTTGACCAAGTTATTGAAGTGTGGAGAAAAAATCAGATTCCAACTAGTGGAGCTCCTAATGCAGTCAAAAAATTTCTTCACTATCACAGTCAATGGTTAAAATTACAAAAAAGTTTCTATAAAAAAAGTGCAGGGCAAAACCAAAAGGAAAAGAAATTTCAGAGTGATCTTGAACAATTATTCGACATTGTGAGCGAAAAATCCTTAAAAGTGCTTAATGATAATATTAGAAAGTTGTATTTGGATCAAAAATCCAGTACCCATAAAGAGATTCTTTCTAATAAGGTACCTGTATCAAACTTAACCACAACTACGATGGAAATAGGTGAGAGTAGTAAGTATCTGAGATATTTAATTATTATAACGTCAGGTAGTAGTGTAACTTTCCATAGATGACTAGATGACATTTGACAATTTTTGGAGTCCTTTCTTAATAATTTGTCATCAAAATGAATAAATTCTATACACTTTCTTCGTTTAATTTGTAAAACAGATCTTATTCCAGACTTAGATCAACCGTCTACCAGTCATGCGATTGATCCAAGTGAAAAATCAGAGACGTTCTCTACGTATACCTTAAGTGCAGTTACAAAGGTTGGATCTGATTCAGAGTATGAACCTCCAATTCCGACAAAACGAGCAAAACTTGATGTTTTAACTCCTGAAGTCATTTTTGGACTCGACCGAGCTAATGTCAGCAGTAGAAATGCGATGTTTATTATTGCTCCGGTTTTATTAGCGGTAGGTATTAAAATTGAAGATACAACGCTCAGTTATAGTTCAATTCAAAGAGCTCGTATGCTTCAAAGAAAAGACATTGCTAAAGGACTTAAAGACAACTTTAAAGCACACGATAAATACGTTGTGCATTGGGACGGAAAAATGCTGAATGACCTAGTTGGATCAAAATCTGTGGAACGGCTACCTGTTATTTTAACTGCATTTGGTGCCGAACAATTACTTGGGGTTCCAAAAATTTATTCTGGGACGGCAGACAATCAAAAATCAGCCATTTTATCGACATTGAGTGAATGGGGTATCATTAATTATGTTAAGGCGATGTGTTTTGACACGACGGCAGTTAATACAGGTAACTTATCAATGATAGTTTAATATAAAAAATGTTTAATTATTAACGTTCTAGTTTAATTTTTATTGTTTACTGAATTACCGAGAATTATTTACTCATTTGGATTTTAAATATAATTTAAAATTTGTTTAAAATATTATATTTAGCGATAGTTATCTATTTGCTTTATACAGGAATTCATAACGGTACATGTAAGGCAATTGAAAATATTTTGGGAAGAGAGTTAATCTGGTTACCATGTCGTCACCACATTTTTGAAATCATATTGAGAAGTGTAATTGAAGTATATTGGCCTGTGTCATCTGGGCTAAACGTACCAATCTTCGGAAAATTTAGAAAATCAAGGGATGTAATGAATAAAACTAATTATAAATCTGGAATGGAAGATACTGTTGTTGCTGATATCATTTCGGATAAAAAAAATGAAATATCTAGTTTAATTGCACAATCCTTACAGGTATGATTTAATTGCGATTTTAAGAATAAAAATTTTCTTGTTTCTGACAATTTTTTAATTTTTTTTGATAGTTACTACAACCCCGTGATGACTATAAAGAATTGTTGGAATTGTCGTTGATTTTCCTTGGAGAAATGCCTCAAGAAGAAATTTCTTTCAAACGTCCTGGTGCAATTCATCATGCTAGGTGGATGATGAAGGCAATTTACAGTTTAAAAATGTTTCTATTCAGAAATGAATTTAAACTTTCTAATAAAGAATTGCACGGTCTTCGTCAAATTTGTATATTTATAGTTACACTGTATTTAAAAGCTTGGTTTTCATCAACTTCTGCAACAACTGCTCCTAATCATGACTTGCAGTTTTTGAAAAATTTATTCGAGTACAAAAATATCAATCCATTGATTTCTTCAGCAACTTGTGAAAAAATGATTTTGCATTTATGGTATTTAAGTGATGAACTTGCCATTTTATCATTATTTGACGATACCGTTCCATTGGAAGTAAAAAAAATATTGTTGGAGCTGTTAATACTCGTAACGGTACAGATTCTAAAGTTAAAAAATTTATAATTGATAAAAACGATTTGAATTCATTAACGCAGAAAAGTCTGAGTGACTTTGTTTCTAATAAGTCTTTAAATCTCTTTAAAATATTTGATTTACCGTATGACTTCCTTAATAAAGATATTGAATCGTGGCCTACTAATGACAGTTACATTGAAAATAAAGAATACTTTAACCAATTGAAAGTTGTTAATGATTCAGCAGAACGAGCAGTTGCATTAGTTAGTGAATATAATCAATGCTTGACAAAAAATGAAGAGCAATTCCAATACTTATTGCAAGTGATCAAAGAACATCGAAGAAAATACCCAAACTGCAAAAAAGCAAATTATTTACAGTAATTATATATTAAAAAAATGCACTATTTTTTTGTTTTAATGTAACCAAACGTGCCCAACTATATTTTTATAATACAACAAAGCTGTCTTAATACTCGCTCTTCTTAATTTCATATTACCGAATTGAAAATGCCGTAAGCATATGTGCAAATGGGATATGTTGCCTCTTTGAAATTTTCATAGCAATGAAAACTGCGCTATCAAACTGCAGCATTGATGTTTGACGATGAATATCTCGTAAACGCTTAACTTAATCGAAAAATCATAGTAGACCATTTTTATAGAGCAGTGAATTTCCTACAAAACTATGTGTTTAATCATTCATAATAATTTTTTTTCATTGAGTTATAAAATTAATAAGACATAAAGAATTTTTCCAAAAGTAGTCAAATTTCAACCATTAATATATTTTAAACGGTTGGGTTTACGAAAAAATCATAAGAGACCATATTTTAGAGCATTCAATTTCCTACAAAACTTAATTAACAAGATATTTTTTCAAGTAGTTGGAAGCGAGATATAAATGTTTCTATCTGATAATAAGAAAAAATTGAAAACCGTTAGGCGGAGGACCTTCCCGTTACAATTAAAAATTCATATTTGGAGAGGCTTTCTTAGAGGTGTCTAGGAACCTATTTTTGCGAGTACCAATTGAAAAAAAAAAAAATTTTTTTTTTGAATCACCCTAATGTACCTACCTATTTTGTATTTCATAGGTTATTTCTACAAAAGGAAGACGAACAGTTTCTCAAGTGGCGTCTGCAGAAAGAGGATCGCTTGTGACAATGGTAGGCATTGTAAATGCTTCTGGCAACGCTCTACCACCTGTCTATGTGTTCCCTCGTATAAAGTATAAAGAACATTTCGTGAATGGGGGTCCCAACGGTTGTCTGGGGATAACAGATAAGAGCGGATGGATGACAGCTCAAGGCTTTAAAGAAGTCCTAAAGCACATCAAAAATAACACTCGGTGTTCCAAGGAGAAACCAATAATCCTTTCCTAGACATACATGTCTCCCACTGCAGTCTAACAGTAATAATATTTTGCAGAGAAAATGGTATTCATATGATTACTTTTCCGCCACATACGTCACACAAGCTCCAACCATTGGATGTATCTGTATTTGGTCCGTTTAAAAAGTACTTAGCGACTTCGTTCAATGATTTTCTTGTATCCAACCCTGGTAGAACAATTACAAGTTACGATATACCATCGCTATCTAATATCCCATTTCGAAAGGCATTTGCTGCTGAAAACATTTGCAAAGGATTTGAAATGACAGGTATCAGCTCATTTAACAGACAAATGTTTCCTGAAACAGACTTCATAAACGAACCAAATGAAGAACATCCAACCGCTGACAATTATAATGAATCTATACTTCAACAAGATGCGATTTCAAATGAACCTGATGTCCTGTTTGAGCCTCCAGTCACACCCCCACCTCTTCCTTAAACTCCGGAGCAAGTTCGTCCACTCCCTAGAATTCAACTATCTAAATCCAACAAAAGAAAGGGAAAATCCACAATCTTGACTTCTACTCCATCAAAAGAAGAAAAGGAACGAACACAGCAGCAAAAGAAAAAACAACCAAAGAAACCATTGGTACGAAAAGGAGTTCCGAAAACAATTAATAAAAAACGTAAAACCTACGTCGACTCATTATCTGACTTAGCAGATGCCTTAAG
Source organism: Bactrocera zonata (assembly GCA_037783105.1). Classification (NCBI taxonomy): domain Eukaryota; kingdom Metazoa; phylum Arthropoda; class Insecta; order Diptera; family Tephritidae; genus Bactrocera; species Bactrocera zonata. The sequence continues at coordinate 880,609 of JBAWJQ010004943.1, read as the reverse complement.
CTTCGCTGAATCCGACAGATCTGTTGGTTCGTTTGTAGAACCAGAGAGCCTTGGTAAGAACAAATTCGTACTTGTTCGATTTGGTGAGCAGATAGATAAGTTCTATGTTGGCAAGATATAAAAAGCCAGGTTAATGGACATTTTATGAACCATGTGTTAACGACATATCCTATATTCCAAAAAATGACATTGCCCTGAAGTTGCCGGACCCAAGCCATCCCGCAGGAACGTCCCGATCAGCTGCAACATACATATTTGATGTAGATATGTCGCAGAACAATGTAATGTAAAACTCGTCACTCTATCGCATTTATTTTTTATGAATTAGTTCTTTCCGGTATACAATATAAATATTAACATATGTAGGTATTTCGAATTGTCATTTGTACCTTTAATGAATAACTCAGGTACCTGCCTTTAGTTGTTTTTACAATGAACTGCCTTGTTGATCTCTACCATTATAATATTAGACTTTTTTTGTTACTTTTACATGAATTAATAAAATTTAAGTTCATTTTTTGTTAAACATTGTTTAATAAATAAAAAAAAAATAGTTGTGCCACAAACTTAAAATTACATTTTCCCTTTGACGATTGCGCCCCATCCCACTGGCGAATTTACCCCAAGGATGGGGCAGTTTCACCCTTTTGGGCATCTTGGGGAATCCGTAAAATTTGTATGTAAATATGCGAGGTAATCAGAATAAAACGGGTAAAATTTAAAGCCAAAAAATGTAAGCTCTTAAACAAAAAAAAAGTTTTGAAAAACCATTAACAGTTTTTTTATGAGAGCACCCCAAAAAAAAAAGAGGCGAATGCTCCCCCTTCTATCCTACTGTTCCCGAAATCATTGAATTATTACCTGATTTTGACCCATTAAAGGGAGCGTTAATTTTGGAGCAATTTGTTGGAAAGGTAACGCAATTACAAAAGGCATATGGTTGCTGTGATCAAAAGGTTTTGCTGGAAGCTCAATTTAGGTTAAAAGGCGTGGCCAAAGAATAGCTTGATACACAAAATGTGTTCCAGCGGTGGTCTGCTTTCGTAGAAGCATTCCAACATGACTTCCCATTTATGATGAGCGCATCAGAAGTACACAGGGAAATGTTGAAGCACAAACGCCGTGAATTAACGCAATGTATTTTGCAATGCTAAATATTGGTAGACGAGATAAGATTGACGAAGCATCTATTAATGCGTACATTATTGGGACGTTAAACGTCATAATTTAACCTGAACTCTTATGACAATGAGATTACCAACATGCAATAATTTGTTACGGTCTCTTGAGAACTTGTCGTATTTACCATGGCCACCATGTCATAAGAGTTTCAATAATTTTTCTGCGCAAAATACGAATACGGGCAAGAATTTGATTAAATGTTACAATGAATTTGGCCTTATCGCAGCAAAATATACTAAACCGCATCGTAAAGCTAGGTGTAGTAAAGGCAACAAGGTGGGGCACAAAGCACAGTTATGTCGATCCGATAAGCCAACGATTTAGAAAGTTTTAAGTGAGAATGTACATCCACCACTAATGTCAACAATCAGCAAGACTTAGCCTTTATTGATACGGGCAGTGATACGTCACTCATAACAGAGTTGAAAGTTCCAGCCAATGTTTTTAAGAAAGCTTACATTAAGGGATTAGATGGTTGCAAAATAAATACGAAGTTGCAAGTAGTGCCTGACAAATTTATGACATACCGTGTGTTTGTTGGAAGAGATGTTTTATGCCAGAAAGATTGTACTTTAGTTATTCAATCGGGCAGCATGCAAGTACAGAGAAAACCTGCGGAAATTTACGATATTGACAAAACATTGAATGTTGACGAGCTAGACGATGTATGTAAGTTATTACAAATATTCGACGACTGTTTCGCAGAACACATGGTAAAACTTGGACGATGTAAGGCTACATGTATGGAAATTCAGGTGAACACCGAGAAGCCAGTTGCAAGTGAACAATATCAAGAGTCTTTTATAAAAATACCAGTATTGGCAACAATTATTGTCGGATTGTTAAAGCATAATATCATACGTCAAAGTTCATCACCTCATGCAGCTCTAGTTTTAATTTTTTTTTGGAGCATTAACCCTTGTGTTGCCACCCAAAAAAAATCACACTAATTTAGCAATAAAACGCGCGCTGCTCGAACGTAAATTTCTCGATTCTGCGAAGGCCAGTTCCGTGGAATTCGAGTGGTGGGGAAACAGGTCGTTCTCTGAATTGGTTTGTACTTCAGGAACGTTCGAGAATGCCGTGAAACGAATATAAGCTGTATAGTTCAGTTTCTGTTATTGGATCGAAGAAGCCAGACGTATCGCTGTTTGGATAGTTCCTTAGCGTGTAATTGTATTTTATTTATATACCTCAGATAAATAAAAGGATGGAGGAGTTATCGAAAGCGCAGTTTTTGAGGTAACGTAAAAACAATAAATACTCGATTTACTTAGCACGATGGGTTTTTAATTTTATCGCAAATTGAATGCGAAAAATATGAATAAAATATTTTTTGATGCTATATGCAAGAATATACGAAAATACATTTTACATTGCTGTATATAGCCCATACTCATCGAAAAAAATTATTTTATTCGTATTTTTCGTATTCATATTGTTAAAACCCACCGTATATATTTGATATTATTCAAAATGTAATATTATTCTAAAACTGAAATTTGTTTTTATTTAGATTGAGCGAGGCACAAAAAGAAGAGTATTTCAGAAAATTGGATGAGGACGTTGACGACGCGATCGACAGTGAAGATCCATCAGACAGCGAGGACGACGATTGGTTTTCAGACGGTATTGAAGCGTCAGACACTGAAGATTACGAACAGGATGGAGCAGCTGAAATTGAAGAGGATACAAGTGATCGTGAAGCTCCAGAGGGTGAAGAAGAAGAGGATGATCACGACGATGAAGAAGAAGGCCACGACAATGAAGTAGCTGTATCGACTTCTAATAGTCGGTCAGACAGTTCAAGTGTTCCACCCAATACAAGTACAACATTTATAGCAAAAAATAAAACAGTTTGGAATAAAACCGCACGTCCAAATCATCAGATTCCTGCTAGAAATATTGTCAGGCAAAGATCTGGACCTCATAGGAGTACGGAAATGTTGTCAATCGCTCAAGCATTAAAAAAAATTATCACGTTTGAAATGGTCGATATTATTGTTCGCTGCACGAATAAAAAAGCAGAAGCCGTGTATCGAGTTTACAACAAACAACATCCAGAAAATTAACCTCGTGTATGGAAAAGAGTAACAGTGACAGAGATGTATTGCTTTTTTGGAGTATTGATATCTTCTGGTGCAAATAACTCAAACACAGATCATGTAAATGAAATGTAAAAGAAAAATGCTTATCCGTTATATCGTGCAACAATGGGACGAATGCGTTTTCAGTCGCTTTTACGGTTCATACGTTTCGATGATTATACAACACGCCCGGCTCGAGTAGCCAATGATAAAGCTGCGCCTTTTTCGGATATGTGGAAGATGCTGAATACCAACCTAGCTGCATTGTATAGACCAACGGAAAACTTGACCATCGACGAGCAGCTCTACTCTTTCAGAGGAAGAACTAAGTTTACTCAGTATATGCCATCCAAGCCTGCTAAATACGGTCTGAAAGTGTTTTGGTTGTGCGATGCAAGTAATGCTTATCCGCTGAAAGGGATTTGGTATACAGGTAAACAAAGTAATACTCGAGAAGTCAATCAAGGAGAACGAGTTGTCAAAGACCTGGTCGGCAATTATGAAGGATCTTGCCGAAATATAACCGTGGACAGATTTTTCACAACTTTACCTTTGGCGGAGACTCTGTTATCTTGGAAACTTATTATCGTCGGTACATTGAAAAAAAAATAAGACGTTCATACCTCAAGAAATCAAACTGTCAAGGTCTAAAAAAGTACTATCAACTCTTTTTGGATTTCATGAAAAAGCTACTATCTGCTCGTACGTTCCAAAGAAAAACAAAGCTGTAATACTTCTTATACAGCTCACAAAAAACCAGAAATGATTTTGTTTTATAATCAAACAAAAGCTGGAGTTGACACCATGGATCAAATGTGTTCGAGGTACTCCACCCAACGGCGAACGTGTGGATGGCCGCTGGCTTTCTTTTTCAATATCCTCGACATTGCAGGTGTAGCTGCCTATGTCATCTATTATGAAAATAACAGCATGCTTCGTAAGAAAACGAACAGACGAAGACTTCTCCTTCCACAATTGTCAGAAGAGTTAGCAAGGCCGATGATCGAAGAGCGAGCGTCGAATCAGCAAATAATGCGAAACCACTCTACTAAAATCGCAGTCGAAAGTTTCTTTGAAAGGCCAATAGTAGAGGTGGTACTCAGAAATGACCAACGTCGAGACGCCACTGGGAGAAAAGCTGTTGTGGATCTTGTTACATTTGTAACGAGCAGCCTATTCGTAAACGCCGAAAGACACGGAAATCCTGCGTTGAGTGCGATAAGCCCGTATGCGATCAGCATTCGGTGAACATTTCTAAATGTTTACATTGCAATAATTAATTTTTAATTTTTCTTAATTAATTCTTAAAATATAATAATAGTAATAATAATATTTTGGGACATGAAGTTAAAAAAATGAATGAATGGAATGAAAAGAAAAAAAATATGGAATGAAGTTTTTGCTTTTTACATAGTGAAATATAAGTAATAATTTGAACAAAACAATTGAAAAATTTTGAATAAAATATCAATAAATAATTAAAAATGAACATAATTTGTTTTAGTTAGCATATAGATACTTATTTACTCCTTTTAGATATAAAATAAAATTATAATCGTAATGTATTACGCGAACTGCACCGAACTTCTATCGGGGTACCCGGGTGGCTGAGACGTGTTCTTATTTTAAAATGTAACATTTCTGAAGTTAGAAAACAATTTAAACTATGTATAATGGGCAATTCGCTAGATAATCGATTAAACCATGGGGATCCAAGAGGATTTTAGCCTATCTTTTTTAGAAAAAATATTATTCAACAAAATACATTGCGGTGGGTACCCGAGTACCCGGGTGGCAACACAAGGGTTAAACGCAGGTTTAAGAGGTGTGTTCGCGCGTACGGTCAACAACAAAGTGTGCTCTTCAATTTCTTGTAATATACGGGAAATCCCGACCGGGAAATTTCGTAAGCAGATTCACCGGAGGACCTTTTCATCGTTGGCACCACGCGGTATACCAATCTACTCGAGATTTCTACAAAAATAGTAAAAAAAAACAAGTGATTTATAACCTTTGGAAATTTAAAACAATAACAAAAAATAATACCAAATTAAAACACTCAATTTATTTTCGCGCAAAAGTTCTCCTCCGAACATCTAAAGTGGATATCAGCTGTTTCTGTCGCATGGCAAAACAGCTGCCTACGCAGAGTTGTAAGTGGCCAGGGCCACTACATTATCTGCACGTGAAGTCGGTAAAGCAGTTGATAAGGCAGTTTCTTTGACTTAGCGTGACCACAATTCAATAAGTTCGTGATGGACATACAAACTCCGCCTCCCGGTGAGGGTACACAATGTAATCAAATAGGTATGTTGCTCGAACGTATTAAAAAAATAGAAACGTTGAACAATGAATTGAAAAACGAAAATGCGGCACTTAAAATTCAAAATGAAGACTTAAAGAAATCGCTAACCAAATATGTAAATGAAACTTCTTCTTCTCCATCAAAATTGACCTTTGCTGCCGAAACAGACGAAGAAGAACTTGAAAAAGAAACAAATTGGCTCTTAAAAAAGAAAAAAAGTAGGGAAAGTAAGAAACGCAAAGCAGATTCTTCACCGGATGTAACACTGAAGTCTCCGATTCCGGATGGAACAGCGGAAGATAAAACAGATATCAAAGTAAACCATCGCCCTCCGCCAATTATAATATCGGAAAATTTTAACCAACCCTTGATGCGTTCCTTAATTAACGCAGATGTAAAAAAATCTTACACACTCAAGCTCACTGGCCCAAGTTCCTGTAAAATAAATATTTCAGATAGTTCCGACTACAGAATACTTACAAGTAAATTAAACGACTCGAAAATTCCTTGGTACTCGTACGAAGACAAACAATCGCGTGATATACGCGTAATGGTAAAAGACCTTCATCACTCATGTGAGCCTGAAAGTATTATCACAGACCTTCAAAAGCAAGGGTTTAAAGTTACGAAGGTCTTAAATAAACTTCAATATAAAACAAAAAACCCGTTAAATATGTTTATTGTATGTTTTGAACCTACAGAGAATACTAAGAAAATTTACGAAATCAAACATATTCTAAATTCTGTCGTTAAACTCGAGCCCATCAAGCCGTCGAATCTTGTGCCGCAGTGTAAATTCTGTCAGGCGTTCGGTCACACCAGAAACTATTGGTGTAAACCACCGAGATGTGTAAAGTGCGTCGGAAATCATTCAACACTAAGCTGCACAAAACCTGCCGAACTACCGCCAAAATGCTGTAACTGTAGCCAAAATCACCCTGCGAACTATAGGGGATGTGAAGTGGCAAAGCAACTTCAAGATATTAAAAACGCGGCTGGGAAAAATAAAGAGCATAAATCTGAACCAAAACGCTAAGTACAACCACTTCCACTGCTCCTCAGAAAGAAGACATTACTGTAAATCGTCAATCTGGAAAGCCCTCATTTGCCAGCATAACTAAAGGTGCTAATAAAGCTCAAAAACATCTGTCCGAAAATCAAACAAATACGAATGCCACTGGTGATATTACTGGTAATTTTTCGTTAATTCTCAACAAGCTTAATAAGCTAGAAGAGCAAAATAGACTTACCCACGAACGTCTTACTAAACTTGAGCGACAGCACAGCGAAAATAAGGCGCAAAAATGAAACCGATGAAAATTATGACCTGGAATGCAAATGGCTTGCTCAAACGTAGTAAAGAATTAGAGACATTACTCCATGTTGAAAAAATTGATATTTGTCTTATATCAGAAACCCATTTTACAAATGAGACTTTTGTTAGATTTAAAAACTACAAGACGTATTGCTCGAATCACCCAAATAACAATGCGAGATGGGGGAGTGCCATAATTATCAGAGATAATATTCCCCACTACGAAGAAATTAATATAAGTATCCCAGAATTCCAAACTACGACCATATCGGTTGAATTTAGCTTCGGAAAAATAAGCATTTCTGCAATATATAGCCCACCTAGACACAATATTAAAATAGACTTTTACACAGAACTTATATTAAAACACCATTTGAAATTCGTCATGGGTGGTGATTTTAACGCAAAACACTCACAATGGGGTTCAAGAGTTACGACACCGAAGGGGAGAGAGCTGTTACGGTCACTGGATGCGACTTCTTGTCTACTGGGAAGCCGACTTACTGGCCTTCCGACACACGGAAATTACCTGACTTGATCGACTTTTTCATCACTAGACAAATATCCAAGACATTCATTACTATTGAAAATGGATTGGACTTAAATTCAGACCACTCGCCAGTATCTCTAATCCTAAATGGCCGTCTAAAAGAAATCGACATACCGCCTTATCTTTCTTATAAGCATACGGATTGGCAGTATTTCAAAGTGATGCTCGACAAAAATATTGATTTTGAAGTAAATATAACAACTCAAGATATGTTAGAAGTTGAAGTACATACATTTACGAAAGCAATTTAGGAATCGGCTTGGAAAAGTACTCCCGTTCCTAAACAAAAAAACTTTTATATTAAATATCCATGGGACATTTTAGATCTCATAAAGAAAAAGAGAAAACTACGCAAAAAATGGCAAATCACCCGATTTCCCCAATATAAAACAGAATTGAACAATTTAACCAAGGTTCTCAGTTCTAAAATAAAGTTATTCACGAATCAAAGTATCTCTAATTATATTGAGAAATTAACGCCAAACAAACAATCCGATTATTCCCTTTGGAAAGCAGTAAAAAATGCTAGAAAACCAATATTGTCAAATGCACCCCTCAGAAAGCCAAACGGATCCTGGGCCAAAAGCGACGAAGAAAAAGCGGAAGTTTGTTCAGAGAAACTCACTAAAACGTTTAGTCTTATTCTGTTCCATGGAACATTACCTCAGTTGGGAGGATCGCAATGCGTAGAAGAAATCCAACCAGCAACAATTAAAGAAGTGGAAAATATAATTAAAAGTAGATTTAAACCAAGAAAAGCTCCCGGCTTCGACATGGTGACAGCTGAGGTACTGAAAAATCTAACGCGGAAAGCATTAGAAAAGCTAACATCGATTATAAATGCTTGCTTAAATCTCAGGTACGTTCCATTGTCATGGAAGGTATCTGAAATAATTATGGTACAAAAACCCGGGAAAAGCGCACAAGAAGCATCATCGTATCGTCCAATCTCACTGTTGCCTATTTTGTCCAAACTACTTGAAGTTGTAATCATAAAAAGACTTCAGAACATAATTGAAGAAAAGGACCTTATACCAATTCATCAATTTGGATTTAGATCGCAACATTCTACAATCGATCAGATTCATCGAATAACAGATATAATTGAGGATGCGATGGAAAAAAAGCAAATTTGCACAGCTGTTTTTCTTGATGTATCTCAGGCGTTTGATAGAGTATGGCACCATGGCTTACTTCATAAATTAAAACTTCTTTTCCCACAGCATCTAACTGAGCTATTTGCCTCTTACCTGAGCAACCGCTACTTCAGAATCAAACAGGGACAATCATATACTACGTTACAGCCAATAAAAACAGGTGTACCCCAAGGAAGCGTCCTGGGACCACTCTTATACATATTGTTTACTAGTGATATGCCTACGCCGCCAAACAACACAATCGCCACATTTGCAGATGATACCTGCATCATTACTACTGGTAAACATGTAGTTGAGTCGTCGAACAGAATGCAGTCTTCAATTAACCTAATTGTAGAGCGTAGAGTTGAAGTCTATACATATGTATAAACTTCACTAACAAAACGGATACGTATATCCCCTTATATATTGGGAATGAAGTAATTCCGTACTCCACCTCGGCGAAATATCTTGGTTTGACACTGGATACGAAGTTAAAGTGGAAGGAGCATATACAAAGAAAAGTTGCAGAACTAAAACTAAAATACAACAAAATAAATTGGTTAATCGGCAAGAAATCACCCCTAACAGCCCCAAATAAAATTTTAGTATACAATCAAACGTTGAAGCCCATTTGGACATACGGAATTCAGCTATGGGGATGCGCTGCATCGTTATACATCGAAATGGTGCAAAGGTTCCAAAATAAAGTTCTGCGAAAAATTGTAAATGCCCCGTGATACATACGGAACTCAGATCTACATCGTGATCTTCACATAAAAACGGTTCGGGAAGTCATTCGCGAAACAGCATGCCACAAGGCTGCAAAACCATGTAAACGCTGAAGCCAGAAATAGCAGGCGCAGATTGAAAAGAACATCTTTCTATGATCTTCTAAGCAAATAACAAATATTATAATATTTAGTTTTTAATACAAAGTTTAGTTTTGTAAAAGTTTCTTAATAGAGCTTTTATTGTTTTACCTTATAAGTTATGAAAAATATTGCTTGTTAGTACACTTGTCACTAGTTGCAATTCGAATGAAATGTAAAAGCATATCTTGTTCCGTTTCAATAAAAAAAAAAATTAAACGCAGTTACAATCAAGAAGCATACAGAAGAAACTGTCAAATCTTGGAGTCAATACATTTTTCACGACTCTTGATATGACGCCTGCATACTACCAGATTCCATTGCATGAGGATAGTAAAAAGTTGACTGCATTTATAACTCCAGAGGGATTATTTGAGTTCAGCCATTGTCAGTACGCTTGAACGAATACATTTAAACATCGATCGGGTTCAACATGTTGATTTTCTAAGTCGAGCGCCGATTGAGACCACAACTAGTTTAAACCCTTTAGCAGAGAAAGTATTGCAGCTTAGTAATATACCAGAGGTTAACGATGGGGTTTACTCAATGCAACTCCAAGATGAGAGCTTATGGCATATTAGCAACATAATTAACGGGAGAATAACTACAGATGAAGCTACGATTAAACAAATGAAAACCGATTATAGATGAACTACAACCGATTATTCCGTCAGGTAGGAGATCAGTTAAGGCTATCGGTTCCAAAAGCAATTGGATGGCGAGTTGTTAAGTCATGTCACGACGACGAAGGGCATTTTTTAGCAGAGAAAACACTACAACGATTAAGTAAACACTTTTGGTATTCTAGAAAGAGACGGTATGTAATGTCATACATACAAGCATGCGATGAATGTTGTTTAAACAAAGTTAAAGGGGGACAAGCTTAGGTACAGCATTCACTTCTAAACAATTCCAGGAGTTCATCGATAAGCATGGTATTCAACGCAATAAAATTGTTGTACGAATACCGAGGGCCAAAAGGCAGGTCGAACGAGTAAATAGGACTGTTCTCATTGATTTAAAATGTACGAGGGAGACGTCCAGAACATGGGACAATGAACTTCTAAGCATCCAATCTAATCTCCTACCTGACGTATTGAGGTCACCAAATTTACGCCAAATGAACTCGTATTTTATTTCAATCCAAGGGACGTCACTTATAACAGGATGATACAAGCATAACATGATGGCGATAAAGCTAACGTAGATATTGACCACGAAAATACGATATCGGGGACTTAGTGGTCATCGATCATGTTCGTAATGCGACAGGCGAGTCATATAAGCTGGATCCAGTATTCACAGGTTTATATACTGTTGTGAAAGTACTCAACTACGATAGATACATCATTGAAGATATACCAGATTCAACGCAGGCACAAAGACGTTATTGTAACACTTGCAGTGTAGGTAATATGAAACCATTTTGTACATTGAGCCATGAGCTAGATGGCGACGACGAATCGTTCTTCGAGGACGAAATGTCAGGAAAGGCCGAGATGTCACCGACAATTTTATCGAGTGAGAAGCACGGAGCAGTCGCTTACACGCGTATAAAATAAAAAACAATTTAATTTTTCTAAATAAATTTTGTATTATTTCAGTAATAAATGTAAATATACAATTTGGACGTTCTTGACAAAAGTCCACGTGTTTGTATTATTATTTTTTTTTTTTTTTTAGTTTTTGCAAAAAGGCCTTTTAGTATACTTTCTCTGCTCCTAAACGATAATTTATTTAGTCAGAGCTTCACTGTAAACGGTATTTGCTGATATTGTAATATTGGGCCGGTGATAATTGTTGCTTCAAATAAATTGTCTATTGATTTTATTTTTTTTTTTAATTCTCCGGGATTAGATCACTTATTTCGATGGCACTATCATTCCTGGGTGACACTATTGCCCTAGAACACAACCATGGAAAATTCCTTTCGTGCAAATTTTCGATGTCAGATGTATAATACATCTATTAAAATTTCTTCTTGGCCTAGAAACTCATCTAGAATAATATCACAATTACTTTTTCAATTTGGAGTGGGAAAAATTATTTTTCCAAGTTTAAGCAGTTGCTGAGGAAAACAGCAACAGTGATTCAATAAAGATGAGCTCTTTTATTCGTCAGTGATTTTATATTTTCAATCGAAGTCCATAAGGAAGAAAATATTAAGAATGCTTTGATGATACCTGTTAATGGCAGGAAGAGTCTGTCGGAAATCTGTAGCTAATACAAAAGTTATCCCGCCCATGAGAGCAAAGTAGTTTCTAAAATCTTTTAACGTTCTGTCCACGGCCTCTATATGTTCTTTATGGTACAACCCACATAATCAATGAGGCGTTAACCAAGAGGCCCATTTTTTCAGATAAAACATATTGATTGTTGTTCAAGATTTATGAATAGCGGAAGTTTAAAAGATGAATGACCAGTTTTTCCATTCTTTAGAAATGTTGCCACAATTCCTTACGAAGCAACTGCTATCGCTATCTTCCCTAATTGTCTTATTTTAGCAAGTATTAAATTTGCAAGAAATGTCTTGCCAGTTCCCTGGCGCAGCCAAAAAAATGTTATTTTTGTTAGTATATTAATTTTTGTATTTATATTCACGATATAACTATTTCTAGAAAATTGAAATATAGTCAAGTCAAAAAAGTTTTTCTACACCGTAAACTTAAATGCTTTTGCAAAAATTGCTGGTTTCCTTTTGAATTTACGAATGTAATAATAATCATATGCTACAATTTCCACATTTTTAATATATATTTAACTAAAAGGTATTTCATGTTTAATATATTTTTAAAGATAACGAAATTACTAAAGATTCTACATAAAAAATGTTTAGACGCACATATGGAAAATATGGTTTTGAATCCGATTTTTTTAATTCTAATATTTTTTTTAAACCTTCTTTGGCCTGAATAACTGCTTCTAAACGTAGACGTCCAACTAATAAATGTCTGCTCAGAAGTTACAACTGTGTTCGAAATAATAGCATAACCCAGAATTCAAATGAAGCAAAAAAATCGTGTAATTTATTTTCATTATGGGTTATTATTATTGTATTTAATTTGCTCATATTCTAGCTTAATAGAAATATGATTTCTGTAAAGAATAAGATAAAGTTCCTCTTTAAGGAAATAAAAAAGTTTGTAAATGAAAATTTCAGCTGTGATTAATAATAGCAGTATTGAGGATCTTACATCAAAAATCAATGAATTCATTATCTATATATTTAAAAGAAAGTTGTTGTTAGTTACACCATTTATAACTCAAAAACGGCTGAACCGATTTGGCTGAAAATTAATGGAGAGGTAGCTTAGAACCAGGGTAAGGACATAGGATTCCTTTTATTTTTTATGTCAAAATTTAATACAACTCACAAATTCAAAAATTGTCATTAAGTATCATAAGCATTTGTTCAAAATTCATGTTTGTAAGAAACATTTGAATATTACATTTCTTCAAAAAAACAAAAAACAAAAAAAAAAAAAACAATAAGAAAAAACTCACATCGATGTATATATATGTATAAAAGAAAGTTGTTGTTAGTTAACCATTTATAACTCAAGAACGGCTAAACCGATTTGGCTGAAAATTGACGGAGATGTATATTAGAACCAGGGTAAGGCCATAGGATACCTTATCGCTTTATATCAAAATTTAATACAAATCATAAATTCAAAAATTATATTTCAAATCATTAGCATTTGTTCAAAATTCATGTTTGTGGGAATCATTTGAATATACATATGCGTACAATTTTAAACAGAGTCTTCTCAAAAATAATACAATGCTAAGTATTTGGAAGAGAAGAAATGAACTGCAACCAAATACACAGTGAAATAGATTATAACTGGCTGAGTAATCAGTCGTTGAGTATGTATTACACCACGTGCATCCCAAAAGACTGATGTCATTACTTTTCCAGCCGACTTTTTCGGTTTTCCACGCCTGAGAATGCTGAGAGCACTTAAACACTTCTCAGAATCAGTTATTCGTTGTTTTTGTTGGATTATGAACTTGCGAGGCACCTACTTTGCTCATTTCGCCTGTTTCCAGTTTAGCAAATATCTTTTCAACGGGGGATTTCCCTAAGACAGAATTCAACAGTATTTTCCCCCAAATGAAATGCTTTATGATCCATATCTTTGTAAAATAACATAAGTTGCTTCACAAAAATGCTATATCTCATTAACTAATAGTTATAATCCAACTAATAGAAATTATATAGATGTTAGTATTAGTATTATCTATGCATCAGCCTCAGTGAAGCGTGGACGGGTCTTCTAGTAATAATATAAAACAAAGTTTAAACAATTAGTCTTCAATGAACGTTATTGGATAACACAGCAGCGCCAAACGTTTGCATTTCTCGAGAGGAATGGCCTTCCTTCTTCACAGCACTCCATAATTGCTTCGTATTTGACGGATTCTCTTTCCCTACAGCTTCTTTGACCTCTGCCCAAAGATTCTCAATTGCATTAAGGTCCGGTGACTGAGCCGGCCAACCCATAATCTCAACTCCATTTAGAGCAAACCAATTTTTTGCCAATCTGCTGGTATGTTTGGGGTCGTTGTCTTATTGACAGACCAATTTCAACGGCATTTTCCATACGGCGTGTGCTGGCATAGTAGACTCCAATATTTCAACGTACAATTTGGTAACCATATTTTCTCTAATTTAAAATAACGGACCTTTACCATATTATGAGAAGCACCCTCATTCATTGATTTTGGCGCCTCCATTTTTTACCGTTCTTGAAATATATTTAGGATCAAATGAAGCGTTTATTGGCCTTGGTACATACTGTCGACTTCCTCGGGAATCAAATAAAACAATTTTTGTTTCATCGGACTACATTATGTTGGGCCATTTTTCGACTGACCAATTCAGGTGCTCTTCAAGCCACCGCTATTATTCACAAACTACTGCTATTATTTCGAACACAGTTGTATATTATATTTGCCCATTCTGTACGTATGGCATTTTTAAGTGAATCCTTCGATGTGATGTGTAGATGCCAAATATGCTCTATAGGGTTAGTTTCTGAGGATTGCAGAGGTGTTTTTAATTGCTTACAATGGTAGATAAGCCATTCTTGCATAAGATTTGACGCATTTTTCGGGTCATTGTCTTGTTGAAACGAAAATGACTGCCCACTACCCACTTGGACTTAACTTTTCAACGTTTGGAGCTAAACTTTCATTTAAGATTTTAAATTAATGGTGCTTATCCATTTTATCATCAATAAAAGTGAGATTTCCCACACCAGATGCTGCAATGCACCCCCAAACCATTATGTTCCCGCCGCCATGTTTCACAATCTTAGTTATATTATTTTCCTGGAGCTCTTTGTTTCGTTTTCGCCACATTTTTTGCGCACTATCGGAACCAATCTCGCCCATGATAGCCAACTTTAAGGAAAGTGTTACGTACCTTTTGGGTGTCAATGTTAATTTTCAAAGCTTTTTGCATCACTTCACACAGCTTTACTGCTGAAATCTTCGGATTCTGAGTCACTGCAGTTATTACAGCTCCTTTCTGTTGTGGTGTGAATTTTTTTTCTGCACTATATTACCAATTTCACGATAAGATTTTTGCTGCACCTGCAAATTAATTATAATTTTACGGACATCTATCGAAATTTATATACGACCGCCCATTTTGCTCACTCTATAAGTAGTTTAATTTTTGCATTGGCATAAAACGATTGAAAATTGAACAACTTTAAAATGGGTTATGGGTAATAATCCGAATAAAGCAAAAAAATTAAAACAAAAAACGTACATTTCCCAAAAACTTAACTTACTCATAATGTATGCAGTACCTTCTACATGAGCGTTTAGCCATTTTTTACATGCATTTCGCATTTCTTATGTAATAACAGAATATTTCTTTGCTTATTATGATGTACATGTATGTTACAATTAAAAAAATTGTCATTTCAATTTTGAATACACTTTTTAGCAAAGACAACGCCTGTGCCAGAACTTTTTTGATTCACTGTAGATCTTTTGGGTATTTTAAAATGAAAGAAACTGTACCAAATTATTTGCTTAAAATCTATAAAAATGTAATTGAAAAATTATGAGAACTACTTGAGTCGCTAAGCTTTTTGGATAGTTAAAAGTTACAACATATTATTTACTGAAAAATTAAAAATAATTAAGTTAGTTCTGAAAAGAATTTCCTTTATTTTGAAAAAAAAAAAATGTATTTTGGGTTGAATTACCTGCTAAACGAATTTAAAGTATATATACATAAATTTAGTATAGACACTATGTTTAAATTAAATACAATTCATAAACACAAAAACTATATTTCAAATCGTTATCATTTGTTCAAAATTTATGTTTGAAAGAATCATTTAAATCTTTCATTACTTAAAAAAGACAACAAAAAACCCACATATCTATAAACATGTATATATTAAAGAAAGTCGTGTTAGTTATTGCTATTTATAACTCAAGAACGGCTGACCCGATTTAACTGAAAATTGGTGGAGAGGTAGCTTAGAATCAGGGAACGGGTTTAGGGTACTTTGTATTCTTTTATTTTAAAAGCCAGTATATTCCGACTTCTGAAGATATGTTGCTTCAAATTCCTATCCTGTCCAAAAATAACGATCTTGAAATGAATAAAGGGTACATAATAGGGCTTTACTCTTGATCGAAGACATGTGTTATGTCATTTGCAATATTTTATTTATCAGGAATGCCAACGCCAAATTGTGAAATGAATGACTGCGTTGCTTAATGGTAAATCTGCTGAAGATTTCTTTAAACTATTGTTGACTATGGATGATGGTTGAGTATCTGTTGATGAATCGAGCAGACTGACTGCATTTTCCCCATAATTTCTGTAACTTTGTCTCATCGGAAGACGAACTTATCAACAAACATCATTACAAACTTAGAATTGTTGAGTTAGCGAGCAATTTTAGCGGCAAAGGATAAAGAAGTGAGTCTAATACCATTAATATAAATTAATAAGATACCCAACATGATTGTAATTCTTTCGACCTTTTGTCGAACAATTAATGTTGAAACCAACACTAGTCAGAATTTTCTCGGGTATCTTTAGAAATAAATTATAACATTCGATGTACTATGGTTCAAAACCGGAAATTTGTGAAATTAGTCCACGAATTACCTAAGCCCATATACCACCTGGCCCAGTTTTTTCCAGGAGACTTTGTACATGAAATGTGTGAAATTGTGTGAATCATCTTCTTAAAATTGGATGGAAACCTATTTGTGAGCATTCTTTAGTACCACTTGATTTTGAACCGTTTATGTTCATTTAAATATAGTATGTGATATTTTCATGAAATTAAATGAAAAAGTCCTCTTAAAAATATGTTAATGGAATGTATCTAGAACTTTGTCCAAACCTCACGTCCATAATATAATGAGAACCGATTCTCTGGTTGATGTTTTCCACAGTTTTTGTAATATAGGTATGTGGAGCTAAATAAGAACCGAAATGATGATGTGATGTAATCCTTTCACCCTTTCGTGAAACAATGTATAGTTAACTATTTCTCAACTTTTTTAATATAACACCTAAAAGTATCTCCACGCCTTTGTTCCCATCAATTTGTCCCAAACTTAGCCCTGCTTTGTGTAAGGTCAACCGCATAATTGCATCCCTGCAACACAAAAGAACGAGCGCACCAACAACCCGAGAAGAGAGGTCGGAGTAGATACGTCGTCGCGTCAACATCGTTCGTGAATAATCATTTAGTTTTCATTTTATTTCAACTTTCAAAACGAATATATTTAATATAATTGAACTATGTAATAATAAATAATATTATACGAGATACAATCTTTAAATAATAAATCAGAATCCTGACAACCCCTAAAAGATCTAGCATCTTTTATTTGTTTAATATACAAATTTACTAACAGTAGAACCCTCTGCATTGGATCCTTACGAGAATATAAAGTGTTCGACTACACTCGAACCTTTTCCTTCCTTACTTAACTTAATATTAACCAATACCTGAAGATATTTCCCTTGCACCCAATTGCGAGAGCATCCATTATTTAGTTAGAATAAAGCTTCCTTTCTTGTTTAATATAAAAATTTCCTGAAACTTGAACATATTTTCCGCTTTCATATAAATATGTATGTACGTATATTTGTACTGATATTTAGCAACAGAAAATATTTTCCGAATAATAGTTTACTTACCTGTAATATGTATTAATAACTTACCTAAAGGGATTACTGCTGGTAACGATGCAGCACACAAAAAGTTGCATAAATAGTAGATTAGGAGTATGTGTGAAACAGATAGCTTACAGCGGGTAAGTAAAGACTCATATCCTATGAAACTACGAAGGTTAAAACATACACAATTATTGAGTTTGGGGTTTGAATTTAGCCTAATCTGTTTTATGTTGATCGTTTCCATGTTGTCTTTCATTATAAGGTTTGGCGTGGTAGTAAAAACCAAGTGACATTTCGTAAATTCTTGAAGAAATACCATAATGATCGACAGTAATAAAATAATGATCCTAAAAGTAAATATTTTCCAAATTACATATTCAAAGTGTTTAAGATACGATATACTTATTACAATGGCAGCGGTAAAAATAGCAACATCGAAAATCGGAACATCGAGTGTAATGATGCCTCGAATTATTTACTAAAAAGAAAAGAATGACAATAAAAGCTTATTCATAAAACAATCGTACATTATATCAAAGAACTAAATAAGGAATGTCTTAAAGGGTGATCCATTTGAAGTTCCCTACTTTTTTAAAAGAAAAGACAGAGAAGCTTCAAACTATATGGGGAATGTTTATTATCATTCGAAAGAACATACTTTGTCATTTATTTTTTGAAGATTGTCTTTTTCAAATGTTGGCCGCGACTACGTCTCAGATGGTCCATCCATTGAGTCTAAAGGCCTAAATCGAACTTAGACTTTACATATCACCTCCGGAAAAAGTCTAACGCTGTAATACCACAAGATATTGGTGACCAATAGACCTGCTCAAAACTTGGAAGTATCTGCTCACCGAAGTGTTCTCCCATTTAATCCATTGGTTCATGTGATGTGTGGGAAGTGGCGCCATCTTGTTGAAACCAAATTTCGTCCTGATCACGAGCTCAATTACAGGCATCAAATAGTCGGTTATCATGGTGCGATAATGGTTACGTTCTCATCAGCATCGTTTTTGAAGATATAAGGACCGATGATTCCATCGGCCCATCACACTGTTGTATTTTCTAGATGAAACGGCAGCTCTTGAACTTCCTCAAGTCCCAAATATGGTTATTTGCTTGCTTACATACCCATTGAGCAAGAAATGGGCCTAATCACTTAGCAAAATTTGGCTCGAAAACATCGGATCCTCTTGGAATTTTTCAAGAGCCCATAGAGCGAAGCGATGTCGATTGGGAAGGTCGAGTGGCTTTAGTTCTTGCACAAGCCGTATGCTTTCAATTTAAGATCTCTACGCAAAAAGCGCCAAGACATTCCAACCGTCAGTCGGAGTTGCTGCAAACGGTGCCGAATCTACTCTCCATGGTCTCCACTCTCAGTTACGGCTGGATGTGGTCTATTCGGTCGAATATTATGCAATAATGAATGCTGGGTCTCAAGATGGGTGGTCGCGTTGCGAATATTACGCTCAGTAGCCGATTATGTTGACGTGTACACGTCGGATTCTAATAGATATTTTCAATAAATACTATATGTAGAATCACTGCCGGTTCTTTCTAAATAGGCTCCTTCTGCGTCGATGTATCACTGCCAACGCGATTTCCAAATATTGAAGGTGTCACGGAAAGCATTCTCCGGAATAGCCTTGAGAGCCGAAGGGCATCTGCTTGGATTCTCTCTGCTGGTGTTATTCAAAAATTCTGGGTCACTTTCACACATGTTCAAATTTTTTTGCCACACTTCAACTGGCCGCAATTTCTGGTCGTCAGTAAGCTCTTTTGAGACCATCAAGTCGCTAGTCTTCCAGCACGGTCTTCATCAGCGACCTCTTCCCGGCCCTCCAAAAAGGCCTGGTGCTACTTCTTGCTGAAGGAACATCTATATAACCCTGCTTGATCACGTTTTTGTCGAAAATTTACCGAGTTTCACACATAATTTGATGGTGTACCCCTACTTTAACGAACTCTTCATTTTCGGCTTGCACCACTCACAGAAACGCCTCGTTTTTCCTGACGCTCCAGGTGCTCGGAGACAACTGACCAGCCGCTCGTTCGTTAGCTAAATCAAAAAATCAGTCCTATTTCTTTCTGGACAAACCCTGTAGTATTCCGATTCCGTAAATTGCGATAGCAGCTCCATCCAGTGAATTGTGATAGCCGTTCGATTCTTTTAATTGCGATTGTGAGAATTGCCATTTTATAACAGTACAGTTTAATAGAGTTGCTTGTGATCACAATAGCAGAAAATTTGCATTAAAATTGGTAAATAAGTACTATATACGATATTTCGTCATA
The DNA here is from genome assembly GCA_037783105.1 of Bactrocera zonata. Classification (NCBI taxonomy): domain Eukaryota; kingdom Metazoa; phylum Arthropoda; class Insecta; order Diptera; family Tephritidae; genus Bactrocera; species Bactrocera zonata. The sequence goes on along the minus strand of JBAWJQ010004943.1, from coordinate 860,694 downwards.
ATAGTTTTAACTTTTAACGTTTTTATGATTTTTAGTAATGGAAGGAAATGTATCAAAGAAAACAAGAAAAAACGTTAATTTCGGCTGCACCGAAGCTAATATACCGTTCACAGGTACATTTATTATAGTTACTATGTGTACAGTTTATATGGAAGCTATATGTTATAGTAATCCGATCTGAACAATTTTTTCGGAGTAATCCATGTCAAATTTCTTGAAGATACCGCGTTAAATGCGAAAGTTTTCCATACAAGCCCTTGATTCCGATTGTTCGGCTTGTATGGCAGTTATATACTATAGTAACCCGATCTGAAAAATTTCTTCCGATATTACATTATTTCTACGAACACTCATACTAAATTTCGTGAATATATCTTGTCAAATGCAGAAGTTTTCCATACAAAAACTTTATTCCGATCGTTCAGTTTGTATGGCAGCCGATCTGAACAATTTCTTCGGAGATTACATTGTTGCCTTAGGAAATAATCCATACCAAATTTCGTGAAGAAACATTGAAAAAATGCAAAAGTTTTCCATACAAGAAGTTAATTCCGATTGTTCAGTTTGTATGGCAGCTATATGTTATAGTGGTCCGATATCGGCAGTTCCGACAAATGAGCAGCTCCTTGAAGAGAAAGTGATGTTTGCAAAATTTCAAAACGATACCTTAAAAACTGAGGGACTAGTTCGTATACATACAGACGGACAGACAGACAGACGGACATGGCTAAATCGACTCAGCTCAACAAACTGATCGTTTATATATATACTTTATAGGGTCTCCGGCGCTTCCTTCTGGGTGTTACGAACTTCGTGACAAACTTAATATATGCACCCTGTTCTTATACCCTCTACAGGGTATATTAAGTAAGTGAAGTATGGCAGATGTTTGAAGTAGTACATGAAATAAATACAAAATGTAATATTTTTAACCCGAAACTTTCATGCAAAACATCGTTAACAAATTTAACGAAACATATCTTAAATAGACATCCTACAGTGGAACCCCATATTTCTACGGTGGCTTTAACGACGAAAAGGCCAATATGCTAATATTTTTAAATAAGTTTCAAAGTTCTAAGAAGTAATCTGAAGCTACAACTGCTTAAGAAATTCTTGGTTAAAACCAAATTTGGAAGCTTATGTGATGAACTTAAAAATTGAATATAGAGTACATTAGGACGGGTCGATTTGTGGGGAGGCAAAAAAATCGCCCATTGCTCTATGAAAATCATATTCTAGGGATCAAAATAAGATACTTTGCCGAAGGAACCATACCTCTGAAACGAATTCTGATGTCCCCCAATTTGGGTCGAACTTTTGGGTAGGGGCAAATTGAAAAATCCCACTTTGACCCATTTAGAGTGCTCCAATCGAGTCCGAATGTATGACCGACCCCCACTAACTTTGGACGGCCGATCCACCCATGCCAGTGGCACACCCCCTGGAACTCCCCTGGGGGTTCCCCATACAATCATTTCAAAAAATCACCATTTTTGGTGATTTACTTGAAAAAATCAGCTAAATTGCTATGTTTTTTCTTTATTTTTATTTATTTATTTATAATAATATCTATTTTTTCTCTAAAGAAATTTATTTAGTCAGAACATAAGTAAGTAAAAACTATTAATTTAAGTGAGTTATAGAAAAGAAATTAATTAATTTTAAAGAAGATATTTTTGTAAGGATACAAATGTCATAGTTCAAATATTTATGTTCATTACCGCCAGCGCATACGAATCTAGTCTTAAGCGTAGATATGTATTTACAAATACCCATTTCTATCAACAATGTAATAAATGTTCATTTCGGGTATATTGATTAGTGACCTTAGTATTTAATGTATGCAATGTAAAGGATAATAGACAATAGACAAGAAACAATTATGTTTGCCCTGAAGATCGCAAATGATCTTAAACTAACAATAGACAATTGTATTTGCCTTTGAGATCGCAAATGATCCTAAACTAACAATAGGCAAGAAACAATTATGTTTGCCCTGAAGATCGCAAATGATCTTAGACTAACAATAGACAATTGTGTTTGCCGTTGAAAACACTTATGCTTAAGATATGTGTACATACTGTCGGTATGTACAGTAGATTAGTGTTAAGATGTGTGTCAGCATGTGGTGCATACATAAATTAGGATAAGGAATGCTATAAATAAAGAAGCTCTGGGCAACCAGAGCTGAGCTCTATTGAACAACCGAAACCCTACGCGTCTTACTTTACAATTACCATTTCATTCTTATTACCTCAAAAAGTTTACAATGAATCCACCATCCTCTACACCGCAAGATGAAGCAACTACATCAACAACTATCGAAAACCCAATGAGTCATATACCCAAGCATGATGTTACTGTTTTTGGTGTGTCTACTGATTTGACTGATCTTAATTTACCAACCCATCTGGATATCTTGAGATATTATTTTTACTTAAGCGAACGTGCTAAAACAGAACAAAAAAGTTTTCCCATAAATCATTCACTATTCAAGTACAAGATAAGTTGATTGGAATTTGGGAAAAACTTGGTATGGAAATAATGCTGAAAAAAAGTGTATGTAATAAATTGAATAAATTACTTGACAAGTATCAAGAGCAAATCAAGAGAAGAAACAACACCCAACAATTTACAGAGTATGTAAAATCTCTGGAAACAATTTTTTACATTGGAACATGTAAATGCGATTTGAAGGCAGCTCCATGTACATGCGGCTGGGTTTCCGAACGCCTCAAAGAGTTCATGCACGATCAACATAATCATAGAAGACTAACAATGAATGCATTTATGATGGAAACTGAAGAGCAAGGAGCAACGTCTATGTCATCAATGCCAACACACCAAGATCCCGATGATTCAACATACGCACCGCCACAAGTTCAAGAAGATATGGATAGAAGCACAAGTTCACAATACACAGAGAGATACGATTGTTTTAACTTTGCCTTGGTATGTGACAGATTTGGTGTGCTTGACAGAGTGGCATCAGCATTGGGAACCGCTCTTTTGCAAGATTTTAAAATTAAAGATAAGCATGGGAAACCTCTGATCATGGATAAATCGAAAGTTCGCAGAGAAAAAGAGAAATGCAGACAAGAAGTGCTTCGCAAACGGTTAGATGATACCAATTTGTTAGCGTTTTCATTCGATGGCAGAAAAGATGATACTTTAACGATAGATAAAATTGATGAGAAGTATCATACTAGGGTGGTAAAAGAACCTCATCTTGTTATTTTGAGAGGGCCCAATTCTGAATTGATTGGTTACGTAAGACTGGAACATGAAACCGCTGAATACAAAACAACCAAATTAAATGGTTTTTTCAACGATAAAAATATATCACTGGATACATTAATTGGAATATGCACTGACGGTGAGCCAACAAACACTGGCCCACACGGTGGAATTATATGACGATTCGAATTGCTGTTAAAAAGACCATTGCATTGGTTTGTTTGCCTTCTACACTTCAACGAACTTCCGTTTCGGCATTTGTTTGAAGCTTTGGATAAATCAACCAGCACTGAACCAAGATCGGCAACTGGAAAACTGAGCCGTCAAATCGAAACTTGTGAAACTCTTCCGGTAAGTTATTGCTATCACTCATTTATTATAATTGTCAACCATTTTTAATTATTTTATTATTATATATTTTTAGCAGTCATCGACTAAAGCTCGGTCTGTGTAGACGTGTTTCGGCTTATCTTTTGCGTATTTCGCACAGTACACATCCGTCTTACGTGCACGTGTTTGCTTAGTAAATCTCTGTTTTATTATTATACCGCATATCGTTTTTCCTACAAGTGTTTTCTAAACAAGTGAATCGAGTGTGTAGATATAATAATCATGGCCCCCGGGCCACCCAACCTCGGGAATAACAGGTTTGCTTTGCTTGCCTCGGAATCCCATCCAAAAAGAAAGAAACCCTCATACACGCCCCTTAATTTTCCCGACTTGCCTCAGTCTAGGAAAGAAAACCCTAAATTTATTATTGTTAGTGCTTCCGATTCAACGAAACTTATCTCTAATTATTCTAATTTCGCCGTACATGAAGCATTAGAAGCTATTAGTAAAGAAATTATTTCGATTTCTGAATTACGTGCTGGCAATCTGCTACTGCTTGTGAAAACCAACCAAATTGCCCAAAGGTTCATTTCAACTAAAAAGCTACATGGTGTGTGCGAAATTGTTGTAAAATATCACGACAATCTTAATAGCGTAAAAGGTACAATCTATGCACCCTGCCTAAGCAATGTCAGTGAAAAAGAAATAATTGAAAATATGAGTAACCAAGGCGTAGTCGGAGTGTACAAATTTTCGAAAACTGTGGAAGGAGTTTCACAATTCACTGGAGTTGTGCTACTTACTTTTGATCTGTTTGAGCTACCAGATAAAGTTGACGTTTCTTGGCGTAGCGCCAAAGTGAAACCCTACTACCCTAACCCAATGCGGTGCAAAACTTGTCAACGGCTTGGTCATACCGCCAAACACTGCAAAAATGCGCCCGTATGTATGTCATGCAATCTTCCCCCCATCCTCCCCCATGCTCTCGCACGTTCTGTGCAAACTGCTCTAGTAACCACCCGTCATCTGCCAACACGTGCCCGAAATACATGCAAACGAAAGAAATACTTAAAATAAAATGTCAAAACAAATGTTCCATGCGCGAAGCACTTAAGCTTTACAAAGCACAAACACCATCGATGCTTAACTCCTCTTTCGCCGAGGTGGCTACAGAAGCACAAAAATCAAATAATAACCCTACTCAAAGCTCCAAATCTCTAATCTCACCACCCATCTCATTAAAGAAATCACCGATTACTACTTCATCTGAAATTTCTTCTGTTAACCCACCTCAAATAAATTCTTCTTTACCTAACCACTCACCACAAAACAACAACAATCAACAACCTAACAATGCCTTAGTTTCCTCTTTTACACCTCTTCCGCAGACTCTATTACACACTCCCTTCAATCTCGAATCTACCCTCGCAAACATCATTTCGCAAGCTAACGCTTACCAAAACAAAACAGAAGCAGACACTTCCATGAAAGAGACAGCTGACACCTCAATTGTCAATCTCTCTTTAAACCAAACTATACCTCAACATAATGGAAACAACTCGAAAGATCAATTTATGTCTATAGACGAATGCAATTATTAACATACATACATATTTGTTATCATAGCATATTAATTTTGTGACAATCCCTCTCCCGCTCTCAATGTTTAAGATCCTACAGTGGAATATGCACGGTTACCTCAACAATTACACGCAACTAGAACTTCTGTTAAAAGAACATTCGCCAAACGTTGTCTGTGTCCAAGAGACTAATATTGCTGCTGATAAGTCAGCAGCTTCGCCCCATCAGTACCAAAGCTATTTGTACAACTTGCCTCAAAACAAAACTAACAAGCAAGGCATTGCAGTTTTGATAAAAAAATCGATACCCCATAGACAAGTTCCCATTACTTCAAATATTGCCACAATTGCAATAGAAGTTTCACTATCGTTCAAATTCACTATCGTTGCCCTCTATATACCACCTCTACAAAACTTCACATGCAGCGAACTTAGAAACATTTTGCGATCAGTTTCTACTTCATTCGTTATAGTTGGGGACTTTAACGCCTTGAGTCCCCTTTGGGGATCAACTCTTTGCAACAATCGAGGTGCTATCATAGAAGATATGATATTTTCAGAAAACCTCACTTTACTTAACGACAACAAACCGACTCACTTTTCCACACACAAAACTTTTACCTCTGTTGACCTTACATTATGTTCCTCCAACATCGCCCCTAAACTAACTAGCAATACCCTTCCTCACCTCTACGGCGGCGATCACTTCTCTATTCTTACTATTTTACGCACTCCGTCAGTCTTTAAGGCCCAACCCATTCCAAAGTTCCTAACAGATATAGCGAACTGGGAAAAGTTTCAACATACTGCCAGCGACCTTTGCGAAAAATACCCCTATTCGGACAATATCAACAAAGAAGTTGCCACAATTACAAAAATTATTCGGACTTCTGCTCACCTTTCCATTCCACAATCCAGTAATAAAATCTTTACTAAAACTGTGCCGTACTGGTCTCCTGAGCTATCACAATTAAGAAATGTAAAGCGCTTACTTTTATTGGTCGGAATATAAACGGACAAGATGAAACCAAAATTTAATTATGTATAAAAAGGCTAACGCGATGTTTCGTAGGAAAGCAAAACAATCTAAAAGGGACAGCTTAAATAAATTCTCGGAATCTATCAACCATAAAACAAACCCGAAAAAAGCATGGTCCGATATTAAAAAATTATCTGGAATATACCCACAATCCCAGTTGATCTCCATAAGTAATGCTAATGGGCCTATCGTCAACGCAAAACAGCTATCTAACTACTTCGCAGCATACTGGTCAGAATACTCGCAGGACTCAAACTTTCATGCCACTTTCATTTCAGACAAAAACAAATATCTCAGTACTTCCCCTTATACGTTGTCTAACATCACAGATTGCAATATAGAACATATTGAACTACAGTCTACACTATCCTCTTTCTCAGGCAAAACCCCGGGTGCCGACAGAATATCGTACCCCATGTTGCAACATCTACCTTCATGTTTGATGGCCAGATTAATTAAGTTATACAACAACATTCTAAATAAAGGTATTTACCCCCAAACCTGGAAAATCGCTTTATTATCCCCATTCCTAAGTCAAGTAGTCCTGCAACAGAAGCTTCAGGTTTCAGACCCATTTCACTGCTTAGCTGTTTAGGTAAACTTTTCGAAAAAATTATAGCTCATCGTATTTCGTGGTATGCCATAAACAATAACTCCATTAGTCTGCAGCAAGTGGCTTTTAAAGAGGGGCTTGGCACCATTGATGCCTTGCTCCTCTTCGAAAGCTATGCTTCCACTGCTCTTTCCAATAGAAACCACCTTTCCGTGCTAAGTATAGACTTCGAGAAAGCCTTTGACCGCGTGGGAGCTCATGTAGTTTTACGTCAGTTGGTAAAATGGAACCTTGGTGGAAAAATCCTTAAAATTATCCAGTCTTTTCTCACTAATCGCAGATTTGTTTCCAAAGTAAATAACACCTTTTCGGATTATTTCTCTTTACATAATGGTATTCCCCAAAGTTCCCCGCTATCTGTCATTTTGTTTACTGCTGCATTCAATGAAGTTTGTCACATAATTGATAAGTATAAAAATATTTTTTATATATGCTATGCTGATGATTTATTATTGGTCTCTAAACTAAATGACCTAAACCTTGTTAAACAAGATTTTACTAATATATTAGCTGATTTAAGTATATGGTCCGAATCATCTGGAGCCAACGTATCTTTAAACAAATGTAAGAATTTCCATGTTTGCCGCAAACACAAATGTAATTACTTTGCATTAGTTTATAACAATATTCCAGTTGTAAATGCTAATAAACTTAAGTTTCTAGGTTTAATTTTTGATAAAAAATTAACTTTCAAAGAACATTGTTTATATTTAAGAAAGCAGCTGGCTGCCAGGCTTAACATTATTAAATACTTATCATCCAACCACTGTTTAATTAACTCGTCAACACTAATAAATGTAACCAGAGCTCTTATATTATCGAAGATAGACTATGGCCTACCCATCTATGGTAACTGCGCGAAAAGTGTCATCAAGTTACTGTATTCCCCATACCACATGTCTGTGCGCAGAAGTCTTCGCGCTTTTCCGACATCGCCAACACAATTCATACTTGTGGAAGCGGGGCTACCCACAATCGAAGAAAGACTTACACTGAACCTAAAAAAACTCATACCGAAGCTGTTTCTTTGTTACAATAATATTCTTTACGAAACAGTGTTATCCGAGCTGCAACGGAAAAAGTCTTCAAGCCGTAAGTCGTCAATATTCCTCTGCATCGAATACGCCAGAGAGCTTGATATCACATTCCCATCTCTCCGTCAAAAGGTATCTTCTCCGCCTTGGATGATAAACAAATCATGTTTCATGCTAAACTTTGAGAAATACGGAAAAAGTAGTACCTCCCTCACAGTATTTCATCGTCTTTTCGCGGAATATACAACTCCACTGCTCCCAGACTGGAAATTCGTTTTCACAGATGGTTCAAAAACCGACATTAGCACAACATTCGCCGTCGTTTACTCCGAGGGAAGAGCAATTACAGCAGGAATACTTCCCAGCTACGCCTCGGTTTTCACAGCTGAAGCTGCCGCTATCTTCAACGCAATCATCTTCGTCGAAAAATCTAGTTTTAAAGCAGTTATCTGCACTGATAGCAAGTCAACCATACACTCGGTAATAAATACAAACAACAAGTCCTACTTAATTTCCTGTATTCGGAGCAAATTAATCGAGAATAACAATCGCTTGAAACTAATGTGGGTTCCAGGACATGCAGGCATAAAAGGAAACAATCTGGCAGACGAACGGGCTAAACTCGCAGCAAAAGAACCACTAATAACTTTTGACTATATTATGAAAAAAGTCTTGTATAAGCGTATATCGCAGCTCCAATATAGCTCACATATGGAGACTTGGAGATCTATCCAGCACCAATATACTACGAATAACCCGAACAGGATAAAACCAAGCTATCCCTCCAGCTGCCGGTGCAACGACATCAAAGCATTTATCCGATTACGCCTAGGACACACAATTGCCACACATGCGCACCTCCTAAATCGTTCTAGTCCACCAGTTTGCCAACACTGCCCGTCGTTAGCTTTAACAGCCTGTCATTTACTCGACGACTGCCCACATTTCGCAGCGATTAGAAAAAATATCTTCGACGACCAAATACCGTCTGCTCTGTTACAAACGAGTTCCTCCGAAAACGTAACAAAAATATCAGCATTCTTAGTACAAACAGGATTAAAACCACAAATATGATTATGTTTATAAACTTCCCATTACTTATTATTTATTTTGTTCTTAATACTTTTCTATTAGCTACAGAACATTTTATTAACTTTTACACCTAAGACTTAATTAAGCAATATCTATACATTTTATATTTACATCAGCGAGCCGAAGGTTCTGGCAGCCAGTGCTCCTTTTTTCGTAGAAAAGTAATTGTATGATTGTTTCACGTTTTATAAATAAATAAATAAATAAATATTTTTAGGTGGTGGACGGCTTCCAGAAAATTGAGTTGCAAAATATATATATACGTATGATAAAAATAGTTAAGCATATTAAAATATATACACTTGTATGAATGTAGCCAGTAAAGAAGAAGATGTATGTATGTAGATGAAGATGTATTCCGGTAGTGCACTTGGTCTCAAAGGATGGGTACTATATATAGGTTGTCAAAAGAGTCTTGCGGTATTTTTGCTAATTGGCGCTGAGAGCGCGTAGTTCTAGTTTTTTTCGTCGCATCGGGTCATGCTATACCTTTTTGGAAAGCTCCTTTCACGCGCTTACACGTGTTTGATTGATAGTCGTTTCTTTCAAGTCGTTCGTGAATGCATCTCAAGCCGCCAGTAAAATGTGTGCAGTTTATGGACCCGATACAGTTCCCATTTCCACCGCACAACGATGGTTTCAACGTTTTCGTTCTGGTGTAGAGGTGGTTGAAGATGCGCCACGCTCCGGAAGGCCTGTCGTCGAAAATTGCGATAAGATCGCTGAGTTGGTCGAAAGAGACCGGCATAGTAGTTATCAAACCGGTATAAACCATTTGAAGAAGCTTGGAGTCACTAAGAAGCTCGATGTATGGGTGCCACACGAATTGATTCAATCAAAAAACCGCAAGACCTTTTTGACAACCCATTATATATATACGTATGAAAAATATTTAGGTATATTAAATCGTATATATATTGAATTAGTGCATATATGTAAATACGTAATTTTTGATTGGTTTTCTTGATCTTTTCTCTTTTTATTCTCTATATAATATTTTGTTTTTGCCTTTACTTTAGCTTACTTATTTAAGGCAATCCTGCTTATTGCTTGATAAAGCATAAGGGGTATCGCCGGGCACTTGTGCAAGTAAAATATTTTAATTTTTTTTTTTGGATATTTTGTGTTTTGATACACAAAGGTAAGCAGTAAATGGCAATTAAAAATATTTATATATTTCGATATATATATACGGTATATAAATATATATATACATATATATATATATATAAATTGAAGATTATACCAAACTGTGCTCTGTGCGAATGAAATACCAAAAGGAACCGATACGACTCACTTTGATATCCGTCATGGGATTTTGGGGATTAGGGTTAGCCAATGTGTGGGTCGGTAGGTTTGTGTCCCTGTAATCCTGCCCTGAAATTATTCCGCACCCGATTTATGTATCAATATGTAATTAATTACATATATGGCTTTTTGATGCGCGTCCGTTTTCTTTCGATTGATTATATATATTTATTTTATTTTTTTCCGCGCCCGATTTGTTTTGTTTGTTATAACTGCTAACTTTTATCACCGCTCTGTTAATTATATCTGTAAAACAAATGATTTTTGCTTTTCTTGTTTTACTAAACTTCGCTCTAGGGTTTGTGCCAAGCACACATTACATTTTTTATTGTTTTTCTACTCGTCTACTTGTGGTATATTTGTATTCACTATTTCAACTTCTTTTTTTTATATTTTTAGTTAAACTAGTTGTTAGTTTTTCGCCATAGTGCCATTCAGAATGGCTCGAAGGGCCATAGCTAACACCACCACTTACTTGCTGAATCACTCCGGAAGAAACTTTTTTTTTTTTGGTTTTTTGGGAAACGGTTTTTATTTTTTGTGCACAACTTGGGTTTCCAAATTACCTCCCCGGTCGGATACCAGTGGAAATGAAATAATAACTAGAAGAACTGGATGAGTTATTTGATTGAAAACGAGAATAACTTTCTGGTCGGATACCAGTACAAATTATAAAGAAAAGGATAATAACTAAAATTGTGGAAGTAACTCCTTGCTCGGATCCCACTGGAACTTTTGTTGGTTAAGAAGAAAAAACGAGGTAGAACAGGAAAAGCTGCTACGCACCGAAAAATAGCAAAAACTTCCGCGGATGTGAATTGGTCATAATTCGTGATCGAAAAGGGCCGTCCTCTTCCGGGACGAGGGTTTTTGCTCGTTGGGCTGTGGAGAGTTATGGTGGGTTGATGTACGGCGTGTATTGGTGTGTGTGTGGGAGTAGACTGCTGCTTCCAGTCGATGAGTGTTGTCTCCAAGTGTGGTGAGTGTGCCAGTGTTGTTTTGTGAGTTGTGTGTTGTGTGGTGTAGTGGTGTATGAGGGCGGGAAGCTTAACTCATTTAGCCATAAACAAACCGTATTGGTTTTGGGAAAACATTGTGTTCACCGACGCACATAGGAGCATTTACCCTCAAAAAACTGGACAAAATTGAAAATTACAAACTTCGGCGATGGTACTCAAAAATTATTTTTGTTTAGTACCTAAATAACCGTTCTATTATGAACCGATTAAGTGAATGAACTTCAGGCCGCTATATTGCCACACAAGTAGTCGGAACCTAGACTTCGTTCAGAACGCACGTGCTTATTCGCAAAACTCTCATTGTTCTCGAAATTGCAAGTGTTTTTTTTTTATTGCCTGAAAGGAATAAGCTTAAACATTTTCCCTGTCTTTGCCGCCCTATAAAAAAAAGGGCGTTGAAAAATATTGGTCAATTGCTTAAAATGAGTTTATTTATTTCTTTCTATCTCGGGACCCGATTGACCGATTTTCTGTGTCACTCTGCGAAAATGAGCAAAATCGGACTACAACCACTTCCCATATAACACAATTTAAAATTACATTTGATTCATTCTCTTTCCAGTACAAAATTAAAGAATTAATTAACATAACGGAATAAAATTTTGCGGCAATAATTCCCTTAAAATAAGCCACCTTTTGACCAATAATTGTCTAAATCCAACCAAAACTGTTCAAGCCCCTAGGTACCGAATATGTGAACCCGATAACAATAGTTGACTTTTGACCGAAAATATCGCTCAATGTGTGAGACATGAAATTGTAATTCACACAGAATCCTTTTCTGCCAATAGTATTTCATTGTGTCAAAAATGGGTTGAATCGGGTCAATACTTTCCTTAGCCTCCATATACCTAATATAAATAGTTTAGAACTTCTAGGTCACTTTATGTTGGATATATCCGCCAATATTTGAGTCAAGTCTCAATAAAAATTGCAGAACATATTTTATTCATAACAGTGTATCTTTGCGCTTAAAATAGATACAATTGCGCAAAAACTTGACCCCGCCAACACAATCCCCCAACCCGTATAACTATTACCAAGATTTTCGGACATCCACTTGACCTTGCTCCAAATGATTGCGGTTTGTGTGTAAGGTACCTAAATGAATGTCGGCACTACCGCCTTCTCAAATTTATTCAGTATTAAATGATCAGTTGCCCCCGAACTTAGTCCTTCCTTACTTGTTTTATTTTAATATATTGCATTATTATATATAACCATGCGTTTTTATTTATTTTCATTCATAAAATCACTTTAAATAATTTTTTCCGGTTTTTGAGACCAAATGCTCCTATGTGCAACGAATCAAAATTTAAAATATTATGTTTGGTTCGAATAGATCACGAAAAGTGTGGAGAAAGATCAATGAAAAGCAGCCACTTCTATTTACAACATTATAACGACCCAAATCACACGTCTTGTCTTGTACGTGACTGGTTGTTATGGAATTAAAAACAAGAAAATACGTTAACTTCGGTTGCACCGAAGCTAAATACCCTTCAGAGGTGCATTTATGTTAGTAACTATGTGTTCAGTTTGTAAGCTATATGCTATAGTAACCCGTTCTGAACAATTTTTTTGGAGATTATATTGTTGGCTTAAAAAATAATCTATATTAAATTTCGTGAATATATCTTGTCAAATGTGAAAGTTGTCCATACAAGAACTTGATTCCGATCGTTCAGTTTGTATGACAGCTATATGTTATAGTTAACCTCTGAACAATTTCTTAGTAGATTACATTGTTGCTTTAGAAAATAATATATACCAAATTTCGTGAATATATCTTGTCAAATGTGAATGTTGTCCATACAAGAACTTGATTCCGATCGTTCAGTTTGTATGGCAGCTATATGTTATAGTGGTCCGACATCAGCCGTTCCGACAAATGAGCAGCTTCTTGAAGAAAAAATGACGTTTGCAAAATTTCAAAAGGATATCTTTAAAACTGAGGGACTAGTTCGTATATATACAGACAGACAGACAGTCAGACGGACGGACGGACAGACAGACGGACATGTTTAATTGACTCAGCTCAACATACTGATCATTTATATATATGTGGGTGATAAAGGGTTAAACGACAGCCGTCGCACACAGTAAATAAGAAGAAGCATCGACATCCACCACCCACCGACGCCTTGAAAGAAGAAGAATTCTACGAGCTTACAACATGTAGAGTTTGAATAAAACGACGGACGCGAAACGACGTGGCATAAAAGACGACGCGCATCAACTCTCCTCATCACGCATAATAAAATCCCACATAGATGATAAGATAAATTAAACTAAATAATATTTGAATCCTTTTTATAGATCAAACATAATAAAATCCCACATAAATGGGGGCTCAACCTAAAAAATAAAGTGCAAACTGAAAGTGTAAATTAACGTGACAAAAAAAAAAGTCAAAAACACAAAAAAAGCATAGCCGAAATGGCATGTCTCAACGATTTCATGCAGTACAGCCTGCGCAATAGCAGCAAGCCTAAAATTGCGACGTTACATAAATACATCTTTGAAAGCGAAGGCGACAGAAGTAACCGCCAACGCCTCAGAGAATTTTGTGGATTCACATACGACGAAGGCAGCGCTGAATACAACCAGAAAGCAGATTACATAAATACGAATCTAAACGAAAGCGACCTAGTAACAATATGCAACATGTTAGAAATCGACTACAATGTAGCTGACATAAAGCTGCACATTTTCAAAAACTTACGACGTAACCACTTGTTGGCCGATCGAAACAGAGACGAAGCTGATATAATTGAAGACGAAGACGACGAAAACAACGACGCCGAAATTGACGACAACGAGAGTAATAACGATGCAGAGAGTAACAGCAAGCTTAGCGAAAATAAGGGTGAAATTACAAACTACTACAGTTTCCCTACAGGTGCAACTGAAAGAGATGATGATGAACAAGACACGAACCAAACAAACGCGAGAAACAACGATATACGCATGAGCAATAGTGTTTCAAAACATATACCAAAAATTGCAATATCAATGCGCGACGTAGAGGACTCAATTAGAATTTTCGATGGTTCTGATAAGATTCCAATAGAACTATGGGTAGAAGAATTCGAAGAACAAGCAATCGTGATGCAATGGGACAATTTACAAAAACTGGTATTCGCAAAAAAATCGATACACGGTATAGCTAAACAATTTGTGTTAAGTGAAAGAGGCCTAAATTCGTGGCAAAAACTGAAAGACGTTCTGATAAGTGAATTTAAATCAACAACAAATAGTGCAGTGTTACACAAGCGACTATGTGAACGTAAAATACGAGAAAACGAAAGTGTGCAAGAATATTTCTACACTATGAAAGAAATTGCCTCGCAAGGTAATATCGAAAATGATGCGTTAATGCAATATATAATTGATGGCATTACTGACTTAAGTGTAAACAAAGCGATGTTATATGGTGGCAAAAATTTAAAAGATTTTAAAGAAAAGTTGAAATTCTATGAAATTATGTGCAAACGCAATACGAATAAACAAGGTATAACCACAATAAAAGAGAGTATACAAAGTAATGTAAAAAAAGAAATCAACTGGTTTAACTGCGGTGAAAAAGGACATTTGTCTAACAACTGCAAGAGTAAGGAAAGAGGCAGAAAGTGTTTCAAATGTAATCAATTCGGACACATTTCGGTTAACTGTGAACAAAAGAGAAAAGAGACAAATGCAAATACTCGCCAAATCGTATCAAGTCGTGATTTAACTAATAAAAACGTCAAAATCGGTGATAAATACTACATATCATTGTTCGACACTGGTAGCAAATTTAATATAGTAACAAAAGCGGTGCATAACAATTTACACAAAACAAAATTACGTGCATGTAATATATCATTAATCGGGTTTGGTGGAAATATGAAAGAAAATAAAATCAAACCAGACGGTTACTTCGATCACGATATACAAATAGACGGTCAAATATTTCATTTAACGTTCTACGTTGTTCCAACCAAGTGTATGGATATCGATGTGGTCCTGGGCGAAGATTTATGTTTAAAAGCAGAAATAACAATTAGCCGTGAAGGTTTAACAATTAAAAAGATCCAAGCGGACAACGAAAATAATGAAGAAGTGCCATTTATGAAGATAGATGCGTTGACTGACAATTTTGAACTAGATATTGGTAATGACGCGAGTGCAATCACCAAACAAAAAGTACGCGAATTAATATACAATTATGAACCCAAAAAGATTGCTACAACTGATGTAGAAATGCGAATTGTACTTAGTGATGAATCGCCAATTTTTTGTAGACCACGCCGGGTACCTTTCTCGCAAGTAGCTATCGTTAATAATCAAATCGATGAATGGCTTAAAGACGGTATAATCGAAGAATCAAACTCTGACTTTACAAGTCCAGTTGTGTTAGTTAAAAAAAGAGACGGGTCACATAGACTTTGCGTTGATTATCGACAAATTAACAAAGTAATTATTAAAGATCGATACCCACTTCCACTTATAGACGACCAATTAGATCGATTACAAGATGCAACGATTTTTCCACGTTCCGGTAGCAGAATGCAGTAAAAAATACACATCGTTTGTAACACAAAATGGTCAATACCAATTTAATAAAGTACCGTTTGGATTATCGAATTCTCCGGGAGCTTTTCAAAGGCACATAAACGCAATCTTCAGAAATTTTACACGACAAGGTATTGCATTGCCATACATCGACGACATCATAATCCCAGGTAAAAACGAAGAACACGCAGTAAGTAATCTAGAGAAAGTAATCAACACATGCAGAGACTACGGGTTGCAGTTAAACATTAAAAAATGTCAGTTCTTGAAAAAGAAAGTCACATTTCTCGGATACGTTATAGAAAACCAGACGCTACGGGCATCACCAGAGAAAATAGAAGCTGTTTTAAACTATAAAACACCACAGACGACAAAACAACTTCTTAGTTTTTTAGGATTGGCAGGTCATTTAAGAAAGTTCATACCAAATTATTCTACATTACCAAACCATTAACAGACATGACTAAACAAAATTGTTCATTTAAAATCGGACATGAAGAAAAACAGCTTTCGATTTACTCAAGAAAGCTCTAGTCGAAAATCCCGTACTTGGTATTTATAATCAGAAGTACGAAACGGAGCTTCATACTGACGCTTCTATAGACGGTTTCGAGGCTATGCTATTACAGAAGTCTCCAAACGACGGACAACTTCATCCAATTTACTACATGAGTAGAAAAACGACTGATGATCAGAGAAAATTCACAAGCTATGAACTTGAAATACTTGCGGTGGTAGAAGCGCTAACAAAGTTTAGAGTGTACTTATTGGGTATAAAATTTAAATTAGTTACGGACTGTAACGCATTCACGAAGACGCTAGAAAAGAAAAACCTGTGTACACGTGTAGCAAGATGGATACTATTGTTACAAGAATTCGACTATGTGGTTGAACACAGAAGTGGCAATCGTATGAAACATGTCGACGCTCTTAGCCGGTACGCAATTATGATGATACACTACGATGACTTAACCATTAGAATAAGCCAAGCACAACAACAAGACGAAAAATTAATCGCAATCCGAGAATTACTCAACAGTAATAAAAGTTCCTATGATGACTATTTTCTTAGATCGAATATTTTATACAAAATCTATAATGGTAATGAATTAATAGTAGTCCCGGAATGCATGCAAAATCAAATTATTGCATGTGCTCATGACAGAGGCCATTTCGCCGTTAAGAAGACAAAAGATCTCATCATTCAAGAATATTTCATACAAAACGTCGACGATAAAATTAAGAAATACATTAGTTGTTGCATACCTTGTATACTAAGCAATCGTAAACATGGCAAACAAGAAGGCTTACTACATCCGCTGAACAAAGAGGAAACACCACTACATACTTTTCATATAGATTTTCTGGGTCCGCTAGAGTCAACAAATAAAAACTACAAGCATATTTTGGCAGTGGTTGACTCATTTACTAAGTTTTGTTGGCTGTATCCCTCTAAATCGACTACTACGTCCGAAGTAATATCGAAACTACAAAATCAGAGCATGATTTTCGGTAATCCAGCAAATATTATCTGCGACAGAGGTGCTGCTTTTTCCTCAAACGACTTCCAAAAATACTGTGACAATGAAAACATAAAGATGTTCCAGATAACAACAGGACTACCTCGAGTAAACGGACAAGTCGAAAGGCTGAACGCTATCATTATTTCAGTCTTATCGAAACTCAGCATAGACGACCTCTCGAAATGGTACAGATACGTGGACAGAGTTCAACAAGCAGTTAATTCAACGTATTCAAGAAGTATAAAAACTACGCCTTTTGAATTATTAATCGGCACGAAGATGCGAACAAAAGATGACCCTCAAATACACGATCTCATCCAGCAAGAGATTACAGAATTATTCAACAACGAACGCTGTGAACAACGTAAGCAAGCAAAATTACAAATACTTAAAATTCAGAGCGAGAACAAGAAGATGTACAACCTGAGACGCAAACAAGCACAGCAGTATAAAATCAATGACTTGGTGGCAATCAAGCGCACGCGGTCTTAAACTAAAATCTAAATTTTTAGGACCCTATCAAATAACTAAAATCAAAAATAATAACTCATACGACGTACGAAAACTTACAAACGCAAAAGGTCCCATCAACACAACAACTACAGCTGAATATATGAAGCCATGGGCGAAAGACAACGACGCAACATTCGGGTCGAATGTACAACAGGATGGCCGAATGTGGGTGATAAAGGGTTAAACGACAGCCGTCGCACACAGTAAATAAGAAGAAGCATCGACATCCACCATCCACCGACGCCTTGAAAGAAGAAGAATTCTACGAGCTTACAACATGTAGAGTTTGAATAAAACGACGGACGCGAAACGACGTGGCATAAAAGACGACGCGCATCAACTCTCCTCATCACGCATAATAAAATCCCACATAGATGATAAGATAAATTAAACTAAATAATATTTGAATCCTTTTTATAGATCAAACATAATAAAATCCCACATATATATACTTTATAGGGTCTCCGACGCTTCCTTCTGGCTGTTACAAACATCGTGACACACTTAATATACCCTGTTCAGGGTATAATAACTTCATAGGTACCGCAATCATCAGACATTAATGTTATTAAAAATATCTGGAACTTTTTGGAAAATCGTATTTGAAAATATCTAATTTCTTCAAAATAAGGCCAAAAACTGGATCATCGACTTAATGGGCCAAAATATCCGGAAATAATACTAGAAATTGAGTAGGGAGCATACGTCGACGTCTAGGGACAATAATAGCAACAAATTATAGGCCAAAAACCGCTTAAACTATTGTAATTACTTTTGAAATATATAAATAATCATTGGTGTATGTAAACTTTTTTGATATGTGTATGTAATCATTATTGGTCCACTGTGTGTGAACGGAGAGATTTGTTACCGCCGTTCAAGATCGCTAATAAAAAATGTAATGAAAATTAAAGAAAACGCGAAATTTAGATATATTTCATGAAATGTTTTTCAATGTAATGTATAGTAGTATTATTTGGAATTACCAATCTGACTGACAATCTTAACTGACCTTAATAAGTATTGAAATTTTAAAAGTCAGTTGTTTTAATATACCATGGGGGTGAGCCAGGGGTAAGGGTCTTAAAATTAAAAAGGCTTTTTTTGCGAAATTGTTTCTTAAGTTTGGATTGAGGAATTTTATTAGGATTTATTGTACATTTTTGAGCATACTTTTGACAGACAGAAAAGGCAATTGAGAAGTAAAATCCTCTCTCGACGAACAAAGTCCAATTTATACAGGTCTCTTATAATCCGCATCCTGCTGTATGGTGCAAAGGCATGGACGGTGACAGCGTCTGATGATTCAGCGTTATTAGTTTTGGAAAGAAAGATTTTACAGAAGATTTATAGAACTTTGCGTATTCTCAACATTCCGATTCTGAGAGTGTCCGAGGCAGTACCCGCCAGGGGTAGCAGATGAAGAGGAAGACGTACACCCCGGATAATAAGGACCTGGCTACACTTGAAATCTCAAATTAGCGCCAAACAATGAAAAAGAAGAACGACTAGCGCGCTGCTGTGAACTCGGCTATAACCACGTAAGCTGTGTCTCCGCCAATAAAGACGGGCCGGTTGTCATCACGGAGTACCCAACCTGATTAGATATGATCCAACAGTCACCATCCTTCTTTAAAAGTGGGGTCCAGCTTGGACGAGAAGTTTGACGTTGGCAAATGTGAACCTTTCCTAAAATGTTTTTAAAATTAATTAATATGTTATGTATATATACATAACGATTACTCTAAGAAGTTACCGTTAAGAGAATATAAACATACAATTAATTACACTGGTTTACAGCAAAAATGTCCCATGAACGCTCGCTGATTTCGAAAATCGAATAAACTTCTTTTTTTATGGATACGTTTTTGAGATATTTGCAATTTACCGTTATTCGATCCAAAAAAAGGTGTCTTCATTTAATCATGTATATCTCACTGACCAGTTGAGTAATCTTACTGCATATTACAGAAAATAAAAGTGAATGAAATTTCCTAAAAATATTGTTTATTCCATTTTTCCATAGGCCTTATAATTTCTGAGAAATTGATTAATCACTTCGTGTTTTTAAATTTTTTTATGAAAATATTTAAAAAAAATAAACTTTGGCAAGGAAAAAATTTTAAAACAAAAGATATTTTTTAAATTTTTTTATTTTCTATGAAGTCCTGTTTCTTTATAAAAAACTAAGCTACCAACGAACAAAATCCATGGATAAATAGGAAAGTTGTACATGATCAAATAAATACATCCAAGTCGCGCAAAGTCAATGTATACGTATATGCGTATGTAGTGTGTAAAGTAGGGGTGGGATTGTTTTCGAATATCATTAGAATAAACTAATAACGCTATTCGTTGAAAAAATCAAATAATACTTTTAGAACAGAAATACTCAAATACTGTTGTAGTAGGTAGTTTGTATCGAAAGCAAGAGGTGTCAGGTTCGAAACCCCTGTAGTCATGTTAATTTGCTTAACATGTGTTTAGGTATACAGGCAGATTTTCGAAGGGCAATTAGTTGCGGAAAATTCCTAATGCAAATAAATTTAATTTAAACATGCATACCTACATGCACACACACATATCTTGGTAAATGCATTAATTTTTTTTACGCCAACATCAACAGCAGGTGGTATTTTCTTTTCCCGGCTTGTTAATATGAAGGAACTTTTTTGTTTAGGTAGGTTTTGCCTTTTTTTATTTTTTCGCGATCAAGCTATATATAAGGATAAATGCCCCTTGAAAGTTCATAATATCTGTAAGGCTCGCCGGTTCCAGTTTATAATTACAATATAAGAAACCGTGAGCTATTTTTAAAAATAAAATGAGTGAACGTACGCGAGAATTTGAGTGTACCAATGATTATATTCTGTTACATATGCGGTGAATATACTCTTGTACGGCATCGGAGGCAGTTTAGAGATTCGATCCAATCTATATATTCAAAATATTTTGGTATTGAGCCTAAAAATATTGATAAACCATGGACTCCGAATATTTTGTATTCCTTGTGTCGAATAATATTGGTTCTATGGGAATCAGGATCAACAAAGTACGTATTAAAATTATGAAACTATGCTGCTTTTTATTTAATAGTAATTTTTAATTTTTTTCTTTTTCAGGCGATACATGAAATTTAACGTACCAATGATATGGCGAGAACCAATAATCCACTCAGAAGATTGTTATATTTGTATGATAAAAGTACTTGGCTTTGGAAAATCAAGAAAAGTGATTTATGCTAACGTACCTACCGTTTCATTGCCAGTTCCACATTCAGCTGAAGTTGCGTATCCAGTTTCGTTGTCAACAGCAGTATCTGAAAGATCATCTCAATATGGGAAATCAAGTTGTAATGAATTTTTAATATAAAATGAGAGAAACGTTCTATCACAAGCGTAACTAAACGATTGGATTAGAGATTTGGAATTATCCAAAGAAAAAGCTGAGCTATATGCCTCTCGTATGCAACAATTTCAATTCGTGTCACCCCATGTTAAGGTGACATATTATAGAAATCGTCATGAACCATTTGCCAAACCCAAGACATTCCAGGATTATTCAAAGAGTTTTCTCAACCATATGATTCCGAGGAATGGCGATTGTTCATCGATAGCATTAAACTGAGCTTGAAGGCCGTATTACTGCATAATGGCAACAAAAAGCCCTCGATCCCGATCGCGCATGCAGTAAACACGAAGGAAACATACGAGGTAATGGAGAAATTGTTAAAATTCATCAAATATGAAGAGCATGATTGGAAAATATGTGCCGATCTTAAAGTCGTTGGAATGTTATGCGGTCTACAAAGTGGCTACACAAAACACTGCTGCTTTCTCTGCAAATGGTATAGCCGAGCTCGTAAAGACCACTATTGCATTAAGGATTGGCCGGAAAGAGTTGAATTTACAATTGGTGTAGATAATATCAAATACGTCACATTTGTAAAGAAGGAAAAAATCATTCTTCCGCCATTGCACATCAAGCTCGGCCTCATTAAAAATTTTGTTAAGGCGTTGGACAAAGAAGGCAAAGCATTCAATTATTTGCAAAATTTTTCCCAAATATTTCCCAGGCCAAGATAAAAGAAGGTATATTTGTTGGACCCCAAATAAAGAAGTTTATAAATAATGACCAATTCAAAGGACTATTGTCACCAGTTGAGGCAGTAGCGTGGGATTCCTTCGAAATGATCGTTTCTTCTTTTCTCGGTAAACACAAAAGTCCAAACTACGAGAAGATAGTGAGCGACTTAATCAAAAATTATGCAAAAATGGGTGATTATTCAAAACCTATTTAATTGAATTATATAAAATTTTATAATTTACTTATTTACATTTTCTTTTTGCTCCAGGCGTAAATATGTCTTTAAAAATTCATTTTCCGCATTCCCATTTAAGTTTTTTTTCCGGCAAATCTCGGAGACGAAAGTGACGAGCATGGCGAAAGGTTTCACCAGCAAATGAAATTAATTGAGAATCGATACCAAGATTTCTGGGACGTCGGTATGATGGGTGACTACTGTTGGTTTCTCAAAAGAGAAACCGATCCTAAACTAAATAAACGACAAAACAAACTCATAATCATTTCGACTATAATGTAAGAACATCAACTTAAGACAAAAATAACACATTGTTTTAATATATATTACTAAAATATAAATAAATGAGTTTATAAAAACTAAAAACGACATGAAAATTGACTTTTTACTTAACAGAAACAGCGCATAGCTAGATATCCCACCCCTACTTTACACACTACATACGCATGTACATATATATTGACTTTGCGCGACTTGGATATATTTATTTGATCATGTACAACTTTCCTATTTATCCATGGATTTCGTTCGTTGGTAGCTTAGTTTTTTTATAAAGAAACAGGACTTCATAGAAAATAAAAAAATTTAAAAAATATCTTTTGTTTTAAAATTTTTTCCTTGCCAAAGTTTATTTTTTTTTTTAATTTTTTCATAAAAAAATTTAAAAACACGAAGTGATTAATCAATTTCTCAGAAGTTATAAGGCCTATGGAAAAATGGAGTAGACAATATTTTTAGGAAATTTCATTCACTTTTATTTTCTATAATTTGCAGTAAGATTGCTCAACTGGTCAGTGAGATATACATGATTAAATGGAGACACCTTTTTTTTGGTCGAATAACGGTAAATTGCAAATATCTCAAAAACGTATCCATAAAAAATATTTACTCGATTTTTGAAATCAGCGAGCCATTTCACATACAAATTGGATAGTGGCATCCGTGGAACAAAAAACAAATTCAAATTTGTGATCCAGTGTTAATAGACTAATATGATAAAAGGTCATATCATTCGAACAGCACCCAACTCTTTGTTAATAAAAACAAATTTACAGAGTTAAATATGGGGAATACGGTAAATATATGATGGTCATAAAACAATGCATTAAGTTTCAGAAAAATCCGAAGCCCTTAAATTGCCCACTGACGACAGTCGACTCCCACAATGCTCAAAAGAACAGACGATAAAATCAATGCGGAGATCTGCGGTAATTTGGCAGGGTTGAATAAACACACTAATAGTATTTATGTCTGACACCCGGTTGCACTGTAACTCTACATTTAACCGACACAGCTCTTTCCGTATTCAGGTATTAAACCACAACCATAGTAGTAGCATCTCCAGGTCTCCCAGGTGGGGCTCTAGGGGTTCGCTGAGTTGGCAATACAAACTGGCGACAGTTAATTCACCGAACTCCCCCACCTTCCAAAGGTTGCGCAAAAAATCTTGTTGTTATTCCTTGTCAAATATTAACATTTGTGATAATGTTTTATTTACATTTTCCATATTTCTGACACTCTGACAGTCATATTGGAAATATCCGGTTTTATTCCTTTCCATCACTCTATAAATCTTCTCATCACGTTTCGAAAGACCAAAAGGAAATGTTCAAACTCTCTTGTGAGCCTGGGGGATTATTTTTAGAGTTTTAGCTTAAATGGGGTCTGAGTTCTATCACGTATGACACTTGCGTATTTAGTTATAAATATAATGTATCGCGGAATTCAGCCAATTCCACGGTGTGAATAGCAATGCCAAGAGGATTTAACCTGAGTAAATTTTGATATTATATGTTAAAAGATCAAGAAGATTTGTCCAATAAAATAATTGACGACTACGCCAACATTAAACAAATTGTTTTTTGAACCATAAATGCCCCTCGCTAATGCAATTCGTTATACTAAATAACAATTTTGTTATTATTCCATTTAGTTATTACACTTTATAAAGAGTTTTTCAATAGCTACACTACAAAAGTAGACCAATAGCGACAGCAACCATGCCATATTTTTTCCCGCTCTTTTGACATTTATCTTCACTAAAGTTTGCCATTTCCTCATGAAAAGATATACGATCCAACAACAAGTCGAAATTATTAAAATTTGCTACCGAAATTCGGAGTCAGTGGCCTTAATTTTAAGAGAGGGGTTTTCAATAAGAGCAAAACAGCTGCAGAATTTAATCGAGCAGGTACAATCTTCTATAAGATTGTACAGCTGCTGGCGTATGCCGATGATATTGACACGCACACCGTTAGTTCTGCTTTCTACAGACTGGTTGAGGAAGAAAAGAAAATGGGTCTGGCAGTGAACGACGGCAATACGATATATCTTCTGCCATCAAACAAACAGTCTTTGCTCTCGCAAATAAGCTCCTACGAAAAAAAGGAAACTTTATAAGACACTGATCATTCCCGTCCTGATGTATGGTGCAGAGGCATGTAAGTTAATACCACCAGATCACATTACATGAACATATTCTTTATCTGTCATAAATATGTAACATGACACTTACGACCCATATGGACCGTAGTGAAACATTGTATATACTTTGCTAATGCTGTCAGCCTTAAGTGGTCCCAAAATGTAATTCATAGATAGTAAGGTAAATCTTTCCACTTGTAACATATGTCCTATGTCAAGAGGATTGTAGATATACTTCCTAGAATGTAAGATTAATATTTGCATGTAGGCTTAAGCAAAATACTGTATTTAAGAAAACGTAATAAAGAAAACGAGGCAGTTGACCACAGGGAGTTGCCCGTGGTTGCCCACACAACACAAAACAAAAAATTTATATGTATGATGACAACATCCGATAGGAGTTTTTGAGAGAAAGCTCCTGCGTACGATTTGTTGCCATTTGCGCGTTGGCCATGGCGAATATCGCATTCTATGGAACGATTATCTCCTTGAGATATACGCCGACATTGACATAGTTCAACAAATTAAGAGACAGCGGAGCAGAGACGCAATACCCGCCGGGAGAAGCAGGGGAAGAGGAAGACCTCTACTTCGTTGGAAAGACCAGGTAGAGAAGGGCCTGGTTTCGCTTGAAGTTGAAGCGAAAAGAAGAAAAGACTGGCGCGCTGTTGTTAATTCTGCTATAATCGCGTAAGCGGTGTCTACGCTAGTAAAGAAGAAGAAGAATGGTTCGAATCATTTGTACCAATTGTCATTGAGATTTGTCATATTTTGGCCAGGTTACAGCGTGCACAGATGGACGGATAAACAGTCAACCGAAATACATTTCGCATTATCATTCTCAATCAACACAAGTTATGTGGTGAACACACAGAGTGCGACAGACTTCAAGCGACATCTGTCAAATATTAAAATACCCACGTTCTTATGGACACAGTTATTTTAATATTTGACAGATGTAGTGCGACAGACTTCACGCTTTCTATGTTTTCAGCACTTTATCGCTTGCGCAGATAAGCGGTCGGACGTTGTAGACGGTCAGACAGACAGAAACTAACATACTCTGTACCCGCATGTTGCAAGAGTATAAAAATTTGTTGTATTAAATTGTGCCTTTTACTAAACATAAAAAACTAGACCAATCTGTTTTTTGATTGTATAGCCTTAAGTTCAACGATAAGCACAAATTTGTTTTCCTATTTAAATTAGTTAAACGCATAAAAATTTTTAATTTATTTTTTAAATTTTCTATTTATTATTAACGATATTAAGCTTTTAAAAAACTGCTTTCATCGTAAGCAGAAAATATACTTGCATAATACATATGTACACATACGAGTAAGCGTATTCATAACTTTGTCCGATGAGTGAAATATAACACATTTTCACATGAAATGAAATGTACAGTCTAATTACACAGTACAACAGCTAATCTGGGGGGTGAGAAATTCCAAGTCAGGGTGGTGGTACCAGATCAGCAAAGTAAAACCCTCAAAGGGTTTGGCGTTCGTATGTGTCAGTTTTTTTTTTTTATTTAAAATTTAAAAGGTCATAAACTATACTACTGTACTATAACCATATTTCGGGCCCCGGCGAAGTCGATCAGCCTCATCCCATTTGGGGATGTTTCCTCGTGGAGGCTGAATTTACCGATCGTAGTGCCAAAGATACCTTCTTTGCCCACCCTGGCATTGAAGTCGCCAAGCACGATTTTGACATCGTGGCGGGGCATCTCTCATAAGTGCGCTCCAAGCACTCATAAAAAGCATCTTTGGTCACATCGCCCTTCTCTTCCGTCGGGGCGTGGGCGCAAATCAGCGATATGTTGAAGAACCTCGCTTTGATGCGGATTGTGGCTAGACGTTCATTCTCCGGAGTGAATGATAGTACTCGCCGACGGAGTTTCTCTCCCAGCACGAATCCAACACCACACTTGCGCTCCTTTATATGGCCACTGTAGTAAATGTCACAAGGACCTACTCGTCTCTGTCCTTGTACCGTCCATCGCATTTCTTGGACGGCGGTGATGTCAGCCTTTATCTTTACGAGGACATCTACCAGCTGGGCAGCGGCACCTTCCCAATTAAGGGACCGGACATTCCAGGTGCATGCCCTCAAATCATAGTCCTTATTTCGTTTGCCATGGTCGTCATCAAACGGAGGGTCTCTCATCCGAGGCTGTTTTTTCCTTTTCATTGGAATGTTTTTTTACGTGGCGGGTCCCAAACCCAGCGCACAACCCTATGCAGGGGATGTTTCGTCTTCTCAATTTAGCTCGCCTTCAAACGGATGTTCTTAGGCTACCCAGAGGATACTTGGTCAAAGACCGGAAGTCGTGAGCTGCTTGAGTCATATGTAAAAGAATCGTTTCTGGCCACTCCCAAGTGAATGGCGATCAGAGAACTTTCCTCACTTGCGTGAACTTCTACACATGACTCCATCTTCAAAAATAAAAAAAAAATTTTCCCGTAAACTTTTTTCCTATCATATAAAAAATATAACTTAACAATTTTATGACATAATATTCTCAATTTATAGACTTAATTTACGAATATAATGACTAAGTTTAATGATTAATACAGTTAATATCCAAATAATCCATTTAAATAAATAAAAAAAAAAAATATTTAAAAAATCGGCCCACTCCGGGATTAGCAGGGATAGTTGTCAAATTAATTAAAGTTTGTTTTGAGAAAAAAAAATGGCGAACTTAAAAAACCAAAAAATACCGATTATTTTATATGATTGATCGTGTTAAATTTTTTTCGTGTATTTTTTCGAAAAGTTCATTCAAAAAAAATATTAAAAAAAAAGTCCCCAAAAGTCAATTTCTACAAAAGTAATGGCTATTTGAAAATTAAAAAGCCATTTTTTTAGCAAAAAATAGCACAATTCATAACTTTTTTGAAGTTGGAGAAAAAATTTTGAAAAAATTCTCAAAAATGTTTTTCAAAGGGTAGAAAAGGATGGATAAGTTTCAGCAAAATCTAAAGGGGTCGGGTTCAAAAGTGGTTGATTTGGTATAGAATACCCCATATATAAGTTTTTGACCAACTTAAACCGTTTGAGCGAGCTGGAAAGTCAAAAATCACTATATATATTGAAGGCACAGAAAAGTCTGAATAATTGCATTACTGAAGTATACTCAATGAACGTTCAAGATTCAATGGTACATTTGTGAGGATAATTCACACTTAAAGTCTTCCGAAATAACGAAATCATTATATGTGCTGCGAAAATATGTTACGTGCACAAAATTCGCACATTTTTGGAAATAAACTATTGTTTATCCAGGGGGAAACCCCCAGGTACAAAACGTATAAAGCCAACCGGAAAAATAAAATTCTTACTATAGGTATATGGATTAGAATGTCGGAAGTTCGTAAATCTTTCAATTATGTAGGTGTATGGAAGCTATGGTAAGTATTAGCCCAATTGAACTCATTTTTGACATACAGACCTACGAGAACACTACTCAACATAGGGCCCTGGTTACAAATATGAGTTCAAAAACTTTCAGTCACTATATAACTATTTTTTTCATTCTAGTAAATGGTGATGGTGGTGACCCCTACACCCCTTGATTAAAACGCAAAAATTCTACATAGTAGGATTAGCAATTCAAAATTTGCAAGAAATAGCTTTTAACATCACAGTTGCAAAATGGCTTGATGGTGACTGTTTTCCGATTTCGCCCAAATAATTATCTTATACAATTTTTTTCTTATTTACTAAACAAATAGTTTCTCACGCATTTATTTATTGAGTTATCTCGCTTTTATTATATAGGCATATTTTTCTATAGCGTTTAGGTTGATAGCGGGCGCTTGGTAGAGTAGCACCGCTTATGCGATTATAGCCGAGTTAACAACAGCGCGCCAGTCGTTTCTTCTTTTCTCTACGTGGCGCCAATTGGATATTCCAAGCGTAGCCAGGTCCTTCTCCACCTGGTCCTTCCAACGGAGTGGAGGTCTTTCTCTTCGCCTGCTTCCCCCGGCGGGTTCTGCGTCGAATACTTTCAAAGCTGAAGTGTTTTCGTCCATCCGGACAATATGACCTAGCCAGCGTAGCCGCTGTCTTTTAATTCGCTGAACTATGTCAATGTCGTCGTATATCTCGTACAGCTCATCGTTCCATCGCAGACTATATTCGCCGTGGCTAACGCGCAAAGGGCCGTAAATCTTTCGCAAACTTTTCTCTCGAAAACTCGCAAGGTTCACTCATCAGTTGTTGTCATCGTCTATGCCTCTGCACCATATAGAAGGACGGGAATTATGAGTGACTTATAGAGTTTGGTTTTTGCTCGTCGAGAGAGGACTTTGCTTTTTATTTGCTTACTCAGTCCGAAGTGGCACCTGTGGGCAAGAACTTTCCTACGTTGGATTTCCAGGCTGACATTGATATACGAAACTATCTACGACTTCAAAGTTGTGCCAGTCAACAGCGACGTGAGTGCTAAGTCGCGAGTACGACGACTGTTTATTTGATGACAGGAGATATTTCGTCTTGCCCTCGCTCACTGCCAGACCCATCTGCTTTGCTTTCTTGTCCAGTCTGGACAAAGCAGAACTAACGGCGCATACGCCAGCAGCTGTACACTCTTACAAAAATTGTACTTGCTCGACTAAGTTCTACAGCTCGAATTATTTTCTCCAGCAGCAGGTTGAAGAAATCGCACGATAGGGAGTCGCCTTGTCTGAAACCTGGTTTGGTATCGAACGACCCGGAGAGTTCCTTCCCGATCCTGACGGAACTTTTAGTGTTGCTCAACGTCAGTTTACCCAGCCGCATTATTTTTTCAGTGATACCAAATTCAGACTTCGCGGCATAAAGGCAGCTCCTTTTCGTGCTGTCGAAAGCAGCTTTGAAATCGACAAAGAGGCGGTGTGTTTCGATTCTCCTTTCACGGGTCTTTTCCAAAATTTGGCGCATGGTGAATATCTGGTCGGTAGTTGATTTGCCAGGTCTAAAGCCACACTGATAAGGTCCAATCAGTTTGTTGACGGTGGTTATAAGCGATGTTAAGGAGGCTTACCCAACGCTAGTTGGCGCAGATTGTGGGGTCTCCCTTTTTGTGGATTGGGCAGAGCACACTTGAATTCCAATCGTTAGGCATGCTTTCGTCCGACCATATCTTGCAAAGAAGCTGATGCATGCTCCTTATCAGGTCTTTGCCGTCATGTTTGAATAGCTGTGTTGTTCTACAGATGGGTAATTGCTATTCGAACCTCTTCATGGTCGGGCAATGGAACGTCTGCTCCATCGTCATCGATTGGGGAATCGGGTTCGCCTTCTCCTGTCATTGTATGTTCACTGCCAGTCAGGAGGCTGGAGAAGTGTTCCCTACATAATTTAAGTACGCTCTGGGCATCGGTGGCTAGATCACCTTTGGGGGTTCTACAAGAGTATGCTCCGGTCTTGAAACCTTCAGTTAGCCGCCGCATATTTTCGTAGAATTTTCGAGTATTACCCTTGTCGGCCAGCTTATCAAACTCTTCGTACTCACGCATTTCGGCCTCTTTCTTTTTCTTTCTGCAAATGCGTCTGGCTTCCCTCTTCAACTCTCGGTATCTATCCCATCCCGCACGTGTTGTGGTCGATCGTAACGTTGCGAGGTAGGCAGTCTGTTTTCTCTCCGCTGCGACACGGCACTCCTCGTCGTACCAGCTGTTTTTTTGCCTTTTCTGAAAACCAATGGTTTCCATGGCAGCTGTACGTAAGCAGTTTGAAAAGCCGTCCCACAGTTCCCTTATACCGAGTTGTTGACGAATGCTTTCAGAGAGCAGGATTGTGATTGCAGCTTTTCGACGTCGAACCTTCCTTGTGCTTGACCGTCAAGCCAAAGATACCTTTTTTGCCCACCCTGGCGTTAAAGTCGCCAAGCACGATTTTGATATCGTGGCGGGGGCAGCACTCATAGGTGTGCTCCAAGCGCTCATCTTTGGGCACATCATCCTTCTCTTCCATCGGGGCGTGGGCGCAAATCAGCGATATGTTGAAGAACCTCGCTTTGATGCAGACGTTCATTCACCGGAGTGAATGGTAGTACTCGGCGACGGAGTCTCTCTCCCACCACGAATCCCATACCAAACTTGCGCTCCTTTATATGGCCTCTGTAATAAATACCACAAGGATCTACTCCTCTCTGTCCTTGTCCCGTCCATCGCATTTCTTGGACGGCGGTGATGGCAGCCTTCACTCTAACGAGGACATCAACCAGCTGGGCAGCGGCTCCTTCCCAATTAAGGGACCAGGCATTCCAGGTGCATGCCCTCAAATAATAGTCCTTAGTTCATTTGCCATGGTCGTCATGAAAAGAGGGGTCACTCATCCTAGGCTTTTTGTTTCCTTTCATTGGGTTTTTTTTTTTACGTGGCGGGTCCCAAACCCAGCGCACAACCCTATGCAAGGAATATTACTTCTCACTTTAGCTCTCCTTCCAACAGACGTTCTTAGGCTACCCAGAGGATACTTGGTCATATACCTGAAGTCGTGAGCTGCTTGAGTCATATGTAAAAGAATCGTTTCTTCCCCCTCCCAAGTGAATGGCGATCAGAGAACTTTTCTCACTTACGTGAACTTCTACACATGACTCCATCCTCCCGTGAACTTCTACACAGGACTTTCTTAACTACCTAATATGAAATTGCGAAAATGTTCAGTGCTAAAAATTTTTAACACGACCTAAATCGAGTTTCATTAGACCCCAAGCTAGTAACAACAACAATTTGAATAGAAGCTTCTTTAAGAATCAATCTCTCACATCCGAACAATATAAATAAACATCATGCGAATTGTGTAAAGGAAGGCACAAGCTGAAATCTTGCGAAAAGTTTAAAAAATTAAATATAACGAAAGAAATAATATTGTTAGAAAACAAAGTGCTCGTAATGTATAAATTGTCTATCACATGCGCACAATCTTAATGATTGCGAAAGAAAATTCAATTGTTTATATTGCCATAAGAGGCATCATTCAATAACTTTCCTAGCACACCCCAAATTAGCGATTTTTTAAAAAGAGTCAATGGTTTAGTTGCAACCGCAACTTCCAAAAAACAAAATCCCAAAATTAGTCAAGAGACACCATGCTGCTCAAAGGTATTAAAAATTTAAACGCTGCATAGGGAGGATCAAAGTAGAATACTACTACCCACAGCACTAACCACCATCCTAATAGAAAAAGAATCACAACAATCATTTATAGCGTATAGGGCCCAAAATAGGCCAAAACTACCAACAAAATTTGCCAATTACGATATTACGGGGATGGGTGGAAGAGTAGTGCAAAACTCAAATAAAATCTACCCCATTACCCTAATTTCCTCCACAAGCGGATAAGTGCATTCAAGCAGAAGCTATAGTCTTACCGCAATTTACGAACATCCTACCAAACTATCATATAAATACCAAGCATTGGCAAAAGGTTACACACCTACAGCTAGCAGATCCCAACTGCAACACCCCCGCTCAAATAGATATTCTATTAGGCAGCGATCTCATACCACAGATAATACTCGAAGGTATTGATAAAATAACAAATACACTTCTGGCGCAAAATACTATATTCGATTGGAGACTAAGTGGACTAGTTGCAGAACCAGTTACCAACATGACAACTCAAGTTGGAGAAATATCCAATGAATACCTTAATTCACAATTAAGAAAATTTTGGCAGTTGAAAGAACTCCCCTTATATCAATTACAACGCCGGAAGATCAGTAGTGAGAAGACTTTTACAAAGCCACAACTACTAGATCAGGAAATGGACTGTATGTCGTACGACTACCACTTAAACAACAATTTCCAAATACACCCGCCGTAGATCATTTTCGCATTAAGATGATCAAGATTTTCAGCGAATTATTTTCCAAAAACCTCCAAATGGTCCACTACGCGACTTAAAATTGAAAACCGTTACCTTTGGCGTAAACTGTGCCCCATATCTAGCCATTCGTACACTCCACGAACTGAAAGAAGACACAAGTCAGAATTTCCTCTGACAACACAAGTGTTAAAAACACAAACGTGTGTATACGATATCCTCTCTGGAAGCCACAGCCTTTCACAAGTATACGAATCCTTATCACAGGTGAAAAAGAACCGCAACACCGCAGGGTTTCCCCTAAAAAAAATCACAGCTATCCCCCTCAATATCTGTCTGAAGCAGCAATGTCCGATTCACTTTGTCTTGGTGACACTTACCACTTCCACTTATTTTAATAAAAACACGCGGTTAATGTTTAAATTCAATTTGGGTTTACTGAGCCCTTTTAACGATTACAATTTCAGTAGAGTAATTACAATATTTCGATTCGAGATTTTACTAAATAGCAGGCGACGGCGGGAAAGCGAGAATTAGGCGGCGATGCGTATACTTCGTTTGTAGGTCAAAACGAGACTGAAGGAAAACTTTTTAGTTGACCCTTTTGACAGTTGATATGTGTTTTCATGTGTGGATGTCCTCTCGCGTGTGGGTGGTGGAATGTGGGTTCTGTGTGTGTGGTGTATTGGTGTAGTGGCATTAGGGGGGGGGGCTTATCTCATTTAGCCATCCCGGCCCCCCTAGGCGAATATTCAGCCTAGCAATCTCTGCAATTGCTGGAGTGTTGCCACCACGTTGCTGAGTCCAGTAGCGGGGCGATGCTGTGGCGATGCTGGACGACGCCTGGTTGGTGCAACATAGTGCGGACGCCATTGATGGGGCTCAGGCCGGGCAGCAGTGGTTCGACGTCGTACCGTCCGGCTTGCTTGCCTGGATCTACCCGTGCTTGAGGCAGCTGGCCGACCTTCATCGCGTCGTGGGGTCCTGTGCAGCAGCGTGTGATGTGGTCTGCCACACGTGTGGCATAAGTCGGAAGAAGCACACTCCTGCGTCTCATGCGTGTGCGACAGGCAGTTGAGGCAATGCTCATGTGCCTGGGCAACACGCTGTCGTTGTGCCGGTGTTAGCTCCTTAAAGAGCCCACAGTGTTGCAGTCGATGTTTCCGGCGACATAGCGGGCATCGGATGCGACGCGGTTCGACTTGAGCGGACGGCGATGATGGGGCTGCTCGTGAGCCATTACCCGAAGCGGCAGTCGATACCGTAGCATTGGTTGAGCGGGGCGGAGTAGTAGGCCCAGTACGTGCCCCGTTGGTTGCCGACCGAACAGTTGGTGTTGGGATTGTCGTCATGTCCACGTCCATCTTGCTCTCTGTAAGAAATTGTATTTGAATATACATGGTGGTATATAAATAGAATGTGATTGGGCCACGTTATGTGGCATGACTGGGTCGTCGTATTGACCGACCATTCTTTTGTTATTTTTATTGTTATTGTTAACGGTTGGTTGCGGATTGCGATTTTATTGATTTATTTTCATTTGCGTTACGGCATTATGTTCGGATTGTTTAGTATCGGATTTTCGTTATTATCCGCGGTTGGTAGAAAGCATAATTTGACCAGCGGTCTGGTGAGTATTCCGCTTTGAGTACGGAGATCAACGACGCGGATGTGACCGTCTGAGCCATAATGGAGCTTTTCTATACGGCCAAGTCGCCACTCGGTAGGTGGGAGACAATCGTCGTTAATAAGTACACAATCTCCAAGCTTTGGCGCATTTTCTGATGTTTTCCATCGATACCTCTTGTGGAGGTCCTTTAAATAGTCTTCTTTCCATCTGCGACTGAAATTATGATGGAGAATTTTAATTCTCTCCCATCGATTTAATAAGGATAGCGACTCCACGCCTGGCTCAGGTGTGGCCAGAATGGGTGCTCCTTTGAGAAAGTGCCCTGGTGTTAGGGCTGTGAGATCTGAGGGATCTTGCGAGAGTGTTGTTAGTGGCCGTGAATTGAGAACGGCTTCAATGCTAATTAATAGAGTTGTAAATTCTTCGTAATTAAATTTGTAGTTTCCAGCTACCTTTTTTAAGTGGGATTTGAAGCTTTTTACAGCTGATTCCCATAAACCACCCATATGAGGAGCTCTTGGGGGGATGAATTGCCAATTAATGCCTTGGGGGGCGTTCTTTTGTACAATCTCAGGGGAGACTTGTTTAATAAAGTCCACAAACTGTTTTTTGGTGGCTCTTTGAGCTCCGATAAAGGTTTTTCCATTGTCGCTCATAAGTTTGGACGGAAAACCGCGTCGTCCGACGAAGCGAGCAAATGCCGCGAGAAAAGCCTCTTTTGTCAGATTAGTACATAGCTCGAGGTGCACTGCTTTTGTCGTAAAACAGACAAAGACAGCCACGTAGCCTTTCATTAGGGTAGGAGACCTTAGCATGGACGCCTTTATCTGAAAAGGCCCAGCAAAATCAACACCTGTGATAGTGAAAGGCAGAGCGAAGTTGCGGTCCGGTGGAAGTGCTGCCATAATCTGCGTCCTCATCTTCTGTTTATGCGTAGTGCAGATCTTGCACATGAAAATGCACTTTTTTATTTGAGGCTTAAGTCGGGAAATATGGAACTCTTGGCGGATTATATATTGCATTAGGCGATGTTCCGCGTGCAACATTAGTATATGTACATACTTGAGTAGCAATGTTGCAAGTCGAGACTTCTCTGGTATTATTAGAGGATGGCGTTCGTTATATGTCAGGCTTGAGTTAGCAAGCCGACCATTAGCACGAAGCAGACCTTTGGTATCCAGAAATGGATTTAGTACTAAGAGTGAGCTCTTTTTGTCAATCGGCTTCGATTCTCTTAGTAGTGACATCTCGCAGCTGAAGTGGCGCGACTGAGTATAAGTGATAAGAGCGACCTTTGCCTTTTCTAGGTCTAGGTGCGTCAATGTATCGCCTTGGGGATATACTGTGCGTATTCCTTTAATTCTAAGTTTGAGTCGCTCTATGAATTTGAGCATGTAAGCGATTACACTGAGGACTCGAGGGTAAGATGAAAATCTCTCAAGGATGTCAGTATCATCCAATGTCGTGTGAAAGGAGTCGATTTTTCGACTTTCGGGGGCAATTATATTGCGTATGGGCGATCGTGGCCAAGAATCGGGGGATTCTATTAACCATCGGGGGCCATTCCACCAAAGAGTGGTGGTTGCAAGGTGCAGAGGCTTGCACCCCCTTGTACCTAGGTCAGCAGGATTGTCAGCACTGGCCACGTGTCGCCAAGTGGCTGATCCCACTAGGTCAAGGATTTGAGACGTTCCATTGGAAATATACGTCTTCCATGCATGTGGAGGTTTTTCTAACCAATTACAATTACAATTTCGGAATCAGACCAGAGATACAATTTATATTTGGTCATATTTAGATGCGTTGGCACCATGGATACTAGTTTGGCTAGTAGTAGCGCACCACATAGTTCCAGTCGTGGCAGACTTATTGTTTTTAGCGGAGCCACCTTTGCTTTGGCTACCAGTAGGTGACTGGTGGTCGCTGTGTCAGATTGTGTGCGCACATAGATGGTGGCACAATATGCCTTTTCAAAGGCATCACAGAAGCCATGTAGTTCGACTTTGTGCTCTGGGGCATAATTTATCCATCGTGATTTTGTTTGAGATATCATTCAGATTACCCGCGAACTGGGACCACTTTTCTAAACGAAGTGGTTTCACTTGTTCATCCCAGTCAGTTCCGTCTAGCCACAATTCTTGTATTAGAATCTTTGCTTGTATCATAATTGGCGAAAGCCATCCTGCGGGGTCGAAAAGTTTTGCCACCGAGGATAAAATTTGCCTCTTAGTTATAGCTGATAGTGCGGATATTGACTCATTAGTGTATGAAAACTGGTCAGATATCGCATTCCATTGTATCCCCAAAATTTTGGTTGTGCTTTCCTTTTCGAATTTAAGGAAATTAGTGTCTAATAGATTTTCTTTAGGTATGTCCTTTAAAATATTAGGGTGGTTCGCCGTTATCTTTTTCAACGGAAACCCTGCCGTATTGAGCGCTTGTGTCACTTGTGCTAGTGACTCGTATGCCTGTGGAAGATTGTGGCTTCCGGACAGAATGTCGTCTACATACTTTGTGTTTTCAACACTTGTGTTGCCAGAAGAAATTCTGACTTTGTGTCTTCTGCCAGTTCGTGGAGTGTACAAATGGCGAGGTATGGGGCACAGTTTACGCCAAAGGTAACAGTTTTTAATTTAAAGTCGAGTAGTGGACTATTGGGAGATTTTCGGAAAATAATTCGCTGAAAATCTTGATCATCATCATGTACGACTATTTGTCGATACATTTTCTCAACATCCCCATTGAAAACGTATTTGTATATACGCCAATTTAGTATGAGGAGCATTAAATCTGGCTGAAGCGTGGGTCCTGTAAATAAAATGTCATTTAGGGAATTCCCCGAACTTGATGATTTTGATGCATTAAAGACAACTCTTACCTTTGTGGTTTTTTTGTCTGGCTTTATTACTGCATGATGTGGCAGGTAAAAAGAATTGTATTTACTTTTTATAATTTTTTCGCCAGGGCTGACTTCCTCCATGTGGTTTAAATGGAGGTATTCTTCTAAAACCCTATCGTATTCTGGTTTTAGCTCGCCTTTTTTAAGTAGGTTTTTTTCCATACTTAAAAACTGTTGGATAGCAGAGGTACGAGAATGACCTAAGGCGAGTGTGTGGGGAAATTCTGGCTTTAGTGGTAGTCGTACGACGTAGCGGCCATTATCTAATCGAGTAGTTGTGGATTTGTAAAAATCCTCACAATATCGATCTTCTGGGGTTGTGATTGATATGGGGGGGAGTTCTTCTAACTCCCAAACCTTCCTGAGTTGTGTATTGAGGTATTCGTTTGAGATTTCCTCAACTTGAGTTGTCATTGTTGTGACTGGTTCCGCAACTAGTCCGCTTAGGACCCATCCGAAAATGGTATTTTGTGCCAGAAGTGTTTTTGTAATTTTCTCAACACCTTCGAGAATAATTTGAGGTATGAAATCACTGCCTAATAGAATATCTATTTGAGCGGGAGTGTTGCAGTTGGGGTCTGCTAACTTAAGGTGTGAAACCTTTTGCCAATGCTTACTATTTATATGATAGCTTGGAAGCATGTTTGTTAGTTGCGGTAAGACAATAGCTTCTGCTTGAATGCGCTTATCCGCTTGGGGGGAAATAAGGGTAATGGGGCAGATTTTGTTTGAGTTTTGTACTACTCTTCCGCCCATTCCCGTAATTTCAAAATTAGCTAGTTTTGTTGGCAGTTGTAGCCTACTTTGTGCCCTTGACGCTATAAAAGATCGTTGAGATCCTTGGTCTATTAAGGCTCTAAGTTTAAACAGTTCTCCTCGGTGCTCGATGGAGACCACTGCTGTGGGTAATAATACACTGCTTTGGTTTTCGCTGTGTAGCGTCTGAGTTTTTAAAGCCTTTGAGCAGCATGGTGCTTCTTGGCAATTTTCTGAATTTTGTAAGTCGGGATTTGCTGTTGCAAGTAATCCCGCAGCTCTTTTAACATTAGCGTTATTTTGAGCAAAGCTGGAAAAATTTGTAATGTGAAGCATTGAGTTATGTCGTTTATGGCAATAAACGCAATTAAATTTGCTTTCGCAATCTTTGAGCGCATGCGCATGAGACAAACAATTGGTACAAAGTTTTTTTGTTCTTACGAAATTGTTTCTTTCGTTAATGTTTAGTTTTTTAAATTTCTCGCAAGATTTCAGCCTGTGCCCTCCTTTACACAGTTCGCATGACGTATGTTTATTTTGTTCGGAGGTGAACGCTTGTGTTTTGAAAAAACTACGATTTAAGTTGTTGTTGTTACTCGCTTGGGGCCTACTGAAGCTTCGATTTAGGTCATGTTGAACGTTTTTAGTTCTGACCATTTTTTTATCTACCCTTTCTGCAATTTCGTATTGGGTAGTTAAGAAATCGTTCATTTGTTGCCACGTTGGGCACTTTCTTCGTGATGAGAGCGATTGCTCCCACAAAAGTAACGATTTTTCTGGTAATGCGGATGTGCATATATTTACCAGAATGGGGTCCCAATTGTCTGTGGGAATATTCTGTGTCGCTAGAACCGACAAGCAATTAGAAACAGTGGATTGAAGTTGTATAAATTCTTCACTTGTTTCTTTTTGAATTTTTGGTAAATTCATCAATATTGTGACTTGTTTGTCTACTAATATCCTTTCGTTCTCGTAACGAGCTTTTAGGGCTTCCCAAGCATAATTGAAATTTTCGTCATTAAGAGCGAACTGTTTGACTAATACCCTTGCTTGACCTTTTGTTTTGTATCGGAGGTGATACAATTTTTGTGCATTAGATAATTTTGGGTGGTTTATGTAAACGGCTGTGAACATGTCCCAGAAGGACGGCCATTGTTCATAACCACCATGAAAAATTTCAGTGTCACAGGCGGGCACCTTGAGGTGGATGCCTGAACTCGCCTCTTGGCTTTGCACTTGTGGCAGCTCTACTCTCGGTTGTGGAGTAGGTGCAATTGCTTTAATTAATCTCAATTGATCG
Organism: Bactrocera zonata; assembly: GCA_037783105.1. Classification (NCBI taxonomy): domain Eukaryota; kingdom Metazoa; phylum Arthropoda; class Insecta; order Diptera; family Tephritidae; genus Bactrocera; species Bactrocera zonata. The sequence continues at coordinate 821,692 of JBAWJQ010004943.1, read as the reverse complement.
GAGATCATAGCTCTCGTTTCCTCGTACTGGTCTAAGCAGTGTTCATATTTGGAGTATGCTGAAGATTTGAAATTTTCAGGTAGATCTGATTCGTCAGATTCTACAATTGCGTCATACGCAGCTTGGAGACGTGTCCAGAACTTGCTTAGATTTTCTTTTTTGATTTCTAATACCGATTCAGAGTTATCTTGAATCGGTGAAGATGAAAATCGAGTGCAGTATCGAATTAGACTGTCACTCTCAGCAATAAACTTAGTATAGGAAATATCTTTCATCTTTTTTTGCTTTGTAGCACCTTGCTTCGAGCGTGTAGCATCAGCAGGTGTACCTGGGCTCTTTTCTTCTGAAGTCATTTTTTGTACTTTTAAATACTGTGTTGACTTAGATTCTTTAGAATCTCCGTCCATTTAGATAATATGATAAAATTGAAATATATATATGAGAAAAGAAAAATTCTCTCAGTGTACTTATGATAATAATAAGTACGCGTGAAATCTTTAAGATAAAAAATTTTTTTTTTTTTTGTTGTATACGCAATGTATCAAATAACGAACGCGTATTTCGTTTTACTTATTCCCGGTGCTTATGTATTAAGCTACTAGTTTGTTATTGTTTTTGTCTTTTATTTTATTTAATGTTTCGTACTCGTTAGCAAATACTTGCGTATACGAGCGATAATGCAAGAAGGAGAAAAAGGTTGATGACCTTTGTATATAAGTTTGCACAATATGTGCGTGTTTATGTGCATACGTAAGATGCAAAAAATTTATATTTTTTTTTTGTTTTGTTTGCAATCCTGCTTGCTTGTGCTTTAACAAGAACAAGGGGTATTGCTGGACAGGTGCCGATTTGGTCTTTGAATATAAGTTTGTGTGTGTGAACACTTGAAACTGGCAATACTTATGTATTTGCTTTTCCTTTCTACCAACTCTTAAAATTTTTTGTTTTATTTTGACTGTGATTAATTTTTTTAAAAAAATATATAATTAATGTAAAATTTTTAATAAAGTAAAATTTCGAATTTACCGCTTAATTTTTTCGGAATTTTGTAAAATTTGTAAATTTTTAAATTAATTTTGTACCCTATGTACGTTGTATATACCGGCATAGGCTAATTGTATGCCGTATGTTTGTATGTATATAATATTTGACGTACGGATACCGCGGGAATAGAAAATCGGTGAAGTGCAGGTATGCACTTTTGTTAATATGTAAAATTTTTGTTATGTTGTTTATACATACATGTGGGTGTATGTCGCAATAATTTTGTTTCTCCTCACTTTGTTTCGGTATGTAAGGTATGTACATATAAAAGTGGTGACTATTGGCATATATGTATGTTTGGTTTTGTTATTTTTCTTTTCTCTTTTTGAATTTCGCAATTGCCTTAGCTTACTTTTTGCGCAATCCTGCTTATACTGTTGAGTATAAGGGGTATTGCCGGAAAATGTTGTCAAGTGAATACTTGAATTTTTTTTTTTTTGATTTCTAATGTTGTGTGTTTAGATACACAAATGTAAGCATAAGTAGGCCTTTTATCAGATATGTATATGCCAGTATATATACAATTATATATATATATATATATATTATACCATATACTGTTCATACATATATTTGGATGTACATATGTAATGTACCAAACTGTTTTTGGTTTCCCGGAAACAACCGTAAGTTCGGACTGTTTAGTAGCAACCGTTCTATTAAAATTTACAGGATCGTATACAGTTTTTGTAGAGATCAACTGTAACTTTCAACATACATATATGCAAATAAGTTCAAATAATTTAAAATAATAAATGGAGTTGATACACTCACTTTGTGCCGCTTCAAGGGACTTTGAGGGCTTTATATGCGGTAAAAAAGAGGGCGGGGGGGCTAGTATATGCCACTGCGTTCAATCTGGTTCCTTTCCGTTTCCTTTCCTTTTTGGTGCTTGGCTTTTCTCCGGTTGTTTTTATTTTTAATTAAATTCCTTTTTTTTAATTTTTTGTTTTAAGTTTATTAATGTTTAATTTTCAAAAGGATTTTGTTTTATTCTTGTATTGAGCTTCGCGCCCGTGTGGAAGTTTTTGTTTTGATAAATAATATTTCGCGCCCGAGTTTCCGTATTTTTTTTTTTTTTTGGGTTTTTGGTTTTAAACACTATATTTTATGTACATGTATTAATACGTTGCTTTTTTTTATATAACTGCACACACGGAGTTACGTTTTTTGTTATTATTGTATTTTCTTTTTTTTTTTCGATATTGTTACCACAACACGGAACCGCTTCGTGTCCGTTTTTCAAACTGCTTTTTATTTATTGTAAATGTATACCGCAATTATTTTATTATATAAATATATTTTTTTTGAAATTTTTGATTTATATATATGTATGTGCATGTATATGTGCATGCACCACTTTTTCTTTTTATAATTTATTTTTTCCTTGAAATTTTTTTTTTTTTTATATATGTATCTTTATATATATGTATCTGTCACCGCACCTTTTTTATATATATTTTTTTTTTCTTTGTAATAGAAAACAATTTTTTGTATATATAAATTAATATGTATACATATGTATGTATGTCACCGATCCTTTAACTTTTTGTATATGTCACTTTAATTATTTTGCCGCTGCTTTTCTTTTTATTTTTTCCAAATAGTGCCTTTCTAAGCGGCTCGAAAGACCAATGTCTGAAGCAGCAATGTCCGATTCACTTTGTCTTGGTGACACTTACCACTTCCACTTATTTTAATAAAAACACGCGGTTAATGTTTAAATTCAATTTGGGTTTACTGAGCCCTTTTAACGATTACAATTTCAGTAGAGTAATTACAATATTTCGATTCGAGATTTTACTAAATAGCAGGCGACGGCGGGAAAGCGAGAATTAGGCGGCGATGCGTATACTTCGTTTGTAGGTCAAAACGAGACTGAAGGAAAACTTTTTAGTTGACCCTTTTGACAGTTGATATGTGTTTTCGTGTGTGGATGTCCTCTCGCGTGTGGGTGGTGGAATGTGGGTTCTGTGTGTGTGGTGTATTGGTGTAGTGGCATTAGGGGGGGCGGCTTATCTCATTTAGCCAATATCTTTTAAAATATACCAAACGACAATTTGTTGGATACAAATTTCTTTACATTCGAAAAGAAAGACAAAATATATCCTCAATGGCAAAACTTTTCGACCCCGCAGACGGACTCGACTGGGACGAAGAAGTGAAATCTCTTCGCTCAGAAAAGTGGTCCCACTATGCTAATAATTTGAAAGATATTTCGAAGATACAAATTCCACGGTGGGTAAACTATTCCCCTGAATTCAAAGTGGAACTACACAACTTCTGCGACGCCTGTGAAAAGGCATATTGTGCCACTATCTATGTGCGCACACTAAGCAACTTCGCAACCACAAGCCACCTACTAAAATAGTCGACTAATATAACGACCCACTCATGCCGCATAACGTGGCACCAATGTTCATTTCCACCATATGCAACAAAACTATAATTCAAATAACTCTCTTCCATACAGATCAATATGAATGCAGACATGCCACCAGCTCCGATACCAACCACTCGTTCGGCTGTCAATGTACCACGCCAAGCGGCTGCCCCAGTTGCAGCGCCCCGAACCACAACACCAACGGCTCCTCGTAGCCCAGCGGTAGCATTGCCGTCGACCGCATTTAAGTCGGAATGCACGATCCCGTCGAACAGTAGGCCCATCATCATCCTGTATCTGGCGACCACAGAATTGGACGTCAGCACGAAAGCAACAAAGGCCAAGCTCCAGCCACTGCAAAGAACTCTAGGCTGAAATATTCGCCTAGGGGAGCCAGGATGGCTAAATGAGCCCTAGACATCACTAACACGCTACACTCACCACACTTACCTCGACATCGCCACAATCCACATCAATACGACCCACATGCGAGAGCATCTCACATCCACACATTCAAATACATACCACACTCGATGACACGGAACGGGATACCAGGCAACAAAAGCGATCGTCCCCGCAGCACAGCAATTAGTGTTGAGTTGAGCCCGCACATCGCCGTTTCGATCGCCTCCCTGCTAAGTCGCTAGTCATAGTTAATTCGTTCATAAAGTGTTTGAATTTCATAATTACTAATGGGAGCCATTTTTCGAAGCATATATTTCTTATAAGTATACATATTCTATTTCATAATAACAACTGTGAAGCATTTTCGAAGTGTATATTGCTGGAATAAATCTGAAAATAACAACATTTAAAACCGGGCGTTTCAACTAAAAAAAAAAGAGTGACAGTGCAAGTGAGTTGTAAGTGCATGTGTGCATTATTCACGGCCAATGTTATGATATATCATCTATGCAACGATCGATGGTTAGACGGCAATGCATACGACTCTACAATGTCAAGGTTATAACAGACCGACGACAACAAAGTTATTGCCAGTGGCAACTATGACACAAAGTGAATAGAGTGCACGAAATCATTAGATTATTATCTGATTTTGACCCATCAAAGGGAACGTTAAGTGCGGAGCAATTTATTGAAAAGGTAACGCAGCTACAAAAGGCATTTGGTTGGTGTAAGCAAGAAGGTGTAAGCACCTCAGTCTAAGTTAAAAGGCGTGGCGAAAGAATGGTTTGACGTACAAAATGTGTTCCACCAATGGTCTCTTTTCGTGGAAGCATTCCAACATGGTTTTCCATTTGCAATGAGCGCAGCAGAAGTACACACCGAAATGTTAAAGCACAAACGACATGTAAATGAAACACTAACACAATATTAGCTCACAGTGTTAAATATTGGTAAGCGAGATAAGGTTGACGGATGAAAAATATATGCGTACATTATTGGTGGATAAACGACAGCAACTTAACGCAAGAGTTCGCGTATGCAATGTGATTACTAACGACATATCGCAGTAAAATATTCAATGAGACTGATTTTATTGCCGCGCTTGTGATAAACCTGTGACTTTAAAATTTCTTTTCTCTTTTTTCGGCTTCCCTCCTCTCTTCATTGAGATATGTATCACCCCTCTAGCTTGTTTAGTTCGCCTGCTGCGTCAAGTTGAGTAGACGTGTGTTTGTAGTGCCCGTCACGAAAATGGAAAAACGAAATCAAGAGCAACGCGTAAAAAAAATAAAATTTTGCGCCAGATTGGGCGAAATAGCTTCGGAAACGTACGTTAAAATTGTAAGAGTGTATGGTGATAGTGCTCTTAGTAGTGCCTATGCTCACAATGGTTGTCTCCGCGCGCCCCCCGCCCGAAAAAAGCTCGCATGAGCAAGTCGAAGGTGAAAACGATGATTATTGCCTTTTTTGATAGCCGTGGAATCGTCCACAAAAAAAATTCGTTCCACCAGGGAAAACTGTGAATCAAGTCTAATATCGCCAAGTACTCGAAAGATTGCGAAAACGAGCCAACAGGGTGCGCCCAGACATCGCTAGTAACTGGATCCTTCATCACGACAACGCGCCGTGCCACACCGCCCTCAGCGTGAACCAGTATTTAGCCTCTAAAGGGATCGCCGAGTTGCAACAGCCGCCTTATTCGCCCGACATGTCACCCTGAGATTTTTTTTGTTTCCTAAAACAAAATCGGTGGTCAAAGGAACCCATTTTTAGTCGATTACAGACATCCAGGCGGCCGTGACGAAGGTACTCGCAGACATCCCAGTCGAAGCGTTCCAGAAAAGTATCCAAGCATGGAAAACGCGCTGGATCCGCTGTATAGCTGCCCAAGCGGACTACTTTGAAGGGGATGGCAGAGTTGTAGAATAATTTTTAAATATACAGTTTTTATGGAATCAGTCTCATTACATAATTGTCATACCTCATATAGCTTTTGTTGAAACGGGTACCGATACGTCACTCATAACGGAGAAGCAAATTTCAGCCAATGCTGTAAAAAGGGCTTGTGTTAAGAGATTAGAAAATCTTTTGGGCTCAACAGTTAATAGCGCAGTAGATATCGACGACAATTTACAAATAGACGGTTACATAAAAAATAAATTTCAAGTAGTACCTTATGAGTTTATGCCGTACTAGAGAAATTGTACCTTAGTTATTCAATCAAGCAACGCTTGCAGTACAGAAAAATACCGTAGAAATTTACGTATGTATGTAAGTTATTACAAAGGTATTATGACTATTTCGCTGAAGACATGCCGTAGCTTGCACAATGCAGGACTACATATGGAAATTTGCAAAGCTAGTTGAATGTAGACAATATCAACTGCCTTTTATATAAAAACCAATACTGGCAACAATTATCGTCGAACTGTTAAAGCATAAAATCACACGTCAAAGTTCATTACCTCATTCAGCTCCAGTTGTAATCGTAAAGACGACGAATGGAGATGACAGAATGTATGTCGATTTCCAAACATTATAGCCTTGACAGACGACAGCCTCAATTTGCATTAGTGGGTGTAGTACCCTCAAATAGTAGTTCCCAATGACAATAGTGGAGAAGCAATTGTAAAAGCTTCGAGGTAATAAGTTTTTAACAATTATTGATTTGACGGCGGTTTACTTCCAATCCCGTTGTACCAAGACAGTAAAAAGTTTACAGCATTTATAACGAAAGGATTATTTGAGTTCATTGTAATGCCGTTCGGGTGCTCCAGTGATTTTCTAAGAAATACGAATTCAACTAATACTAGTTTTACAAAATATAAAGAAGATTATGAGCAAGGTAGACGATGTAAGTAACTAAGACGGTAAGCGAAGGGTTTGAAGTTCTAACCGAATTTTTGGAGAAAGGTGCACGTTCATGGAAGAGGGATGGAGTTTTTACAGCATGTTAAAAAAAGAAGGTATCTAAGTCCAGGTCACCTCTAAACAATTCCAGGGGTTTATGAATAAGCGTGGTATTCAACACAACAAGATATATGTACGAACGTCGAGGGCAAACGAGCTGGCCGTACGAGCAAAAAAAGTTTTCAACGTTTTAAAATGCATGTATAAGTGAAACGTCCGGAACATGGGACAATGAACTTCTACATCGACATTAAATGAGACTAGTAACATTTTGGCAGAGAAAACCATATGAAAAGAGCGCTACGACAAAAGATATCAGTTACCACGACATTGGGAATTTAATGGTCATATTAAGTTTCTAATGCGACATTGCGCAAGTTGGATCCTGTACTCAAAGGTCCATACAAGTATATCGTTACGATGGTACTCAACTATGATCGATATCTCATCAAAAATCTACCAGATTCAACACTCTCACAAGGCTACAGTGACGCCCTATAGCGTATATCATATGAAATCGTGGTGTAAATTAAGTCCAGAATAAGATGTCAACGACGAACAGGACGAATCGTCCACGAAGTAGAAAATGTCAGGATAGGCCGAGCTGTCATCGAGAGTTTGCGAGTAAGAGGCATTCGTTTACTCACGCGCTAGCAGAGCGATTGATAGCGGGCGCTTGTTGGAGTAGTTCAAATTTTTAATAAGCTTTATCTTTGTTTAATATCAGTTCTAATTTAGCAATATTACATTTTCATCTTAAAACAAGAAAAGATGTTAACTTCGGCTGCACCGAAGCTAATATACCCTTCACAGGTGCATTTCATTTAGTAGCTATGTGTTCAGTTTGCTTGAAAGCTATGTGCTATAGCAATCCGATCTGAACAATGTTTTCGGGGATTGCATTATTATCTGAAGCAGTAATCCGTGTCAAATTTTGTGAAGATACCACGTGAAATGCGAAAATTTTCCATACAAGCCCTTGATTCCGATCGTTAGGTTTGTATGGCAGCTTTATGCTATAGTGAGCCGATCTGAACAATTTCTTCCAAAAATACATTATTTGTATGAACAATAACTCATAATAAATTTCTTGAAGATATATCGTCAAATGAGTAAGTTTCCCATGCAAGCATTTGATTCCGATCCTTCAGTTTGTATAGCAGCTATATGCTGTAGTAAGCCGATCTGAACAGTTTCTTCGTATATTATATTATTATCTTATAAAATATTTTGTGAAGATAAATTGTCAAATGTGAAAGTTCCCCATACAAGAACTTGATTCCGATCGTTCAGTTTGTATGACAGCTACATGTTATAGTGGTCCGATATCGACAGTTCCGACAAATGAACAGCTTCTGGAAGAAAAAATTGTGTTTGCAAAACTTTTAAACGATATCTTAAAACCTGAGGGACTAGTTCGTATATATACAGACGGACAGACGGAAATGGCTAAGTCAACTCAGCTCAACATACTGATCATTTCTATACTTGTATATACTTCATAGGGTCTCCGATGCTTCCTTCTGCTTTTTACAAACTTCGTGGCAAACTTAATATACCCTGTTGAAGGTATACAAAATAATCAGTGATATCTATTTGTAGCATTTGGTAATTTTTGTCATGAGCAAGTCGAAATGGACGAACTCGCTATTAACCACAACCACCTCTTATAACTCTTGTCCGAAAGAACTCAGTGTTTGAAAGAGGAGTGCAATGATGATATGTTTTAATAAGGGCTTCAGTTTATTAAAATTAAATAGATATGTGGTTAACGTTAAGCCCAACGGATAACTATGTATTCCTTGTTTCGTTTTGTGTCGTATTCGTTTCAGCGCCACGTCTCCAGTGCTTTTTTGGTGATAGTGGCAGTGATTCTCCAATCGATCGCGATGGAACAGACGTTCCACTGCCTGACCATGAAGAATTCCGAATAGCGCTTACCTGTCTGAATAACAACAAAGCAGCAGGGGGCGATGGGCTGCCGGCCGAGCTATTCAATGGCTTTAGGTCTGGAAAATCAAAAACCGACCAGATATTCACCATGCGCCAAATCGTGGAAAGCACCCGTAATAAAAGGATCGGAGGACCATGAAAAGGTGCTGCCTTTATGCCGCTATGTCTGCTATGTTACCGCAAAACTAATACGGCTGTGGAAGCTGACGTTGAGCAATATCAAAATCTTTGTTAGGATCGGGAAGGACCTCTCCGAGCCTTTCGATACCAAACGATGTTCAAACAAGGCGACATCCTTACGTGCGATATTTTCAATCTACTCATTGAAAAAATAATTCGAGTTGCAGAGTATAACCTCATGGCGTTCGCCGATGATATCGATGTCATTGGCTTTAGTAACCGCGCCGTTAGTTCTGCTTTCTTCAGACTGGACAAGGAAGCAAAGCAGATGGGTCTGGCAGTGAACGAGGACAAGACGAAATATCTCCTGTCATCAAATAAACAGTCGTCGCACTCGCGACTTGGCACTCACGTCACTGTTGACTGTCATAACTTTGAAGTCGTAGATAGTTTCGTATATCTGGGAACCAGTGAAAACACTACCAACAATGTCAGCCTGGAAATCCAACGCAGGATAACTCTTGCCAACAGGTGCTGCTTCGGACTGAGCTGGCAGTTGAGAAATAAAGTCCTCTCTCGACGAACAAAAACCAAATTCTATAAGTCACTCCTTATTCCCGTCTTGCTATATGGTGCAGAGGCATAGACGATGAGAACATCTGATGAGTCGACGTTGCGAGTTCTCGAAAGAAAAGTTCTGCGAAAGATTTATGGTCCTTTGCGCGTTGGCCAGCGAATATAGCCTTCGATAGCACGATGAGCTGTATGAGTTATATGACGACATTGGCATAGTTCAGCGAATTAAAGGAAGCGGCTATGCTAGTTAGATTATGTCGTCCTAATGGACGAAAACACTCCAGCTCAAGCAGCAAGTGAGTAAAGTTCTCTGATCGCCACTAACGTGGGAGTGGCCAGAAACGGTGCTTTTAAATATGGCTCAAGCAGCTCACGACTTCCGGTCTTTGACCATGTATCCTGTAGGTAGCCCAAGAACATCCGTGTGAAGGCAAGCTAATTTGAGAAGGCGAAATATCCCCTCCGCAGGGTTGTGCTCTGGGTTTTAGACCCTCCACGTAAAAAATGCACCCAATGAAAAAGAACAACAAGCCTCGGATGAGAGACCCCCCTTTTGATGACGACCGTGGCAAACGAATTAAGGACTATCCTTTGAGGACATGCACCTGGAATGTGCGGTCCCTTAAATGGAAAGTGCCGCTGCCCATCTGGTTGATGTCCTCGTTAGAGTTAATGCTGACATCACTGCCGTGCAAGAAATACGTTGGACGGGACAAGGACTGAGGCGAGTAGGTACTGGGCTCTGCCCAATCCATGATATTGATATCATTGGCCTCAACACCCGCGCCATTAGTTCTGCTTTCTCCAGACTGGATAAAAAGCGAAGCAAATGGGTCTGCTGGTGAAGGAGCGCAAGACGAAATATCTCCAGTCATGAAACAAACGGCCATCGCACTCGCGGCTTGGCTCCCACGTCACTGTTAGCATTCATAACTTCGAAGTCGTAGATAATTTCGTCTATCGTGGAACCAGTATTAACAGCAACAACAATGTCGGCTTCGAAATTCAACGCAGGTTAACTCTTGCCAACAGGTGCTACTTGGGACTGAGTAGGGAATTGAGAAGTAAAGTCCTCTCCCGACTAAGAAAAACCAAACCTCTCTCTCCCATAGTCCCGTCCTGCTATATTGTCGAGAGAAAGGTTCTGCAAAAGATTTATGATTCTTGGCGCGTTGGCCAAGGCGAATATCGTAAAAGAGAAGAAAAACCGCAGAGATATCGAAACAAGATACCAGAATTAAACAATTTTGCTTTCATCTTAATATAATTAAATCGCTTATTACTGCTTATACATGTACATAGCTATCTTCTAATAATTCTCGTGTGCCACAAAAACTATGCGAACAACACCTGCTCGTATCACCAAAAATGGGTTTAAGATCTTATTAAACGAAGTCGTTTAAATATAAATAATATATCAGTAGCTTTAGTAGTAGATATTGATTATAAAATAAATACAGAAAGAGATATTGACTAAAGCGTTAGCAAATTTATTAATATAGTAATACTTTTAATCTTTTTGTGTTAAAATTCAATACAGCTTATTAATACGAAAATTATATTTCAGATCATAAGTATGTGTTTAAAATTCATAAAAGAATCATTTTAAAACTTTATTACTTCAATAAAAGAAAGAAATAAGTAAAAAAAATTAACAACACAGAGCTAATGCGGGAGAACACTAATTTTCTTATGCATGTCTGCTTAGTACTACTGTGGTCAAATTCACAGAGGAATTTTGTCCATTTCAACTCCCTCAAAGTATTCCCCTCCCACTTCAACACACTTATGCCAAGGAGTTTTGCAGTCATCATAGCACTTGGAAAAATCCTCTGTCGTGATGGCCATCAGGCCCTTCCTCGATGCAGCTTTTATATCCTTAATTGAGTCAAAACGGTGTCCTCGGAGTGGTCATGTGAATTTGCTAAAAGCCAGAAGTTACACGAAAGTAAATCAGGCGAATGCGGCGGTTGCGCCACGATATTAGTTGAAAATGTTGCGAAATAATCACGAATAACCAATGCAGGATGAGATGGTGCATTATCGCACTTTTTTGAGCCTCAGAAAACGACGCGTATCTTAAATACTATTGAATGTTTTGACGTGAAATTTAGCATAGATGTCACTAACAGTACTACCAACTTACAGAAAAAAGTTTACCGAATCGAAGAACTCACGAAGTATAAATTAAAAATGCCCCTTTCAATTTGATCACAGTAGTAATAATAATATCATTCTCGCTTAGGTTTAGTTGATACGAACCACCTTTCATTTTGATCACAGTAGTATATTTAAGGGTGATTACTTTGAAGGAGATAAAATAAATGTTCATGAATGAATAAGCACCTTCTTAAGAAATACAAAATCTCTTTATGAAAAAAAAAAATCGTAACTAGTGGTAATGTCCAAAAGGAAAATAACTGATGGTAAAAAAATATACAATAGTTTAATGTCGAAAATAATGCCGTATGTAGGCATATGTGATTGTTTGAAAATATGTTATCGAGTATGTCTAAGCAATGTCAGAAGTTAAGGGGCTATATCAGTGTAACGCATGAAAAATTGGGCGATTTTCGTGATTTTTTTAAAAGAAAGTGCTCTATTGAATGATTCGAACTTCTTTGGACGTAACAAAGTTTTTCAGCTATATTTTAAGATTTTTTTTCTACAAAAATATTGAGAAATAACGGAGTTATGTGCTGTCTTCGGAGGTGCGAAAAAAAGATCCCCAACTGCTGACATGATTTCGGTCGAATCAGTCGCTGAAGCAAAAAAATTGAAAAAGTTTATTTAACTTAAAGATATTTCCTATACAATGACCTACAATTTTTAAAAAATATCAAAATCAAGAAAAAACGTTTACTTCGGCTGCACCGAAGCTAATATACCCTTCGCATGTGCCTATTTTTAATAACCATGTGTTCAGTTTGTATGAAAGCCATCCGATCTGAATCTCAATTTTTTTGGAGATTATATTATTATCTTAAGCAGTATTCCATGTCAAATTTCGTGAAGATACCACGTCAAATGCGAAAGTTGACTCTGATCGTTCGGTTTGTATGGCAGCTATGTGCTATAGTTAACCGATCTGAACAATTTCTTTGGAGATTAAATTTTTGTCTTAGAAAATAATCTATACCAAATTTCGTGAATATATCCTGTCAAATGCGAAAGTTTTCCATACAAACTTTTGATTCGGATCGTTCGGCTTTTATGGCAGCTATATGCTATAGTGAACCGATCTGAACAATTTTTTCGTATACCAGCAGTACCTAATAAAATGTACTTCCCACTGAAGTTTTCTGGGTCTTGGGTTTTATTTTTAGTGGACTGTAAGAGGGATGTGTAGGCTTGCGGATTTGTATTGGTATTAAGGGTTTGGGAGGTACTACTGGTGTTTGGGTCAAGAGGCGGGTTAGAGGCCTTTTATTTCTATGCATAATTGTGTTATGTTTCTTTCTGCATATTCCACAAGAATATTTGCTCTTGCAATCTCTGAAACTGTGAGATAATGCAAGGCAATTGAAGCAATAACCATTATTTTTATTGTGGTTATTCGGGTGTCAACATTCATTTGCAAGAACCTTGGGCATTCTCGAATGGAATATTGTGTTCTACAAAGCTTACAACTTTCAATGTCTTAAGTTTTTTTTTTTAAAGTTGTTGCCTCTAACTGGGTGTTTACTAGCGTGTGAAAAAATTCAGGGTCGAAGTTCCGCCATTTCCATTTACCACAGGATAACGACCCAAAACACACAACTTATCTTGTACGTGCAGGGTTGTTATGGAATTAAAAATAACTCCATATGTCCTGCAATCACTAAGCATTAGTCCTATTCAAATATCACTTTTTGTAAAACCGTATTCGAAAACATCGAATTTCTTCAAAATAAGGCCAAAAAACTGGATCATCGACTAAGTGGGTCAAAATATCCAGAAATAAAACTAGAAATCGATTGGGGAGCATGCGTTGACGTCTCGGCACAATAATAGTAACAATATGTAGGCCAAAAACCGCTAAAACTTTTTTAATTCCTTTTGATTCATACAAATAGTCATTGGGGTATGTAAAGTTTTTTGATATGAATTAGGCGCGTTTTAAGCTTTAGTATTAATTTTTTTTATTTGTGTAAAAAAAAAAAAATATTTTAATATGCTATATTTAATGTCAAATATACATATCTTGAAATGGATAAAAAAAACCAAAAACTTTATTCATTTTGAAACAAATAAGCATGTCGTAATTTAATACACTGACCAACTCAATCAGCCACACTCGTTAAAAGTATACATACATATGTATGTATTCACCCATCCAATCAACTACTTTATCAGCAAGTACATAAGTGGAAAAAATTAGACATGGCCCCTCAAACCAGTATGAAGCCAATTTGCAGCCGCCAAAGCGGCCCCACATTCACTGCATTTCACCCAAAAGTGCACAAGTACAAAACGATGTGCCCCGTGTAATGGTGAATACCATTCAACCCTACATGGGTACCCAGGTTGTTCTGCAAAGAGCCAGAAAAATAAAACAAAAAGCGAAAAAAGATTGCATAGACAAAAAGATCTACCAACTTTACTTGCCAAGCCGACCCTTATTCCAACAGTCATGATTAAAGCGAAACACGATGGCAAATGGAATAATATACGAGCCTTAATCAACTCAACCCGGAAGGTGACTATAATTGCGTCAGAGCTGGTACAAAGATTGAGGTTACCGAAAACGTACTTCGACTCGCATCGTATATTCAAGGTCGTCATAGGATTATTAACTGATTCCAACTGGCATGTCTAAGTTAACTACCTTCTGACGCATGATTTACCAACCCGACCCTATAATCGTGACTTAAGTGGCAAAATCATTAAGAAGTTCGACCACTTAGCCTAGCCGACCCTACATTTTGGAAGAATGACAAAATCATGTTGGAACTGGGAGCCAACGTCTACCCAAGGTTAATAAAACCCGGATTATTCAACCCCGATAATAGCACCGTGATCGCACAAAACACCGCACTCAGCTGGACTTTAACCGGTGCTTGTGCGATTTAAATCCAAAACCCTGCAAGGCGGCCGGGATGTTCATACCAAACGAACAGATCCCTGCATTATCCTTCTAACTCGTCTAAATACGAATTAGAGGACAATGCAAAAAAAACACCCAAAAACGCAAACATAACAACGAAGAACCTAACAAACAGAAAGACAAGAAAACCAATCACAAGAGCGGACGGACATAAAGGCGACAAAACAGCAGCAACAACAACAACCACAACAGCAGAACCATCGAAGTATCAACGCGGGAATAATAAACCACATCAGGTTTTATTTAAAATTTACATTATTTTTATAAATAACCCTTTAAGTTGTATAATAATTGTATTTATATCTTAAATAACCCAAATTTTACATACGAGGTGTGTTCAAAAAGTATCGCGAATTTTGTTTTTTTTTCAAAAATTATTTATTTATTCATGAATATCTATTTTGTCCCCTTCAAAGTAATTCCCATGACATATTATACACTTGTGCCAACGGTTTTTCCAATCTTCGAAGCACTTCAAAAAATCATTTTTTTTATATCTTCTTCAGCTCCTCCTCCGACGCCGTCTTTATCTCGTCAAGAGAAGCGTAACGTCGTCCTTTCATGGGCCTCTTCTGTTTAGGGAACAAGAAAAAGTCACAGGGGGCCAGATCTGGGGAATACGGTGGCTGCGGCATCATTAGTGTGTTGTTTTTGGCCAAAAAGTCACGCACAAGCAACGATGTGTGTGAGCAGGGGCGTTATCGCGGTGCAAAAGCCAATTTTTGTTCTTCCACAAATCCGGGCGTTTCTGTCGGATTGCTTCGCGCAAATTGCGCATAACTTGCAGGTAATATTCCTTATTGACCGTTCTTCCATGTGGCAAGAACTCATGATGCACCACGCCCCTGCAATCGAAGAAAACTGTCAGTTACGATTCGCGATACTTTTTGAACACACCTTGTACCCATACATACTCACACAATTGTTTATACTAATATACATATACATATATTACACCTACTCAAATATATATCTGAATTGTTATCCAAACCTAATCTTGTTATTTTATTTGGCACACCGGCAAGCACAACGTCGACAACCCCGACAAACGTCGCTTTGCAAAAAAAGTAAATTAATAAAGGTGTATTATGTATCCAATATTGGCAGAAACAAAGCCATTCTTTATAATAATTTTAATTAAATTGTATATTAGTTTGCTTTTTTTAATGGGCCGCTTTGGTGAATGTCAAACTGTTCCTATCGTCCCCCGTTTTTCTACGAATCAAGAACACTTAATGATTTGCTGAGCTTATTTACAGCACAAAGGATCAGTGAAAATAGCTAAAGCAATTCGTAGTTGAAACAATCAGTAGTATTTCGTAGTCAGACTTTTTATATACATATAATATTATGTATAAAATATATCGATATTTCCAAAATTTGTTCGCTTATTTTAATTCAATCGAATTATTAATCGTACAAACATGAATAACGCGTAAATAATTAAATTGAACACGTACGTAACGAAAATAAATTACCAGTCAAAAATGTGAAATAGTTAAAATACACAATTAGGTTGAGCACGTACGCATATGTAGAACATAAATAAGTTACCAGTATTTATTTTCGACTTTTTGGTTGCATGGCTTTTAATTTCCAAACATGCAGTTTTTTACGCAAAACAAATTATGACTTAAACTCTTCTAACACTCTGTTTGCTTATTAATGAATTTGCAAATGTCGTAATACTGTCTTCGGTGTTTATTATTATCAAATACATAAATTAAAATACGGTCAACGACTCTCTAATCTCTGAGTGTCTAGGGCAATATAAGGGATGAAAAAGCGTTGCCATACTGCTTTAGTATTTGTCAGAGAATCACGTTCATTCCTTTTAGAAATAATTAAGGTTTAAACAAGCTGTCAGATAGTATAAGTCAAAATATTTATAAATATAAATCATATAAACGTGAAAAACAATTTTTTTATCAAAGCTTATTTTTCTTTTGAACGATACAAACCATAGCTAAATTAATAATAATAATTAAACAATACCATCTAATAATAATAATGGAAAGGAATAGACTTTTGTTTAACAAATTAGAAAAATTAACTATTTAGGTCTAAAACTGCGGTTTTGTGTTAATTTTTCTAATTTGTCAACAATCCCTTCACATGAGAAATAGTAGAAAATATGTGCATATTCCGCCCTTCAGTTTGTATTATCCCATATACATAGTAGGGGTATTAAGACCAGCCTTGTTAATTCGTTAGTCATTATTCGGTAGTTTTTTATATGTATTTTGTTTTTGTAAAATTAACAGACTATCGTTCTACCGAGTAACGAACTATCCATCTGGCAAGCTTGATAATTGTTTCGTCACTCGGTAATATCAAATAAGCTGTTTGTTTGTTGTTCGTTGCTTTATTCATTTTTAATGGAAAAATAAGTCTGGTGTTCGTTGCTTTATATACAAGTATTTTTAAAGGAGAAAAATAAGTTTGGTCCTCACTTCGTGAATTTGGAAAAATTTTGCAAAAGTAAGTATATTTTTAACAAATAGTTGCTTTTTATTTCATCAAATACTTATTTTCAGTGGAACCTCAGAAGAAAATACGCAAGAGAGCAAAGCCTAAAAAAATGGAGTGAGGAGGAAAACCATTTGTTTCTAGAATATTTACTAGAAAATGTGGAAATTGAGGTAGTTCTTTATACAATTAGCATTAAAAACACTTAATTACGTTTTTTTATAGAAACCAAACGCCCACTTGTACTACCAAAAATTAATTGAAATAACAAATATCGATGCGACTACGAACATGTTGCGCTGCAATTTCCGGTACTGGAAGCAGATGGATTAAAATGCTGAGAAGTGGCGCAAATCGACAGGTGCTGGAATATACGTTGGCGATGATGTTTCCTCAATAAAAGGTAAATGCGGCTTTAATGTTAAGTGAAACTTTCTTGGTTTATTAATAATTCTCCGTTCTTTCAGCAAAACTTTCACAAATGTGTCCGAAATATGAACGGTTTTCGTTTCGATTTACTCCCAGTAAATCCGAAGCCAATTGTGTTGTAGAGACGTACAACCCTGAAGTGTCACAATACTGCAGCGATTTTGCAGACCTTGTAGATGTAGTAGAAATTCCAGCTGAGTCATCACAATCATCTGCGGAACCATCGGGTTCACTAAACGACAAAGCAGTACAGACAACAGTAGGAGCTGAGGTAGCAACAGTTCCTCCTACCACTCCGTCGTTCCTCGAAAAAGTGAAAAAACGTGCTCCAAAGAATATTCTTAGTGAACTTAAAGATATACAAAGGAAAAGAGAACAGTTTTCTGATCAACGAATAGAAATTGAAAAAAAAAGTTAAATCTGGAAAAGTTAAAGCTAGAATTGGACAGAGAAAAGTTAAATAATGATTTTGAAATAAAAAAATTGGAGTTAGAGCAAAAAGAAAGATTTGTAATGATTGAACTAAAGCACAAATATAATATATAACAATTTTATATGTTTTGTATAATAATTATTAAAAAAGGTTTATGTAATAAGAATTAATTTTATATGATATTGTTATGTTTAACAATTTTTAAGAATGTACAAATGTATCTAAATGTGATATCTTGAAATGATACAACTTTTTATATGTACTTATGTATATAAAAATGAAAAATGAATTTTTAATTTAATTAAACAGTGTTTTGAAACATAAGATGATATAACGATTGTCTTTTTAATTCAAAGCTATTTTAGATCGTTTCTTCCATTTCTTCTTCATAAATGTCTTCATTTGTACTCTCGTTGAAATTCTTATTTTCACTGTTATCAAGTAGTATATTGTGAAGAATGCAGCAGACTAGTATCCATTCGTTACAGTATTTTTGACTACTTTTATTTCGAAATCGAATCCTGAGCTCTTTTAAACTGCAAAATCGCTCTTTTAATAAGCCGAAACAGTGTTCAATTCTTACACGGTTTTTGCTATGCTGTTTGTTGAATTTTTTTCTTTTAGGTTGTTCAAATTGTTGAGAGTTGCTTCTGTAAGGCGTTAAATAATGTTACTGAGGGGGTAAGCAGAGTCTCCAGCAATCCACTCCTGTCCTGAAAAAAATCTTTGCTGATATTTGTTTAGTGAACAGTTTTTAAATATTTTTGCATCGTGAGTAGAGCCACTGTAGCCAAACGACAACATCGCGAATCTTGAGCTTGTAGTCGCAAACCATTTGAGCTTTAATTACATATATATTAGGTTGTCAAAAAAGTCGTGTGGTATTTTCGCTAGTTGGCGCTGAAAGCGCGTAGTTCTAGTTTTATTCGTCGCATCGGGTCATGCTATACCTTTGTGGAAAGCTCATTTCACGCGCTAACACGTGTTTGATTGATTGTCGCTTCTTTTAAGTCGTTCGTGAGTTATAGCGTCGCAAACATGGAGCAAAATAAAAAGAAAATGCGGCATTTTTTACAGTATTACTACGATAAAGGCAAAAATGCATCTCAAGTCGCCAATAAAATTTGTGCAGTTTATGGACCAGATACAGTTTCCATTTCCACCGCACAACGATAGTTTCAACGTTTTCGTTCTGGTGTAGAGGTGGTTGAAGATTCGCCACGCTCCGGAAGGCCTGTCGTCGAAGCCAATTGCCAATCGTTGAACGTTTCTCGCACTATTAAAGAGCGCTCAGTATTATCTGGCCAATATATATATAAATGGAGTTGTTTTAAAAATGCCTTGAATACTCTGCGAGTAATATTTGTTAACGTTCCTCCGTCACGGGTCCCAAAAGTTGACGCAATTTTTCGTATCGATGCACTTTCTCCAGAAGAGCCCAATCTATATAGAACGACAGCTAGCTGTATGTCAATCGGGAATTGCTTGCAATTACATTTTTGAAAACTTCGTCACTTGATATGAGGGTCAATAAGTGAGTAAATTGAGTTCGGTCTACACGCAACATTTGACGGAACCGATTGTCATCCATTGTGGTTAAAATATCATCGCACCAGTGAATTGCCTTTGGAACAATATTTTCTACACCTCTACGACAGTTTAGTGTAATGAGCAAATCATCATACACCTCGTCAATGGTATCCTCTACCAAATCTTCATCTCCACTGAATATGTCTTGAAATAATTTGAAAGTTAGTTCCATGCTCCTCTGTTCATAAAAGTACTTACCAGTAATAAATTTGATCTGCTCCACATAATTTTCAATTAAATGACTGACAATTTTTGATTTTGCACTTTGTTGAGGCATTTTACCTCTTTAATAAAATTGAATCAGCTGTTTCAGAATAAAATTTACCATACTACAGAGGTAGAGCAAAAAGTATGTTCACAGTTAAGCCTTTTAACAAAGTATCAACTAACGAATTACGAAATTAACAGGTTTCGGTCTGAATACCCCTATTATGTAAATCGGACCATAGTATATAGGTGTATATATACATTAGTGCTGTTCGATGACGAATGTGTTAAAGAAAACTATACGAAATTCAAAGCATACTCATTAATATTCAATGTAACGAATGTTCGCCGACGACTTTAATAATGACAAGTTAGGAAGGACTAAGTTCGGTTGTAACCTAACATTCTATACTCTTGCCAATCACAGAGAGAAACAAACCCGAGAAATTTCTTCAGGTACTGGAAAAATTCTATATTAACAAATGTTACGAAAGAATTAAACCATCATTACTCAACTTTGTCAAGTTCTTGATTTACTACTGTAACCAAAATATAAGGCACATTGTATTTATTTTGAAAATTCTTTATTTATTCTTCAAATCAATTTTATCCTCTTCAAAGTAATCCTCTCCCGATGCAATGCACTTATGTCACTTTCCGGGATGGCCTTCAATTCCGTCTTCGCTGCGGCTTGAATCTCCTCTATCGTATAAAAACGGTGTCCCCGGAGCGGTCTTTTGAGCTTGGTGAACAGCCAGAAGTCGCACGGCGCCAGATCAGGTGAATACGGTGGGTGCGGAACGATATGGGTTGAGTTTTTGGCGAAATAATCACGAATTACGAGGGCAGTATGGGATGGTGCATTATCGTGGTGTAAAAACCAAGAATTGTCTTTCCACAATTCTGGCCTTTTAAGGCGGATAGCGTTACGCAAACGACGCATAACCTTGAAATACTATTTCTTGTTGACTGTTTGACCGGTTGAAAGGAATTCATAATGCACAACACCACGATAATCGAAGAAAACAGTCAACATGACCTTGATTTTTGAGCGACTTTGACGCGATTTTTTTAGTCTCGGCTCTCATTTGGCACGATATTCGCTCGATTGATCGGTTGTTTCGGGGTCGTAAGCATAAATCCAAGTCTCATCGCCATCACCCTGGTAGTCAGAAAGCATCGTTTCACACACTTCAACGCGACGCCTTTTTTCCAAAAAATTCAATGTTTTCGGTACCAGTCGAGATTTGACGCGCTTGAGGCCCAAAACATTCTTCAAAATGGTATTGGCTGAGCCTTTCGATATGCCAACTTCATAAGCAAGGTCTCTAATTGTCAATCGACGGTTTTTTAGCACCAAATCTTTAATTTGTTGAACGTGAGCTTCGTCGGTTGAGGTTGATGGTCGTCCTGGACGCTCTTCGTCTTCGACACTTGATGCAATTTGATGCAATTGGAGGATGCAGTCATGTGTAGAAGTTCACGCAAGTGAGGAAAGTTCTCTGATCGCCATTCACTTGGGAGTGGCCAGAAACGATTCTTTTACATATGACTCAAGCAGCTCACGACTTCCGGTCTTTGACCAAGTATCCTCTGGATAGCCTAAGGACATCCGTTTGAAGGCGAGCTGAGGTGAGAAGCCGAAACATCCCCTACATAAGGTTGTGCGCTGGGTTTGGGACCCGCCACGTAAAAAAAGCACACCAATGAAAAGGAACAATAAACCTCGAATGAGTGACCCCCCTCTTGATATGATGACCATAGCAAACAATATAAGGACTACGAATTAAGGGCATGCACCTGGAATGTCCGGTCCCTTAATTGGGAAGGTGCCGCTGCCCAGCTGGTTGATGTACTCGTTAGAGTGAAGGCTGACATCACCGCCGTCCAAGAAATGCGATGGACGGGACAAGGACAGAGACGAGTAGGTCATTGTGGCATTTATTACAGAGGCCATATAAAGGAGCGCAAGTTTGGTGTGGGATTCGTGGTGGGAGAGGGACTCCGTCGCCGAGTACTATCATTCACTCCGGTGAATGAACGTCTAGCCACAATCTGCATCAAAGCGAGGTTCTTCAACATATCGCTAATTTGCGCCCACGCCCCGACGGAAGAGTACGGCGATGTGACTAAAGATGTCTTCTATGAGCGCTTGAAGCACACCTATCCGAGCTGCCCCCGCCACGATGTCAAAATCGTGCTTGGCGACTTCAATGCCAGGGTGGGCAAAGAAGGTATATTTGGCACTACGATCGGTAAATTTAGCCTCCACGAGGAAACATCCCCAAATGGGTTGAGGCTGATCGACTTCGCCGGGGCCCGAAATATGGTTATCTGTAGTACTAGATTCCAGCATAAGAAGATACTTCAAGCTACCTGGCTGTCTCCGAATCGAAAAACCACCAACCAGATCGATCATGTTGTGATAGACGGAAGACACGACTTCAGTGTTTCAGATGTGCGTGCGCTCCTAACATCGACTCAGACCACTATCTTGTTGCAGCCAATATACGCACCCACCTCTGTGCAACAAAAAACGCACGCCAACAATCACAAGGAAGGTTCGAAGTAGAGAAGCTGCAATCACAACAGACAGCCGAAAAATTTTCTAATCGACTTGCACTACTGCTCTCTGAGAGCACTCGTCAACAACTCGGTATAAGGGAATTGTGGGACGGCATTTCGAGCTCCTTACGTACAGCTGCAACCGAAACCATTGGTTTTCGGAAAATGCAAAAGAACAGCTGGTACGACGAGGAGTGCCGTGTTGCAGCGGAGAGAAAACAGACTACCTACCTCGCAACGTTACGATCGACCACAACACGTGCCGGATGGGATATATGCCGAGAGTTGAAGAGGGAAGCGAGACGCATTTTCAGAAAGAAAAAGAAAGAGGCTGAAATGCGTGTGTACGAAGAGCTTAATAAGCTGGCAGACAGGGGTAATGCTCGAAAATTCTACGAAAATATGCGGCGGCTAACTGAAGATTTCAAGACTGGAGATTAGGTGATCTAGTCACCAATGCCCAGAGCATATTTAAATTGTGGAGAGAACACTTCTCTAGCCTGATGACTGACAGTGAACATACAATGCCAGGAGAAGGCGAACCCGATTCCCCAATCGATGACGATGGAGCAGACGGTTCATTGCCCGACCATGAAGAAGTTCGAATAGCAATTACCCATCAGTAGAACAACACAGCAGCGGGAGCCGATGGATTACCGGCCGAGCTATTCAAACATGGCGGCGAAGAACTGATAAGGAGCATGCATTAGCTTCTTTGCAAGATATGTTTGATAAAGATTGGAATTTAAGAGTGCTCTGCCCAATCCACCAAAAAGGAGAGCCCACAATCTGCGCAAACTAGCGTTGGATAAGCCTCCTCAACATCGCCTATAAGATTCTATCGAGCGTATTGTGTGAAAAATTAAAGCCCACCGTCAACAAACTGATTGAACATTAATAGTGTGGCCTTAGACCTGGAAAATCAACAACCGACCAGATATTCACCATGCGCCAAATTTTGGAAAAGACCCGTGAAAGGAGAATCGACACACACCACCTCTTCGTCGTCTGAATTTGGTATCCCCGCAAAACTAATACGGTTGTGTAAACTGACGTTGAGCAACACCAAAAGCTCCGTCAGGATCGGGAAGGACCTTTCCAAGCCGTTCGATTCCAAACGAGGTTTCAGACAAGGCGACTTCCTATCGTGCGATTTTCTCCAGGCTAGACAAGGAAGCGAAGAAAATGGGTCTGGCAGTGAACGAGGGCAAGAAGAAATATCTCCTGTCATCAAACAAACAGTCGTCGCACTCGCGACTTGGCTCTCACGTCTCTGTTGACAGCCATAACTTTGAAGTTGTAGATAATTTTGTCTATTTAGGAACCAGCATTAACACCACCACCAATGTCAGCCTGAAAATCCAACGCAGGATAACCCTTGCCTACAGGTGCTACTTCGGACTGAGTAGGCAATTGAAAAGTAAAGTCCTCTCTCGACGAACAAAAGCCAAACTCTATATGTCGCTCATAATTCCCGTCCTGCTACATGGTGCAGAGGGTTGAACGATGACAACAACCGATGAGTCGGCGTTGTGAGTTATCGAGAGAAAGGTTCTGCAAAAAATGTATGGTCCTTTGCGCATTGGCCACGGCGAATATCGCATTCGATGGAACGATGAGCTGTACGAGATGTACCACGACATTGACATAGTTCAGCGAATTAAAAGACAGCGGTTACGCTGGCTAGGAAATGTTGTCCGGATGGACGAAAACACTCCAGCTCTGAAAGTATTTGACGCAGTACCCGCCGGGGGAAGCAGAGGAAGAGGAAGACCTCCACTTCATTGGAAGGACCAAGTGAAGAAGGACCTGGCTTCGCATGGGATATCCAATTGGCGCCACGTAGCGAAAAGAAGAAACGACTGACGCACTGTTGTTACCTCGGCTATAATCGCGTAAGCGGTGTCTACGCCAGTAAAGAAGAAGAAGTGCTCACTGACCGACATATTCGGCATACAACTTGTTAGAATAAATAAAATCATTATGAGCAGTATATGGGTGTTGAGGGTAGTATTTACTCGCTTTTATTTATCGGTACAATGTAACACACTAATCCACAGTCGGTTCAATGATTTCATAAAAGTCACATACAATCACCGTTCATATGGAATAAAGTCAAACGGATGAACGAAAATCCTGAGACTAGCTACATGGCACAGTGGATCCATCAGAGGCCAAAAATCAAAAAAATCAACCACACATGATTGAAACAAAATGTAAACCAATTGTCTCTTAAATATCCAATCTTCTTTAAACCATGCCGCATTTTTCTGAAAACATAACGGGACTTTCTAAAAATAGCACTGAAAGCGTGAACACGTGTTCATTTTCGCAACGCAGCTGCGCGCAGAGTGATTTTGTCAAATTAAAATCGAACTTCAAAGAGATCAAACGTTTGCTAGAGTGCTCGGAATTGGATTATTTAAAATGCGTTTTGAAGTTGAAGGTATTAACTTTAAATCGAGATGTTAATAATTAACATCCTTATAAAGTATTTCATGAAAAACTAATTTTATCGATAGTATCTATTTTGTGCATTTTGTGAACGTCTTTTTTATGTTTAGTTGAAGTTTTAGTTGTGTTTCAAGAAAATCCAGAAATTGGTTTGTATGTAATAGTGTTTGTCTTACTTTTAAGGTTTGAATGTGTTAAACTTATCTGCAGAAATGTGCAGATGTCTGTATAATCGTAAAAATACTAAGGCCGTTTAAGTTGTCCTTTTGTTAAATGTGCGGTGTGGGTCTGTCTTTGTCTTTTGTAACTGTATATATTTTTGCAAAACTGTTAATAAATAAATATCTAAATTTTCTTTATGTTTCTTTTGAATAATTTTTGGTGTAGGTTCTCCAATTTTTAATATATGGTGCACAGAACACGGAACCAAAGCAGAAAAACTGACGAAATTGATTTCAGTTGTGCAGGGGAATATTCAAAACAACGGCTACATTACAGAGTTGAGCAATCTGTCGAAAAAAGTTGAGAACATCTGTAAAACAATTTCAACTTTTTGGAAGAATTATAAACGCAAAAAATCTTCAGTTCTTCAATACCAATCTGGTTGGCTGAATAAAGAGGAATCGATTTTGTTAAAACGCACGCAGTGTAAATCGCAGCAAATGGAGGAAAGTACTCATCGTGGCCGTCCTCAACTGGATTTTGCTGACTCTTCAACGAGAACTAAGCGACGTCGTATAGCTCAACTGAGTGAAATAGATCAGTCCGCTGTTTCTGCTCTACTCAATGAACATCAGAATCAAAAGATTCTGCCAGCAGATCCCATTGAAGTTATTTCACTCTTAATGGAGACCTCTGTGTCGAAACACCAGTATTTGCTAATAAGAAATTTTGTGAACAGCAAAATGTCCTTTGATTTGTTTCCAAGCTATCAAAAAATACAAAATTCAAAAAAAAGTAGATACCCAGACAATATTTTGGTAGACGAATCTCATGCGGAAGTCGAATTGCAGAGCTTACTTAACAGTAAAGCATCTAGTATAATAGAGCTTCAGACCAACTTAATTGAAGCCATTCCTGAGAATGCAGTTAGCAATCTAACTTTAATTGGAAAATGGGGCTTTGACGGAAGTACGGGGTATAGCGAGTATAAGCAAAAGTTTTCATCCAGTGATTTGAACGATAAAAGCTTATTTGTAACATCATACGTACCTCTCCAACTAGTTTCGCAAATATATGATCAAATAATTTGGAAAAACCCCCGACCATCATCGACTCGTTACTGTAGAACGATCAGATTTCAATTCAAGTAAGAGACAACCGAACTATCGATTAAAGAAGAGAAGTATTTTAGGGAAAAAAATTAGCCTTTTGAAGCCAACACAATTAACCGCATCTAATAGAAAAATAGTTATTACACATAGCTTGCACCTTACTATGGTAGATGGAAAAGTGTGCAACGCGATCAGCGAATCTTCCGCTGCAAAGTGTTATATATGTTCAGCACGGCCAACAGAAATGAACGATGTTCAAAAATGTTTGAGTAAAGAAGTTCGCACAACATTTTATGAATTTCGCTTATCTCCACTGCATTCATACATACGCTTCTTTGAATACTTTTTACATGTTTCATATAAACTAGAGGACAAAATGTGGCAAGTAAGAGACACAGAGAAGAAAAGTAAAGTATTGGAGAGAAAAAACAAAATTCAGACGGAATTTCGCGAAAAAATGGGTATAATAGTGGACAAACCTAGAGATGGAGGTAGAGGATCGTCCAACGATGGAAATATCGCAAGAAAATTCTTTTCTAATGCGGCCTTGAGTTCCAAAATCACAGGAATTGATGAATGTTTGATTCATAGGTGTGCAACATTATTGCAAGCCATGGCATCGGGGTATAAAATTAATGCGGAAAAATTCAAACTCCACGCGTTGGATACAGCTAAAGATCTGATAACTGCATATCCATGGTACTATTTGCCGGCAACCGTTCACAAGGTTTTAATACATGGTTCTGCTGTGATAGAGCATGCATAAGTGTCGATTGGAGAGCTTTCGGAGGAAGCTGCAGAGTCCAATAACAAGGAAATAAAAAAATGTAGACTTCAGCACAGTCGGAAAGTGTCACGTACTTTAACAAACACAGATGTCATTAATGCACTATTGTTGCGCTCAGATCTCTTTATAACAGGACAGAAACAACTTCCAAAAAAAGACAAGTCGACTTTGTTGAAATCTGTTTATGAATTACTAGATGATTCTATATAATTTTTGTTTCCTTAATTTTTCTTTTATTGTTTTTTTATATTGGATTTTTGATCATATGCATGTATACGTAAAACAACATTTTTCTAAAAATATAACTGCAATGTAGATAAAATAAAATAATTCCATTTATATTAAAAACAAAAAAAATATTATGTTTAATTCGATCATTCCTATGGGAAGCTATTGGATATAATCGTTTGATTTGTCAAATTTTTTTATTATTTCTTATCTTTATTTTTGGAAAGAATTTCAACCCGCTATGTCAAGAAAAGTATTTTTGGCCGCTGTTCCATACAAGCGGATCCACTGTGCATGGGTGCACAAAAGTATATCATAGAGTCGCATACTTCAAAGGAAAAATTCGCGCAAATGTAGAAGACTTTCCTGAAAGCTCTTTAAATTATCTAACCAATACTTTTCATTTAACTCACCTCGTTCAAGTTGTATAGCTGCTAGAGCGTTTGCAAAGTTGAAACAAAGATGTGATTTTTCTCAAAACCCAACATTTTTTGGGAACACTATTGCCACGTTCCTGGTAGGAGTAGAAGAAAGATTGAATGCTTTCCTGAAAGCTCTTTAAATTATCTAAGTAATGCTTTTTGTTCAACTCACGTCGTTCAAATAGTTTATCCGCTGGAGCGTTTGCAAAGTTGAAACAAAAATGTGATTTTTCTCAACACCCTACATTTTTTTTATTGCCACGTTCCTAGTTTGTGTAGAAGAAAGATTGAATGCTTTCCTGAAAGCTCTTTAAATTATCTAACCACGGCTTTTTATTTGACTCACCTCGTTAAAATAGTACAGCCGCTAGAGCGTTTGCAAAGTTGAAACAAAAATGTGATTTTTCTCAAAACCCTACATTTTTGATATTGCCACGTTCCTGGTAGGAGTAGCAGAAAGAATGACAAATTTCCTGAAAGCTCTTTAAATAATCTAACCAATGCTTTTTGTTTGACTCACCTCATTTAAATAGTTTAGCCGCTAGAGCGTTTGTGAAGTTGAAACAAAAATGTGATTTTTATCAATAACCTACACTTTTGCGAACACTATTGCCACACCCCTGGTAGATAAGAAGAAAGTTTGACGACTATCCTGAAAGCTCTTTAAATCATCTAACCAATACTTTTCATTTGACTCACTTCGTTCAAATAGTTCAGCCGCTTGAGCGTTTGCAAATTTGAAACAGAAATGTGATTTTTCTCAAAACCCTACATTTTTCTGAACACTTTTGCCACGTTCCTGGTAGGAGTAGAAGAAAGATTGATAAAATTCCCGAAAGCTCTTTAAATCATCTAACCAATGCTTTTTATTTTACTCACCTCTTTCAAATTGTTTAGCCGCTAGAGCGTTTGCAAAGTTGAAACAAAAATGTGATTTTTCTCAAAACCCAGCATTCCTTGAGAACACCACTGCCACGCCCCTGGTAGGAGTAGAAGAAAGATTGACAACTTCCCTGAAAGCTCTTAAAATTATATAACCAATGCTTTTTATTTGACTCACCTCGTTCAAATAGTTTAGCTGCTAGAGCGTTTGTCAACTTCTATCTAACCAATGCTTTTTATTTGACTTACCCCTACATTATTGAGAACACTGTTGCCACGTTCCTGGTAGGAGTAGAAGAAAGATTGAATGCGTTCGTGAAAGCTCTTTAAATTATCTAACCAATGCTTTATATTTGACTCAACTCGTTCAAATAGTTTTTAAATAAGCCCTACATATTTGTTATTGCCACGTTCCTGGTAGGAGTAGAAAAAAGATTGAATTCTTACCTAAAAGCTCTTTGAATTATATAACCATTGCTGTTTAGTTGACTCACCTCGTTCAAATAGTTTATCCGCTAGACCGTTTGAAAAGTTGAAACAAAAATGTTATTTTTCTTAAAACCCTTCATATTTGCGAACGCTGTTGCCACGTTCCTGGTAAGAGTAGAAGAAAGATTGAATGCTTTCCTGAAAGCTCTTTAAATTATCTAACCAATGCTTTTTATTTGACTCACCTCTTTCAACTTGTTTAGCCGCTAGAGCGTTTGCAAAGTTGAAACAAGATGTGATTTTTCCCAAAACCCTACATTTTTGTGAACACTATTGCCACGTTCCTGATAGGAGTAGAAGAAAGATTGACAACTTTCCTGAAAACTTTTTAAATTATCTAACCAATGCTTTTTATTTGACTCACTTCTTTCAAATTGTTTTTAAATAAACCCTACATATTTATTATTGCCACGTTCCTGGTAGGAGTAGAAGAAAGATTGATCAAATTCCTGAAAGCTCTTTAAATTATCTAACCAATGCTTTTTATTTGACTCACCTCTTTCAACTTGTTTAGCCGCTAGAGCGTTTGCAAAGTTGAAACAATATGTGATTTTTCTCAAAACCCTACATTTTTGTGAACACTATTGTCACGTTCCTGGTAGGAGTAGAAGAAAGCTTGAATGCTTTGCTGAAAGCTCTTTAAATTATCTAACCAATGCTTCTTATTTGACTCACCTCTTTTAAATTGTTTTACCGCTAGAGCGTTTACAAAGTTGAAACAAAATGTGATTTTTCTCAAAACATTACATTTTTTAAACACTATTGCCACGCCCCTGGTCGCAGTAGACGAAAGATTGACAACTTTCCTGAAAGCTCTTTAAATTATCTAACCAATGTTTTTTTTTTTTGACTCACCTCTTTCAAAATGTTAAGCCGCTAGAGCGTTTGCAATGTTGAAACAATATGTGATTTTTCTCAAAACCCTACATTTTTGTGAACACTATTGTCACGTTCCTGGTAGGAGTAGAAGAAAGATTGAATGCTTTCCTGAAAGCTCTTTAAATTATCTAACCAATGCTTCTTATTTGACTCACCTCTTTCAAATTGTTTTGCCGCTAGAGCGTTTGTAAAGTTGAAACAAAATGTGATTTTTCTCAAAACCCTACATTTCTTAGGAACACTATTGCCACGCCCCTGGTGAGAGAAGAAGAAAGATTGAAGACCTTCCTGAAAGCTCTTTAAATTATCTAACCAATGCTTTTTATTTGACTCACCTCTTTCAAATCGTTTAGCCGCTAGAGCGTTTGCAAAGCTGAAACACAAATGTGATTTTTCTCAAAACCCAACATTTTTTTAAACACTATTGCCACGCCCCTGGTCGGAGCAAACGAAAGATTGACGACTTTCCTGAAGGCTCTTTAAATTATCTAACCAATGTTTTTTTTTTGACTCACCTCTTTCAAATTGTTTAGCCGCTAGATTCAAATTTTTTTGCCGCTAGAGCGTTTACAAAGTTGAAACAGAAATGTGATTTTTCTCAAAACATTACAATTTTGAACACTGTTGCCACGTTCCTGGTAGGAGTAGAAGAAAGATTGATTGCTTTCCTGAAAGCACTTTAAATTATCTAACCAATGCTTTTTACTTGATTCACTTTTTTAAAACCGTTTAGCCGCTAGAGCGTTTGCAAAGTTGAAACAAAATGTGATTTTTCTCAAAACCCTACATTTCTTGGGAACACTATTGCCACGTTCCTGGTGAGAGAAGAAGAAAGGTTGAAGACCTTCCTGAAATCGCCTTAAATAATCTAAGCAATTCTTTTTATTTGACTCACCTCTTTCAAATGGATTAGCCGCTAGAGCCTTTGCAAAGTTCAAACAAAAATGTGATTTTTATCGAAACCATACATTTTTGTGAACACTATTGCCACGCCCCTGGTAAGAGTAGAAGAAAGATTGACAACTTTCCTGAAAGCTCTTTAAATAATCTAACCACGGCTTTTTATTTGACTCACCTCGTTCAAATAGTTTTTAAATAAACCCTACATATTTGTTATTGCCACGTTCCTGGTAGGAGTAGAAGAAAGATTGAATGCTTTCCTAAAAGCTCAATAAATTATCTAACCATTGCTTTTTATTTGACTCACCTCGTTCGAATTGTTTAGCCGCTAGAGCGTTTGCAAAGTTGAAACAATATGTAATTTTTCTCAAAACCCTACATTTTTGTGAACACTATTGCCACGTTCCTGGTAGAAGTAGAAAAAAGATTGAATGCGTTTCTGAAAGCTCTTTAAATTATCTAACCAATGCTTTTTATTTGACTCACCTCTTTCAAATTGTTTAGCCGCTAGAGCGTTTGCAAAGTTGAAACAATATGTGATTTTTCTCAAAACCCTACATTTTTGTGAACACTGTTGCCACGTTCCTGGTAGGAGTAGAAGAAAGATTGAAAGCTTTCCTGAAAACTCTTTAAATTATCTAACCAATGCTTCTTATTTGACTCACCTCTTTCAAATTGTTTAGCCGCTAGAGCGTTTGCAAAGTTGAAACAATATGTGATTTTTCTCAAAACCCTACATTTTTGTGAACACTATTGCCACGTTCCTGGTAGGAGTAGAAGAAAGATTGACAACTTTCCTGAAAGCCGTTTAAATTATCTAACCAATGCTTTTTATTTGACTCACCTCGTTCAAATAGTTTTTAAATAAACCCTACATATTTGTTTTTGCCACGTTTCTGGTAGAAGTAGAAGAAAGATTGACGACTTTCCTGAAAGCTCTTTAAATTAGCTAACCAATGTTTTTTATTTGACTCACCTCGTTCGAATAGTTTAGCCGCCAGAGCGTTTGCAAAGTGGAAACAAAAATGTGATTTTTCTCAAAACATTACATATTTGAACCATATTGCCACGCCTCTGGTCGGAGTAGAAGAAAGATTGACAACTTTCCTGAAAGCCGTCTAAATTATCTAACCAATGCCTTTTATTTGACTCACCTCGTTCAAATAGTTTTTAAATAAACCCTACATATTAGTTTTTGCCACGTTTCTGGTAGAAGTAGAAGAAAGATTGACGACTTTCCTGAAAGCTCTTTAAATTAGCTAACCAATGCTTTTTATTTAACTCACCTCTTTCAAATTGTTTAGCCGCTAGAGCGTTTGCAAAGTTGAAACAATATGTGATTTTTCTCAAAACCCTACATTTTTGTGAACACTATTGCCTCGTTCTTGGTAGGAGTAGAAGAAAGATTGAATGCTTTCCTGAAAGCTCTTTAAATTATCTAACCAATGCTTTTTACTTGACTCACCTCGTTCGAATAGTTTAGCCGCCAGAGCGTTTGCAAAGTTGAAACAAAAATGTGATTTTTCTCAAATTCCAACATTTCTTGGAAACGCTATTGCCACGTTCCTGGTAAGAGAAGGAGAAAGATTGACAACTTTCCTGAAAGCTCTTTAAATTGTCTAACCAATGCTTTTTACTTGTCTCACCTTGTTCAAATAGTTTAGCCGCCAGAGCGTTTGCAAAGTGGAAACAAAAATGTGATTTTTCTCAAAACATTACATATTTGAACAATATTGCCACGCCCCTGGTAGGAGAAGACAAAAGATTGACAACTTTCCTGAAAGCTCTTTAAATTATCTAACAAATGCTTTTCATTTGACTCACCTCGTTTAAATACTTCAAACGTTTGAGCGTTTGCAAAGTTGAAACAAAAATGTGATTTTTCTCAAAACATTACATTTTTGAACACTATTGCCACGTCCCTGGTCGGAGTAGACGAAAGGTTGACAACTTTCCTGAAAGCCCTTTAAATTATCTAAGCAACGCTTTTCATTTTACTCACCTCTTTAAAACTGTTAAGCCGCTAGAGCGTTTGCAAAATTGAAACAAAAACGTGAATTTTCTCAAAACCCTACATTTTTTGAAAGCTATTGCCACGCCCCTGGTCGGAGTAGACGAAAGATTGGCAACTTTCCTGAAAGATCTTTGATATATCAAACCAATGCTTTTTACCTTACTCACGTCGTTCAAACAGTTTAGCCGCTAGAGCGTTTGCAATGTGGAAACAAAAATGTGATATTTATCGAAACCCTACATTTTTGTGAACACTATTGCCACGCCCCTGGTAAGAGTATAAGAAAGATTGGCGACTTTCCTGAAAGCTCTTTGATTTATCGAACCAATGCTTTTTATTTGACTCACCTCGTTCAAATAGTTCAGACGCTTGAGCGTTTGCAAAGTTGAAACAAAAATGTGATTTTTCTCAAAACCCTACATTTTTGTGAACTCTATTTCCACGCCCTTTGTCGGAGTAGACGAAAGATTGAATGCTTTCCTGAAAGTTCTTTACATTGTTTAACCAGTGCATTTTTTTTACTTACCTCTTTCAAACAGTTTAGCCGCTAGAGCGTTTGCAAAGTTGAAACAAAAATGTAATTTTAATTAAAACCCAACATTTCTTGGGAACACTATTGCTACGTTCCTACTTTTAATTTGACTCATCTAGTGCAAATAGTTTAGCTGCAAGAGTGTTTGCAAAGTTGAAACAAAAATGTGATTTTTATTAAAACCCTACATTTTTTGTGAACACTATTGTCACGCCCTTGGTAAGAGTATAAAAAAGATTGAATGCTTTCCTGAAAGCTCTTTAAATTATCTAGCCACTGCTTTTTTTTGACTCACCTCGTTCAAATAGTTTAGCCGCTTGAGCGTTTGTAAAAATGAAACAAAAATGTGATTTTTATTAAAACCCTACATTTTTGCGAACACTATTGCCACGCCCCCGGTAGGAGTATAAGAAAGATTGACAACTTTCCTGAAAGCTCTTTAAATTATCTAACTAATGCTTTTTATTTGACTCACCTCTTTCAAATAGTTCAGCCGCTTGAGCGTTTGCAAAGTTGAAACAAAAATGTGATTTTTCTCAAAACCCAACATTTTTGTGAACACTATTGCCACGTTCCTGGTAGGAGTAGAAGAAAGATTGGCAACTTTCCTGAAAGCCGTTTAAATTATCTAACCAATGCTTTTTATTTGACTCACCTCGTTCAAATAGTTTTTAAATAAACCCTACATATTTGTTTTTGCCACGTTTCTGGTAGAAGTAGAAGAAAAATTGACGACTTTCCTGAAAGCTCTTTAAATTAGCTAACCAATGCTTTTTATTTGACTCACTTCTTTCAAATTGTTTAGCCGCTAGAGCGTTTGCAAAGTTGAAACAATATGTGATTTTTCTCAAAACCCTACATTTTTGTGAACACTATTGCCACGTTCCTGGTAGGAGTAGAAGAAAGATTGAATGCTTTCCTGAAAGCTCTTTAAATTATCTAACCAATGCTTTTTACTTGACTCACCTCGTTCGAATAGTTTAGCCGCCAGAGCGTTTGCAAAATTGAAACAAAAATGTGATTTTTCTCAAATTCCAACATTTCTTGGAAACATTATTGCCACGTTCCTGGTAAGAGCAGGAGAAAGATTGACAACTTTCCTTTTAATTTGACTCATCTAGTTCAAATAGTTTAGCTGCAAGAGCGTTTGCAAAGTTGAAACAAAAATGTGATTTTTATTAAAACCCTACATTTTTTGTGAACACTATTGTCACGCCCTTGGTAAGAGTATAAGAAAGATTGAATGCTTTCCTGAAAGCTCTTTAAATTATCTAGCCACTGCTTTTTTTGACTCACCTCGTTCAAATAGTTTAGCCGCTTGAGCGTTTGTAAAAATGAAACAAAAATGTGATTTTTCTTAAAACCCAACATTTATTGGTAACACTATTGCCACGTTCCTGGTAGGAGTATAAGAAAGATTGACAACTTTCCTGAAAGCTCTTTAAATTATCTAACTAATGCTTTTTGTTTGACTCACCTCGTTCAAACAGTTCAGCCGCTTGAGCGTTTGCAAATTTTAAACAAAAATGTGATTTTTCTCAAAACTTAACATTTCTTGGCAACACTATTGCCACGTTCCTGGTAGGAGTAGAAGAAAAATTGACAACTTTCCTGAAAGCTCTTTAAATTGTCTAACCAAATAGTTCAGCCGCTTGAGCGTTCAGCCGCTTGAGCGTTTGCAAAGTTGAAACAAAAATGTGATTTTCCTCAAATTCCAACATTTCTTGGAAACACTATTGCCACGTTCCTGGTAGGAGTAGAAGAAAAATTGACGACTTTCCTGAAAGCTCTTTAAATTATCTAACTAATGCTTTTTACTTGACTTACCTTGTTCAAATAGTTTATCCCCTAGACCGTTTGAAAAGTTAAAACAAAAATGTGATTTTTATCAAAACCCTAAATTTTTGCGAACACTGTTGCCACGCCCCTGGTAAGAGTATAAGAAAGATTGGCGATTTTCCTGAAAGCTCTTTAATTTGTCGAAGCAATGCTTTTTACTTGACTCACCTAGTTCAGATGCTGGAGCGTTTGCAAAGTTGAAACAAAAATGTGATTTTTCTCAAAACGCTACATTTTTGTGAACACTATTGCCACCTTCCTGGTAGAAGCAGAAGGAAGGTTGACAACTTTCCTGAAAGCCCTTTAATTTATCTAACCAATGCTTTTTATTTGACTCACCTCTTTCAAATTGTCTAGCCGCTAGAGCGTTTGCAAAGTTGAAACAAAAATGTGATTTTTCTCGAAACCCTACCTTTTTGTTATCGCCACGTTCCTGGTAGGAGTAGAAGAAAGATTGAAGACTTTCCTGAAAGCTCTTTAAATTATCTAACCACTGTTGTTTTTTTACTCACCTCGTTCAAATAGTTTAGCCGCTAGAGCGTTTGTAAAAATGAAACAAAAATGTGATGTTTATTAAAACCCTACATTTTTGCGTACACTATTGCCATGCCCCTAGTAGGAGTAGAAGAAAGATTGACGACTTTCCTGAAAGTCCTTAAAATTTCTAACCAATGCTTTTTACTTGACTCACCTTGTTTAAATAGTTTAGCCGCCTGAGCGTTTTTAAAGTGGAAACAAAAATGTGATTTTTCTTAAAACCCAATATTTCTTTGTAACACTATTGCCACGCCCCCGGTAGGAGTATAAGAAAGATTGACAACTTTCCTGAAAGCTCTTTAAATTATCTAACTATTGCTTTTTATTTGACTCACCTCGTTCAAATAATACAGCCGCTTGAGCGTGTGCAAAGTTGAAACAAAAATGTGATTTTCCTCAAATTCCAACATTTCGTGGAAACACTATTGCCACGTTCTTGGTAGGAGTGAAAGAAAGATTGACATTTTTCCTGAAAGCTCTTTAAATTATCTAACCAATGCTTTTTACTTGACTCACCTCGTTCAAATAGTTTAGCCGCCAGAGCGTTTGCAAAGTTGAAACAAAAATGTGATTTTTCTTAAAACCCAACATTTCTTGGTAACACTATTGCCACGTTCCCGGTAGGAGTAGAAGAAAGATTGACAACTTTCCTGAAAGCTCTTTAAATTAACTAACCAACGCTTTTTATTTGACTCATCTCGTTAAAATACTTCAGCCGCTTGAGCGTGTGCAAAGTTGAAACAAAAATGTGATTTTCCTCAAATTATATTTAGTCAAAAAGCTAAAATTTAATTAAAAGACGAGAAGACCCTATAAATCTTTATACTTTATGTTGTTTAAATTTTTTAGATTTATTTTGTTTTAATAATTTTAAGTATTTTGTTGGGGTGATATTAAAATTTAATGAACTTTTAATTATTAAAAATCAATAATTTATGAGTTATTGATCCATTAATAGTGATTATAAGATTAAGTTACTTTAGGGATAACAGCGTAATTTTTTTGGAGAGTTCATATCGATATAAAAGTTTGCGACCTCGATGTTGGATTAAGATATATTTTTAGGTGTAGCCGCTTAAATGTTAAGTCTGTTCGACTTTTAAATTCTTACATGATCTGAGTTCAGACCGGCGTAAGCCAGGTTTGTTTCTATCTTTAATATATTATAATATCTTAGTACGAAAGGACCAGGTATTAGAATAATAATATTTTATATAAGGAATATGATTAATATTATACTATTTTGGCAGATTAGTGC
The DNA here is from genome assembly GCA_037783105.1 of Bactrocera zonata. NCBI lineage: Eukaryota > Metazoa > Arthropoda > Insecta > Diptera > Tephritidae > Bactrocera > Bactrocera zonata. The sequence continues at coordinate 785,024 of JBAWJQ010004943.1, read as the reverse complement.
AATAAATTTAGAATTTATTTATGTAATTTATATTACAAATAGTACTTGTTTTTTATAGAATTTATTTTATCAATTATTGGAAGTTTAAATTTGGTGATTTGTGTTTTAGTAAGAGTAGCTTTTTTAACTGTTTTGGAACGGAAAGTTTTAGGTTATATTCAAATTCGTAAAGGACCAAATAAAGTTGGTTTAATTGGATCCTCTTTTTGTGATGCGATTAAGTTATTTACTGAGGAACAAACTTATCCTCTTTTATCAAATTATATTTCTTATTATTTTTCTCCTATTTTTTCTTTATTTTTATCTTTGGTTGCTTGGTTGTGTATTCCTTTTTTCGTTAAGTTGTTTTCATTTAATTTAGGTTTATTATTCTTTTTGTGCTGTACTAGTTTGGGTGTTCATACTGTTATGATTGCTGGTTGATCTTCTAATTCTAATTATGCATTATTAGAGGGGTTACGGGCTGTAGCACAGACTATTTCTTATGAAGTTAGAATGGCATTGGTTTTATTATCTTTTGTTTTTTTAATTGGAAGTTATAATATTTTAAATTTTTTTTATTATCAAAAAACTATTTGATTTTTGGTAATTTTATTTCCTATTAGATTGGTCTGGTTTTGTATTTGTTTAGCTGAAACTAATCGTACTCCGTTTGATTTTGCAGAAGGTAAATCAGAATTAGTTTCTGGATTTAATATTGAATATAACGGGTGATTTTTTTGAGGTTAGGATTTTCATGCAGTAGTATTTGACAGATCACGTGGGATGTCAGACATGGTGTCAAAGAGAAAGATGCTCAGTATGCTTTGACATTTCATCATGAATAGACTTACTAACGAGCAACGCTTGCAAATCATTGAATTTTATTACCAAAATCAGTGTTCGGTTCGAAATGTGTTTATCGACAAATTTTGTTCAGCGATGAGGCTCATTTCTGGTTGAATGGCTACGTAAATAAGCAAAATTGCCGCATTTGGGGTGAAGAGCAACCAGAAGCCGTTCAAGAACTGCCCATGCATCCCGAAAAATGCACTGTTTGGTGTGGTTTGTACGCTGGTGGAATCATTGGACCGTATTTTTTCAAAGATGCTGTTGGACGCAACGTTACGGTGAATGGCGATCGCTATCGTTCGATGCTAACAAACTTTTTGTTGCCAAAAATGGAAGAACTGAACTTGGTTGACATGTGGTTTCAACAAGATGGCGCTACATGCCACACAGCTCGCGATTCTATGGCCATTTTGAGGGAAAACTTCGGACAACAATTCATCTCAAGAAATGGACCCGTAAGTTGGCCACCAAGATCATGCGATTTAACGCCTTTAGACTATTTTTTGTGGGGCTACGTCAAGTCTAAAGTCTACAGAAATAAGCCAGCAACTATTCCAGCTTTGGAAGACAACATTTCCGAAGAAATTCGGGCTATTCCGGCCGAAATGCTCGAAAAAGTTGCCCAAAATTGGACTTTCCGAATGGACCACCTAAGACGCAGCCGCGGTCAACATTTAAATGAAATTATCTTTAAAAAGTAAATGTCATGAACCAATCTAACGTTTCAAATAAAGAACCGATGAGATTTTGCAAATTTTATGCGTTTTTTTTTTTAAAAAAGTTATCAAGCTCTTAAAAAATCACCCTTTAGAAGAGGAGGATTTGCTTTAATTTTTATGGCTGAATATGCTAGAATTTTATTTATAAGTATATTATTTTGTGTAATTTTTTTAGGTTGTGATGTATTTAATGTTATATTTTATATTAAGTTGACATTTATTTCATTTGTTTTTATTTGAGCTCGAGGAACTTTACCTCGGTTTCGGTATGATAAATTAATATACTTAGCTTGAAAGAGTTTTTTACCTTTTTCATTGAAGTTTTTATTATTTATTATTGGGTTAAAATTATTGTTGATTTGTGGTTAATATAATTTAGTAAAGTCAATAGAAAGGTTGATTTCTATCTTATGTTTTCAAAACATATGCTTGTTCAAGCTCATTGACTAATTAATTAAGTTGTCTCATCATTTATTTACTAATGGGTTAATAATGTAATATAGGAAATAAATTACAGTTAAGATTTGACCTACTAATACATAGGGTTCTTCTACTGGTCGAGCTCCGATTCATGTTAATAAAATTACTGTAACAACTATAGTTCAAAATAAAATTTTGTTAATGGGGTAGAATTGAATACCTCGGAATTTTCTTTAGTGATAGAATGGTAGAATTGCTAAAATAGCAATTGATAGAACTAGAGCAATTACTCCTCCAGGCTTGTTAGGAATAGATCGTAGGATTGCGTAAGCAAATAAAAAGTATCATTCTGGTTGAATGTGTACTGGAGTGACTAGAGGATTAGCGGGAATAAAATTATCTGGGTCTCCTAATAAATATGGATTAATTAATGTTAATAGGATTAATGCTGCAATTATGATAACGAATCCAACAATATCCTTGTATGAGAAGTAGGGGTGGAAGGGAATTTTATCAATATTAGAGTTTAATCCAATAGGGTTATTAGATCCTGTTTGGTGGAGGAATAACAAGTGAATTAAAGTTATTGCTAATACAATAAATGGTAAAATAAAGTGGAATATGAAAAACCGTGTAAGTGTGGCGTTGTCTACAGCAAATCCTCCCCATACTCATTGAACTGAGTCAACTCCTAAGTAAGGGATGGCTGATAACAAATTAGTAATAACTGTAGCTCCTCCGAAAGACATTTGTCCTCAGGGTAGTACATATCCTATAAATGCTGTTGCTATCACTAAGAATAAAATTAGTACTCCTACTAATCAAGTGGGAGTAAATAGATAAGATCCGTAGTAGATTCCACGTCCCACATGTAAGTAAATGCAAATGAAGAAAAATGATGCACCATTAGCATGATGGGTTCGTAGTAATCATCCGTAGTTTACGTCACGACAAATATGATTTACGCTATTAAAAGCTAAATAATATCTGCAGTATAGTGTATAGCTAAAAATAGTCCTGTTAGAATTTGAATAATTAAACATAGACCTAATAATGATCCAAAATTTCATCAAGCTGAAATATTAATTGGGGTTGGGAGATCTACTAGAGCATTATTTGCAATTTTAAATAAGGGATGTTGGGTTCGTAAAGGTTTGTTCATTAGTTTATTTGTCGGAGGGGCCCATAAAATAGTTTAGTGATTTTTACTACTGCGATTAATGTAATTAATAAATAATTTATTAATAAGATAGTAATAAAATTTGTTGGATAGTTATATAGTTTATGAAGATTTAAGGAGTTTTCAGGTACAGTTAAGTTAAAATTGTATAAGGGTTGTATTTCTAAGTTTTGAATAAATGAAGATGTTGATAGTTTATCTATAAATATAGCAATTAATGTTAGGGTTAATATAATTATAATACAAATAGTTGTTAATTTTATAGATAGTGAAAATATTTCATTTTATGCTAAGGAAGTTACATAAATAAATAGAACTAGTATACCCCCTAAGAAGATTAAGAATAAGATATATGAAAATCAGAATCTTTTAGCTATTAATCCGGTAATTAAACAGATTTGTAATGTTTGAATTAATAATATTAATCCTATTGCTAAGGGGTGATTTATTTGAATAAAAATTAATCTTGAGATTAGTGTTGAAGAATATAAAAAGATTTGTATATTTTCAGGAGGTAGTTTATTTAAAACATTAATTTTGTGGATTAATGATAAAGTTATTTCTTTTCTCTTGAAGTTTTAAAAGACAAAATCTTATTTTTGGTTTACAAGACCAATGTTTTTATTAAACTATTAAAACTAATGTTAATAAGTTTATATTGAGGGTTACCTTGTTTTTTATTTTTAATAGGAATTTTTGTTTTTGTTTCTAATCGTAAGCATTTATTGTCTATACTTTTAAGTTTAGAATATATTGTATTAAGTCTATTTTTTCTTTTGTTTATTTATTCAAATTTAATGGATTATAGAAGATTTTTTAGTATAATATTTTTAACTTTTAGAGTGTGTGAAGGTGCTTTGGGTCTTTCTATTTTAGTTTCTATAATTCGTACACATGGGAATGATTATTTTCAATCGTTTAATGTATTACAATGATAAAATTGATTTTTATAATACTTTTTATTAGTCCTATTTGTTTTATAAATGGTTTATTTTGAATGGTTCAGAATTTATTGTTTATTGTAACTTTTGTCTTTATTATCTTAAATTATTGTACTAAATATTTTGTAAATATTTCATATTTTTTAGGATTTGATGTTATCTCTTATGGTCTTATTTTATTGAGACTTTGGATTTGTACTCTTATAATTAAAGCTAGTGAGTCTGTTTATAAATATAATAATTATAAAAATTTATTTTTATTTAATGCTTTAATTTTATTAATTTTTTAGTACTGATTTTTAGAAGAATGAATTTGTTTATGTTTTATTTATTTTTTGAAAGAAGATTAATTCCTACTTTATTTTTACTTTTAGGTTGAGGGTATCAACCTGAGCGTCTTCAAGCTGGTGTTTATTTATTATTTTATACGCTATTAGTTTCTTTGCCTATATTGGTTGGGATTTTTTATTTATATAATAATTTAAAAACAATGAATTTTTATTTATTAGGTAATTATATATTTAATTATGATTTATTGTATTTATCTTTAATTTTAGCTTTTTTAGTTAAAATGCCTATGTTTTTAGTTCATTTATGACTTCCTAAGGCTCACGTTGAAGCTCCGGTTTCAGGGTCAATAATTTTAGCTGGAATTATACTAAAGCTGGGGGGTTATGGACTGTTGCGGGTTTTTCTTTTTTGCAATTAAGAGGTATTAAATATAATTATGTGTGAGTTAGAATTAGATTAGTGGGTGGAGTTTTAATTAGTTTAGTTTGTTTACGTCAAACTGATCTAAAGGCTTTAATTGCTTATTCATCGGTTGCTCATATAGGAATTGTCTTGGGAGGTTTTATAACTTTAACTTATTGAGGTCTTTGTGGTTCTTATACTTTAATAATTGCTCATGGATTGTGTTCATCGGGTTTATTTTGTTTAGCTAATATTACATATGAACGATTGGGGAGTCGAAGCTTATTAATCAATAAGGGTTTGTTAAATTTTATGCCTTCAATAACTTTATGATGATTTTTATTAAGAGCTTGTAATATGGCTGCTCCTCCTTCTTTAAATTTGTTAGGAGAAATTTCTTTATTAAATGGAATTGTGAGCTGGTCTTGGGTTACTATAATTTCTTTATCCTTGTTGTCTTTTTTTAGTGCTGCTTATACTCTGTATTTATATGCTTATAGTCAACATGGAAAGATTTTTTCAGGAGTTTATTCATTTAGAGGTGGTAAGATTCGTAAATTTTTTTATTATTTCTTCACTGATTTCCTTTAAATTTATTGATTTTAAAGAGAGATATTTGTTTATTTTGGCTTTAGATCTAAATAGTTTATTTAAAATATTGATTTGTGGTGTCAATGAAATGAGGCTTGTCATTTTAGATCGTGAAATATTTATCAATTTGTAGAATTAGATTTTTAATTATTATTAGAATTAGTTTTTTTACTTCTAGTTTAGTATTTTTGTTAAATGACTATTCTTTATTTTTAGAGTGAGAAGTTGTTAGTTTAAATTCAAATAGAATTGTTATAACTTTTTTGTTCGATTGAATGAGATTATTATTTATATCTTTTGTTTTGTTAATTGCTTCTTTAGTGATTTATTATAGAAAGGAATATATAAGAGGAGACACAAATATTAATCGTTTTATTATATTAGTTTTAATATTTGAAATATCGATAATATTATTAATTATTAGTCCTAATTTAATTAGAATTTTATTAGGATGAGATGGTTTAGGGTTGGTGTCTTACTGTTTAGTTGTTTATTTTCAAAATGTTAAATCTTATAATGCTGGAATACTCACTGCTTTATCTAACCGGATTGGAGATGTGGCTTTTTTATTAGCAATTGCTTGAATACTAAATTATGGAAGCTGAAATTATATCTTTTATTTAGAAAGTATGAAGAATAGAGTTGAAATAGAAATTATTGGTGCATTAATTATGTTAGCTGCTATAACTAACAGAGCTCAGATTCCTTTTTCTTCTTGGCTACCGGCTGCTATAGCAGCCCCTACACCTGTTTCAGCTTTAGTTCATTCTTCAACCTTAGTAACCGCTGGTGTTTATTTATTAATTCGATTTAATGTTTTATTAAGAGGTAGATGATTAGGAGACTTATTATTATTGCTTTCTGGGTTAACGATGTTTATGGCCGGACTGGGGGCTAATTTTGAATTTGATTTAAAGAAAATTATTGCTCTTTCTACACTGAGACAGTTGGGTCTTATAATAAGAATTTTATCTATGGGATTTTATAAGCTTGCTTTTTTTCATTTATTGACTCATGCTTTATTTAAGGCATTATTATTTATATGTGCTGGGGCTATTATTCATAATATAAATAATTCTCAAGACATTCGGTTGATGGGGGGTTTAGGGGTGTATATGCCTTTAACTTCTGCTTGTTTTAATGTAGCTAATTTAGCTTTATGCGAGATGCCTTTTTTAGCCGGATTTTATTCTAAGGATTTGATTTTAGAAGTTGTTTCATTAAGTTATATTAATATATTTTCTTTTTTTCTTTATTTTTTTCTACCGGACTAACTGTTTGTTATTCTTTTCGGTTGGTTTATTATTCTATAACTGGGGAGTTAAATTGTGGTTCTTTGAATATACTGAGAGATGAGGGTTGAATTATACTGCGGGGGATAAGTGGTTTATTAATTATGAGAATTATTGGAGGTAGTATATTAAGTTGATTAATTTTTCCAACTCCTTATATAATTTGTTTGCCGAATTATTTAAAGCTATTGACTTTATTTGTTTGTGTAGTAGGAGGACTCTTGGGATATTTAATTTCTAATGTTTCTTTATTTTATTTTAATAAATCTTTACATAATTATTTAGTGAGCTATTTTTCTGGGTCTATATGATTTATGCCATATATTTCAACTTATGGAATTATTAATTATCCTTTAGTGTTAGGTATAAGAGTATGTAAGTCTTTTGATCAGGGGTGATCAGAATTTTTAGGGGGCCAAAATCTATATAATGAATTAGTTAAGTATTCTCAGTATGTATCTATTATGCATAATAATAATTTAAAGGTTTATCTTTTGTTATTTGTTTTATGAATTATTTTCTTGTTTTCATTTTTTTTATTCAAGTAGCTTAAAATAGAGCATAACACTGAATATGTTAGGGTAATTGTATAATTCTTGGATGTAGTGTATAAAATTTAGTAATTTTTAAAAATAGAAAATTTTATTTTTACAATGAAAATGTAATGTTTTTATTAAACTGTATAAATAGAAGTACAAATGGAGTTTAACCATTAAAAGATAAAAGTTAGCAGCTTTTTCTTGAACGTCATACTTCCTTAATTGGAGAAGGGTCTCAGTTCTATCATTAACAGTGATAAGCCTCTTTTTGGCTTCAATTAACAATTTAATTAATATTTAATTTATTAGAATAAGGGTATAAAATACCTAAGATTAGGTCGAAACTAATTGCAATAAATTGCTTCATATTCAGATTGTGTTATAAGGTAGATTGATATTTCAATACTTTTTGAATGCAAATCAAATGTTATAATTAACTACAACCCTAATTTGATCAATTTAGTATTCCTTGATTTCATTCATGATATAGTCCAATAATTGAGATAATGATGAATACAATTCTTGTTGTGGCTCATATTATAATATTAGAAATTGAAATAATTAAGATTATAGGTAGAATGAGAGCAATTTCTACATCAAAAATTAAGAAAATAATTGTGATTAAAAAAAATCGAAGGGAAAAAGGTAGGCGTGAAGAAGACTTAGGGTCAAATCCACATTCGAAGGGGGAACATTTTTCACGATCTGTTAGTGCTTTTTTTGATAAGATAGAGGCTAGCGATATAACTACTCTGGTGATGATAATTAGAATTGATGCTATAATAGCAATTAAAAAAATTTTCTATACTACTAATTAGTGGGCCTTATGATTGGAAGTCAAATATACTTATATACTATATAGATTATTTTTAATTCAACATAATAATTTTTTTCATTGAGTTATAAAATTCAAAAGAAATAAAAAATGTTCCCAAAAATAATCAAACTTCAACCGTTAATATCTTTTAAATGGTTGGGTTTACGAAAAAATCGTGGAGACCTTTTTTGTAGAGCATTCAATTTCCCACAAAATCTAAGGAACAACATATTTTTTCAAGTAGTTGGTAGCGAGATATAAATTTTTCTATCTGATAATAAGAAAAAATAGAAAACTATATGTAGGAGGACCTTCCCGTTACAATTAAAAACTCATATTTGGAGAGGCTTTCTTAGAGGTGTCTAGGAACCTATTTTTCCGAATACCAATCGAAAAAAAAATTTTTTTTGAATCACCCTAATGTATATAAATTATATGCAGAGTCGTTTGCGCATTGTAAATATGCGAATCTGTAACCGTACATTCCTTAAAATGCTCAGTTCTGCTATTTTCATGCCCCTGATGTTAAGTGGTGAAACACGTTAATAATTTTCTGTGGTGAAACACGCTCATCCAAAACAGTAAATGTTCCAAAATTTCCAAAATTGAAATATCCCTAAATTTGCGACATCGTGAACCTTCTCTTTAAACATAAGTTTTCTGATGTTAGTATAGACTAGCATATTCAGCCCGCTTCGCCTGGCTTTATTTAAGCATACATGAACTAATAACTAACAAATTGACAAAAACGTTTGTTTTTAAGCTTTAAATATTCCGAAGTTTACTCTAACTCTTTTTTTTGTTTAACTTATATCGTAATGTACATACATACAGAAGAATGTACATATGCCTTTCAATATGCCATTTGTAAAGAATCAACACATGGTTCTTACTTCTATTTATACCAGCTATTATGTATACTTATTACTAGTTGATAGTTTGTTTAGATACATTTTATTTCAGGATGAATTCCTTAAAATCTTTGGAAATATGTATATAATAATCATATTTATGTTGTTACCAATAAAGGCCAAGCGGTCGCACATTTTCACGTATGTATGTAATTATGTGAGCATGTAAACAAAAATAACCATAAGCATAATGTGTATAAATTTTTCCACACATAACTATGTTTTTTTTTTTTGTTCCGAGGGGGGAATCTTTCATAGATACTGATACTTAGTAGTATGCAGTATGCACGGTTCGTACTGCTCGCTAAAGGTGCATCTCATTCGGGACCACGCCTAATATGTAATAACTTACTATATTAGACTTGCGAAACAGTACGCCTACGTACTAAACCCTTAACTCCGTTATCTGTAGCTTCATGGAAGGCCCTGCGGGACCGCCGCTAAGCATTACGTCGCAGGGTCAGCTTAGCCTATCGGCTCACGTCATAAGCTCGCTTTTTCCGTCTCTAGCTTCACTGCTTCTGTGATGTTCGGCTCTTCTCAGCTTTTGCATTATCAGAGCTGTCGTCTTCTCCATGGCATACCATACTCGTCTCTTTTGCAGCATTTGAGCTACTATGTTGTCTGGTGTTACTCAACCTGCTACTTTTATCTCCAAAAATTGGCGCTCTGATGTGAATCTCGGACAGTAGAAAAATATATGATCCGCATTTTCACTACTGTTACCACAGAAAGAGCAAATAACTCCGTTGTTATGACCATACCTATGCAGGTACTCTCTGAAACATCCGTGTCGAGTCAGAAACTTCTTCTTCTTCTTTACTGGCGTAGACACCGCTTACGCGATTATAGCCGAGTCAACAACAACGCGCCAGTCGTTTCTTCTCTTTGTTACGTGGCGAAAATTGGATATTCCAAGCGAAGCCAGGTCCATCTCCACTTGGTCTTTCCAACGGAGTGGAGGTCTTCCTCTTCCTCTGCTTCCCGCGGCGGGTACTGCGTCGAATACTTTCAGAGCTGGAGTGTTTTCGTCCACCCGGACAACATAACCTAGCCAGCGTAGCCGCTGTCTTTTAATTCGCTGAACTATGTCAATGTCGTCGTATATCTCGTACAGCTCATCGTTCCATCGAATGCGATATTCGCCGTGGCCAACGCGCAAAGGACCATAAATCTTTCGCAGAACCTTTCTCTCGAAAACTCTTAACGTCGACTCATCGGTTGTTGTCATCGTCCAAGCCTCTGTACCATATAAAAGGACGGGAATTATGAGCGACTTATAGAGTTTGGTATTTGCATGTCGAGAGAAGACTTTACCTTTCAATTGCCTACTCAGTCCGAAGTAGCACCTGTTGGTAAGAGTAATCCTGCGTTGGATTTCTAGGCTGACATTGTTGGTGGTGTTTACGGTGGTTCCAAGATAGACAAAATTATCTACAACTTCAAAGTTATGACTGTCAACAGTGACGTGAGAGCCAAGTCGCGAGTGCGACGACTGTTTGTTTGATGACAGGATATATTTCGTCTTGCCCTCGTTCACTGCCAGACCCATTTGCTTTGCTCCCTAGTCCAGCCTGTAGAAAGCAGAACTAACGGCACGTGTGTTGAGGCCGATGATACAATATCATCGGCATACGCCAGCAGCTGTATACTCTTATAAAAGATTGTACCAGCTCGATTAAGTTCTGCAGCTCGGATCATTTTCTCCAGCAGAAGATTGAAGAAGTCGCACGATAGGGAGTCGCCTTGTCTGAAACCTCATTTGGTATCGAACGGCTCGGAGAGGTCCTTCCCGATCCTGACGGAGCTTTTGGTGCTGCTCAACGTCAGCTTACACAGCCGTGTTAGTTTTGCGGGGATACCAAATTCAGACATCAAGGCATAGAGGCAGCTCCTTTTCGTGCTGTCGAAAGCAGCTTTGAAATCGACGAATAGGTGGTGCGTGTCGATTCTTCTTTCACGGGTCTTTTCCAAGATTTGGCGCATAGTGAATATCTGGCCGGTTGTTGATTTGCCAGGTCTAAAGCCACACTGATAAAGCCCAATCAGTTTGTTGACGGTGGGCTTTAATCTTTCACACAATACGCTAGATAGAACCTTGTACGCGATGTTGAGGAGGCTTATCCCACAGTAGTTGGCGCAGATTGTGGGGTCTCCTTTTTTTATGGATTGGGCATAGCACACTTAAATTCCAATTGTTGGGCATGCTTTCGTCCGACCATATCCTTATCAGTTCTTCGCCGCCGTGTTTGAATAGCTCGGCCGGCAATCCGTCGGCCCCTGCCGCTTTGTTGTTCTTCAGGCGGGCAATTGCTATTCGAACCTCTTCATGGAACGTCTGCTCCATCGTCATCGATTGGGGAATCGGCGCTTAGGCCTTCTCCTGGCGTTGTACGTTCACTGCCATTCAGCAGGCTGGAGAAGTGTTCCCTCCATAATTTAAGTATGCTTTGGGCATCGGTGACTAGATCACCTTTGGGGGTTCTACAAGAGTATGCTCCGGTCTTGAAACCTTCTGTAAGTCGCCGCATCTTTTCGTAGAATTTTCGAGCATTTCCCCTGTCGGCCAGCTTATCAAGCTCTTCATACTCACGCATTTCGGCCTCTTTCTTTTTCTGTCTACAAATGCGTCTTGCTTCCCTCTTCAACTCTCGGTATCTATCCCATCCCGCACGTGTTGTTGTCGATCGTAACGTTGCGAGGTAGGCAGCCTGTTTTCTCTCCGCTGCGACACGACACTCCTCGTCGTACCAGCTGTTCTTTTGCACTTTCCGAAAACCAATGGTTTCGGTCCCACAGTTCCCTTATACCGAGTTGTTGACGAGTGCTCTCAGAGAGCAGGAGTGCAAGCCGAGTAGAAAATCGTTCGGCTGTCTGTTGTGATTGCAGCTTCTCGACGTCGAACCTTCCTTGTGTTTGTTGGCGTGCGTTTTTTGCTGCACAGAGGCGGGTGCGAATCTTGGCTGCAACAATATAGTGGTCCGAGTCAATGTTAGGACCTCGGAGTGCACGCACATTTAAAACACTGGAGACGTGTCTTCCATCTATCACAACATGATCGATCTGGTTGGTGGTTTTTCAATCCGAAGATTGCCAGGTAGCTTGATGAATCTTCTTATGCTGGAATCTTGTACTACAGATAACCATATTTCGGGCCCCGGCGAAGTCGATCAGCCTCAACTCATTTGGGGATATTTCCTCGTGGAGGCTGAATTCACCGACCGTTGTGCCAAAGATACCTTCTTTGCCCACCCTGGCGTTAAAGTCGCCAAGTACGATTTTGACATCGTGGCGGGGGCATCTCTCATAAGTGCGCTTTAAGCACTCATAAAAGGCATCTTTGGTCACATCGTCCTTCTCTTCCGTCGGGGCGTGGGTGCAAATCAGCGATATGTTGAAAAACCTCGCTTTGATGCGGATTGTGGCTAGACGTTCATTCATAGGAGTGAATGATAGTACTCGGCGACGGAATCTCTTTCCCACCACGAATCCAACACCAAACTTGCGCTCTTTTACATGGCCACTCTAGTAAATGCCGCAATGACCTACTTGTCTCTGTCCTTGTCCCGTCCATCGCATTTCTTGGACGGCAGTGATGTCAGCCTTTATTTTCACGAGGACATCAACCAGCTGGGCAGCGGCACCTTCCCAATTAAGGGACCGGACATTCCAGGTGCATGCCCTCAAATCATAGTCCTTAATTCGTTCACCTTGGTCGTCTTCAGAAGGGGGGTCTCTTATCCGAGGCTTGTGGTTTCCTTTCATTGGGGGTGTTTTTTTACGTGGCGGGTTCCAAACCCAGCGCACAACCCTAAGTAGGGAACATTTCGCCTTCTCACTTTAGCTAGCCTTCAAACGGATGTTCTTAGGCTACCCAGAGGATACTTGGTCAAAGACCGGAAGTCGTGAGCTGCTTGAGTCATATGTAAAAGAATCGTTTCTGGCCACTCCCAAGTGAATGGCGATCAGAGAACTTTCTTCACTTGCGTGAACTTCTACACATGACTCCATCCTCCTGCGTTATATAAAAGTTTACCTCGCCATGCTTTCGTTCCACCCATTCTTGTACATTTCTGATTAATCGGTTCGTCCATCTTCCCTTTGTTGTTGTGTCCCAACGATTTTGCCATTCCTCTATGCTTTCTTTTCTTTCCCTTTTTCGCTCTGCAATTGTCAGCTTTCTGCCTATAAATTTGCTCTTGTCATAAATCCGCTTCAGTTCCCGAGCCATTATGTCTGGCGGCATTATTCAAGTTTTAATTCTAGCGGCTTCATAGGATACTGTGCGGAAAGCGCTAGTAGTTCTAATAGCGCTTAGGCGGAACACTGATTGTGCCATTCTTGCATAACTTTAAACTGCTTGAAAACTTACATTCCATTCATAATAATCGGTGCCTGCTCTAGTTTAATCGATTTTTTTGGAAGACATATTTTGCCGGCCCTAAATTGTCACTTGATATTTGTTTACATTCCATATACAAATACAGCTGCTCACTGTTAAGGAGATTCTCTTGTTCTTGCAAAACCCTTGCACGGTGCACCAATTGCAGAATTTTCTTCTTGGTGCAACGGCACAACAAACACACGCAAAAATTTATTTGCAATGGCTGTAAAATATGTCAGACCAAAACCCATGTTTATATTCGTGCCGTCATATATAACTAGATTCGCAATGGGTGCTGTCTTGGCCTTGCATATTTCGGTGTAGGATTTTTGCATTTTGTGTCACCTTGAAAGAGTAAGAGAATCCCCGTATTGATAGTTGTCAGTGAAAACTCAGCGAAAACACAAATTGTCGGTCCGAACGATTTACGTTCCACAACATACAAATGTGTTTTCAAAATGTTTTCAATGTCGGTCCGAACATAGTATATGAACCATAATAATTTGAATTTTAAATGATGCATTATGCATGATAAATGAAATTTGCCAGCTGATAGTTGGAATGTTTAATTTGTTTCAATTGTTTTAGGAGTTTATGATTTGACGTGAACGTGAGAATCTCTTCAACATTGCAATCGTGGGCTGCAGAAGGAACTCTGGCATTCCACACTGTAAAACACCACTCAAGTTATAATGTAATGATTGTACTGCACTTCTTCTTCGTACGTTATTTGTAGAAGCAAAAACAAAAACTGAGGCTATAATAAATGGTGTTTAGAAGGAATGCAGTTCATAAGTTTGAGCGCAGATGCTTCTAATTATGGTCATCATAAGCTTTTCCCCATTGTTACTCAATACTTTGATTTTGAAAATGGGGGTATTCAAGTGAAATTGCTGGATTTACAAAAAAATAAATAACGAGAAGGCTGAAACGATTACAAGTTTGATTGAAAGCGTTCTCGAGACACAAAATTTGACTGAAAAATTTACAACTTTTGTAGCAGATAACGCTCCAATCATTTTTGGTGGCTTGAATCGCAAGGGGTCTAACAATGTGATGGCCCTACTCAAAGAAAAAGTAAATTCTCGTGTCATTGGTGTTGGGTGCTTTGCTCATATTCTTCATAATTGCGCCCAGCTTGGATTAGATCAGTTCGGAAAATATGATATTGATGCCCTCGTTTTTAAACTGTTCAAGCATTTCTCGGTTTACTTTCACACAGAAAGACTCGATGACTTAGCTTGTTTCCTGCAGTGGAACGAATTCTCAAAATGTTTCCTACATTAAAAGCTTACTTTTTATCAATCGAAAAATCTCCAAAATTTATGGAAAATTTCTTTTCTGATGATTTGGCTGAAAGCTATCTTTTGTTTGTCCACTCATTTACATATGTTCATTTTTCAATAAAAAATAGCATCAATAGAAAGCGAAGGCAACAGTGTTCTTGAAATTAATTCAATCATTGATTCCGTTGCTAATTCCTTGCACGAGAGAATCAAGCACAAGTTTTTGCCTCTTACTCTACTTTCAAATCTTGACGCTTTGAAATCAGTGGGAAAAGAAAAAGAATGCCTTGATTTCCATGAAAGAACCGTCAGTGTTTATCAGGAAGCTCTTGAATACTTGTTGAAATGGACTTCATCTTTGTCCGAATTAAAAGTTTTCCAATGGTTGAAATTTGATCGCACATCAAAAGAAGTTCGATATGAAGAAGTTGTGCAAACAATGCAGTTTCTTGAGTCAAAAAATGTTCGTATCCATTAAGAGAAGGTAATTGCTCAATTGGTGAATTTGAACAATTTTATAAAAAAGAAAAAGAGAATGACGAGGATTCTACAAAATTTTTTCACAAACTTCAAATGACCAGATTTGTGCATTTTTTAAAGCGAATTCAAACATTGATTCCCTTTCTGAAATTTTGAAAATCGCGCAGTACTTTTTTTCTATTCCCGGACATAATGATGAAAGAATTTTCTCTCTCATCAATATACAATGGAGTGATGGACGCAATCGTCTCCTTGTTGAAAATGTGTTGGAATAAATATATTTATTATGTTTATTGTGAAATGCGCACTTAAGACCAATTACAAAGTTTGAGTAAGAAAAAATGAAAAATGATGACCTGCCGGTTTTAGCTGTACTTCGATAATGCCGTTTTAAGAAGAATATACATAACTGTAAACTACGAAAGTAGGTGTAAGTGAACAATGCGATAAATAAGAATACAAACTAAACATCGCAGTGTTGCCAGACTTATGCAAAATCTTATACATACATATTAAGCTTATTCTTACACAATTTCAACACTTCTTCTTAAGCAAATATATGTATGTTATACAAAATTATAAAAATTACATTTTAATTCAAACCAAGTAGTTTTGTAAAGTAACAGTGCTTTTGCTTACATAAATTTTTAGTAAATATATCAGCAATGTTTTTATCAGTGGAAACATATTTTAATACAATTTCATTGCTCGCTTATAAAATGAAATTTAATGTCAATATGTTTTGTTCTTTTATGATGTACAGGATTTTTGGAAATATGTTGAGAGCTTAAATTATCTCCGCAGATAATCATTGGCTCCTGCTTTGTCCATCCAATTTCGGTTAAAAGATTACGTAAGTATATTGCTTCTTTAGCGGCTGCAGTCAGAGCAACATATTCCGCTTCTGTGCTGCTTAAGGCAACAACACTCTGCTTTGCTGAAGACCAGGAAAATATGCTTCCACCCAAAAGGAATGCATATCCAGAGTATAATTTTCTATCCAGCTGATCGTTTGCCCAATCGGCATCTGCGAAACCTTGCACGGGTTGGCCAACTTTCCGGTATACGATTCTCAGATGAACTGTACTAGAGAGATATCGTAAGACGTGCTTAGCGGCAGCTTCGTGCTAAGCATGTGGATTTGTATTGCGTTGCGACAATTTACTCACAGCATGCAAAATGTCAGGCCGGCTCAAAATTGCTAGGTACATCAAAGATCCTATTAGTGATTGGTATTTATTTATAGTTACCTTAACGCAGCTATCATCCTTGCAACCGATATGAAAACCTGGGTCGAGCGGTGTTACAGCTGCACGACAGTCTTTCATACCGTATTCGTCTAACAGATTTTTGATATACGTTTTTTGACAAAGTGATACTGCACCTCGATCGCCGTCTCGTTGTATTTCTAGCCCAAGAAAATATGAGGCAGGACCTCCGTCATGCATCTAGAATTTGGATGCTATCTTCTTCTTAATCGCGCGTATCTCGTTCTCGCTGAGTGATATGATTAATAAATCGTCCACGTAAACAGCGATGTAGCTGCTTTGATGCTGAGTCTGCTTGAAGTAAAGGCAAGCCTCGTGCTTGCTTTGTTTGAAGCCAATATTTTGTAGTACTTCATCTAGCGTCTGGTTCCATACGCGACCGGATTGCTTAAGCCCATATATAGCTTTATTGAGCTTTAAACCTTTGTTAGGATGCTTTGCGCTTACGAAATTTTGTGGTTGCTGCATGTATACTACTTCATCTAATTTGCTGTTTAGATATGCGTTGGAGATGTCCGCTTGATGCATGTGTAGCTGTTTTTCTGCAGCCATGGCGAACAACATACGAATGGTTTCGTAGCGTATTACAGGAGAGAAGATTTCACTGTAGTTGATTCCCAATTGCTGTCCGCAACCCTTTGCGACCAATCTAGATTTGAATTTTTCGATTTCACCATCTCGATTTCTCTTTACTCGAAATACCCATTTCGAACCAATTGACTTTGCACCAGTAGGCAAATCAACCAACTCCCAAGTGTTGTTAGCTATAAGTGCATTGTACTCTGATTGCATTGACGCTTGCCAATTTGTTGCATATTGGCTCTGCAATGCTTCTGCGACTGTTTGAGGTGTTTCGACATCATCAAAAGAATTCAAGTTATTTAACACGTTATACGTCTTTTTGGGTCTGCCTGGTTGACCTGTGCGTATAATTTTTGGACGCCCTGGGCCCCGTTGTTGCGTTTCTTGTTGATCATTATCACTGGCGCTGACAAACTCTTCTTCTTCTTCTTCTCCGTCGGAGTCGCCACACTCGTACTGTGGTTTATCGTTACAATTTTCAGATGTTGACTCACTTTCAACCTGATTTGACGTTGCATCTTCTTCGGAAGACGTGTGTGACTCAAGACGAATAATGTTTGTCTCAAAGTCATCATTTCGCTCTGATAAATTACATTTCTCAGATGTTACTGTGTCAAACTCACCTTCAACAAATTTGACATCCCTGCGCTCTATCACTGTACGTTTATTGTGATCATACAAGCGATAAGCTTTTGCTGATATTGAATAGCCGACGAAAATATACTCTTTTGCGTTTGCTTTAAATTTGCCCGTTCTATTTTTATCTATAGCAAATGCACGTGAACCGAAAACTCGAAGATGTTTTACCGACGCTTTGCGATCTTTCCACACTTCGAAAGGGGTACACCCATCTAAAGCCCTAGTGGGGCACCTGTTGCGTAGATATGCGGCCGTTTGTACAGCTTCGGCCCATAGAAATTCTTCTAATTTCGCGTGTATCAATAAACTTTTCGCCATTTCCACTATTGTACGGTTAACGCGTTCAGCAACGCCGTTTTGTTGAGGCGTGTACGGAACAGTGTTTTGCCTTTTTATACCGCATTCATTTAGAAAATTATTAAATTCATTGTTCATATATTCAGTTCCGTTGTCACTACGCAAACATTTTATTTTGTTACCGGTTTGCAATTCAACGTAGCTTTTAAATAGTTTAAATTTCGGAAACACTTCATTTTTAGCGCGCATGAAGTAAACAAAAATTTTACGCGTATAGTCATCGATGAATGTCACGAAATAGCGATTTCCAGCTATTGATTTAACGTTCATTGGGCCACAGACGTCGCTGTGCACCAACTCAAGTACACTTTTTGTCATACGCTTTGCGTTTTTAGAGAATGGTAATGCACACAATTTTGCTTGGTTGCATGTATCGCAGTTCATGTCCGTATATACACATTCAATGTCCATACCTTCTACAAGTTTTTTATCATTTAGTAATTTTAAACTTTGAAAGTTTAAGTGGCCAAAGCGATTGTGCCACTTTTTTACATTTGATGTGTCCCTTAACATATGCACTTCACTGTTTTTCGCCAGCGTTTCATACAAATACAAGTTACCTTCTTGCTTTGCTCTTAACACAACTTTATTGTTTTTGTCTTTTATTTGCACTTCTTTTTCGCCAAATATTATTGAATTTTTGTATTGTGTCGATTTACTAACCGACAAAAAATTCATTTGCAAAGAAGGTACGTACAACACATCACGCATTTCAATATTTCTATTGTTTACTTTTAAGACAACTGTGCCTATACCGAACGATTCAACGTATTTATCAGCTGCTAATTTTACTGAAGTCTTTGTTTCACTGAACGACACAAACATGTTTTTGTTGCAGCACATATGTGTTGTCGCGCCACTGTCAATACACCACGTGTTTTTTCTTTGCTCCGCGGCACTTACATGTAACAGACAATTTGAATATTCTGTTTTGCACTTGTTTTCTTGCGTTGTTGCTTTTTTGCGACATTCACTAGCACGATGCCCAATTTCATCGCAATAGAAACACTTGCCTTTGAATTGCTGCTTTTGATCGTTTTTCTTTATGTTCTTTTTTACACTTTCGTTATGACTACTGTTCGTTTTTTGATACTGATGCGCATCCCTCTGCACATGTGTGTGTGCGTATCCCGACGCACTTGAATTATCGCATTCGCTTGTTTCTGCCTTTCGCGCAGCTTCTTCTAGAAGTTTCAATTTTACACTTTCAAACGACGGCAAATTGTCACGCGTTTCAATCGCAACAACAAAATTCTCCCAAGAATTTGGTAGGCTACACAAAAGCATAATTGCTTTAAGCTCATCATTAATTTTTATGTCAAGCTCAGCTAATTTGTCTATAGTTTCGACAAATGTTTGAACATATTTTGATGCGTCTTCCCCTGGCTGCATCTTTAAGCGCAAAAGCTTTTGGTAAAGTTGAACTTTTCTGACTGGTCCAGTCGGCAAATGAACATCACGCAATTTTTTCCATGCGTCCGCTGCGGTCGTACAAGCTTTTATATACAAAAGCTGATTTGGCTTTACGTTTAAAATGAGGCACGATAACGCCTTTTGTTCTGTCGTGTCCCATTTTGCTGATTCTGCTTCAGTTGCTGTCTCGGGCTTCGCATTTGTGATCACCTGCCACAAATCAGCCGTAATTAACACACTGCGCATGGTCATGCACCACACGTCGTAGTTATCATCACCAAGTTTTTCAATTTGATGTGACACGTTCATTTTGCTTTGCAAAAAAAATTTTTTTTTTTTTTTGGTACACTGACACGATATAGCGATTTTTATTGCCGTTTTCGCGCACTACTTATTCGCGATGGGTCTGGGCCCATAACCTTTGTTGGAATAAATATATTTATTATGTTTATTGTGAAATGCGCACTTAAGACCAATTACAAAGTTTGAGTAGGAAACAATGAAAAATGATGACCTGCCGGTTTTAGCTGTACTTCGATAATGCCGTTTTAAGAAGAATATACATAACTGTAAACTACGAAAGTAGGTGTAAGTGAACAATGCGATAAATAAGAATACAAACTAAACATCGCAGTGTTTCCAGACTTATGCGAAATCTTATACATACATATTAAGCTTATTCTTATACAATTTCAACAAAATGTTCGTAACATGATTGTCACTAAATATAATTATAAGAACATGCCATGCAACGATTTCCCTAAGTATGTGTATAATGAAAACGGAGAATGTTGATATGCTAAAAGCAATCGGCAGTGCCAAAAGAATATGACTAAAAAAAAATGTAAATTGGACGATGCTGGAAGATAATTAAATTCTACCTATTTGAAACGCTGGAATTTGTGCTTTTTTGATGAAGACGCACTGATTTTTCGCTGGACCGATCTGGTAACCCTTCAAAAATAGTCAATCCCGGCTAGGTGCCACAATCAAAGATACAGATTTTTGTGGTTTATTCAAATTAAAAATATAATATTGCACATCAGCGAGTGGTACTTAAAACAATAATTTCTATGTATTTCAAAAAACAATCCGTGAGATGCAGTAGGATATAATATAGGCTGTTAAGAATGATGAGGGTGGGATTTGATTTTAATTTAAGCGGAGTACTAAAGGGTGATTTTTTTGAGGTTAGGATTTTCATGCAGTAGTATTTGACAGATCACGTGGGATGTCAGACATGGTGTCAAAGAGAAAGATGCTCAGTATGCTTTGACATTTCATCATGAATAGACTTACTAACGAGCAACGCTTGCAAATCATTGAATTTTATTACCAAAATCAGTGTTCGGTTCGAAATGTGTTTCGCGTCCGTGTCCGATGAGCGATGAGGCTCATTTCTGGTTGAATGGCTACGTAAATAAGCAAAATTGCCGCATTTGGGGTGAAGAGCAACCAGAAGCCGTTCAAGAACTGCCCATGCATCCCGAAAAATGCACTGTTTGGTGTGGTTTGTACGCTGGTGGAATCATTGGACCGTATTTTTTCAAAGATGCTGTTGGACGCAACGTTACGGTGAATGGCGATCGCTATCGTTCGATGCTAACAAACTTTTTGTTGCCAAAAATGGAAGAACTGAACTTGGTTGACATGTGGTTTCAACAAGATGGCGCTACATGCCACACAGCTCGCGATTCTATGGCCATTTTGAGGGAAAACTTCGGACAACAATTCATCTCAAGAAATGGACCCGTAAGTTGGCCACCAAGATCATGCGATTTAACGCCTTTAGACTATTTTTTGTGGGGCTACGTCAAGTCTAAAGTCTACAGAAATAAGCCAGCAACTATTCCAGCTTTGGAAGACAACATTTCCGAAGAAATTCGGGCTATTCCGGCCGAAATGCTCGAAAAAGTTGCCCAAAATTGGACTTTCCGAATGGACCACCTAAGACGCAGCCGCGGTCAACATTTAAATGAAATTATCTTCAAAAAGTAAATGTCATGAACCAATCTAACGTTTCAAATAAAGAACCGATGAGATTTTGCAAATTTTATGCGTTTTTTTTTTTTAAAAAGTTATCAAGCTCTTAAAAAATCACCCTTTACTTAAACGAGATTCACTGTGTTAACGTGTAACACTAGTATACTTACTCGATATACTTGCAGTATACTTATGCCACATAAAAACACTTTCTATCGCACACTGTATTCAATTTTTTAAAGCTGATTTCACTAATTGAATATATATATATTTTTTTTTATTAGTATAATAATTTAATTATTTTTTTCTTTCTGAATTGGTTTTCACATACTGACACTGCGGCCGGGACTCACGTCACAATGTCACTTTGGCGGAAGTTACAAGTAGAAAGTGCGGAGGTTGCGGTTTTAGGATAAAATGAATCGTTGCGGGTCGACCGTCTTACTTTGCGGATGAAACGAAAAAGAGAGGGATCCCGTTCGGATCTATGCCTTTTGATAGTTTGGGTGGTGAATTAGATTATTCCGAGTCGTCTCGTTAATGATCGTGTGGTTGTTGTGCTGTAATAATGAGCGGTGTTAGGTACCGTGTTTGATGCGTGTGTGTGTAGTGGTGTGTGCTGTGAACTGTGTGATGAGGTGATGCGATGTGGGATGTTGCATAACGTTCATAGCTCATGTGAACATCCCGGCCCCTAGGCGAATTAATCGGCTAGGAGCCTCTGCAGCTGTTGTTGCTAGCGATGAGCATGGCGTGGCGTGGCGGAGATGGCCGTGTACGTGTTGCGGTTGGTTAGGTGCGTCGTCATCGCCGGATAGGATCGCTACGTGGTCTGGTACGGGAGTTGGTGCGATTGGATCGGAAAATCGATGGAACAGAGTGTGGTGCGGCCTTTGACAATATGGCACCGTCGGCCCAGCGCTCTATGGTGGCGTGGTCATCTGCCAGGCAGGTCATGCAATGCCCGTGGGCCCTTGCGACCTGTTGCCGTTGAGCGTGCTTCATGTTTTGAAAGATGGTGCATCGTTTCAGGGCGTGTGAGCGATGGCACAGGTTGCAACATGGAGGCCTCTGTGGCTCCACTAGATGCTCTTCTCTGATTTCCCTGACTTCTGCGGCGAATGGCGGTGAGCGCATAACATTGGTCCTTGGAGCGGCAACGGGTGCAGCCGACGCTTTGGGTGTAGCGATTTCGGACCTTACGGTGTTGGAGGTGGTTTGGGTCTCCTCTACGTCCATTTATATGGAATATAAGATTGAATTAAATTGATTTTATTTATAATGTTATGATGTAGTTGTTGTAGCTACATATCTATGCATATGTATATGTATAATAGGTTGATATTCAAAGCGTTTGTTTGAGTTTATTTTTATGTACGGATAAAAAGGGTTAATTTCGAATTAGCGGAATTGATTTATTATTTTTTGATTAATTTTGCGCGTTATTTTGCGGTTTTGGTTGAAGTGGTTCTTTTCTGTTTGGAAGAAACCACAGTTTAGTTACTGGTCGAGTTAATATGCCGGTTTGTGTTCGAACATCGACTACTCGTAGGTGACAATCTGATCCTCGATGAACCTTTTCAATGCGGCCTAGTCGCCATTTTGTTGGAGGAAGGCATTCGTCCTGTATGATGACGCATTTTCCTGCATTGGCTTCCTTCTGGGTCGTTTTTCATCGATTTCTCTTATGAAGATCCTTGAAATAGTTTTCCTTTTATCTGTGGCTGAGTTCGTTATGGAGAATCTTGATTCTTTCCCATCGATTTATTAAAGTGAGTGAGTCTCCTTCTGTCTCAGGTATGGCGAGAAGAGGAGCTCCTCTGAGGAAATGACCTGGTATAACAGCCGTGAAATCGGAGGGATCTTGCGAGAGGGGTGATATGAGTCTTGAATTTAACACGGCTTCAATACGAGTGAGTAGTGTAGTAAACTCCTCATAATTGAGTTTTTGGTTACAGCCGTTTTCTTTAAATGGGAATTAAAGCTTTTTACTGCTGATTCCCAAAGTCCGGCCATGTATGGAGAACATGGAGGTATAAACTGCCAATCGATCCCTTGGGATGCATATTTGTTAACTATTTCAGGGGAGACTTTTTTCATGAAGTTTATAAACTAATTCTCTGTTGCTCCTTGGAAGAAGACATGGAATCCTTTATCTGGAAAGGTCCTGCAAAATCAACCCCAGTGATGGTAGAGGGTAGAGCATAGTTGCAACGTTCAGGTGGTAAAGCTGCCATGATCTGCGTACGCGTTTTGTGTTTGTACATGGTACATGTCCTTTTGATTTGTGGCTTTAGTCGCGGTATATAAAATTCTTGACGAACCATTTGTTGCATTAAGCGATGCTCACCATGCAGTCTAAGCTGGTACAGATATGCTAGAATTAGGTAAGTAAAACGGGATTTCTCTGGAATAATGAGGGGATGTCGTTCGTTATAACTAAGGCTGGAGTTTGCTAATCTTCCGTTTGCCCTTATTAATCCCTTAGAGTCCAAGAATGGATTTAAGACGAGAAGTGAGCTTCCATTTTCGAGAGGTCGCTTTTCAAGCAACTTTGATTTCTCTTTGCAGAAATAGCGAGTTTTTAAATATAATATGCGTTAGTTGTACGCAAGGATCATTTGGTGCTACTTTCATTTTTTGTTTAAGCCTTTGAATGAATTGGTTCATATAAGCGAATACCCTTAGTGCTCTAGGAAATGATGAAAATCTTTGGAAAATATCATCCTCTTCTGGAGTGATATGAAAATTTTCTATTTTCCGATTTTCTGGAGGTATGATATTCCGAGCAGGAGACTTTGGCCAGAATTCTTGTGATTCTGTTAGCCATGTGGGACCGTTCCTCCAGAGAGTAGTGCTGGTGAGGTGTAGTGGCTTGCAACCTCTTGTTCCAAGGTCAGCTGGGTTATCTGCACTTGCAACATGTTGCCATTTAGCTGGGCCAACTAAATCTAAAATTTGAGATATTCGGTTAGATACATAGGTCTTCCAGGTATAGGGTGGTTTTTTTAACCATGCTAAGACTATCTCTGAGTCTGACCAAAGACATTTTTATAATTGTTTATTTTGAGATGGGTTTGGACTATTGAAATTAGTTTTGCTAACAGAAGAGCACCGTTCAGTTCAAGCCGTGGCAGACTGAGTGTCTTCAAAGGTGCAACTTTGGCTTTGGCTACTAAGAGGTGTGAATGTATTTTGTTATCGTGCTGAGTGCATACGTAAACTGTTGCACGATAAGCCTTTTCAGAGGCTTCACAGAAACCGTGTAATTCTGAGTTAATATTAGGGGTGAAATTTACCCATCGAGGGACTCGAATTTCAGATATAGTAAGTAAGTTGTTAGCAAATTGAACCCATTTCGCTAAACGTAAAGGTTTTACCAGTTCATCCCATTCCGTGCCATCTTGCCACAACTCTTGAATGAGGATTTTAGCTTGAATCATTATTGGCGAAAGCCATCCTGCGGGGTCGAAAAGTTTTGCCACCGAGAAAAGTATTTGGCGTTTTGTAATGGCGAACATAGCAGATATTGACCCAATTGTATATGAGAATTTATCTGTTATCGCATTCCATTGAATCCCTAAAGTTTTGGTTGTACTAGCTTTTTCAAATTTAAGGAAATCTGTATCTAATAAGTCTTCCTTTTTAATGTCTTTTATTATTTCAGGGTGATTTGAAGTTGGAGGATGGAGTCATGTGTAGAAGTTCACGCAAGTGAGGAAAGTTCTCTGATCGCCATTCACTTGGGAGTGGCCAGAAACGATTCTTTTACATATTTGTCAAGAAACTCACGACTTCCGGTCTTTGACCAAGTATCCTCTGGTTAGCCTAAGAACATCCGTTTGAAGGCGAGCTAAAGTGAGAAGGCGAAATATTCCCTACTTAGGGTTGTGCGCTGGGTTTGGGACCCGCCACGTAAAAAAACACCCCCAATGAAAAACAAACGACAGCCTCGGATAAGTTCCCGTCCTGCTATACGGTGCAGCGGCTTGGACGATGACAACAACCGATGAGTCGACCTTAAGAGTTTTCGAGAGAAAAGTTCTGCGAAAGATTTATGGTCCTTTGCGCATTGGCCACGGCGAATATCGCATTCGATGGAACGATGAGCTGTACGAGATTTACGACGACATTGACATAGTTCAGCGAATTAAAAGACAGCGGCTACGCTGGCTAGGTCATGTTGTCCGGATGGACGAAAACACTCCAGCTCTGAAAGTATTCGACGCAGTACCCGCCGCGGGAAGCAGAGGAAGAGGAAGACCTCCACTCCGTTGGAAGGATCAAGTGGAGAAGGACCTGGCTTCGCTTGGAATATCCAATTGGCGCCACGTAACGAAGAGAAGAAACGAGTGGCACGCTGTTGTTGACTCGGCTATAATCGCGTAAGCGGTGCCTACGGTGCCTCTTTAGGGGGAAACCTGCTGAATTTAATGCTTTGATCACTTGCGATAGTGATTCGCATGCTAATGCGATACTGTGGCTGCCTCATAGTATGTCGTCCACGTTTGTTTATGTTTGCAACACAGAAGATGCTAAAGGCAAATTTGTTGCATTTGTTTTTGCCACTTCATGTAATGTTCTAATGGCCAAATAGGGTGCACAATTGATGCCAAAGGTGACGGTTTTAAGTTTGTAGTCGCTAATTGGACTATTACTTGATTTGCGGGAGACTATACGTTGGAAATCTTGGTCATCGTCATGTACTAGAATTTGTCTGTACACTTTTTCTACATCCCCATTGAAAACGTATTTATACATGCGCCAATTTAGAATTAGCAACATGAGATCAGGTTGTAATGTTAGCCCTGTGTATAGTACATCATTGAGTGATTTGCCTGAGCTTGTACTTGAGGCATTGAAAACCACTCGTACTTTTGTTGTAAATTTATCAGGTCTTATTACCCCATGATGTGGCAGATAAAAAGATAAATATCTATCTTTAGATACCTTTTCATATGGTACAGCTTCTTCCATATGATTGAGGTCAAGATATTCGTCCATCACATTATCGTATGCCGATTTAAACTCACTTTTCTTTATCAGGCTTTTTTCCAGGCTTAGAAATTGCTGGACTGCTGATATTCTAGAGTGGCCTAAAGCTATGGTTTCAGGAAAAGTTGGTTTGAATGGTAGTCGCACAACGTAACGACCATGCTCGTTTCTTGTTGTTGTGGACTTGTTGTAATAGGCTTCGCATGCCTGGTCTTCTTCTGAAATTTGGGTGAGTTGGGGTAGTTCTTCTATTTCCAAGTATTTTTTAAGTTGATTATTTAAAAATTCGTTTGAGATATTTTCTACTTGTGTGGTGAAAGAATTGATTTTTTCAGGGACTTGGCCACTTACAATCCACCCAAAGATTGTATTTTGGGCTAGCAATTTATTTGAACACTGGAGATTATTTGAGGTATTAAGTATCTGCTAATTTGAGATGTGAGCCTTTTACCCAGTGTATTTTACTTACTTCATAGTTTGAAAGCAAATTTGTAAGTTGCGGTGGAACGCATTCTAATATCCGCATTCGTAGATACTATGGTAATTCGGCATATTTTGTTCGAATTTTGGATAATTCTTCCGCCCATTCCCGAAATTTGGAAATTTGAATGTTTAATTTGCAATTTGAGCCGATTTTGAGCCTTTGATAATGTAAACGATCTTTGAGAGCCTTGATCTTTTTTTTTTTTATTATTTTAGAGTTACTTCTTCCTTGATCTATTAGTGCTCTTAGTTTGAATAAATCATCCTTATGTTCTATAGTGATGAGCGCAGTGGGTAAAAGAATTTTGCTTTAATTTTCTGAATGAAGCGCTTGAATTTTTGCTGCTTTAGAATAAAATGGCTGTTCTTCCCTTTATTCGGGACTTGAGGTTTCGGGACTAATTGATGTAGTTGTAGCGACTAACCCTGTGGTTTTTGAAATTGATTTTGCTTCATATTTTGGAAGTTGGTAATATGAAGCAGTGAGTGATCTCTTCGTTGACAGTACACACAATTAAATTTGCTTTCACAGTCTTTTGTCGTATGAGCATTCGACAGACAGTTGATGCTAAGTTTATGTTGTCTGACAAGATTGTTCCTGTCAGAAACGGATAGTTTTTTAAATTTCTCGCAAGATCTTATGTTATGACCTCCTTTACAAATTTCACATAATGGTTGCCATTTATTAGTTTGGCTTGACACGAAAGTGTGACTTTTATTAACATGTCTATTGTATTGCATATTATTGCTGGCTTGAGGTTTAAACAAGTTTTTACTTGAGTCATTTTGATGACTTTTTAGATTTATGTTTTTGTTGTCAATTCGCTCAGCTATCTCGTACTGAGCAGTGAGGAATGATTTCATTTGTTCTCATGTGGGCATTTTTTTCCTTTCCACAAGTGATTGTTCCCATCGTAGTAACGCAGCTTCAGGGAGTGTTTCTGCACAAATAGTTACTATGATAGGGTCCCACGATTCTGTGGAGATATTTTGTGTTTTTAACACTGATATGCAATTAGTCACTGTCGAGTATAAATTTTGAAATTCCTGGCTGGTTTCTTTTTGAATTTTTGGTATTTTCTATCATAACCCTTCCATTTTCGTATCTTTCGACTAGTGCTTCCCAAGCCTGCTTAAAATTTTCGTCATTTAAAGCGAATCGCTTGACGATACTGCCTGCTTCCCCTTTTGTTTTGTACCTTAGATGGTATAACTTTTGTGCTTGTGAGAGTTTAGGATGGTTTATATAAATGGCAGTGAACATGTCCCGAAAGGACGGCCATTGATCATAACATTCATTAAAAACTTCAGTATCACAAGCTGCTACTTTGAGATACATGCCTTTATCTAGGACTTCTTTTTGTGTTGTAACTACTCTGGGAGGGGGAGTAGGGGCTCTACTTGGCCTTACTAAACTTATTTGTTCAGTTATCATTCCCTTTGTCAACTCGTACTGATCGCGGCAGTTATCACACTTGGCTGTCGCCGAAGCTTTTGTGTTTTCTGGGAGTTCTGCGTCGTCAGTATTTAGTACTGTATCGTACGCTGCTAGAAGGCGTGCCCATAGATTGTTAACACTTTCTAATTTTATATTTAAAACTGATTCCGTAATGTCAGTAATAGGGGAAGCTTGAAACCGGGTGCAATATCTTATAAAGCTATCACTTTCAGTGATAAATTTCAATATTATATGATCTTTTGATCTCTTTTACTTTGTACCGTGCTTAGAGCGTGTAGCTTCTGCAGGTGTGCTTTGTTTATCGTCGTCAGCCATTTTTGGAATGGTAAGAAACTGACCTGATTTAAATTCTTTTGAATCTGTGCTCATTTAGAATAAATAAGAATTAAGAAATAAAATTTGATGAGATATATCTGATAAATACCGAAACCCGAAAACTCTTTTAAGTAAATAAGAGTTCTTATTCCCGTAAATTTACTAAAATACGCGTTAATCGTTTTTGTTAACCGCACTATTTTATTTAAGTAGTTGCGATTTTATATTTATTTTTATATATTTTATATTACGGATTTATCCGTATGTCCTTGTTTATAAGAACAGGCGGTATACGAAGTCAATAACCTTTGTACATACATATATGTGCACGCTATGTGCGTATTGATGTGCATATGATATGCTAAATTGGTTGGTATTTAATCCCGCTTGTTTTTGTAATGCAAAGAGAGTACGTACTATATAAGTATGGGGGGGGAGTAGTGGCTCTACTTGGCCTTGCTAAACTTATTTGTTCAGTTATCATTCCCTTTGCTAACTCATACTGATCGCGGCAGTTATCACACTTAGGTGTCGCCGAAGCTTTTGTGTTTTCTGAGAGTTCTGCGTCGTCAGTATCTAGTACTGTATCGTACGCTGCCAGAATCAGAATCTGCCCAAAGATTGTTCACACTTTCTAGTTTTATATTCAAAACTGATTCTGTGATGTCGGTAATAGGGGAAGCTTGAAATCTTGTACAAAATCTTATAAAACTGTCACTTTCAGTGATGAATCTAGATATTGTCTGATCTTTTGATCTTTTTTGTTTTATACTCTGCTTTGAGCGTGTAGCTTCTGCAGGCGTGCTTTGTGATTGATCATCATCAGCCATATTTGGAATTTCCAATAATTGAGGTGTAATGCACCTCAAAATTAAATTGGAAGTTTTGAGCTTAAAAATGTTTCGTTTGAAATACTAAAATTGTAAAATTGGTACTATGAAAAAATATATAAACATTTTTTTGTAAATATTTCGTTTGAAATAGAATTGTAAAGTTGGAGATATTAAAAAATTTTGTAAAAAATGTTTGTAAATATTTCGTTTGAAATACAATTATAAATTTGGTATTGTGAAAAAATTAAAAAAAAGATTGTAAATATAATAAATTTATTATAAATGAAATAGATTATATGACTTTGCGAACGCTTATTCACCGCATAAATCGATTAATCCTTTGTTTCATATACGTATTCGTATGTAATTATTTTTATTAAATATAATATGTCTGATTTTTTTTTGTTTTCGTTTTATTTTTTACCGTGTATCAAATTAATTTATCTTCGCTTCACTCGCGCTTAATTTGTATATTTGTATCTGCAAACGAATCAAGAACGCGAAAGAAAACTACAATACGTAAAATTGTTTGTATGTATCTATGTATTATTACCATATGTTTGCATATGCATATAGTGGTTTTGGTGTCAAAAAGAGCTCAACTTCTTCTTGGCTCTTGATGTCCACTCTACAGTTAAAAATGAAAAACACTGAGCTTCTTTGCTTAGGTCTAATCTTCGACTGCAATTTTCTTTATTTCAATTTGTTGCTTATATTCTAATTTGAAGTGCGCGCAGGTACTTGTACATGCATGCATGCCAGAAGAATTTGTATTATCAGCATAAATGAAATGTGTAAACTTGATTCGTTTCAAGATAAAGTTCGTGTATGAAGTCTATCTTGAAATGAATATTGCTTATTTATTATTTTTTTCTAGAGAGTGTATGTCAATATGTGACTCCCCCACCCCTAGATTCAATGGTCTCCGTTGAATGCTGCCAAGTTTTCTTATTATTACTAGTGATTATAAAACTTACTTATGATTGTAAAAGTATAGTTATAATTCTGAGCTTGACATGGGACCAATTATTTTTCTTGTGTTTTCCTCATTTGAAAGAGGTTGAATTTGTAGCTCTACATTTAAATTCGTATTTTTATTTCTCTTATATATTATATAAATATTTTACCAATATTCCTATTGCTATTAATAATATTATTAGTATGCTTATGCTATAATTTACATTTTTGTGTATTTTTGATCCTTCTAGCTTGTTAATATTTTTTTTTTTGATTTATTATTATCTCTGAGAAACTTATTACTTTTTAAACTGTAATACATCAGTTTCTTCTACAGTAACTTTTTGGTTTTGGAATGATTTATTTTTTATCTCGACTTTACAATTAAAAAAATTTTAATAATGCACTTCCTTCGAGTACAATTTCTCTATTGTCACAGTCTTGTTTCATTTTTATTTTATATGCCTTTTTAATTAGGATAGTATCGTCTTCGATATCTTCGATCATTGTGTCATTGTTATATTCGTATTTACATTGTTTAAACGGACAAACTTTAATTTCTTTTAAGTTTTTGAAATATGCTCCTTTTGTATATTTATATATTTTGTTTCCTATTGTAATTGCATATTTCTGTTCTCCTATCATTTCAAAATGTTGCCTATTAGGTAATGTCGTTATTAGTATTAGATATGTTTTAACATGTGTAATTGGTATTTTTATAGCTAAAAGTAATGAGTAGTCTTTATATGAAAGGAGTCCTGTCTCTACGTGTTTTAATTTAAAAATGTCAATATTGAATCTTTCAATTTCTTCTGTTGATAATATACTAAGGTGAAGTATATTGTGTTTTGCTGAAGCTATGTTTTCTTTAATTTGTTCAATTTTACTTTCTAAGTGTTTAGGTTTAAGCATCTGATTGGTATAAAGCATGTGTTTTATAATTTTTTCGTTTGGTTTATTTATTTTTTCAAAGGTTTTTAGCATTTCTGTCCTATCGTCTTCTATGGTTCTTTTTAATGTATTAATGGATTTATTGAAGTAGTCATTTATATATATTTGTAGACTTACCGCTCCTATTATCTTATGTTTGTTTTTATCTATTATTTCTAAATGTTGTAGTATGTTTTCCCTATCTTCATTGTCCATGGTTCCGAAGAGCCATTTGTACGTAATACCTACAATATTAAATAGTCCTCTGCGTTTTCTGTTATTTCTTATAGGTATTAATGTGTTTATTTTTGCTTTAATAGAATTTATTTCTTCGTATAATATTTCCCTGTCATTCCTGTTATATTGGTTGAAATTATTTTCCAAGGTTTTTTCAATTTTATTTATAATCTGCTTAAATTCCTTGGGGTGTATTATATAGATTACCGTTGCAATTTGATTCACTATCTCTATCTCTCTGATTTTTATTTTAGCGTATCCCGATTGGTTTTCAAGCTTGTTTATTTGTAGAAGTTCATTGATTGCCGTTATTATCGTTAAAAGTATTGTAATTTTCGCCATCCTGAAATTTAAATTTTCGTTTAACTTGAGTCTTATATGCTTTTTAAACTTTGAATCTTTAGATATTAAGTGATTTCTCTCTTCTTTAAAGTTGTCTACTCCCTTGTATCTTGGTTATGTTTTGTTAACTCTATGATTCTTTACATATTTATTCTGAAAGTCTTGATTTCTTTTTTATTGTAATATTATTATATTTTCTTTTTGCTTTTGTAGTTTTTCCGCGAGTTTGTTTAGTTCTTGTTCGGAAAGTAAGTTATTTATGAAGTCAATTGGCCTCTTTTTTGTCGTAGAATGTATGGTATTATTATAAGCAGTTATTGCTTTGAATACTTTCTTTTTCAAATTGTCGTTGTTATTTGCATCAGCATTAAAAAGTCTTAAGTGTTCCTTCAAAGTTAAGTGTAATCTTTCAGCATCTGCATTTCCTGTTTTATTATAGATGGTCGTTAGGTGTAGGTTTATTTTATTATCTTTTAAGGATTGTTTTATTGGTACTGTATCTAATTCATTGTCTCTTACTAAAGTTTCCGGTTTGCTTAAATATTAAATTCTTTCCTTTATGGCATTTATAATTGATATCCAAGTTCTGTCCTTTAATGATTTGGCTGTTGCATATTTTGTTGATTTGTCGATGCTTGTAAGGTACATTAGGCCTCTTTGTGGGTACCAAATATCAAAATGAACAATTTCATTATGTTTTTTAGGAGTTTCCGTAATATTTAAACTATGTTTGATAGGGTTTCTGTCGAACTTCGCCTTATTGCACATTTCACAATTATTTGTGTATTTCTGTATTTCTTTTTGTAATTTGGGGTGGTAGTGTGTCTTTTTTATTTCCTCAAATATTTCATTTATTCCCCTGTGATTATTTTCCAGATGTTTCTCTTCTATCATGTTAAGAGTTCTCCTTTGTCTGTTACATCTTTTAAAATTATGTGTTGGGTCACCCTAATGACAGTGACCCGTGCTCCGGATAAACATAATACATTGTTATTATAAACCTCTCTTTATCTCAGTTCTTAAGTTCTTAACTCAATTAACGTTGCTTGCATACACATATTGTACTCATAATTTTCTTTACTTATGCCAATGCTCAAATCATCTAAAGAGTAATTATGTACATACAAGTTAATGGTTGCCACCAGATGATTAACAACACGCTGTTTTGAATGGTGAAGTTGAACTCAAATTTCTTTATTAAACACATTTCTTTTATACAAAATTTGCTTATTTACTATAAACTTACATATGTACGAATTCTTACTTACTAGTACTTATTTCTATATACTCTATAATGATAACGTAAGCAATAATTATAGCAAAATAGCAAAAATCAGTTTGGTCGAGAAACGGCTAACATTGCGGCGGCACGGCTTCCGTTCTGGTTTAGTGCCGACGAAATGTGCTGTTGTTGTATATTTACAGAATATTGCTGAATTGAGTAATATCAGTACATTTTGCTAGCTATGACAACTTTGTTGTTGTACATTTTGTTAGCTATGCTAGCTGTGATAACTCCCCCCTTCTTAAGCATCAGCGTCTCGCTGATTAAGAATTATTGGCTACTGAAAGCTGTGAGTAATCTTTTATTGGTGGGATAAGAAATGAATTTATGGTTTTTGATTTGAGTTTGATATATAAAACTAATGATAGTGTTACAGCAACAAGAATTGCTAAGAGGCTTGAGCTAATTGAAATAATGTTTTTGGATGTTATTCGTTCTAGTTCATTTACATTATTTAAATGTAGTTTATGTAAATAGTTTAAGTCTAATTTAATTTCATTTTCCGTTAGGTTATTCTGAAGTATTGCGGGTAAGATTTGGTAGGAATTTGTATGCCAGTTTGTGTAGTAAGGTAAGAGTCTAAGGAGTAAATGTCAGTTAGTTTTTTAAATGTGATTTATGAATCTTTCTGTTATCTTTAGTAGTTATTGTGACGGTATTGTCTTTAGCGACAGTTTCTTTTTTAAAAATGGGTTTCGTTTTCCCTTTAATTTGTTTGTTCTTTTTAAACATAGTATCACCAGGTTCGTAATTCCTTACTTTTGACCTATTTTTGTTGTGATAATTTAGTGTATTTTTTTGGTTTCTGGCTATTTCATTTCAAAGATCAGAATTAACTACTTCCATAAAGTTTGTTAAATCTTGGTAGTTGATTCTCTGTGTTCTTCCAAAGAAAATATCAGCTGGTTTCCTTTTCGTAACTGAATGTATCGTGTTATTATATCTGTCAACGGCAATGTTTACAATTTTTTTTAATAGAGTAATCAGGATATTCCACTTGGAGACATCTGATTATTTCAATAATAGTGGAATGCACACGTTCTATCGCACCATTGACTTCGCTTTTCTGAGGTGGTACTAGATAGATTTCAATTCCTAATCCTTCTAAATAGTTCAGAATTATTGGGCTTATAAAGCTGCCTTCATTGTCCATGACCAAAGTCTTTGGTACAGTGAAATAGTGTAGAAGCTTTATCAATTTATTCCTGATATGCAGTACTGATTTATTTTTTATCCTGAAAAATTTTACAAATTTAGTGAATTTTTCAACGCACGAGATATATTTTTCACCGAACATTTCTATAATGTCGATATGCAGTATTTCTGTTGGATACCAAGGTATGGGTGTTGCCTGTATCTTGGGTTTTTGTGGATGCCGGTCGTACTTATTACATCCGCCAATTTCACATGATTTAGTATATTTTTTAATAAGTTTAGTCATTTGTGGAAAATAGTATTTTTCCAATATTTGGTCTTTATTTTCTTTACCATTGCGAAGGGCTCTTTTATGTTCTTGTTCTATTATTTTAAATTTGACATCTTCGTCTGCGATATTGGTAACTACTTTTTGTGTTATCCTGATACGAAATTGTGAGAAATTTTCTTGATGTATTTGCTGTAGTAATGAAATGTTTTCCTCTTGGATTTTAATTCCATTGATTATGTTTGGGTTTAGAAAGCTTTTTAAGATTTTACTTAGGTTTTCTTTATCGTAAACTTCACTTTTAATGAGATGTCTGTGGAAGCTTGGATGAGGTTCTTCGTGTGTAATTTCCTCCTTTCCTACTGTAAATATAACTTGACTTTTAAATACGTTAATTGGATCTTCACAGTGAGGAACGAGCTTTGAGCTATCCTCTTCTGCGCTATGTTGTGTATTTTCATCTGTGGATGTTAGCGTATTTACTTCTATTGGCAGCCGTGATAACGCATCGGCGACTACGTTTGTTTTTCCTGGTTTGTAAATTAGTTTTTAATTATATTCTTATATCGTTGCTTTCCACCTTTTTAACTTGGCATTGTTATTACTGTTGCTTAGTGCAAACGTCAGTGGCTGGTGATCAGTAAGAATTTTTATTTCTTTAGCTCCATACAGGTAAGTCTTTAATTTGTCAAGGGACCATACTATGGCGAGCATTTCTTTCTCTAATGTCGAGTGATTCTCTTCGGTTTTGTTGAGTGATCTAGAGATGTAAGCTATGGGTCTGTCTTGACCGATTATCCCTTGTGAAAGGACTGCTCCGATTGCAGTATTGGAATCATCTGTCGTCAGAATAAAGGGTTTGTTGAAGTCTGGGAATACCAGAATTTCAGAAGATGTAAGCAAATATTTTATGTCATTAAATGATTTCAAGCCTTCCTCAGTTAGTGAAATTTGTATCCGTTTGGATTGACTTGCTTTTATTTGAGCATTTTCACCTCTAGTTAAATTGGTAAGTGGCTTGACAATTTTTGCAAAGTCTTTTATAAATCTCCTATAATACGATGCTAAACCCAGGAAACCTTTTAATTCCTTAAGGTTAGCAGGTGCGGGAATTCTTTTAATAGCGGATATTTTGTCAGGATCTGACAAAATACCTTCGCCGGTAACGATATGACCTAGAAAATTTACTTCTGTTCTAAAAAATTTGGATTTTTCCAGATTGACTTTTAAATTTGATTTGTACAAAAGCATGAACACATCTTCAATATTTCGTTAGTGTTCCTATTTAGTTTTTCCCATTATTATAATGTCATCGATGTAAACGTAGCAGGCTTTTCCTATAAGCGTTTTGAGAACATCATTGATCATTCTCTGAAAAATGGAAGGGGCATTTTTAAGACCGAATGGTAACCTAGTAAATTCATATTTACCATTGGCTGTAGAAAAAGCTGTCTTTTCTATGTCCTTTTCCTTCATCCTGATTTGGTGGAATCCGGATGTAAGGTCGAGTGTAGTAAAATACTTACATTCGCCTAAGCTAGCGAGAGTGTTGTTTATATCAGGTATTGGATAGGAATCAGGTATAGTTATTGCATTTAGTCGTTTAAAATCAACAACTACTCTATACTTTTTTTCTCCTGATGGACCTGGTTTTTTCGGAACAATCCACAATGGGGAGTTATACGGACTCTTTGAAGGCCTTATTACACCATTGTTTAGAAGTTCTTTTACTTGTTTTTCTACTTCGCCCCGTAGGTTGGTTGGGTAAGGATATGATTTTGTATATATCGGTTTTTCACTTGCAGTTCTAATTTCCGCTAATACAGTTGTGTCGATTGTCCCACTGTCGGAGACTGGTCCGAAAAGTTCCGAATATTTATTTATCATTTCCTTATCTTCATGTTCATAGGGGTTTTCTTGAATATTATTTATTTGTTTAGAGATATTTTGTTTTAGTGGCAGTACCACATCCTTGAGGATTATTGTGTCATTTTTCCTATTTATGATTGTTCCCAATTCTTTGAGGGTATCATCGCCAATGATGCCATCAAAGGATTTTAAATTGCGTAATGTAGAGAAATCAAAATTACTTGTAACACCTATACTTCCGAAGAATGGTCCACGTAGTTTATGGGTTATATTTACTTGACCTGTGGCTGAGTGAACCTTAAAAGGACACTCAAGTTTCTTTGAATTTTTTGAAAGTTTTTCGGAGACAAAGTTTTTATTAGCTCCCGTATCTACAAGGAACTTCGCGATACCCCCGTTCTTTAAAGTTAGTTCTAAATAGGGTAGGGTAGACAGGCGTCTGTCATAAAATTTATTTCCTCGTCCTCTGTTTGGACATTAAATAGTTTTTGGGATTTCCTAGGGATATTGGAAGAATAATTGGATGGCCTCACTATAGGCGTATTGTTCGGTCGATTCATATAGTTTATTCTTCGTGAGTGTATTGAAGGGTCCACCTCCATAGGGATTGGTGGTTTAGGATTGGTTGGTCTGGGTGGTGGCGGTGCTTGATTTTGCATGTTTTTATTACAGATTAAATTTTTTTCGGCAGAGTTTAATACCCTTGGTACAAATATTGGTTTTGGATTCATTTGATGGTTTTGCATTTGATTAGAGCTACCTCCATTTTTTTGTATATATTGAACAGTTTCTTAAGTTAATGTTTTGAATTTCAAGGCAGGAAGCGCATGCTTCGGGTAGGTTGCTAGGGCGTTGAATGCCTAGAATTCTAGACAATTCGCCGTTTAGGCCTCTGATAAATATATCAAGGGCTCGATTCCTATAGGTTACCAGTAGAACATTGTTTGTTTCTCTTGAGTAATCATGACTCTTTATTTTGTTTATTATCAGCGATAGTTGGTGATTGACTCTTGCGTATAATTGCTCTACGCTGAAGTGTTTTTGGGATAAGGTTCCTAGTTCGTGTTCTAGAGTCCTAAGGTCGCGTTTGTCTGCATAGTGTAGTGACAAACAATTTTTGATTGCAGGGCCCGAAATACCGTCAAAACTGTACTTAACATATGTACATACATATATATGTGCGTAATAATTAAATTTATATATTTATATTACTATATCAAATTAATATATGGAACGGACTCACATTATTTTCCGCCAGGGGTTTTGGGTTAGTTTACTTATCCCCTTTTTCGTCCCTGTTTGTTCCTCTGTTAATTTTATAAATGTGTACTCGTATGTGTGTATGTCCAGCGCTGTGCCTTTTGATTAAGTTTCTTCCTCCTCTGTTGTTCGTTGGCGTAATCTCCTGCGACTTATATATGTATGTTTATATGTATGTTAATTTATCAGTGATTATAACGCACCCGTTTTTGATTTTAGGTTTTTTGTTTGTTAAACTTTGTTGTATTAATACCGCGTCCGATTTAATGTTAGTAGGTTTTTTGTTGTTTTTTCACTCACTGAACAATTTCTGTTTCTGTGTTCACTTTAATATATATATATATATTTTTCCGGTTTTATATATATGCATATATATATATATTTTTCCTTTGTACTTAGGTGCCTTTTGGAAAGGCTCGAAGGACCATTTGTTAACGTGTAACACTAGTATATGTACTCGATATACTTGTAGTATACTTATGCCAAATAAAAACCCCTTCCTATCGCACACTGTATTCAATTTTTATTAAGTTGATTTCACTAATTGAATATATGTTATTTTTTTTATTAGTATAATAATTTAATTATTTTTTTCTTTCTGAATTAGTTTTCATACACTGACACTGCGGCAAAATCCGGAACTCACGTCACAACGTCACTTTGGCGGGAAGTTACATGTCGAAGTTGATAGTTTGGGTGGTGAATTAGATTATTCCGAGTCGTCTCGTTGATGATCATGTGGTTGATGTGTTGTAATAATGAGCGGTGTTAGGTACTGTGTTTGATGCGTGTGCGTGTAGTGATGTGTGCTGTGAACTGTTGTGCGATGAGGTGTTGTGACGTGACGTGATGCGATGTGACGTGAGGTGATGCGATATGGGATGTTGCATAACGTTCATAGCTCATGTGAACACACTGTACTCATTAACCAGAGGAATATTAAATACTTTCTTTGATACATTTCTTGACTTGAAAATCGACAAATAAGCTGTGTTTTTAGTTTTGTTCTCTTTCTTTGTCACTTTTACCTTCTACTACAAATATCAGAAATTGGTCAATTTATGATTTTTAGCTTTTGCCATCGTCGCGAAAAGTCGCTTGTTGGCAAAGGCATGCATGCGGGGACATGTTATAGCGTCTGCTTTAATGAATGGAGCGAGTTTGCCTGTTGAAAGTGCGCTTGCGTTCATCAACGAAAATGGTTTCGTTGAGAATGTTTTTTTTTACAAATTTGGGCATCGGCTATTTGGCTGCCATATTGACTTGTGACGCTGCTGATGCTATTTGAGACAATTATTATTTTTGTAGCACAATGTTTGCAGTTTCTGTGGGCGACATATTTACATGTATACACTAGGGTGCTTCAAGAATTTTTTTTCAGCCCTTCTTTACTGGCGTAGGCACCGCTTACGCGATTATAGCCAAGTCAACAACATCGCGCCACTCGCTTCTTCTCTTCGCTACGTGGCGCCAATTGGATATTCCAAGCGAAGCCAGGTCCTTCTCCACTTGGTCTTTCCAACGGAGTGGAGGTCTTCCTCTTCCTCTGCTTACCGCGGCGGGTACTGCGTCGAATACTTTCAGAGCTGGAGTGTTTTCCTCCATCCGGACAACATGACCTAGCCAGCGTAGCCACTGTCTTTTAATTCGCTGAACTATGTCAATGTCGTCGTATATCTCGTACAGCTCATCGTTCCATCGAATGCGATATTCGCCGTGGCCAATGCGCAAAGGACCATAAATCTTTCGCAGAACTTTTCTCTCGAAAACTCGCAACGTCGACTCATTAGTTGTTGTCATCGTCCAGGCCTCTGCGCCATATAGCAGGACCGGAATTATGAGTGACTTATAGAGTTTGGTTTTCGTTCGTCGAGAGAGGACTTTGCTTCTCAATTGCCTACTCGGACCAAAGTTGCGCCTGTTGGCAAGAGTTATCCTGCTTTGGATTTCCAGGCTGCCATTGTTGGCGGTGTTTGCGCTGGTTCCAAGATAGACGAAATTATCTACGACTTAAAAGTTATGACTGTCAACAATGACGTGAGAGCCAAGTCGCGAGTGCGATGACTATTTGTTTGATGACAGGAGATATTTCGTCTTGCCCTCGTTCACCGCCAGACCCATTTGCCTTGCTTCCTCGTCAAGTCAGGAGAAAGCAGAACTAACGGCGCTGATGTTGAGGCCGATGATACCAATATCATATCCAGCAGCAGATCGAAGAAGTCAGCTGATAGAGAGTTGCTTTGTCTGAAACATCGTTCGGTATCGAACTGCTCGGAGAGGCCCTTTCCGATCCTGACGGAGCTTTGGGTGTTGCTCAACGTCAGCTTACACAGCCGTATTATTTTTGCGGGGATACCAAATCCAGACATCGCGGCATAGAGGCAGCTCTTTTTCGAGCTGTCGAAAGCAGCTTTGCAATCGAGGAAGATGTGGTGTGTGTCGATTCTCCTCTCACGGGTCTTTTCCAAGACCTGGCGCATGGTGAATATCTGGTCGGTTGTTGATTTGCCAGGTCTAAAGCCACACTGATATGGTCCAATTTTATGTATTTGGCATAGCACACTTAAATTCCAATCATTGGGCATACTTTCGTCCGACCATATTTTGCAAAAAGCTGATGCATGCTCCTTATCAGTTCTTCGCCGCCGTGTTTGAATAGCTCCGCCGGCAATCCGTCGGCCCCTGCCGCTTTGTTGTTCTACAGGCTGGCAATTGCTATTGGAACCTCTTTATGGTCGGGCAATGGAACGTCTGCTCCATCGTCATCGATTGGGGAATCGGGTTCGCCTTCTCTTGGCGTTGTACGTTCACTGGCATTTAGCAGGCTGGAGAAGTGCTCCCTCCATAATTTAAGTATGCTCTGGGCATCGTTGACCAGATCCCCTTTGTTGGTTCTACAAGAGTATGCTCCGGTCTGGAAACCTTTTGTAAGCCGCCGCATTTTTTCGTAGAATTTTCGAGCATTACCCCTGTCGCCTAGCTTGTCAAGCTCTTCATATTCACGCATTTCGGCCTCTTTCTTTTTCTTTCTGCAAATGTGTCTCGCTTCCCTCTTCAACTATCGGTATCTATCCCATCCCGCACGTGTTGTGGTCGAACGTAACGTTGCGAGATAGGCAGCCTGTTTTCTTTCCGCTGCGAAACGGTAGTTCTCGTCGTGCCAGCTGTTTTTTTGCACTTTCCGAATATCAATGGTTTCGGTTGCAGGTGTACGTAAGGAGTTTGAAATGCCGTTCCACAGTTCCCTTAAACCGAGTTGTTGACGAATGTTCTCAGAGAGCAGGAGTGCAAGCCGAGTAGAAAATTCAATTAGAGATCAACCAGCTGGGCAGCGGCACTTTCCTAATTAAGGAACCGGACATTCCAGGTGCATAAAAGAATCGTTTCTGGCCACTCCCAAGTGGATGGCGATCAGAGAACTTTCCTCACTTGCGTGAACTTCTGCACATGACTCCATCCTCAATTACTCACCTTAAAAAATTTCCTATTTTTTTATTATCGCAAGAACGTTGCGACCACACGAAATATGCGTATCATATTTCGAAACAAACTAGGACACTTACACTAGATAAAATTGCATTTCCGTTGCACATTTCATTATTTTACATGTTCAAACGAATTTCGCGACAGCCAAAGACAAAATGCAATTATCGTCACAATAGTGCAACGTAAACATTTAAGGGAAAACCATTGATTTAATGTGATATACGTAAGTAGGCTACTTAACAAATATTGTCACAACTACAAGTGGTTGCGCCAATATAACAAATAAAAGAAAACTGTAAAGATAAAGAAAGAAAATATTGTACTAGAAAGTAAGACCTAGCTTAAGTAAACTTTATAAATAAACTGGCAGAAGAATTTCGACTTTTAATACAACAAGTTGTGTCTTTCTCTTCACGACAAGCTAAATCGAAGTTTAGTTTAATAATAAATATTGGACTAAAGTTCAGTATTTATCGTTCAACAAGTTAAACTTATGTTTAACAAAGATTTTAAAATTTAGTATTGAACTCGGTTTCAGTAACTACAACTGGCGCAGTCGACGGAACTTTGTCCTTACTTGAAATTTTTATAGTAAAAATTACATAAAGAAATATCTTGGAGTGAACGTCTGAAATATTATGAAATCTAACTGCCCAAAGTCATAAACGTCATTAATAAGAAACTTACTATTGCTTGCGGGTTCAAACAGTATTGGGTCATTATATAAATACAAAAGAACTAACTTCTTGAAAAGCGAACGAAAAGTCGATATCAATTATACACATAAAACTACCACAATGGCAACCAACAACCTGGATCTAAATCTAATATCGGCATCAGATTTCCTGAAAGAAGCCGCTAAAATAAGAGATGGGGCGACGGAAGCTACGACGTTTCATTATTCATCAGAGAGGTTGAGCTGATCCTGCCCTTGTTTATCGAGAACGAAGCGGTCAGAGACTATGTGTGGGAAAAACACATAGAGACAAAAATTCAGTGAGGGGCGCTCCAGATAATAAGAATACCCAGCGACTCATGGTAAGTCCGAAGAAGTCGAAATGGAACTAATAAAAAGTTTTGGGGCAATAGAGAGTTAACGTCAACTTTTCCACCAGGCTATCACGACAATGCAGCATAACGTAAGTTATTAATATTAATAATTAAGAAACGCGAATTTAATTGAAATTGTTGGCACTAACAATTTTCATATAGCGCCTTTGAAAAAAGGCAATATAGACGAAACAAAAATTCAGTCCTACGCTGAAATAACTTTCATGGAAATCGTTGAATTTTTGTCGAATAAAAACAAAAATTATTATTCGTATCAACTGAAGAGCTCTAAGGGCCTAGTTGTTGTAATCAAGGGTATAGAGTCCGCCGTAGACTCTAGTGAAGTCAAAGAAGCATTGGAAGTATGTGGTTTTGGAATTAAAACAGTTGTAAATATATTTAATAGAAACAAAGTACCACAGCCAATGTTTAAAATTTAATTGTTGCCGAATTCGAATCAACTAAAAAAATGAGACCCATCCTATATACAATATGAAATATTTGCTGCATCGCAGAGTAACTGTTTAAGAACCACATAAAAGAAACGGTCCGGTACAATGTACTTCTAAATGCGCCCTTAGTAAAGAAGAATTAAATAAAAAATGCAGCAATTGTGGATTAAATCACACTTCTAACTACAGGGGTTGTCCTGTATATAAAGATTTGAAATCGAAGTTGTCACAGGGCATTCAAACACGTCGTAATCAAATGTTACAAACACCCCGTAATGAAATTATAGCAACCTCAGAGAAAAGTTCAAATCGTATTACTGCTATCAATAATAATATGCAAGGAAGCTATGCAAATGTCGTGAAAGGCAACGCTGTGCAAATGCAACTGCCGCAAAATCCTCCAAATGGAGGTATTGAAACTATGATTATAAATCTTACACAGTGTATGACTCAATTTATGTCTAGCATGCAAAACATGATCCAAGATTTAATAAAATCACAAAATCAAATGCTGCAAAATTTATTAACTAAAAAATGAGCTTACTAAATATCTGTATATGGAATGCTAACGGTGTCAACCAACATAAATTAGAGGATGTCAGATTTCTGTCTGAAAAAAATAAAGATGTAGTGCTTATTTCAGAACTCATTGAACAAATAAAAATTATTTCAATATACCGGGATTTAAAATATATGTTACAAATCATCCGGATGGAAAAGTGCATGGTGGTACGGCAGTGTTGATTAGAATACGCTTAAACCACTATGCTCTAGAATCTCATGCTACACCACAGTTACAAGCTACAACAATTTCACTTAAAATTCTGGGTTGTGACTTAAACCTTAGTGCTATATACTGTCCACCTCTTTTCAAAATTACAGAAATCGAATTTAAAAACTTTTTTGGAAAACATCCCATGATATTTGAGCCGAAAGTTTCTCTAACATCACATAAAACTAACTGGTTGAAATATAGAAAGTATATCAGCACCCACATCAATATTGATTGCAAAATAAATACAGGAAAAGACATGGATGAAAATATAAGAGAAATTAATGACGTAATAACAAATGCAGCTGTATTGGCAACACCAAAAAGAAACAACAGACCAGTTGGTTTTAGAAAGATCATCAATAATGAAATAGAGAAACTTGTAAATGAGAAAAGGCGAGCTAGGCGGGAATGGCAGTCAAATCGATCCCCTTCAACTCTGCTTCAACTGAAATCTGCTGTACGAAAGTTAAAAAAAGCGCTTAAACG
Source organism: Bactrocera zonata (assembly GCA_037783105.1). Lineage (NCBI taxonomy): Eukaryota > Metazoa > Arthropoda > Insecta > Diptera > Tephritidae > Bactrocera > Bactrocera zonata. The sequence continues at coordinate 741,061 of JBAWJQ010004943.1, read as the reverse complement.
CGAAGAGGAACACAACACTGAAAATTATATAAAGAAACTGGGTCCAAATTCTCGCAAGCAAAACTCTCCTTGGAAAGCACAAAAGTCTTTCAAGCCACCAGTAGATTCCAACATGCCTCTAAGACAGTTGAATGGTAGTTGGGCACGTAGTGACGAGGATAAGGCAAATTGCTTTGCAAATCACCTAGAAAAGGTATTTCAACCCGATTGCCCAAAGAACAACTTTGAGTTGCCAACTTTGGCCAATACCGCAAACTAGTCGCATGTGTCTGTTAGGACTTCTACTTCTGAAGTTACAAGAATAATAAAAGAGCTTAACCCCAAAAAATCACCAGGACATAATAATATTACCCCAAAAATGCTAATTGAGTTACCAAATATTGCCGTAAAGGTGCTCTCTTTGCTCTTCAATGCAATTCCTAATCTCGGACACTATCAAAATTCATGGAAAAAGTCGCAGATCATCTTGATAGACAAACCTGGGAAAGGCTTAACACAACCGTCTTCATACAGACCAATCAGTCTTCTACCCTGTCTTTCTAAAATATTTGAAAAATTGTTGCTATCAAAGATGACTCCTTTCCTCTACGAAAATAATATAATACCAATGCACCAATTTGGGTTTCGTGAAGAACATAGCACGATTGAGCAAGTAAATAGAATTACTAACGAAATAAGAAAAGCATTTGATCACAGAGAGTACTGTTCAGCTATATTTCTAGAGGTGGCTCAGGCGTTTGATAAGGTATGGCATGAGGGCCTTTTATATAAGAATAAAAATATTCTACCTTCAGAGTTGTATAAAACATTGGAATCTTATTTAAAAAATAGAAAATTTATGGTAAAGGTGGAAGATTTCATATCTGATGAAAGACAGATAAGGGCTGGTGTACCCCAGGGCAGTGTTTTAGGCCCAATACTATACATCATATAAACAGCAGATCTTCCAACAGCTAACAATGTATTAACTTCTACTTTTGCGGACGATACAGCAATAGTGAGCCGTAACAAATGCCACATAATAGCATCAAGAATATTAGCCGAGCACTTAAGGTTTGTCGAAGAATGGCTAGCCAACTGGCGTATAAAGGTAAATGAACAAAACTGTAAGCATGTTACATTTTCGCTTAGACCAAAAATGTGTCCGGCAGTAAAAATTAACAATATTTTAGTACCCCAAGCGAATGAAGTAAATTATCTTGGTATTCACTCAGATAGAAGACCTACGTGGAGAAAACATATATCTAGTAAAATAACTTGCATGAAGATAAGAGCAAATTTAAATTGGCTATTAAATAAAAACTCCAAACTTAGCCTAGACAACAAAGTGCTTTTATATACTGCGGTCATAAAGCCGATTTGGATGTATGGCATTCAACTGTGGGGTACAACCTGTGCAACTAATACTCGTATAGACATAACACAAAGGTTCCAATCAAAAATGCTTAGATCAATCACGAAAACATCCATAAAGACCTTGGTATTTCTATGGTAAGGAAAGAAGTAGAAGACAGCAGAATTAAAAATATATTTAAACTCCGTGAACACCCAAACCCTTTGGCTAATGCTTTGGTACATTCCTGCGATCAAACACGACTTAAAAGAAGAGATATACCCGCGTACTGAGGAGCAATGTATCACCAAAACAGCTCAGTCACTTAATCACTTGCTTGAGCATGTCTAGTTTTTAAATAGATTTAAGATTTTATAACTTATTGTTAGGCTTTTTAAACAAAAAGCAGATTCAATAAATAAAAATGTATTGAAAAAAAACATTATTTTAGCTCAACTCTAAGCATAATTTGGACCAAAATAAGCTCATAGAATTTTCCCCAAGGACAAACGACTTAATATTAAAAACATTTGTAAACACTATTCCGCCTCATTTATCGGCAACAGTTTACGGTAGAAACTATAACTCCTTAAGGGAAGCCTACTACGTACTGGAAGAAACAGGACTTACAAATAGAAAACAATATGGTCAAATATTACACGAAAGAAATAATCTAAGACTTGAGGGTCATAATCCAACAAACAAAGAACGAATCAAAGACAAGGAAATACAGAACAAACACGACTAAATAGTAACCGTTTTAATAATCGAAATTAAAGTAATCATACAGCAAGCCCATTTAGTTACCAACTCTTCTTCTTTACTGGCATAGACACCGCTTACGCGATTATAGTCGAGTCAACAACAGCGCGCCAGTCGTTTCTTCTCTTCGCTACGTGGCACCAATTGGATATTCCAAGCGAAGCCAGGTCCTTCTCCACTTGGTCCTTCCAACGGAGTGGAGGTCTTCCTCTTCCTCTGCTTCCCGCGGCGGGTACTACGTCGAATACTTTCAGAGCTGGAGTGTTTTCATCCATCCGGACAACATGACCTAGCCAGCGTAGCCGCTGTCTTTTAATTCGCTCAACTATGTCAAACGCGCAAAGAACCATAAATCTTTCGCAGAACCTTTCTCTCGAAAACTCGCAAAGTCGACTCATCCGTTGTTGACATCGTCCAAGCCTCTGCACCATATAGCAGGACGGGAATTATGAGTGACTTATAGAGTTTGGTTTTTGTTTGTCGAGAGAGGACTTTGCTTCTCAATTGCCTACTTAGTCCAAAGTAGCACCTGTTGGCAAGAGTAATCCTGCGTTGGATTTCTAGGCTGACATTGTTGGTGGTGTTTACGGTGGTTCCAAGAGAGACGAAATTATCTACAACTTCAAAGTTATGACTGTCAACAGTGACGTGAGAGCCAAGTCGCGAGTGCGACGACTGTTTGTTTGATGACAGGAGATATTTCGCCTTGCCCTCGTTCACTGCCAGACCCATTTCTTTTGCTTCATTGTCCAGTCTGGAGAAAGCAGAACTAACGGCGCGGGTGTTGAGACCGATGATAATTCAGACATCGCGGCATAAAGGCAGCTCCTTTTCGTGCTGTCGAAAGCAGCTTTGAAATCGACGAAGAGGTGGTGTGTGTCGATTCTCCTTTCGCGAGTCTTTTCCAAGATTTGGCGCATCGTGAATATCTGGTCGGTTGTTAATTTACCAGGTCTAAAGCCACACTGATAAGGTCCAATCAGTTTGTTGACGGTGGGCTTTAATCTTTTACACAATACGCTCGACAGAACCTTATATGCGATGTTGAGGAGGCTAGTCCCACGTTAGTTGGCGCAGATTGTGGGGTCACCTTTTTTATGGATTGGGCATAGCACACTTAAATTCCAATCGTTGGGCATACTTTCGTCCGACCATATTTTGCAAAGAAGCTGATGCATGCACCTTATCAGATCTTCGCCGCCGTGTTTGAATAGCTCGGCCGGCAATCCATCGGCCCCTGCCGCTTTGTTGTTTTTCAGGCGGGCAATTGCTATTCGAACTTCTTCATGTTCATGGTCGGGCAATGGAACGTCTGCTCCATCGTCATCGATTGAGGTATCGGGTTCGTTTTCTCCTGGTGTTGTGCGTGCACTGCCATTCAGCAGGCTGGAGAAGTGTTCCCTCCATAATTTAAGTATGCTCTGGGCATCGGTGGCTAGATCACCTTGGGGGGTTCTACAAGAGTATGCTCCGGTCTTTAAACCTTCTGCAAGCCGCCGCATCTTTTCGTAGTATTTTCGAGCATAACCCCTGTCGGCCAGCTTATCAAGCTCTTCGTACTCACGCATTTCGGCCTCTTTTTTTTTTCTGCGTCTCGCTTCCCTCTTCAACTCTCGGTATCTATCCCATCCCGCACGTGTTGTGGTCGATCGTAACGTTGCGAGGTAGGCAGCCGCTGCGACACGGTACTCCTCGTCCTACCAGTTGTTCTTTTGCGCTTTCCGAAAACCAATGGTTTCGGCTGCAGCTGTACGTAAGGAGTTTGAAATGCCGTCCCACAGTTCCCTTATACCGAGTTGTTGACGAGTGCTCTCAGAGAGCAGGAGTGCAAGCCGAGTAGAAAATCGTTCGGCTGTCTGTTGTGATTGCAGCTTCTCGACGTCGAACCTTCCTTGTGTTTGTTGGCGTGCGTTTTTTGCTGCAAGGAGGCGGGTGCGAATCTTGGCTGCAACAATATAGTGGTCCGAGTCGATGTTAGGACCTCGGAGCGCACGCACATCTAAAACACTGGAAACGTGTCTTTTGTCTATCACAACATGATCGATCTGGTTGGTGGTTTTTCGATCCGGAGACAGCCAGGTAGCTTGATGTATCTTCTTATGCTGGAATCTATTACTACAGATAACCATATTTCGGGCCCCGGCGAAGTCGATCAGCCTCAACCCATTTGGGGATGTTTCCTCGTGGAGGCTGAATTTACCGACCGTAGTGCCAAAGATACCTTCTTTGCCCACCCTGGCATTGAAGTCGCCAAGCACGATTTTGACATCGTGGCGGGGGCATCTCTCATAAGGGCGCTCCAAGTACTCATAAAAGGCATCTTTGGTCACATCGTCCTTCTCTTCCGTCGGGGCGTGGACGCAAATCAGCGATATGTTGAAGAACCTCGCTTTGATGCGGATTGTGGCTAGACGTTCATTCTCCGGAGTGAATGAAAGTACTCGGCGACGGAGTCTCTCTCCCACCACGAATCCAACACCAAACTTGCGCTCCTTTATATGGCCACTGTAGTAAATGTCACAAGGACCTACTCGTCTCTGTCCTTGTCCCGTCCATCGCATTTCTTTGACGGCGGTGATGTCAGCCTTTATCTTTACGAGGACATCTACCAGCTGGGCAGCGGCACCTTCCCAATTAAGGGACCGGACATTCCAGGTGCATGCCCTCAAATCATAGTCCTTATTTCGTTTGCCATGGTCGTCATCAAACGGAGGGTCTCTCATCCGAGGCTGTTTTTTTCTTTTCATTGGGGGTGTTTTTTTACGTGGCGGGTCCCAAACCCAGCGCACAACCCTATGGAGGGGGTGTTTCGCCTTCTCACTTTAGCTCGCCTTCAAACGGATGTTCTTAGGCTAACCAGAGGATACTTGGTCAAAGACCGGAAGTCGTGAGCTGCTTGAGTCATATGTAAAAGAATCATTTCTGGCCACTCCCAAGTGAATGGCGATCAGAGAACTTTCCTCACTTGCGTGAACTTCTACACATGACTCCATAATCCAACAACCATAACAAATATAACTACCAACTATCTGAATGAAATTCCAATGGAAGTAGACTACATAAACCAAAAAGTAAATTTTCCTTTAAACGATAGAGATGTGGTACCTACCAAATTAATCTCTATAGGAAGCATAAGTAAAAGGACCCAAGACGAAATATTATACCTTGATTTTTCTCTAAAACTTATAATATGTATTACAGGACATTGTAGAACACATACAAGACAATTGAATAAAATCTTGCCCCAATTTATGGGGCAATACAAACCACTGTATCTTGAAGCTTAAATTTTCACTCACACTCGGTCGAGTCTTTAAAAAGGAAAAGATGTATTTGTGAATTTACAATATAAAATTTATTTAAAATGAGCTTCTGTTTACAGAACAATGGTTTAATTAGTTTATCGCGTCGAACTGTGTGGGATCGCTGTAAGTCGTCGCGGGTGGGACGATGTCAATCGTATCTAATCGAATGTCCAAAATGGATGTTTATGTGCGAAATGGAGCAAACAAAAACGTATATATAAATAACGAATGGTGGCTGCTGATGTATCGATGACTTGAAATATCGTGGACGACTCGAATTAACGTGGCACACAGGATCAGTGGATAATCGAAACGTACATATGTTGACGCGGCGCAGTGCTGAAACGAATGTATGAAAGTTGTGGCTGGGCGGCTTGTCTAGAACAAATTGTATCTGCTTTCTCCTTGTCCATCCTTTTTGATGAGTGGGTGTATAGGTATGGAGAGTTGTGTTGGTGTCTTCAGCTGTAGTGAATTAAGCTATCTTATTAGTGTGCGCCAGTTTTTTCGGGTAAAGTGGGTGGATGCTTAACTCATTTAAACAACAATATAGCAGCAAGTGGTTTAGGCATTATACAAAGCAATATGATTACCGATCAAGAAATAAAAAGTATAACACCGATTCCCAAAAATTTAAAAAATTTAAACTAGGATCCCTTATAGACAATCACAAAAATATAATTTTTTCTATCAAAATTCCAACAGAATGTTACTAACACTAACTACACACATCTATTTTATTACCGCTAGGAGATAGTAGCAACTTTGAGTTAAAGTTTCAACAAGTGTATACACTAAGATACAATAATGAATTGTTGGAATTTAATAATAAAATAGACTTACACGTCTTAAACCAATTAATAATTTTTTAATAAAAGGAAATTAAAAAAAAAATAGCCCAGATCGCATTGCAACGTGGCTCATCGCCGACTCTCAAAATTTATTTTTTCTACTATAGGCGTTGTCCTGCGTGAAAAAATGTGTGTTTAAAATGAAAAGAAAGTTGAACTTATTTTGTTCCGAAAATCATTTATTTTCGATTTTTCTATATTTTTTTAATGTAACGCAGCTTGATAAACAACATTTTTTGGTTTCTGTTCCTGTGTGTAAATGTACAGAGAAGACAGCTTTCCAAATCGTGAACACGCCAGGTATATCTGGCAGTGTGAAAAACATAGCATTTCCAGATTTATGCCACACACTTCTAGCGACTATCTTTGTGTCCTGTTGATTGTCATCGCAAATGCAATTTTCCCTGGAAACTGAATACGTTTAAACTGAAATGGCAAATCATTGGAACTCAAAGGAATTCGTAGAATCAAGCATTCTGCTCCTTGTATTCGATAACCGCGTCACAATCAGTAGGGTTCCATTACAGGGTTTCGGCGCGTGACAGATCCAACAGTTGAACAAAGTGTTAGTACTGTTCAAGATAGAATTAAGCGGGGAAATTCTCATTTTCGCGCTGAAGAGCGAAGTAGAAATTCCGAAAACATAGGTATTGGAGAGAAAATCCCGAGGTAAGAGCAACTGAAGAATGTGGAAATACTGTTCAATATATAACTACGCCGGAAAATCTTAATTTGCGCTCTGAAGAACAAAGTATATAAAGGATGGACAATCTAACGTTTTAAATTTGAATTATCTATATTTCGACATTGGAAACGTCAAATACCATTCGGAAAGTGACAGATATTCAGTAAAAAGTCTAAAATTTACGAAATGGGTCGCTATTTACTAGAAGAAAACTGGGAAATATTGAAAACTTTTTTCCAAAGTTCGTTTGACCGAGGATGGTCAATTTTACCGAAAAATCATCTTTTCGGACGAGGCTCATTTCAACCTCGATGGTTACGTTAACAAGCAGAATTGTCGCATTTGGGGCACAGAAAACCCGTCGAGAAGCCAATGCACCCAGCACGAATCACTGTATGGTGCGGATTTTGGTCTGGTGGAATCATCGGCCCATTTTTCTTCAAAAATGAAGAAGGAACCGCCGTAACCATCAATGGTGAGTGATATCGCGCAATGTTAACCGAATTTTTCTTCAAGCAAATTGAAGAGGAATATTTGAACAACATTGGTTCCAGAAGGACGGCGCTACGTGCCATACAGCGAACGCTACTCTCAATCTTTTACGTCCTATCTTCGAAAATCGCATAATCAGCAAAAGAAGTGATGTGAATTGGCCTCCCAGAAGCTGCGATTTAACTCCGTTGGACTATTTTCTGTGGGGAGCTGTTAAAGATAAATGTTACGCCAACCATCCAGAAACAATTCAAGATATAAAGTACGAGATTCAAGCTGCTGTAGCTACCATAATGCCTGAAACCATCGAGAAAGTACTCCGAAATTGGGTGGATCGGATAAGCTCAGCTGTGGTGGTCATTTGTCCGAAATTGTTTCCTACAAATAAATTTCAATAACACAGCCTTTTAAATAAACGTTATACATTTGAAAAATATCAAGCCGTTTTTTTTATTGATTTTTTAAATTTAAAATTTTATATGGCCCACCCGTTATAAGGGAAAATCCTCATATTCGTTCTGAAGAGCAAAGTAAAAATACTCTAGAACATAGGTCCCGGCGAGAAAATCCCGAGGTAAAAGCAGTTTTGAACAAAGTATAAACACTATTCAACATGGGACTAGGGGTAAAATCCTCATATTCGCTTTAAATAGCAAAGTAGAAATAATCGAGGATATAACTCTCGGCGAGAAAATCCCGAGGTAAGGGCAATTGAACAAAGTGTAAATGATGTTCTAAAGAGAACTAGGCGGGAATATCCTCATATTCGCTATAAAGAGCAAAGTAGAAATACTCGAGAACATAGGTCCCGGGGAGAAAATCCTGAGGTAAAAGCAGTTCAACAAAGTATAAACACTATTCAACATGGGACTAGGGGGGGAAATCCTCATATTCCCTTTAAATAGCAAAGTAGAAATAATCGAGGATATAAGTCTCGGAGAGAAAATTCCGAGGTAAGGGTAGTTGAACAAAGTGTAAATACTGTTCAACATAATACTTGGCGGGAAAATCCTCATATTCGCTGTGTAAGGTAAGGTAGTGTACAATAAGGTAGAAATCGATGACATACAGTTGGCGTGAAAATCCTGAGGTAAAGGCAGTTAAACAAAGTATAAATACTGTTTAACATAGAACTAGGCGGGAAAATCCTCAACTTTGCTCTAAAAAGCAAAATACAGATACCCGCGGATGTAGAGAACGTTGAGAAAGATGTCCTGAATTTAGGAATTAAGAGCGCATGAGTGATCAGATACAAAGAAAGTATCCAATAGAAAATTTAGAAATAATAAGGGAGGAACGTCAAACAAAAACGCATTATCGATAGCTTATCAGGAGAAGTGCGAGGAAAGAAAAATTAAATCAGAGAAGTTATGGACAAATACAGATTCGTTGAAATAATATACTATATAGGCAAACTGAAAACGAAAGACGTTCTCAAAGTATTATATTGCTGAGAGAAAGTAACGTTATGGAAACTGCCAACACTGCAAATTTAACAGATTTCAATTTCATTTATTTTCACTATAAAAAAGGCATGAATGATACTGATATATCCATTTGCTGCGGCGGTTTATGGTATGCCCCACCTTTTTAATGCAAACATTTTTTTCTGAAGATGAAAGCTACAATTTATGCGTAACTTGCAGGAATGCAATTGTCAATAACACTATTCCAAAATAAGTAAGTTTACCTTCTGATATTAGTTATATAGGGGCTAGTCCAAGTTTTCACTCAAATTTACCTATTTTAGGCACAAAAATACACTGTTTTGAATAAAACGCGTTTCTTATTTTCATTGGGATAACTCGCATATTGGCCAATACATGCGGTACAAAGTCATCCGGAAGTTCGAAAATATTTATATTTAGTACATGGGACCTAAGTTTACGTCCGATTCAACCCATTATTGACTTATAGACATACCACCACAGGAGAAGGATTATACCTTAATTTCGGTTACATATATCACACATTCATCGAAATTTTCCCTCAAAAGTCAACTATATATTCGAAGGTGGTACACACTAAAGAAAGTTTTATTCCGTTATAATAATTACTTCTTGATCTGTGCACTTTAAACTGAACGAATCAAGTGGCTATATGAGAAGTAGGCAATGTGACATAAGAATGTAAGAATAATAGAAGAATGGTATGTATGAAATTTTTATCGAAATTGGTCGGTCGGGTCCCGAGATATGGGATTTCACCAAAAAGCGGAAGGTGCCACTCCCATCGCCCAATTTTCACACCGGCTCTAATAAAGCTCTCTCAGACCATCCCGGAGGGAAATTTAATGTCTCTGGTGTAATTATTTTATTTATTTATTACACTCTCAGTAGTTTTGAACAGTTCTTTTATATAGGGAGGAAGCGGGGTTTTTTTCCGATTTTATCCTGTAGGTAGAAGTTCTTGTAAGATGTGTACTTATCAAATTTGGTTGTTTTAGCTTTAGTGGTTTAGGAGATATGTACATTAAACTAGTGAGAGAGCAGGACCACGCCAGTTTCATATACATATAAATAACACAACAACAAACATTAAAAACGATAAATTTGCTGAATTTCTTAAAGAAATTAATAGAACAACCGTAAATCAATAAATTTGTACTATGAGACCATTTCCTTTGCTATTGCAAAATTCAATGTAAATGATATAAAACAAAATCACTTTGTTCACAATATTTCTTAAAATCTGAATGGCCTATTAAGCTATGAGGTTATTACCTTTAGTAAGCATTTAAATAAATATGATTTACTAGTATAAGTAAATGCATACTTTCTTGCAAAACATATGTAATAAGTAATTATGATTTGTAAGCAATAATTCATTGCACTATTAACTTGAATGATCATAATTAATAAATTGAAAATTTAGTCTGATTCAACCATCCATACCAACTGATATGTATCTCTTTAGGGTTTAATTCGGTGATAATTTTTAAAAACGTTCGAGCACGAGTGAAGTATAAAATTTGCGTAGTCGTTAGGATCCTTTTTAAAGTGTTATAATAAAGCCGACACCATAATAAAAGAAAATTTTTGCAGTGAAAACGACTACAAAAATTAAAAGGCGTTAATTAAACCAAGACAGCTTTGAATAGCTGCTATCTACAACGAGCGATAGCGATTCACGGAAGGAAGTGGTGCGATCTGTGTACTACGGTACCATCCAGGGAGAAGCGAAGAGCACAATTGTCAACAACATACCTCAACCGGACAACTGGCAACTGAGAGCATCTTTATAAAAAGATTGGAAACCTTAAGTTCATTAAGCGTGAAGTACAAAACAATAAATATGCATAAGTCGGACGAACTGACAGTATACTATAGGGTGACAGTTATATTGACTTCAGCAACATAGACAGCTTACTGGTAAATTCTATGAAAGAGATAATTCAAGGAGACTTGTTAGCTAAAATTTAATAATTAAAGAAATGTAAATGGCATAAAAAGAATAATGACAAGTTGAAGATTCGAAGATAGCACTAGGCCGGAATATATGAAATTTAAAGTAAAGTAAGTAGCTCCATCGAAAAATATAATAATACCTGATATTAGGCATAATACATCAGGCCAATATGAACAAAATAATAGCGGAAGATTTAATAATAATTACAAACCAAATTCAGGTAGCTTCCAAAGACAACAAATGGTAAGAAACCCTAGACCAAATTTTGGTCTAAATCAACCTAATCAATATAGACAAAATTATGATCATAAAAATCAGTTCAAACAAAACCAATGCGAAGCGATGGAAATAGACAATATTCAATACAGTCCAAGGAGCCCATAATTGGCAGGGTACCCTAATTCGCAGCATAGCCAAGATCGCTTTTGCTCGAGTAGGCAAGGCTACGTAGAATCCTCACGAACTGATATTGTCAGAGAAGAAGTTAATAATAGCATTTTTTAATGAACCAGCCTCGGAATCTTTACCTAAAATAAAAATTAAAATAAATAGAAAGAATTATTTTGCATTAATTGATACAGGAGCAAGTTTAAGTCTGATCAATAGCGAGATTGACGATTTCCCAAAAATTTAATCGAAAAATTCATTAACGTTTAGCACAACAACAAATGAAAAATAAACTACGAGGTGCATACATTTATCTTACCTAGTAACGCGAGAAAAAGATGGAAAGTTAAACCATTATGAGGATAAAAGTATGACTTTATAATAGGCATGGATATGCATAATTTTCTCAATACGTACTATATATAGTTATAGGAAAGGGTAGAATAACTCTAAACGGAAAAGGGAGTTCTATTTTAAATAAACTAAATGACTTAAATCAAATTTTTAATCTTGAAATTGCAGTGTTAAAATTAGAAAGATTAAAGCTAGAGCATTTAAATGAGAAAGAAAAGATGAAATAATTAAATTGCTCAAAAGATATAATAAATTATTATTTAAAGCGATACATTGACTAATACAACGGAAATCCAACTTGAAATTAAAACTACAACGCAGCATCATATTAATTAAAAATTGTATAGGCATCCACCTTGGCATGAAATTGAAGTTAGAAAACAAATTAAGGAAATGGAAGAGCAGGGAATAATTTAAAAAAGTCACTCAAGAAATTGGATCCCATTAATGATAGTACCGAAAAAATGATAATTCAGGTGAAAAGATACACAGAATTGTAATAGACTATAGAAAATTGAATGAGGTAACAGCAGATAGGGAATACCCTCTTCCAAATATTAATTCCATTTTAGACACGAGCTTTTGTAACACCACATGGACTTTATGAATTCGCAAGAATGCCTTTTGGACTAAAAAATGCACCAGTCACATTTCAGCGGCTAATGAATGAAATACTTAGAGACTATATAAATAAAACATGTGTAGTTTATTTAGACGACATTCTAATATTTAGTACATCATTGAACGAACATATTAGAGCGATAGGCGAAATTTCTAAAATTCTTAAAAGTAAAAATCTAAAAATTCAAATTGACAAATGCAATTTTTTGAAGAAATAAACAGAGTTCTTCGAACACATTTTAACGGAAGAAGGCAAGAAGCCAAATCCTAATAAAATTAAAATTATAGAAAACTTACAAATTTCAAAAACAGAAAAACAAATTAAAAGTTCTTAGGAATCACCGGTTATTATCATAAATTCGTAACAGACTACGCGAGAATAGCTCAACCTTTAACCAAGTATATTGAAACATTTGAAAAATTAAAAATACTAATAACACACATCCAATATAGCGTTATCCAGATTTCGAAAAACAATTTACTTTAACAACAGGTGCATCCAATTATGCGATTGGTGCAGTATTATCACAAGAGGGACACCCAGTATGTTACGCCTCACGAACTTTGAATAACCACGAAAGAAGCTATTCGCAACAGATAAAGAATTTCTTGCGATAATTTGGAGTATAAACTATTTTAGGTCAGACCTTTATGGAAATAAATTCAAAATTTTACTGACCACCAACTGATACAATTTTTGAATTCTAAATACGAAGGAAAAGTTATATTTATCAGCTCGACATCAACGATGGTTATTAAAACTTGAAGAATACCAAATTGACATTTAATATTTAAAATTAAAAAAGTAAAAAAAAGAAAATAAAGTAGCCGACGTTTTAAGTAAAGCGGCGTACTCTGGGGCCTGCCAGGATTTTAACGGGATGGAGGTAATTGCGACATAAGCCCGACAGCCATTTCTGATGGGTGTCACCCCATCATACTCCGGTGCCAGAATGTCGCCACCATCCGCCCAGAGGTTCTAACTGTTGAACAGAGGTGCGTACACGCAGTTTCAATGTAAGATGACGACTGACTTTATTGAATATAATATACATAAGAACAGTATGAAAGGAATAAGGAGTATAGTGATGCCAGATTTACATTATTTCATAACACTTCCCTTTAATGGAACATCTGACAACACTAATAATATTTTAGTTAAATCAAAAATTATGATAAATGATACATGACTTTACTTTAAGCCTAATTTAACATTAATAAATACATTCTTAACTGCAGGTATAGCCTTTGTTAAACCATCTGCTATCATTTTGCTTGTTGAAATACATATATTCCAGCTGCAATGACTTATCTCGAAACTTCTCTCGTATAAACTTCGCCTTGATATCGACGTGCTTAGTTCGGGGAGAAAAGTTATTGTTCCGAACAATGTGAATAGCGCTCTTGTTATCGCAGTACATTTTTATTTCTTCTGTACCACCATGAACTAGTTCCGACTCTAGCTGATGTAACCAAATTGCTTCTTGCATTGCGCTCACTACAGATGTTAACTCCGCCTCAGTTGATGACAATGCTACGGTACGCTGTCTGTGCGATGACAATGCGACCCAATGACCTTTGTCGGTGTTTTGTGAAAAACGACTCAGCAAATTGACTGCGAAGCTGATATCAGGCCGGGTATTTTGTGCTGCATACAACAGACTACTCATTGCCTCCATATATGGAACCTTTTCCATCTCTTTCTTTTCTTATTCAGTTTTTGGACACATTTCTAATGTTAGCTTTTGCGACAAATCTAGTGGCGTAGCTGCCGCATTACAATCGTCCATTCCATACCGTTTTAGTACACTGAAAATATATTCAGACTGATCAAGTTTAATTAACTTTTTTACCTCATCGCGCTGAACTCTCATCCCAAATACGGATGACGCTGAACCCATGTCCTTCATTTTAAATTTCGAAGACAACTCGTTTTTAATCCGCTGCGTAGCCCTTTTATCATTAGAGAACACCAGAACGTCGTCCACATAAATTGCTACGTATACCATGCTGTACTTACTCACACAAAAGTAAATACATTGATCGACTTCGCTCCGAACTAGTCCCAGACTAATTAGTACCTCATTCAATTTATCGTTCCAAACTTTGCTTGCTTGTTTTAAACCATACAACGATTTTAGTAGACGACAAACTCTGCCAAAATTATCATTATAACCCTCAGGTTGTTTCATGAACACTTCTTCTTGAAGTTCACCGTTCAAAAATGCAGTTAGCGCATCTAACTGATGCACCGACAAATCATACTTCGCTGCCATAGAAAATAAAAATCGTAATGAGTTGTACCTGACTAGAGGAGAAAACGTTTCCGAATAGTCAACGCCTTGTTTCTGCGAGCAACCTTTAACCACGAGCCTTGCTTTATAATGAACCAGCGCACCTTCAGCATTGCGCTTCGTTTTAAAAAGCCGCTTCGAATTTAATGCTCTTTTACCTTCAGGCAATTTCGTAAGCACCCAAGTTTTGTTTGCCTTGTGAGAAGCTATCTCCTCTTCCATTGCGCGTTTTCAGACTTCTGCCTCTGGACTATTCAATGCCTCTTCAAGATTTACAGGATCATTAGCATCAGACGCCACGCTTAACAACAAATTCCTCTTGGCCTTGTTAGCAATACGCTCTGATCGACGAACTGTATACTTTTCGCCACACTGATCAGCTACCTCGCTATCATCAGGAGTAACGTATTCACTTTCCGAATTTCAGCTCCCCTGAATTGTTAAAGTCGTTAGCTTCGTTTTCATTAATTATGTCAACTATTAGATTTGGCTCTGCGCGCTTGGATTTATTACTGGTATTTTCTAAAAATTTCACATCACGACTTACAATAAACTTGTAGTCAGATTTTCAGTAAAGCCTAAATGCTTTTGACTCTATTTATGTAATAACCAACAAAAATACACTCTTCTGATTTTGCATCTAACTTTAAACGTTTTTGTTTTGGTATATGAACCATCGCTGTACAACCAAATATGCGTAAGTGTTTCAAATTTGGTTTCACACCAGGCGATATTTCTTCTGGACTACGACTATTACCTCTATACGGAATACGATTTACTAAGTACGCTGCTGTATTTGCAGCTTCTACCCAAAATATGTTTCCTAGGCCAGAATCCAGCAACATGCATCTCACACGTTCAATTAACCTACGATTCATTCGCTCAGCCACCCCATTTTGCTCGGGCATATATGGAGCTGTCTTTTGGTGATACCTTTGGAATACCTTTCTTGAAAAATCATCAACAAACACCAACAAAAATCCTGCACCGCTGAACGATTTTGTGCTAAGTGGACCAAGCACATCCGAATGTATAACGTCGAAACAATTTATAGCACTAGTACCAGCTGATTTAGTTGTTATTCTAGTTTACCCTTACAACATACAATGCAGTCTTTTTCACTTGCGCCGTTGTAATTAACTCCAATCGTTGAGATTAGCACCTGTTTCATGCTGTTTTTACAAATGTGTCCTAACCATCGATGCCACAGTTCAAAATTATCAATAATCTCTTTTTCGCACCAAGTATTTTACATATATTCACTTCGAACATCACCTTTTTGTTTTGTTTTGTTATTTGCCGAACTGACAAAAGAATCGCGCAAAGACTGGGAACATATTCGAATATTCGTTTCAATTTTTCGCCTGTTTACATTTAAAACCAGGCTGACTTCGCCTGTGCTGCTAAGAGGAACTCGCTTTCTGTTAGCTAAAATTACTTCATTATGCTCTGCTGCTCTTAACTTCGAAAGTAACTTCAGATCGTTTGTCATATGTGACGTTGCGCCGGAGTCAACGTACCATACATTTTCGCCACTCTGAGAATGCAAACACGAATTCGCTAACAGCAAATTTGATAACATTGCTGCCCTGCTTTTACCTTCATTCTCATTTATTCTCTTTGATTGCAGAGACTTGCTACACTCTTTTTCCGATTAGAACTTTTATCGTTCCTTTTCTGTTGGAAATTATTCGAATACAAAGCGTTGTGGTAGGATTAGCCATAACGAATGTTTGATACTCATTAGGCAACCCAGCAAGCAATAATGATGCCACCAGCTCACCACCTACGTCCAGACCTGCATTTTGTAACTTGATTGACGTCATGACCATCTCGTTCACATAATCCTGTACGGATTGAAACTGTTGCAGCTTTAACTGCACCAGCTTCTTTAAAAGCTCTACCTTGCGAGTTAAATCACTATCTTCATACGCGGTCATTAACGAGTCCCTGGCATCCTTTCCAGTCACTGCGTTTGCAATATGCGAAAAATTACTCGGCTCCACCATGAGCGTAATCTCCGTCAGTGCCTGTTCATTGCTGTCACGATGTTTTGCCGTTGGATTTTCGGATAAACCGTTCTCCGATATTTTCCAGCAACTATTTAGGACCAAATATGATTTTGCATTCCGCTTCCAATAATCGAAATTTTCACGTTCGCGAAGTTTTTCAAATGGAAAACTAAGAGCACCTGCCGCCATTTCCGTTTAAATAAATCAATTTTAAATAAATTTTACTTTTAGCAATAGCAAACAACTTGTTGAGCAATAGGCCCATAACCTGTTGAACAGAGTTACTTACACGCAGTTTCAATATAAGAGGACGATTGACTTTATTGAATATAATATACATAAGAACAGTATGAAAGGAATAAGAAGTATAGTGATGCCAGATTTGCATTATTTCATAACACTAACAGATGTAAACTTTTCTTTAAATTACCTAAATATTATATAATTTAAAGAAAAGTTAACATTGGATCAAAAAGGTGATAAAAATATAATAATTTTTAAAAATATTTCTCAGTTAATATATCACAATAAAGCAATATACGGTGGTAACATTTTTATAATAATTTTAGTAATATTAGCATTTACAATTTTAATCATGAAACATAGATATATCAAAATAAAGTTAAATAAAAGAATTCAAGGAGAATGAAAACATGTGTAGAAGTTCACGCAAGTGAGGAAACTTTTTTGATCGCCATTCACTTGGGAGTGGCCAGAAACGATTCCTTTACATATGACTCAAGCAGCTCACGACTTCCGGTCTTTGACCAAGTATCCTCTGGGTAGCCTAAGAACATCCGTTTGAAGGCTAGCTAAAGTGAGAAGGCGAAATATTCCCTACTTAGGGTTGTGCACTGGGTTTGGGATCCGCTACGTAAAAAAACACCCCCAATGAAAGGAAACAACAAGCCTCGGATAAGTGACCCCTTTTTTGAAGACGACCATGGCGAACGAATTAAGGACTAAGATTTGAGGGCATGCACCAGAAATGTCCGGTCCCTTAATTGGGAAGGTGCCGCTGCCCAGCTGGTTGATGTCCTCGTGAAAATAAAAGCTGACATCACCGCCGTCCAAGAAATGCGATGGACGGGACAAGGACAGATACAAGTAGGTCCTTGTGGCATTTACTACAGTGGCCATGTAAAAGAGCGCAAATTTGGTGTTGGATTCGTGGTGAGAGAGAGACTCCGTCGCCGAGTACTATCATTCACTCCTATGAATGAACATCTAGCCACAATCCGCATCAAAGCGAGGTTCTTCAACAAATCGCTGATTTGCGCCCACGCCCCGACGGATGAGAAGGACGATGTGACCAAAGATGCCTTTTATGAGTGCTTGGAGCGCACTTATGAGAGATGCCCCCACCACGATGTCAAAATCGTGCTTGGCGACTTTAACGCCAGGGTGGGCAAAGAAGGTATCTTTGGCACTACGGTCGGTAAATTCGGCCTCCACGAGGAAACATCCCCAAATGGGTTGAGGCTGATCGACTTCGCCGGGGCTCGAAATATGGTTATCTGTAGTACTAGATTCCAGCATAAGAAGATTCATCAAGCTACCTGGCTGTCTCCGGATCGAAAAACCACCAACCAGATCGATCATGTTGTGATAGACAAAAGACACGTCTCCAGTGTTTTAAATGAGCGTGCGCTCCGAGGTCCTAACATCGACTCGGACCACTATATTGTTGCAGCCAAGATTCGCACCCGCCTCCTTGCAGCAAACAACGCACGCCAACAAACACAAGGAGGGTTCGACGTCGAGAAGCTGCAATCACAACAGACAGCCGAACGATTTTCTACTCGACTTGCACTCCTGCTCTCTGAGAGCACTCGTCAACAACTCGGTATAAGGGAACTGTGGGACGGCATTTCAAACTCCTTACGTACAGCTGCAACCGAAACCATTGGTTTTTGGAAAGTGCAAAAGAACACCTGGTACGACGGGGAGTGCCGTGTCGCAGCAGAGAGAAAACAGGCTGCCTACTTCGCAACGTTGCGATGGACCACAAGACGTGCGGGATGGGATAGATACCGAGAGTTGAAGAAGCGAGACGCATTTGTAGACAGAAAAAGAAAGAAGCCGAAATGCGTGAGTACGAAGAGCTTGCTAAGCAGGCCGACAGGAATAATGCCCGAAAATTCTACGAAAAGATGCGGCGGCTTACAGAAGGTTTCAAGACCGGAGCATACTCCTGTAGAACCCCCAAAGATGATCTAGCCGCAGATGCCCAGAGCATACTTAGATTATGGAGGGAACACTTCTCAAGCCTGCTGAATGGTAGTGAACGTACAACGCCAGAAGAAGGCGAACCCGATTCCCCAATCGAAGACGATGAAGCGGACGTTCCATTACCCAGCCATGAAGAAGTTCGAATAGCAGTTGCCCGCCTGAACAACAACAAAGCGGCAGGGGCCGACGGATTGCTGGCCGAGCTATTCAAACACGGCGGCGAAGAACAGATAAGGAGCATGCATCAGCTTCTTTGCAAAATATGGTCGAACGAAAACATGCCCAACGATTGGAATTACAGTGTGCTATGCCCAATTCTTAAAAAAGGAGACCCCACAATCTGCGCCAACTAGCGTATTGTGTGATAGATTAAAGCCCACCGTCAACAAACTGATTGGACCTTATCAGTGTGGCTTTAGACCTGGAAAATCAACAACCGACCAGATATTCACTATGCGCCAAATCTTGGAAAAGACCCGTGAAAGGAGAATCGACATACACCACTTCTTCGTCGATTTCAAAGCTGCTTTCGACAGCACGAAAAGGAGCTGCCTCTATGCCGCGATGTCTGGATTTGGTATCCCCGAAAAACTAATACGGCTGTGTAAACTGACGTTGAGCAGCACCAAAAGCTCCGTCAGGATCGGGAAGGACCTCTCCGAGCCGTTCGAGGTTTCAGACAAGTCGACTCCCTATCGTGCGACTTCTTCAATCTGCTGCTGGAGAAAATTATCTGAGCTGCAGAACTTAATCGAGCAGGTACAATCTTTTATAAGAGTGTGCAGCTGCTGGCGTATGCCGGTGATATTGATGTCATCGGCCTCAACACCCGCGCCGTTAGTTCTGCTTTCTCCAGACTGAACAAGGAAGCAAACTCAAATGGGTCTGGCAGTGAACGAGGGCAAGACGAAATATCTCCTGTCATCAAACAAACAGTCGTCGCACTCGCGACTTGGCTCTCACGTCACTGTTCACAGTCATAACTTTGAAGTTGTAGATAATTTCGTCTATTTAGGAACCAGCATTAACACCACCAACAATGTCAGCCTGGAAGTCCAACGCAGGATTACTCTTGCCAACAGGTGCTACTCCGGACTGAGTAGGCAATTGAAAAGTAAAGTCCTTTCTCGACGAACAAAAGCCAAACTCTATAAGTCGCTCATAATTCCCGTCCTGCTATACGGTGCATAGGCTTGGACGATGACAACAACCGATGAGTCGACGTTACGAGTTTTCGAGAGAAAGGTTCTGCGAAAGATTTATGGTCCTTTGCGCATTGGCCACGGCGAATATCGCATTCGATGGAATGATGAGCTGTACGAGATGTACGACGACATTGACATAGTTCAGCGAATTAAAAGACAGCGGCTACGCTGGCTAGGTCATGTTGTCCGGATGGATGAAAACACTCCAGCTCTGAAAGTATTCGACGCATTACCCGCCGCGGGAAGCAGAGGAAGAGGAAGACCTCCACTCCCTTGGAAGGACCAAGTGGAGAAGGACCTGGCTTCGCTTGGAATATCCAATTGGCGCCACGTAGCGAAGAGAAGAAACGACTGGTGCGCTGTTGTTGACTCGGCTATAATCACGTTAGCGGTGTCTACGACAGTAGAGAAGAAGAAGAAAAGAATTCAAGAGAATTCTAAACTAAAAGGAGGAATAGTTGCATATATAAATAACCCAACAATTAACATTAAAAATGATAAATTTGTTGAATTTCTTAATGAAATTAATAGAACAACCGGAAATCAATAAATTTGTAATACATATATATAAGATCACTTCCTTTTGCTATTGCAAAAATCAATATAAATGGTACAAAACAAAATCACTTTATTCACAATATTTCCTAGAATCTGAATAATTTTTTAAGCTTTGAGATTATTACCGTAAGCAGCATTTATGTAAATATGATTAAGAAGTAATTGCATAATTTATTGCAAAACATATATGTTTATGTAATAAGTAATATAAGTAGTTGTGATTTGTAAGCAATCATTCATATTTACTTGAATGATTATAATTAGTGATATCTCTTTAGGGTTATATTCGGGTTTTTTAAAACGTTCGAGCACGAGTAAAATACAAAACTCGTTCGCTTTTCCAAAACATTTTGCCCACAAGTGCGACCCTCTGTAGTAATTCACAGCTTTATATTATATTATTATGATATATTAGTTTGGTGCTTAATTATGGCCCTTTACATATTTTCGGTTACTGGCGATTTGTGTGCGTGGCAATGGTCCGATTATGCCCATCTATGAACTCGTTATTTTTTTGTACTGATTAACCCACACACCAAGTTTCATCGATATGTCTCAATTTTTATAAGCTTGCACGGAAGGACGGACGTACAGTCAACCGGATTTAAACTTTTCTCGTCAGCCAGATAATTTATATACAAAGGTTTGACAATTAAGTAATGAGTCTGATTTTATTGCCGCGCTTGTGGTAAATCCGTGACCTTAAAATTCCCTTTCTTTTTTTTCGGCATCTCTCCCTTCTCAATTGATATATGTACCATCGCTATAGCTTGCTTAGTTCGCCTGCAGCGTCAAGTTGAGTAGACGTGTGTTTGTAGTGCTCGTCACGAAAATGGAAAAACGAAATCAAGAGCAACGCGTCGCGATAAAATTTTGCGACAGATTGGGCGAAGCAGCCTCGGAAACGTACTATAAAATTGTAAGAGTGTGTGGTGATAGTGCTCTTAGTCGTGCCCAGGCCCACAATGGTTGTCTCCGCGCGCCCCCAGCTCGAAGAGCAAGTCGAAGGTGAAAATGATGATTATTGCCTTTTTTGATAGTCGTGGAATCGTCCACAAAGAATTCGTTCCACCGAGAAAACTGTGAATCAAGTCTACTATTGCCAAGTACTAGTAAGATTGCGAAAACGGGTCAACAGGGTGCGCCCAGACATCGCTCGTAACTGGATCCTTCATCACAACAACGCGCCGTGCCACACCGCCCTCAGCGTGTCCCAGTATTTGGCCCTTAAGGGATCGCCGTGTTGCAACAGCCACCTCATTCGCCCGACATGTCACCCTTTGACTTTTTTTTTGTTTCCTAAAACAAAATCTGTGGTCAAAGGAAGCTATTTTGAGTCAATTACGGACATCTAGGCGGCCGTGACGAAGGTACTCGCAGACATCCCAGTCGAAGCGTTCCAGAAAAGTATCCAAGCATGGAAAACGCGCTGGATCCGCTGTATAGCTGCCCAAGCGGACTACTTTGAAGGGGATGCCAGAGTTGTAGAATAATTTTCAAATATACGGTTTTATTAGTCACATTACTTAATTGTCAAACCTTGTACGTTTATCAAACGGTCTAGATTTTCCTGAAATACCAGATTGCTAGAAAAGTTTAACGTCGATTAAAGGACGGTTAATTATACGTAGATTGCTATTTATGACAATCCGTCCCTTGGGGTATCAAGGGCAGAGTATGCTCAAAGGTGCTGTTGTTAATACTTATACCTACCCTTTTTGTTAACAATATTGTGACACATCTGCCGAGGTCCTTTGATTAAGCTCATGTGATACAAACTCACTCAAGAAGGCGATTGGAATACAGTCATGATTGTATGACTGATACTATACGTCCCGCAAATATTATGGAAGCCTTGCGATTTTTAGTGAATACTCCTCCTCGTGAGCACAATATAAGATTAGAATATGTTATAGATTAGAATATGTTCCTTTTATTGCATCTGGTGAAGATGGCAGATTGGCTTAATCTCTTCATGCGAAATAGGTTCACAATTTTAACTTTTTAGTCAGTCGTACTCCAATATCCCTTAAACCTGCAGAGCTAAGTCCAGGAGGTCCAAAAACTCGTTTGAACAATATTCCTGTAGACAACTTGGACTATTACCAGGAGAATGGCAAAGATCCATTGACACAATTCATGATCGTGAATTGTTTCGAAAAATTGTCATTTGGAACAATATATGTAGGTAAAAACGCAGCTGCACTGAAACGTACTTATAGTAAGATAATGCGTCCTTAAATTCGCCGCTTTGACCGTAGAGCGTGTACTATTCCAAAATCGTTCTATGATTTTAAAAGTTAGAATTAATGCAAATTAGAAATAGATTTGATTCGCTAATTTGGTCTTCGAACATTCTTCATTACTTTATCGGCTACTGAATCTCAGTGAATAGAGCTTTTGGTCATTCTCTCTAAAACTGTTGACCCTAAAGATATTTCGGAAGAAGAAGCCAACAGTTTAACAATTTTGTTAAGATGCAGTTACTTGTGCAAGATATTTTGACTACCGCTATCGACAAATCCTTAAGCTTTTTAAAGATAATGCCGGCATTTTTGACAGCATTTTATAAGAACTTTTACTGGAGAGTGGGGACTCAACAAAGAAGTTCCCAGCATATAAATGGCATTTATTGGCCTAATAATGCCCCTAGAATCAACCTTCAATATCCTCAGACTAAAAGAGAGTATTCACAGTGTACGGACGCGCTTTTTTAAATCGCTCCGCGAACTCAATCTTTACAAAAAAAAAAAAAAAATAATAATAATAATCAAGGAAAAAGCAAAACAAAAAAACAATTTATTAAATTGTAAGCAAACATAAAGAACAGTGCATACAAATTAATAATAATAAACATAAACAAATAGTGCACGAATTAACAAGTGAAAACAAAAACTCAAAAAACAATAATGAGTGCTTTGCAGCAACAATCGGGCAACAAAAAGTACACTGACAGCAACCAGTCTGCAGGTACCAGCAAGTGCACAGGGAACGAAGAAAATCACAACGCAAGATGAGAACGTAATAAAAAAGGCCCGTCTGTAGAAACAGGCATTGACGGCTACGTCAATATAAAAAAGAAATTAAGTCCTTTTAAGTCAGCGGTCAATCCTAAAAAATTTCAAGGCGGCACCCCAAATAAAAATAAAACGGAAGTTTTAAATGGCAACAGATTTGCCATACCAAGCAATGGTTCAGACGACTATGCGAAGGGTACCACCACAGTCATTAATGCTAAACCACCTCCAATATATTTGCGCGAACGTAGCAGTAATACTCTTGTTGCGAAATTAAGTGAAATTGTAACAATTTCCATACAGTGCCTTTGAAAAAAGGCAATATAGATGAAACAAAAATTCAGTCCTACACAGAAAAAAGTTTTATGGATATAGTAAAATTTTTGTCAAATAAAAACAAGAATTTTTATTCATATCAACTGAAGAGCTCTAAGGGCCTAGTTGTTGTAATCAAGGGTATAGAGTCCGCCGTAGACTCAAGAGAAGTCAAAGAAGCATTGGAAGAATGCGGTTTTGGAATTAAAACAGTTGTAAATATATTTAATAGAAATAAAGTAACTCAGCCAATGTTTAAAATTGAATTGTTTCCAAACTCAAATCAACTTAAAAAAAATGAAACACATCCAATATATAATTGAAATATTTGCTGCATCCTAGAGTAACTGTGGGAGAACCACATAAAATAAACGGTCCGGTACAATGAACTAACTGCCAAGAATATGGGCATACTAAATCATACTGCACTCCACGCAGTGTTTGTGTGGTATGTGGTGATTTACATCCCACTTTAAAATGCACTCTTAAGAAAGAAGAAGTAAATAAAAAATGCAGCAATTGCGGAGAAAATCACACTGCTAACCACAGGGGTTGCCCTGTATATAAAGATTTGAAATCGAAGTTGCCGCAAAATCCTCCAAATGGAGGTATTGAAACTATGATTATAAATTTTACACAGTGTATGACTCAATTTATGTCTAGCATACAAAACATGATCCAAGATCTAATAAAATCACAAAATCAAATGCTGCAAAATTTATTAAGTAAAAAATGAGCTTACTAAATATCTGTATATGGAATGCAACGGTGTTAAACAACATAAATTTGAGATTGTCAGATTTTTGTCTGAAAAAAATAAAGATGTAATGCTTATTTCAGAAACTCATTTAACAAATAAAAATAATTTCATTATACCGGGATTTAAACTATATGTTACAAATCATCCGGATGGAAAAGTGCATGGTGGTACGGCAGTGTTGATTAGAAATCGTTTAAACCACTATGCTCTAGAATCTCATGCTACACCACAGTTACAAGCTACAACAATACCACTAAAAAATCGGGGTTGTGACTTAAACCTTACGGCTATATACTGTCCACCTCGTTTTAAAATTACAGAAATTGAATTTAAAGACTTTTTTGGAACACTAGGTCAAAGATTTCTAGCAGGTGGAGATTACAATGCAAAACACACGTACTGGGGCTCACGTCTTACTAATCCGAAAGGACGCAAGCTGTATCAAACTGTTATAAATAGGCACAATAACCTTGAAATTATATCTTCTGGTAAGCCGACATATTGGCCTAGTGATCGTAAGAAAATACCAGATTTAATTGATTTTGCTGTAATTAAAAATACAGATAAATCGCACATAACAGCTGATACATGTACTGATCTATCATCTGATCATTCACCTGTACTAATAAAGTTATGTGAACAACCCATATTCGTTAATCCAAAAGTGAGTCTAACTTCTTATAAAACGAATTGGCTTAAATATAAAAATACGTCAGTAGCCACATTAATATTGAGTACAAAATATATACAGGCAGAGATATTGACGAAAGTATAAGAGAAGTCAATGATATAATAACCAGCGCAGCTGTCTTAGCAACACCAAACAAAAAGCTATAAGCCGCTTGGTTTCAGAAAAATCTCTAATAGAAATATGGAAATGCTTGTAAATGAAAAAAGGCGTGCAAGACGTGAATGGCAGATAAATCGCTCCCCTTCCACTCAGCTTCAATTGAAAGCTGCTGTACGTAAATTAAAAAAAGCGCTCAAACGTGAGGAAGAATTTAACGCCGAAATGTATATAAAGATGCTGTGTCCAAATTCAAACAAGCAAAATTCCCTTTTGGAAAGCCCAAAAGTCCATGAAGCCACCAACTGACTCCAACATGCCAATACGAGACTTGGGTGGAAATTGGGCTCGAAGTGACGAGGAAAAAGCTAATTATTTTGCAAATCACCTAGAAATGGTATTTCAACCCAATTTCCCAAAGAACAACTTTAAGCTGTCAATCTTACCCAACACAGCTATAGAGTCGCTCGAGTCTCTTAAGACTTCACCTTCTGAAATTATTGGTATCATCAAAGAACTTAATCCAAAAAAGGCGTGTCGGGACATAATAATATTTCCCCATAAATGCTAATTGAGTTGCCAAATATTGCTGTAGAGGTGCTCTCTTTGCAATTCTTTAATGCTCTTCAATGCAATTCTTAGTTTCGGATACTATCCAATTTCATGGAAAAAGTCGAAGATTATCTTGATAGATAAACCTGTGAAGACTTAACACAGCCGTCTTCATACAGACCAATCAGTCTTCTACCCTATCTTTCAAAAGTATTTGAAAAAGTATTACTATCAAAGATGTCTCCTTTCCTCCACGAAAATAAGGCAATACCAATGCATCAATTCGGTTTTCGTGCGAAATATGGCACAATAGAGTAAGTAAATAGAATTACTAATGAGATAAGGAAATCATTTGAGCACAGGGAGTACTGTTCAGCAATATTTCTAGATGTAGCTCAGTCGTTTGATAGGGTGTGGCACGAAGGTCTTTTATACAAGATTAAAAAAAATCTACCTTTAGAATTGTATAAAACATTCGAGGCTTATTAAAAAAATAGAAAATTTATGGTAAAAGTAGAAGATTTCATATCTGATGAACAACAGATAAGGGCTGGTGTACCCCAGGGAAGTGTTTTAGGCCCAACACTATACATCATATAAACAGCAGATCTTCCAACAGCTAATAATGTATTAACTTCAACTTTTACGGATGACACAGCTATAGTGAGCCGTAACAAATGCCACATTTTACCATCACGAATATTAGCGAAGCATTTGAGTTCTTTCGAAGAGTGGCTAGCGAACTGGCGTATAAACGTGAATGAACAGAAGTGTAAGCCAGACACTCAATATTAAACATATTCTCTTGCTCTTGCAAATCTCAGTGCACGGTGCAAGCATTGCAGATTTACAACGGCACAACAACAAACACACGCAGAAAAATATTTGCAAGGGCTGTGAAATATGTCAGACCACAACCCATGTTTATTTGAGTGCAATGTCACGCAAAAATAAAATTGCAACCCTGTTGTAGTTGTCATTTTACATAAAGGCAAATTACGTCATTAAATTGTTGAGAAAGGTAAGTTTCAAATAGATTTTAAAATTTCTTTTTAATTTCAGAAAATTTTTTACAGTTTTTCACAAATATGAATGGCGAAGTTGCGCCCCCAGCAAAGAGGAAAAGGCAGCAGCCAAACAAGAAGTGGTAGGAGAGTGAGGTGCACTTTATAATAGAAATTTTAATGGAAGAGCCGGAATTTGAGGTAAGTTGATATGTTATTTTTTTAATTTTTTATTTAATTCGGTTTTCTATTGTTTTATAAACGATTTTTACGTAACTCGCAGTTGGATGTCTCATGGGATCTGGTGCGGTGAAAGGTCCGACATTTGAAGGCGCAATTCCGTAAAGCCAATGACTGGCTCGCGTCAACGGGTGCAGGACTACAAGATGAAGCTGACGGCAGTACCATCGAAGGTTAGTATTATACAGATATTTTAAATTTATTGTAAATAAAACATTTTTTAACTAATTTCAGCAAAAATTGCTAAAATGTGTCCGTACTACGACCAGCTGAGGGAAATATTTCAAAAGCGGGTGCCGGCCATGCAACCGTTACTGGTTGAAAGCAACCTTCCTTCGCCTCAGTTATGTCCAGTTAGTCCTGCACCAGAATTTGAAGCAGAATTCTTGGAAGAAGAATGTGTACCTGCTGCGCCATCAAATGCCGCATCTTCGATCGCACCGATCTCCACACCGGTATCAACATGCCAACGGTCAACAACTCGTCCTCCGAAATCATCAGTTGGACAATTGGCGGCTATCCAAGCAGAAAAAATTGCTATGGAAGCGAAAAAACTGGAGTTTGAAAAATATAAATTTGAGGAGGAAAAGAAAATTCAAGAAAAAAAGTTAGACATTGAGTCAAAAAAATTAGACATAGAGTTGAAAAAAATAGAAACTGAGGAAAAAATCAAAATGTTAGAATAAGAAATGAAAGAAAGAGTGGCTATGCATGAAATTGAAAAAAAAAATATATGAAAATAAAAACAATTAAAATACTAAATAACATTTGTATTTATTTTTGATTATTCATTGCAGTTAGATTATTTCTTTAGGTTTCGTAAGTATGAATTTATATAAATAGTTATATCAAAAATAGAGTTGGTACACCTAATACCAGTATGTATAACATACATATATTACTAATTTACGTTTTATTGATCACCAAACATTATTGTGTACAAAGATATGCGCTTGGCTTTTGCCTCAGTTATTCGGCGGCCATTTTCATGTGAAGGAAATTCATCTGATTCTTCGTCGTTATCAACAACTATATTTTCTACGTATTCAATATCGTTAGAAGTAGTTCGGAAGATGTGATGCAATATACAGCAAACAATAATCCAGTTGGAACATAGAATATGACTTTGTTCGTCCTGAATACGTATTCTTAACTCTTTGAGGCTGCTAAAGCGTTTTTTTAGAATCCCAAAGCAATGTTCAATCCTCACGCTATATCTGCTATGACGCAAGTTGAATGCTTTACGCTTTGAATAGTCTATTTGTTGTGAATTTGTTCGAAATGGCGTGATAAGAGTGGTCAGCAATGGATAAGCAGAATTTCCTGCTAGCCATTGAGAAGAAGAAAAAAGTGAGTCTTGCTGAGTGGAGAGCGCACTAGTACGAAACATGCGAGCATCGTGTACACTACCAAAGTGTCCCGCTACTACATGCCGAATCCTTAACTGTTAATCGCATACAACTTGTTCCTTTATGGAATAGATTCGGCTTTTTGAAAAATAAGACGAATGGTTATCAACTGGTGCTTCTGCATGTTTCAATTCAATACCATCAATATACCCTATGCAATGCGGCAGCTCATTGTACGTTGTTTTAACGATATTTTGTCTTTCATTGGTATCAGGCCAAGTGATATATGTAGATTTTAACTCCAAAATTGACGAAAATAGTCTCTTTGTAATCTTGTAAAGCGTTTCACCATCTCCTACACCAAACAGCGTAGCTACTTTCCGAATCGCTGCACTTTCACCCGATGAACCCAAACGATATAAGGTTACAGCTAACTGCATTTCTACTGAAAATTGCCTAATGGATTGAGCGTTGTTAAACTGTGCACTATCTTTGATCAAGGACAATAGCAACGCAAATTGATCTCTTGAGACTCGGAGCATTTGTTGGTAACGTCCTTCGTCTAAATAGTCAAGAACATTAGTCCTCCATTCCAAACAGTTTGATAATTTCCGCGATGGTTCGATAAGATAATTGTAAGACTTTCATCCAATTCATCCATAGTTTTCCAATAGCTATTGTCGTCTAAAAAGTTGAAATTTTTGATTTTTTAAAGCTTAAAAAGTGAAATAAACAATTACCATCCAGATGCAGTAATATATTAGAAGCAGCTTCTTCAATTATAAAATGAACAAGTTTTTGTTTCTCAGAAGTTTGTGGCAATTTAAAAAAATAGATTCGTTAATCTTTCGCAATTTGTTTTGTTTTGTTATTTTTTCAATCACAATATTCGTTAAACGAGTCATGCACAATAAACATTCACAAAAGTTTTGCATAATAGTCATTCACAATAAATTGACTGAATCAGCCGTTCATATATCACTAGATTCTGCAATGGGTGCTCTCGTGCTCTTGTATATTTCGGTATAGTATTTTTGCAATCTGCAATCTTGCAAGAGCAAGAGAATACCCCTATAGTGGTCCTTCGAGCCGGATTATCTCGCTTTTGTTCTCCGCAGCTTTTGTGCTTTTCGGTTATTAATTAATCTTGTACTCTCGTGTCGCTCATTACACTCAACAATCAATAATTTCTTGCCGAAAATTATCGGTTAATTCTTTGTGACTTTTTTCTTTTGATTTTTGGTACAATCCGTACACAGTGCGTGTGGACAATTCAAAACTAAATCGCAATCAGAGTAGTGCGGTCAAATCATGTCCGAAAACGGAAATAGCGAGGCACTCAATCCGGATTTTAAAGATTCGGACGTGCAATCGGTCAAATCGACACAAAGTCGCAAGTCAACGGTGCTATCAGCACCTACACTCAACGTGCCATTTACGTCAGGACGACAATCACCTGTGCGCTCGGATGTGGACGAGACAGGTTCCGTCAAATCCACTCGCTCCTCAAGTCGTGCACAATCACCCGCACGGCTACCTGACGAGCTCGTGCTTAAAGACAGATCGCAACTCAATCGCGTGAAGGAGCTCTTCTTCTTCTTTACCGGCGTAGACATCGCTTACGCGATTATAGCCGAGTCAACAACAGCGCGCCAGTCGCTTCTTTTCGCTACGTGGCGCCAATTGGATATCCCAAGCGAAGCCAGGTCCTTCTCCACTTGGTCCTTCCAACTGTGTGGAGGTCTTTCTTTTCCTCTGCTTTCCCCGGCGGGTACAGCGTCGAATACTTTCAGAGCAGGAGTGTTTTCGTCCGTGAAGGCGCTCACTCTACACTTTAATCAAATCTAGAATTTGCGGGATGAGGACAGATCTGCTATCAAGGCAATTCTGCAATCAGCTGAGGAAGTACACAGGGGTTTCCTCAAAAAGCACTCGTTTCTGGAAATTACCTGGCCGGTAGCACATCTCACTCACGAGTATTTTGCGGATGATGTTTACCCGCAAGAAGCAAGCATCATCTGCGATATTCGCCAACTCGCTGCAGTCCGTCTTCAGCCAAACGACACTTCTGCATCTCAGTCATATCGTGAAGCAGTACAGCTTCAGCCAAAGCTACCAAAGCTGCCGCTGCCGAACTTTGAAGGTGGTTACCAGCTCTGGAAATCGTTCTGCACTCTCTTCCAGTCAATGGTAATCAACAACTCAACACTCACAGATCTTGAGCGACTGCATTATTAGCGAATGGCCGTTACTGGTCCAGCACTCGAGCTCATCTCACATGTCCCGGTTACTGAGACGGCGTTTTCAACAGCCCGGACAGCACTCAAAGAGCGCTAGGGGAACATATGAGTTCTCATCGACGCTCAACTTGCACATCTACTTCAAGAACACTCGGCCACTCAAAAGCAGAAAAAATCTGCCGAATTTCTGCAGCAACTCATCTCTGGGGTAGATTCGGCACTCAACGCACTCGCACTCATTGGCCAATCAACAGACAATTGGGATTGTCTGGTAGTTGATTTTACCATCAAGCAACTCTCAAGCCGCACTCGTGAACTGTGGGAATCCTCAGCAATCAAGCGATATATCCAACTTACACGCAACTCAAGGACTTCATCAGTCAGCGGGCTCGCACTCTCGAGAACACAGAGTCAGCTCGTCAGCAATCAACTGCCAGCACTGCCAGCACCTCAAGCAATCAGCAAAAAACAAAAAACGCACTTCACGCCACCGCACGCAAAACTGCCACTCAGCCAGCTCAGCAAGACTCGTTTTATCAATGTGATTGCTGCTTTGGAGCGCACTTCATCACGTCATGCCAAAAGTTCCGCACTCTGTCACCTCAAGATCGTCGTGAAGTAGTTGTCCAACGGCGCATCTGCAAGAACTGTATGGGCAGATACAACCTTGCATCGTGCAAAAGTTCTGCGCGGTGCAAGATTTGCAATCGCAATCACTACTCAATGTTGCACGAAGCAGCTACAGCAACAAGTTTGCCAGCTGCTACAATTCAAATCGAGCCACGCAAATTCACCGACAATCAACAAAAGGATGTTTGTGCAGCTTCCAATCACTCATGTCAGTCCAACCACTCAATTCAATTATCACTCAACTTCGCCACGCACTCATCAACTGCAATCACTTTACTAGCACCTGCAAAATCACTAATCATCACGCCGATTCAGCAAATCAACGTTAGAATTCTGATTGACTCTGGGTGAGAAATTTCACGCGTCTCTGAACATCTCATCACGCAAGCTTCAATCAAAAGACGCCACTCATCAGTTACCATCACGGGAATCGGCGGTAAGAATGTCATCACATCAAAGGTATCTGCTGATCTCATACTCAAGGCAAGTTACTCTGACACAACTGTGCAAATCGTTGCTCAGATTTTACCAATTTTTACTGTCCGTTCACCATCATCACGCACGTCATCTGAACCATGGACTAATCCACACCATATTCAGCTTGCAGATCCGAGTTTCTTTCTGCCAGAACCAGTGGACATCATCATCGGCGCTGATTTTTTCGGTCGTATTATTAAACCAAACATCATTAGGTACCCATCAATCACTTCAATTGCTCATCATTGGACCAGCAGCACTCACATCAACTCAGCAGCCTCGTCTCTCACTCATCACCATCTCAAACACTAGACAAGAAAGCAATCTCAACGAGTTGTTCACTCGATTCTGGATTCAAGAAGAAGCTTCAGAGCAATCGGTAAGTGAACTAACCCCTGAAGAAGAGCAATGTGAAATACACTTCAAAACGACACATCAACGAGACCAATCGGGGCGATACATCGTCCGATTGCCAATCATCACAGAAAAATTGAATCTGGGAAATTCGTAAAACTTAGCACATCGACGGCTACAGCAAATCAGCGAGAAACTCAACGCCAATCAAGTATACAAGCAACTCTACACAGAATTCATACAAGTCTACGAAGGAATAGGACACATGACTGCCGTGTCAAACACTCCAACTTCACTCAATACTGACAACGACATTGAATCAGCTGATTTTACCACCGAGATGACTTTAGCACAGGATACTTCGGTATCAGGAGGGTTGAGGCAGCGCAATCAATCAATATAATATTTGGCACGTCACGGAGCGTTACGTCCCGACAGTGTCAGCACCAAGCTCAGAGTCGTCTTTGACGGCTCGTGTGTCACCACATCAAGAAAATCACTCAACGATTTTCTGCACATCGCAGCAAAAATTCAACTTGATATCACCGACAACACCAATACATCGTCTCTACAGACATTGAAAAAATGTTCCGGCAAATCAACGTACACCCAGACGACTGGAACTTGCAACAAATTCTTTGGTTCAATAATAATA
This sequence comes from Bactrocera zonata, assembly GCA_037783105.1. Classification (NCBI taxonomy): domain Eukaryota; kingdom Metazoa; phylum Arthropoda; class Insecta; order Diptera; family Tephritidae; genus Bactrocera; species Bactrocera zonata. The sequence goes on along the minus strand of JBAWJQ010004943.1, from coordinate 708,182 downwards.
AAGAGATTACGCTATATCATCTCACCACAGTCACCTACGGCACGAGATCTGCACCGTTCCTTGCTGTTCGAGTCCTTCAACAACTCGTGGAGGACGAAGGAAAAAATTATCCACTCGCAGTACCTGCACTCAAGTACGGCAGATATGTCGACGATATTTTCGGCGGAGCTGATAACACTTCTGAGCTAAAAGCAATCGCCAACCAATTAAAACAAATCTGCACGGCGGGCGGTTTCCCACTCGCCAAGTGGCAATCAAACAGCGAAGAAGAACTCAACTTCATTTCACCAGCTGGAACACGTGATGAACCGCACCAGCTTGGAGACTGCACGAGCAAACTACTAGGATTGTACTAGCACACAAAGTCGGACAATCTTAGATTCATCATGAAAAGCCACTCGGACAAACAAAACAAGTATTCCAAACGAACAATCTTATCTGAGGTGGCTCAGATCTTCGATCCACTGGGATTTTTATCACCGCACACAATCAAGGCACAGACGCTGCTGCAGGAATTGTGGTTGCCAAAAAGCGGTTGGGATCACCAGGTCCTGTCGAACGTATTGCAATCATGGCAATCACTGCAACTTGAACTTCAACAAATCGACACACTCAACATTCCACGCTGGATTAACACTTCAAAGGCCACGAATTGTGAATTCCACGGTTTTTGCGACGCATCTCAGCTCGCAATGGCAGCAGCAATCTACGTCACTGTCCACTCAGCATCCGGAGAGACACTCACGACACTCCTTTTCCCAAAGACAAAAGTAGCAGAGTCGTTTGAGTTACTCACTATCCCACGACTAGAGCTATCAGCAGCGCTGCTACTATCGAAATTAATAACTTACGTCAAAGCCACTCTACAAGTTGATGCACAATCAACCACTCTCTGGACTGACTTATTAGTCACATTCACGTGGATTCGATCACATGCGTCACGCTGGAAGGACTACGTACGGAACCGAGCTGTCAGTATCCAACAACTCACCACAGATTGCAACTGGCGGTATGTTCCGGGGTAAATCCAGCTGACTGTGCATCTCGAGGCATCACTCTCGCTCAGCTATCATCACACTCACTGTGGAGGACGGGACCACCATGGCTCTCAAAGTCACGATGCAACTGGCCTCGGCAGCCAGACACTCAGGACGGCACCACTAGTCAAGAAGCTCGTCCATGTCTCACTCTCGTTATGACAACCACTCAACCGATTAATCAATGGGAGTTGATCCACAAGTATTCAAATTTACGCACTCTTATTCACGTCACTGCTACAATTTTCAGAGCTATTGACACACTCAAACGAATACCGGGGTCATCTCTTGCCGCACCACTCACCCCAACAGACATTGAGAGAGCAACAATCTACTGGGCAAAGTCAACTCAAGCAGCGTATTTTTCACTCGAGTTGCATCAACTTATGGCGAATCGTGCACTACCTGCAAATCATCCGTTTCACTGACTGACAGCATTCATCGACGAACACGGAGTCTTGCGAGTTGGTGGTCGACTCGCGAATTCCACACTCACGTACAATTAACAGCATCCAATTATTCTGCCAAGACACTCTACACTCACGTCATTAGTCATCGGTGGCACTCAGCTAACGATGGCAGAAGTTCGACAATCATACTAGATTGTCGATGGAAGACCAGCAATCAAAACGCTCATACTACGCTGTATGAAATGCGTTCGCCACAGGGGTAAACGATCACAGCAACTCATGGGCCAGTTGCCTACAGCAAGGGTTCAACCATCAAGAGCATTTCTCCACACTGGTGTGGATTATGCTGGACCGATCAGAGTCAAATCATGGAGAGGCCGTGGCGCCAAACAATTTAAAGGCTGGATCTGTGTATTTGTTTGTATGAGCACATTAGCTGTGCACATTGAAGTGGCAACTGACTACACTTCTGACACATTCATTGCTGCGTACAAACGGTTCACGCACGCAGAGGCATCTGCCACACTCTTAACTCAGACTGCGGCACAACATTTCTTGGCGCAGATGCCACACTCAAAAAATTATTCACTCAAGGATCATCAGAAAGCACATCAATCGCTTCACTCCTACTGGATGACGGCACTCAGTGGCAATTCAATTCACCTGCAGCACCGCACATGGGCGGCAAGTGGGAAGCAGCGGTAAAGTCAATTAAATTTCATCCCACTCGAGCACTTGGGGACACATCGTACTCACTCGATGAAATTATGACTTTACTCACACAAATCGAAGCCATCCTCCACTCAAGGCCACTATAACCACTAAGCGATGATCTTGAAGACCTCGCAGCACTCACGCCAGGCCACTTTTTGATCGGCCAAGCACTCACAACGCTTCCAGAACCCACTCTACAACCATTCAATACCGGGCGACTATCACGATGGCAGATGATACAGCATCAGCTTCAACAATTCTGGAAGCACTGGTCAACATCGTACTTGCAACGTCAACTCACTACGACGAAATGGCACCCAAACAATCAATTAGAAATTGGCTCACTCGTATTACTCGCTGACGAGAGGTTTCTACCTTGCAAGTGGCCACTTGCAAGAATCACTTAACTGCATCCTTGCGCAGATGGATTCACCAGGGTTGTTATACTTAAAACTGCAACTACCACTCTCGTCAGACCAATTACAAAGTTGGCAATCCTTCCATAAAGCAACAAAATCAAATTAGAAGCACGCTCCTGATGCTGGGCGGAATGTTACGGATTGCCAATGCATTGCCCACACTCTAGTCACACGACTATAAAAATGCCAATGCATTGCCCACACTCTGGTCACACTGTTATACAGTTGCAATACTCTAGCTACGCCGTAAAGGGAAAGAAGACACATCTGGAGCTAATTTTGCAACAATCGGTCCACATCATTATCATTCCACGTGCAATCAACAAAACCTCCTTTTAGTGAATCATCTCATAATATATTTCGTAAGACAATTTTTATACATAATATATTTCTTAAGACAATTTTTATACAAAAAATATTTGATTGTAACCATCCAAAAGCCGTGTACAAAATGTGGGCTGATTTACTAAAAGTGATCAGTCCTCATGGTAATGAACGTGAGGTGCAACACCCAAAACCGGAACTTCATTTTGTGCACTCAATATTAAACAATATTACATTTTCGCTAAGACCAAAGATGTGCCCGGCAATAAAAATAGACAATATTTTAGTATCCCAAGCGAATGAAGTAACATATCTTGGTATTCACCTAGATAGAAGGCTCACGTGGAGAAAACACATCTCTAGTAAAATAACATGTATGAAGATTAGAGCTGCAATTTTAAATAAAAACTCCAAACTTAGCATAGACAACTGTGGGGTACGATCTGTGCAACTAATATTGATATATTGCAAAGGCTTCAATTAAAAATGCTTAGAACAATTACGTGTTCACCATGGTATATGCGTAACGAAGATATCCATAAAGACCTTAGTATACCTATGGTAAAGAAAGAAGTAAAAGACAGCAGAATTAAATATATATCTAAACTCCGAGGTCACCCAAACCCTTTGGCTAATGCTTTGGTACATTCCAGCGGTCAAACACGGCTTAAAAGAAGAGATATGCCTACGTATCACCAAAACAGCTCAATCACTTGCTTGAGCCTGTCTAGTTTTTAATTAGATGTAAGATTTTATAACTTATTGTTAGGCTTTAAGAAAAGCAGATCCAATAAATAAAATAATTTGAAACAAAAAAAAAGCTAGTTTTGCGGTTTTGGTGTACCATATCCACCATTGCCTTCAACACAAATATTGTTACCTCTTGCAGAAATAATTGAAAATTTAGAAAGACAAAAGGAATACTTTTTCTAAAATTTAAAACGTTTTAAATTCAAATTCTACCCCAGAAGACATTTAGAATTTAAATAATGTTGAACTCTTCCTGTCTGAAGTAGAATAAATAACGCGCCAGTCGTTTCTTCTTTTCGCAACGTGGCGCCAATTGGAAATTCCAAGCGAAGCGACGTCCTCCTCCCTAGTCTTTCCAACGGAGTGGAGACCTTCCTCTGCTTCCTCCAGCGGGTACTGCGTCGAAAACTTTCAGAGCTGGAGTGTTTTCGTCCATTCGGACAACATGGCCTTGCCAGCGTAGCCCCTGTGTTTTGTTTCGCTGTACTATATCAATGTCATCGTATATCTCACCGTGGCCTAATGCGAAAAGGATCATAAAGCTTCAGCAGAGCCTTTCTCTCGAAAACTCGTAACGTGGAATAATCAGATTCTTGCACCATATAGGAGGACCGGAATAATGAGTGACTTATAGAGTTTGGCTTCTGTTTGTCGAGAGGAACTTTACTTCTCAATTACCTACTCAATCAGAAGTAGCATCTATTGACAAGAGATATTCTGCAAACAGACTTCGAGGCTGACATTGTTGTTGCTTTTAATATTAGTTCCAAGACAGACGAAATTATCTACGACTTCAAAGTTATGGCTACCAACAGTGACGTGGGTGCCTAGTCTCTCGTCGAAATTTTTCATGGTCGGACAATGGTACGTCTGCTCCATCGTCATCGATTGATATAACTTTAGTTTACTCTGAACATATGTCGCTGGACCACCTTCGGTTAGTCACCGCATATGTTTTGTAGAGTTAACAATACCCTTATAGGCAAGCTCATCAAGCTCTTCGTATTGACGCATTTCGGGCTGTCTCTTTTTTTGTCCGCAAATGCGTCTCGCTTCTTCATCAATTCTCCACTTCTTTCCGTAACTTGATGGATTTTCCTATGCTGGAATTAAGTACTACAGATAACCAAATTTCGGGCCACGGTGAAATAGATCAGCCTCAACCCATTCGAAAATGTTTCATTATGAAGGCAGAATTCAACTCTAAAGATAACTTCTTTGGCCACCCTGGCGTTAAGTCGCCTAGCACGATTTTCACATCGTGGCGGGAGCAGCTCTCATAGGTGCGCTTCTAGAAGGCATCTTTGGCCCTTCTCTTCCGTCGGAGCGTAGGCGCAAATTAGCGATATGTTGGAGAAAGAATTTCGCGTTGAAGCGTATTGTGTCTAGACGTTCATCCTCCGGGGTGAATGCGTCGTAATCCTTAAGGTGTTAGCCATGGTCGTCATCAAAAGAAGGGTCACTTATCCGAGGCTGTCGTTTGATTTTCATTGGGAGCGTTTTTTACATGGCGGGTCCCAAACTCAGTGCTCAACCATGAGGACGGATGGTTCGGCTTCCAACTTTAGCTCGCCTTCCAACGGATGTTCTTTGTCTACTCAATGCTTGATCTAAACTGGAGGTCGTGAGCTGCTTGAGCCATATGTAAAAGTGAAATCCCAAGTGAATAATACTCAGAGAACGTTTCTCACTTGTGTGAACTTCTATGACTCCAACCCCCTACACTGTTTTACACTATAACATTAAGCTATGCATGAGTAACGATTATTTATTTCATGTGAAAAGATATTTATGAAAATGTATATACTATTTCTTAAGTGATTTACGAAGTCAATAAGAAATGTAGATTCTCTATTTAGCTATTGGATTATAACGTCATCATGATTAAAATCATCCTTATCCAGTCAAGGGAGTGATAATGTGAACTTGCTGAATAGCCAGAAGTTACACGAAGGTAAATCAGGCGAATGCCGTGTTTTCGGCACGATATTAGTTGAAAATATGGGGAAATGATCACGAACAACCAATACAGTATGAGATTGTGCATTATCGCACTTCCTTGAGTAGGTATTTGGGAATTAAAGTCCTCTCTCGACGAACAAAAACCAAACTCTATAAGTTACTCATTATTTCCGTCCTGCTATATAGTGCAAGACGTGGACGATGACAACACCTGATGTGTCGACGTTACAAATTTTCAAGGGAAAGAGACGATATTGACATAGTACACCGAATTAAAAGACATCGCCAACGCTCCGAAAGTATTCCTCTACTACGTTAGAGAGACCAGATGGAAAAGGACGTGACTTGGCTTGGAATCTTCAATTGGCGCCAAACAACGAGAAGGAAGGAAGGAACGACCGGCGTGATGCTGTCAACTCGGCTATAGCCGCGTAAGCTTTGTCCACTCTAATAAAAAAGAAGTATAACAGTGCACGACTACAGCAGAAGTTGGCGCATCTCACGCTCACGTGTAATCATATTATATGATTATGTCTTGTACGACATTCGTCGAATGTAATTGCGTAATGGTCGGCTAAAGCCCGGATAGTAGTGGGCGTGAGTAAACACAAAGTTGATCTTTGCAATGCTTCAGAAAGATTTGTGAGCTATTATGCAAACTAACTATTATTATCATAAAAGGTTTATCCTAAATTTCTATTATATATCTCACACATTCACTGATATTTTTGGTAAAACAGGAATGTTAAATAATGTACGTAACTTTGTGGAAATCAGTCGAGCAGGTCGCAAGATTGTGATTTCATCTAAGAGCGGGCGGTGCCACGCCTATTGGCCAATTTTGACCTTCTTCTTCTTTAATGGCGTAGACACCACTTTCGTGATTATAACGGAGTCGTTTCTTCTTTTCTCAAGCGAAGCCAAGTTCTTCTCCATCTGGTCTTTCCAACGGAGTGGAGGTCTTCCTTTGCTTCCTCCAGCGGGTATTGCGTCGGATACTTTCAGAGCTGGAGTGTTTTCGTGGCACCTGTTGGCAAGAGTTATTGTTCGTTCGATTTCGAGGGTGACATTGTTGTTGCTATTAATGCTCCAATTTTGGCCTAGTCTCTTATAAGGCTGTCTAGTCCCATGTCGGTGGTAGTATATAATGTCTGTGGAGTATTTAGTTATTTATTTACAGCGCTTTTACCATAGTACTTTTTAACAGTTTGCTATATGAGGAGTGAACGGGAAAAGATTCTTATAGGACTTATGGGATATCATACCCGTTGCAATAATTTTGTTTCTTAGACACTATTACTATACGCTATACTCATTATTATTACAAAGAACTATTTATTGTAGTAACTAATTGATTTTACAAAAAAAAAATTAAAATTATTGAAAAAATTTGACTGACATTACAACGGAAAAGAAAAAAACTTAAATTACTATTACAAGAAAGTTTTTACTGTCGCAATTCATTGCCTTCACAAAAAGTTTTTAATATTATTGAAAAAAATTTACTGATATTACAAAGAAAAAAAAACTATTTACTGTTGTAATTAGTCGAAATAAAAAATCTAATCCATTAAGAAATATAAAAAGAGGAAGTGTGGATGGGGTCAAGAATACACCCAAGTACTTTGCAATACTCCATAAAAAGCTTCAAGAAGAATTATTCGAATGAAAGGCACTAAGGTGCCCTCGAATATCAGATGCCCATTCTGGTCGAGCGCCGCGATGAAATTTCGACCTTCTATCAAAAAGTTTTCCGACACCTTTCCTTTATATTAGAAAAATTTCATGTCTCGACTTCCACTTGTGCGTGCTACACAAAATAAATAATTTTCGTGGTAAAGGAAAAAAGTTAACAAAATATGGTCATCTATACGAAGAATCCAAGGCGCGGTATTCAGATGCATTGGAGTGCAGTAGCAGCAACCTACATCCACTGACTAATACAGATTGGAAGTTTTTTGTTTATTTTTTTTTTTTGTTGCACACAGAGGAGAAAACCATCCGCTATTTTGGACACTTTTTTGGCGCCATAAAAGATAACTTATTGTACCTTACACTAAAAGTATACTAACAACCTCTTGTATTCATAAGGCAACTGAGTTATAGGGTTGTCAAGTATTGTTTATTTTGTATTTATTTTTTAATTGTTTTTATGCAATTGACTATATTATTATAAGCTACTTTTAAAAGTAATGCCTATTATTAAGATACCACCTCCAGAACGGGGTAAATTGAATAAAACAGCCAAAAGAGATGTTACTATTGAACAATTAGCCAAAAGGTTGAGGAAATGGAGTAAATGTGCACAAAACCCTCATTAGAAGTAAATACTCTAAAAGCCGAAAAGCCGCTTAAGTCCACAGATGTAAACGAAATTCCGTATTCGGAAAATAAGGTTGAATGCTCAACGGATGAAGAAGAAAGCGGAGTATTCTCCTGATCTTCCGGAAAAAGCAGATAAAGCCACATTAAAACCGCTTACACCAAAAAATAGTTGGCGGCCTCCACCAATTATGGGGTCGGAAAATGCAAACAACAGTAAATATCTGTAACTATATGCTTTTGTAAAATCGGAAGTAAAAAACATTTTTACCATTAAATTTTTAAATAATGGACTATATACGGTAAACACTTTCTCCATAGAGAATTACAGATGCTTATCAAAAGCACTTTCGAGTAATAATATATCTTGGTATTGGTTTTAACATTCGAACACATTCATCCGGTAGAGACGTATTTATAAATATTTCTGCATTACTTGCTTTCGGAAGATCGAGACAAATGCATACTGCTTCTTGTGCGTTTATAAATTTGTGACCTATATGCTAAAGTGAGAAGGCGAAACATTCCCTACACAGGGTTGTGCGCTAGGTTTGGGACCCGCCACGTAAAAAATGGCCCCAATGAAAAAGTTTAATTCGCTTCAGATGAGAGAACCCCTTTTTAGTGACGACCATGGCAAACGAATTAAGGATTACGATTTGAGGGCATGCACTTGGAATGTCCGGTCCCTTGATTGGGAAGGTGTCACTGCCCAGCTGGTTGATGTCCTCGTTAGAGTGAAGGCTGACATCCCGCTATCCAAGAAATGCGATGAACGGGACAAAGGCTGAGGCGAGTAGGTTCTTGTGGTATTTGCTACAGTGGCCATGTAAAGGAGCGCAAATTCGATGTAGGATTGGTGGTGAGAGAGAGACTCTGTCGCCGAGTACTGTCAGTAACACTGGTGGATGAACGTCTAACCACAAACCGCATCAAACTGAAGTTTTCAAAATATCGCCGATTCGCACCCATGCCCCAATGGAAGGAAGGACGATGTGACCAAAGATGCTTCTATGAGAGCTTGGAGCGCACCTATGAGAGCTGCCCCACCACGATATCAAAATCGTGCTTGGCGACTTTAACGTCAGGGTAGGCAAGAAAGGTATCTTTGGCACAACAGTCGGTAAATTCAGCATCCACGAGAAAACGTACTCAAATGAGTGGAGGCTGATCGACTTCGCCGGGGCCCGAGATATGGTTATCTGTGGTGCTAGATTCCAGCATAGCAAAATTCGCCAAGATACTCGGCTCTCTCCGGATCGAAAAGCCACCAAAAGTGATCGATCATGTTGTGATATACGGTAGACACGTCTCCCTGAGATCCTAACATCGACTCGGACCACTATTTTGTTGCAGCCAAGATACGCACCCGCCTCTGTGCAGCAATAACTGTACGTCAATAAACACAATACAGCTTCGGAGTCGAGAAGCTGCAATCACAACAGACAGCAGAACGATTTTCTACTCGACTTCCACTACTAATCTCTGAGAGCACTCGTCAACAACTTGGTATAAGGGAACTGTGGGACTGCATTTCAAGCTCCTTACATCCAGCTGCAACGTTTTTGGAGAATGCAAAATAACAGCTGGTACGATGAGGAGTAACGTGTCGCAGCAGAGAGAAAACAAACTGTCTATCTCGCTACATTACGATCGACAAAAACACGTACGAGATGAGGTAGATACCGAGAGTTGAAGTGGGAGGCGAGACGCATTTGCAGAAAGAAAAAGAGAAAGGCGAAAATGCGTGAGTATGAAGAGCTTGACAAACTGGCCGACATGGATAATGCTCGAAAATCTATGAAAAAATACGGCAACTAACAGAAGGTTTCAAGACTGGAACACCAGGGCATACAAAAGAGAGAACACTTCTCCAGGTTGCTGAATAGCAGTAAAAGCATGACGCCAGGAGAAGACGAACCCGATGCGCCAATTGATGAAGATAGGGAAGACGTTTCACTGCCCGACTATGAAGAAGTTCGAATAGCAATTACCCATATGAAAGACAACATAGCGACGGAGCCGATGGATTGCCGGCCGAGATATTCAAACACGGTGGCGAAGAACTGATAAGTAGCATGCATCATCTTTTTGGTAAAATATGGACAGACGAAAGAATGCCCAACGATTGGGATTTAAGAGTGCTCTGTTTAATCCACAAAAATTGAGACCCCACAACCTGCAGAAACTACCTATCCAACGGTAGGCCTACTCTAAATCGCATACAAGGTTCTACGAGTGCCATGTGTGAAAGATTAAAGCCCATCATTACAAACTTATTGGATTTTATCAGTGCGGCTTTAGACGTGGGAAATCAACAACCAACCAGATATTCACCATGTGCCAGGTCTTCGAAAAGACCCGTGAAAACAGAATCGACACACACCACCTTTTCGCCGATTTGAAACAGCATCAAAACGATCTGCTTTTATGCCACGATGTCTGAATTTGGTATCCCCCCAAAACAATTACGGCGTGAACTGACGTTGAGCAAAACCTAAGGCTCCGGCAGGATCGGGAAGAACCTCTCCGAGCCGTTCGATTCCAGAAGAGGTTTCAGACAAGGCGACTCCCTTCCTTTAAACTGCTTTAATCTACTCTTAAAGAAAATAATTCAAACTGCAGAACTAAATAAAGAAGGTACCATCTTCCATAAGAGTGTACAGGTGCTGGTGTACGCCGATAATATTATATTAATATCATTGGTCTCAACAACCACGTCTTTATTTTTCCTTTTTCCAGAATGGATAAGGAAGCGATGCAAATGGGTTTGCAAGGGCAGGAGAGTAAGACGAAATATCTCCTGCCACCAAACAAACAGTTATCGCACTCGCAACAATGTCAATCTGGAAATCCAATGCAGAATAACTCTTTACAACAGGTGCAGGCTGAGTAGGTAGGTAGGGCTGTCGACAAACAATAGCCAAACTAGCCCTGCTGTATGGTGTAGAGGAATGGAAGATGACAACACCTTATGAGTCGACGTTACGAGTTTTCGAAAGAAATGTTCTGCGAAAGAATTATGATCCTTTTGCGCGTTGGCCACGGCCAGATGGAAAAGGACCTGACTTCGCTTGAAATTTCAAATTGCCGCCACCTTGCGAAAAGAAACGACTGCCGCGTTCTCTACGTCAGTAAAGAAGAAGGAGTACGAAAGAGTTACATGTGCATATGAATTGCTTTTGAGTAAAGTGTGTAAATTTAGTTTTTTGTATAATCAATATTTTGTTCTTTAAAATTAAATCTATTTATATATATTTACAAAATTACCAGTTATCTATCATTGAGTGCGGTCAAAATGCAAGTGTGCTCCGCATTTGCAAACAATCCAATCTGTGGTAATTCGTGGGTGTGTGCGTCGGAGGAGGCATCGTTGTTTTCAACACGTTGCACACAGTGGCAGATTAAATATTTTGCCGCCCTAGGCCCTGTCTGATTAGCCGCCCTTTTTAAAGGATGAAATCTTATTTCTTTGAGTCCGTTCATATTATTAAGATATATTATTTATTTCATAAAAGAATAATCGTTAAACAACACAAATAAATATTAACAACATAAATAACAGTCAGTTTTCTTAAACTATAATGTACAACTTAATTTATAAATATCTTCTTTCTGGCTTTCGTCTGAGAAAAATCATCAATTATGTCGTTGTAATCAATTTCTTGAACTAGTTGGACTTCAATTGACAGTAGTGCTAAAGCATTGAGTCTCTCTTGCCCCATACTTGCGTGTAAATACGTTTCGACTCTTTTCAAGGTGGAAAAAGATCTTTCTACTGAACAGTTCGCAGCCGGAATACTCAAAAAATTACGTAGAGCAATGTCTGCAATTGGATAAACATCTTGAAGATTTTGAGAATGCAAAAAATTGTATATTCCTTGCGCGGAACGAATATCTTTTGTGTTCATTAGGGAATCTTTGCAAATGAATACATTCATTCGCGAAAGTATCTTCCAAATCATCAGAATACTTAGTAACTAATTCAACTGCGCGATTTTTAATTCATTGGTATCTATTTCATATACATTGTCAAAAAAATTAAATTTTTCGTAAAGATTATGGTAAGCACTTTTACGTCCGGTCAATTGTACACTTAAAGTATCTAAAATTAGATAGTAAACGTTGGTTCGAAAATTTTCTTCTCCAGATAAAGCTGTTCTTTCATTTTCCCGTGACTCGTCAGCCTGAAGTTTTCGGGGTTTTTTACGACGGGTGTCATAGTGGTAATAATTTTGAACTCCAGATAGTGCTTTGGCTTTTTTTCATAATCAAAAAATTGTTTATCTCTCATATCTTGGAGAAATAATGCCAAAGAACTATATATTCTTATCACAGATGATAAATCAGCTTGAGAATCCTGAAGCTTCTTACTTGCAGCGTTAAAGCGATCCAAAACTGCATTCCAAACAATAACTACAATTGCTGTTTCTAGATGTTGTAATTTTTGCTGCATTCCCTTAGCTTCAGCTCGCGTAGTAGGTTTTTCATCTTTGCTTTCACCAATAAATTTTAGTGCAACAATTATTCCAGGCTACTCTTTTTCTAATGTGTAGCATGCATCATGTCGAGCCGACCAACGAGTTTGAGAGGGCTTTTAAGTCTTAAACTTGTATGCTGTCTTAAATTTTCCCAACGGCTTATGAAAGAAAAAGAGATGTTTTGGATTGGCTAGCGCAAAGCCCTGACCTTAATCCCATAGAAAACCTATGGAAAAATTAAAAATTGCGGCTAAAAATTTCTCAAATTTTGAACATTTATGGAAAGGTATTAAGGAAGCTTGGTACTCTATCCCAAAAGAGAGGTGTGAGAAGCTTGTAGAAAGGATGGCACGCAGATGTAATGCCGTAATGCAAAATCGGGGATACAGTACCAAGTATTAGAAACGTAACTATATTATGGAACCAAATCTTTGATTAAATTTAATTAATTTCACATAATTTTTGCAGGTTTGGTAAATTGAGCTATTGACATTCAAATAGGCATTTTAGAGGGAGGTCAAGTTTTTCAATCAATATTAATTATTCGTGAATTGCTAATTGTTATTTTTTACTTTAATGCATAAATTAATAAACAAATAATGATATTTTTAGCCCTTTTTAGCCTTTTAAGGAACTTTGTCAATTGTATAAGCTCTTATTGCTTCTTATGACTATGTGTGCTAATTGTCGGACCCCGCCTATATATAAATACTTAAATGTACACTTGAATTTTAATAACATTTCACAATAATTACGAATTATTGCTTTAAGCTGTAAAAGTTCGTTAATATTCGTCAATATATATAGTTATATATAATTCACAATATTGCGAAAATGAAACATCAATGTTATTAAATTTTTATTTTCTTCAAATTGTTTCTATTTTTCAAAAAATTGGCTATAAAATGAATATATTCACTTATTTGATTCTATAGAAATCATTTTTAAGAATAAAAATATTTTTATATACAAAGATGAATTTTAAATGAATACTTATTTCAATTCATACATATATGAAACATCGGAATCATTGAAAATAAAATAAGAAAACATTGCGCAATTTTAGAAGCGGCTCACTTGTAAGATTAACTTTACAAAAGATACAACAAGTCAACAGAGCTTTGAAAATTCGCCAGAAAAAGCTTATCAATATTCAATTATATCTGTTATAAAACATTTTTTATCAGTATTGCACTAACGAATTAAAAAGTTAATTAGAGAATGAGTTACATTCTTTTTCATAGAAATTTATTTGTAAATTTACATAAAAAAAATCAGAATAAATCCTTAAAATGTATTCTTCTTCTTTACTGGCGTAGGCACCGCTTACGCGATTATAGCCGAGTCAACAACAGCGCGCCAGTCGCTTCTTCTCTTCGCTACTTGGCGCCAATTGGATATTCCAAGCGAAGCCAGGTCCTTCTCCACTTGGTCCTTCCAACGGAGTGGAGGTCTTCCTCTTCCTCTGCTTCCCGCGGCGGGTACTGCGGCGAATACTTTCAGAGCTGGAGTGTTTTCATCCATCCGGACAACATGACCTAGCCAGCGCAGCCGCTGTCTTTTAATTCGCTGAACTATGTCAATGTCGTCGTATATCTCGTACAGCTCATCGTTCCATCGAATGCGATATTCGCCGTGGCCAACGCGCAAAGGACCATAAATCTTTCGCAGAACTTTTCTCTCGAAAACTCTTAAGGTCGACTCATCGGTTGTTGTCATCGTCCAAGCCTCTGCACCGTATAGCAAGACGGGAATTATGAGCGACTTATAGAGTTTGGCTTTTGTTCGTCGAGAGAGGACTTTACTTTTCAATTGCCTACTCAGTCCAAAGTAGCACCTGTTGGCAAGAGTAATCCTGCGTTGGATTTCCAGGCTGACATTGTTGGTGGTGTTTACGCTGGTTCCAAGGTAGACGAAATTATCTACAACTTCAAAGTTATGACTGTCAACAGTGACGTGAGTGCCAAGTCGCGAGTGCGACGACTGTTTGTTTGATGACAGGAGATATTTCGTCTTGCCCTCGTTCACTGCCGGACCCATTTCTTTTGCTTCCTTATCCAGTCTGGAGAAAGCAGAACTAACGGCGCGGGTGTTGAGGCCGATGATATCAATATCATCGGCATACGCCAGCAGTTGTACACTCTTATAGAAGATGGTACCTTCTCTGTTGAGTTCTGCAGCTCGAACTATTTTCTTCAGAAGCAGGTTGAAAAAGTCGCACGATAGGGAGTCGCCTTGTCTGAAACCTCGTTTGGTATCGAACGGCTCGTAGAGGTCCTTCCCGATCCTGACGGAGCTTTGAGTGTTGCTCAGCGTCAGTTTACACAGCCGTATTAGTTTTGCGGGGATACCAAATTCAGACATCGCGGCATAGAGGCAGCTCCTTTTCGTGCTGTCGAAAGCAGCTTTGAAATCGACGAAGAGGTGGTGTGTGTCGATTCTTAAAATGTATTGTCGTTACATTATATCAGATTTAAAATTTTGACATTCTGAAAAATTTGCCGCCTCCCAAATTGTGCCGCCCTAGGCCCGGGCCTCGCGGGCCTAGGTGGTAATCCATCACAGGTTACACATCGGTTTCATTGGATTAGTGATAACAATTGATAAAAAGCATTCAAAACAAGTCACATCATTAACCGATGCTTTTTTTGAAACAATAACAAATCAAATAAACACGCAAATAATTAATTTTCGCGGGGGAAAAAAGTGCACATCAGCTGTTTCTTTTACACGTTACTTGGGCGTATATTAAATCAATTGTTCTGCTCTAATAATTGCCAACTGCAGTCAGCGCTGTCATATTGATCAAATAAAAACAAAAAAACTTCTAATTCAAACTTGATTATCAACTAAACGACAGGTTTATAATATCTAATAGAGAAATCATGAGAAAATAAAAATGGCTGAACCTCTTCATGAGATGACGCAGAGCAAAAGCCTCAGCTCACTTAGAGAAAATAAAATAAGATAATTAGAAAAAACTAACTCACTTATAAATGAGATGTTTAAAATTTTGGAGGAGATGTTCCGTCAGTTACATAAAGATAACATAGCGTTAAAACAAGAAAACGAAGAACTAAAACTAGTAAAAACAAGCAAGTGAGTGTTGAAGCAACACTTTCCGAGCTAGCTAAAGAAACTGAGTAGATACTCAAAAAGAAGCGCTTTTCATAAAAACACAAAGCTGATGCTTCTCCAACAATTATTAGCACTTTGAAAAATAAAAATAAAGAACAGGCGGCCAACAATGGTACCAAAACCCACTGCCCACCTACTATTATAATAAACGATGTAAAGGACTTCAATAACATGCATTCTAATATTACAGCGCTAAAAAATAACAACTAACAACAACTATTCAAGCTTTTGAGCAACGTCGCCTACAAACTTAATGTCTTCGATGCAAATTATTATACTATCGAATAACAAAATTATATCAAATGAAAGCATACCTTTGTTTAGCTACGAGAATAAACATAATAGACCAATCAAGGTAGTGATAAAAAAATTTGCATCACTCATGCGATACACAATCTATTTTTAATGTCTTAAATGCAATCAACAAGCTTAAAAGGAAGAATAAAGAATGACATTAAGAAAATTCACCAGATCAAAACCATTCTTTGTACCGTTGTCAAAATTGAGCCTATTAAACTATCTAAATTAATTCCACAGTGCAAAAACTGTCATGCTCATAGGCATACAAAAAACTTCTGTGGTAAGCTTTAGGGGTGTGTGAAATTTAGAGGCAAACATCCTAATACTGAATGCAGAAAAGCTGAAAAAGATCCAGCTTAATTTTTTAACTGCGGCGATTCTCATCCTGCAAGCTACCCTGGTTGTGTCGTTATAAAAGAACTGCAAAAAACTAGAGATAAAAATAGTGGTAACTTAGTTGAGGAGAATGCCAATGCTCCGACGAACAAACCCGTTGTGAACACAGGAGAAGTGAAATCCCTTCCTTCCATTTCTAAAGTTTTCTTTGCGCAAATGGCTGAGCAAGGCCATACAAATACAATTCAAAAGAGTAGTCCGTTATCCCAAATTTTGGATAAACTAAGTGAGCAAGAGAAACTATTTAAGTCCCTTAATCAGCGGCTCAACACTCTTGAGTACCATCTACAATTTATTGATGACCAGTAACTCTTTGAGAATAATGCTGTGGAACGCTAATGGTCTTTCCAAAAGTAAGAATGAATTAGAAGTTATTCTACATGACAGAAATATTGATATATGTCTATTATTTGAAACGCATTTTACGAACCAATCATTTGTAAAATTTAAAAATTACGAATTATATCACACACCACACCCGGCAAACTCAGCACGAGGAGGGAGTGCTATAATTATCAAAAGCAATATTAAGCACTGTGAGGAAGATCACATTAAGGTGACAGAAATTCAAGCTACAACAATTTCAGTTAAAATGCACAATCACCCACTGTATCTTATTGCTATGCATAGTCCACCTAGGCATAATGTAAAAACAGATATGTACGTATGTATGTATATGAATTTATAAAAAACTGGTGCGTGGAGTCCCTACGCGCGGAAGAAGTTAAACTTCTTAGTGATATTCCAAGAAATGCATATCATTTTGTATGAAAAAAAACTAAAGAGAGGGAAAGGAGAAAAATGTGGTAGAGTACCTAACACTTTCTTAACTTCACATAAAACATCATACAGAATTCGATTTGCACCTTCTCTATGCTTTAAGCAGAGACGACAGCGAACAGATTTGTAATAAGGAATTCACCTCACTACCACAGAATTCACGATTTGACGGCTAACAGAGCTGATAGAATTGTAGTAAGGAATTCACCATTCTCGCTGCTATTTAGCAGAAATGAGCACGTTCAAAGGCAAAAGTATATGTAAAACGACTGACTTCATGCGAGAATAAATAAAGAGAAATGCTTTGAAGAAAAATATACAAAGTCACACAGAGAATGTAAAAAAACATTCTCTGAGTCACATGTGTTTGCGTGATTATTTTGTATTATACGAACCATTGTTTTCCAAAAAATGGTAAAAATTTTAATTTTTTTTTACAAAATCTGGAAAAATTAGGTAAAAATAATTTTATTTTTATTTAACTTTAATTTTATTTTTTAATTTTTAAATAAATTAATATTTCAAAGAAATTATA
This sequence comes from Bactrocera zonata, assembly GCA_037783105.1. Classification (NCBI taxonomy): domain Eukaryota; kingdom Metazoa; phylum Arthropoda; class Insecta; order Diptera; family Tephritidae; genus Bactrocera; species Bactrocera zonata. Next base: position 690,614 of record JBAWJQ010004943.1, on the reverse strand, counting down.
TTTATTTCGACTATTACAAAGTGAGGATGGAGTCATGTGTAGAAGTTCACACAAGTGAGGAAAGTTCTCTGATCGTCATTCACTTGGGAGTGGCCAGAAACGATTCTTTTACATATGACTCAAGCAGCTCACGACTTCCGGTCTTTGACCAAGTATCCTCTGGGTAGCCTAAGAACATCCGTTTGAAGGCGAGCTAAAGTGAGAAGGCGAAATATTCCCTACTTAGGGTTGTGCGCTGGGTTTGGGACCCGCCACGTAAAAAAACACCCCCATTGAAAGGAAACAACAAGCCTCAGATAAGTGACCCCCTTCTGATGACGACTATGGCAAACGAAATAAGGAATATGCTTTGAGGGCATGCACCTGGAAGGTCCCTTAATTGGGTAGGTGCCGCTGCCCAGCTGGTGGATGTCCTCGTGAAAATAAAGGCTGACATCACTGCCGTTCAAGAAATGCGATGGACGGGACAAGGACAGAGACAAGTAGGTCCTTGTGGCATTTACTACGGTGGCCATATAAAGGAGCGCAAGTTTGGTGTTGGATTCGTGGTGGGAGAGAGACTCCGTCGCCGAGTACTATCATTCACTCCTATGATTGAACGTCTAGCCACAATCCGCATCAAAGCGAGGTTCTTCAACATATCGCTGATTTGCGCCCACGCCCCGACGGAAGAGAAGGACGATGTAACCAAAGATGCCTTTTATGAGCGCTTGGAGCGCACTTATGAGTGATGCCCCCGCCACGATGTCAAAATCGTGCTTGGCGGCTTTAACGCCAGGGTGGGCAAAGAAGGTATCTTTGGCACTACGGTCGGTAAATTCGGCCTCCACGAGGAAACATCTCCAAATGGGTTGAGGCTGATCGACTTCGCTGGGGCCCGAAATATGGTTATATGTAATACTAGATTCCAGCATAAGAAGATTCATCAAGCTACCTGGCAGTCTCCGGTTCGAAAAACTACCAACCAGATCGATCATGTTGTGATAGACGGAAGACACGTCTCCATTGGTTTAGATGTTCGTGCGCTCCGAGGTCCTAACATCGACTCGGACCACTATATTGTTGCAGCCAAGATTCGCACCCGCCTCCTTGCAGCAAAAAACGCACGCCAACAAACACTAGGAAGGTTCGACGTCGAGAAGCTGCAATCACAACAGATAGCCGAACGATTTTCTACTCGGCTTGCACTCCTGCTCTCTGAGAGCACTCGTCAGCAACTCGGTATAAGGGAACTGTGAGACGGCATTTCAAACTCCTTACGTACAGCTGCAACCGAAACCATTGGCTTCTGGAAAGTGCAAAAGAACAGCTGGTACGACGAGGAGTGCCGTGTCGCAGCGGAGAGAAAACAGGCTGCCTACCTCGCAACGTTACGATCGACCACAACACGTGCGGGATGGGATAGATACCGAGAGTTGAAGAGGGAAGCGAGACGCATTTGTAGACAGAAAAAGAAAGAGGCCGAAATGCGTGAGTATGAAGAGCTTGATAAGCTGGCCGACAGGGGTAATGCTCGAAAAATCTACGAAAAGATGCGGCGACTTACAGAAAGTTTCAAGACCGGAGCATACTCTTGTAGAACCCCAAAGGTGATCTAGTCACCGATGCCCAAAGCATACTTAAATTATGGAGGGAACACTTCTCCAGCCTGCTGAATGGCAGTGAACGTACAACGCCAGGAGAAGGCGAACCCGATTCCCCAATCGATGACGATGGAGCAGACGTTCCATTGCCCGACCATGAAGAGGTTCGAATAGCAATTGCCCGCCTGAAGAACAACAAATCGGCAGGGGTCGACGGATTGCCGACCGAGCTATTTAAACACGGCGGCGAAGAACTGATAAGGAGCATGCATCAGCTTCTTTGCAAAATATGGTCGGACGAAAGCATGCCCAACGATTGGAATTTAAGTGTGCTATGCCGAATCCATAAAAAAGGAGACCCCACAATCTACGCCAACTACCGTGGGATAAGCTTCCTCAACATCGCGTACAAGGTTCTATCAAGCATATTGTGTGAAAGATTAAAGCCCACCGTCAACAAACTGATTGGACCTTATGAGTGTGGCTTTAGACCTGGCAAATCAACAACCGACCAGATATTACTATGCGCAAGTCTTGGAAGAGACCCGTGAAAGGAGAATCGACACACACCACCTCTTCGTCGATTTCAAAGCTGCTTTCGACAGCACGAAAAGGAGCTGCCTTCATGCCGGGATGTCTGAATTTGGTATCCCCGCAAAACTAATACGGCTGTGTAAACTGACGTTGAGCAGCACCAAAAGCTCCGCCAGGATCGGGAAGGACCTCTCCGAGCCGTTCGATACCAAACGAGGTTTCAGGCAAGGCGACTGCCTATCGTGCGACTTCTTCAATCTGCTGCTGGAGAAAATTATTTGAGCTGCAGAACTTAATCGAGCAGATACAATCTTTTATAAGAGTGTACAGCTGCTGGCGTATGCCGATGATATTGATATCATCGGCCTCAATACCCGCGCCGTTAGTTCTGCTTTCTCCAGACCGAACAAGGAAGCAACGCAAACGGGTCTGGCGGTGAACGAGGGCAAGACGAAATATCTCCTGTCATCAAACAAATAGTCGTCGCACTCGCGACTTGGCTCTCACGTCACTGTTGACAGTCATAACTTTGAAGTTGTAGATAATTTCGTCTATTTAGGAACCAGCATTAACACCACCAATGTCAGCTTGGAAATCCAACGCAGGATTACTCTTGCCAACAGGTGCTACTTCGGACTGAGTAGGCAATTGAAAAGTAAAGTCCTCTCTCGACGAACAAAAGCCAAACTCTATAAGTCGCTCATAATTCCCGTCCTGCTATATGGTGCAGAGGCTTGGACGATGACAATAACCGATGAGTCGACGTTACGAGTTTTCGAGAGAAAGGTTCTGCGAAAGATGTATGGTCTTTTGCGCATTGTCCACGGCGAATATCGCATTCCTTGGAACGATGAGCTGTACGAGATATACGACGACGTTGAAATAGTTCAGCGAATTAGAAGACAGCGGCTACGCTGGCTAGATCATGTTGTCCGGATGGATGAAAACACTCCAGCTCTGAAAGTATTCGATGCAGTACCCGCCGCGGGAAGCAGAGGAAGAGGAAGACCTCCACTCCGTTGGAAGGACCAAGTGGAGAAGAACTTAACTTCGCTTGGAATATCCAATTGGCGCCACGTAGCGAAGAGAAGAAACGATTGGCGCGCTGTTGTTGACTCGGCTATAATCGCGTAAGCGGTGTCTACGCCAGTAAAGAAGAAGATTAGAAAGTGAAAATGTGCCAAATGAACTTCATTCCTTCAAAGGAAATTGATGACCTTCATGAAATATGCATATTCGCATTATTTCGTTATTTCCGTATTTGTACCAATAGAATTTCTTTGGCATATAGTCACATATTGACAAACATACACCCAATAAATAATAAAACATTATCCACTTCAAGAAAGATTTCAGGTTTGCAAATCTTTCTTGAAATAAGAGAAGCTTGCCTACACATTTTCTGCTGATAAAACAAATTCTTCCGGCATGCATGCGGATGTGTGTATGTATGTAAGTAAATATAAACACATGTATAAGTGCCTGCGCGCACTTCAAATTAGAATATAAGCAACAAATTGAAATAAAGAAAAATTAAGTCGAAGATTAGACCTAAGCAAAAAAGCTCAGTGTTTTTGTTTTTAACTGTAGAGTTAACATAAAGAGCCAAGAAGAAGTTAAGCTCTTTGTGACACCAAAACTGGCGACGAGAATAAACTAACAATTTTGAGAAATTAGTAAATGAACCACAATTGGCGATAAGGAAATCAAGAATTCACAATCAATCAATCGGAAAAGAGTTAATAACGCACTCTTAAACTAACAATTTTTGGGAAGCTAGTGAAAGCGACAGCATTAATAGTGTAAAGTAAAAGTGGAAATATTAATAGAATTGTGGAAAACAATAATATATTTATAGAAAAACATTAATAAAAAAAAAACATTGCTAAGATATTATAAAAACATTTAAATCGTGTTAAATGCGTAGCAAGAAAACCTTACACAATATCACCAATAATGAGCCTTCAAAATATGTAAATAAATAAAGTGTGATTTTTACTGAAAAACATTCGTACAACGGTAGTGGTTATCTGAGTTTGGATGCAACCTATAAAACAACAGCAGCAGCAGCAGTAACAGCAACTTCAACAAAAGCAACAACAGCAGCAGTAACAGCAATTACAACAAAAGCAATAGCAGAACAAATAAGAATAAGAAAATTACATATATATATAAGTATATTAAATTTTTTTTATAGTAAGTAAGAAAATACAAAACAATGTGTAAAAATTATCGCACAATAGTGTAAAATAAAAATTCAATCGTGCGTATACAGAGTGTTGCAAAATCGAAGTCAAATAATAATGTTTCACCAAAACAGGGACTCCAAAACTGTAATGATAAAATTGCTAATGCGTCTTGACTAGATTTCTTCTCAAACTATACAAGGTCAATTAAAATACATAGTAGGAACTTATTAAATAAAACTAAGTTGAATCAAAATAATTACGAACATTTTTCTTTATATAATTTTCACTCGAAATAAAATTTTTTCAAAATGGAAGCATCCACTACCATTTTTTCAACTCAATTTGAACTGTATTAATGGAACTGCAGAATTTGATGGACGAGATCCAAACTAACAAACAGACTTCATTAAGCAAATTGAAGACATATTACCCACAATATTAAATTTTGATGTAGGTAATCAAAAGATTTTATTTAATTTTCTGAAAGGAAGATGTGTAGGAAAAATTAGGGAAATAATTCACAGATATGGACAAGTTAGTGATTGGGAAACATTGAAACAAATACTTCTGAGCAATTTCGGGGAAAAGAGAAGTTCAGCGAAACTTATGAATGAGTTGAAAATCATCAGTCTCGACTCAACAACAGAAAATTACTATTTTAAAATAAATAAAATTAGGAATAAACTACATAATAAAATATTAGCGCATAATGATCTAAATTTCTCAACGAATGAAGTTGATAGGATAGCACTGAAATCATTTAAGGAACATCTCCCAGAACCCACTAAAACTATGATTATAGCAAGAGACCCGGATAGCCTAGAAAAGGCATACAAAATAATATTAGAAGCTAGACATCAAGGCTTCACAGCGCTAGGGCAACAAAGGAAAGATCCTAACCCAAATAGCTATCGTAGGACTAATTCTAGCGATAACGTTAAAAATAGAACATTTTACAAACCCAACCAAAATATAAATAATATCCCCATTTACAATAGTAGTTATAATAGACATAACAATTATATGTCACAAAACAGGTACAACGGTGGCTATGTCCCAAGGAATGTAGGTAATAATTATAAAAGTGGCAACGGATCAAGCCAAACTAGAATCTAATACCAGACAACAAACACAAATTATAACCAACAGGGAAATTTCAATCCACAGAGAAACTTTAATCAACAAAGAGACGGAAATTAAACGCGGAATTACAACCAATCAGGAAATTATAATCGGTCCGCAATATCAAATCGCAATAAACCAGAACCTATGGATATTGGCAATGCAAATACAAATTTTCGGTGGGATTCAAAAAACAATTACCCTATATAATAATAGATACACACATAAGAAAGTTATTTTCATCATTGACACTGGAGCAGAGTTCAGTTTGATCAACGAAAATGTTTGCATCCCGAAATGGAAGAGGGAAGTAGATGTGCAAGTCACAGCAATGGGAAGAAAAACGGAAGTTAAGAAACTTTGCAGATTCCCAATATTTAAAGAATTTAAAGAAAAAGAAATCATATGTGAATTCCTGGAATGTAATTTTAACAAGAACTTTGACGGACTCATTGGTAACAATATCTTAACGAAGATAAATGCGATAATAGACTACCCAAACAGAATTATAAAAACAAATAAAGCAATACTGACTTTTTATCTAACAACAACAGAAGAAGAAATATATAACGAAATGAATTATAAAGAAAATGAGGTGGAAATCTTCTGTAATGACATAAAAGATAAATGCGTCACAGAATTCGTTGACACCAATCACAAAAATAAACTTATAAATATACTAAAAAGATATATAAGCGTATTTTACAACGAAGATGATAATTTAACATTTACAAGTTCAACAAAACATAGAATAATAACCAAAAATAATATTCCGGTTCACTCTAAAATCTACAGATACCCAGAAATACACAAACTGGAAATAGAAAAACAAATAGACCAAATGTTAACCCAAGGTATAATTAGAGCATCCTCTAGTCCTTACAATAGCCTTATTTGGCTGGTACCAAAGAAGCTGGACGCAACCAATGAACAAAAATGGCGTCTTGTGATCGACTACAGGAAGTTGAACAGCGTAACTACGGAAGACAGATTTCCAATTCCAAATATAGACGATATATTTGACAAATTGGGAAGATGCCAATATTTTTCCACTCTCGACTTAGCCAAAGGCTTTCATCAAACTGAAATGGACGAACGCGACGTACATAAAACAGCCTTCTCAACTGCAAATGGGCATTATGAATTTCTAAGAATGCCCTTTGGATTGCGAAATGCACCGGCAACGTTCCAAAGGCTAATGAACGATATATTAAAAGAATATATAGGCAAAATCTGTATTGTGTACATGGGCGATATTCTAGTATTTTCTACAAGTGTAGAAGAGCACCTAGAATCATTGAGCAAAATTTTAATGAGAATAAAAGAAAAAAATCTAAAGATCCAGTTAAATAAATGCGATTTCCTAAGACAAGAAACAAAATTCCTAGGTCACTTAATTACAAAAGATGGTATTAAACCAAACCCTCAAAAAGTGGAAGCAATAGAAAAGATTCTACATCCAAGAAGCGTTAAGGAAATAAAAGCATTTTTAGGTATTACGGGATACTATAGGAGATTTATTAAAGATTACTCTAAAATAGCATACCATTTAATAAAATATTTAAAAAAGGGCTCAAAAATAAACAATTTCATTTGCCAGTCGTACTTTGAATGGACATGAGAAAAATTATAGCACTGTAGAGAAAGATTTGTTAGCCATAGTGTGGGCCACTAAATATTTTTGCCCATACCTTTTTGGTGGAGGATGGAGTCATGTGTAGAAGTTCACACAAGTGAGGAAAGTTCTCTGATCGCCATTCACTTGGGAGTGGCCAGAAACGATTCTTTTACATATGACTCAAGCAGCTCACGACTTCCGGTCTTTGACCAAGTATCCTCTGGGTAGCCTAAGAACATCCGTTTGAAGGCGAGCTAAAGTGAGAAGGCGAAATATTCCCCTACTTAGGGTTGTGCGCTGGGTTTAGGACCCGCCACGTAAAAAACCATCCCCAATGAAAAATCGCAAACAGCCTCGGATGAGAGACCCCCCTTTTGATGACGACCACGGCAAACGAAATAAGGACTATGATTTAAGGGCATGCACCTGGAATGTCCGGTCCCTTAATTGGGAAGGTGCCGCTGCACAGCTGGTAGATGTCCTCGTAAAGATAAAGGCGGCCATCACCGCCGTCCAAGAAATGCGATGGACGGGACAAGGACAGAGACGAGTAGGTCCTTGTGACATTTACTACAGTGGCCATATAAAGGAGCGCAAGTTTGGTGTTGGATTCGTGGTGGGAGAGAGACTCCGTCGCCGAGTACTATCATTCACTCCTATGATTGAACGTCTAGCCACAATCCGCATCAAAGCGAGGTTCTTCAACATATCGCTGATTTGCGCCCACGCCCCGACGGAAGAGAAGGACGATGTGACCAAAGATGCCTTTTATGAGTGCTTGGAGCGCACTTATGAGAGATGCCCCCGCCACGACGTCAAAATCGTGCTTGGCGACTTCAACGCCAGGGTGGGCAAAGAAGGTATCTTTGGCACTACGGTCGGTAAATTCGGCCTCCACGAGGAAACATCCCCAAATGGGTTGTAGCTGATCGACTTCGCCGGGGCCCGAAATATGGTTATCTGTAGTACTAGATTCCAGCATAAGAAGATACATCAAGCTACCTGGCTGTCTCCGGATCGAAAAACCACCAACCAGATCGATCATGTTGTGATAGACAAAAGACACGTTTCCAGTGTTTTAGATGTGCGTGCGCTCCGAGGTCCTAACATCGACTCGGACCACTATATTGTTGCAGCCAAAATTCGCACCCGCCTCTGTGCAGCAAAAAACGCACGCCAACAAACACAAGGAAGGTTCGACGTCGAGAAGCTGCAATCACAACAGACAGCCGAACGATTTTCTACTCGGCTTGCACTCCTGCTCTCTGAGAGCACTCGTCAACAACTCGGTATAAGGGAACTGTGGGACGGCATTTCAAACTCCTTACGTACAGCTGCAACCGAAACCATTGGTTTTCGGAAAGTGCAAAGGAACAGCTGGTACGACGAGGAGTGCCATGTCGCAGCGGAGAGAAAACAGGCTGCCTACCTCGCAACGTTACGATCGACCACAACACGTGCGGGATGGGATAGATACCGAGAGTTGAAGAGGGAAGCGAGACGCATTTGTAGACAGAAAAAGAAAGAGGCCGAAATGCGTGAGTACGAAGAGCTTGATAAGCTGGCCGACAGGGGTAATGCTCGAAAATTCTACGAAAAGATGCGGCGGCTTACAGAAGGTTTCAAGACCGGAGCATACTCTTGTAGAACCCCCAAGGTGATCTAGCCACCGATGCCCAGAGCATACTTAAATTATGGAGGGAACACTTCTCCAGCCTGCTGAATGGCAGTGAACACACAACACCAGGAGAAAACGAACCCGATTCCCCAATCGATGACGATGGAGCAGATGTTCCATTGCCCGACCATGACGAAGTTCGAATAGCAATTGCCCGTCTGAAAAACAACAAAGCGGCAGGGGCCGACGGATTGCCGGCCGAGCTATTCAAACACGGCGGCGAAGAGCTGATAAGGTGCATGCATCAGCTTCTTTGTAAAATATGGTCGGACGAAAGTATGCCCAACGATTGGAATTTAAGTGTGCTATGCCCAATCCATAAAAAAGGAGACCCCACAATCTGCGCCAACTACCGTGGGATAAGCCTCCTCAACATCGCATATAAGGTTCTGTCGAGCGTATTGTGTGAAAGATTAAAGCCCACCGTCAACAAACTGATTGGACCTTATCAGTGTGGCTTCAGACCTGGTAAATCAACAACCGACCAGATATTCATCATGCGCCAAATCTTGGAAAAGACCCGTGAAAGGAGAATCGACACTCACCACCTATTCGTCGATTTCAAAGCTGTTTTCGACAGCACGAAAAGGAGCTGCCTTTATGCCGCGATGTCTGAATTTGGTATCCCCGCAAAACTAATACGGCTGTGTAAACTGACGCTGAGCAACACTCAAAGCTCCGCCAGGATCGGGAAGGACCTCTCCGAGCCGTTCGATACCAAACGAGGTTTCAGACAAGGCGACTCCCTATCGTGTGACTTTTTCAATCTGCTGCTGGAGAAAATTATTCGAGCTGCAGAACTTAATAGAGCAGGTACAATCTTTTACAAGAGTGTACAGCTGCTGGCGTATGCCGATGATATTGATATCATCGGCCTCAACACCCGCGCCGTTAGTTCTGCTTTCTCCAGGCTGAACAAGGAAGCAACTCAAATGGGTCTGGCAGTGAACGAGGGCAAGACGAAATATCTCCTGTCATCAAACAAACAGTCGTCGCACTCGCGACTTGGCTCCCACGTCACTGTTGACAGTCATAACTTTGAAGTTGTAGATAATTTCGTCTATTTAGGAACCAGCATTAACACCACCAATGCCAGCCTGGAAATCCAACGCAGGATTACTCTTGCCAACAGGTGCTACTTCGGACTGAGTAGGCAATTGAAAGTAAAGTCCTCTTTCGACGAACAAAAACCAAACTCTATAAGTCGCTCATAACTCCTGTCCTGCTATATGGTGCAGATGCTTGGACGATGACAACAACCGATGAGTCGACCTTAAGAGTTTTCGAGAGAAAAGTTCTGTGAAAGATTTACGGTCCTTTGCGCGTTGGCCACGGCGAATATCGCATTCGAAGGACCGATGAGCTTTACGAGATATACGACGACATTGACATAGTTCAGCGAATTAAAAGACAGCGGCTACGCTGGCTAGGTCATGTTGTCCGGATGGATGAAAACGCTCCAGCTCTGAAAGTATTCGACGCAGTAACCGCCGCAGGAAGCAGAGGAAGAGGAAGACCTCCACTCCGTTGGAAGGATCAAGTGGAGAGGGACCTGGCTTCGCTTGGAATATCCAATTGGCGCCACGTAGCGAAGAGAAGAAACGACTGGCGCGCTGTTGTTGACTCGGCTATAATCGCATAGGCGGTGTCTACGCCAGTAAAGAAGAAGAAGAAGATACCTTTTTGGTCGCAGATTCACCATTAAAACAGACCATCGTCCATTGGTTTGGTTAAATAATATAAAGGAACCTAATTCAAAATTACAAAGGTGGAAAATTAAACTCAATCAATTTGATTTCGATATTTTATACATTAAAGGTAAAGAAAATGTAATTGCAGATGGTCTAAGCAGACTAAATTATGAAAAAAATATGGTAGAATTAAATTTAAATGAAATATTCAATGATGACGACATAGATACTGTACATAGTGCAGAAACGGATATTACATATTTCATAAAAATAACAGAAAATGCAATGAATATATATTAAAATCAACTCATAATTCAAAGAGCGCAAAGGCCATCAATAACAAAGAAAATAATACATCAATGGAATATAAGAAACATAATAAACGTAACACTTCAAAGCCACATTTTAAGAATAATGCAAGAGAACCTACCAGAAAAAGGATTAATCGTAATTTAATGCCGAGATGACAAATTATTTTTACAAATTCAAGAGTTATATATACAATTTTTTGCAAATCAAGCAAATCTAAAAATAAGGAAATGAAACATAATTTCAAAAGATGAAACAAACAAAAGAGAACTCTTAACATTGATAATAGTGAAACATCTGGAAGATAATCACAGGGGAATAAATGAAATATTTAAGGAAATAAAAAAACACCCTACTACCTCAAATTACAAAAAGAAATACAGAAATACGTAAATAATTGCGAAATATGCAATAAGGCAAAGTTCGACAGAAACCCTATCAACATAATGAAATTGTTCATTTTGATATTTGGTACCCACAAAGAGGCATAATGTACCTTACAAGCATCGACAAATCAACAAAATATGCAACGGCCAAATCATTAAAGGACGGAACTTGGATATCAATTCTAAATGCCATAAAGGAAAGAATTCAATATTTAAGCAAACCGGAAACTTCAGTAACAGACAATGAATTAGATACAGTACCAATAAAACAATTCTTAAAAGATAATAAATTAAACCTACACCTAACGACCACTTATAATAAAACAGGAAATGCAGATGTTGAAAGATTACACTTAACTTTGAAGGAACACTTAAGACTTTTTAATGCTGATGCAAATAATAACGACAATTTGAAAGAGAAAGTATTCAAAGCAATAACTGCTTATAATAATACCATACATTCTACGACAAAAAAGAGGCCAATTGACTTCATAAATAACTTACTTTCCGAACAAGAACTAATCAAACTCGCGGAAAAATTACAAAAGCAAAAAGAAAACATAATAAATAATATCAATAAAAAAGAAAACAAGACTTTCAGAATAAATATGTAAAGAATCATAGAGTTAACAAAACATAACCAAGATACAAGGGAGTAGACAACTTTAAAGAAGAGAGAAATCACTTAATATCTAAAGATTCAAAGTTTAAAAAGCATATAAGACTCAAGTTAAACGAAAATTTAAATTTCAGGATGGCGAAAATTACAATACTTTTAACGATAATAACGGCAATCAATGAACTTCTACAAATAAACAAGCTTGAAAACCAATCGGGATACGCTAAAATAAAAATCAGAGAGATAGAGATAGTGAATCAAATTGCAACGGTAATCTATATAACACACCCCAAGGAATTTAAGCAGATTATAAATAAAATTGAAAAAACCTTGGAAAATAATTTCAACCAATATAACAGGAATGACAGGGAAATATTATACGAAGAAATAAATTCTATTGCCTATAGGAAATAACAGAAAACGCAGAGGACTATGTAATATTGTAGGTATTACGTACAAATGGCTCTTCGGAACCATGGACAATGAAGATAGGGAAAATATACTACAACATTTAGAAATAATAGATAAAAACAAACATAAGATAATAGGAGCGGTAAATCTACAAATATATATAAATGACTACTTCAATAAATCCATTAATACATTAAAAAGAACCATAGAAGACGATAGGACAGAAATGCTAAAAACCTTTGAAAAAATAAATAAACCAAACGAAAAAATTATAAAACACATGCTTTATACCAATCAGATGCTTAAACCTAAACACTTAGAAAGTAAAATTGAACAAATTAAAGAAAACATAGCTTCAGCAAAACATAATATACTACACCTTAGTATATTATCAACAGAAGAAATTGAAAGATTCAATATTGACATTTTTAAATTAAAACACGTAGAGACAGGACTCCTTTCATATAAAGACTACTCATTACTTTTAGCTATAAAAGTACCAATTACACATGTTAAAGCATATCTAATACTAATGACGCCATTACCTAATAGGCAACATTTTGAAATGATAGGAGAACAGATATATGCAATTACAATAGGAAACAAAATATATAAATATACGAAAGGAGCATATTTCAAAAACTTTAAAGAAATTAACGTTTGTCCGTTTAAACAATGTAAATACGAATATAACAATTACACAATGATTGAAGATATCGAAGACGATACTATTCTGATTAAAAATGCATATAAAATAAAAATGAAACAAGACTGTGACCCTACAGAAATTGTACTCGAAGGAAATGCATTAATAAATTTTTATAATTGTAAAGTTGAGATAAAAAATAAATTATTCCAAAATCAAAAAGTTGCTGTAGAAGAAAGATATATTGTCCTTGAAAAAGAAACCGATATATTACAGTTTGAAAAAGTAACACATTTTTCAGAGATAATAGTAAATCAAGAAAAAAATATTAAAAAAAAGGAAGAATAAAAAATACACAAAAATGTAAACTATGGCATAAGCATACTAATAATATTATTAATAGCAATAAGAATATTGGTAAAATGTATAATATATTAGAGAAATAAAAATACGAATTGAAATGTAGAGCTACAAATTCAACCTCTTTCAAATGAGGAAAACACAAGAAAAATAATTGGTCCCATGTAAAGCAGAAAACTATAACTATACTTTTATAATCATAAGTAAGTTTCATAACACTAGTAATATTAAGAAAACTTGGCAGCATTCAATATTAGATATTCAATGGAGACCATTGAATCTAGGGGTGGAGGAGTCACATGTTGACATACATACACCCAATAAATAAAAAAACATTATCTAGTTGAAGAAAGATTTCGAAACCTGAACTCTTACTTAAAATAAGAGAAGCTTGCCTACACATTTTCTGCTGATAAAACAAATTCTTCTGGCATGCAAATTAATTCCCGCCACGAAGGTATTTTGAAACAAATATATATATTTTACATCCGCGAACGCGCGGATGAAATGAGAACACGTGTGGTTCTTGTGGATTGCCAAATTCAAATCAAATCTTTATTTCTGAAATACTAATATATATACATTTTGGTTTTATTTACTTAAAGTTAAAGCAGAAGTGTAAGCATCAGCTTGATTGAATCCAGAACAAAGAGTTAGTTACAATTTTAGCTGTGACAGCAAATTCCAGCAGAACGTTAAGCGTTCTGTTTTCTTTACGATTGTTATTGTTAAGCCTTCTTGTGAGGGCAAGCGATATTGTTTTGATAATAAGGGATTATTGGATTCAAAACGGAAAAAGCATATCGAATTCTTAAATAATCAAAAACGTTAATTATATTTCTAATTTATGAGACAGTGTAATTGCAAAGTGCAAAGATTCAATTTTATTTACAGTTATGGTAAGGTTTCTATGCGGAGGCTATCGTTAACTCCCCCCTTCCTAAAATGAATCGTCCCTGATTCACTATTATTTTGAGTTAATTTATATATTTGATCCAAAAGAGCATTATAAGTGATTTCTTGAAATTGCGCATTTTCGATTGGTTTGGGAATTGCGCGAGATTTTTTTAATTTTAGTATTAAGTAAGTAATGAAAATTATTCCCAAGATTAAAATTGTGTACCAAAAATATGAATGAACTGTTATGTTCTTGTTCCGTTCTGCTAAAATATTTATATTATCTAATTTTAACAGTTTAGTGGTTGTTTCAATGTATTCTAAAATTTCAAAATTATTTATATGGTTATTTTTAAAATAATTCCAAATTCTTACTTCAATGTTTTCATATTACAGTATAATTTTCAAATGTTATTACTCGTAAATATGTTCCGTTTAATGTTTGATTATCTACAATATTTTTTCCTGAAACTAATATCGCTCCTGATTTAATTTCTTCAATTTGTAAGTTTTTTTCTTTTAATTTATTACATTTTCCTTGATTTTGCTTTAAAATATCTGACATACAAGTGCTTTTTTTATTTATTTTACAATAGGTTTTTGAAATTTCTGTTTTACAATTCTGAATATTAAAAATTTTATTATTACAGTATATTATGTTCTGGTCAATAATAAGCTTACCATCTAATTAAGCTATGGCTCTTACATTGTAGTACTTACATGTTAGTTCTATTTTTGGATATTTTATATAAATTATAATTATGTCTCCTTTTTGGACTATTTTAAATTTAGAAATGTCCATTAAATCTGTTTTAGTCATTATACCGTGTTGGTAATATAATATGTTTTTCAATTCATCATAATATAAAATTGTTGGATTTAAAATTCCAATTTTACCAAAAGTTATTGTATTTATTAAATTTTGCAGTTCATGTATAACATATTGATTTCGTTTTCTTCTAATTTTGTGTCATTTAATTCTGATATTATTTTATCTGTTTTTTGTAATTGTCCTAACAAAGCCTCTATCAGTTCTATTTCAGGTTGCCCTTCTAAATTTTTTATATCAAATACATAATTTTTGTTAACTTCTAAGTTATTGTCCTTCATTTACCACAATAAAAACTTTTATCTGATACTATTATCTCTTCAATATATTATAATATATATATATTATATATTATATTATATTAAAAATATTATAAACATTAGTTTTCGGCATCTTATAAAATTTATTATTAAGCATAAGATATAAAAATACTCAAAAACACTCAAAAGGAATTCACCATTCTCGCTGCTATTTAGCATAAATGAGCGCATTCAAAGGCAAAAATATATGTAAAATGACTGAATTCATGCGAGAATAAATAAAGAGAAATGCTTTGTAGAAAAATACAAAGTCACACAGAGAATTTAAAAAGTCATTCTCTGGGTCGCATATGCATACTTATTTTGTATTATATGAACCATTGTTTTCCGAAAAATGATAAAATTTTTAAATTTTTTTACAAAACTGTAACAGTCGCCAAAAAACTAGCGTAAATATGTATGTATATGTATGAGCTTGCATACATATCGTCGCTGATTGCATTTGTCATACCTTCATGGAGACTTGCAAATTTATCTAGTTTTTCCTTAAACTTTTCGCTCAATATATTCGTCGCAGTACCACAGAATTTAAATAATTTTGAACTTATGGCCATTTTAATAAACGTGCACACCTTTTAAACACTTTAATTTGAGAATGAAATGCCGAAAAAATTGTGGAGAAACACCGAAAAGAACTTCGCGACTACTTAAAACAAATTACGAATTTAGAGTGGCAACAATTCAGAGTTGCCAATGTCAATTTAATAACTATACAATATTATAAAATATTTTACATTTGCGCGCATTATTAAATTGAAATTTAATTATGTGCTAAGAATTTCATAAAAATAAGTTCTTTTAATAAAATAAAATAAAAAATAATAATAATTAGCAAGTACATGTTATTAATATATAATATGTATATTATACTTGTACGCATATTTAAAGAAATGCCGGGTGCAGAAATGTTTGCCAAAAACTGTGGTGTGATTAAGTAAACTACTGCAACACTGTTTAGCTGTGTTTGTTTTGTTTCATTTTTTTTGGTCAATAATCGATAATAAACAGTCGTGGCGACAAGCAAATGAAATTAGTAAATTTATCTGCAATTATTGTATATATGTTTTCAAAGATAAAACTTTTATTGAGCTAGATATTAAAACAAAATAATGGCTGCTTTGAGGGAAATTATTTTCTTTTGTGAGCTATATTTTGTTGAACTATTTAGAAGGAGATACTGACTGCATGGTCAACTCAAATTAGTGTAGCCACAGGGTGTTGCGTATAATTTAATTTTTGACTTTCACCGAATTATTTTGCGTAAATTTTGCTGTTTGTTACGTTTTTCACATTTTACCATCCATTTTACAAAATCGGGAAAAATTCGGAAAAAATAATTTTAATTTTATTTCTCTTTTATTTAGTTTTTAAATAAATTAATATTTCAAATAAATTATATTTATTTCGACTATTACAAAGTAAAGATGTGCCAATTGAACTTCATTTCTTCAAAGAAAATTGGCGACCTTCATGAAATATGCGTATTCTCATTATTTCCTTATCATTCCCAGATTTGTACCAATCGAATTTCTATGGCATATACTATACATATGTATATTATTTCTTTGGCACATTTATCTGTATGTTTACGAAAGCAAATGCGAGCCGCATACATATGTGTGTATATGCATTTCATCCGGCTTGAATCGGCTGCCATATTGACTTGTGATGCTTCTGCTATTTAGACAATTGTTGTTTTTGTAGGACAATGCTTCAATTTTTTAATGGTGACTTATTCACATGTGATTTAATTCCCGCGGCGAGGGAATTTTAAAAAAATATATATATTTTACATCCGCGAACGCGCGGATAAAATAAGAACACTTGTGGTTCCCGTGGATTGTCAGATACAAATCAAATCTTTATTTCTCAAATAGTAATGTTTGAGTGTCTACAATATTTTTTCTTGAAACTAATATCGGTCCTGGTTAAATGTCTTCAATTTGTAAGTTTTTTTTCTTTTAATTTATTACATTTTCCCATAGTACTTACATGTTAGTTCTATTTTTGGGTATTTTATATAAACTAAAATTATGTCTCCAAAAGTTCTATTTCGGGTTACCCTTCTAAATTTTTTATATCAAATACATCATTTTTGTTAATTTCTAAGTTATTGTACTTCACTTTATCATAATAATAATTTTTATGTGATATTATTATCTCTTCAAAATGTGTTAAATTAGTTATGTGAAAAGTCCCCATAGTCATTATATAAACCTACATTTTCATCCTGTGTTAATGCGTAATTTTCTCTCGTGAAGTCCCTAATATCTACTTTTGCTATTGTTAGCAGTATTAAAATTATTATTGTCATCATTTTCTGAAAATGTAAATAAGTATTCGTTTAGGACTTTATATTATCCTTTTGCACTATTCTATTTCTCTGATTAATTGTAACCTTATTTCCTAAATCCTCTTTTACAACCTGTTTTTAATACGCTTTTATTAGCTTCACTTGTATGTATGTATGTATGTTTGTAACTTTTTTAAGTGGTCCTGCAACCTAGAATACTTGAGCGACACAGTAGGAAGACGATAGTAAGTTTAAGCAGCTCACCAAAAAGAGCGCTTGAAAGTATGCCACATCTATATAAAACTAGTTTTGGGGACATTTAAATAGCATACTGAGTTGGGCGTCGACCGTTCATAAGATGAAAGGTTGTACAGTAGAACATGGAGTAATTTATCTGGGCTCTCGACTGTTTGCTGCTGGACAAGCTTATGTTGCACTTAGTCGTTGTAGATCTTTGGACGGTATTCCTATTGAAGAACTAGACTGTTCAAAGTTGACAGGTAAAACCCCATGTAACAGTGAAGCTTTAGAAGAAATGATTCGATTAAGAAGTAATAATTCGTAAAGTCGTCAATAGAACTTGGTCACAAATAATCTAACAATTAATCATGAAAGGTTACGAGTAGATATTAAATGCTGCCTAATTATCGATTTACTTAACCAATACTACATGTCATAGTTCATATTTTAACAAATTTGGGGTTTCTCAGCTCAAACTAAAAAATCAAAAATAAATATAGTTTAAAAAACTAAAAAACACGCTTTTAAAGCATATCAAACTGAAAGTCAAAAAATTATTCTTTGTATGAACTAACAATAATAATGAAAAAATTGTGAGAAAAGCGGTGCTTTGTGACATATTTTTCATATATCGAGCATGCCACGCTTTTCTCACAATAATGCAGGAATTTTTTCTTCATTATTATTGTTAGTTTATACAAAGAATTATTTTTCACTTTTTAGTTTGATATGCTTTAAAAGCGTGTTTTTTAGTTTTTTAAACTATATTTATTTATATCTAGGATTTAGCATATTTCTTTATCCTATTATTTTTTTATAAATTATTTCTCCAGGATGAAATGGGAAGCTTGTATCACTGCCTGAATACATTTGAGTAAATTTTTCTTTTATTTTTGTTTCAAGTTCAGTTAATTTTTCATCTTGATTTTCAGTATTTAACTTTTCGGAATCCTTTTCCGAACAATAATCATTATCGTTATTAATTTCTGAGCCTCTTTCACCCAATATCGAATAGTTATCAATAATGTTGCCGGAAAATTCATCGGATGGCGTTGTAGAACATTTCTGTTCCACAATATTTTCTTTATAATTACTATTTTTATTCTGCTGGTATAAATCTTCAGCTGGCGTTTTAGGAACTTTTTGTCCCAAAATAAATTTTTTTAGTATAATATTGCCGGTAAAATCTTCGGCTGGTGGTGTAGAACTTGTTTGTTCCACAATTTTTATATTTCTTTCATTTTTACCGATATTTTTCTCGGCTAGTTTTTTGGAAGCTTCTTCTTCCTTAGTTTTTATAATAAATATTCATACTTCTGTTCTGAGTTATTTTTTACTCTATAATTAATTTTACCATTGGACACATCGATAAGTGCCTCAATCTTTTTAAGGAAATTGTATCCCAAAAGGAGATCCGATTCTAATCCTTCTATTTCATAGAAGATTTCTTCGACTCCAAATAAGGTAATTAAGTGGTAAAATTTGATTATGGAATAGCCATTCACGGTTTTTATGCGTTTATAAATGGCTAGTTCATTTTTATTATTATAAACCCCAGGCTTAATGTAGCATGAGGTTGCTCCCGTATCAACTAGAGCTTTTAAGTTTTTATTTAATTTTGAGTCGTGTAATTTGAGATAGGGCAGTTCGACCCCTCTTCGCCTAAAAAATGGTTCTCGTTCATATTATTAATTCTCTGACTCTTTTCTTGCGGGCGAAAGCTATTATTACTTTCTCTATGCCGCTTTACCCCAAGTGCTTCCTGATTTTGCCCCCTATTGGCCTGAAAGCTTACATTCGTTTACATAGGTTTTACATTTTGATTAAAATTGCTCTTTCTTTGTTGTTGGTAAAAATTGTTAGTGCTTTGTTGCACTCTCTATTGTAAAGTCTGGATACAGATGGATCTATATCCATAGGAGTTGGTTTCGGAAAATTATGTGTGTTGTTATTGGGAGGGTTGTTCTTTTGAGGAAATCTAAAGTTAGTGTTTGTGTACGTTGGCTTCAACCTGTTTCTGTCATACATGAAGTTTTGAGCAAACCGGGCTCTTTGATTATTTGATTCGAGTTCCTGAGCTTTTGCTAAAGCGTCGGGTAAATCTTGTGGGCTTAAAAGGAATATTATGTCTCGTAATGGGGTGTTTAGTCCTGTTATAAAGATTCTTAAGGCATGTTCCCTGTTCTTTTTGTTCAATTCTTTTGTCAGGTCTGCGTTGTTTCCGTGTGTCATAATTGTTTTGTTTATTAATAGCGTCAACTTTTTGTTGACGAGGTTGTAGTATTCTACAACCGACATTGCACCCTGCCTTAAGATGCTTAATTCTTGTTCGATTATATGTTTTGGACGTTTGTCCGCGTATGCAAAGTCTAGAGGAGATTGAATGGCATCGAGATTTAGGACTGTTCCATGGTTTGTTAATGCATCATTTGCATCATGCGTTATTTTATTTCTAAGTATTGTAAGTGCGGCAAAGTATTTTCTACTGCCCCTCACGAATAGGCTCATAGCGTTAAGCGTTGCCTCTCTCCAACTAACATATGAATTCATCCTACCAGTAAATTCAGATACGGATTTAACTACATCTAACGATTCTTGACTGGCTATATTATCGTCTATCGTCTGTGTTAGAAAATCGGTTGCACTAGTGGTATTGATTACTATTTGTGAGCGTAATTGCTCTACATCTTCACGTAATACTATGTTGCTGTCAGCAATAAGGCGAGTTATTAGGTCTACGGTCAAGGCGTCATCGTTAGCCAATTTGTCTAATGTTCAGTTTCTGGTCTTTTTGTTAATTATTTTTTATTTTATCCCATCCAGGAAGAGGTGCTTTTTTATTCTGGAGGGTCTGGAGTTCAGAATCGCAGAATTAAGCTTTATTATAAACCGGAGGGTCCCCCTTGCGGTGGTGAATCGCGGTTTGAATATATTTTTGTTATATGGCTGGTCGAGCCTTTAATTATTATTTTCTTGAAAAAATTTATTGGTTTGATTAATTTTTTTATAACTCTCTGGAGGGTCCCTTGGGTAGTGAATCGCAGCGAAATTTAAATTGTTATAAGCTGAAGGGTCCCCCCGAGGGTGGTAAATCGCAGCTTTTAATTATGCAACTTATTGGTTGTACAAACCATTAGTTATAGTCTTTATTTCTTTATTTTTTTAGTTTAGAACATTTCCTAGTTTCGTGATCGCCCTTACAAAAGTCGCGATATGACAGGTTTTTATACTTAATACTTGTACTATTTCCTATTTTTAATATATATTCTAAATAGAGTTAATTTTAATTTAAACTTACAAATGTATTCTCTCGCTGTCTTTGTAATAATTCCTGCTAATGATGCTGTTGTTGCTTCTGTTGTTGTTACCGCTGTTTCCTTTATGATTGCTGCTGCCGCTGTTGACACGTCCGCTGATGTTGTTACCACTGCTGCTTGGTTATTTTTGCAATTTAAGTCACTTTTTACTTTTTAAAGTTTAGTATTTTGTTGATTAGTTATGTTTTAATTAATTATTTTAGTTATTAGTTTTTGAATCAATTTAAAAAATTTTAAAATTTCTTGTTTTCTTTGTCCTGTGATTGTCACTTCGTTGCTTGTTCTTAATCACACAGTTATTTTTTAGTGGAAGTTTTTCAATTACACTTTTTAGGTCACTGTTACTTTTAGCTATTTTTTTGTGAAAGTTTTTCACTTACACTTTCTTTGGTCACTGTTGTTTTTCAAATAAATTATTTTAAAAAATTTTCTTGTTTTTATTATCCTGCTGTTACTCACTTTATTTCAGGTTTTGAATAGTTATTTTTTTAGTGAAACTTTTTACTTAGGTATTGTTACTATCCTTGACTTGGTGTTAATTATATTGTTTTAACTTAACTTTTTAGTAGGCACTTCAACTTCAATTTTTTTAACTCGTGCCAAACTATTTTTAATGACAACTTTTTATATTTTTAACTTTACAATTTTGATAACACAACTTTTAAACATTTTACTATACTAGGTACTTTTTGACTCGTGCCAAACTATTTTTAATGACAACTTTTTACAATTTTAACTTCACAATTTTTGATAGCACATTTTTTTTATAAATTTTACTATACTGGGCACTTTTTGACTCGTGCCAAACTATTTTTAATGACAACTTTTTATAATTTTAACTTCACAATTTTTGATAACACAACTTTTTACAAATTTTACTATACTAGGCACTTTTTGACTCGTGCCCCACGTTGGGCGCCGATTAATTCCCGCAGCGAGGGAATTTTGAAAAAAATATATATATTTTACGTCCTCGAACGCGCGGATGAAATGAGAACACGTGTGGTTCTTGTGGATTGCCAAATACAAATCAAATCTTTATTTCTGAAATTCTAATATATATACATTTTGGTTTTATTTACTTAAAATTAAAGGTGAAGTCTAAGCATCAGCTTGATTGAATCCAGAACAAAAAGTTAGTTACAATTTTAGCTGTGACAGCAAATTCCAGCAGAACGTTAAGCGTTCTGTTTTCTTTACGATTGTTATTGTTAAGCCTTCTTGTGAGGGCGAGCGATATTGTTTTGATAATAATGGATTATTGGATTCAGAACGGAAAAAGCATATCGAATTCTGAAATAATCAAAAACGTTAATTATATTTCTAATTTACGAGACGGTGTAATTGCAAAGTGCAAAAATTCAATTTTATTTACAGTTATGGTAAGGTTTCTATGCAGAGGCTATCGTTAACTTGCATGCAGATGTGTGTTTGTATGTAAGTAAATATAAACACATGGATAAGTGCCTGCGCGCACTTCAAATTAGAATATAAGCAACAAATTGAAATAAAGAAAAATTCAGTCGAAGATTAGACCTAAGCAAAGAAGCACAGTGTTTTTAGGTTTAACTGTAGAGTTGACATAAAGAGCCAAGAAGAAGTTGAGCTCTTAATGACACCAAAACTATATACATACATACATACATATGTATATTATTTCTTTGGCACATTTGTCTGTATGTTTACGAAAGCAAATGCGAGCCACATACATATGTATGTACATACATTCATAATAACAAGTGTCGAAGAACTGACGCGACGGCAAAGCGCCACAACATTGTGTTGTTGGTAGAAAATCCGAGCTGTGGCGAAAGAAACTAGCAAACGGTCGCCGAATGTTACCGCTTCCCTTGCTGGTCGACCGGCTTAGCCAACAAGCTAGCGTATATATGTATGTATGTTTTTGTATGAGCTTGCATACATATCGACGCTGATTTTTGCGAGCCACGGAAAAATATTTAAGAATTGCCAAATATTGTGGAATTTGCGCCTGCGTTTATAAATGAAATCGTTTTGTTGTAAAATTTACTATATTTGGGCTTCGCCAATTTGGCTGCCATATTGATTTGTAATGCTTCTGCTATTTAAACAATTTTTGCTTTTGTAGAACAATATTTCAAATTTTTGTTGGTGACATATTCACATGTTTTTTTTTGTTTTTACGAGGAGGAAGCATCGAAAGCCTGGACCCCAGTCAGTGTGGAATTTTAATCCGAACTAAGCCTCCTACCGTCATGTATCGTTCCCCCCGGTACCACCGTCAAGTATTACGTCGGGAGGATGGTTGAGTGACATTCATGCGTACGTGATGGTCAAAATGCATTCAGTTATAAGTTGCATTTACTTGGCCCCACCTCTGTTGGTCTGATAACCTCCCTCGTACGTTGTTCGTCGCCAACCCTTCCCCTCCATGTCAATGTTTGTGTGTTTGAGTCGTGGTTGTCCGTTACATTTAACAGTTCTCTTCTCCGCTGCTGCTCGCTGGTACGTTGGGATTTCATAAACCTGGCTGCTACTTCACAAACAGCTTTGCACTTCTCTACCGATGCGACCATTTGGCTTACCAAGTTATCGGGAGTTGGGTCTACACCGAACGCATTTTTTAAGTGTTGCCTCTCATGGATAAATTTTGGGCAATAGAATAATGTGTGTTCCACATTTTATTTATTTATTTATTTATTTATTTATTTATTTATTTAGTAAAGTCTATGAACATTATTTCTTACAGACTAATGAAAACTAGGATGCATATTAGAATTCTAGAATAATTAAAATTACAATAATATGAATAGCTAACTTAAACTAAAAAACAGAATTGAGGGTATTAATGAAGGAATCCTTAGTGTGAGAGAAATCAAGAAGAACTTTCTCGGAAATCGAGTTAAACTCACGCATAGCCCTCTTGAAGGGAGCATATTCAGCAAAATTAGTGCTTTCCTTTTTGTAATAAAATGGGGAAATGGACCTGAGACAACGCTGGGGAGTATTGAAGTTAAATTTCGCTAATAAATAGGGACAGTCAATACCTCCGTTAATTACATTGAAGACAAATGAAAGGGAGAGAACGGACCTTCGATTATCCAGTAATTTAAGATGTAACAGCAATAAACGCGATGTATACGATGGTATTGGGTCAACAAACTTTAAGGAGCGGAGAGCGTATTTAAGAAAGATCTTTTGAACACGCTCGATCCTGTTAATTGACGAAATGCAATATGGTCTCCAAATAAACACTGCATACTCCAAAATGGACCGCACAAAACATGTGTACAGTAATTTTAACGTGTAGGGGTCGGAAAAATTTGTAGAATTTCGACGGACAAAGCCGAGTACAGAAAATGCTTTTGAAGTGATATAGTTGATATGATTACTGAAAGAAAATCTGTTGTCAAAGATTACCCCAAGATCATTGATTTCTGTAACGCATTTTAGGACGCAATTAGAAATATTGTAGCTGGAAGATAGGATGTTGCGTCCCCTACCAAAAGAGATCTGTGAGCATTTATCGAGGTTCAGAAAAAGCTTCGATTTCAGGCACCAATTATGAAAAGTATCAATATCACATTGAAGTTTGAGTAAATCTTGTGTGTTTTTGATTATTGCAAAAATTTTTAGGTCATCTGCATATAACAGATAGTTAGCGAAAGAGAAGCAACTGGAAATGTCATTGATAAACAGCACAAAGAGAAGTGGACCCATGACGCTTCCTTGTGGGACTCCCGAAGACGCAATGAATGAATCAGATGACACTCCATCGACACTGACAACGCATCGTCTGTTTTGCAGATATGATTTAATCCACTGCAAGAAGACCGAGTGAAATCCTAGAGATGATAATTTTTTAATTAGAATATTGTGTGATACTTTATCAAAGGCTTTAGAGAAATCTGTGTAGACACAATCTACCTGAAATCCAGCGGAGAATGCAGACATGCAATAGTCGCTAAAAACTGCTAAGTTTGACACAGTGGAGCGCCCAGAGACAAACCAATGCTGATTGACATTAATTATTGATTTAACTGCAAAAAATAATTTATTTTTAACAGAACACTCAAAAATTTTTGAAATAGTAGACAGTTTAGAAATAGGCCTGTAATTGGAGATAACGTCCTTTCTACCACCTTTAAGTATGGGGGTAATGCATGTCAATTTCCAGTCCGAAATAAAATTCCCGGAGGAGAGAGACTTATTGAAGATAAGCATGAGAGGATATACTAAGGTAGTACAGTTTTTTATTAGTACGGGCGGAAGCCCATCCAAATCCAATTTGGTAGAAGACTTAATATCACCGATAGCCTTGGCAATATCATGCTGTGAAAGACACAGTGAGCCAAAATTTATGGATGGGAAGTCATTAGCTGAAAAAGTGGAACTAGTACCAGGATCCTCTTGAACATAGTTCGATTTGAAAAATTCAGCGAACAAGTTGGAGATTTCGACCGGAGTGTATGCCGACTTATCTCCCCAGCGTAAAGCAGAAGGAATGGCCGAACACCCTCTTCTAGATTTTACAAAGTTCCAAAAGAACTTAGGGTTCGACTTGATTGTAGACTCCGTATTATTAATAAACCTTTTATAGAGAGACTTATCCAATTCATTAAACAGTTTTGTGTAGTGCTGATATTGAACAAAGGAAACATGAGATTTAATTGAAGAGAATTTTCTATAGTATTTATTTCTGAGATTTTTTAGACGTTTCAGGTCCTTAGTGTGCCAAGGCAACTTATATGGTTGTATGTGTTTTAGCGGGATATTATAATGACAGAATTCCTGAATTGATTTCTTAAAAATGGAGAAACTATTAGCTGTATCTAGCCCCGAAAGTAAATCATCCCATTTAATTTCCAAGAGCTGATTGTTGAGTCGTTCAAAATCACAAAATGCAAAATTAAAACCAAGCCCATCAATAGGTTTTACAGGAGCGAAAAGGTAAGTATCCACCTCAAACGCTAGCGGGGAATGATGGATGGTGGCTGGGGTAATTGAAGAGAATCCATCAAGAAACCTAAATTTTAAATTATCACTGAGAAAGACTAAGTCAAGAAATCGATTGAGACTATTTGAATATGAGTTGATTTGAATCAGACTGAGACTAAGCAAGCTATCAATGAGAAATAACTCCTGAGTTGATGTAAAATTTGAAGGAATAAGAGCAGGACTATAGGAACAACCAGACCAGACTATATTGCTTAAATTAAAGTCACCCAGAACACAGATATTATTCTCTTTCACCTTACCTAATACCAGCGAGGAAATATTATTTGCGTGCAGCTTATACAACTCTAGAGGACTATTAGGAGGGATGTATGAGGCTGCAATGAACAGAGCATCATTGATACAGATACATAGTTGGTCCAGAATAGAATCTTCGTTATCAAGCATAATTAAGCGAGGACGATATTTGCGATGAACTGCTAAGAGAACTCCACCCCCTCTTAGACAGCCAGTTTTTTCGTGATCTCTGTCTTTGCGGAAGACATAATAGAGATTAGAGTCAAAATATTCGCTATCAAAATAACTAGAATTCAGCCAAGTCTCAACAATAACGATAATATCGAAATCCAAATGTGAAGAAAAATTGCGAATAATATTTGATTTACACCTAATGCCCGATAAATTTTGGTAGTATACCTTAAGACAAGAGCCAGTTGAGGAAGGTGCAGAAAACGCATGAATAGAATCGTGATTAACAGGCGCCTCAACTAATCTGCAGCACTGTTTTCCTCTCCCTTTGGAAAAAACTTAAAGGGACGTAACTTAATGCCAGAAGGCCACACTGAAGAGGAGAAAACGGCATTAAAAAAAGATGGGGACACACCTAACTTAAAGTTTATCCTCTTAAGATTATTAATATCTGTATCTTTCTTAATTAATTTATAACATAGAAGATGCTCTCTATCAACATTAGCATGTTTAACAACAAAAGATATAATATCTTCCTCAGTAACTGAGTTCTTAAATGCAGATAAGTGAATCCATTTCTTGGGTATGACGACATCAAGATCACAATTGGCATTAACACCAACGACAGTTGAAGTGGCTGGGGATTCCACGGTATCGCCTCCGCAATAATCACATGTGTCGTTATTTTCGTGCCCGAATCGTTTAAAATATGCTTTGACGCAGCCATGTTCTGTGAGAATTTGAATTAGGTGGAAATCTACCTCACCGTGTGGTCTATTTAAACATGGTTCGACATTGGGGATCAGTCGGAATGTCCACCGCCCGTTTCCGCTTTCCTCCCAGAGTTTTTGCCATTGATCTACTGTCTCTGCCCTTGCTATTTCTTTTAATGTATTGTGCGGTAACCTGTGTAAGCCTGCAGTAACTAGAGCAGCATCTTCCGATACTGTGCGGAACGCAGAACATACTCTTAGCGCGCAAGTGGCATATATCGAATAAAGACCACGGCGATATGATTTAACTTCTAGAGCTTTTCCCCATACCTGGACGACGTACAGCGCGACTAACTTAAGTACACCAGCTAATAGTCGTCTTCTATTTTGCTTTGGCCCACGGGTATTGAGCATTAACCGGGTCAAGGCTCTGCATACTTTTTTAGCTTTTTCACCTGTGTACGCTAAGTGTTCCTTAAAGGACATCCTTGCATCAAGTATGATTCTCAAGTATTTAATTGCCGGTTGAGTCGTGATGCTTACACCCTTTTTATTGAACGTGGCAACTTCACGGACTTTTCACCCAGTAATGAGTACCGCTTCCGTCTTGCTCTCCGCTAAATTCAGTCCGTTAGTTTCGAGCCAATCGCTTATTAACTCTATTGTTCTGTTGGTTATCGAAACTATATCGTGTATATGTTTTGCTATAACCACAACAGCGATATCGTCTGCGAACCCAATAATATGCACGTTTTTGGGTACTTTCAGTCGCAATACTCCATCGTGCATGACGTTCCATAGTAGCGGCCCAAGAACAGATTCTTGGGGTACTCCACCAGAGACTTTATATTTTTTTAGAGCTTTAACTTGTGTTGTAGCTCAAAGTTCTATCCTCGAAATAGCTTACTATTATGTTATAAAGGTATAGAGGCACGGAGAAGCTTTTTAGTGCGCTCAATATACTTTTCCAGGATGCCGAGTTAAAGGCATTCTTTACATCCAAGGTTACAATCATTCAGTACTCTATTGTCCTCCTTTCCATCTTTTCCCGCTTATAGCCCGTTCAGCCAGGGTCTTTGCTAAATTTACAGCTGCAATTGTGGATCTTGCCTTCCTGAATCCGAATTGGTTGGGTGATAACCCACCGGTATCGTCGATTGCCTTATTTAGCCGTTGGTATATGATCCGCTCCAGGATTTTTCCAGCGGAGTCTTACATGCAAAGGGGCCGGAAGTGGGACGGTTCGGTCATTGGTTTGTTAGGTTTCGGCAATAGTATCAGGTTTTGCCTTTTCCATATGGTGGAAAAGCGGCCTCCTGGATGCATGTATTATACATAGTTCGAAAGGGGTCTACGTTTCTAGCAATCACTGTTTTTAATATTATATTCGGAATTCCATCTGGTCCCGGGGCTTTAGATGGATTTACGCATATGTATGTTTGCATGCTTGTGAATTATTTGTTCGGCAATGTATACAAATGTATGTACATTTAAGTATAAATGAATGTATATGAACATGTAGATCAATGCGCGCACATGTATTACATTGATAAGTGATAAAATCATTATTTGAATTCCTGATTGCGCTCATGCGTATACATACATTTATATGAGCAGATAATAAGATTAATATGATAGAAAATGTACATACTACATACATATGTATATATTGTTGGGATAAATTTAATTTCTATTAGTAAGAAATATAATACAAAAATATTTATAGTATAGTATATGTGTTATGTAAAAATCAAGTAATAATTTGCAAGTCCAAATTGACTATAAATATTATTATGTATGCATTTATACAAAATTATACTCAAATCATAATTATTTTTACATGTCAATATTAAATTACTGAGAGCAAAACGCATTAGCATACATATGTACAAGTTAACGGCAGCAGCCACACAGACTCTTTATGAATAATGTAAACAAATTGCAACTCCCGACGGTATTACTGCCTGGTCAGCAGAATATTTTAATTAATAAGAAATCGATAAGTAAGCATAATTCAATATTCCATTATTTGTTTTGATAACGAGAATAATTGGAAATTCAATGCTCTGGCATTTCATCACTTAATGTGATGCCAAAGCATTTTTAGTACTAAGCATAGAATTCTAAAGATATAAATATAAGTGATTTTACGAAAGAAATATCAGTGAAAGTATAGTGTGTAATCAGCGAGAAAGCGTTACCTCACTCAAGCCAACACGTTGTGTTTCATTTCTGCCGCACGTAGCGGACGAAAACATTTTTTTTAATACTTCCCACATAAGGAAAGTTAATTTACATATACATATGTATACATTGCGATTCGCTAGTTGAAAGCAAAAATTGAAGCATGAAAATATCACAATGCTACATATATTTATGTCTCTTCATATTCTCTGCTTGGGCATACATGCCACGTCATCATATGCCGAAAATACATAAGTATATTTTTCTTCATATTCTCTGTTGAGTATGTGGAAAACTGTTACAAATGTTAACATTTCACAGCGTGAATTCTGTGCTTGTGAGGTGAATTCCTTACTATAAATCTAACAAATGTCGCTGTCGCTGTTCGCTGTACCTTCTCTACGTATATGCTTTAAGTTCTCTGGTTCAACGCTATTCCCCCTCCACTGAAGCGCAACCTTTTCCGAAGTCGCCTAAGAAGTTTTACTTCATTAATTTTAATTTTATTTTTTAATTTTTAAATAAATTATTATTTCAAATATTATTTATATTTTTTTAGATTATTACAAAGTGAAGATGTGCCAAATGAACTTCATTTCTTCAAAGAAAATTGATGACCTTCATGAAATATGCATATTCGGTATCATTTCCATATATACCAATAGAATTTGTATGACATATAAGTACATATATTATTTCTTTGGCACATTTGTCTGTATTTTTGCTAAAGCAAATGCGAGCCACATACATATGTACATACATACGTACATACATTAATAATAAAAAGTGTCGCACATACAAGTTAACGAGAGCCTCCGCATAACAACCTTACCGTAACTGTAAATAAAACTGAATCTTGCACTTTGCAATTACACTGTCTCATTAATTAAAAATCTTAATTAACGTTTTGATAATTTAAGAATTCGATATGCTTTTTCCGTTCTGAATCCAATAAGCCTTATCAAAACAATATCGCTCCCCCTCACAAGAAGGCATAACAATAACAATTGTATAGAAAACGTTCTGCTGGAATATGCTGTAACAGCTAATATTGTAATTAACTCTTTGTTCTGGATTCAATTAAGCTGATGCTTACACTTCAGCTTTAGCTTTAAGATAATGAGCCCAAAATGTATAAATATTAGTATTTCAGAAATAAAGATTTGATTTGTACCGGGCAATCCACGGGAATCACACGTACTTTTATTTCGCCCGCGCGTTCGCAGATATAATATACATATTTTTTTAGAATTCCCTCGTCGCGGGAATTAATTGGCGCCCAACGTGGGGCACGAGTTCAAAAGTGCCTCTTATAAAGAAATAGTTTGGCACGAGTTCAAAAAGTGCCTACTAAAGTAAAGAAAAATAAAATTGGTTAAAATTATATAGTTTAACAGGAAGTCAAAAGTGCAAAGTGAAGTTAAAATTGTCTTATTAAGAAATATTTTTTATTTTAATAACTTATTAAAAAGTAAGAGTGACCACAAAGGTGTAAGTGAAAAACTTTCACTAAAAAAATAACAAAATTAACTGTGTGTTAATAACCAAGCAAAACCCGAAATAAAGTGAGTAAGAACAAGCAACGAAGTGACAATCGCAGGATAATAAAAACAAGAAATTTAAAAATTTGGGTCGGCTTTAGTATACCGTTGCAGGATTTAGGGAATAAAATGGGTATGGTCGGGTAGAGGATATTTTTTTTTTTTTAGTTTGCAAAATATTTTAGTATGGCAACACGAATTATTTGACAAATTTACAAATTTATTTTTATAAATGATGTTGATAAGGTAACACTGATTATTTAACAGTTTGTAATTCATTTGTTAATCTTAAATAATCATAATTCAACAATAATTTAAATGTATATTTAAAGCTATTTTTGCACTATATTACATAAAATAAATGTGTACAAATGAATTAGTGAAGTGCTAGTGGATATAAAAGTGAAAAATATAAGTGCAAAATTAATTTTATATATCGAAAATATGTATTTAAAATATTTAAAATTTTCGACTTTAAACGCGAATATCTTGAAAACTATAAGCTTCCTGCGGCTATAGCTATATATGCTTCATCAGGATAATCTCCGCTATCCGACCATATCCTTTTTATCCTTGAAATCCTGGGATGGTATACTAAATTATTCCCAATTTTTTTTTGTTTAAATAATTGATTTAAAAAGCAATAACTAAAATAATTAACTAAAACATAATTAATCAGCAAAATACAGAATTACAAAAACAGAAAGAGTGACTTAAATCCCAAAAATACAAACATTTTATAAAACAACATCATCACCAGCGGCAACAATTGCATCATCAGCAGAGGTGTCAACAGCGGCAGCAGTAATTATAAAGGACTAGCGGTAACAACAGCAGCGGCAACAATTGCATCATTACCGGGAACTATATCAGAGACAGCGAGAGAACATATTTGTAAGTTTAAATACTATGCTTAGAATATATATTAGAAATGGGAAATAGTCCAAGTACTAAATATGAAAAACTGTCATATTGCGACTTTTGTAAGGGCGATCATGACAATAGAGAATGTCCTAAACTCAAAAAACTAAAAACCTAAATACTATAATTAATAGTTGTACAACCAATAAACTAGATAATTAAAAGCTCCGATTCACCACCCAGGGTGCGATGTCGGTTGTAGAATATTACAACCTCGTCAACAAAAAATTGACGATATAGTCACATACTATTGCCCATACTACCAACAACTTACATTAAGCTTAAGTTAATCTCTCACGTCATTGGCCAAACTCATTCCTGTCATTGCATTTTAGTTAAAGTTCTTTAATTACAATAACAACGAATTCTCTCATTATTAGCTTATTACTCTGTATTATAGATTTAAGTTATTACAACAATAAACCAGGAGAATGTTCCATACTCTCACTTTGGATTCTAATTGTAAGTTTTGCTCATTGTAAACCTTGATTCGAACTGTATCATCATTAATAAAGTTACCTTCGAGAACAAAACATTGTTTTCCTTTATTGGCGCAGTCAACGGCGAACTACATACGCGAAAATTTTTAGTTAACAATACACGAAAAGTGTAAGTTGAAAATTTTGTAAAAAGTAAAGCTTTAAATAAATGTGAAGCTATTTTCCTTCGGAAAGAAGAACGATTGTTTTACGAAAAGTGAAAAATTCATATTGCAAAGTTTAAGAAAATTAAATTAATAAATGAAAACTAATTATTAAGACTTTGTATATGAAAAATAATTTACAAACTGTGGAAGACTAAAAAAAAAAAATAAAAAAATAAATAATAAAACCAAAAATGTGGTGAAAAGTCCATGTGAAATTAGAAAGCTGATTATATGAAGAAAACCTTACGAATTGAAAAAATTACCTAAAAAAGTAAAATCTAGTGTATAAAGGTCACCTTCAAAACATTTCAAAGACATCTTGCGGACATATAAAGGTTACCTTCAAAATTATAAAAAGAGAAGAAAAAATCATCACACCAGCTCATGTACAGTAATGGCATTCTTGAAAAAAAACTTTGACAACAACAACGTAACGTTGCACTTGCGTATGTAAAGAGAGTACATTTCCACGTATAAGAGCAATCATCAATCTCCAAACGAATTTGGTTAGTATTGCTGTCCCTTAGTTTAAGAGTCTTAACATAATTGTGTCCACAACAACAACATTACTGCATTAGCAAACGGAAGCGAGAATAACAACAAGCGTAAAGTTTCAAGCTACATAAAGTAAGAAAAGAAAGCCAGTTAGTTATTAAGAAACACAAATAGTGAATAAACATATATAAATTTATATTAAGAAAAGAAAAAATTCAATATGGATAATTTAGATGATATGGCTAAGTTTAAACTAGTAACTACAAATCTAAATAGCATATCAAATTATGATGAGAATGAAGATGCTTTGCTAAGTTTTTTACAACGAATAGATTCCATGGTGAATATATTAGATTCTTTTCCTTTAGATTATAAAGTTTTACTCATGGGCAATATTAAAGACAAAATCATTGGAAATGCAAGAAGGTCATTATTAATTAACGGTAACCCGGAAATATGGCCTGAAATTAAAAAAGTTTTGATAGAAAATCATGGGGAGAAAAATTCAGTTGATGAACTGATCGATAAATTACGATCTTGCCGATGTGATTCAAATATAGAAAATTTTTATATTAAATTGAACAATTTTTTATGTCGTTTAAATAACGCCTTATATTTTAGTGATAATCAATTGCCAGAAATTACCAGTGAAGGTAATGGTAGAATTGCTCTCAATTCTTTTAAATACGGTCTACCAGAACCGGTGAGAAGTATCATCGTGAGTAGAAATCCGGGAAATTTGAATGAAGCTTACGATATAATTAAGTCAAATGGTTATTTAAAGTTCAGTAACAAAGAGTATCCTCCTCAGTCAAGCACACGTAACATTTTTAGATCTCTTAATTCTCAGTCAAAAAACAACAATATGAATAGGCAATTTTCCAACAATAATTCTGACAGACGCTTTAATAACAACAATCGAATCTGGCAAAATTGCAACAACAATACTGTTACACAACTTTACCGTAACAATAGTATTGAGCAAAGCTACAACTACAATAAAAACAACGGACAAGCTTTTAACAATAATAACAATACACAACGTTACAACAACACCAACGCATTTCCGCATTCGCAACCACAGTATTCAACACAGTCACGGCAAGGATATACTCGTAATAACAGCGATCAAAAATTTAGACAACAACACAATCCCTTCCACTCAAATAACTTGCCCAGTAACCAAAATCCAAACAACTCGGTTGAACCTATGGAATTAGGAGTTAACGAGAGTTGCCAAAATTTTCAATATCGCTGCGAAGAAAACTACTCTATGTAGTAATTAAAACACGTGTAAGAAAACTTACATTTATCATCGATACAGGGGCGGAGTTTAGCATAATGAACCCGGAAATTTGTAATCCTAAATATGCAGTGAGGCCGACAATTTTTTCATTAAAAGTTTTGGGAAGAAATATTCCTACAAACAAACAAATTTCCATACCATTGTTTAAAGAATTTAAAAAAGATAATTTTTATGTGAATTTTTGGAGTATTCGTTTCATAAATATTTTGATGGTATCATAGGTAATAATATTTTATTAAATTTAAACGCTATAATTGATTATAGAAATAGAAGATTAGAGATAGACGAAGCAACGATACCTATGTATTTTGATGAAGAAGAAGAGCTATCAGAAAAAGAATATTTTAAAAAAGAACGCCTGGAAATACTTACCTGTGAAGAAGAATTAGAGAAAAGGCCAACATATATTTTTGCTAAACATTTAAATTCGAAAGACCGAGAAATATTAAATACGCTTTTAAGTAATTATCAAGATTATTTTATAAAGAAGGAGAACATTTACCTTTCACTAATGAAATCCAGCATCGCATAATAACAAAAACTGATACACCAGTCTATAGTAGGCTGTATAGATATCTGGTAGTACATCGCGCTGAAGTAGACCGGCAGATAAAAGAAATGCTAGCGCAAAATATCATTGTACCAAGTAATAGTCTATACAACTCACCTTTATGGGTTGTACCCAAAAAGGCAGACATAAAAGGAGTTCCTCAATGGCGAATTGTCATTGACTATCGTAAGCTAAATGATCAAAAAATCGATGACAAGTTCCCAATTCCGAATATGCAAGACATATTCGACAAATTGGGAAAATGTTCATACTTCAGTACTATTGATCTAGCAAAGGGATTTCACCAGATTGAAGTCCATCCTAACGATAGAGCCACTATGAATTTAATCGCATGCCTTTTGGTCTTAAAACAGCACCCGCTACCTTCCAAAGATTAATTAATTACATTTTAAGAGAATATATTAATAAAATTTGCGTTGTCTATTTAGACGATATTTTAACATTTTCCACAAGTTTTGAAGAACATATTTCTTCTATTAAAATCATATTTAATACATTAAGAAAGTTCAATTTAAAAATCCAGTTCGAAAAATGTCAATTTGCCGAACTAACTACAAAATTTTTAGGACACATTGTATCAGAGGAAGGCATTAAGCCAGACCCTTCTAAAATATCAGCTATAAATAATATGAAACCCCCTACTAATGTTAAAGAGATAAACAGTTCCTTGGTATGACAGGGTATTATAAAAAATTTATACGGGACTACGCAAAAGTAGCTTACCCTATGGTG
This sequence comes from Bactrocera zonata, assembly GCA_037783105.1. NCBI lineage: Eukaryota > Metazoa > Arthropoda > Insecta > Diptera > Tephritidae > Bactrocera > Bactrocera zonata. The sequence continues at coordinate 655,060 of JBAWJQ010004943.1, read as the reverse complement.
CGTTTCTTAAAGAAAAATGCCATTTTAGATTTCAAAAATTTGGAATTCCTCAGGGCTTTCAATACCTTAAAAAAACTAATTACTAATGAACCTGTCTTACAGCCACCAGATTTCAGCAAAAAGTTTTTGCTCACAACTGATGCAACTCAGTTTGCTATTGGTGCTGTATTAAGCCAAAACAATCACCCTATATGTTATGCATCTCGTACGTTATGTGATCATGAGATAAGATACTCAACAATAGAGAAGGAAGCTCTTGCAATGGTTTGGGCCGTTAAGCATTTTAGAACATATTTATACGGGCGAAAGTTTATAATACAAACTGACCACAAACCCTTGACTTGGCTACATAATCTGAAAGAGCCTAATATGAAATTACAGAGGTGGAAAATGCTTCTTAACGAATATGATTTCGAAATAACTTATATAAAAGGAAAAGATAATAATGTGGCAGACACATTAAGCAGATACCTTGAGCAATATAATGCAGATAATAAAACAGCTAATATGTTCAATAATTTTAAAGGCGATAAAATGGAACGTGACGATAAAAAGAATGAAAATTTAGATACAATGTCCATAGATACCGCGCATAGTGCAGTTGAAGATAATTTAAAATATATATTCGTCACAGAAAAATGTATTAATTATTACAAAAATCAGATATACCTTAGCTATGGCCAGAAAGAAAATATTTATATTATAAACGTAAATAAAAAGTGCCAAAACCACGTAACGGTAACGAAAGATTCGAATTTAAAGGAAATCATGCGAAAAATTTTGATAAATAAAGGAATAATGTGTCTCTTTTGCGAGAATAATGAGCTGTTTATAAAATTTCAATGTCTATATGTAACTTTTTTTGAAAACAATAATCTTATTATATACAAGTCAAGCGTTATTTTAAAAGAAATAACAGATAGAAATGAGGTTCATACTATAATAGAGAGCAAACATTTGCGTAATAATCATAGAGGTATACAAGAAGTATGCCAAGTAGCTAAATATTATAGACATCCCGTAAAAACTCAGTATCAAGTCACTGAAACTCCAACACATTTTAATGACATAGTGCATATTGATATTTGGTTTCCATACAGAAATGTCATGTATTTAACTACAATTGATAAGTTTTCAAAATATGCCACGTTCCATAAGCTGAATGATAGAAATTGGGTAGCCATCCTAGAAGCTTTAAAGCAACGCATACAACATTTGGGAAAAATGAACAAAATAATCTTTGACAACGAGCGATGCATTTTACACAGCGCAGTACGTCTATTTTTAAAAGAACACAATATAGACACACACATTACTACAGCATATTACAAAACCGGAAACTCGGACATAGAGCGCCTTCACGGGACATTTAACGAACATTTAAGACTTTTAGAAGCTGATAAGGATAATAAAAACTTAGATATAGATGACAAACTTTTTAAAATATTTACCTTTTACAACAACACTATCCACTCTACAACCAAAAAAAGACCTATTGACTTTATTATTAAAAATTTTGATAAAGTTGAAATTGATAAATTGTGCAAAATATACGAAAACGAGAAAATTTAAAGAATTGAGAAATTGAATCAAAAGAAAAATACCAAACCTGTTGAACAGGTCGACAATATTGTATGTAATAGAGAAATTGGCAAAAATAAACCTAAATACAAAAAACTTCTAGACTACAAGAAAAATGGAAATTATGTTACCGATACATCAAATAATCGTAGAACTAAATATTACAAAGCTCAATATAAAAGGCGGTATAAATTTCAAAATTAATAGGTTTTAAATTAAATGTATAAGTTAAGCTAGTATAAGTATGCAAAATAATGTCCTCATTGAGAAAGATTTTTCTTTTAGTTAATTTAAGTTCGTTTTTTTAATTTACGAGGCCGTAAATATCTTAAGGGTGGAGGAGTCACATACTATTGCCCTTACTACCAACAACTTATATTAAGCTTAAGTTAATCTCTCACGTTATTGACCAAACTCATTCTTATCATTGCATTTTAGTTAAAGTTCTTTAATTACAATAACAACGAATTCTCTCAGTATTAGCTTAATACTCTGTATTATAGATTGTTATTAGAACAATAAACCAGGAGAATGTTCCATACTCTCACTTTGGATTCTAATTGTAAGTTTTGCTCATTGTAAACCTTGATTCGAACTGTATCATCATTAATAAAGTTACCTTCGAGAACAAAACATTGTTTTTCTTTATTATATTAATAACCAAAACAATCATGACACACGGAAATAACGCAGACCAGACAAAAGAATTAAAATAAAAAAATAATAGGGAACATGCCTTAAGGACTTTTATAACAGGACCAAACATCCCACTAAGACACATAATATTCTCTCTAAACGCACAATATTTACCTGACGCTTTAGCAAAAGCACAGGAACTCGAATCAAATAATTAAAGAGGTTTGCTCAAAATCAAAATTCCATGTATGATAGAAACAAATCAAAGCCAATGTATACAAACAATAATTTAAGATTTCCTCAAAGGAACAACCCTCCAAATAACAATGTACATTATAATTTTCCGAAACCAACTCCTATGGATATAGATCCATCTGTATCCAGACTTTATAATAGAGATTTTAATATGAGGGGACAACAAGGCCATAGCAATTTCAATCAAAATATAAAACCTATACAAATGAATGCAAACTTTTAGGCCAATAGGGGACAAAATCAGGAAGCACATGGGGTAAAGCGGCATAGTGAAAGTAATCATAGCTTTCGACCGCAATAGAAAAGTCAAAGAATAAATAATATGAATGAGAGCCATTTTTAGGCGAAGAGGGGACGAACTCCCCTATCTCAAATTACATGATTTCAAATTAAATAAAAATTAATTAAATAAAAATTAAATAAAAACTCTAATCGGTACGGGAGCAACCTCATGCTACATTAAGCCTGGGGTTTACAATAATAAAAACGAATTAGCCATTTATAGGCGCATAAATTCCGTGAATGGCTACTCCATTATGAAATTTACTACTTAATAACCATATTTGGAGTCGAAGAAATCTTCTATGAAATTGAGGGATTAGAATCGAATCTTCTTTTGGGATAAAATTTCCTTAAAAATATTGAGGGACTTATAGATGTGTCCAATGGGAAAATTAATTATAGGGTAAAGAATAACATGAAAAATTAAATCAGAAGTATGAACATTTATTTTGAAAACAAAACTAAGGAAGAAGAAGCTTCCAAAAAACTAGCCGGGAAAAGTATCGGTAGTATTAAAAATGAAAGAAATATAAAAATTGTGGAACAAACATGTTTTACACTGCCATCCGAAGATATTACCGGCAATACTATTATTCTTACCGGCAAAATAAATCAAAAAAAGAATGGTATAAAACCAAATAAAAATATAAAAATACAATATCTAAACTACTTGGGACAAGAAAATCCTAGGACGCCAGTCGAAGATAGTACCGACAATAAAATCAAGAAATATACTCCAAAAAAAGGGGGTACTAATATTTTAAAAATAAATAATTTGAATATTACCGATGAAAATAATTTCGAAGAATTAACTGAGCTTCAAACACTTGTAAAAGAAAAAAATTCTCAAATGTATTCAAGCAATGATACAAGCTTCCATTTCACCCTGGAGAAATAATTTATGAAAAAATAATAGGATAAAGAAATAAGCTGAATCCCAGATATAAAAAACAAGTTGAAAAAGAGGATTTAGGAAATAAGGTTAAAATTAATCAGAGAAATAGAATAGTGCACAAGGTTTATATAAAGTCCTAAACGAATACTTATTTACTTTTTCATAAAATTATGACAATAATAATTTTAATATTGCTAACAATATCAAAAGCAGGGGGGTTACTCTGTAAGGCGTTACGAATAGCAATGCGTTGCCAAAGTGAATTGCGTTGCGGAAGGCAATCGGTACTCTGTAACACTTTTGCATTGTAAACAGTGTTGCATTGTTTTCCCGTTGACGTATCTCCAGTATAGTTGACTTACTGACCGAAACGAAGGAGAATGAAAACAAAATCAATAACAGAAAAGTGAAGAAGTGTAGAAAATTGACAGACAAACATAATTAAATTTGAAGAGTTTTGTATATAAAGGTAATCTTAAATCAATAAAAAGCTGTGAATATGGAAAAGGGTAAGTTTGAATGATAAAGTGTAATGTGATTCTTTAAACTTATTTGTGCTTCTACTCGTAAATAGTTTCGTGCAAAACTTTCGATTAAGCAAGGAATAATTCAAATATGTGTTGGATAGCATAAGTAGTGAGCTAAAAACTCCACGCAGGACCACAGGAATACCCGAAATTGTGAAATTAGCTACAACTTTAAAATTTTTGGCGCAGGGAGGGTATCAACGGCAAATTGGGCAAGATCACCATACAGGACTAGCTCAACAAATTGTTTCGCGTTGTGTGTTTGAAGTTTGTAAAGCAATTGACAAAGTGCTGTGTCCAAAACACATAACTTTTGCAAAGTCTTCAGAGAAGAAAAATTAAGCGAAACGAGCTTTTTACTCAGTGTCTGGAATTCCAGGAGTAATTGGTGTGGTGGATGGTACTCACATCCAAATGGTATGGGTTAATGAGCATTTATATTTCAATATGAAATTAAAGCATAGTATAAACGCTATAGCGGTAAGGCAATTGTTTTTTAATTTATCTTTGTTTTTTTTTTTATAAATATTGTTTCCAAAACCTAGATATGTGATCATAAGATAAAAAGCCTTAACGGTCGGTTTGCTGGGGCGTGTCATGATTCACATGTATGGAATTTGTCAAGCGAGCGCCAATATTTACAAACCAACTATGTGAAGGGAGAAATAGGAATATACAAATTCGTTAATTTTACTCGTTAGCTATTATATGCATCAATTATTTTGTTAACTTATTTTTTTTCTTATAGGCGACTCTGGATATCCGCTTGCGCTATGGCTTTTAACTCCATACAGAAACGCTACTGAAAACTCTGCTGGAAGTTACTACAACTACAAATTTTCAAAAGCCAGATCCCTTATAGAACGAGTATTTGGAGTATTAAAAGCGCGGTTCCGATGCCTTTTAGCTGCTAGAGAACTACATTATGCCCCAGAAAAAGTGGTGCAAATTTTGAACGTATGTTGTGCTCTTCATAATATTTGCACTCTTTTTAATGTGAAATCACCTGCCAATATAGCAATAGAAGTTGAAGAAGTCGATGCTAGTTATACTGAAACCATAGGAAATGCGAATGAAACCAATATTGCAAACGTTTAAGGGATCAAATAAAAAACAGTATGACTACTTTATAAACATATAACACTATTTAGTTAAGTAAACTTTTTAATTTTTCACATTCTCACATTTATTTGATTAAAATTCACATTAATGATATAAAGCTTTAGTCTCTTGCACATGTGTATACATATCTATATATGTATGTATTATATACTTGTATGTAATAAAAAGTAAAAACTATCGCATCAACACAAAATACGTTTTTAAATCAAAACAATTCATTTAAACTATTGATATAATAAATAAGTAATTATCAGTAAGTATTAAAAAATAAGTAATAGACTTCAATGTCAATAACTAAAATACAATATTTTTAGTGGCCGGACCGTTCAATTTCTAGCATTTGGTTTTTTAGTTCCAGTGTTGCCATTTTTAGTTTTGTTTTGTGCAAATCAATCCTTTTTTGTGTTCGAGTTTTTCAACAGCCAATTTATATTTTCTTTTACCCATTTTATGTTTTTTTTTTTCATACTTTTTGAAATAAACTTTAGATTTTCATTAATTTCAGACAACACTTTTAATGAACCTTTGTGATAAGCGATTTGGTTATCCACCTGCTTATATAAAAGGCTATCTTTCTTTTGCGGAGCGACTCTTTGACGTGAATTTATGGTAAACTGAAGTACAATAACTTAGAAGTTAACAAAAATGATCTATTTATATAAAAAATTTAGAAGGGTAACCAGAAATAGAACTTTTGGAGACATAATTATAATTTATATAAAATACCCAAAAATAGAACTAATATATATTAGCACTATGATGTGAGAGCCATAGCTTACTTAGATGGTAAGCTTATTATTGACCAGAAGATAATATATTGTAATAATAAACTTTTTAATGTTCACAATTGTAAAACAGAAATTCCAAAAACCTACTGTAAACTAAATAAAAAAGAGAACATGTTTATCAGAAATTTTAAACAAAAAACAACGAAAATGTAATAAATTAAAAGAAAAAAAATTGGAAATTGAAGAAATTAAATCAGGAGCGATATTAGTTTCAGGAAAAAATTTTGTAGACAATCAAACATTGAATGGAACATATTTAATAACATTTGAAAATTATACTGTCATAAACAATCAAACTTATGAAAACATTGAAATAAAAATTTGGAATCATTTTAAAAACAAGAAAAAAATGAGAAGAAAAAATTTTAAAAACAAGAAAATACCCTTCACAAGTGTATTTCTGTTAGTAACTATGTGTTCAGTTTGGACGCTATATGCTATAGTAATCCGTTCTGAACAATTTTTTTGGAGATTATATTGTTGGCTTAAAAATAATCTGTACCAAATTTTGTGAATATATCTTGTCAAATGTCAAAGTTGTCCATACAAGAACTTGATTCCGATCGTTCAGTTTGTATGTCAGCTATATGCCATAGTAAACCGATCTGAACAATTTCTTCGGATATTACATTGTTGCTTTAAAAAATGATATATACCAAATTTCGTGAATATATCTTGTCAAATGTGAAAGTTGTCCATACAAGAACTTGATTTCAATCGTTCAGTTTGCATGGCAGCTATATGTTATAGTGGTCCGATATCGGCCATTCCCACAAATAAGCAGCTTCTTGAAGAGAAAATGACGTTTGCAAAATTTCAAAACGATATCTTAAAAACTGAGGGACTAGTTCGTATATATACAGACAGACAGGCTGAATCGACTCAGCTCGACATACTGATCATTTATATGTATACATATATACTTTATAGTGTCTCCGCCGCTTTTTTCTGGGTGTTACACATTTCATGACAAACTTAATATACCCTCTTCAGGGTATAATAACCATATAAATAATTTTGAAATTTTAGAATATATTGAAACAACCAATAAACTGTTAAAATTAGATAATATATATATTTTAGCAGAACGGAACAAGAACATCACAGTCCATTAATTTTTTTTGCACATAATTTTAATCTTAAGATTACTTTTCATAACTTAGTTAATAATAAAATTAAAAAAATCTCGCGAAATTCCCTAACCAATCGAAAATACGCAATTTCAAGAAATCATTTATAATGCTCTTTTGGATCAAATATATAAATTAACCCAAAATAATAGTGAATCGGGGACGATTCATTTTAGGAAGGGGGGAGTTAACGACAGCCTCCGCTTAACAACCTTACCGTAACTATAAATAAAATTGAATCTTTGCAATTATACTGCCTCATTAATTAAAAATCTTAATTAACGTTTTTGATGATTTAAGAATTCAATATGCATTTTCCGTTCTGAATCTAATAATCCATTTTTATCAAAACAATATCGATCGCTCTCACAAGAAGGCATAACAATAACATTTGTAAAGAAAACAGAACGCTTAACGTTCTGCTGGAATATGCTGTAACAGCTAAAATTGTAACTAAATCTTCGTTCTAGATTCAATTAAGCTGATGCTTACACTTCATCTTTAGCTTCAAGATAACTAGCCCAAAATACATAAATATTACTATTTGAGAAATAAAGATTTGATTTGTGTCTGACAATCCACGGGAACCACACGTGCTGCAAAAAATTAGAGATAAAAAGAATGGTAATTCAGTTGAGGAGAATGCCAATGCTCCGACGAACAAACCCGTTGTGAACACAGGAGAAGTAAAATCCCTTCCTTCCGGTTCTAAAGTTTCATTTGCGCAAATAGCTAAACAAGGCCATACAAATACAATGCAAAAAAATAGTCCGTTATCCCAAATCTTGGATAAACTAAATGAGCAAGAGAAACTATTTAAGTCCCTTAATCAGCGGCTCAACACTCTTGAGTACCATCTACAATTTATTGATGACCAGTAACTCTTTGAGAATAATGCTGTGGAACGCTAATGGTCTTTCCAAAAGTAAGAATGAATTAGAAGTTATTCTACATGACAAAAATATTGATATATGTCTATTATTTGAAACGCATTTTACGAACCAATCATTTGTAAAATTTGAAAATTACGAATTATATCACACACCACACCCGGCAAACTCAGCACGAGGAGGGAGTGCTATAATTATCAAAAGCAATATTGAATACAGCGAGGAAGACTCGATTAAGATGGAAGAAATCCAAGCTAACACAATTTCAGTTAAATTGCACAATCACCCATTGTATCTTATTGCTCTGTAAAGTCCACCTAGACATAATATAAAAACAGAAACGTATATGAAGTTATTAAAAAAATATGACGGAAGGTATATCATTGGTGGCGGCTATAACGCAAAACACACTCATTGGGGATCTCGTTTAACAACAACCAAAGGTCGAGAACTTCTCAAGGCTATACAAGCAGTTGGATGCAATTTTGTTTCTACAGGAAGACCCACTTATTGGCCTACAGATAGTCAGAAAATGCCAGACCTTCTGGACTTCTTTATAATCAATAAAATACCGAAACTCAATTTATGTATAAAAGATTGCTCAGACCTAAGCTCTTACCATTCTCCAGTGCTGCTAACTCTGTATGAAAAGCCAATTCTTTCGGCCGCCAAGCCAACGTTATGCAATAAACACACTAATTGGAATAAATTTAAAAATATGTTGAATAAAGTCGACCCAAAGCTTAAGCACATATCGACTGGTACTGAGTTGGACTGTGAGGTTGAAGATTTCACAAAAATAATTCAAAATGCTGCGTGGAAGAATACACCAAATACCCACGTGAGTGTAAGTGATACCAAATACCCAAAACATATCTTAGAAAGTATCCATAAAAAGTGCAAATTTCGACGGAGATGACAGCAAACTAGGTCCTCTGCTCTCAAAACTGAGCTTAAAAAATGTACAGCGAAAGTAAGAACACAAATAAAACAGTTTAGAAATTTGTCTTTCAAAATTTATCTTGCTAATCTTACAGTTGATTAATCCACTGACTATTCACTTTGGAAAGCTGCAAGAAATATGAATAATCAAATAAAACATGTCGCACCGTTAAAATTAAACGATACTACATGGAGCAAAACGAATCAACAGAAAGCTACGTATTTGCGAATCAGTTAAGAAATATATTTAGGCATAACGATGGTTTTTAGATAAACCGTGAAAATAGTTGGTTGGATCCACACATATGCATTTATCCTGATACTTTTAAAGAATATAAAATCTTATCGGGAACGCAAGACTCAAAAAAGCACCTGGGTACGATTTAATAACCGGAGAACTATTATGCAATTTATCAAAGAATTGTATAAAAAACAATAAACAGTGCATTATGCCTAAGATACGTTCCATCGCTTTGGAAAGTATCTGAAATCATAATGATTGAAATCGAAGTTGTTACTGGTCATTAGAGCACGTCGTAATAAAATGTTGAATATTCCTTCTGATTAAAATATTGAAATCCCCTTCCAAATTTCAAAATCAGTAAATCCTAAAGACAATGCTACGCAAGGGAGCTATGCAAACGTGGTGAAAGGCAATACTGCACAAATGCAATTGCCCCAAAACCAACATAATGGAAGCGTTGAAACTATGATTTTCAACCCTACTCAATGTATGACACAATTCATGTCTTCAATGCAAAATATGATTCAAGAGATAATCAAATCACAAAACCAAATGTTGCAAACTTTTTTAAGTAAAAAATGACTGTATTGAACATTTGTTTATGGTATGCTAGTGGTGTTAACCAACACAAACTGGAACTTATTAGATTTCTGGACTAAAATAATATTGATGTAATGCTATTGTCAGAAACTCACATAATAAACAAAAACAATTTCTTTATACCATTTGGACCCTATGTTACAAACCACCCAGATGGAAAGGCACATAGAGGAACAGCAGTATTGGTTAGAAGACGGTTAAATCACCACGCTTTAGAATCTCATGCCACAGCGCAATTAAAGCTACAACAATAACTATAAAAAATCGGGGTTGTGACTTAAATCTAACGGCCATATACTGTCCACCTCGTTTCAAAATTACACATAGCGAATTTAAAGACTTTTTTGGAACCCTAGGCCATAGATTTTTAGCAGGTGGAGATTACAATGCAAAACACACATATTGGGACTCACGACTAATTAATCCAAAAGGACGACAACTGTATCAAACTGTTATAAATAGGCACAATAAACTTGAAATAATATCTCCTGGTAAGCCGACATATTGGCCTAGTAATCGTAAGAAAATACCAGATTTAATATATTTTGCTGTAATCAAAAATATAGATAAATCGCACATAACAGCTGATACATGTACTGCCCTATCTTCTGATCAATCTCCGGTACTAATAAAATTATGTGAGCAACCCATATTCGTTAATCCAAAAGTGGGACTAACTTCTTATAAAACAAATTGGCTAAAATAAAAAAATACGTCAGTAGCGCATTAATATTGAGTACAAAATAAATACAGGAAGAGATATTGACGAAAGTATAAGAGAAGTCAATGATATAACAACCAGCACAGCTGTCTTAGCAACACCAAATAAAAGCTATAAACCGCTTGGTTTCATAAAAATCTCTAATAGAAACATAGAAATGCTTGTAAATGAAAAAAGGCGTGCAAGACGTGAATGGCAGATAAATCGCTCCCCTTCCACTCAGCTTCAATTGAAAGCTGCTGTACGTAAATTAAAAAAAGCGCTCAAACGTGAGGAAGAATTGAACGCCGAAATGTATAAAAAGAAGCTGTGTCCAAATTCAAAAAAGCAAAATTCCCTTTGGAAAGCCCAAAAGTCCATGAAGCCACCAACTGACTCCAACATGCCTATACCATACTTGGGAGGAAATTGGGCTCGAAGTGACGAGGAAAAGGCTAATTGTTTTGCAAATCACCTAAAAAAGGTATTTCATCCCAATTTGCCAAAGAATAACTTTAAGCTATCAATCTTACCCAACACAGATAAAGAGTCGCTCGTGTCTTTTAAGACTTCACCTTGTGAAATTAGTGGAATCATCAACGAACCTAATCCAAAAAAGTCGCCGGGAAATAATAATATTTCCCCAAAAATGCTAATTGAGTTATCAATTATTGCTGTAGAGGTGCTCTCTTTGCTCTTCAATGCAATTCTTAGTTTCGGATACTATCCAATTTCATGGAAAAACTCGCAGATTATCTTGATAGATAAACCTGGGAAAGACTTAACACAGCCGTCTTCATAGAGATCAATCAGTCTTCTACCTTGTCTTTCTAAAGTATTTGAAAAAGTATTACTATCAAAGATGTCTCTTTTCCTTCACGAAAATACTACAATAACCATACATCAACTCGGGTTTCGTGCGAAACAGCACAATTGACCAAGTAAATAGAATTACTAACGAAATAAGGAAATCATTTGAGCAAAGGGAGTACTGTTCAGCAAAACTTTTAGATGTAGCTCAGGCGTTTGATAAGGTGTGCCACGAATATATATAAGATTAAAAAAAATTTTACCCTTAGAATTGTTTAAACATTGGAGTCTCATTTTTAAAATAGACAATTTATGGTGAGAGTAGGAGATTTCATATCGGATGAGAGACAGATAAGGGTTGGTGTATCCCAGGGCAGCGTTTTAGGCCCAACTCTTTACATCACATATGCAGAAGATCGTCCAACAGCTAACAATGTATTAACTTCAACTTTTGCGGACGACACATCTATAGTGAGCCGTAACTAATGCCACATTTTAGCATCAAGAATATTAGCGGATCATTGAAGTTCTGTCGAAGAATGGCTAGCGAACTGGCGTATAAATGTGAATGAATAGAAATGTAAGCATGTTATAGTTTCGCTTAGACCAAAAATGTGCCCGGTAGTAAAAATAAACAATACGTGAACGAAGCAACATATCTTGGTATTCACCTAGATAGAAAGCTCACGTGAAGAAAACACATCTCTAGTAAAAAAGCGTGCATGAAGATTAGAGCTGCAAATTTAAATTGGTTTTTAAATAAAAACTCCAAACTTAGCCTAGAAAACCAAGTGCTTTTATATAATGCGGTCATACAGCCGATTTGAATGTATGACGTTCAACTGTGGGGTGCGACCTGTGCAACTAATATAAACATAATATAAAGGTTCCAATCAAAAATGCTTACAACATTTACGTGTTCACCGTGGTAAATGCATAACGAAAATATCCATAAAGACCTTGGTATTTCTATAGTAAAGAAAGAAGTAGAATATAGCTGAATTAAATATACATATGTAAATTAAAAAAAATAATGATACTTAGGTAAACCAGTACACGATGTTATATCATATAGACCAATTTCGCTGCTGCCATCTTTATCTAAAATCTTTGAGAATATACTCAAAATAGGTTCAAACTAATAATCGTTCATAAAGACGTCATAACAACACATCAATTTGGCTTCCGTGATCACCTTTTGACCAGGTACACCGAATCGTTAATTTCGTTAAAAATACAGTCGATAAAAACAAGGTTTGTACGGCAGCCTTCTTGGACGTGTCTCAAGCTTTTGACAAAGTTTGACATTCGGGTCTGCTGCTGAAATTGAAATACATGCTACCCAAGCAATATTGCGAAATTATTGCTTTCTAGAAACAGGTGTTCCCCAGGGAAGTGTGTTGGGGCCAATGCTTTATTTGCTTTTTACCAGTGACCTCCCATCTGACTCTAGTTATCTCATCACAGCTAATTAAACGACACCAAATCAATCCGCGTCGACTTTACCTTGAAAAAGTCGACATGTCGTCCGATTTATATAAATAATATTTCTATACCACATTATAACAGTACTAAGTACCTAAGTATTACCTTAGATGCTAAGCTGCGCTGGAAAGAGCATGTCAAAAAAAAGGAGTGAAATTGATATGAAATTTGCTAAACTTTACCACCTAGTTTGCATCAACTTCACTCTATCAATTCAAAACAAACTGCTTATATACAATACAAGCTTTGATCAAGTCAAAGCGGTATTGCCAGCACTCAGCCCTTTCAAAGCAAAGTACTAACTAACCCGTTTAGTTAATGCTTCTTGGTACGTTAGATCTGCTGACCTTCAACGTGATCTAGACGTGAATTCAGTGGTAAATTAAATCTCTAAAATTGCACGGTCATACGAACTGAACACACGAGAAATTCGGTTGAAACTCAAGAAGCTTCCGGCCTGGTAAGAAAAAAGCATCAGCAAATGTATTTCTTAACGTTTAGCTTGTAAAGTATTTCCAATCTCATCAAGCTTTTCTGCAACTGACGTTAAATCGCAAACACATTTCTGTAGGTATTCCATGATTCGCTTGCCATCTTAAAATGTTTAATATAGTTTACCTGAGTAGGTGTAACACTTAAAATGATTGCTGCCGTAGCTTTCTCATCTTTTATTTTTCACGCTAGCAATTCTTTGTTCCAAGGTAAGGTTCCCCATTCGTCACGGACCGCAGCTCCTAATGAACAAGCACTTTTCTAAACTGGATGCTCCACGACTCGTAGCTTGCCTCAGCTAATTTATCAATGTTAAAAAGAGATGAGCTCATTTTAAAAACTTATGTATTTTATCTCACAATTGTACCCCAGATCCACGGAATGCACTTATTTCGGTGTTTTCCCATTTGTGCAATGACACAACAACAAAATACATGCAGAAAAATGTTTGCAATGGCTGTAAAATAAGTATGTCTGACCAAAACACGTATTAGTTTTCGTGTAAAACTAAACTTTATTACAAGACATGTGTTTTGCTTTATTTGACATTTTTTCTTTTGGCTTGTTGTTGTTTTGTATTTAAGTTACCACAATTTTTGCATTTACGATTCCCGATTTATATATTATCTTCATGGTGAATACACATTAGGGATGGTAAACTCGATTCCGATTCTACTCGAGAATCGAGTTTTCTCGTAAAATTATCGATTTTTCGTAATCGATCTTCAGTATTCGAAGTCGATTAAGAATCGATTCTTGGCATTCGACTTTACTATTAATTAAGTTATAGTTATCTCAGTATATACAGTAGGGGTGTCCTTATTTTCAAACATCGGTTTTCTATATATTCCCGGCCAGAAATCGGTTCCTTTATGTATTAAGATAAAACGGTAAAAGTTTGGGGTCAATGCGATAACATTTAGTGGACCCGGAAGCCAGCTAAAAAATTCAAGAGGTCAGTATGGGCAAATATCAATGTTCATACATTCGCCTTATATTAGACGCAGTTTTTATAGTATATTTAACAAAACATATATGTATATAAAAATAATTATTCCATTTTTGTATTCTTATTCGGTAATAACATTTAAAATAATTGTGATAATTTTTCGTATTTGAACAAAAAAGGCATGCAACACAAGCTTGATATTTTGCAAATTTACCGAAATTTGTTTCTACATTTTGAGCGCGCTGTTTGTAGGCAAACAAATTTCCTGAGAAAAAGTGAACTGTGTGGCGACAATAAGTCGTTCAGAAAATAAAATAGTAACTGCTCATAACGGGACATTTCTGCTGTGAAATATTTCCAAAAGCATGCAAGAGGTTCTTGTGCATATTGTGATTTTAATAAGTAAATATAATTGTAAGCGTTCACAAGCAAGAAATAACAATTATTTTGAAGAATAATTATTTGGTTTAATAAATACTTCAAAATTGTTTGAATTTCGGTGGGCGGTTGTGTTTAAAGTGTAAAAATTGAAGTATATAAAATAAGCTAAAATGTCTAGTTTAGCAACACGAATGTCAGTTGCCAATTTAAGAAAAGTTAGTTTGATTGGATACACAATGCATCAAATTACAGGTGCAAAACTTCCATCTAATCGGCAGGTTTTAGAAGTTTTGTTTTACAATATGAGATTTGTAGATCTTTCAGCAAAGGAAAGCGCAAAACTTGCTATCAAAGCAACACAAATATTTTGGCAACAAGCACGAATACCGATAAGAAAAGAAGATAAATGTGTTGAGAAGTTATTGAAACTGTACGAAAGTTGGAAAAAAATCCTGAAAACAGCTCCAGAAAAGAGATCCAATTCACAGAAAGAAGTCGTTGATATGTTTGTTGGAAGTTTGGTTGGCGCTAATGCGCTTGAAAAAATGAAGTTAGTAGAAGATAAGAAATTTCTTGAAATGCAACGTCAAAAAGGACGGCCAGGTTGCATGATGGGTGTTGATAAGGTTATGTACGATCGTGAAGTGCGTGCACAAGAAAGACAGGAGAAAGCAGCATTACGAAAAAGGCGGTATGAAGAACAAAATTCTGAATGTTCTAATATAATCGAGGAAAGCAATACAAATTATATAGTACTTGTGGAAGCTGGAAATGAAAATGTAGTAATTCCGTTGGAAAAAAATTGTTTGCAAACTGAGTGTAAAAAGCGGCGAGGCACTAAAAGTATATAACACCACGATTGTTAGCAGCATTAGACAATGCCAAAGTGTCAGATGGTATGGCCGTACATATTTTAGTAGCCGCTGCTGAAGCATTGGGTCATTGTGTGGAAGAACTTGTTATTAATCGATCAACAATTCATCGTATGCGTCAACAAAATCGGTCTGCAGAATTCAAAAATATTTCTACCGAATTTAAAGAAAAGGTGAGTTCCCTATAGTTGACAATGCACTTTTATTAATGTTAATTTATTCAAACGCTTAACAAGGCCAATGCAAATGGAGCACTAGTTGTTCATTTTGATGGGAAGTTCATGACAGATATAAAAGGTCGTAATAAAGTGGAAAGAATTGCTGTTTTAATTAGCTACGATGGAACATCGAAATTTCTTGGAGCATGAAAGATACAGTCGTCGACTGGTGCAAATATTGCTGAAACTGTTTATCAGAGATTAGTCGACTGGAACATTGTTGAACTTGTTAAAGGCATATCTTATGATACAACTGCTGTCAATACTGGTGTTAAAAATGGAGCCGCAGTCCTTTTGGAAAAAAAACTGCAACGCAATCTCATGCACCTACCATGCCGTCATCATATGTACGAAATTATTTTGCGCAACGTTTTTGAATCAAAGATGATGTCAAACTCAGCTCCAGAAATACTCTTGTTTGAACGAGTTGTGAAGGCCTGGTCAAACCTTAAGAAAATCTTGTTTAAAACTAGTGTT
The DNA here is from genome assembly GCA_037783105.1 of Bactrocera zonata. NCBI lineage: Eukaryota > Metazoa > Arthropoda > Insecta > Diptera > Tephritidae > Bactrocera > Bactrocera zonata. The sequence goes on along the minus strand of JBAWJQ010004943.1, from coordinate 638,784 downwards.
GATGATAAATTTGTGGCATCAAAAATAAGCCAAGTGGAACGGGACGTTCTTGTAAGCTTCTTGCAGGACCAATTAAAAAAATCGCATAGCCGCGATGACTACAAAGAAATGCTACAACTTGCTTTAACTTTCCTTGGTGCAGATTGCTTTAATTTATGTGCTCCAGGTGCAACCAGCAACGCACGGTGGATGGCAAAAGCAATCTATTGTCTCAAAATATATTTATTACGTGATCAGTTTACAACCAGGGAATTGAGTGGCATCCGCGATACTTATATTTTCATTGTTAAAATGAACATCAAAAGTTGGTTCGAGGGTACAAATGCGAATTCAGCACCTAATCAAGATCTTTTCTTTATTAAAGACGCTCTAAATTATACAGATACAGATTCAACAATTTCAGAAGCTATTATTAAAAAATGTCTAACCACTTATGGTACATCGCCGAAGAAACAGTAGCGTTATCATTTTTTGACTTATCAGTTACCCACGCAGAAAAACGTAAAGTGATAAAACAATTAAAAAGCAAGGAACCAGTTGTTCACTTAAAAAAAATAGCCAAAGCCACTCAAAATTGACAGATTTTCGAACTTACGAACTTAGCGATTTTGTTTCAGAAAAGACAAATTTTTTTTCAATAATTTTGGGTTATCTTCAGCCTTTTTGGGCGTGGATCCATCCCAATGGGAAAATAATTCAGATTTCGAAAATAATTGGACTTTTATTTAATGTAAAATATAAATTTAAATATGTAATATGTATGAAAAAAATGAAAATGTACAATATTTGCCCATACTCACCTATTAAATTTTTCAGGTGGCTTCCGGGCCCATTAAATGTTATCGTATTGACCCCAAATTTTAACTGTTTACTTTAAATACATAAAGGAACCAAATTCTGGCCGGGAAACTGTAATATAAACATTTTGAAATTTCCCCTTACAAATAAGGAGGCCCCTAATATACAGTAATAAACCTTTGCTTTGTTTACAAACACATGTCAACTCTAGAAAATCTTAGGGTGTTGTGTAACACTTTTTTTTGCTACTTTCATGGTAATTAGGGTGTTGTGTTAGCATTGAAGCTACGTATAAATTTAAAATTTTGATGAACAACACTTTAAAAGATATTAAATAATGTAAGTGTTTGCACTATTTAGGTGATTATATTGTATTACTTACTTTGCATGTTTTTTAAATTTTACTGAAATGTTACTTGTTATGTAATTTCTTTTTTTTTTTAACAAGTGTTAAACACGCTTCAAGAATTTCTTAAATTTTGCATGCAAAAAGATACAATCCTGGGCGGTAAAATTTCGTTTGACATATACAAATTGATTAGCCGTTACAAAAGAAATTTAGGTGGAATTCGCATGCATACTACATACTAGCATGCGAGCACAATAAAACTCGCGATTCTTAATTCTTGACGATAAATTTATTAAAATGGCGCCTAGCGCTGTATGGATTTACTTTAAAAAAATAAACAACGGGTCGAATGTCCAGTGTCACCAATGTGGAAAGCAATTAAAATATAATAATAGTACGTCTACCTTAATCAAACATCTCGAAAAATCACATAAAATTTCCTTAATTGCTTCTAATCCTAATCAAAATCGCAAATTGAATGAAAAAGAGAATGACAATGAAATAATAAGTGTCTCACAACCTAAAAATGTATAGGTTTATAACCTTCAAATTTATACTGTTTTTCTCGTATTTTTCTTTATGTATATTTAAATGCCAGTTTTTGTATTATATCATTTAACACGTTCTACCCGACGGCGTGTACCACCGGTGGTACACAGGTACTTCGTTTATCTGGCGGCATGTACCACCGGTGGTACACAAGTGTTTATACTTTTAATTCAAAAACCATACTAGAAAGAGACATACATAATTCCGCGAACGAACAAGTTGATTTTGCGTGCATATTGCTGTATACGAACACGCAAAAAATACCCCGGGTAGAACGCTTTAATGCTTAATTTCTAACAAGTTATTTTTTCAACTATTATTTATTTACAGTCAGAGAGATCAACTTTCCAAGGACCTATTGATTGCTGTATAGATAATGCAAGTTCCTTCTCAGGTAAAGTTTAATCGAACTACAATTAATTTTTATATGTTAACATTTATCTGTATTTTTACAGCGGGTGGTCATCGTAATAATGATGCAGCAACGTCTCTCATGTACATGATTGCTGTCGATAATCTTCCATTATGCGCGCCTGAGTAAAAAGCTTTAGAATGTTTGTAAAAAAATTGCAGCCTCTTTATCAACCTCCATGTGAGCCTACTATCACAAAACGATTGAAAGCAAAATATGAAGAATTAAAATTGAAAGTTAAAGAAGAATTGAAAAAGGCAGATTTTAATATGTCTTACCACAGACATTTGGACTCATCAGTACACAATGTGCAGTTACTTTGGTATAACTGCTCATTATTTGAAAGGTAAATTTTATTATTAAATTATGTTATGGCTGTTATTTAGTATAAAATGATTGGATTGTTAATTAATTATACCTCGTTTTTTCAGATTATGAAATGACTTCTTATGAACTTGGTGCGTACCATTTAACCGAACGAAAAACAATTCCATATTCAATCGAAAGATTAAATGAAATTTGTGAAGAGTGGGGGATTGATAAAAATAAAATCAGTGCGGTGCTGTCAGACGGAGGAGCCAACATAAAAGGGGCTATCAAACAACACTTTGGAGAAGCAAAACATGATTCATGTACTGGTCACACTCTCAATAATGTTGGACAAAGTCTTATTGAAGTTGATATTACACAGCCGGCATATGAATCTGAATCTGAAAGTGAGATGCTTAAATCCCTCGATGAAAATGATAGTGATATGGAAAATATCTCGGATCTTAATCAGAAATCTCAACTAAGAAATTTACTCGTCAAGGTTAAAAAAATTGTTAAATTTTATAGATGTAGTGAAAATGCTTCTCGAGACTTGAAAATTTTACAAGAAAAATCTGGATCAAAACCATCGTTAAAATTAATACAAGAAGTTAGAACTCGCTTAAGTGAATCAAGCTCTTCTTAAAGTTCACAATCAAAGCCACCAGATGTTTTATCAGGTGGTGTTTTTGATATGCTTATTGAAATAAAGGATGCTTTGTATCCTTTGTGGTTTGCTACACATGAAGCTAGTGCAGATAAGCACGTGACTTTGAGTAAATGTATTCCATTGGTAAGAGGATTTCAAAAAGTAAGTTACTTTTTTGTTTTTACTATTTATCGTTTTATCTAATAGATTTAAAGTGAGGTAATCTGATTTTTAAAAGTAATTACTATCATGAAAAAATAATAGATGAAAAGAATACTATCATAAAAGAATAATTGTAATTAACTGTATAAGTTTTATTTAATTTCTTTTTTTTTTTGCAGAAAACAAATCAGCTTAATCCCATCACGACAGTTGGTAAAGAATTAAAGAAAAGGTTAATGGCTGAAATAAAGCTAAAATTTTCCAACATTGAGGCTGTTAAAGTGTATCACATCGCAACGCTTCTTGATCCTCGATACAAAAAAATTGGTTTCTAGAGTATAATTAATTGTGCACATGCTATAGAGACTGTGGGTACGTCATTGGCATGGAAAATTTAATCAACTATAGGGAAAAATTCATTTTTTTTATTAGAATTTTTGACGATGTGCAACCAATTCCAAGACTTATATAAATTATAAGAAAATACTTATCGATTGTTGCGACTTCAACACCTTGTGAACGTTTATTTCAGCATACTGGGCTAACTGCGAATCAAATTCGCAGCCGTTTAACGCCTGATCACTCAAACATGCTTCTGTTTTTAAGATCTGTCCCGGAAAATTTGTGGTTTTCTTAAACTGACAATAAGCTTATTGTTCTTTTACTTATTTTAAAAAATTTATTTAAAAACTTATTTTATTAAACTTGTTTAAACAACTTGAATTATTTAAAAAAATTTTATATGAAATGTAATGTTCTTGGAACATTATTTATCAACAAAACATTATAATTGTTTTTAACTATTTTTGTGTTTTATTTAATCGATTTGAAATATTCATTCAATTTTTGCCTTGTGATTTAATAAATAAATTTTTGTCCTTTTAATTTAAAATCGATTAGAATCGAAAGAATCGATTCTTGCGCTCAATTATTCGATTCTTAGAATCGAAAAATATAAAAAAAATAGTCCGAATCGAGAATCGATTCTGTAAACAATCTCTTCATCCCTAATACACATATGCTACTCAAAACTGTTTCCATGAAATTGGATAGTATCCGAAACTAAGATTTGCATTGAAGAGCAAAGAGAGCACCTCTACAGCAATAATTGGTAACTCAATTAGCATTTTTGGGAAAATATTATCATGTCCCGGCGACTTTTTTGGATTAAGTTCTTTGATGATACCAATAATTTCAGAAGGTGAAGTCTTAAGAGACTCGAGCGACTCTTTAGCTGTGTTGGGTAAGATTGACAGCTTAAAGTTATTCTTTGGCGAGTTGGGTTGAAATACCTTTTCTAGGTGAAGCAATTAGCCTTTTCCTCGTCACTTCCAGCCCAATTTTCACTCAACTCTCATATAGGCACATTGGAGTCAGTTGGTGGCTTCATGAGTTTTTGTGCTTTCCAAAGGGAATTTTTCTTGTTTGAATTTGGACACAGCTTCTTTATGTACATTTCGGTGTTCAATTCTTCCTCACGTTTAAGCACTTTTTTTAATTTACGTTAGCAGATTTTAATTGAAGCTGAATGGAAGGGGAATGGTTTATCTGTCATTCACGTCTTTTTTAAATAAAGTTTGCGGAAAATTTTTTTTTTCATTTTTGAACATTTGACAATTTTTTTTTAATAAATAAAAATTATATAAAAGAAAATCGGCCCGTTCCGGGATTAGCAAGGATAGTTGTCAAATTAATTGAAGTTTTTTTGAGGAAAAAAAAAACAAAAAAAAATGGCGAACTTCCAAAAAATGGCGAGCTTCCAAAAAGTGACGAAAAGACCGATTATTTTATATAATTGATCGTGTTAAATTTTTGTCGTGTATTTTTTCGAAAAGTTCATTTAAAAACAAAAATCAAAAAAAAGAAATGGTCCCCAAAAGTCAATTTCTACAAAAGTTATGGCTATTTGAAAATAAAAAAGCCATTTTTTGAATGCGAAATTTTTAACTCGTCTTCCTGGCTGGTTCAGCTGCCAGAACACGAATGGGCCAAGTATTGTACCTTTCGGGCCAAATTCAGCTTCCAGGTGCCTCGCATAGCATCGATGACTTTGTGTGTAAGCCAAGATCCATCCCCCAGGGATTGTACAGTAAGTCTGCTCGGTATAGGCTGACTTCATTCGGCCCCGCTGGGAAAGTTAGTTCCACCTTCTAATTCTCCGGTAGCGGATCTTCTTCTTCGGAGTTTGATCACCGGCGAGATGTTGCGCCGATCTGGCACTTCTAGTGCTGAAGTGCTCGCTGCCCCCAGTGCCAGTATCTTGGGGAGCTTTCTTTTCTCCTCCTCCATCCGTTCACGGAATCGCTTTACACACTGTGGTCACTTATCTTTGCCATTCATCTTGTATATCTTGCATAAAATTCTCCGGATGTCTTGTCTCGCTGACGGCTCTCGGTCGAATGAATTTGATCTACTCGTTTGGTCAGTAGATATGCTCGTTTAAGTAAAAATAATTTATATTTTTATTTTCATTTCTAAGAATTTTATAAAGACCATCGTACTTCGGGGCTAACTTTGCGGCGAAACCGTCCGCGGCTTTAGAGAGATGATGTTCCTTCGCGAGAACTAGCTCTCCGATTGCGGGGGTCCATTTTCTACGCCTCAGTTTATAATGGTGGGCTTGATCCGTGGACGCTCTCTGCATGTTTTTTCGAACGATTCTGAAGGCTTCCTGCATCCTGTTGTACTTCTCTTCAGCCGTCGTGGGTATCATACCTTTGGCGATATTAACTTCGTCGAAAAGGGCCTTTGGCAGTCGCGGTTCTCGTCCTTGAACAAGAAATGCCAGGCTATACCCTGTGGAGGCCGACATGCTGGAATTTACTGCGAGCTCGATCTGTGGTAGAAAATCGTCCCATTGCTGGTGTCGTGATTTGTTGAGTTGTGCAATAATTCGCTTGATCGTACGGTTTGCTGTTTCCGTGGGATTATCTTGAGGAGTATAAGGTGCCCCTAATTCGTTTTGATAATGTTGCCATAGTGTACTTTTTGTATTTCTGGCAGGACTCACACTGGCGTACGTACTGGCTAATGTCGCGGTTCATCCCTGGCCAGTAATATCGGTTGACGACTCTGGCCACTGTCCGGCGTATGCCCATGTGTCCGGCACAAGGTATATCGCGTTTCTCTTGTAGAACCCTTATGCGGAGGGGTTTAGACACACATAGTTTCCAGAGTACAGCCTCTTCATCCTGGGGTCGACACGGAATGTGGCGATAAAGTTGACCATCCTTTTCCATGTAATCCGCGTACTTTTCTGGATTTACGGGAGCTTCCTCTACTCGCTTTCGCCACCATTTGCATTGTCGAGCCAACATCGTCGCTAGCCTTAATGTCTCTAGCGGCTGTCGGGACAGTGCGTCTGCTACTTGGTTGAGTTTACCTTTACGATACTCGATGTCGAAGGTATGCTGCTGTAATTCTAAAGCCCATCGTGCTATACGACCGGAAGGGCTTTCTATGGAATTCAACCACTTCAGTGACATATGATCGGTTATCACCTTAAATCGATATCATTCTAGGTAGAGTCTCATTTTCCGAATGCCCCTGACTATGGTGAGGCACTCCTTTTCGGTAGATGAATAGTTTTTCTCTGCCTCGTTTAATTTTTGGCTGGCGTAGACTAATACGCGTTTACCTCCTTCCAGAATCTGTGCCAGCACAGCTCCAAAGCCGATGTTGCTGGCGTCCCTCTGCAAAGTGAATGTGTGGCTGAAATCCGGACATGTCAGGACGGGAGCCTCCGTTAACTTTCGTTTGATGCTTTCAAATGCTGATTGTTGCTCAGATCTCCATTTCCAATGTTTCCCTTTCTTCAAGAGAGCTGTAAGCGACTGGCTCATGGTCAGGAATTCGGGCACAAAGCGGCGATACCAGGAGGCTATCCCAAGATATTGACGTACTTCTTTCACGTTAGTTGGGGGCTTCAGCTCCTGGATTGCTGCAACTTTCGCGGGATCGGTGTGGATGCCTTTTGTCTAAATATCGGAGATCCTTCTTGAAAAACTCGCACTTATCAGGGTTAGTTCGAAGGTTGTTCTGCTGTAGTCTCTGCAGTACCTTTCGTAAATTCTGTGTGTGTTCCTCGAATATAGAGCCTATGACGATTATATCGGCAAGGAAGGCGAACGCGTGTGGTTCCACCTCATTGCCTATGACCTGGTCGAGTACTCTCCGGAAAGTCGCTGGTGCTGAATGTGATCTAAATGACATGACGCGCCATTGAAATAGGCCACGCCCAAATACGGCAAAGGCTGTATATGGGCGGCTGCCTTGCTCCAAAGGTATCTGCCAGTAGCCGTTCTTGAAATCCAGACTACTAATTTAACTTGCTCTTCGTAACTTGTCAAGTATATGTTGTATCCTAGGTGAGGGGTATGCCTCGGGTACAGATCGGGCGTTGAGTTGCCAATAATCCACGCACAAACGCCACTTACGGTCCTTCTTCCGAGCCAATACAATCGGCGCGCTGTGTGGGCTGTGAGACGGCTCGATACATCCCTTCGACAGCAGCTCGTCGATCTCGGCGTTTATAGTGGCCTTTTGTATTTCGATAGCCGCGGTTACCTTCTTACCATTCCCAGTTGCGTCCATACGTTCTGCAAATCGTGGTGATATAAAATTTTTGAGGCGCCAATGTCTATCACGGCTTCCGCCGGTTCTCAAGCATGATAAAGGCGTATAGCCGGCCACGTTCCTGATGCATAATTACTGGTGGTTCGGCGCTGAGTTCCAAGGGTCTGCCGTGGTAATTTCCCTGTTGTTGATGACAACAGTCTTTGGTTAGCATATCCGCTCGGCCACATTCCTTGCAAAATAACTTCCTGGGATTACGACATCTCCTAGCATAGTGACCTTTCTGGCCACATATCAAGCATATACAGTAGAACTCCAATTATCCGAACTCCGACTATCCGAATCGCCGATTATCCGAATCACAAAAAATTGTCCAAAAAAAGTCTAAGTGCGCTATTATTCTTCCCCCCGCGAAGCCAGTGTTTGCGCGTCAAGTCGCAAAATAGCAAAATAAATTTAAAGGACTGCTGTTACATGGTAGCGGAAGCTTGGAGTCTGGTTACGCCAGTGACGCTAAGACGTGCGTGGAATAAACTGAAAGGCCTACCGTCTGAGAAGAACAAAAAAAAAAAGAATCTGAAGAAAATGAGAAACAAGAATATGGAGAGGATGATGATGTTGAAGATGCGTTGTCACTAGAGGAAATAAGAAAAATTATTGTAAAAATTCCTGGTTGTACAGAAGTAAGTGCTGAAGATGTAGGAGAGTGGATGGCTTGTGACACGTCTGACCCTGGTTTTCAAATCCTCAATGACGATGAAATTGTTGTAAGTGTGAGAGAAGATGTTGAAATGGAAGAGGAAGAAGAACTTTCTGCTGATGTTGAAGTAGACGCTGGACCATCAGCTAGTGAAGCATTTGCCGGCCTCGAGACTGCTTTGAAGTGGATGGAGCGTCAGCCCGAGTGTGACCATTTGCAACTGCTCACCGTCAAGCGAATGCGTGACCTGGCTGCCCGAAAACGGTTGAAGACCGCAAAACAGCTTACATTGACGGAGATGTTTAAAAAACAATGATTTTTATTTCTAAACTTGTACATAAGTACATTTTATTTATATTTAAAACATGTGAAAATTTCATATTTCTTTCATTTAATTCAATAAAAAAATAGTGCAATATCAAAACGTAGCTTTTGTTCTCTCCAATGGCATATTAAAAAAAAAAAATCCGATTATCCGAATATTTGATTATCCGAATGGGTCCCGGTCCCCATTAATTCGAATAATTGGAGTTCTACTGTATTTCCCGGCCTAAAGGCTCTGCTCGTAGATGGTTGCTGGCGATGCGCCTACTTGCATTTTTCACCTCGTGGTCACCTATGATGTGTCTCGTCATCTCGCGTCGAGGTGGCTCTACTCCTCGTCGTTGTCCTTCCAATATCCCTTCGTACTCTTCTGCCAGTGTGATAAGTTCGGCTAGCGTCTCGAAATCTCGCCGCCGAATGTAGAGCAGATAATCGGTGTGACTATTTCGAAAAATCCATTCCAGTTCCTCCTCCGGATTAAACCAAGCGTGTCGCATTAACTTCTGCATAGCCAGAACGTAGTCCTGGTATTTTTCGCACGTGTTGTCTTCGTTGCCGTATGTTATCTTTGAGGCGTTCGAAGTAACGTGCTCGTAAGAAGATGCGCAGAAAGTTCTTTTTGAAAGGGGCCCAACTCTCCCAATATTCGTTTTAGTTGCGATACCATTGGAGAGCGGTACCGCACAGTAATTCGGGGATGGTTCTCGGAAGGATGTCAACGTTTATCATGTAAGCTTCAGAGAGCTCTTCCAATCGTTCAACGAACGCTAACGGATCTCGCCCACCATCGTATTTCACGGACCACTTCCTCAGCTGGTCGATGATGGATACGAATGTGACCATGTGGTTCTGTTGAAGTAACCTGCTTATTGGTGGCGGCTGTAGCCGAGATGATTCTGCGAAAGTGCTCGCGGTCCCTCTGTCTTGTTCTGGTGGGAATGTTGTCTTCTGATCGCCTTCGTCTCGTGAAGCGATCTCACTTGTTTTGTATGAAGCATCCATTTTTTTAAATTTTTCCTATATTTCGGGGTCTTCGTGCGCCTTGGCTGCCAGAGTAGTTATGCGCTTACGAATCTCCCGCGTGGTTCCTATGTGGGCAACTCCCAGGTTGTCTAACCACATGAGATCTACCATTTCTGTTCTAAATGTTTTTCTGATATTATACGATCCGCAAGGTTACTGCTCGGGCGCCAATTGTAACGAAGATTTTTGCTGCCCCTGCTTCTTACAAGTAGAACTTGCAATACAATACAATAAATTACAATAAATTTGTAAACATTGGGGCTCCTTCTACGAATCGTACCTTATTAATTTTAATTAAATTAGGCTTCAATAACGATGTCCTGCGGCGTGCGTTGACGCTCAGTGCTACGACGACCCCGCTCGAGTATTTCTGCCGGCGCTCGTGTAGGCTTCAATGACGCTGTCCTGCTGTACACATTGAAGCTCTTCTGCTACGCTGGAGATGTCTTGTTTAACCACTTTTGTCGCGTAAAGATACCGGACCACGGAAGACTGCGTTAGCGACCGCAATGTTAAAGGTTGAGTTGGTCAGAAGATGAACTCACTACCAGGCTCACGCTTAACAGACGGCGTTCACAAGTCAGGGTACCAAGACTAGCTAGAGGATAAACTCACTGCGTAGTCTGATGCTGATGGTGTGTACGCTGTCACAGTTCCGTTCTGACTGACTGATCAATCTAACTCCCCACCAAGCCTGTGCTGTGTGCTAACAGATTCGCAACATGTTGCGTTGGGATGGCGTATGTTGCTGGGATGGCATATGTTGTTGCCAGTGGCGTGGTTTAACCGCTGCGTACGCATGCTTGTTGTTGTTTCGTCAGCATGTCTGATTTCTCCATCTCCGTGATTATCCTGTTGTATTGTTTGCGTGGCGTGTGTTTACCGCTGGGTGTGCATTCTTGTTGTCATTTCACCCGCATGTCTGGTTTCTCAATATTCTTGTGTTTCTAGAAGTGGCGTGGTTTTCCCGTTGTATTGGGAACAATAGGGTTGTGTGGACTAAATTCCGTAAAGATATTTAGCTCTCACACTGTCTGCAAATGCGTCTGGCCTCCCACTTCAACTCTCGGAATCTATCCCATCCCTCAGGTGTTGTGGTCGATGGTAACTTGCGAGGTTGGCAGTCTATTTTCTCTCCGCTCCAACACGGCACTCCTCATCATACCTGTGTTCTTTTGCATTTTCCGAAAACCAATGTTTTCGATTGCAGTTATACGCAAAGAGCTTAAAATACTGTGCCACAGTTCCCTTATACCGAGTTGTTGACGAGTTCTCTCAGAGAGCAGAGGTGCAAGTCGAGTAGAAAATCGTTAGATTATCTGTTGTAATTGCAGCTTCTCGACGTCGTGTTGACGTGCGTTTTTTGCTGCACAGAGGCGTATGCGAATCTTGGCTGCAACAGGGTAGTGATCCGAGTCGAACACTGGTGTCGTGCCTTCCGCCTATCACAACATGATCGGTTGGTGGTGTTTCGATCCGGAGACAGCCAGGTGGTTTGGTGAATTTTTCTATGCTAGAATCTAGTAGTACAGATAACCATATTTTGGACCCCGGCGAAGTCGATCAGCCTCAACGCATTTGAGGATGTTTCCTCGGGGAGGCTGAATTTACCAACCGTTGCGCCAAAGGTACTTTCCTTGTTTGCCACAGGTGCGCTTCAGGCACTAATTGAAGGCATTTTTGGTCACTTCGTCTTTTTCTTACGTCGAGGTGTAAGCGCAAATCAGCGATATTTTGAAGGACCTCGAATTTCAACTGCCGGGATGAATGACAGTACACGGCGACGGAGTCTCTCTCCCACCATGAATCCCACACCGAATTCGCGCTCCTTTACATGGCCACTGTAGTAAATGCCATAAGGACCTATTCGCCTCAGTGTTTGTCCCGTCCATCGCATTCCTTGGACGGCGGTGATGTCAGCCTTCACTCTAATGAGGACATCAACCAGCTGGGCGGCGGCACCTTCCCAATTAAGGGACCGGGTAAGGGGGTCTCTCATCCGAAACTGATTGTGCATTTTCGTTGGTAGTGTTTTTTACGTGGCAGGTCCCAAACCCAGCGCACAACCCTGTGTAGGGGATGTTTCGCCTTCTCTCTTTAGTTCGTCTTCAACCGGATGTTCTTAGGCTACCCGGAGGATACTTGGTCAAAGACCGGAAGTGGTAAGCTGCTTGAGCCATATGTAAAAGAATCGTTTTTGGCCAATCCCATTTGAATGGAAATCAGAGAACTTTCCTCACTTGCTTGAACTCCTACACATTACTCCATTCTCCTCATTACGATAGCGACATAAATTCTTACATACGAAATAAAATGATAGGGGTTTAAAGAATCTGGTGTGAAAATTCGATGATGGACGTGGCACCGCTTACTTTTTGATGATATCACACATCTCGGGATTCGACCAACCGGTTTCGACCAAATTTAGTACATCTATCTTTTCTTATTCCTATGTCACAGTGCGTACAACAACCACTCGTACTTCGTATATAATATAATTGTTTAAATCCCAATTGATTCTTTCACTTTCCAATTCGCAAATCAAGAAGTAATTAATATATCGGGATAAAACTTTGCACAAATAATGCCGTTAGAGTAGGCCATCTTATGACCAAAAATTATACAAATGCAGCCAAAACTGTTTAAGACCTCAGGTACCAAATATGTGTACCAAATATCAATAGTTGACTTTTGACCGAAAATATCATTCAATGTGTGAGATATACAATTAAAATTCAGACAGAATCCTTTTCTGACAAATATATTCTGTGTATCAAAAATGAGTTTAATCAGGTCAATACTTCCCTGAGATCCCAAATAGCTAATATAAAGATTTTCGAACTTCCAGGTGATCTTTTGCTGGATATATTTTCCAATATTTGAGTTATCTCAATGAAAATTAAAGAACATGTTTTCTCATAACAGTATATCTTTGTGCCCAAAATAGATACAATGGTGTGAAAGTGTAAAAAAAAACTTTTTCGAACATCCGGCAGACTTTTCTCCATATGATTGGTTAATGAATGTGAGCTACCTTAATGAAACACAGGGAACATTTTTTCAGTATGTGGCATGATAATAGTTAATCCAACCCAACTTCCATATATTTTCGTTTTCTAACAAATCTTATGTATCTTATATAGATTGAATGTATACTCGTATAAGTATATAAAATTGCTTAGATTCGATCCTCTGGTTGACGTTTTAAGTCTTAAGATGCAAGAGTATAAAATGGTCGGTTGCACCCGAACTTAGCCCTTTCTTACTTTTTGTTTACAATTTTGATAAAAAAAACATTTCGTTTTCACCATAACTAGGTTAGGTTAGGTTAGGTTAGATGGCTGATCAGAGATCGCACATGGACTGATAAGTAGTCCTTTGTGAAGCCATTGAAAATCGAACTCCCGTGTTCGGACTCAGATGTCGGCAAACCGTTTAGTAGCCAATACAAATTTGCAGAGGCGCTTAATTTCTATGCCCGCCAGGTCAGCGGGTAGTCTGAAACTATGTGCACCCAGGTGTCTAAGCCTTGATCTCCCAAAAGCAGGGCAGTCAAGAAGGAAGTGCTGGCTAGTTTCTACTGCATCATCTTCTAAGCAGCTTCTGCATGCGGCGTCCGGTAAGATTCCCAGTCTTACCGCATGTATGCCAATAGGGCAGTGGCCCGTCAAGAGCCCCACCATTAATGAGAGGCTAGCCTTACTGAGGGCAAAGAGATCACTAGATCTTCTACGATCTATCTTGGGCCAAAAGACCCTTGCGACCGCACAGGTACCAATGCTGGACCATCGCCGACCGAGCAGCCGCGAGGCCCAGCTATCCAGTAGTAGAGAACAAGAAGATGCAGGAGCACCTACCCGTTCCCATTCTACCGACAGCGATTCCAGGGTACCTTTTCTTGCTAGCTCATCAGCCTTGCAGTTACCTGGGATTCCGCTGTGGCCCGGCACCCACACAAGTCTTATAATAAAAGCTTCCGCCGCCAGAGACAGTGACGCCAGACACTCTTCGACCAACCCTGAACGCACTGTGAATGAGTTCAGGGCTAGTATCGCCGCTCTGCTGTCTGAGTGAATGGTCACCTCCCTGAAGGTAGAAACTCTCTTGAGCAGCATATCTACTGCTACCTTGATGGCTGCAACCTCGGCCTGAAAAACTCTGCAATAGTCGGGAAGTCTGAAGCTGGATTTTATGGAGAGCTCCCGACAGTAGACCCCTCCACCAACCTTCCCTCCAAGCTTCGACCCATCCGTAAAGAAGCTTACTGCCCCTCTCCTCCAACGACTTCTTCCCTGCCAAACCTCCCTCGTCGGTATATGTACAGAGAAGGAGCCACCGGGGTTCGATAAGGCGACTCCATGATCCAGATGATCCGGTATGCAGTCAAAGCTTGCGAGGATATCCGAGTGCTCAGATGCACGTCCCTTTAGGAACCCAGACTCCCTGAGCCTAATAGCCACCTTTGCGGCCCTACACCTTCCGGCAATATCCACCGGCGTTATGTTCAGGATTGCATTAAGTGCGATGGTTGGGGTAGACCTTAATGCACCGCACATGCTGATGAGCGCAGCTCGTTGAACGCTCTCAAGTTTCTTTGCAAGTGTGGTCTTCTGCAAAGCCCTCCACCACATGAAGACTCCATAGAACATTATGGGCTTGACTATGGTGTCATAGAGCCAGAGTACCACCTTCGGTGAGAGGCCCCACCTTTTGCCAATAGCTCCTCTACAGCAATATAAGGCAATCGATGCCTTTTTAGCTCTCTCCTCGATATTCGGCTTCCATGAAAGCTTCTTATCCAGGATGAGCCCTAAATACTTAACTGTATCCGCCGGTTGCAAGCGAATACCTCCCAATAGCGGTAACGGCGCCTCCGGGATCTTGTATCTTCTACTAAATAAAACCATTTCTGTTTTATTTGGATTGATGGCGAGTCCACTTTCGACCGCCCATTTTGCTACAACGCTGAGATATCCCTACGTCAACTCATACACGGTGCTTAGAAACTTTCCTTTCACCATGAGTGCTACGTCGTCTGCATAGGCAATCACCTGACAGCCAAGATCCTCTAGCTTCTTGAGCAGGTCATTAACGACTAGAATCCACAAAAGCGGAGAAAGAACCCCCCCTTGAGGGGTTCCCCTGCTCACTCTCCGTCGCGCACTCGCGCTGCCCCATTCTGTTTCAACCACTCTGTCGCACAGGAGACTGAAAGTGAGGTGCTTGAGGTTCGATTCGACTCCAAGACCGTCTAGTGCAGTTACAACTGCCTCTGGCAGGACATTGTTGAAAGCTCCCTCAATATCAAGGAAGGTCCCAACCGCGAAGTCCTTAGCCTCAATTGCTTCTTCAAGCCACGACACGATAGTGTGCAAAGCAGTGTCCACTGACCTTCCTTTACGATACGCATGTTGCGCTCCTGATAGATAATCCCTCGGAATGCGCCCTCTTAGATACCAGTCCAGCAGCCTCTCCAGGGTTTTCAGTAGAAACGAGGAGAGACTGATGGGCCTGAAATCCTTGGCCGTGACATGGGAGCCCCTGCCAGCCTTCGGGATGAACGTAACCCTGACTCGTCTCCAGGCTCCCGGGATGTAACCTAATCTTATGCAGTTCGCATAGATCGGTACCAACCAGCCACATGATACCTTAACAGCCTGCTGCAGCTGCGCTGGTATGATGGCGTCCGGTCCCGGGGACTTGAACGGTTTGAACGAATTGATCGCCCAGGTCAGGTGACGCTCATCCAGAAGGCCGACAAAGGCCGTGTCGTCAGCATGCAACGCTCCGAGAGAAACCTCAGTAGGGGACGTATTACTAGGAAAGTGGGCGTCAATGAGCATCTGTAGTGTTTCTTCACTGCTCAGCGCCCACCTCCCATTTACATCCTTAAGGTACCCCAGAGACACGGGGTTTTTCGCGAGAATTCGCCTGAATCTAGAGGACTCATGGAAGCCTTCCACTTTTTCGCAGAAGCTCTTCCACGAGATCCTCTTAGCCCTTCTTAGCTCGGACTTGTATATCGAAAGTCCTGTTTTATACAGGACCCAATCATCGGTTTGCCCGCTCCTACGAGCCTTGTTGAATAAGCGTCTGCAGGACGCCCTGATTTCCGAGAGCTCCCGAGTCCACCATTGAGGTTTTCCCCTGCCTTTCGGTGTTTTCAATGGACAGGAGCTCTCCAGTGCAGTGTTGCACGCCGAGCTGAAGGCTTCGACCCACCCATCCACCACATCGGCGGTGGCCAGCGCGCCCACCTCCGGTGCGCGTGGGAGAGTTTGCCGAAGCCTTCTGCGGTAACCTTCCCAGTCCGTGTTTCGGGTATTTCTGAAGGATTTTCTGGGAGGACCTTCTCCGTCAAGACTAAACCCGATATATCTATGATCAGAAAAGGAGTGATCATCGAGGACCCTCCAGTTCGAGATCAGCGGGGCAATCTTGTGTGAGGCTAGGGTGAGGTCGAGAACCTCCTCCCTACCTGCTGTCACAAAAGTGGGAGAATTTCCCCTATTGCAGATGCAAAGATTTTCACAAACAATAAAATCGAAAAGCGACTCACCTCTAGCGTTGGTATCCGAGCTCCCCCAGATCGAGTGTCGCGAGTTAGCGTCCGAGCCGATGATGACATCGGCACCATTCCGGGACGCTTCAGCCAAGGTCCTTCTTAGCAGTGTGGGAGGCGGCTCCACCTCATCGTCATGAGGCATGTATGCTGCGACCAGCCAGATATTCCCGGTGTCGCACTCTAGTTTTGCTGTAACTACGTCAGCGTTGCTGAAATTAGGTAAAAGAAATACCGTTAGTTCGTTTCTGACCAGCATACAGGCTCTATTTCTACCTGCATCCATGGCCGCCAGCAGCTTATGGCTCTTCGTCCTTAGTCCGGATATTCCGTTGCCTGTTAGCCACGGTTCCTGGATCAGGACCACATCGGCTTCGTCTTGCTCCAGACGAAGCAGTAGGTTGGCGGAGGCCGCCTTTGCGTGATGGAGGTTAATCTGGAGGAATCTCATCCTTCAGACCATCCTCTAGGAGCGCCAGTTCAGCGCTTAGGTCATGATCGACCCTCACCTCCTCAAACAATTGTTCGAGGCTGAAGACGGAATCGCCGATCGACGAGCCGCCTCCAGTACTCGCCACGTCCGAGAGGTTTGGTTTTCCGTGGTCGCTTGACCATCGCTAACGCCTTCCCCCTTCTCCCCCGCATCTGCAGCTTGAGGGCCATCAGCCCTGGCATCCGTTGGAAGTACCTTCAGTACTACCATTTCGAACCCATAGCTGATGGCTCCCTTGGTTTTACTGAGAGGACCGATGGACTCCGCGTTAAGCATTATCAGCGCCTGCCGATATGGTTCATCGGTTCTCTCCAGCCTTATTACCCTCCAGTCATGCGCGGGAAGTGAGGGGTTGCAGTATCTGAGGATTTCCTCAATCTCCTTCGCAGTGGACGGTTCGGCCGGCAGCCAGACGCGAGCTCTAGGGTGAAGAGGAAGATCCTCTTTGTCCACGGCCTCCAGTCTAGCCCCCTTCCAAACCTCCCCCACCAGAGAGACTGCCTTCTTGTATAAGATGGCCGATCTTTCATCGGCGCATCTAGTCAGCTTGTGCAGCCCATGGTGCCAACCGGCACTAACACATTTTGGGGGTGGCCCCGGGTTTTCCTTGACCACCCTGAGGAAGACCGAAGAGATAGCCGCTGCTACTCTCTTCCACTCTTCATGGGAGATAGCCCCGTCCTCCCTGCTGCGGTCGAGCACGCCGAGTATCTTTGCACCAGCACCTTTAGCAATCTCGCTGAAGGTTGGCGCCGCCCCTGTTCTCGGTTTTTTGCCGATGGAGGTTTCTCCCTCGTGCGATCTTTGCCGCTTAACCGCTGGTTCGTGCTTCTTTTCTTCGAGTCGTGACACATCGGTCTCGCTCTCGCTTAGCACCTTCTTGGCCCACTCCAGCGTGTTGGCATGCTGCTCAGATACCTGACCAGCATGCTCACCACCGTAGCGTTCCACTATCTTTGCCGCTAATCGACGGTCCGACTTCAGCTTCCTAGCTAAAGCCCCTTTACTCAAGCCCCCTGTGGACCCCTTCATAATTCTAGCAGAAGTTCCTCTACTAGTACTGGCGATTCCGCCGCGTATGAAGGCTCCACCCTTCACTGTCTTTTTTGCCGGCGGGTTTGCGCCGACTTCCCTCATCCTGCCGTCTGATGCGGAGACTCCTATGAGGGTCTTAATTCTACTGCTACCTGGCAACGATTTCGTCGTCCCGAGAGCAGCAGCCCCACCCGAGATAGATCTGGGTGTCGATTTCGACGCCTCTTCACCACCCTTCGTCACCTTCTCGTCCGTGTTTGTTGTTGTGTCCATGCTATAAGGGTCCCCACTCAGAGCCGCTATCCGTCCCCCGGAGAGGTAGTCGCCTTTTATGGTCCCAAGGTTATCTCAGAGGTGAGACCAAGGCGAGGGTTGACGTACGCCCTTATGAGGCAATACGTTCAGAGCCGACCAGCGTAAAGAAGGAGTCCTCTCAACTTACACCTACCACGCCAACTCAATGACGACGGGGGGGGAACGTACTCTGAGGCCTGCCAAGGTTTTAACGGGACGGAGGCAGTTTCGACATTAGCCCGACAGCCATTTCTGATGGGTGTCACCCCATCATACTCAGGTGCCAGAATGCCGCCACCACCAGCCCAGGGTTCTAAAAGATCCAGATATGTTTCCTATTCCAAAAACCAGTTCGGTGCCAAAAACGTCGTCAAGGGAGTTGTAAGGCCGTGAAGGCCGCAGGTCATTCGGCGTTACTCAGGATGCACCAGCGTGGAGGCGACCTGCACTACATCCCTTCACCATAACTAAGATGGATTTAAATTTTATAATAGTTAACTGCATTTTCCGTAATGTATTTTAAATTACCTTCTTGTGCACTGTGAACTGTTCCGTCTAGGAAGTATTTCTGTACCTGTTCGCCACTGTTACCGTTTTTAGTATTTTCGTTATTTCTCACGATGCACACTGGTCGATTTCATAGGCCAAAAATAAAAAAATAAAAGTTTGAAATTTACCACGGTTTGTATCAAAGATATTTCTTAAGACACCAATAAAACTAAAGGTAAATACATTTTTGCTCTATCCCATTCGTAGGATCTACGAAAAGCGCGGGAAGTGAGACAATAGAAACACGCGAACTGTGCAGTGAAAATGGCTTAAAAATTATCTCTTATAATAAATTAAATTGCAATATAAAATCTTAATCCCCATAAATCGAAATGGGTATTGAGAATAAAGGTATATGTTATATAACAAAGTAGTTTTTATATAATATTATATTTTTTTATTATTTTAAAACAATTGTTTTATAAGAACCCTTTTGAGTGCTAAGTTTTTCTTTATACAACGATTTCAGGTATACAAAAAGTTGTGATCCCAGTCTTGCCCTCAAATGGATCAAGTTAGTTTATATTAGTTAATTTCTAAGTCTATTCTATTGATTTCAGCTGCAACTTTTTGCAACTTTATTTGTTATTCATGTTATTCTACCAGGCATGCGATTTTTTGTGTGTTTTTTTTTTATAATTTTTTGTATTTACATGTATGTTTATTCGTGCATATTTTATTGTTTTACATGTTTGTTTTTTCTCATACATATATATAAATATTCAGCTTTGATTTTATTTTTACCATTTTCTCACTTTTATCAAATGTTTGTTTTATATGTACTTTTATTTAGGTACATCATATCATATTATATATTTGGTGTTTAGAAAATGTGTGAAGAAATATCACTTATCACCCAAGCAAATTTAATAAAGCTTCAGTATCTACTTACTAGAAGTTTCGTTATCAAAAAACATGATATTAACTTTTTACCCTGCTAAGATAACATTTTAAAGGAAAAACAGTTTTCCTGAGCAAATAAAAGTCACAGAATCTGATGTTGAAGTTGCGATAAAAAATCATTGCCTCACAAATGTAATTAAAGAACGGAATGAGACCTCTAATTACCTATTATCAATAGGAATATGTCGCTTTGATGGCAATTCCGGTCAGAGCGAATAAAAGCAGAAATTTGAAAATAAAAATTTGGAAGACAATAATTTATTTGTCACGACATATGTATGTCCCTTTACAATTGATAACAAAATCGCAAAGTAGTGAAGAGCACAAACAAATTTAGAAAAACTGCAGACCTTCGTCCAACCGCTTTTGCCGTCCTGTCCGAATTCAATTACAAAAGGAATCAAACCCTAAATGCACTAGATTTGTGCTAGATCCTGCAAAGGAATTAAGCTCAAAATATTCCTGGTATTATCTTCCTTCGTCAGTCATAACATCGCTCCCGATGTTATTCAATATGCACCAGTTTCAATTGGAGAACTCTCATAAGAATCTGCTGAGTCAAGCAATAAGGATGTGAAGATGTATCGACTCGCTACAAATTAGGACTTGCTAAGCTGATTGCTTTTGAGCTTAGATCCTTTGATTACCAGTCAAAGAAACTATCATGCACAAGTAAATCAATTTTATTAAAATAAATTTTTGATTTAGTTGAATAATAATCAAAAAATTCCTTTTTTCGTTTATCAACTTTTTTGATTTAGTATAATTAATTAAAATTTGTTGCCATCGGGGGGCGGCGGAGTGGGATACAGGAAAGGGAGATTTTAGAAAGCTTTGGCCAAAGTTTTACTTTAATATAGGCAGTGGAAGTATTTTTGGCCGCTGAATCCATACAAGACCGACCACTGTGCGATGGCGGGTTTGCAATCGTCATGTTTTATGTATCTACTTAAACCATCCACTACCGTGTTGTCTTACCCTTTATATATGTTATATAAAAATCATATTCGCTAATAAAAATTTTCCACATTTCTTGTTTAATGTTAGAATTTTCGAGATTATTTAACCACGGGAAAGGTTTTGTGATTGTTTCGAGTTACATATAGGTTCGAAAGCGTTTTATTGACTACACTACAGCTAGCATTTAACGAACCTCGAACTAAGAGAACTGGATGGCCGCTTTGGCTTAGCACTGACCCGCGTGTCGATCCTTTTTTCACGGGTCTTTTTTTTAGATTTGTTGCATGGTGAATATCTGGTCAGTTGTTGATTTGCCAAGTCTAAAACCACACTGATAAGGTCCAATCAGTTTGTTGACGGCGGGCTTTAATCTCTTACACAATACGCTCGATAGAACCTTTTACGTGATGTTTCGAAGGATTATCCCACGGTAGTGCACACTGAAATTCCAATCGTTGACCTTGGTTTCATCGGACCATATTCTACAAAGACGCTGATGCATGCTCCTTATCACTTCTTCGCCGCCTTGTTTGAATAGCTCGGCCGGCAATCCATCGTACCAGTTGTTCATTTGCTGTTCGTAAGAAGCTTAAAATGCTATGTAGTTCCCATATACCGAGTTGCTGACGAGTTCTCTCAGAGATCAGGAGTGCGAGCTGAGTAGTAAATCGTTCAGTTGTGTGTTGTGATTGCAGCTTCTCGACGTCGAACCTTCCTTGTGTTTGTTGGCGTGCGTTTTTTGCTGCACAGAGGCGGGTGCGAATCTTGGCTGCAACAAGATAGTGGTCGGAGTCGATGTTAGGACTTCGAAACGCACGCACATCTAAAACACTGGAGACGTGTTTTTCGTCTATTACAACATGATCGATCTGCTTGGTGGTTTTTCGATCCGGAGACAGCCAGGTGGCTTGATGAATTTTATTACGCTGTGGTCTAGTGCTACAGAAAACCATATTTCGGGCCCAGGCGAAGTCGATCACATCGATCCAGTTGGCGATGCTTCGTCGTGAGGGCTGAATTTACCAACCGTACTGGCAAAGATACCTTCTTTTCCCACTCTTCTCTTCCATTGGGGCGTGGACGCAAATCGGCGATGTGTTCAAAATTTCAGTTTGATGCGGTTTGTGGCTAGACGTCCATCGACCGGGTTACTGACCAGTGTTGCCGTTTTGCTTACTTGTAAGCGAAAGTGCTTACTTTTTTTCTTAATGTTAAGTTGTGCACTTTTCCCCCATTTTGCTTACTTTTTTCTTTAGATCTTTTATATTGAAGTGTATTATTTATTGATTTTAAGTATTTCAAATAAATTTATATAAGTGACAGCGCTGTTCAGCACTGTTAAGCACTTATAAATTTCATAGTCATGTTATTGATGCAAGTGGCAGCACTGTTCACTTTTGACGTTTGTATGCTGTGCTATGATTTGAAGAAAGTAGCTATAATCCCGTTATTGATGCAAGTGGCGGCAATGTAAATTTTTTACTTTTGTATACTGTGCTGCTGTAATTAATAAAGTAGCATTTATGGATAGGTGAGTAAAAGTGTAATTCATAGTTTTAATTTATTTATCAATTATGCTTTAATAGGTATTTGATTAAAAAAAACAAGCCGTCAGAGCCATCTGAAATAATTGTCCCAGTATCTGATAGTGAAACCAGGTTAGTTCTTTGGAAACATTATTATATTCCAAACGCTTATTTTTTTCATACTTGATAGCGACACTCATGAAGCACAAGCAAAAAAAACTAAACGAAAGTTTAGGTCAGCTTGGCTAAGTAAATTTCCTCGGCTGCAAGACAACGATGGGTCCAGCTTTTGTATAGCCTGCGAAAAGAAAATTGCAAATAACGTGACGTACTTAAACAAGCATTCTAATTTATCCTGCCACTTGCAAAATGTTGAGCGTAAAAAAGATCAAGTGAACATCGAATCATGCATGAATGTGGAAAAGCAGCAACTTTCCCAGCAAGTGCGTCAAGCTGAACTGACATTGGTCATGTTTTTGATATGTCATAATTTGCCATTTCTGTTGATGGATTCTTTGCCGTCTCTTATTAAAGAATGCTGCCCGGACTCAAAAATTGCAGCTACTCTTCAAATGGCAAGAACCAGGACAGCAAATGTAGCGGAAATTTTAGGTAATATATATGCACATTTTCTTCCTCTTTGCACAAGAAAATATTTAGGTAATAAGGCAAGGGATAAAATTATGGATCAATTAAAACAAATAAAATTTTCGCTCATTGTTGATGAAACTACCGACGTATCAACGAAGAAATCGTTAGTCTTAATTGCGAGATATTTTGACCATTTGACAAAAAGAATAAGCTACAAATTTTTGGGTTTAATCAGCCTAGTAAATGTAGATGCAACAAGTATATATTCAAGTATTAAAGAATTTTTCAACGATGGCGCAAATGTAATGGCTTCAGAGGTAAATGGATTAGCAGGACAGTTTATAAATGATGTTTATTTGTTTTATTTAAAATGTTCTTGCCATTCACTACATTTGTGTTCCGCTTACGCGTGTAAAAAACTTCCTGGTCAAATTGAACAACTTTGCCGAAATATTTACAAATTTTTTGCACACAGTCCAAAAAGATTTGAAGAATTTAAAGATTTTCAAGATTATTGTTCGGTGCAGCCACATAAAATATTGGGTATTTCCATGACCAGATGCCTTTCACTGGAAGCAGTCATAAACAGAATAATAGAACAGTGGAATCCATTACAGTTATATTTTTTAGACTCTGTGTTAGAAGTAAATGGAATCAAAGCCAATGAGATGGCAGTGCAAATGAATGATCCTGAAATCAAAACCTACTTTTTTTTATCATATATCCTCAAAATCATATGATCTCAACAGGGAATTTCAGTCGGAAAAAGTTCGCTTGCCTTATTTATATTCCCATCTGGACACGACTTTCAAATTATTATTAAGCAATTTCATGAAAATTTAATATGTAAGTGGTTTGGAATCATTAAAAAATATTAATTTCCACGAAAAAGAAAACTATTTACCAATAGAAGAAATATGCATTGGATCCAAGGCAGAACAACATTTGCAAAAAATAAACTATCCTTTTCTGATACAGTTACAATAAAAAATAGCATTTTAAATTTTTATTTGGAGCTTTTGCAGCAAATTAAAAAAACGTTCGGTTTTTCGAGAAATGACCTAAAATTATTATCGATTATTACGCCTAGCAGAGTTTTATCTGATCATCAAACACAAATTGAGTTGTATCAATTTTCCAATTTATTTGAATTTGATGAGGACATAATTGTACAGCAATGGAAAATATTCAGAGATTCCAAACTCGGTTTGAAAAGGGATATGGATATTGAAGATTTTTTGGAATAAGTTTCATACCATAAAGATAGAATGGGCGAACATTGTTTTAAGGATTTGACCAATTTGGTACAAAATTTAATAACATTGCCGCACAGCTCAGCAGCTGTTATGTTTGGTCTACTGCAAAAGAAAATCTTTGAAAATATATGAAAGTTTAAAAAATTACACAAACTTTACAAAAGATAATCTGATTTAAAAAAAAATTAAAAAAATTACAAATTTTTTATTCAGAATTTTCAAAAAGTTGTTGAGTATGCCCATCAAATTTATGTACAATTAGGTCCCAGTTTCAAGTCGCTGAAAACTACCGTTAAGTTTTAGAATTTTGAGTTTTTTAAGCCAAATTGCATTCCCGAAATCTCTGAAAATTCTGAATAAAAAGTTTGTAATTTCTATTGGCGGTTTTTGAAATTTGATCATTTTTGGTAAAGTTTGTGTAACCTTTAAACTTGTAATTATTTTGTATCTGTTATGCATCGAACTATGTTTTAAATGAAAATTCTTTAGAATAAATATAATAATTTTGCTATTATTTTGACCGCAACTGTAAACCGAATTTATTACTTTTTGAAAAAGTAACTTTATTTTTAAACATTTTTTTTAGTTACCTACTTATTTAAATTGTTAATGAATGGTTATCTTTATTTTGTTACTTATATTTATAAGCATACGTTTTGTTATTATAAATTAAAGTGAACTTGAAAAAATTGTTGCTTACTTTTTTTTCAGTTTGCTTACTTTTTTGAATTTGTATGTTTACAAAAGAAATTTTTCAGTGGCATCACTGTTACTGACAGTAGTCGCCGACGGAGTATCTCTCCCTCCATAAATCCTACACCAAATTTGCGCTCCTTTATATGGCCACTGTAGTAAATGACACAAGGACCTTCTCGCCTCTGTCCTTGTCCCGTCAATCGCATTTCTTGGACGATGATGATGTCAGCCTTCACTATAACGAGGACATCAACCAGCTAGCAGCGGCACCTTCCCAATTAAGGAACCGGACATTCCAAGTGCATGCAATCATGCCATGGTTGTCCTCAAAAGGGGGACTATCATCCGAGGCTGTTTACGTTTGTTTATTGGTAGTGTTTTTTACGTGGCGGGTTCTAAACCCAGGGCACAACCATTTGGAGGGGATGTTTCGCCTTCTTACTTTAGCTCGTCTGCAAACGAATGTTCTACCAGACATATGTAAAAGAATTGTTTCTGGCCACTCCCAAGTGAATGGCGATCAGAGAATTTTCCTCACTTGCGTGAACTTCTACATATGACTCCATTCTGCCATAACTAAGTACTTAATTAAGATATAAAACTGTAATTTAGCACAGGGGATCACAAGAGCATAGTACACTAGTAAAAAAAAAATTTTGAAAAAGTG
The DNA here is from genome assembly GCA_037783105.1 of Bactrocera zonata. Lineage (NCBI taxonomy): Eukaryota > Metazoa > Arthropoda > Insecta > Diptera > Tephritidae > Bactrocera > Bactrocera zonata. Next base: position 613,402 of record JBAWJQ010004943.1, on the reverse strand, counting down.
GGCTTGGCCCCGCCCCCTAATAGGTTTACTGTTCATATCTCCAAAATCACAAAAGCTATAACAACGAAATTCACTCAGTACGAATATATATTACAAGAACTACTACCGATAGTGTGAAAATGAATGAAATCGAAAGAAAACCCCGCTCACTCCCCATATAACCGCACTGTTCAAAACTATTAAAAGCGCGATAAATCAATAACTGAAGGCGTCAGAAATGCCGGACGATGAGCGGCGCACCGCCCATTTTGTTCTGAAGTCCGATATCTCAGGACCCGACTGACCGATTTCGATAAAATTTGGAACGTGGCTTTCTTTAAATAACATTTAATATTAACCATAAACATGCCTACTTCCCATATAGTACAATTTTAAATTCCATTTGATTCTTTTACTTTCCGGAAGCAATTACTATATGGGATTAAACTAGGAACTAATAATTCTCTTAAAGTATGCCAATCGGAAGTATTCGTCCGATTCGTCCTTAGCCCCCTTAATGCAAAGAATTTCGAACTTTCGGGTGACTTTGTACTGCATATATTGGCCAATTTGTAAGTTATCACAATGAAAATAATAAAGCGTGTTTTATTTATTAGAGTGGATCTTTGTGCCTAAAATGGATAAATTTGAGCGAAAACTCCCCTTAATAATTTGTTTAGGCCAGCGCCTAATTTCTTTTTACCACCCCCTAGTGAGTATATAACAAACCATTGCCAGTTAGCTGTTAATAGTTTTCACTCAACTGGCAATGGTTTCGTTGAAAACTCCCACTTAGCAAGCGATTCTGCTAGTGAGGCTAAAGTACTTTTGTTTAGAGAGCGAAGCGAGGCAAGACGTTTTTCCACCGGCCACCACAACAAGCATCACCACAAGCACAAACCATAAATGTAAGTAATTTTTGGTAATTACAAATTAATAAAATAAAAATCTCAAACATTTTAATTTGTTATATGAAACACAAACTTTGTGGTTTTATTCACTAATACACTTCTGTTTTCCCGTTTTTCATATTCTCAACGATCGACGCATCGTCCATAAATTGACTCGTCGAACGTTCGAGATATATTCATGGTCCTTCGAGCCGGATTAAAACAAATATATTTTTCAAACAATTTTTTGGCACTGTACACCAGCGGACAATTAACACCGATCTCTGTTGCACAAACACAAACGAGGCGCTGCACACCAACGGACAATTAACACCGATTCTTGTTTCACTTCACAGCAACGCAGGCAAACCAGGTACGTGATTGATTTAATATCACTGGGTTACAAATCGTTTTAAAAGAAAAAAATAAAATAAAAATAGTTGGTTTTAATCGCATTTATTGGTGACAAATCGTTTATAAAAGTGACAAAGTGACTAGTGTTTTTAGTGTTTCAGTGGGATAATTACAAAAGCAAAATCATCCGTAAGTCCACGGTTACGTTTACCGGATTTTGTGCGGTAATATTTTTTCTCGTATATTTTTTTTTTTTCTCTCATATACATATCACTTGCGGCACTAATTTTTTGATTTTTATCATCTTTTCGATTTTGTGCGGTAATACTTTTTCACATATTTTCACATATCACTTACGGCACTAATTTTTTGATTTTTATCATTTTTTCGATTTTGTGCGGCAATACTTTTTCACATATTTTCACATATCACTTACGGCACTGATTTTCTTTTGATTCTTTCTCTATTTGTTGAAGAAATTTCTGTTTTTGTTTCTTTTTTTCACTGAGACACTGCACTTTTTTCACCTTTAAACACTTTTATTTAACAAATTGATTTTCGTCGGCGTATCTTGGGTGGCGAGCCATATAAAGTGGCATCTTTATACATGCGCACGTACGACTACACATATATATTCTCGTTTTTTGTTGGCAGGGGTGTGCTGCAACTCATATATATATTAAATAAAGTACCAAAGCCAGATATACTGCGATATCGGCTACTATAGTTAAAAATTTTGTTTGCTAAAATATATCCAATAAATTAAATATTATTGACCAGCCAGATATATTGCGATATCGGCTAAAACAGTCAAAAAATTTTCTTTTTTCTATTTTCTTGTTTGGTTGGCAGTGGTGTGCTGCAAATAAAAATTTACAATAGTGGGGAATTATTTCCAAAACGATTCCCATATTCTTTAGATCAAAGTCTGCTCAGTCTTGAGTATTACTCTATTCCTTTAAATTTAAATTTGAATTTTCAATTCTTCTTGTCACTTATATCGAAACCATAGAAGCTTTCATGCGCTTAGTAGACTACGTTGTCGAATACGAGTCTGAATTCAGTGCTGCATCAAAGGACATCTCGAAGAACGCTCTTGTGATGCAACAAGACGAGCTGAGAGAGATGTGGTGCAAAGCGAAAGCTGCCCATGATGACCTCAACAGCAAAGGGGACATGTCTTCAAAGGACTATGCCCTTATTAAAAAAAAATTCATGCTAGGTGGTCAATGCTACATACGTTGCATGGGGGCAATGAAGGATATGTCTGAGATCCTCTCAACCCCCAAAGACACAGAAAAATCTGCTGAGGTAGACAATAACCATTCCCTTCCGCCTTGCGATACGGATGTTTTCAAAGGGGACTACCTTTCATGGCCAACATTCCGGGATATGTTCACGGCCGTATACATCAAGAGCAATCGTCTCTCACCGGTGGAGAAACTATACCACCTCAACAAAAAGACGCAAGGGGAGGCGAAGGTTATTGTATCAAAATGCCCGCTAACAAATGATGGCTTTGCAATGGCGTGGAAGGGATTGACAGACATGTACGAGAATGAGCGTATACTAGTCGAAACCCAAGTCGACATACTGCTCGACTTGCCCTCAATCGATAAAGAGTGTTCGAGCTCAATAAAAAGGCTACAGCGGGAGATCAACAGCTGCATCTCCTGCCTGACAGCCAATAAAGTGGACATTGGGAACTGGGACCCAATCATAATCCGCATATGTTCTAAGAGACTGCCACAGGCAACATTGGCCCTGTGGGAACAGTCTGTAAAGAACAAGACCAAGACATCGAAGTGGGAGGAATTGGACAACTTCCTCACGGATAGATACCGTGATTTAGAGGCAATAGAACGTGCCAAGAAATCGTCCAATTCCGTAAAGCCTGTCAGTGCACCCACACAGAATAAATACAACAATAGCCATCAGAACAGACTCGGCGCCTTCCAAGTAAGCGTTGAAAAATCAACCTGTCTGATGTGCAAAAGCGCAGATCACAAATTAAGATCTTGCCCCATGTTTCTTAACATGGCACCGGCGGACAGGATCAAGTTCGCTAAGCGCAACAATCGCTGCATCAATTGCCTCGGCTTTGGGCACTTAGTGTCGCAATGCACCAGTGCATTCAACTGCAGCACGTGCCACGCGAGGCATCACACACTCCTACATTTGAGGACAGTGCAGCCTAGCAGCCAAAGAGGCTCATCTACGCCATCGGACGAGATTCCGTCTACGTCCAGGCAAGCGCAGCAGAGACGCAATTTCAACAAATCGAAAGGCAAGCCAACGACTCAGGTACAGTCGTGCTTCGCTAACAGCGATAAAGGTGTCTTATTAGGAACGGCACAAATAAACATAAATTACAGCGGCGTTACTTATGCTGCAAGAGCACTCATCGACTCCGGGTCAGAGTGCTCTTTCATCACAGAAAGGCTGAAGCGCAGAATCAACTTGCCAGCTAGGAAGATAAATGCCCAGGTGTCAGGCATCAACAACACCGTATCTGCGCAAGTAAAGGAAGCATGTTGTGTCGAGTTGCGGTCACCAATTGACCCACTCATATCGATCACAACGAACATGATGGTTCTGCCGAAATTAACGGGGAACTTGCCGACTTGCCATATTAGCGCACTAACTCGGCAGGCTTTCCCAGATCTCACGTTGGCGGATAAGAGGTTCTTCATCAACGAACCCGTGGACGTCATACTCGGTGATGACGTCTATCCCCAGATTATGCTTGATGGCATACGCAAGAACGTACTGGGATCACTTCTTGCGCAAGAGACCGTGTTCGGTTGGATAGTCACAGGGCGTGCTAATACAATTAAGCCAACCAACACTTGCGTCTCGTATTACAACGAAATATCGCTGGAAAAGCGGTTAGCTTCGTTCTGGGAGTTGGAAGAGATGTCCAAGGAGAGGAAGTTAAGCGAGGAGGACAGGTATTGCGAAGAGCTCTATAAGAAGACAACGAAGCGAAATGAAGACGGGAAGTACGTTGTATCGCTACCATTCAGGAAAGACTATCCGGTCAACATTTGTCTAGGTAGTTCCTTAAAGATTGCGTACTCCCAGTTTTATCGCAATGAAGCTCGGTTGTCAAGAGACGAAAACCTGAAAAAAGAATACAACAGGGTATTAAACGAATATGTTGAGCTGGGTCATATGGCAAGGATACATACCAATCAAACGGCCGACTCTAGTAACAACTATTACCTGCCTCACCACGCCGTAAAGAAGGAAGAGAGCACATCGACAAAGGTGCGTGTGGTGTTCAATGCATCGCAAGCGACTTCAAACGGCACTTCGCTGAATGACATCCTTCTCCCCGGTCCAGTTCTTCAGGCAGATCTGACCATATTAATTCTGCGATGGCGTTTATTTAAATATGTCTTCAATAGCGATATTGAGAAGATGTATCGCCAAATCCTGTTGAAAGCTGATCAAACGAAGTACCAGCGAATCGTTTTCCGCAACCATCCGACCGAACAAACCAATATTTTTGAATTGAAGACGGTGACGTTCGGAATCAACTGCGCTCCTTATCTGGCAATAAGGACGTTACTCCAATTAGCTGACGACGTTGAAAGCTCACTACCAGTAGCCTCAAACATACTCAAGAAGTGCATGTATGTTGATGATGTCTTAGCAGGTGGACACTCTATAGAGGCTGCAATCAAAGCTAGAGATGAGTTAAGAACAGCATTGGAGTCGGCAGGTTTTCCATTAAGAAAATGGACAGCCAACTGTGGAAGAATTTTACAAGGCCCTCCAAAAGATCACTTGCTAAACAAAGAGTTTTTAGACTTCGAAGACACAAGTGATGTCAAGGCTCTTGGGATAAGGTGGAATGCGCACACTGACTTCTTCTATTTTAAAACAAAACCTATACTCAGCCCAGAATCATATACAAAGAGAGCTATCCTCTCAGATATCGCCAAACTGTTTGACCCATTGGGATGGCTAGCACCGATAATCGTCACAGCCAAAATGATAATGCAACATGTTTGGTTAGAAGGAACACAATGGGACGAGGTTGTATCTCCTACCACATTGGATCGTTGGCACACATTCTTGGATAACCACAAGTACATAAACAACATTAAAATCCCACGATGGGTCCACTTCTCGCCAACGAACGATGTCTCCATTCATGGTTTCTGCGATGCATCAGAGAAAGCATACGCAGCAACGGTCTACCTGCGCGTAAGGACAAGCAACGAAGTTTTCGTCAGCCTACTATTGGCAAAAACCAGAGTAGCGCCTGTCAAAACTATCTCTTTACCGCGTCTGGAACTGTGCGGCGCCGTATTACTGGCCGAAACAGTTGAATCTGTCGTCAACAACCTGGAGCTGAATCATCTTAAACTTAAACTATGGACGGATTCGACCATCGTTCTCGCATGGATTCGCAAGCCACCATGTTCATGGTCAACGTTTGTATCCCATCGAGTGACAAAGATTATAGAAAAGGTTGGCAACGCAAATTGGAATCATGTCGATTCAGGATCTAACCCTGCAGACTTAGCCAGTCGGGGACTTATGGCACAGGATTTGGTGGAAAACACCTTGTGGTGGCAGGGACCTTCTTGGCTGCAAGAAGATCAATCCAAATGGCCATTACGACAAAATGACTACGAGACGACAACAGAGGAAAAACAGGTACGTGTACATGCTTGTACAATAATACAGGGGAATTCTAACGACGTTCTTGACCGTTTTTCTAGTTTGCCGAGAGCTTTGAGAGTGTTATCATATGTTATGAGATTCTCTCGAAGAACTCATCCAAACACAAAGGCTTCTTTTCAACAAAAGTCTTGCTTAATTTATGGTATGGTATGGTATGGTTGTTTGAAATCCGGTAAGCCCATCGATGTAAAAAGTGAAATCCTCTCTCTTAATCCATTCCTCGATAAAGATCAAGTGATGAGAACTGGTGGCCGTCTCGGTGCGTCTCTCGACTTGTCATACAATGAGCGCCATCCAATTATCCTTCCATACAACTGCGTATTGTCTCGTCTAATAATCCAGTTTATTCATCAAGTCTCCTTACATGGAGAAAATTAGCTGATGTTACGGCTAACGCGGGCTCAGTATTGGATTCCAAGGGTGAAAAACTTGATCCGATCCATCATCCATAACTGCAAGACGTGCACGATCTTCAAAAAACGCGCTCAGACGCAACTTATGGGTGCACTTCCGTCCGAACGATCCACATTTTCACGCGCTTTTACGAATACGGGGGTAGATTTCGCGGGTCCGTTCGAAATAAAAAGCTACCGTGGAAGAGGATGCCGTGTATCCAAAGGGTTTTTTTTTTTTTTTTTTTTTTTTTTTTGGTTTTGGAGGGGGAATCTTCGAAAGATACCGTCATTTTTTCCGGACGGTATGCACGATTCGTATTGGTCACTTAAACGGAGACCAGTACGCCTACGTACTAAACCCTTAACTCCATTGTCTTTGCTTGTTTATTTGCCCCACGGAACTGCCGTTAAGCATTACATCGTGAGGCCAAGCTTAGCCACTCGGCTCATCATTCACGCCATTCCGGCCTACTCCTCATTCATCCTCCTTCTAATTTCACTGCGTTGCCACTCATTCCTTCTTAGCTCTTTCAGAACTATAGCACACCATGCTCTCACACTATCCCACACTTGTTTCGATTCAGTCATGAATCGCACTATGTTATCCGGTGTCACTCGTTCCTTTGTCAGTTTCTCTATATCGGCTCTCTCCTTTTCATACCGTCGGCAGAAAAAGAAGATGTGCAGCGCATTTTCTACGCTGCTGTCACAGAAGGAACAATTCGTCCCGTCGTCATGTCCATATTTATAGAGATATTCTCTAAAACACCCGTGTCCCGTCAAAAATTGCGTCAGGTAGAAATCTGTTTCTCCGTGTTTCCTTTCTACCCATTCTTGTACCTTTCTAATTAGCGTATGTGTCCATCTCCCCGTCGTAGCTAAATCCCATCGCTTTTGCCACTCATTGAGGCTTGTTTGCCTCTCATCCTTCCGTTCTTCAGCCGTTAGTCGCCTGCCAAGTCTCGTAGATCTTTCGTATACTCGTTTGAGTTCCATGGCCATTACCTCTGGTGGCATGATGCCCGCTAATATCCCAACCGCTTCGTAGGATACCGTACGAAATGCACATGTCACCCTAATGGCACTAAGCCGCATTGCTACCTTCGCTTTCCTAGCATACGTTTTTTGCTGCAATGCTGGTCCCCATATGGGCGCCGCGTACATCAGAATTGATTGGCTCACCTTGGCCAATAGCGCACGCCTATTTTGGCTTGGTCCTCCAATGTTGGCCATTATTCTCGCTAGTGCGGCCGTGGCACGTGCTGCTTTCTCACATGCCTTTTCAATGTGCGTCTTGTAGTTGAGTCTATTGTCTATCAGTACTCCTAGATACTTCATCGACTTCTGTGTCATGATACTATGACCGTCTATGTTTAGTTTGATGTCTTCGGGTTTTTTTCTACTTGTGATCAGCACAGCTTCGGTTTTTTGTCCAGCGAGTTGGAGGTTTGTTGCCGTGAGCCAATCTTTAATCATCGTCGCCGCATGATTGCAGAGGTTTTCAATTTGGCGAAGTTCTTTTGCCACTACGGTAATGGCAATATCATCCGCATATCCGATGATCTGCACCTGTTTCGGGAGTGGGAGACGCAACACCCCGTCATACAGTACGTTCCACAACAATGGGCCAAGCACAGAACCTTGCGGAACTCCGCCCGTTACCACATACTTCTTTTGCCCGTCATCCGTATCGTACAGCAACAGCCGGTCCGACAAGTAGCTGGATACAATCTTAATCAAGTATGCCGGGGTTTCGCAACGTTCTAGTGCTCCGATAATATGAGGCCAGTATGCCGAGTTAAACGCATTTTTGACGTCAAAGGTGACTACTGCGCAGTATTCCTTTGTGCCATACAGCCATCTGGTACCCTCTATTGCCTTGTTGGCTATGTTCGTAAGCTTCTTGATCGCATCAGTGGTTGATCTCTGCTTGCGGAATCCATACTGGTTGTCGGACAAACCTTTCTTATCTTGGTTTTCTAAATGCAGCTCTATTCGTGCACAGATTATCCTCTCTAGAATCTTGCCAGTCGTATCCAGCATGCAGAGTGGTCGATATGAGCTGGGCTCTCCGGCTGGCTTATTAGGCTTCTGCAACAAGACCAGCCTCTGCTTTTTCCAAGATTTTGGGAAAACTCCTTTTTGTAAACACCGCGTGAACAGTTCCGTGAAAGGTCTCGTATTGTGCTTAATGGCAATCTTTAGGGCTTTATTTGGAATACCATCCACGCCTGGTGCTTTGGCATTACCAAATCTCTCTGCCGTTTCTAAGACCTCCACATCAGTGACTGTGGTGTTTTCTGTTTCAGCTGGTTCCTGTATGTTAACCGTTCGGTTCTCCAGAGGCTGCGCAGGGAATAGAGTCTCCACAACTGTTTTCAGTAGCGCTGGGCACGTTGGTGCTTGCCCTTTACCACCTCTTATTTTTGCCATTACCAGCTTGTACGCATCACCCCATGGGTTTTCGTCGATTTTTGCGCAGAGTTCTTTAAAGCAGTAGGATTTACTCTTTTTAATAGCTTTTTTAAGATCGCTTCGTTTGATTTTAAAGTATGCACGTAGTTGCATTTGTTCCGTGAGTCCCGCACTCCTTTGACACCTCCTTCTCGCTTTGTGGCATTCTTTCCTTAATTTGTCGATCTCCTCACTCCACCAGTAAACAGGCTTTCTATGAGCGCCATTTTTTTTCCTACACATTGAAGCGTCGCATGCTTTACTAATGTGCCTCATTAGGATCTCCGCTTGCCGATCTATGTTTTCCTGAAATGTTAGGTTACCGTCTAACAGGAGCTTAAAAAGTTCTACGTCAAGAGTTTCTATTTTCCACCCTTTCCTTTGTACCGTCTTATCGGACATACTCCTTCGGTTGATCGCTGAGTGTTCAATTTCGAACATAATTGCATGATGGTCACTATGTGTGTAAAGGTCGCACACCTGCCAATCTGTTGTCCGCGCCAGTGAGCTGCTAACGAAGGTTATATCAATAACGGAGCCCGGGCCGTTTTTCTCGAAGGTGTTCTGATTTCCGGTGTTCAGTAACACAATGTCAAGCGACGAGAATGCCTTTAGTAGGGCATCTCCACGCCTATTTGTACAGATGCTACCCCACTCCATCGCCCAAGCATTGAAATCGCCTGCGATCACATTCCTCGTAGTTGATGAAATTTCTCTAACCAGCTCGTCCAGGATTTTATCAAAATCACTCTGCGATATGCTTGGTGGTACGTAACAACTGTAAAAATTTATCCCAGAGATTTTCGCTCGTGTGTAGAAGGATTTCCCCAATAGCGGTTCGTCTTGAAACATTTTGCCTCCACATATCCATATGGCAGCTTTGTTCGTATTGTCAGATATCCATGAAGCGTCGCTTATATTTTTATATTGTTCACTTAGTATAGCTATATCTACCTTTTCCTCATAAACCGTCTGCTTGAGAAGCTCTTGTGCAGCCTCACAGTGATTGGGGTTGAGTTGCATGACTCTCATTTTTTGGTGATTTTACATGCTTCTATATATAACGGACACTTTTTACTACCGATTTGGTGATCGGTGTTTTCCCTGCCCTTTTTCTTACATGCACTACACGACGGGTTCTTATCGCATGCCTTCGCAAAGTGTCCAGTTTCTCCACACTTGACACAGCACTGGCTCCTATCATCTGGATTGTGGCATGTTTTCGCCAGATGGCCGTACTCAAGACATCTAAAACACCTCCTGAGATTTTGCTTCGCTCTTATTCTGCACACTACCCAGCCTATTTTGATTTTGTGTGCGTCCTGAAGTATTCTTGCCTCCAACGCGGGTAGGCTTACCACTGCAGTTTGGGTTTTTAAGTACGCTGGCCTGATGCTCTTAATCGAATTTCCATCAAAATTACTCAATTCCTTTATTTGTAGTCGTATAGCCTCGGCAATGTCTTCTTTAGTCGTGATTTCATCAAGGTCACGTATTTCTAACATGACCTCGTTAGTTAAAGCTTTTATCTGCGCCTTTTCTCCTAGTACTCTGCTTATTTCGGTCTTGAAAGTACCTGTGCTTTTCATTTGTGCCTCTTTTAACTCGAGCAGGATTTGTCCTTTAGCCGTCTTTCTGATCTTTGTTACATTTTCCGCTAGTTTCTGCAGGGTGTCATTTTTCCTCACAGTCCTTAGAATGTCGCTATATGACATGTCACCTGTTTTTTCAATGATTATTGCATCAGGTCGAGGAGGCGGCTTATGTGGTGCCTTCTTTTGTGGCTGACGCTTGACTGCGATCCAACCATCTTGCTTTCCCATTTCTTTATCATTGACTTTATCATTATCACGCTTTCCTTCTTTGTTTAGGGGAACTTCAGGTTTGCTCGGCCATTCCCTATGGGTGGTTTTGTTCTTCTTCGGTGGTGTTCTTCGCTTTGGTTGAACTTCGTCGCGAGGCCTCTTTGGCGTATTCTCTCCAGCTGTTGGTATGACGAGAAAGCTTCGTCGTGCTTCTTTATTGGCGATGTGCTCTTCCTGAGCACTTGCATGCAATTTTGCAATCACACTGACAAGATCTCTCATGGCGTTGTTGATAGTCCGCTGCGGTGGATGCATTGTTGCAATCAGCTTCTTGATCGCGTTCCCTAGTTCAGCCATACAGTCTCCATGAGGTTGTATCGCCTTTGCCAGGGGAGTGGTCTCGCCCAACGCTGGTGGTGATGACCTCGCTCTTACAGGTTTGTCAACACCAAGGTTTTTAATCGGGGACCTACCCAATTTTGGTGCCCTCTTAAAGGGATCTGCTTCCGTAATAGTCGCACTTCGGGGGGAGTTCTGCACTTTATTTCCACCATCACTCAGGCTTCCAGTGCTGCAGCCTCCTATAATCACAAAAATGTTGCTGCTGTTGTTGTTTGTGTTTTTGTTTCTTGCATTATTCTCCATATATTTAATATACCAGCGCATCGTGTGCAGGGGGGCGGGCCGAAATAAACAGGAACGGGTGTACCCTCGGGGACACTGCCCCTACCCCAGTTCCCTGAGGCCTGTCCTTCGCTTTACCAGTCCCGGAAAACACGGACGGACCGGCGCTCGCCCGGGGCAACGCAGGCTACTACTCCTGCGTCCAATGCACACTCCTTGACCAGGGCCCGAAGGGGCTGGTTCCTGATACACACCGCAGCAGACACATCGGCAGAACATGCTCACATCACCCTCTCCATCCCGCCAGCTGAGAAATCGCTGTTGACACTTTGAGGGACTCCCAGTGCGCCGCGGTGTGTACCGGTCATTTTTAATAACAGCCGCACCTAACATGGTGAACAGACGCTGACCAGGAAGCCGCCCATTGTGGGTCCGTCGCGCCTGGATTTCTGTTGTTCATCATGCACATGAGTGATGATGAGGGGACACGTATTTCTGTGAGGCGGTGTCGATTCGCCACAGTCACAGGAGCTTCAGCGGGTCTGCAAGCTTTTATGCCGCATCCTCCACTCCTGCCGCTCATCGTCGGGGATTGCTTATTCGTTTTAACTTATTTCGCAACTGACCTGCTACTACAGGCCGTTCGGCTATCCGCGACCTGCCGACCCCCCCGGTAGCTTAGAGCCCAGCTAGAGAGCCCAAATTCGATAGAATAGAACACTCCGTCCGGGTGTATCCAAAGGGTATGTCTGTCTGTTTGTCTGCTTTACAACAAGGGCCATCCACCTGGAGGCCACTACCGATTTATCAACACAGTCATTTTTAGCAGCTCTCTCTAGATTCGTTTCTAGAAGAGGTTGCCCTAAGAATATTTATTCTGACAATGGTACAAACTTCGTTGGAGCATCGAGATCCCTAAGGTCCGAACTTAAAGCCTTCATAGCCGATGCTCGCAACAATGCTATCTCAAAGTATAGCCACCAAGCTCTTACATGGCATTTCATACCTGCTGCAGCTCCTCATATGGGCGGACTTTGGGAAGCAGGTGTGAAAAGCTTTAAGAGTCATTTCCGCAAGATTGCGTCTGGGCAAAAATACACTCTTGAAGAGTTTAACACACTCTTATGCCGAATTGAATCTTGCCTTAATTCGCGACCATTAAGCCCAGCCTCAAACGAACCTACTGATTTGGACCCACTTACTCCAGGACATTTTTTGGTCGGCGGACATCTGATGGCCCCACCAGAACCGGATATAAATGAAATCAGTGCCTCTATCGTAAATAGATGGCAAAAACTTAAGGCCTTACATCAATCCTTCTGCAAAAGGTGGAAAACCGAATACCTGAATGAAATGCAGAAGCGCATTAAGTGGAAACATTCCAAAACAAATTTAAAGACAGGTGACCTTGTCGTCATCAAGGAAGACAATTTGTCACCGAACGAGTGGAGATTGGGTAGGATTGTCAATATACACCCAGGTGCTGATACCCGAGTGCGAGTAGTTGACATTACCACTGAAAAAGGCCAAGTTACAAGACCGCTTGCCAAATTGGTCTTACTACCACCCTACGAGGAGGAAAACGTGGATGCACACCCTACTCAACACAACCGTTCCCCAGCCACATCGGAAGCCTAGCTTTCCGACACACTTACTACGATCTGACAGAAAATCTTCAAAAAAGAAAAAGCGAATTTACGTTGTTCTAATTAATTGTGCACGTACATATGTATTAAAATAAACAGATTTATTTTGAGAAAAAAGTTTTTAAAGTTTTACATATTTTTTTATTGCCTTTAATTGTAATTTTGAAGTGTTTCGTCTGCATTCCATTCAACGCATTTTCTTTTATTTAATAACATTATTGCGAAATCTTTTAATTGGTCGAATGAACGATTCATACGACTCTATTTTACTTTAAATAACTTAATTTTGGTTTTTCGTTTCGTTACTTTTTTTTCTTTTGTAATTACTATATTGTAATTAAATATACTTTCTTAACTAACGAGAATTTCAGCTCTAAGAAATACAACTACTTTATATCGCAATTTACGTTCAAATAATTATATGCTTAGATATCCGCGATTTTTGAAGAAAATTTCAGATTTTTTCTCAGTAATAGAAATACATAGTTAAATTTGTATCCATAACATTTAATTATATTCAGCAATTTTAAGCATAAACACTCTACCAGTGAAGATGCAAATTTTGTTTGAATAAAAAATTACCATAGCATTTTTTTTTTATGCATGTCAAACACGGAACAGATTTTTTCATTTTATGGTTGTGTTATTAAATCAACTTACCCCCAGCGTTGCCTTCCTTACGTGCAACCTTCAATCCTTTGTATCATTGGTGGATGCTTCCAACACGTTATCACCATGCCAAGTCAGCGATTGGCACCAATGCAACAGCAGCTGGATTAACCGAGCTTCTTGATGGATGAGGATATTTCCTTCGTGATTTCCTCATAGCAAGCCTCACTGTATGGTGGTTCGGACGGATCCATCTTGTTGATACGAACGATCAGTTGTACATACACCATCTGAAAATTCAGGCGATTGTATTACAGAATAATAATAATATATAAACAATATATTGAATATTTACTTTCTAGCCTACGCATAGAAGGTTGTTCATACATATTTAGGTTTTTAAAATTGCTCGGAAAGGAGATCACATATTTTGCGGGCGACGGTTTTCTAGCTAGCGCGTATAGTAAGTCGAAACATCTGCGCTTGTTTATTTCAGTTTTATTCCGTAAATCTGTAAGTAAAAGAAAATACTTTAATAAATATGCAAATTTCATTACGTTCACTTGCATACCTTTCCTGCTGCCATAAGTTGGCCTTCGCCGATGACGATGAACTAAGATGTACAGCAATTATTTAGCTTATTTTTTTACACAAAATAAAACATGATTTTATACCGATTTCGTGATATTCTTATTTCATCGTTTCCTACAAGCAGTTTATTGAAAAAAAAAAACTCTACAGAAAAGTAGATACTATGATTTGAACTTGCAAATAAATTTGGTCGAAATCTCCTCTCTATCGCCATTCCCTACTCAATATCTGCTTGAGATTTAGTTGTTATATTATGGTTTTTATAATTAATTGCTAATATAATATTAGATAGTGTTAAACATAATTTGGAAAGTTTCCTTTTAAACGTATAACTTACCATTATCTTTCACCTGCAGGATGTTCGCAAATATTCGTTTTGCTTGAATTATTATTAATTTTTATTTTTGCTGCAGCCATTATTTTTAGATTTCTGTTACTGTTGCTTATATTCTTTTATTTTAATGTAACTTTCTGTTTTTTGGGTTTTTGATAAACATGCTTTATTTTACTTTTCGTTTATTTTCATACTTCTTTATAGATATCTATTAATTTTTGCTAGAATTTTACAGCATGTATGAAACATGCGCCACTTGTGCCACTTGTGTAAGGATTGTGGCATCCTGAGTGCTGAAGGATGTTACACTCACTTTGGGGCTTGTGCAGGTGGTGGCCAAAGCGGCACCAGTGCACAGGCAAACAAGGCACACGGCAAGTAAATTACGCGAGGAACTGTTAAACAACTTAGCACAACGTTGATATAAATCACGGCAAAGCAGCACAGCTTTCACTTGGTAGCAATTTTGACAATTTCGGTTTATTTTAAAATAATTTATTTATTACACACACACGCGGGCCGGCTGTCAAATTCCATGTGCACATGGTGTGCACATAACCAAACATACGAAATGTCATACGGTGATGCCATGCCGTCAGTTTTTAATTCGCCTTAAAAATTTTACAACAGTGAATCTAAAACTGTTTTCTTTCAAACTATGAGGCATAACTCATGCTTATGAATTTTAAAGTAAATTTTTATTGCAAATACTATATTTGAAAAATATTTTTTGCTAGCGAATAACGCAATTGCAAACCGAAAGTCTCCTTCTACAGCAGTACATGTATGCATTGCCCTTGAACTTACTGACAAGTAAGAATTGAAAATAATTATTAAACCAAATTGTATTTAACATTTTCTTTGGTGGCAGGACACTTTGTCGAAAACATACGACAAATAAAACAATAACGATAACATAAATTTGATGCTAAAGGCAAAATGTTTTTTTTTATTTAATTATTGTTTGCAACACTATGGTAATGTAAGGCAGTTCACACCACATAAGGCCGCCTACACACTATGGTAATGTAAGGCAGTTCACACCACATAAGGCCGCCTCCACACTATGCAATGTATATAATATAATTTATGCACTTTTTCTCGCCACCCAATCAGTTTTAGATGATATTCAAAACCACAACACAAAATCGTCAACAGATTAATTTCAGGAAGATGACTCGCTACAGTAGCTTGAAGAAGACCGCGGCGCTACACCCGAACCGGTACCCGCTTTCTTGCACGCTGTGCAAGGGAAAGCATCCATTGCGGCTCTGCTCGTCCTTCCGGGCCAAGACACCGGAGGAGCGCCTACGGGAAGCTCTCATAGGCAAATATTGTGTTAATTGCCTTGCGATAAACCACAGGTCAGCGAATTGCCCCAGCGACGCACGGTGCTGGCGCTGCAACGAAAAGCACCACACGATGCTCCACATCGGGGAAAATACGCGTCGCCGCCCCACAGTGCCTCAAAACCCGTCGTGGAGCGAACAAATGAGCTCCGACGATGCTCTATCTATCTATGCGTCAGACGCTGAAACGGAGACTAGGCCTCTCCAACCAGCACCGGAGGGAGAATCATTGGAAACTGGAGCGGAAACACGGCCTTTCCGCCCATCACAGCGAGGGGAAACGGAAACCCGGACTTTCCGCCCCCTTCTGCGACATGAACGTCGCTCCCACCAACGCCGTCTGCACCGTCGCCAAGCGCACAACCCGGCAAGACTGGAGACCAGGTCTCTCCAGCTTCACCGGGCTAGCTCCTTTAGAGCCGGGCTAGCGGATCGAGCCAGCATAGCGACTCCTTCCTTGGTGGTAAAGATTGAGGCAAGGGGACGTCTACACTTGGTCAGGGCTCTGATAGACGCATGCGCCCCTACGTCGCTGATTGCACACGACCTTGCAAGGGAACTCCAACTTGTGCAGACCCATATCGGTGGTCAACGCGGCTGCCTCGTAGTACTGCGAGGCAGACATGGGACAAATACCCGCATATCGACGCATATAAGGGTAATGAATGATTATATGCGCATCAGCCCGACCACTACGTTGGACTCGGCCATAGCAGCTCCATACGCTCACATCAAACTGGCGGATCCGAACTTCCACAAGTCATCGCCGATACGCTTGGTGCTCGGCGCGGCTGTTTACTCACGCATTATGACCCAACAGGTCATGCCACTCACGTTTGGGCAGCTCCTCGCTCAGGGCTCCATATTCGGTTGGGTGCTTTCGGGTACGGCCCGTTACTAAGTTAAGTCATGGCTGTCGTTTTTTATTCGTATTTTTAAAATAATTATAATAATAAATAAATGAATTTATAACATATTTTCTATATTTATACATTTTCTATTTAGCTACTAAGATTGTACATTTGTATATCGTTATGGTGGTCGATGGACATTTAATTTTTTTTTGTTGCTCACCGCAAGGGGGCCGGTATGTTTAGGCCAGCGCCTAATTTCTTTTTACCACCCCCTAGTGAGTATATAACAAACCATTGCCAGTTAGCTGTTAATAGTTTTCACTCAACTGTTAATAGCTTTCACTCAACTGGCAATGGTTTCGTTGAAAACTCCCACTTAGCAAGCGATTCTGCTAGTGAGGCTAAAGAACTTTTGTTTAGAGAGCGAAGCGAGGCAAGTCGTTTTTCCACCGGCCACCACAACAAGCATCACCACAAGCACAAACCATAAATGTAAGTAATTTTTGGTAATTACAAATTAATAAAATAAAAATCTCAAACATTTTAATTTGTTATATGAAACACAAACTTTGTGGTTTTATTCACTAATACACTTCTGTTTTCCCGTTTTTCATATTCTCAACGATCGACGCATCGTCCATAAATTGACTCGTCGAACGTTCGAGATATATTCATAATTAATATCAGGATTTTTGAACATCCGGTTGACTTTACTCTATACCTGTATGATTGGTTTGACACCTTAAAGTATTTCCTTGATTGGATTATCGCCAGTAGCAAGAGTATAAAGTGTTCGGTTGCACCCGAACTTAAACCTTCCTTACTTGTTAGTAATTGTTTTAGATTAAGTTTTAAACATTAAAATTTATATATACATTACAATGTTTTGCAACATTTAAGTGTGGTATTTACTATTTTTCTGGTTTATATATAATAGAGTAGTAAAATTGCCAATCTTCATTTTTTTATTGACTTCGTAAATTACTTAAGGAATAGTACATTCATAAATATGTACGATGTATGATCTTTGTTGTAGTGAATAAGAGTGAAGGAGTAGTGCAGAAGAGTGCTCACACCTTATATCTAATCATATGGTAATGTTTTGTTCAACATTCACAAAATGCAATAGCAAAATCGGCAACTAAAGCCCAGATAATACACATAAGAAAACACAGACTTGATCGTTCCTTTCAAATATTAGAAGTATTTTCTTGGCACGATTGCACGATGACACAAAATGCAAAAATCCTAAACCGAAATATGCAAGGCCAAGAGGGCACCCATTGCAGAATCTAGTGATATATGAACGGCTGATTCGGTCAATTTATTGAGAATGACTATAGTGAATTGCGCACGTTCTGTATTCATTCTTAACAAGCAACTGTAACAAATCTTTATAATTTAAGTAGAAATTATAAAATCTATTTAAAACTTACCTTCCTTAACAATTTAACGGCGTAAAATGTCTTTAAGTAAAATGACAGCTAAAACAGGGTAGCAATTATAATTTTACGTGTCATTGCACGAAAATAAACATTATATTTTGGTCTGACATATTCTACAGCCATTGAAAATAATTTTCTGCGTATGTTTGTTGTTGTGCCGTTGCACCAATAGAAAATTCTGCGATTCGTGCAGCGTGCAAGGGTTTTGCAAGAGCAAGAGGATACCGTATTGTGTTGTTCTGTGCAATGTTTCCATGCCAGCTATTATGCACTCATCTCAAATTATGTTTCCACCTTTTCTTATTCAGTTACAACTATCACTATAATTCATATGAATTTTTGTGACATTTAACATAAAAGGAAAGAAAGTAGCCTATACCTGATCGGAGGTTCCAAGCTGCCAAAAGGCGTTTCATTTTTATATTATAATATATTAGAATTTAATTGGTTTACTTTGCATAATTTACAGTACTAAATACATCAATTTACTAGTTCTTAATATTCACACAATTTGTAAACTTTTTTTTAATTAATTTAGAACTATTAGTATTGAGTAATTTAAAAGACAGAGGCTACTCTCGCGAGGTCATGTTGTCCGAATGGAAGAGAACACTCCAGCTCTGAAAGTATTCGACGCAGTGCCCGCCGAGGGAAGCACTCAGGTGGACTCTCACTTGGAATATCGAATTGAAGCCACGTAGCGAAAAGAAGAAACGACTGGCGCGCTGTTGTTAACTCCGCTATAATCGCTTATGCGGTGTCTACGCCAATAAAGAAGAAGAAGAATTTAAATAAATCAAAAAAATTCGGCTTTGGCTGATTGGTCAAGTTTCACCTGTGATTTTTGCGTTTATGGTTGCGGTAATGGATCCATTCTTCATCACCAGTCACAAACTAGAAAAACTTAGTTATTTCTATTGCGTTTAAACAGCATTTAAACGTTTGATATGGCTGCCTGAATGACTCCCAAAGATTCTGTGAAGGTTTCTTATGATTGTAGCAATCTTTATCGAGTAAGGCCGAAAATTACCACTTTTAAATCGAGCACACCACTTTTAGCCCGCAAACTAAGCTAATGGATGTTCAACATAACTTCCATCAAAATAAATAACTTTCGGTCATATGTAATCCAAGTATTTATTAACTTTTTGTCTCGAATGTCTGCTGCGCTTCAGCTGGCACTCACCCAAGTAAGATATGCAAATTTCTTCACCAACTTGTATAGGTGCTAGTGCTTTAATACAACTATGCGGTTTGTATAAGGAAATGTCGAATGAGCGTTTCATACACAACTGCAAGGTTAATCGCTTTGAAGTAGATAAAGTCCTGCACCCTCAGTGTTGAGAAATTCCCCCGCGACTTTAATGAATACACATGTACATATACATACGTCTGGAATAATAATGGTATATTTAACTCTTAAGTAACTCTTAAGTGTTAACTTACATTCTCCCAATTTATTATAAATGTCATCAATATATTCGTCAAGTTTTGTTTTATTAACTTCAGGCATAGGTAAATTGCCATTTTTCACGCCCAGACTATTTGTGCCAATCCTACCCACGCTCCCGCGTTGGTGAACTAAAGGCAAACAATTGAAAATATGTTCAGCACTTACAGTAGTTAATTTCTTGTCCACAAGTACTGTGCAAAATTTTGGTCCATTTGTTGTTCAAAGTGTTCACCCAACATTTTGTGATATACTTTTTGTTCTGGATTGAAGTGACAGTAAAAACTGTTCTTTATTTATACACGGCCATAAAACGATCAATTTGCATAATTGTTGCGACCATGGCGTAGTTCAGGGATGGGCACATTTTTAGCCCGCAAAGTTAGCAATGTGCGCACGGGGGCTAGATGAGGGGAATATCAGTTTACGGAGAGAAGGGCATAACAAGTTGCGAAAAAAATCACTTACATTCCTCCTTAACTTAATGTTCATCGCAGAGTGGTTGCGGCAATACTGACATTTTACACAAATTAAAGAGCGGAAGTTTACTTCATATCGGAATTGTACAGTTGTTGAACAAAAAGAGGTAAACATAATTTGCAGGGCTTAGAGTTTCGCGTTAAAATTTGTCTTTATTTACCTTCGCATGGTAGGAAATTCTAATCACTTTTATGAAAAAATATATAAGTTATCCTTGTATCTAAAAACAATTTTATTTCATAAGAAAACAGCACATTTTAAAACTTCACAACACCTAATGTTGTTCCTATTTTGTTCACATCACTAAACATGAGATGGAACAGTTAATGGTGGTGATGCCAGTTGTAAAAATTCATTTTAGCTACAATTAGGAAAACTTCTCAAGTTGTGGGCCTTTATACGTACATATGCAAGGCAGTTTTATATATCAGTTTGGTTGTTTTATCAAAATTTTCAAATAATTGAAGTTTTTTTCTATAATTGTTTTGTTAAATTTTAAATATCTAAGTTGCCTCTGGAAATGTATTAAAATAATAATACGCGCTATAGAAAGGGAACACATATTTTCAAAAATATAAGAAATCATCAAATAAAAATATATTTGCGCGGTATGGCATTATTGATTGAGAGTGACTAAGCATACAAATAGAATTCAAACGCTAATGGCAGAAACATCTTCTCCCTTCGCTACGAGTGGCAAGCGTTTTGTTCTCGTTTTCATTCGAACAGTGTTGCCATTACTCAATAAGCATATGTAGGTTTGAGCAATGCTAGGTTTTCAATTATAATTTTTCATAATATAAAATGACAAAACTGAAAACAATCTATTAAAGATAGTTTATATATTTATAAATAATAGCATTCGATTCTGATTTTGAGTTAGTTTAAGAAAATTTCAAATACATTGAAGACAATTTTTATAATTGCTAGAGTATATCGAGACTGGCAACCCTGCGTTGTGAGAGAGTAATCTGTTGAGTCGTTTCTACGGGGAAAACCCCAAGTTGTTGGAAATTCTACGGTAAACGGGCGGTAGAAGAAGGTAGTATTGCGCTCTCATAAGATTCATTTGTGTATATGCGTTTGGAGAAACAGTGGTTCAGAAACTGAAATTATTATAATTTAAATGTGCAGAAATGTTATCAGCGAGTAAAAGCAGTGTCCAAAATTTAAAAAGAAAAATTAGTCCATTTAATGTGGAATGGGAAGAAAAGTATTTTAAGTCAGGAAAACTCTGCTATGTTCTATATATATGTGGGAACAAGTAAAGATGATGCGTTATGCTTGACGTCCAATAGCAGAAGAGATTTCTTTCTTATTCGTTATAACTTAAGAACTAGTAAGAATATAATAATAAAAGAAATGAAGGATTAAAAACATATGAGAGCGTTGCCTTTAGGAGTTAGGTAGAGTTGTATTTTTGGAGTGCTGCGCCGAAGATTAAATTAACGCCGTAATGATCATTCGAGGTTGCCACAATATCCCCTCCTAGACACTCTGTGTAGTGGCGATGAAAGCAGGTTTTAAACGATCTATTGAAACTTTAATAACGCTGTGGTTTACTTCCACTAAAAAGTATTTCGGAAATCGTTGAATAATTTTGTATGGTCCTTTGTGTGGAAGCGATAGCGATGGTCGCACCAGATCATCTCGAATGAAAACTTGTTGGCAGGTTTTTAACCCGGAGTGGACGAACACTTTTTGTTTGGCGTGCCAAGCGGTGTCAACTGGTCGCAGGTCTCGCATACATGAACGTAGTTGTTTGACCATATTAGCTTCGTTGTATGTTGGTTTGCTATCGATGAAAAATTCTGAAGGTAGTCGCAAGTTCTCGCCATAAACTAGATCGGCTGGTGCTGCATCCAAGTTGTTTTTGTATGTGGTTCGTAAGCCCAATAAAATAAGTGGTAAATATGAAGTCCACTAACTAGTGTTATGGCATAGAAGTGCTGCTTTTAAAGTACGATGCCATGTTTCGACGAGTCCATTTGCTTGGGGGTGGTAAGGTGTGGTTCGAAAATGACGTGTACCCAATAGCTGTAGTAATTGTTGAAATAGGGCGTTTTCGAATTGACATCCCGAGTCTGATGTGATGGTTACAGGTACACCAAACCGTGAAATCCAGCCATTTAGTAGTGCTTTGGCGACAGCTGGAGCTCTTATATCTGGTATAGGTATCGCTTCTGGCCAGCGTGTGAATCTATCCAGGATAGTAAGACAGTAGCGGTTTCCTTCGGATGGTGGAAATGGTCCGACTAAGTCGATATGGATGTGCGCGAAACGAAGTGTTGGTCATTTTTCACGCTGAAATAAACTTCGGTTGTGTCGTATAGTTTTATTCCGCTGACACTGCAAACAGCAGCGAGCAAAATTTCTACTGCCTCGCTGAACACCATCGCCAAACAAACAAATCGGTCTGTAACCAATCGTGTAGTCCCCCTTATACCTGGGTGTGATAGATTGTGAGTTGACCGTAAAAACGTTTCTCTAAAGTTTTTGGTTATGAACGGTCGAACACAGCCAGTTGAGGTGTCGCAGCATAAGCTTCTGGAACTAAAAGGAAGAGCGAAATTTTGTAGGTTAAGAGAGTGTTTTATGTTACCATTTAAAAGATTTCGAAGCTCCTCGTCCTTGGACTGGTCCTCAGCCAAGTTGTCATAGCTTAAAGTTTCTGCGGAAATTGAGTTTATTCGAGACAGCAGATCTGCTGTTACATTATCTTCGCCGCTTACATGGCGAATGTCGGTGGTGATCAGAGCTATGAAGTCAAGTGGACGTATTTGTCGATTAGAAGCTCGATCTAACTTTTGTTGAAATGCGTATATCAGCGGCTTATGGTCTGTGTAAATATGACAACGACGACCTTCGACCATATATTGAAAATGTCGTAATGCTAGGTATGCGGCAGTCAGCTCCCTGTCGTAAGTGCTGTATCTTTTCTCAGCGAGAGAAAAATCCTAATGGCTGTAGACTACCATCCCATCTACCCATAAAGACAGTTCCGCGTTGTGCGATGGGTGAGCGAGTAATGCACAATTGGCTAGTTGTTCCCTACATGCAGCAAAACTGTCTGCTGCTTCCGCTGACCAAGTAAGTGGTGTAGTATCGTTTCGCTTATTACCACGAACCATATCAAAAAGACAGGCTTGTGCCTGCAGTGCGTGTGGGATGAAGCGTCGGTAGAAATTAAGCATCGCTAAAAAACGCTTTAAATCCTTGACGATAACTGGTCTATTAAAATTACGTAGAGCTACAACGCGTTCTGGGAGTGGCCGAGTACCATCTTTAGTGATAGAAAGCCCGAGGAATCGTAGCTCCAAGACACGAAATTCCGATTTACTTACGTTGATAGCTAGGTTGTTCTCCCTGAGACGTTGAAAAACTTGGCGCAAGTGGTTTTGATGCCCTTCTACTGAACTGGATGCAATACATACATCATTAAGATAAACAAATACGAAGTTTAAACCACGAAAAACTTCGTTGATAAGTCTTTGGAATGTCTGTGCTGCATTCCTCAAACCAAACGTCATATGCGTAAATTCGTAGAGTCCGAAAGGAGTCGTTATCGCCGTTTTACAAATGTCTTCTTTGTTTATGGGCACTTGGTGGAAGGCCGTTTTTAAATCGATTTTAGAAAATACGCGCTTTTCGGCCAAGATATTAGAGAAATCGTGCAAAAATGGCAACGGATATCGATCAGGAACTGTTACTGCATTTAGTCCACGATAATCCCTGCATGGTCTCCACGTTCCAACAGGCTTACGTACCATATGTAATGGGCTTGCCCAGTTACTACTGGATGGACGACAAATGCCCAGTTTCATCAGCGAATCAAATTCAGCTTTAGCGGCGGTTAGTTTCTCGGGTGAAAGACGGCGTGGCCGTGCGAAGACGGGTTGACCGGTAGTAATAATTCGATGTTCTACAGACGATTTTGTTGGTGAATTTAGCGGATGAGAGCGTGTGATATCGCTGTACTCTGCGAGGATATTCGAATAAGTAGAACTCGCGTTAAAAGATTTTATGCTGAATATATACGTTTTTTCAATTTCGCAAACCGTTTTTAATTCGGTTTTGCGATCGAGTAGGCATTTATTTTTGAGATCGACTAAAAGCCCGAAATGAGACAGAAAGTCAGCGCCAATAATTGCTTGAGAAACATCAGCGATAACGAAATTCCACAAAAATTCGCGTCGTAAATTTAGATTAAGTTTCAGAATCGCCTCACCGAATACAGAGATCGGCGATCCATTTGCGGCAAACAATTTTATACCGTTAGGAGAAGCTCGGGCTGTGTTGTTGCATTTTGGTATAACGGAAACGTCCGCACCGGTATCTATTAAAAATTTTAATTTTGCTGACGTATCGTATATGCGTAAACGGTATGTCTTGAAGGTTTTAGATTGTTTGCCTAACTCTAAAACCGTAGCATCCGAGCGCCCCTATAAAGATTTTTTCAATAAAACAAAATTGCACGGCTCCCGGCATTTAGTTGCTTTCGCACCGAATTTGCTATGGTACCAGCAAATCGGTTTGTCGGATTTACTTAAATACGCATGAGGTCCACGTGACATAGATCAAGACCGCGAACGAAAATTTTATCCTTTGTTATTGAACAGCTTATGCACCTGTCGAGTCAATTCCGCTATTTCAAGTTTCAAGCTCGAATCTTCATTAAGTGCCAGACCCTCTTGCGCGTGGTTGTGTCGCATTCCAATAGTTTCAATAATGGAATCAGCGATCTTTAGTTTTTCCACGGTAGCGACGTTTGTAGCAATAATCGCTGCTTGTACGTACGGAGGAAGTCTGCTTACCCATAGATCGTGTAAAATGCTGTCATTCAGATTCGTCCCGGCTGCGCGTTTCATGTCGTTGAATAACTCGCTGGGACGTCGGTCACCAAGAACCATGTCTTTAAGAACACGTTGCAGCCGCCGCTGTTGACTGTCCGAAAAATGCTCAATGATCTTGTCGTGAATGTATTTGTATTTAAAATTTGTCGGTGCAGCGTCTATAATACAGCGAAGCTCTATCAGCTTGTTAGGCGATACACATGCAAGGACGATGTCGAATTTCCTATTATCGTTGGAAATTGAAGAAGCGCTAAACAAAAAGTCCAGCGAATAAAAGTAAGCTTCGATGTTGTCTTCGGTCATTGTTGGAAGCGGTAGACGTGGAGTTGAATTTGGAAAATCTCCAATATTGACGTCGGAGTACCGGTTGCCAGAAACCACATGGCTGTCGTTCAGCGCCATTCCTATGAAATTAGTATGTTCAATTTCCCTACGGGGTCACCAGATGAGGGAACAAGTAAAGATGATGCGTTATGCTTGACGTCCAATAGCAGAAGAGATTTCTTTCTTATTCGTTATAACTTAAGAACTAGTAAGAATATAATAATAAAAGGAATGAAGGATTAAAAACATATGAGAGCGTTGCCTTTAGTAGTTAGGTAGAGTTGTATTTTAGGAGTGCTGCGCCGAAGATTAAATTAACGCCGTAATGATCATTCGAGGTTGCCACATATATATAATAGAACTGCAGTTCTCTATTCTTTTAAAAATAAGTTTGCGCAAATTTCAGACTGAATTACTTTTTATAAAGATCTTTGTTTAAAGAAATATCCTTGCCTGAAACTTTTTTTTCGAAAATTATATGTATCTATGTTTGGAAGCACCTACACTTGTGAACAATTTTTTTCAATAATGAAATTAAACAAACCTTTAATAAGATGTAGGTTATCTAATTTAAATTTTGGTACATTAATGCGTGTAGCTACAGCAAATGAGATTAAATCAAACATAGAATTTATTATGTCAAATAAAC
The DNA here is from genome assembly GCA_037783105.1 of Bactrocera zonata. Classification (NCBI taxonomy): domain Eukaryota; kingdom Metazoa; phylum Arthropoda; class Insecta; order Diptera; family Tephritidae; genus Bactrocera; species Bactrocera zonata. The sequence goes on along the minus strand of JBAWJQ010004943.1, from coordinate 587,619 downwards.
TAAATTAAATGCTGTTATAACAAATTATTACTAAAATTAAATACTCATCATACTTTTCGTTATTTGTCTTACATTTTAAAAATTTATAGTAGTTGCGAAGAAACTTAAAATTGTTAGGCAATTTTACAGTTATTACCTACAGTGCAACTTCCCATATATGCGCGTGAGTTACATATATAAATAAGTCAGCAACAAACAGTAAAACTGATAAATTTGCTGAATTTCTTAATGAAATAAATAACACAACCAGAAATCAGTAAAATTGTAATATGATACCATTTCCTTTGCAGTCGCAAAAATTAAATTAAAAGATACAAAACAAAATCATTTTATTAACAATATTTCCGAGAATCTGTTAAGTTATGAGGTTATTACTTTAGTCGGCATTTAAGTAAACATAAGTATGTAATAAGTATAATAAGTATTTTTTGATTTGTAAGCAATAATTCATTGCAATAGTAACGATAATAATTAATAAAATAGAAAGTGAGTCTGATTCAAATATCCAAACCAACTGGTTTAATTTCTCTAAGGTAAACTCGGTACTGACTTTTTTAAAAACGCTCGAACGCGACGAAGATACAAAATTGGCGCAGTCGGTAGGATCCTTATAAAATATAAGGATTCAGTGATACGAACCGCATTCGAGAAACAGAAAAATTTTTTTTCCTCCGGAAATCGCTATACCAAATAGTTTTTTATAAATCCCCAAACTAACTCTGCGATTCTGTAGCCAACTCAGGAGTTGACCAGACCCTCCAGAATATAATTAACTATATACAATAATCCGGAAAGATGCAATAATCGACACCACCGAGGTGCAGTGAACGTTAATTGTAAAAGGAAAAATTAAACTAAAAACTTCAGAAGTGAAAACGACCTTAAAAATTAAAAGGCGTTAATTTACCTGATCAAGTTTAAAAAAAAAAGAAACAAAAGTTTTTGTGAAAGTTTTTTGCAGTGAACACGACTCATAGCAAGAAGAGCGTGAATTCACCAAAAAAAAAAAAGTTTATAAAGTAAAGTAACCGAAACCATTGAAAATAAAACTAAATCGTCAAGGCACCGAGCCTACGATAGCAGTAGAAACATGGAGAACGATCAGACTCAGATGGCGGCAATCAACCTGGTAGAGGAGCTTGCTCGCAGAGAACAACAATTAGAGCAAATGCGGCAAGCTTACCTCGAGTTAAGAAACCGGACGAAAGGAAACAACAGTAGCAGACACGCACTCATAAAAACAGTAAATGACCTGCCGATATTTACGGGGACAGGCGAGATTTCCATAAATTCATTCTTCAGCAACATTGAATACTTACTGTCAACAACAAACGACACAAAACTACAAAAGGAAGTGACGCGAACAATATATTATAGGACCATCCAGGGAGAGGCGAAAAACACAATCATTAAAATACCTCAACCAGATAACTGGCAGCTGATAAAGGAAACAATAAAATTGAGGTATCGACCCGAAGTGGAGCCACATCATCTGTATAAAAAGATTGGGAATCTTAAGGTAAGTTCTGTTAATGAACTTATAAGAGAAATTCAAAATATTAAATATAAGTCGGACGAACTGTCAGTGTACTATAGGGGTGACAGCTACATTGACTTAAGTAACATGGACAGTTTGTTAGTAAATACAGTAAAGGTGATGACTCAAGGAGTCTTACTAGATAAAATCCTAAATGAAATAATAAGAATAATGGCTAGTAGAAGATTCGAAGACAGTAATATTAAGCCAGAATACATGAAATTTAAAACAAAAGGAGATAGCTCAGCGGAAAAATATAGTAATAGGTATACTGAGCGAGGACAAAGACATAATACAAATTATAGAAGTAGAGAAAATCAAGGTTCATATAATCAAATATACGAAAATAATGTTAAACATAATACACCAGGACAATTTAAACAATATAATAGTGGAAGATTTAATAATAATTATAAACCAAATTCGGGTAATTTTCAAAGACCACAAGCGGGTAGGGAACCCTAGGCCAAGTTTTAATCAAAATCAACCAAATCAATAAAATCCAAACTTTGGTCAAAATCAATCCAACCAATATAGGCAGAATTATGGTCGAAATAATCAATTTAAACAAACCCAAGGCGAACCGATGGAGATGGATAATATCCAATATAGTTCAATGAGCCCTCAATTGGCAGGACACCCTAATTCCCAGTATAGCCAAGATCGCTTATACTCGAGTAAGCAAAGCCAGGTAGGAGCTTCACGAACTGATATAGCAAGAGAAGAAGAAGTTAATAATAGTATTTTTTTTATGAACCAGCCTCGGCATCATTACCTAAAATAAAAATTAAAATTATTAAAAAGAATTATATCGCACTAATTGATACAGGAGCTAATTTAAGCATGATTAATAGCGAAATCGATGATTTTCCAGAAATTAAATTGAAAAATCCTTTAACATTTAGTACAAATACAAACGAGGATAAAATATATTATGAGGTACATACATTAGCACCAGAAGAATTTAACTTACCTAGCAACGCGAGAACAAGATGGAAAGTTACACCATTAAGAGGACGAAAATAAGACTTTATAATAGGCATGGACATGCTTACTTTTCTCAATACGTATATTGATATAGAAAAAGGGAAAATAACTCTAAACCGAAAAGAAAGTTCGATTTTAAATAAACTAAATTACTTAAATAAAATTTGTTATCTTGAAACTGAAGAATTAAAATTGGAGAGATTAAACCTAGATCATTTAAACGAAGAAGAAAATAGAGAAATAATTAAATTACTCAAAATATATAATAAATTATTATTTAAAGACGGTGATAAATTGACTAACACAACGGAAATCCAACATGAAATTAAAACTATAACGCAGCAGCAGATTAATTCAAAATTGTATTGATATCCACCTCAGCATGAAATGGAAGTTAGAAAACAAATTAAGTAAATGGAAGAACAGGGAATAATCCAAAAAAGTCACTCAAGATATTCGAGCCCATTAATAGTAGTGCCGAAAAAAATAGATAATTCAGGTGAAAAGAAATACATAATTGTAATAGACTATAGAAAATTGAATGAAAATACAATAGATGACAAGTACCCCCTTCAAAATATTGATTCTATTTTAGACAAATTAGGAAGAGCACAATATTTTACTACTTTAGATTTGGCGAAAGGATACCATCAAATCCTAGTAAAAGAGGAAAATCGTGAAAAACAGCTTTTGTAACACCACATGGACTTTATGAATTAGTAAGAATGCCTTTTGGACTGAAAAATGCACCAGCCACATTTCAGCGGCTAATGAATGAAATACTTAGAGACTATATAAATAAAACATGTGCAGTTTATTTAGACGATATTCTAATATTTAGCACATCATTGAATGAACATATTAGGGCGATAGGCGAAATTTCTAAAATTCTTAAAAGTAAAAATCTTAAAATTCAAATTGATAAATGCAATTTTTTGAAGAAAGAAACAGAGTTCTTAGGACATATTTTAACGGAGGAAGGTATGAAGCCAAATCCTAATAAAATTAATGTTATAGAAAATTTACAAATCCCGAAAACAGAAAGACAAATTAAAAGTTTTCTAGGAATCACTGGTTAATACCGTAAATTCGTAAAAGACTACGCTAGAATAGCCCAACCTATAACCAAGTATTTGAAAAAAGGAGTTAAAATTAATCTTAAAGACCCAACATATATTGAAGCATTTGAAAAATTAAAAATACAAATAAGTACTCATCCAATATTACGTTATCCAGATTTCGAAAAACAATTTATTTTAACAACTGATGCATCCAATTATGCGATTGGTGCAGTATTATCACAAAAGGGACACCCAGTGTGTTACGCCTCAAGAACTTTGAATAACCACGAAAGAAACTATTCCGCAACAGATAAAGAATTTCTTGCGATAATGTGGAGTATAAACTATTTTAGGCCATACCTCTATGGAAATAAATTCAAAATTTTTACTGACCACCAACTGATAAAATTTTTACATTCTAAATACGAAGGAAAAGTTATATTTATCAGCTCGACATCAACGATGGTTATTAAAACTTGAAGAATACAGATTTGACATTGAATATTTAAAAGGCAAAGAAAATAAAGTAGCAGACTTTTTGAGTAGGATAAAGGAAAATGAGGATATTATTTCAGAAAATATGGATGAAACAATTTCCAATAGTTCAAATTATTCTATAAACAATATGGAAGAGGAAGATGAAGAAACCTTAGCAACAGTGCATTCAGCAGAAGAAGAATTAGACGACCATTTTTATATCAAAGAAGAAATCGTTAACAAATATAAAACGCAAATTATTTTAACAAACAACAAAACTGAAGAGTTAAAAGTTATACACGGTAAAAGAATTATTTTCATTTCGGAATATGATTTCAATAATTTAAGTGGGATATTTAGGAAATATATCACAAAAGGTAAAATAGGAATATTTTCAGAACGTCAATATAATATAGTACAAGAAAAATTAATCCAAATGGTTTCTAATGATAGTCAATTAGAATTTATAAAATGTACAATGAGAGCACAAAATATTGAGACAGAAGTAGAAGCAGTCAAACAGATTTCTTTATATCACGTTAGGGAAAGCTTTCAGTCAGGCATTCAGGAAACATACAACCAAATAAAGAATAAAATATATTATCCAAAGTTATTGCAAATAATTGAAATTGTAATTAACCAATGTGAAATATGTCAGGAAGTTAAGTACGATAGAAATCCTATTAAACCAAAATTGAAACTTTCGGAGACGCCTTCAAAAATTAATGATATTGTACATATAGATACGTATGTAATGAAAGGGCATCATTTTTTGACAGTAGTAGATAAATTTTCTAAGTTCGGTGCAGCATACTCGTTAAATGATAGAAACCACATAACCATTATTGAGCAGTTAGAAAATCACTTCACTAAAGTAGGGAAACCCAGAGAAATTATTGCAGATAATGAATTTAAAGCAGTAAGAATAAAAGAATTCTTAGATAATGAAAATGTTGATATCCACCTAACAAAACCCAATAGTCATACAGGTAATGCAGATGTAGAAAGATTCCATAATACTATAGCAGAAAAATTTAGAATCTTATATAAACTAAATAAAGGGTTATCAATAAGACAACTAATACAAAAGGCAATTAGAAATTATAATGAAAGATGTCATTCAACAATAAAATGTACACCATATAAGGTACAGCATAATGAAGTAGATTTGGAAATTATAAAAAACAATTTAATAGCAGCGAAGAATAAAATTATAAATAACTTAAATCAGAAGAAAGAAAATTATGAGGAAAAGAGAGAAAAAGGACTTATAAAAAACTATAAAGCTGTTTGGCATAAGGAACAACTTAGATACAAGAAAGAAAAGTTAGAAAATATTCATCCTTCCAATATAAAAAGACCTTTAAAATTTACAGATTTGGATAATATGGACAGTAATAGTTTAAATGACACAACATTGTGACGGGACAATGGTTTTGACAGAAATAGAGGAACAAAACCGATTCATAGATTTACAGATTAGAGATCAAGCAATACCAAATGATAGCGATATAGTATTACATATGATTGACATTCAGCAATTAGAAAATATTATTAATGCTATGACAGATAATATAATTTTGATGAAATTAGAGAATAAAGAAATACTACAAAGAGAGTTGTTAGATATTAGAAATAAACTACTGACACTGATGACAGTTAGAGCTAGAAATAAAAGGGGACTGATTAATGCAATTGGCAGTATGTCAAAATGGCTTTTTGGTACAATGGACGAAGACGACAGACAAAATATACAAACATACCTTTTACAAACGAATGACTCAATTAGCGAACAAATTAAAATAAACTATTATTTCTCAGCAGCTATTGAACACTTAAAAGAAATTGTAAAAAGTGACCGATTAAAAATTGAAAAAGAACTTAATTTGATAAGTAAGTTTATCCGTGCGATTCTGTAACGTGAGACAGTATCAAGTCTCTAAATTTGAGATTTTGAGTTAGAGACAATTTTTGAGACTTGAGACGATTTTGCTATTCTGTAAGTGACAGTCTCAAAATCTATTACATTTCATTATTCAGAGATGTTTTTACACTTGAATGATAATAAATATGTCGATAACAAATATTAAAATTTCTATAACATATTCAAAAACCATAATTATCCATAAAAAACGGAATATATGTTGACTTTGTTTCATAATATTTAAGAAATTTATGTAAAATAGATTTATTTTTAAACTTTTCGTGTTTGAGTTGCTTACAAAATATAAAGAAACGACAATCGATTAATATATATGATGATCTCTATTCAGTACATATAAAATGGCAGCAAGAGTTCTTTTTAGTTTTGTGACCAGCTAACTACCAGGTCTCAATATTTTGAGACTAACGCTAGAGACTGTTTAGTGAATAGCAACTAGTATCAAATTGATACTTTGTCTCAAAATGTCTCAAATAGAGACAAGAGACTGGTTACAGAATCCCGCTATATATATGATGAATACAAACAAACTTTATATTTAGATCAGTACACAAAGATTCAATTATTAAAAAGTAAAATAGAACATATACAAGAAAATGTTGTATCCGCTAAATATGGGATAATACACCCGAATATATTAACTATTGAAGAAATTGTAAAATATAATATCGATTATAATAAGCTAAAATATTTACAACTAGGAACAGTAATTGTAAATAACACATTTCTAGTATTTGGAATAAAAATACCAAAAAATTTTGAAGATGTACAAATAAGAAAAATTATTCCAATACTTAACAGAGAGAATAATGAAATAGATGCAAAAATAGAGGAAATATTTACTTACAAAAATAAAACGTTGATATTTGAAGATAATAAATCATTAGAAAAAATGAAAACAAGCAAACATTGTATTTTAAAAAATAATTGTAATCTTGTTAAATTTAAAGAACTCGAAATAATACAATTAAATATAAAAACAATTCTTATTAAAAATGCAAATACTTTAAAAATTAATAATACATGTAATCAAGAACTACCATTAATATGTGGAAACTATGTAATAAGGTTTAATAATTGTTCAATTAAAATTAATGAATATTATTTTTCAAATTTTGTTGAAGAGATAAAGGAAAATATTGTAACCGTAAAATATAAAGACAATCAGAATTTCACGAAAAGAATTACATTTGATGAAATTGTAGAAGAACATAAATCAAATATAGAAAACATTTTTAAATTGAAAATACGTACGAATGTATCACATATTTGCAACATATTAAGCATAATTATAATTTTGTTAGTAGCTACTGTCCTTATAAAAAAACACAAATATATAAAAATGATATTAAATAAAAGAATTCAGGAGAGTTCTAATCTAAAAGGGGGAGTAGTTACATATTTAAATAAGTCAGCAACAAACAGTAAAACTGATAAATTTGCTGAATTTCTTAATGAAATAAATAACACAACCGGAAATCAGTAAAATTGTAATATGATACCATATCCTTTGCTGTCGCAAAAATCAAATTAAAAGATACAAAACAAAATAATTTTATTAACAATATTTCCGAGAATCTGTTAAGTTATAAGGTTATTACTTTAGTCAGCATCTAAGTAAAAATATGTAATAAGTATAATAATTAGTTTTTGATTTGTAAGCAATAATTCATTGCAATAGTAACTTGAACAATTATAATTAATAAAATGGAAAGTGAGTCTGATTCAAATACATATCCAAATCAACTGGTTTAATTTCTCTAGGGTAAACTCGGTACTGACTTTTTTTAGAAACGCTCGAACGCGACGAAGATACAAAATTCGTGCTCTCATTTGTAAACATGGAGTGGTAAAATACTTTGCTCTCACTTCCCTCTTCATGTTTGCCCGCGATGATCCCCTCACCAAGCCCTCAAAATGTGCACTCGTGCCCGCACGGGCAAAATGCCATTGAGGGCTAATATGCCCATCCCTGCCGTAGTTGAATCGTATTCTAGCAAAGGCACTACCAATGCAGTGTAATTAGCCAAGCGGTGCATATTTTATACAACTGCACACATCAGAATTTCTATTTTCAATTATGAACAATTCAATAAATTTTTAGGAACAACATATAATCAAGTACTTTCATATACAGTGTATATTATACACCCAATGTTACGTGATTTGACGTCACGCCAGCAAATTGGTAAGGATTGAGTGCCATCTAAAAGTACATAAAAAATATTAAGTAAATAAATAAATAGCTATTTTAGGCATTACGCAGCTATGCTTACCAGTGTAGCAGGTTCACCCAAACTCTGCGTGACCTTTTCGCCAAGGTTCCTAGTTCGTGCTGTAAATGCGTATCATCAATCAACCATTCGAATGCGCGATATTTCACGCTAAGGCTCACCCAAATCCTAAAATTAATTTCGTACATTGACTGCTAGTGCAAGTTATAAAATTTACCGAGAAAATACAAACGTGTAGTTGCATGAAGTTCAAATTAATTTTATTTAATAAAATATCTGCAATTTACCAGACGCTCTTCAATCCATTTAAGATGATTCAAATTTTTCTTCGAAGGGCGATTCAATGGAATTTTTAATGTTCATTATCAAAATGTGCGTCTCATTCTTACACATTAAACAATTTCGTATGATCAATGTTGCTACTCTTCTAATAGAATTTCCATTTTAAGGGAAGTTTCCAGGTCGCAAGAAATGTAAAAACTTCATACAAAAAAACGCTTAAGAAATGGTAAAGAAAATTTCTTGCGCTAAATTTTCTTGTGCAAGTATGCAGCTCTAAAGAAATGTAGTACTAATTTTGAAACATTTTTTTAATAAAATGCGTTTATAGCAATCCTGGTTTTGCGAAAAAACATGAAATCAACAGTTGTTTCTTGAACGAATATCAAAGTAATCATTACACTCATCCTACAATTAGTTAAAATCTTTATTATGAAATATAGTTAATTTTAAAATATTGTACAAAACTCACCAAACATCAACCACATTCCTTAAATCGTAATGAATGAGTAATGAGCGTCTATCTTCTTGCTTTGTTTCTCATAGCAAAACCGATAAAATTGGTTTCCGTGACATAAAACCTATACAAATTCGAATATCGAATATCGAACCAATAACATCTGAATTCATGACACCTACTACTTTTTTTGATCGGTTTTAATTCTGATTCCCACAACTGTCACATTCCACAATATCCCTTATTATCGTTTATCAGTAATATAATGTGCGCGCATTGCTCCATATATACATATGTATGTGAGTATAGCATTGCTGAAAGAATAATGTATACACAAACCTATGCAAACATATGCGTACACATGTAAATAAAAACTACAAACATAAGGGAATTCTCTTGCTCTTGCAAGAGAGTAATATTGAATATTTTCTTTGAAATATTTGTTGACTTGAAAATCGACAAATAAACTATCTTGTCAATTTTATTATAATATATTTGAATATACGTATATTTGCGGGGTTGTCACTTTTTCTTTATCATACATTTCAGAAATATATTCAATTTATGATTTTTATTTTTTGCCATCTTCGCGAATGCGGCATGCTCGGGGAGATGTAATGGCTTTTATGAATGAATCGAATTTGCTCGTTAAATTTGCGTTCATGAATGTAAATTTTGTTGTTGTGTAATTTACTATAAATTTTGACGTCGTCAATTTGGCTGCCATAATGATTTCTGATGCTATTTCAGACGACTTATGTTTTTGTAGAACAATATTTGTAACTTTTGCGGGTAACATATCTTCATGTGAACGCATATAGTATGTATGTTGTGTATGCATTATTTGTGTGGGAATGTCATACGCACATATTTACTTGTGCCCCACACGGAGTCTTCTGTCCCGGACGGAGTCTGTTCTAATGAATTTGAGCTCTCTAGCTGGGCTCTAAGCTAACCGGAGGGTCGGCAGGTCGCTGATAGCTGAACGGCCTGTAGTAGCAGGTTAGTTGCGAAATAAGTTAAAACGAATAAGCAATCCCCGACGATGAGCGGCAGGAGTGGAGGATGCGACATAAAAGCTAGCAGATCCGCTGAAGCTCCTGTGACTTTGGCGAATCGACACCGTCTTGTAGAAATACGTGCCTCCTCATCAGTATTCATGTACTTGATGAACAATAAAAATCCATGCGCGACACACGCGCCTTGCTGGTCAGCGTCTGCTCACCATGTTAGGTGCGGCTGTTAACAAGAAATGACTGGTACACACCGCGGCGTACTGGGAGTCCCTCAAAGTGTCAACAGCGATTTCTCTGCGAGAGTGATTTGAGCATGCTCTGCCGATATGTCGTCTGCGGTGTGTATCAGAAACCATTCCCTTCGGGCCCCAGTCAAGGACTGTGCATTGGACGCAGGAGTAGAAGCCTACGTTGCCCCGGACGAGCGCCGGTCCGTCCGTGTTTTCCGGGACTGGTAAAGCGGAGGACAGGCCTCAAGGAACTGGGGTAGGGGAGGTATCCCCGAGGGTAAACCCGTTCCTGTTTATTTCGGCCCGCCCCCCAGCAAACGATGCACTGGTAAAACAAACATATGGAGAATAACATAAAAAACAAAAATACTAACAATAACAGCAACAACATTTTTGGGATTATGGGAAGCAGCAGCAGTGGAAGCCTGAGCGATGGTGGTAATAAAGTTCAAAACTCCCTCCGAAGTACGACTAATGCGGAAGTAGATCCCTTTAAGAGGCCACCAAAATTGGCTAGATCCCCGATTAAAGACCTTGGTATTGACAAACCTTTAAGAGCGAGGTCATCACCATCAGCGTTGGGCGACACCACTCCCCTGGCAAAGGCGATGCAACCTATTGGAGATTGTATAGCTGAACTAGCGATTAAGAAGTTGATCGAAACAATGCGCCCACCACAGCGGTCTATCAACAACACCGAGAGATATCTTCTCGGTGTGATAGCAAACTTGCACGCAAGTGCTCAGGAGCAGCACATGTCAAATACGTCTAGCAGTTTTCCAATGATGACAACCACCACAGAGAATACACCCAAGAGGCGTTGAGACGAAGTACAGCCAAAGCGAAGAACACCCCTGAGCAAGGAAGCAAAGTGCGATAACTCAGTCAAAAGCAAGGAAAAAGAAATGGGAAAACAATATGGCTGGATCACAATTAAACGTAAGCAACTAAAGAAGACACTATCAAAGCCGCCACCCCGACCTAATAGAACAAACCGGGGACATGTCATATATCGACATCCAGAGGACTGCCAGGAGGAACAATACGTTGCAGAAATTAGGTGAAAATGTGACCAAGATAAGAAAGACGGCAAAAGGCCAAATTCTGTTAGAGATGAAAGAGGCCCAGATGAAGAGCACGGGGGTCTTCAAGACCGAAGTAAGTAAAGTGCTGGGAGAAAATGCTCAGATAAAAGCTCTAACTCGCGAGGTTCTTGTAGAAATACGTGATATTGATGAAATAAACTGAGTTGCAAAAAAAGGCAAATGTCCATCGTTTCGTTGGCCGTTTTGTAGTGTAATCCATACCATCATAACCATCTGATTCATGCAGCCAACGCCGGCCTTTGTTGAATTATAAAATAAAATTGCTTCCGGTTTTTTGGCTTCACCTTCACCATCCTTTGTGTAGTGTAGGGTTGAAATTAAATTGACTGCCTTGTTCTTTTTCGGAACATAGCTACAAATAGAAACGAGATTATCGTAAAACCCGAAAAGAGTAGAAAGCAAGAACGTGTGCGGCCATCATCGAAACGGATATATCGCGTCAATAACTTGAATCGTTTGAGTGTCATCGCCGCTCGAAAGATGGGAAGAGCATCTGTTTGCCACAAAAGTGGTGTAAACTGAATATTATTGTGCGTTACATCAGAAGCAATAAGAATGCCAATAATTTGTTTGACTGATGATATTGAATGAAATATTGGTAGTAAAAAACTGTTTGAATACCTCAATGGGAACAGAGTTTTGTTGTTTCGGTCCAGGCCTAAAGCGCATAATATTGTGTGCATGAGTACGAATTGCTTCATTAGGCTCTTTTTTCCATTTTGTCCCATTTTTACCGTAGTAAGAAGTTTCAGTAGCAGCTGGAGTTTCACGCTCTTCTTCTTCTACACCATCGATTACTTCCTCTTCGTCGCTATCTAATATTTCATTCGGCTCGATTTCGATTTAATTTTCAATATCCGATGCATCTTCAAATGGCACATAATTGAGATCTCTATCATCGTCATCGCTTTCGAATGGATCCACTTCTTCACGCACAACATCATTATTTTCATTTTGAATGTCATTTACCAATGCTGATGTTAAGCGATCATAAAAATCTGTACTGATGTTTCTAGAACGTAATCGTGTATTATACACATATTCCACTTCATCACTCATTATTACTTTAATCTTAGCGAAAATGTAATGTGCTTACACTTCTGTTCATTCACATTTATACGCCAGTTCGCAAGTCATTCGTCGACAGAACTTAAATGCTCCGTTAATATTCTTGATGCTAAAATATGGCATTTGTTACGGCTCACTATAGCTGTGTCGTCCGCAAAAGTTGAAGTTAGTACATTATTAGCTGTTGGAAGATCGGCTGTATATATGATGTACAGTGTAGGGCCTAAAACACTGCCCTGAGTTACACCAGCCTTTATCTGACATTCATCAGATATGAAATCTCCCACTTTTACCATAAATTTTCTATTTTTTAAATAAGACTCCAAGGTTCTATACAATTCTAAAGGTAGAATTTTTTTAATCTTATATAAAAGACATCTAGAAATATTGCTGAACAGTACTCCCTGTGCTCAAATGCTTTCCTTATCTCGTTAGTAATTTTATTTACTTGCTCTATTGTGCCATGTTTCTCACGAAATCCGAATTGAGGTATTGGTATTGTGTTATTTTCGTGGAGGAAAGGAGACATCTTTGATGGTAATACTTTTTCAAATACTTTTGAAAGACAGGGTAGAAGACTGATTGGTCTGTATGAAGACGGCTGTGTTAAGTCTTTCCCAGGTTTATCTATCAAGATAATCTTCGACTTTTTCCATGAAATTGGACAGTATCCGAAACTAAGAATTGCATTGAAGAGCAAAGAGAGCACCTCTACAGCAATAATTGGTAACTCAATTAACATTTTTAGGGAAATTTTATCATGTCCCGGCGACTTTTTTGGATTAAGTTCTTTGATGGTACCAATGATTTCAGAAGGTGAAGTCATAAGACGCTCGAGCGACTCTATAGCTGTGTTGGGTAAGATTGACAGCTTAAAGTTGTTCTTTGGGAAATTGGGTTGAAATACCATTTCTAGGTAATTTGCAAGGCAATTAGCTTTTTCCTCGTCACTTCGAGCCCAATTTCCTCCCAAGTCTGGTATAGGCATGTTGGAGTCAGTTGGTGGCTTCATGGACTTTTGGGCTTTCCAAAGGGAATTTTGCTTGTTTGAATTCGGACACAGCTTCTTTATATACATTTTAGTGTTCAATTCTTCCTCACGCTTAAGCACTTTTTTTAATTACGTACAGTAGATTTTAATTGAAGCTGAGTGGAAGGGGAACAATTTATCTGCCATTCACGTCTTGCACGCCCTTTTACATTTACAAGCATTTCTATTTCTCTATTAGAGATTTTTCTGAAACTAAGCGGCTTATACTCGTTGCTTTTGTTTGGTATTGCTAAGACAGCTGCGCTGGTTATTATATCATTGACTTCTCTTATGCTTTCGTCAATATCTCTTCCTGTATTTATTTTGTACTCAATATTAATGTGGCTACTGACGTATTTTTATATTTAAGCCAATTTGTTTTGTAAGAAGTTAGACCCACTTTTGGATTAACGAATATGGGTTGTTCACATAACTTTATTAGTACAGGAGAGTGATCAGAAGATAGATCAGTACATGTATCAGCTGTTATGTGCGATCTATCTATATTTTTGATTAAAGCAAAATCAATTAAATCTGGTATTTTCTTACGATCACTAGGCCAATATGTCGGCTTACCGGGAGATATTATTTCAAGGTTATTGTGCCTATTTATAACAGTTTGTTAGAGCTGTCGTTCTTTCGGATTACTAAGACGTGAGCCCCAGTACGTACGCGTTTTGCATTGCAATTTCCACCTGCTAGAAATCTTTGACCTAGTGTTCAAAAAAAGTCTTTAAATTCGATTTTCGTAGTTTTAAAACGAGGTGGAGAGTATATAGCCGTAAGGTTTAAGTCACAACCCCGATTGTTTAGTGGTATTGTTGTAGCTTGTAACTGTGGTGTAACATGAGATTCTAGAGCATAGCGGTTCAAACGATTGCTAATCAACACCGCCGTGCCACCATGCGCTTTTTCATTCGGATTATTTGTAACATATAGTTTAAATCCCGGTATATTGAAATTATTTTTAATTGTTTAATGAGTTTCTGAAGTAAGCACTACATCTATATTTTTTCAGACAGAAATCTGATAATCTCTAATTTATGTTGGTTAACACCGTTAGCATTCCATATTAATTTTTACTTAATAAATTTTGCAGTATTTAGTATTGTGATTTTATTAAATCTTGGATCATGTTTTGCATAGTAGACATAAATTGTGTTATACACTGTGTAAGATTTATAACCATAGTTTCAGTACCTCCATTTGGAGGATTTTGCGGCAGTTGCATTTGCACAGTGTTGCCTTTTACCCCATTTGCATAGCTTCCTTGCATATTATTATTGTTAGAAGTAATAGGATTTGAACTTTTTTCTGAGGTTGCTATAATTTCATTATGGGGAGTTTGTAACATTTGGTTACGACGTGCTTGAATGCCCTGTGACAACTTCGATTTCAAATCTTTCTGTACAGGGCAACCTCTGTAGTAAGCAGTGTGATTTCCTCCGCAATTGCTGCATTTTTTATTTAATTCTTCTTTCTTAAGGGTGCACTTAGAAGTGGGATGTAAATCACCACATACCACACAAACACTGCGTAGAGTGCAGTATGATTTAGTATGCCCATATTCTTCGCAGTTAGTACATTGTACCGGATCGTTTCTTTTAAGCGGTTCTTCCACAGTTACTCTACGATGCAGCAAATATTTCAAATAATATATTGGATGAGTCTCATTTTTTTTAAAGTGATTCGAATGCGGCAGCAATTCAATTTTAAACATTGGCGGTGGTACTTTGTTTCTATTAAATATATTTACAAGTGTTTTAATTCCAAAACCACATTCTTCCAATGCTTCTTTGACTTCACTAGAGTCTACGACGGACTCTATACCCTTGATTACAACATTTAGGTCCTTAGAGCTCTTCAGTTGATACGAATAATAATTTTTCAAAGGCACTAAATGGAAACTGTTAGTACCTACAATTTTACTTAATTCAGCAACGAAAGCATTACTGCTACGTTCGCGCAAATATGTATAGTATATTGGAGCTGGTCTGGCATTAGCGACTGTGGTGATACCCTTCGCATCGTCGCCTGATCCATTGCTTAGTAAGGCAAACCTATTGCCAGTTAAAACCTCCGGTTTGTTTTTAATTGGTTTACCGCCTTGAAATTTCTTGGTATTGATGGCTGAATTTGAAGGACTGAATTTCCTTTTTATGTTAATGTAGCGGTCAGTGCCAGTTTGTGCAGAAGGGCCTTTTTTTGTTGATACATTCTGACCTTGCTTTATGTTGTTCTTCGTTGCCTGCGTACTTGCTGGTACCTGTTTAGTTGGTGTGATCATGTTTGCTGCTGGTCGTTTTTGACTGCTGCTATCTGCTGCTTTAGTTTTTTGTAAGCTCTGCTTATGGTGCTGCTCAGTTGGTCGCTGCGATGCCTCATCCTTCTCACCGTTGCCTTGTTTGTTGGTAGGAGCTGAACTCGCAGGCTCGACAAGGGTGAAGTAGGCATTCAGAGAATGCCTTCGGCCTTGTTGATGGGGCTGCGCTGCGTTCATGATTTTGTATTTTTTGTTTTATTTCACAGTTATTACTTGTTATTTTATTATGTTTATTGTTTGTAAATAGTTTGTGATTTTTTATGTTTTGATTGTTTTGATTTGCACTTTCGGCGTTATTACTTAACGCTTGCACTTAATGCACTTTTTTTAATATTTGTTTATTTTGTTTTTTTTTTTTAATTTTTTTCGAAAGTTTCTACGGAGCGCATGAAAACACGTTTGGTAAATTGAAAGCTCGATAAAAAAAGATCTTCTTATGCGGTAAAGATGATGCATAAGAAGATGCAGGAGGAGTCCCAGATAATGCCCCGCCCAGCTAAAATCCAACTGTGAAAATAAATAAATGCGATTTGAAAAGTTGAGACAATACCTGACCAAAAGTGCAGCGCATCAAACTTTAGGAAGGTAACACCCACTTTCGGCTGTGCCGTTACCACTAGCTATCAAAGACATACATTTTATTTGGGCAAACGACAAATCTTCCGATTCCATTCCAATTTTTCCTCAAACAAACTTTAAAAATTAAATTTATCAACGCCTAAACCCACGAGCTTGTAAACAGTGTTTCGGAAAATGTGGAGATCCTCTCATAAATATGATTGACGGTTTTTCAGAAGAAATTCGAAATTTACCATTCTCGTTTTATTTCGACAATTTGTTTACAAGCTACCTACTACTGATATATTTAAAAACTCGTGGTTATGCAGCTACTGGAACGATACGGAAAAATCGTGTTCCGAAAACTTGCACCCTGATTAATAAAAAAAACTATTAAAAAGAAGGAGAAGAGGGGTTTTTTTCCTCGGTTTCTGTTAACGATGATGCGTTATGTCTGACAAAATGGTTAGACAATTCCGTGGTTAGTATTGCATCTACCACTTTTGGAGTTAATCTCTTATAAAAAGCTCTCCGTTATTCAAAGGGGGGAAGAAAAAGATGTTCATTCAACATTCATGTGTTGTAACAGAATACAATAAATACATGTGCGGAGTAAACCGCTTAGATCAAAATGTAAAACTGCCATATAATATTGTAAGCGTTATGGAGAAAAACAAAAACGTACAGGATGTGCCCCAATGCCTAAGAGATGGTACGACAAAGAATCCGTAAACAGGACCTTAGAATATGACTCCTGAATGGGGTTTGAAAGGTTTTTTTTTACTCGGACACTTTCTAATGTTCACAAGTTGGTCTTTAATTATATATTAAAAATATAATTCACAGAGTTTATTTAAAAATGAGTTAATATTGCACGGAAGGCTGCGTTCATTTTGGCGGTTTAAATTCAAGTGTTGCTTTTGATGCGCCGGTGATGCCACTCAGATAATAATTAATATTTCGCATAGGGTTACCTTACAGTCGGCTATCCTGGCAATGTATCGCGTCCTCGCTATGCTCGTCGCTTTCATCTTTGGCTTCATCGCTGTCGTCTTCAAAATTAGGAGGAAGTTGGCACCATGACTTCATCTTATCGGATGCGTAGATTGAAGTATAGTGGCGTTCGGTCTGCTCCTGGCAAGTCTTCAAGCAAATAACGATCTTTACCAAGTACTTGCTTAATTATAGAGGGACTTTTGTAACGTTTCTCCAGCTTTCTCGACGTTCCAGTACTAGAAGGTTCATTTTCGACTAGCACTAAGTCCTTAACGTGGAATTCTCTTGGTTTTGAATGATGATCATCGTATCGCTTCTTAGTTTGTTGTCATTTCTGCTTTACTGCTTCATAATATCTTCTTCGTTTGTTAGATTATTGTCGTGTAATGCTAATTAAACTTTATTTGGAAGGATATATCTTGGCGAAAAACTAAATATAAGTTCATGTGGACTTTTACCCGTAGTTTTGTTTTTCATCGTGTTCCTTGACCACTGGATGTTGAATAGATTCTCGTCCCACTTTTTGTCTACGGTTGTCGTTGGGACTAACTGATAATTCGGGTGGTGGAGCACGGTGCTCGCTCGTTCCAAAAATGTGGTTGGCCGTGGGAAAACGATCGGCGCAAATGATTCCACAAATATTAAATAAAAACAAAAGGTTTCATGTAATATATATAAATTTAATATTAGGTTGTCAAAAAAGTTTTGCGGTATTTTTATTAAATCAATTCGTGTGGCACCCATACATCGAGCTTCTTAGTGACTCCAAGCTTCTTCAAATGGTTTATAACGGTTTGATGACTACTATGCCGGTCTCTTTCGACCAATTCAGCGATTTTATCGCAATTTTCGACGACAGGCCTTCCGGAGCGTGGCGCATCTTCGACCACCTCTACACCAGAACGAAAACGTTGAAACCATCGTTGTGCGGTGAAAATGGAAACTGTATCGGGTCCATAAACTGCACAAATTTTATTGGCGGCTTGAGATTCATTTTTGCCTTTACCGTAATAGTACTGTAAAATATGCCGTATTTTCTCTTTATTTTGCTCCATGTTTGCGACGCTATAACTCACGAACGACTTAAAAGAAACGACAATCAATCAAACACGTGTTAGCGCGTGAAATGAGATTTTCAAAAAGGTATAGCTTGACCCGATGCGACGAATAAAGCTAGAACTATGCGCTTTCAGCGCCATCTAGCGAAAATACCGCAAGGCTTTTTTGACAACGTATTATGACAATTTGGAAACACACTTACCACGTCTGTATCGCAGCGTTGTCGCAAAAGAAGAGAGCGCGCAACTTTTTAGTTAGAGTTTAGTTGCGCGCGAATTAAACTTCGAAAAAGAGGAAAAGAAAAGATTGCTCTGTCGACACAGACGTGGCAAAAGAAATTGGGCGGGGGCGGCGTCAACACTAACATTGACAAAAGTGTACGATTAACCCGTTCGGCATGATCATTCGGTATTCGCACTGCATTTAGTATGTGTTTTATATCGTTGTTGGCACAGTAGCTTTTAAAATCTTTAGAGGTAAAGGCTCAGGAACTCCAAAATAACTGGTAACTTCTCTTATCGTTTCTAATACGTGCTTCGTTGCTGTGTTCTTTACTGCTGACTGACTAATACGAGTTCGTTTCTTTTCGTACTCTTGATAAATGGTTCTAAATGATCCATATGAACGGTTTAAAATAATATTGGTACGATGTTATCGAAATGATACTGGCCTTCAATTTTACCATCTTGACGTTTGTTATATGCGCATTCAACACATGCTTTTAAATATGATTTATCAAAGTTACGCATTCATGGGAACCATATGTACGTTTTCAATTTGTTAATAGTTTCTTCGAACCCAAGTGACCATTTTCATCGTGAAATTCTTCTAACATTGTATGTCTTAACGCTTTTGGAACAACCCATAATTTCTTTTCTTTTTCGATTCTAAATAATCTATCTTTCTCCATACAAAATACTTTCAAAATTGGTTTATCTTTGTTTTTAATCTTTTCGACGATTTGTTTTATTTTGTCGTCATGTAACTGCATACTAAACAACCAATGTAATCGATACTTTATCTACTCGTAGAGTTGCTACATCTGTTTCTTTAGCACTTTCGTTTGGACAGCGACTTAATGGATGGACATGTTCCATGCATCTACCTTGACGATGTACAATATCGATATCGAATTCTTGTATCCTTAACCACCATCGAGAAATTCGTGTAATAAGCTCTCTCTTACTCATAGCAGTTTTAACAGCGCTACAATCGGTTACAACTTTTACTGTTTTACCGTCGATGTAGTACCGAAAGCGCTCTAACGTTTCAACTACAACTTAAGTTTCAATTTCGTAACTGTGGAAACTTCTTTCAGTATCGCTCGTCGATCTACCGTAACACGCGACTGGTTTTAATCCATCACATTCGTTTTGTAACAATACACCCGCTAAACCAGCTTAACTAGCATCTGTATGAATTTCGTGATTTCCATCTCTACTCGATATGCAACTAGTAGACGTTTCGACGTAAGTTTCTGCTTTAATTCGTTAAAGGCTTTGTCTTGGTCGTAATTCCAATTAAATATTTCATTTTTACGTAACAGTTTTCGAATAGGTTCGGATATTATTGCGTAACCTGGAATGAATTTTCGAAAATATCCACTCAACCCTAGAAATCTTCTAACTTCTGCAACATTTGTTGATCATTCATAATTCTGCATTGCGTTCGTTTTTGCTTGGCCTGGAGTTAATTCGTTCGGCGATATTTGATGTCCAAGGAAATTTATTGTCGTTTTCAAAAACTCGCACTTTGAAATATTCAATGTCAAATTAGCTTCTTTTAAAACTTCTAAAACTGTCGTAAGTTTTCGAAACATTTCTTCGTAGGTATTACTGCAGATAAGTATGTCGTCCATATAAGAATCATATTAACTTTCGCTGCTTTTTCTTGGATTTTAGACATTAAACGTAGAAATACTATTGGAGCGTTCTTCAATCCAAATGGCGTTATTTTAAAATCGTATAAACCGTCGGTAGTAACATATGATGTATACATATGGCTTTCTGGTTCGATTTCAATTTGATAGTATCCATTTTTCAAATCAAGCGTTGTGAAATATTTATATTTCTGCTTTCTGAAGACACTCTTCAATATTTGGAAGTGGAAATATTTCTTTGACAATTAGTTTGGTTAAATCTATCGTTACCGTTTTTCTTTTTTACAATCACAACTGGACTTGCATATTGTGATTCTGAACGTTGTATTATATCGTTTTTTAATAAATCGTTTATCATTTCAGAGACAATTCGTTTTTTTTTGGTTCTGGTACACGATATGGAGATTGAAACACAATTTCATTTGAATTTAATTCAATTTTCATTTTCACCAAATTAGTTTTTCCGAGTTCATTTAAGTTGTTTTCAAAAGCATTTCTATTATCGTTTATAATTTTCATTAACGTTGTTTTTACAGATTTATCGTTTATTTCACATATAATTTCATCTTTATTAACGTAACGTTTTATTTCTTCAACTTGAATATCTTGTTCGCGTTCGCGTTCTATTTTTGTTTTTCCGTTTTGAATACTTAACCGCAAATTGTTTATAAAGTTTTCTTTACCTAATAAAGTGTCACTAGGTAATAATTGATCGTCTACCAAATACAAGGTAACTGGTATAGTAATGCCATCGACTGTTAAAATTGTTTTCACTGATTCTTTCGCACGTTTTGATTTGTACATATATCACACATTATGTATTTGCAATTAAGCTTCTCACATAACGATTTCCGAATCATGCTACACTGAGCACCAGTATCAATAAATGCTTTTAATTTCTGACCGTTTAATTATGCGTCAACTTTAAAAAATTCATCGTTTACACAAAATATATTTCGTATTTTAGCTTCGGATATACCCTGAGAATCATACCTTGAATGTACTTTATTAAATTTTTCACATCTTTGTTTACGCTGAAATTTTCGACAATTTTCGATATGTGTCCAAATTCATCGCAATTATAGCACTTTACAGTTTTTGCTTCAAACTTTTTATTAGAATTTTGATTTTTGTCTACATTCTTATTTTCATATTCTTTTATTTCGACTTTTGTTACACTTCGGTGTGAATTTATTGGCACGTTTCTTTTATATTCGTTTAAGCTTTCTCTTAGTTCCCTCATTGTATTTATTCCTTGAGCCGCTATTGCCACTTGTTTCGTAGTCCTTCTTGTGCTGAACACAATGACCGCGACAGACTGCAGCAGCACGACAGTGAACTGAAAATGGCGTTGTGAATCCTACTACATGAACATTCGTAAGAAAGCAGCGACATAACAATGGCCGGCATGTACACAAAATAGCACAGCTGTCCATTTTGTATGTACACAATTTCGTTGTGGGCATACAAATACCGTGCACTTCAATGAAATTTTAATATTTTGTTCAAAGTGAAATTTTTTTTGGAAAAAATAAGTAAATATGAAAATTACTTGTTTTAAATTGTCAATTGTTAGTGCAAATTATATAATAGAGCTATAATAGAGCTATTTTGTGCTTTTATTTGTAAAATAACGTCAGATTTGTTAGAGCTTTGAATAATTTTACATTTTACATATTAGTGGCACCACCACTCTACCTCATCTCTCTGCTGTCGTCCTACTGTCGTTGGCAAATATAAAAATATAATAGGGGGATTCTCTTGCTCTTGCAAGATTGCAGATTGCAAAAATCCTATGCCGAAATATACAAGGGCACGGGAGCACCCATTGCAGAATCTAGTGATATATGAACGGCTAATTCGGTCAATTTATTGTAAATGACTATTGTGCATGGCTATTGTGAATTGGCACACCTTCTGAATTCATTCTTAACAAAAAACAATTGTAACAAATATCTATAATTTAAATAGAAATTATAAAATCTATTTAAAATTTACCTTCCTCAACAATTTAACGTCAAAATTTGTCATTTTTTCTTTTTTTTTTTAATTTTATTTTTATTTTATATGCTTTGCTCTGAAACCGCAATATTAATTTTAAGTATTTTCTATATAGGTATATAGGCACACCCTAATGATTGGCTTGCATGTACTTGTTTTTGTGCAATTGAGAGCTCGTCGAAAAGATCAATATGCTTTGTACATGCACGAATTGTTTGTGCTAATGATCAATTCGCTATTTGTTCGTAAGTATGCACGAAATGTTTGTGCTAATACATATAGTATATGTCTGTTTAATTTCTGTTTTTTTTTTTGTGCAATCCTTTTTTTTCTTTTTGTTTAAAAAAGAACAAGAGGTATTGCGAACCAATGTGTGCTTTGAATATACATATGTATCGGGTTATGTATAGGAATGTACGGACAATTGTAAATGCACCAATAATAAATTTATATGTATATAGTGTTCATAAATTTAATTAATAATTTAAATGAAATTACAGGCAGATTCTATGCTATTCTATATGAACAAATATATGTATGTACATATGCGCAGGTGTGTTTTGCACTTATGTATATATTTTTGTGTATATATATGTATATATAGATATATATATTTTAATTATGTTTGGAAACATACGGAATTTTGCATATATGAATGTTTGTTTTCTGTTTCTCTCTTCGTTTTTGATTTATGCAACCCTGCTTATTGTTCTTGTTAAACAAAAGCGGTATTGCCAGAGAATTTTTGTTAGTAAGTATTTGAATTTATGTTTTCTTGGAATATTAAGCCGTATAATATTGCCGTGAATTAAAACAGATTAGGTTGATTTTTCGTTAGGTTTTAAATATGAAAACCGTAACTTAGAACATATATGTGTACATATGTGCATATATTAAATTTGAAGTGAAAGTAATACGCCCACTTAGATTTGTAGGGTATATTCCAATGTTTAGTATGCCTGTTCGTTTGTTCCAACTGTTATCACTCCTTTTCTCCTTGAGGTTTGTAGCCGCTTCCAGGTACACCTTCTATTTTTGTTTTTTAATATTTTGTAGTTATTTTTTGTTCGCGCCCGATTGTTTTGTTATTGTGTATTTTTGTTTTGGCGCTTTTAGATTTCGCGCGTTCGATTGCCTGTGTATGTTTGATTTGTGTTTGCTTTATTGTTTAGGTGTTTTTGCTTTTCGCGCCCGATTTATATTTTTTTGTTGTTGGAACTGTTTTGTATATTTGGATTTTCCATGTAATTTCTTTCTGTGTTTGTCACTTCCCATCAATATTTTCTATCACGTTTTTTTTGTCACCTCACTGTTGTATGTATAGTCATATGCATATAGGTTGTTATATACATATACTTGTAAATATGGGTATTGTATCTAGTTTTTTGTTTGTTTTACTTTGTTTGGGGCACTGCACTTTTGTTTTTTGTTTTGTGGTTTGTGGTTTGTTCACCGCACAATTCCTTTGGTTTTGGTTTCAATTTTATTTTTTATTTTTTAATTGTTTCATTAGTCCATAGTGCCTCTCACTATGGCTCGAAGGACCATGTGTAAATTGCTGCCCAAATTTGGAAAGGAATTACCGCCCACTTTCACATGTCGTTAAATAAAAATACTTTATTTAAACGTTACAATAATTTTAGTTTAAGGTTTATTTAACACAATTATTAAATACAAAGTTATTTTGGAAATTCAAATGTCCGGAGCGGGGTGGATGTATGTAGTTCCAAACTCGAGTGACATTGACGTTGCAGCGAGGAGGATCAGTCGATGACGAATATTGAAAGCGCGAATCTTTGTATACGAATATTGACGTGCGATGAGCGTCTGTCGAATTGTGTCGAACGAATTGTTTGGAACGGATTGTGTGACGGAAGGTGTCGACGTGGCGCAGTGTGTCAACAAATGTGTGAGCTTCCCCGTTGTCCATCCCTTTTGTTGGTTGAGTTGGTATAGATATGGTGAGTTGTATTGTTGTTGTATTGTAGTGGCATCCTGTGGTGAATTGCACTGTTGCATTAGGCTGCGCCAGTTTTACCGAGTAGAGGGGGTGGATGCTTAACTCATTTAAACAATGTAAAATGACAGCTAAAACAGGGTTGCATTTATATTTTTGCGTGTCATTAAACGAAAATAAACATGGGTTTTGGTCTGACATATTTTACAGCCCTTGCAAATATTTTTCTGCGTGTGTTTGTTGTTGTGCCGTTGTATTAGGTGGAAAAATCTGCAATTCTTGCACCGTGCAAGGGTTTTGCAAGAGCAAGAGAACACCCCTATTGAAGTTAGCGAGAGCGACAACTGTCGGCCTGCAGTCGTGTAGTCGTGCAGCTGTCAAAATAGCTGTGTCCATAAGAACGTGTGTATTTTAATATTTGAGAGATGTCGTTTGCGGTCTGTCGCGGTCATTGTGTTCAGCACATCTCTCGCGTATTTAATTATCGCTGTTTCACTCAATTTAATCCGTAGCCCAAGCGCACAAACACGAAAACAGTAGTCGTCTACTTTTTCATTTTCTCTACGTACGGCACTTTGCATTTCAAAATGTATTTCTGCTTCATCGGGGTAATTACTAAACTCGTTTTTTAAGTCTTTCGCGATATCATTCAAATTGGAATGCAATCTTTCTGTCGCATCGAGCCATAATCTTGCTCCTCCTTTCATTTTACCATACACGGCAAGTAATAGACACTTTTTGTCCCATTCATACGCACGGATAAGCTGAATGATTAAAAACTGGTGCTTCTGCAAGTTGCAATTCACTACGATCAATACACCCTATGCAATGCGCATCATGTCAAGTGGTATATTTAGAGTTTAACTCCCAAAAAGGCGCAAGTACTCCCTTTGTGATCTTGTTAAGCATTCACCATCTCCTACTTCAAACAGTGTAGCCACCTTTTGAATCTAAATTAGATCTCCATTACGCATTTTCAAAATTGATGATTCGATAAGATAACTGTAAGAGTTTCATCCAATTCATTTATAGTTTTCCATTTGCTATCGCTGTCTAAAAAGTCCAAATGCTTCATTTTTTAGAGTTTAAAAAGTAAAGAAACAGTTACCTTCCAGAGGTTGTAGTTTATTAGAAGCGGCTTCTTCAAACATCAAATTAAAAAGTTTTTCCTTCTCAGAAGTGTGAGGCATTTTAGATTAATTCTATAATTATTTGTTTTGTTTGTTTTTTTAAAAAATAATTACTCAATTCTTAAATTGGTGCATATTTCGGTATAGAATTTGTGCATTTTGTGTCATTGTGCAATCTTAAAAGAGCATGTTAACTGATATCGGAAAATCACTTATAAATCGGCTAGACCAAATGAAAATGTCATGTCTACAGAAAATACCGAAATTTTAACTAATATATTCCATAGTTCTAACGATTAAATCAGGTTGTCTTAACGAAAATCCCAAATAAAAAATTAATTACAAATAATAAAAAAAAAATGTTTCATACATTTATTTATATGGTTTTTGGTATATTTTGTCAAATTCAAATTATAAAGTCATTACACTACAAATAGCACACAGAAACAAATCTGTAACAAATGTTTATGTACCATATATTAGTCGACAGAATTACCTTTAGTTTTGTTTTTATAGAGTCAACCTCGACTTCATTGCCTTGCGAATTCAAAAAGGAGGAAGAAAGAAAAAATCGGAAACCACTTTTTATGACTGCTATCTTATCAACGAGGTGCTAGCAGATTAAAAACATCTTAAAATACCTTGAAGATAACTTATTACACTACAACTCGGTCTAACCTGACATTCAATCGACCTCGATGTCCGAGCAAGCTGTAAGATTAGTAAAAATAGACATATAAACAACCTTTGGCAAAATAAGGATCAGAGCCTTCCTCCTCTTCTTCTTCTTCTTTATTGGCGTAAACACCCCTTACGCGGTTATAGCCGAGTTTACAACAGCGCTCCAATAATTCTTCCTTTTCATTGTTTGGCGTCAATTGGAGATTCTAATTGTATCCATATTCTCTCAGTGCTGGAATTGTTCGTCGAAAGAGAACTTTACTTTTCAATTGCCTACTCAGCCTGAAGTAGAACCTGTTGGCAAGAGGTATTCTGCGTTGGATTTCGAGGCTGATGTTGCCATTGGTGTTAACGCTGGTTTCAAGGTAGACGAAATTTACTACGACTTCGAAATTGTGACTGTCAACAATGATATGGGAGCCAAGTCGAGAGTGTGAAAAATGTTTGTTTGATGACAGGTGATATTTCATCTTGCCTTCGTTCACTACCGGAACCAATTTCTTCGCCTCTTTTTCCTACCTATTGAATTAATTTCTCCAACACTGGATTGAAGAAATTGCACAATAAGGATTCGCCTTTTCTGAAACTTCGTTTTGTAGCTAAACGCTCGGAATCGAGCTTCCCGAACCTGAGAGCTTTTAGTATTGCTCAACGTCAGTTTACACATGCGTATTAGTTTTGCGGGGATACCAAATTCAGACATTGCGGCTCCCTTTTGTGCTGTTAAAA
The DNA here is from genome assembly GCA_037783105.1 of Bactrocera zonata. NCBI lineage: Eukaryota > Metazoa > Arthropoda > Insecta > Diptera > Tephritidae > Bactrocera > Bactrocera zonata. Next base: position 560,882 of record JBAWJQ010004943.1, on the reverse strand, counting down.
GCAGCTTTGGAATCGACGAAGGGGTGGTGCGCTCGATTCTCTTTTCACGGGTCCTTTCCAAGATTTGCTTATGATATCTGATCAGGCCTTAAGCCACTCAGATAAGGTCCAATCAATTTGTTAACGATGGGATTTAATCTTTTACGCAGTATGCTTTATTGAAGATTATATGCGATGTTGACGAAGCTTATCTCATGGTACTTGGCGCAGATTGTGGGGGTCTCCCTTTTTGTGGAATGGGCAGAGCACACTTAGATTCCAGTCGTTGGACATGTTTTCATCTGACCATATTCTAAAAAGAAGCTGATGCATGCTCCTTAACAGTTTTTTGCCACCGTATTTGAATATCTCGGCCGGCAATCCATTGGCTCCCGCCGCTTTCTGGGAATCGGGTTCGAATTCTTTTGGTGTTATGCTTTCACTGTCATTCAGAAGTCTGGAGAAGTGTTCCCTCTATAACTTAGGTATGTTCTGGGCATCAGTCACTAGACACCTCTTTGGGAATTAGAATTTTCGATCATTAGCCCTGTCGGTCAGCTTGTTAAGCTCTTCAACTCACGTATTTCGGCCTCTCTCTTTATTTGTCTAGAAATGAGCTTTGCTTCACTCTTCAACTCGCAGTATCTATGCCATACCGTATGTGTTGTGGTCGATTGTAACGCTGCGAGGTCATAGATAGGTTGAAGAACTTCGCTTTGATTCGAATTGTTGCTGGTTATGTTAAATATTGAAAAAAATGCTATCAAATGAATCAGTGAAGTATAAGTGAATATGAGAGTGAAAAATATAAACGCAAAGTACGCAAAAAAATATGTTCATTGAGAAAACAACTCTACATTGTAACACTTTTTAAATTTAAACGCAGATATAACGAAAACTATATTTTATCCCGAAATCCCGGGAAGATTCTTTAAAATTTTCCTATATTTTAATACCATCATAAAATTTGTGGTGCAAAAAATTTGTGGTGTTTATTTGGAGACCATATTGCATATCGTCGATTAACAGGATCGAGCGTGTTCAAAAGATATTTCTTAAATATGCTCTCCGCTCCTTAAAATTTGTTGACCCAATACCATCGTATACATCGCGTTTATTGCTTTTATATCTTAAATTACTGGAAATTCGAAGGTTCCTTCTCTCCCTTTCATTTGTCTTCAATGTAATTAGCGGACTTAGTGGACTTGGTTAGTATTGACTGTCCCTATTTATTAGGGAAACTTAACTTCAATACTCCCCAGCGTTGTCTCAGATCCATTTCCCCATTTTATTACAAAAAGGAAATTACTAATTTTGCTGAATATGCTCCCCTCAAGCGGGCTATGCGTGAGTTTAACTCGATTTCCGAGAAAGTTCTTCTTGATTTTTCTCACTCTAGGGTATCCTTCATTAATGCCCTCAATTCTGTTTTTTATTTCAAGTTATCTACCCATGTTATTGTAATTTTATTATTTTAGGATTCTAACATGCATCCTAGTTTTCATTAGTCTGTAAGAATTAATGTTCATAGACTTTACTAAATAAATAAATAAATAAATAAAACTGAAATGTACTGTGTTTTACCATCCCTTGGAGTGGGAAGGGATATGTAAATATGAATAGAGGCGTTTCTCCAGATTAAAAAAAGTGTGTGTGTGACTCACACACGCTAGAGGAGAAACTTCAGTAAATCGACAGAAGAATGAGATGAATATATATAACAAGTTTAGGATAACTACAAAGTTTAGATGTTTAAGAATGAAAGTAGTTTGATTAATTTTAAAAGATATTTTATAATTTATTTAACATATGTTGCATAATCTATTGCTCAAGTTCCATATTTTCAGTTTCCACAGATGATACAAGAGGCTTACTCGTATGATAACCAAAATACGATACAAATATTTTAGTTTCAATTTGATTGATATATCCTTGGAATACTGCATCTAGTACCGTTCTAGAAATCGTAGTTGATTGAGTGTGACTGCTACACATTTTTAAAATAAATGTTGTATCGAGAAACTTAATCAAAGGAAGCGCTATGTCTGATGCAAAATTTATGTTAAAATCCCCACTTAAAATCATCGGAATTTTATCACAATTCTTTTTGAGAACTCGCGATACCTGTGGGGTATATTTGATCAAATTTTCATGTATAAATTCAATAACTGATTTTATTGACTGGTTGGGAGAGATGTAAGTTGCTACAATCAGAACTAAATCTCCCTGGTCATATCTGATTTCACAGGCACACATTTCTCCAACTTTCGAAAGCTGAACAGACAATGATTCCAGCTGTTGTGCGTTGAGATCCATTTGTGGCGTAACAACATGGGCTCCATTATTTACGTTGTGATAAATTGCTACTCCGCCTGCCCTCGTACGTGGTCTTTTGTAATTAACAACAATATTCAAATTTGGAATGTCTACAATATCTTCATTATTCACCCATGTCTCCGGAAGAATTAAAAAATTTGACGACGACACTATGTTGTGATATTGCAGATCTTGTACATGAGCTCGTAAGCTTTGACAGTAAAAGGTAAACAGTGACATCCCTTTTCTTTTATTAAAGAAATCATATAAAACATATCCAATTGTCTGGAGGCGATTTAAGTTCAGCCTTCGAAAATCATGTTGTAGATCAATCCAGAGAATGTAAAGTATAGAGAAGGTGCAAATCGAAGTCTGTATGATGTTCGATTGGACGGCTAACAGAATTTATAAGATTGTGACACGGAATTTCACCATTCTCGCTGCTATTTAGCAGAAATAAGCACGTGCAATGGCAGAAATATATGTAAAACGACTGAATTCATGCGAGAATGTATTAAGAGAAATGCTTTGAAGAAAAATATACAAAGTCACACCAAAAATGTAAAGAAACATTCTTCTTCTTCTTCTTTACTGGCGTAGGCACCGCTTACGCGATTATAGCCGAGTCAACAACAGCGCGCCACTCGTTTCTTCTCTTCGCTACGTGGCGCCAATTGGATATTCCAAGCGAAGCCAGGTCCTTCTCCACTTGGTCCTTCCAACGGAGTGGAGGTCTTCCTCTTCTTCTGCTTCCAGCGGCGGGTACTGCGTCGAATACTTTCAGAGCTGGAGTGTTTTCATCCATCCAGACAACATGACCTAGCCAGCGTAGCCGCTGTCTTTTAATTCGCTGAACTATGTCAATGTCGTCTTTTATCTCGTATAGCTCATCGTTCCATCGAATGTGATATTCGCCGTGGCCAATGCGCAAAGGACCATAAATCTTTCGCAGAACCTTTCTCTCGAAAACTCTTAAGGTCGACTCATCGGTTGTTGTCATCGTCCAAGCCTCTGCACCGTACAGCAGGACGGGAATTATGAGCGACTTATAGAGTTTGGTTTTTGTTCGTCGAGAGAGGACTTTACTTTTCAATTGCCTACTCAGTCCGAAGTAGCACCTATTGGCAAGAGTAATCCTGCGTTGGATTTCCAGGCTGACATTGTTGGTGGTGTTTACGCTGGTTCCAATATAGACGAAATTATCTACAACTTCAAAGTTCTGACTGTCAACAGTGACGTGAGAGCCAAGTCGCGAGTGCGACGACTGTTTGTTTGATGACAGGAGATATTTCGTCTTGCCCTCGTTCACTGCCGGACCCATTTCTTTTGCTTCCTTGTTCAGTCTGGAGAAAGCAGAACTAACGGCGCGGGTGTTGAGGCCGATGACATCAATATCACCGTCATACGCCAGCAGCTGCACACTCTTATAAAAGATTGTACCTGCTCTATTAAGTTCTGCAGCACGGATAATTTTCTCCAGCAGCAGATTGAAGAAGTCGCACGATAGGGAGTCGCCTTGTCTGAAACCTCGTTTGGTATCGAACGGCTCGGAGAGGTCCTTCCCGATCTTGACGGAGCTTTTGGTGCTGCTCAACGTCAGTTTACACAGTATGAGTTTTGCGGGGATACCAAATTCGAAAGCAGCTTTGAAATCGACGAAAAAGTGGTGTGTGTCGATTCTCCTTTCACGGGTCTTTTCCAAGATTTGGCGCATAGTGAATATCTGGTCGGTTGTTTATTTGCCAGGTCTAAAGCCACACTGACAAGGTCCAATCAGTTTGTTGACGGTGGGCTTTAATCTTTCACGCAATACGCTAGTTGGCGCAGATTGTGGGGTCTCCTTTTTTAAGGATTGGGCATAGCACACTGTAATTCCAATCGTTGGGCATGCTTTCATCCGACCATATTTTGTAAAGAAGCTGATGCATGCTCCTTATCAGTTCTTCGCCGCCGTGTTTGAATAGCTCGGCAATCCGTCGGCCCCTGCCGCTTTGTTGTTCTTCAGGCGGGCAATTGCTGTTCGAACCATTTCATGGTCGGGCAATGGAACGTCTGCTCCATCGTCATTGATTGGGGTATCGGGTTCGCCTTCTCCTGGCGTTGTACGTTCACTGCCATTCAGCAGGCTGGAGAAGTGTTCCCTCCATAATTTAAGTATGCTTTGGGCATCGGTGACGAGATCACCTTTGGGGGTTCTACAAGAGTATTCTCCGGTCTTGAAACCTTCTGCAAGTCGCCGCATCTTTTCGTAGAATTTTCGAACATTACGCCTGTCGGCCAGCTTATCAAGCTCTTCATACTCACGCATTTCGGCCTCTTTCTTTTTCTGTCTACAAATGCGTCTCGCTTCCCTCTTCAACTCTCGGTATCTATCCCATCCCGCACGTGTTGTGGTCCATCGCAACGTTGCGAAGTAGGCAGCCTGTTCTCTCTCTGCTGCGACACGGCACTCCTCGTCGTACCAGCTGTTCTTTTGCACTTTCCAAAAACCAATGGTTTCGGTTGCAGCTGTACGTAAGGAGTTTGAAATGCCGTCCCACAGTTCCCTTATACCGAGTTGTTGACGAGTGCTCTCAGAGAGCAGGAGTGCAAGTCGAGTAGAAAATCGTTCGGCTGTCTGTTGTGATTGCAGCTTCTCGACCTCGAACCTTCCTTGTGTTTGTTGGCGTGCGTTCTTTGCTGAACAGAGGCGGGTGCGAATTTTGGCTGCAACAATATAGTGGTCCGAGTCAATGTTAGGACCTCGGAGCGCACGCACATCTAAAACACTGGAGACGTGTCTTCCGTCTATCACAACATGATCGATCTGGTTGGTGTTTTTTCGATCCGGAGACTGCCAGGTAGCTTGATGAATCTTCTTATGCTGGAATATGGTACTACAGATAACCATTTGGGGATGTTTCCTTGTGGAGGCTGAATTTACCGACCGTAGTGCCAAAGATACCTGCTTTGTCCACCCTGGCGTTAAAGTCGCCAAGCACGATTTTGACATCGTGGCGGGGGCATCTCTCATAAGTGCGCTCCAAGCACTCATAAAAGGTATCTTTGGTCACATCGTCCTTCTCTTCCGTCGGGGCGTGGGAGCAAATCAGCGGTATGTTGAAGAACCTCGCTTTGATGCGGATTGTGGCTAGACGTTCATTCATAGGAGTGAATGATAGTACTCGGCGACGGAGTCTCTCTCCCACCACGAATCCAACACGAAACTTGCGCTCCTTTATATGGCCACTGTAGTAAATGTCACAAGGACCTACTCGTCTCTGTCCTTGTCCCGTCCATCGCATTTCTTGGACGGCGGTGATTCAGCCTTTATTTTCACGAGGACATCAACCAGCTGGGCAGCGGCACCTTCCCAATTAAGGGACCGGACATTCCAGGTGCATGCCCTCAAATCATAGTCCTTAATTCGTTTTCCATGGTCGTCATCAAAAGAGGGATCACTTATCCGAGACTGTCGTTTGTTTTTCATTGGGGGTGTTTTTTTACGTGGCGGGTCCCAAACCCAGCGCACAACCCTAAGTAGGGAATATTTCGGCTTCTCACTTTAGCTCGTCTTCAAACGGATGTTCTTAGGCTACCCAGAGGATACTTGGTCAAAGACCGGAAGTCGTGAGCTGCTTGAGTCATATGTAAAAGAATCGTTTCTGGCCACTCCCAAGTGAATGGCGATCAGAGAACTTTCCTCACTTGCGTGAACTTCTACACATGACTTCATCCTCTGCTCACATATGCGTAATTATCTTGTATCACATGAGCCATTTTTTTTTAGAAAAATGGTAAAAATTTTAATTTTTTTTACAAAATCGTGAAAAATTAAATAAAAAATATGTTAATTTTGCATATTCCCATTATGTCTATATAATATCTATAATATCTACATTCGTACCAATTCTATGGCATACGCACGCAAGCTATAGAAGCATAATACATACACACATATGTAGATACTTACAAATATTCATACGCCTGTGAAAAAATTAAAGCCAAGTCGCTAAAAACACAAACATAAAATGTACAACATGTACATACATACATATGTGCACCAGGGAATTCCTTGTCTATCACAACCATACTAACATATGACTTCAGATAAACAAAGAAACACGTGTATGTGTATGTGGCGAAAACCGCAACAACAAACGTATCAACATCTTCCCGCACAAGCGTCGCTGCCCATTAACTATTTCTAGTCACGATGGCAAAACTGTTGCAACAGTGCCGGCAGCTCAACAAAAATGACAAAATAATGAAAAATTCTTATTTTACAATTTATTCTCATGGAAGAATAAAAGGCAAAAATTAAATTTATTCTAATGGAAGAAGAAATGGCAAAAATTAAAAATAAGTTCGGTCAAGTTTCGAACCTGTGTACTCATCTTGACTTTTCATGCGCTTACAACCAACACCACCATTGACACTTGTACTGCGTTGTCCTAATTATGGTTTGGTTATGCATGATAGAAATGTACAAGGGTTCAAATAATTTTGTTTGAGTACAGAAATATTGTTTTGTAGAACATTTGCTTTTGCAAACAAAAACCGAGCTGTGCCGAAAGAAACTAACAAACGATCTCCGATTGTTACCGCTTCCCTTGCTGCTCGAACAGCTTCACCAACAAGCTAGCGTATATATCAGCGTTGTCCACGGCCTATGCGCACAATAGCGCACGGACAGTTATAGACACCTCACACCGACATGTCGCGACAAGTGTCTGTGAAAGCACGATTGTGCTACTGTATTCAACTTCGTAGGCAAGCAAAGCTGAATTTTGCGATCAGTTGTCGCTAGAATAACCAACACAAGCATAACGTGCACACAGTCACGTTGGACAACACTGGTATATATGTATGTTTTTGTATGAGCTTGCATACATATCGACGCTGATTTTTGCCAGCCACGGAAAAATATTTTAGAATTGAGAAATATTGGAAATCGACAACAGCTATTTTGCCACTTTTCTCACTTCTTTCTTAGAACAAACACCAGAAGATGATCAATTTATGATTTTTAGCTTTTGCCAACGTCGCGAAAAGACGTTTGTAGGCAAAAGCATGCTCGGGGAGATGTTACGGTGTCTGCTTTTATGAATAGAGCGAGGTCGCTTGTGGAATATGCGCCTGCGTTTATAAATGAAATCGTTTTTGTTGTAAAACTTACTACACTTGGGCTTCGCCAATTTGGTTGCCGTATTGACTTGTGATGCTTCTGCTAGTATATACAAATATATGTACATATAAGTATATATGAATGTATGAACATGCAGATTAATGCGCGCACATGTAATACATTGATATGTAAGTGATAAAATCATGATTTGAATTTCTGAATGCGCACATGCGTATACATGCAATCATATTTCATGATAAATTTCATTTCTGTTAGTAAGAATTATAATACAAAATTATTTCTTAGTATAGTATATTATGTAAAAATCAAATTAAATTATTAAATATGCAAGTCCAAATTGACTGTAAATATTACTATGCATGCATTCATAAAAATTATACTCATATTATAATTATTTTTATGTACATACATATGTACATGCTTATATGGAAATGCCGACGGCAAAACGCAAAATCATACATATTTGCATACATTGCGAAAGCAAAAATTTAAGCATGAAAATATCACAATGCTGTTGTTGGGAGTATCATAAGGAGCATGCATACACATATTTATGTCTCTTCATATTCTTGAATATGTGAGAGAGCTGTAGTTGTACGCAGTTTTCGCTGTTAAAAGTGGAATATCAAAGAACTTATTTTTCTTCAATATTCTCTGCTTGGGCATATATGCCATGTCATTATATGGCGAAAATACATATATTTACTTCTCTTCATATTCTCTGTTTGAGTATGTGAGAGAACTGTTAAAAATGTTACGTTTCACACCGTGAATTCTGTAGTTGTGAGGTGAAATTCCGTGTCGCAATTTTATAAAATGTTCGACATCGAACCTGCACCGTCTCTATGCTTCATGTTCTCTGATTAATCCCCCTCGGGGATTTGCTATCTTGACGTGATGAGGGGGCTCAGTAGATAAAATGGTCCAAAGAGCGATGCTGGCGGTAGCGTAGCTACCAGTAGGGCCACCCATCCCGGTAAGGTCGATGGTGAATATCGAAACTAAAAGCAATCCACAACATATCAGCGTCTATAAGTACGGCTGAAAGCGAACGTCTGTACTTGTATCAAGCGGTTCGCTATATAAATACGTAAGGATGAAAAACAGTAAACCCTTCAGAAGCCAAGGGTAAACCACTGAAACATACTTACCAGCATATCATATGACAATGATAGTACAACCAAAACAATGGCCCTCAGTCTCCGGCAAATCGAGGGTGCTAAGAATCCCCGGAGGTAAAACAAAACAAACTTTAAACATCGGAACAAGGAACACAAAGAGTTTCTACGAGCCTGGAAAACTAGCTAATACGATTTTAGAAATGGAAAAATTAGACATCGATTTACTTGGCATAAGTGAAACATGGTGGATAGATTGTGGAGATTTTATTTCCCAAAAAATAAAGCTCTTTTTCTCTGGGTACCAAAGTAAAAATCACCGCAATGGTGTTGGCATTATAGTTAAAGAAAACATTGCAAAATCTATCATCGGACTTGTGCCGAAATCTGATAGACCAATGATGCTAAAGTTATTTGCAAAACCACTCAATATTAATATTATTCAAGTCGGCTGACAAAAGTGATGACTAAATAGAAACTTTCTATGATGAACTAGACGAACTTATGCGATTAACAAAACCATTCGAAATAAATATAATTCAAGGCGATTTCAATGCAAAAGTTGAAAGAGAAAAAGTCGAAGGAGTTGCAGGCCAATACGGCTTAGGTGAAAAAAGTGAGAGAGAAGATCGACTAATTTAATTTTGTCAAGAACACAAATTAATAATTTCGAACACATTATTTAGCCTTCCTCCCAGAAGACTGTGTACATGGAAATCTCCATCAGACGCCTCTGATAATATCATCAGAAATCAAATAGATTATATTCTGATAAATAATCTCTTCTGTTCCTCAATAAAAAAAGGTCAATACATATCCAGGAGCGGATGTACCTTCGGATCACAACTTGCTACTGGCAAAATTGCGTATAAGCCTAGCCGTAATTAAAAAAAGTAAGCCTAAAATGAAGCTAAATATAGATAATTTGAGAGAGAAAAGTGTGAAATGCCTATTTGAAAGTGAAATTAACGAACGTAAAATAAATGATATCCCATCAGGAAGTGCAGAAAGTATATGGAGCGACTTAATAGAGATAATTTGTACTACAGCCAAAAATTCTCTTGGAATAGAAAAGAATGAAAATAATAAAAATAATTGGATGACAGATGACATATTTAAACTAATAAGTGAATGCCGGGAATATAAAAATAAAAATACTGACATGTATAGACAACTGAATAGAGAAATAAGGAAAATAATCCCTAATGCAATAACAAACTGGATAAACAATGAATGCCAGAAATCGAAAGACTACAAATTTCACATGATACCTTCCACTTACACAAAAAATTGAAAGAAGCCGCAGGTATTCATCGTAAAAATCCGCCCTCAATTCTTATAAATGAAAACAATGAGGTGACATAAATGAAAAGAAAAGTATATGGAAACAAATAAGGAAGGGCTAAGATCGAACACTATGCTTTGCATAAATTATAAGGCCTCGTTTATTTCGGTTGCTTGTCTCAGTGCTATCTATCCTCAGCTCGTTTATAAGAGTGAATTCTGGTATCTCAAAATGTTCAGGTTTCTACGAAGCAAAAAATATCTGAAGATAGCAGCAGACAGTCGCCTTTTATATCGTTAATGTGCGTGTGGAGCTTCTGAGCATTATGAAATAAATTTGAAGTGCTGTTGATCGAGAAATCATAAAATTGAAACTTGTAATCAGGGCTTTAGATGTGCTCAATTCCATCATTTCCCTAAATACTGGATCCGCCGTAGTAGCTCGACTGCAAGCGACATATATCGAAGCTCTAGGCATTCTGGGTCGAGTATGAATAATAATAATTACAATTTAAATTTACTAAGGTTGAAGTTTAGCTCAGTTTAACATTTAAGCGTCGCATTTGGTCCATCTGAAAAGCAGGTTTTCTAATTGCGTGCCTTTGATACTAGACTACTATTAATTTACGTTAGTATTTCTTACTGATTTTCAAATATAGTTGGATTTTACATGCGCCTAAAAAATTTAATGTATAATATATTCTTATAATATTTTAAAGATATCTTAGGAAGTACGCAATATATTCGGCGTAAAGTAAAAAGTAAAGGCAGAAATTGTGTTATTACATATGTATGTACATATATGGGGGCCAAAACGTTGACTAAAGTATGAACATATTTCCATGCAAATATACTAACGTAATTCAAAATTTGACCAATATATTCAACACAAAGTCCACTAGAATTGTGAAAATCAAATAAGAGGTATGTGGGGGCAAGAAGAAATATTGGCTTGATTTTGCCTATTTTTGGCACAGACGAACACTGTTGGAAGGAACACTTCTCCTAGGAATATGTTTAGAATATCTGAGATATTTACCGATATTTTCAATAAAATGGTTTGATCTCGGTGATTTTTATTCGGGCTATGCTAGACTAGAAATACAGTAATTGTGTAAAGTTTTGGTCCGTTATCTTCACTGGTGTTGAACTCATATACTATAACGTGAACGAATCAGATGGACTTCAAAATTGTGGTATGTGGGAAGTAGGCGTGATTGTGAATATATTTTGCCCAATTTCGAACCATAATGCTACGGAAATGGTTCGAACCGAATTTCGCTTAATTTGGTCGAGTAGTTTCTGAGATATGGTTTTAGACCCATAAGTGGCGGAGACACGCCCATTTTAAATTTGAATGTAACCCCTTTGTGTCATCTTTGCCATGAAATTTAAGGTTTCTTGTGTTTTCCTTACTAAATTAAAGCATTATTAGTAGATTTCAATATAACATTTGTATGGCAGGTGGGCGTGGTTATAATCCCATTTCCTCCGTTTTAAGATAGTACCTTCAAGAAATTACTTCTGAAAGTTTCATTAATATAGCTTTAGTAGTTTACGAGATATTTGCAAAAAACTTAGTAGGGGCGGCACCAAGCCCCCTTTTCCAAAAAAAATTCATCAAAATATGACCCTTCCTTTGTACCAAATTTTACTTTCATATCTTTATTTATGGCTTTGTTATAGCTCTTTATAAGTTTTCGGTTATCGTCATTTTGTGGGCGTGGCAGTGCTCCGATTCCGTTCATTTTCGAACTTAACCTTCTTATGGTGCCACCAAACTCGTGTACCAAGTTTCATCAAGATATTTAAATTTTTACTCAAGTTACAGCTTGCACGGACGGATAGACAGACATCCAGATTTCAACTCTACTCGTCACCCTGATCATATTGGTATATGTAACCATATATCTGACGATATATACCGTTATTAACAACTTTATTGCGAGAGTATAAAAATGATGCCCTCTGAATTACATGAAAATATCTGAGAGATTTACCGATATTTTCGGTGAAAAGTTAGGTTAGGTTAGGTTAGGCACTGAGTTCTTCGTGTTCGATATCAGGGACCTTGAAAAGTTATGGTCCGATCACGACAATTTTTCCACAAGGGATACCTCAGCTCAAATACCGTATTTGTGTAAAGTTTTATTCCGCTATCATCATTGTTTCGTAATATATATATTATACAGAGAAGGCATCAGATGGAATTCAAAATAGCGTTATATTGGAAGAAGGCGTGGTTATGAACCGATTTCACCCATATTTCGTACATGTCATCAGGGTGTTAAGAAAATATTATATACCGAATTTAAAAAATAAAAAAAATAAAATTATTTTAAATTTGAAATCGGTCTAGTAGTTCCTGAGATATGGTTTTTGGTCCATAAGTGGGCGACGCAACGCCCATTTTCAATTTTTTAAAAAAGCCTGGGTGCAGCTTCTTTCTGCCATTTCTTCCGTAAAATTCAGTGTTTCTGACGTTTTTTGTTAGTCGGTTAACGCACTTTAAGTTATTTTCAACATAACCTTTGTATGGGAGGTGGGCGTGGTTATTATCCGATTTCATCCATTTTTGAACTGTATATGGAAATACCTGAAGGAAACGACTCTATAGAGATTGGTTGACATAGCTATAGTAGTTTCCGATATATGTACAAAAAACTTATTAGGGGACGGGGCCACGCCCACTTTTCCAAAAACATTACGTCCAAATATGCCCCTCCCTAATGCGATCCTTTGTGCCAAATTTAACTTTAATATCTTTATTTATGGCTTAGTTATGACATTTTATAGGTTTTCGGTTTTCGCCATTTTGTGGGCGTGGCAGTGGGCCGATTTTACCCATCTTCAAATTTAATCTTCTCATAAATGTAATTCCTTTTTTTCCTCTCTTTTTATTCTTTTATTATTTCTTTATTGTTTTTGAAATACGTGTACCAAGTTTCATCATGATATCTCAATTTTTACTCAAGTTACAGCTTGCACGGACGGACGGACAGACGGACGGATGGACAGACAGACATCCGGATTTCAACTCTACTCGTCACCCTGATCACTTTGGTATATATAACCCTATATCTGACTCTTTTAGTTTTAGGACTTACAAACAACCGTTATGTGAACAAAACTATAATACTTTCCTTAGCAACTTTGTTGCGAGAGTATAAAAATGTAACATATAATATGTATATAAGTTGAAATATATACATAAATGTGTATGTAATAAATAATTAGTTCAAATATGAGGAAAGAAATGTAATGTGCAAAAAATAAAGAAAATGGTATGTACATGTGTCACGCGGAAGCTGCACACATTGGTACATACATAATTGTAATTCCTTTTTTTCCTCTCTTTTTATTCTTTTATTATTTCTTTATTGTTTTTTTTTTTTTATTATTACCTACCTTTGCTTGAATGTTACAAGCGATTCAGCTAGTTGCTTTATAGTCCAAGGGGTATCGCTGGAAATTTGCAAGCAAGGAGTACTTGTCTTTTGTAAATTGTTTTTGAAATGTTTTTTTTGGTAGTGTGTTTCGATACACAAATTGAACATCCAACCAGGTAGTTAATATTATTATACATATGTTATTGCTTCATGTAGATGAAGTTAGTTCACGTATGTACACACATATGTACCATATGATTATGTATGTATACAAATATGTACGTATATTAAAATGGAAGAATTTGCAATATTAGAAAAATAATAGAATAGAATAGAAGAAGAATGGAGCCATTTGTAGCAGTTCAAGCAAACGAGGAAATTTCTCTGATCGCCATTCACTTGGGAGTGGCCCGAAACGATTCTTTTACATATGACTCAAGCAGCTTACAACTTCCGGTCTTTGACCAAGTATCCTCTGGGTTGCCTAAGAACATCCGTTTGAAGACGAGCTAAGGTGAGAAGGCGAAATATTCCCTACTTAGGGTTGTGCGCTGGGTTTGGGACCCGCCACGTAAAAAAACACCCCCATTGAAAGGAAACAACAAGCCTCGGATAAGTGACCCCCTTCTGATGACGACCATGGCAAACGAAATAAGAACTACGAATTGAGGGCATGCACCTGGAATGTCCGGTCCCTTAATTGGGAATGTGCCGCTGACCAGATGGTAGATGTCCTCGTGCAAATAAAGGCTGACATCACCGCCGTCCAAGAAATGCGATGGACGGGACAAGGACAGAGACAAGTAGGTCCTTGTGGCACTCACTACAGTGGCCATATAAAGGAGCGCATGTTTGGTGTTGGATTCGTGGTGGGAGAGAGACTCCGTCGCCGAGTACTATCATTCACTCCTATGAATGAACGCCTAGACACAATCCTCATCAAAGGGAGGTTCTTCAACATATCGCTGATTTGCGCCCACGCCCCGACGGAAGAGAAAGACGATGTGACCAAAGATGCCATTTATGAGTGCTTGGAGCGCACTTATGAGAGTGGGTGGGTGGGCAAAGAAGGTATCTTTGGCACTACGGTCGGTACATTCACGACGAGGAGTGCCATGTCGCAGCGGAGAGAAAACAGGCTGCCTATCTCGCAACGTTACGATCGATCACAATAAGTGCGGGATGGGATAGATACCGAGAGTTGAAGAGGGAAGCAAGACACATTTGCGGAAAGAAAAAGAAAGAGGCCGAAATGCGTGAGTATGAAAAGCTTGATAAGCTGGTCGATAGGAGTTATGCTCGAAAATTCTACGAAAAAATTAGTCGGCTTACAGAAGGTTTGAAAACCGGAGCATACTCTTGTAGAACCCTCAAAGGAGATCTAGTCACAGATGCCCAGAGCATACTTAAATTATGGAGAGAACACTTCTCCAGCCTGCTGAATGACAGTGAACGTACAACCAGGAGAAGGCGAACCCGATTCCCCAATCGAAGACGATGGAGCAAACGTTCCATTGCCCGACCAGGAAGAAGTTCGAATAGCAATTACCCGCCTGAAGAACAACAAAGCGGTGGAGGCTGATGAATTGCCGGCCGAACTATTCAAACACGGCGGCGAAGAACTGGTAAGGAGCATGCATCAGCTTCTTTGTAAAGTATGGTCGGACAAAAGCATGGTCAGCGATTGGAATTTAAGAGTGCTATGCCCAATCCATAAAAAGGGAGACCCCACAATCTGCGCCAACTACCGTGGAACTAGCCTCCTCAACATCGCGTATAAGGTTCTATAGAGCGTATTGTGTGAAAGATTAAAGCCCACCGTCAACAAACTGATTGGACCTTATCAGTGTGGCTTTAGACCTGGCAAATTAACAACCGACCAGATATTCACCATGCTCCAAGTCTTGGAAAAGACCTGCTTTCGACAGCACGAAAAGGAGCTGCCTTTATGCCGCGATGTCTGAATTGGGTATCCCCGCAAAACTAATACGGCTGTGTAAACTGACGTTGAGCAGCACCAAGGACCTTTCCAAGCTGTTGGATATCAAACGAGGTTTCAGACCAGGCGACTCCCTATCGTGCGAATTCTTCAATCTGCTGCTGGAGAAAATAGTTCAAGCTGCAGAACTTAGTCGAACAGGTACAATCTTTTATAACAGTATACAGCTGCTGGCGTATGCCGATGATATTGGTATCATCGGCCTCAACACCCGCTCTGCTTTCTCCAGACTGGACAAGGAAGCAAAGCAAATGGGTCTGGCAGTGAACGAGGGCGAGACGAAATATCTCCTGTCATCAAGCAAACAGTCGTCGTATTCGCGACGTGCCTCTCACGTCACTGTTGACAGTCACAACTTTAAAGTTGTAGATAATTTCGTCTATTTAGGAACCAGCATAAACACCACCAACAATGTCAGCCTGGAAATCCAACGCATGATAACTCTTGCCAATAAGTGCTGCTTCGGACTGAGTAGGCAATTGAGAAGTAATGTCTTCTCTTGACAAACTAAAACCAAACTCTATAAGTCGCTCATAGTTCCCGTCCTGCTATATGGTGCAGAGGCTTGGACGATGACAACAACCGATGAGTCGATCTTAAGAGTTTTCGAGAGAAAGGTTCTGCGAAAGTTTTATGGTCCTTTGCGCATTGGCCACGGCGAATATCGCATTCGATGGAATGATGAGCTGATGAGCTGTACGAGATGTCTCAATTTTTCTCCGATTTTTGGAGATTCTGAAAATTGTAGCCATAAACGACCTTCTTTGTCATTATATTCAATGAAAATTAATTTTTCCGTCGCACCATTTACTAGTCCATCTGATATATCGATGTTAGTTTTCATCATGTATGGTTTGTCCAAAACCAACGTGATTTTATATGGCAAACCTCCTGTATCAATAGTTTACATTTTGTGTAATTTTTGACGCATGGAAGTTTGCTGTTCAACATTTTTACATCCAATATACATATATACGTATCTGTTGCCTCTGAATTCACTCTCTCTTCTATATAGTTCAAAATTTTATTGTTGTATTTAGCAACTGAATTATTATCAAAAAACCATCGTATGCCGTCTGGACAAAATCCCTCAGCTTCTTCTTCGGAGTAAATCCGTGTTTCAATTAAATCCAGCTCTTCCTATTCTAACAACTGTCCATTACCAATTTTTGTTAATATTGTTGCAAAACTTTGATTAGCTTGTCGCATAACTTCGCTTGGTTCAAAAATTTCAACCCTCGCCTTAGTGTTGCACCTGCCATTTGTCGTTTTATTTGTTTGTTAATTGGGGTAGCACGAACTGGCGGTAGTTGACGTAGATCACCAATCAAAATTTTATGTAATCCACCAAAATTGACTTCAAAATTACCGCTGATTTGCTTTAACCCTGAATCTATTTGGGACAACAACTCAACTCCAATCATACTGATTTCATCGATAATCAATACCTGAATATATTTAAAGAGTGAAGATAAAGGAAGCAACTTTGAAAGACTTATCTTCAGTGCAATGTGTACTGTTGTCCCATCGAAAGCCACAGCAGCTTTACCAGTTGAAGCACAAGTGGCATAAGCATTGCAAAACCCATCACTTTAAAAATATCGATTATAAATTTCCATTAATAATTTAATAACAAATGTTTTACCACATCCATCTGGTCCTGTAAAAAATATTTGCAGCGGAGGATGATATTCCAACTGAAAATTGGAAATGACGTGCATCAAAATTGCCTTTTGTTTTTGGTTTGCCATTTTCATTAGCTCATAATATTGGTCGTTAGGCATTAGATTTTCTTTCCGTTTTGCAATGGCACCAAGTTTATTAGGGTCGCGAGACGTAAATCACTGTTTTCATCCGGATTCGGATTGTCATATAGCGTTTGGAATGGATTAGCTTCTGGAAATCTAGTGGCAATATCATGAATCTCATCGTCATCGTCTGCTTCTTCATTTTCGCGACATAGTTTTCGGCATAGCTCTATAGTTTTATTAATGTCTAAGTCAGATTCAAACTTTACGTCGCTCCAGAATTTGGTTTTCATTTTCGTCGTAAATCCTAATAAATTTCATCTCTTCAATAATATCGAATTCTTCATTCCGAAATGGGATATGCAAAGTCACCATTTCTCTTTTATACTCATTTATATCTGAGGCTATGTCATAATTCCTATAACGAATGATGCGTTGTTGCTTTCGACAAATATAATCACCTTGAGAACTTTTAGTAAAATTAGCAACGAATTGTGGAAGAGATAATTCTTCCATTTCTTGTAGCCGCTTCTCGTATTTACCAAACCAGTTTTCCTTCCAAATACTTGTTGAATCTTCATCGATATTTAATTCTAACGCTGCACATGAGCATTCTTCAATAATAAATTTCATATCTGTATTTGATTGTAATACATTGAGAATAAAAGGATTGAAAGGGTTGTGTCATTTTTCTTTAGGTTGTCGCTTCAAAAATACTTTAGGTCTGGTAATTCCAGCTTCAAGAATATGAAAATATCCTTTATCAGAAATTATATGATTTTTTGAATAAAACATTTCAATGTTCTCGTAATCATTGTTTTCGAGATTAATTTGTATTTATTTATACCGCTTAGCATAATCAGCATATCCTGGATGATCTTTTGCATTGGTTTTAATATTGTAGTGGATTTACATGGCATAAATGGAGCTTCAAATCGGCATTTCTGAGGTTGATTGGCAAGAGGATCTGATGGAGCGTCATTCAGCCACAATAAAATATGTGCATGAGGACTACCACGATGCTGGAATTCAATTCGTTTAAAATAGTCGACAACATAATAATTTCCAAATGGGCGGCTTTTCTTTGATCGGAGAATAGTTATGAATATATTGACTATTTTATTAAAATAGATAGCACAGATCACAGCATCTTCATTTACTAGTGTGGTCTTAGATATGTATGTAATCCAATGACGCAGTTTGTTCAGCTGAAATTTCAGTACCGTTATTTTTTAGTTTGTAAAATAATTGTATTAAATTGGTCCATCCAATTTCATTGGCACTCAAAGTAAGAAACATCGTAGGTTTTCTTAGTTGCCGAATCATCACAAAAAGATATCTTTTTCGATCGCTCCAATACCAAATTGAATTTGGTATTGAGCGTAGGAACGCTAAATTACT
Source organism: Bactrocera zonata (assembly GCA_037783105.1). Taxonomy (NCBI): domain Eukaryota; kingdom Metazoa; phylum Arthropoda; class Insecta; order Diptera; family Tephritidae; genus Bactrocera; species Bactrocera zonata. The sequence goes on along the minus strand of JBAWJQ010004943.1, from coordinate 542,520 downwards.
TTCGATACAATTATTAATGTAGTCAGCTGACTCAACTTACTGCCGTGTAATAATAGTATTTTTTCCCACATGTTTAAATGCAATCGTAAGCGAGTCACGAACTCTTAATCTCATAATTTTGTTTGCTAGATATAATAAATGATGTGGAGCAACTCCACGCTCATCTGATCTGTTACGAACGGTGTTGCATTTACTCCCTCTCTAAATTTTCGGAAATGACCCAAATAAATCGACAGGAAGGAAAGTTCTTCGGCATGTTCATCAAAAATTATACTTTTGGGAATGTTATATTCTCCAGGAGCGATCCGTAAATACATATCTTCATTCCAAAGTAGAATTGTCCTTTTATTAACCAGTCCCATTAAATAGCTTGATTTATGTATTTTTTTCTTTTAATGTGTACGTTAATACAGTAATCGTCATCGACATTACGGGGTAAGAGTTTTATCATACTGTTTACATCGACTGGTACATTAATGATTTGTCCATAAATTCCATATTGCCCATGAACATGTCGTAACCGTCGAATTTGCATAAATGGAGCTCGTGGTGAGAAAAGTCTTTCAGAAATTAAGTCAAGCGGTGGTAAAACCTCAGGTGTCTTTTCATATTTAAAACCGTTATAAGTATATACTCTAGGAATCACTTTCCTCCCAATTGCTTGGTAACACGTGTTGCACAGTAAAATATCTTCAACTGTATTATAATCTTCAACTATTACACTTAATGATTGTTCATCTTCAGCACGTGGTGATTTTAAAGCTAACTTAAACCACAATCGATCACGAACGGAGCACTTATGACCAAGCATATTGTTTAAAAACCTGTGGTTTAATTCTTTATGAGCAAAGTTATTTCGACGAAACCGTGAGTATGGAAAAAAAAACAATTCAAAGTATGTAACGAGTTATCTATCGATTGTGTATTGATAATCAATTACTTAAAAAACTAAAATTTTTTTACATCGTAAATTCGAAAAATGTGTATAAAATTAATTTTAAAAACTCATTTTAATCTTTCAAATATGGTTATTTAATTATATGTACAATTTGAAAATTATCCACCCTTTAGTTCAAAATTAAAATATTATTTTTTTTTTAATATAATATCATTTAAATTTTAAATTTTTTTTACTATTTATTTTACAATTCAAAAATATTTATCCGTCTTAAAATTTTTTTTTCCTATAAATCTAAATATTAAATCATTTTGTTAATTTAAAAATTATTAAATATAAGTTTAGGTAAAAAAAATTTTTTTTAATATTTTAAATCATGAATTCTAAATTAAGTACATGTTTTTAAATTAAATTTTTAAATTTTTTCATTTAAATTATTACTAAATTGATTTTTTTTTTAAATAATTTAAAATTAAATGATGAAAGTTAGTATTAATTATTGGTACATACAATCATTATTTACTAAATTATATCCCGTTGAGACAATATTTTGTTGCTGAGAATGGTCTAAAACAGAAAAAAATAAATAAGGTTATATATGTACATGGTGTATTACAATAATCCATGATCAGTATAAAGTAAAAATCATATTTTTTGATTGAAAACCATTGAAATATTAGTTCATATTAAAAGCAGCATTAAAAAATATTTACACTAACCATTTATTACATCAGTCACATTAACACTTATATTTGAACATCTAGTTTGATTGTTCAATAATAATTTTTTACATGCACGAAACTCGCGACTACATTCTGTTGAACTTTTTCGTGTTTTTTTTTTTAAATTGATTTTTATTTTCATTTTTTCACATTTCGACATTAGTTTTCGGCATCTTACAAAATTTATTATTAAGCACAAGATATAAAAACATCAAAAACACTCAAAAAGAATTCACCATTCTCGCTGTTATTTAGCATAAATGAGCACATTCAAAGGCAAAAATATATGTAAAATGACTGAATTCATGCGAGAATAAATAAAGAGAAATGCTTTGTAGAAAAATACAAAGTCACACAGAGAATATAAAAAGGCATTCTCTGAGTCGCATATGCATGCTTATTTTGTATTATATGAACCATTGTTTTCCGAAAAATGGTAAAATTTTTAATTTTTTTACAAAAATGTAACAGCTTCGCCAACAAACTAGCGCAAATATGTATGCATACGCTTATGCAACGAAATTAGTAAATTTATCTGCAATTATTGTATATATGTTTTCAAAGATAAAACATTTATTGAGCTAGATATTAAAACAAAATAATGGCTGCTTTGAGGGAAATTATTTTCTTTTGTGAGCCTAAAGTTGAACTATTTAGAAGGAGATACTGAAAAGCTTGCAGTCAACGCAAATTAGTGTATCCACAGGGTGTTGCGTATAATTTAATTTTTGAATTTCACCGAATTATTTTGCGTAAATTTTGTTGTTTGTTACGTTTTTCACATTTTACCATCCATTTTACAAAATCGGGAAAAATTCGGAAAAAATAATTTTAATTTTATTTCTCTTTTATTTAATTTTTAAATAAATTAATATTTCAAATAAATTATATTTTTTTCGACTATTACAAAGTGAAGATGTGCCAATTGAACTTCATTTCTTCAAAGAAAATTGGCGACCTTCATGAAATATGCGTATTCGCATTATATCCTTATCATTCCCAGATTTGTAGCAATCGAATTTCTATGGCATATACTATACATATGTATATTATTTCTTTGGCACATTTGTCTGTATGTTTACGAAAGCAAATGCGAGCCGCATACATATGTATGTACATGCATTTCATCCGGTTTGAATCGGCTGCCATATTGACTTATGATGCTTCTGCTATTTAGACAATTGTTGTTTTTGTAGGACAATGCTTCAATTTTTTAATGGTGACTTATTCACATGTGAATTAATTCCCGCGACGAGGGAATTTAAAAAAAAATATATATATTATACATCCGCGAACGCGCGGATGAAATAAGAACACTTGTGGTTCCCGTGGATTGTCAGATACAAATCAAATCTTTATTTCTCAAATAGTAATGTTTGAGTGTCTACAATATTTTTTCTTGAAACTAATATCGGTCCTGGTTAAATGTCTTCAATTTTTAAGTTTTTTTCTTCTTTTAATTTATTACATTTTCCCATAGTACTTACATGTTGGTTCTATTTTTGGGTATTTTATATAAACTATAATTATGTCTTCAAAAGTTCTATTTCGGGTTACCCTTCTAAATTTTTTATATCAAATACATCATTTTTGATAATTTCTAAGTTATTGTAATTCACTTTATCATAATAATAATTTTTATGTGATATTATTATCTCTTCAAAATGTGTTAAATTAGTTATGTGAAAAACTCCCCATGGTCATTATATAAACCAACATTTTCGTCCTATATTAATGCGTAATTTCCTCTCGTGTAATGCCTAATATCTGCTTTTGCTATTGTTAGCAATATTAAAATTATTATTGTCATAATTTTCTGAAAAAGTAAATAAGTATTCGTTTAGGACTTTATATTATCCTTGTGCACTATTCTATTTCTCTGATTAATTTTAACCTTATTTCCTAAATCCTCTTTTACAACTTGTTTTTTTATATCTGGGATTCAGCTTATTTCTTTATCCTATTATTTTTTCATAAATTATTTCTCCAGGGTGAAATGGGTAGCTTGTATCATTGCCTGAATACATTTGAGAAATTTTTTTCTTTTACATGTGTTTGAAGCTCAGTTAATTTTTTGAAATTATTTTCATCGGTAATATTCAAATTATTTATTTTTAAAATATTAGTACCTCCATTTTTTCGAGTATATTTTTTGATTTTATTGTCGGTACTTTCTTCGACTGGCGTCCTAGGATTTTCTTGTCCCAAGTAGTTTAAATATTTTATTTTTATATTTTTATTTGGTTTTTTACCATTCTTTTTTTGCCTTATTTTGCCGGTAAGAATAATAATATTGCCGGTAATACCTTCAGCTGGCGGTGTAGAACATGTTTGTTCTACAATTTTAATATTTCTTTCATTTTTAATACTACCGATACTTTTCTCGGCTAGTTTTTTGGAAGCCTCTTCTTCCTTAGTTTTGTTTTCAAAATAAATTTTCATACTTCTGATTGAATTTTTCATGTTATTCTTTACCCTATAATGAATTTCGCCATTGGACACATCGTTCGTTCGTTTTTATTATTGTACACCCCAGGCTTAATGTAGCATGAGGTTGCTCCCGTATCGATTATAGTTTTTAAGTTTTTATTTAATTTGAAATCACGTAATTTGAGATAGAGGAGTTCGTCCCCTCTTCGCCTAAAAAATGGCTCTTATTCATATTATTTATTATTTGACTTTTCTCTTTGATTATTTTCTCTTCTCGAAAGCTATGATTACTTTCTCTATGCCGTTTTACCCCATGTGCTTCCTGATTTTGTCCCCTATTGGCCTGAAAGTTTGCATTTGTATAGGTTTTATATTTTGACTGAAATTTCTATTGCTTTGTTGTCTCCTCACATTAAAATCTCTATTATAAAGTCTGGATACAGATGGATCTATATCCATAGGAGTTGGTTTCGGAAATTTATAATGTATATTGTTATTTGGAGGGTTGTTCCTTTGAGGAAATATTAAATTATTGTTTGTATACATTGGATTTGCTTTGTTTCTATTATACATGGAATTTTGATTTTGAGCAAAACGGGCTCTTTTATTATTTGATTCGAGTTCCTGAGCTTTTGCTAAAGCGTCAGGTAAATCTTGTGGGCTTAGAGAGAATATTATGTCTCTTAGTGGGGTGTTTAGTCCTGTTACAAAAATTCTTAAGGCATGTTCCCTATTCTTTTTGTTTAATTCTTTTGTCAGGTCTGCGTTATTTCCGTGTGTCATATATGTTTTGTTTATTAATAGCGTCAATTTTTTGTTGAAGAGGTTGTAATATTCTACAACCGACATTGCACCCTGCCTTAAGATGCGTAGTTCTTGTTAAATTATATGTATTGGACGTTTGTCCGCATGTACAAAATCTAAACGGGATAGAAGTGCATTGAAATTGAGGACTGTTCCATGGTTTGATGTCGGTACTTTATGAGTGGTTCCGTTCCCACGACAGTCGGGTCTACGTAACCGGAGCGGACCCGGATTTTTATCCGGCCAAGGACTGTCAACTCGGAAGAATTCTGCCGCTACAACAACAACAACAACAACAACTGTTCCATGGTTAGTTAACGCATCGTTTGCATCATGCGTTATTCTATTTCTAAGTATTGTGAGTGCAGCAAAGTACTTCCTACTGCCCCTCACGTATTGGCTCATAGCGTTAAGCGCTGCCTCTCTCCAACTAAGATATAAATTCATCCTACCAGTAAATTCAGGTACGAATTTAACTACGTCTAACGATTCTTGATAGGCTATAGTATCGTCTATTGTCTGTGTTAAAAAATCGGTTGCAGTATTGGTATTGACTACTATTTGTGAGCGTAATTACTCTACTTCCTCACGTAGTGCTATATTGCTGTCAGCAATGAGGCAAGTGCACTTGACAAATTCAACATATTTATAATTTGTCAAAATTTGAAATTTATCAAGCATTTGGTATTCTGTGTCTGAAATAAGAAGCTATTTTCTTTAAAAGTTGTTAAGATGTCAAATGCTCTTGACAGCACTGCCCGTTATGAATTAAATATCTGATTGTGAATTTTGTTGTGAAAATGGAAGATATTTTACCTTTGTTATTATTGTTAAACGAAGATGAAAATTGTGAGAATAGAAATTGCGCGCGGCATTTAAAATGTTTACGCGACGAATCCATTTTCTTTGAGCGAGAATACCTTTGTGCAAAATTTTCGATTAACTCATGAAACTTGCCGCCGCCTAATTGATGAACTGGCCCAACATGATAATCAGAAAACGTCACTACCTTTAACTGTAAGGGTTCTAGCAGCTTTGAACTTCTTTGGACACGGCTCATATCAGAAACGTGTAGGTAACAATGTCAATTTGCCCATGAGTCAGTCGTCCCTTTCGAGAAGTGTGCGAGCTGTAGAAAAACTTATTGTGAAAGCGAAGGGAGGAGAAATAAAGTTTCCCAGCTCAACAGAGGAAGAAACTTTTATAAAAACGGGGCAAGTATTATTGTAATACAAATAATAATATGCTAATTTATTTGAAATATTTTCCAGATTTTTAAGAAAATTTGGAATAAAAAGCACCATAGGAGCAATTGACTGCACGCATATTGCTATCATTGCTCCACCATCAAATAATGTCGAACGTCCTCTTAATTTATATTTAAATAGAAAAGGATTGGATTGGATTGGAGGATGGAGTCATGTGTAGAAGTTAACGCAAGTGAGGAAAGTTCTCTGATCGCCATTCACTTGGGAGTGGCCAGAAACGATTCTTTTACATATGACTCAAGCAGCTCACGACTTCCGGTCTTTGACCAAGTATCCTCTGGGTAGCCTAAGAACATCCGTTTGAAGACGAGCTAAGGTGAGAAGGCGAAATATTCCCTACTTAGGGTTGTGCGCTGGGTTTGGGACCCGCCACGTAAAAAAACACCCCCAATGAAAACAAACGACAGTCTCGGATAAGTGATCCCTCTTTTGATGACGACCATGGCAAACGAATTAAGGACTATGATTTGAGGGCATGCACCTGGAATGTCCGGTCCCTTAATTGGGAAGGTGCCGCTACCCAGCTGGTTGATGTCCTCGTGCAAATAAAGGCTGATATCACCGCCGTCCAAGAAATGCGATGGACGGGACAAGGACAGAGACAAGTAGGTCCTTGTGGCGCTTACTACAGTGGCCATATAAAGGAGCGCATGTTTGGTGTTGGATTCGTGGTGGGAGAGAGACTCCGTCGCCAAGTACTATCATTCACTCCTATGAATGAACGTCTAGCCACAATCCGCCTCAAAGCGAGGTTCTTCAACATTTCGCTGATTTTCGCCCACGCCCCGACGGAAGAGAAGGACGATGTGACCAAAGATGCCTTTTATGAGTGCTTGGAGCGCACTTATGAGAGATTCTCCCGCCGCGATGCCAAAATCGTGCTTGGTGACTTTAACGCCAGGGTGGGCAAAGAAGGTATCTTTGGCACTACGGTCGGTAAATTCAGCCTCCACGAGGAAACATCCCCAAATGGGTTGAGGCTGATCGACTTCGCCGGGGCCCGAAATATGGTTATCTATAGTACTAGATTCCACCATAAGAAGATTCATCAAGCCACCTGGCAGTCTCAGAAACCACCAACCAGATCAATCATGTTGTGATAGACGGAAGACACGCCCCCAGTGTTTTAGATGTGCGTGCGCTCCGAGGTCCTAACATCGACTCGGACCACTATATTGTTGCAGCCAAGATTCGCACCTGCCTCTGTGCAGCAAAAAACGCACGGAAACAAACACAAGGAAGGTTCGACGTCGAGAAACCGCAATCACAACAGACAGTCGAACGATTTTCTACTCGGCTTGCACTCCTGCTGTCTGAGAGCACTCGTCACTCGGTACTTTATTCCCTTTTTGGTACGTATTTTGTGTTCCGGTGTTCAATATTGATAGGTGCGTTTGACTCAGGTATTCTTGAATTAGCCGCCCTCGGTGGTTTGTGCATCTGCTGCCCTATGAAGTTGACAAAGCATTAAAATCACCCGCTATTATAATCGGTGTTTTGCCTCTAGTTTCTAATCTTCTATCTTAAAAGGAAATCCTCGAATTCGGTGATTGCTGCGCTAGGACGAGCATAGAAGCTTACGAAATATATCCCATTTATATTCGCCCATGTGAAGCAGTTATGAGCTTCTCTGGAGCAGGTCTTAAAAGGTTGACCTTTGCTGGACCAAATTGCTGCTTTACTAGATTTGTCTGCAATCCATGTGCTTTCCGGACGCTGGGAGTATTGTTCTCTTAGTAAAGCGACATCAATGTTCTCTTCTATGACTGTCTGTTCTAGCAAATCTTGAGCCGCTGCACAATGGTTAAGGTTTAACTGTAGTATCCTCATTTATTTAGCGACTTCATCATCTCGACATACTTTGGGCAAATCGTGCTCAATACTGAGTGCTCTCCTTTGCACAGCATGCAGCTCGGAACGTTTGTACATACCTTTGCTAAATGTTCCGCGGTTCCACAGCGTGTACAATGGGAAGATCTGTCTGTCGAGCTGCAGCAATTTCGCGCCATGTGACCCAGGAGGAAACATTTATAGCACCTGGGGACAGGCGAAAATTCTCGAAGGCGACAGATCGACCACCCAATTTTTTTTTCCCCTATTTTAAGTGCGGCCTTGGCATCTTGAGCACGCATGCATATAAGCGCTATTTGCGTGCCACTACCGTTTTTCGCAGACTTTTCACACTCGATATCTCCAGATTTTCGATTCCGCCCTCTCTTTTTAGTGCTGCGCAGATTTCTTCGGGAGTTGTAATTTCATCGAGGTCCTTGCACGTAATCGTGACGTTGTGAGTCTTGGGCTGAATCTTAGCCATTTCGCCAACCACCCGTCCAGGGCGCTTTGGAAAGATTCGGCTTTCGTCTCTGCTCGATTTTTAAGTTCAATAAGTAAATCTCCTTTTAACGTTTTACGAATATGGGTTACATTTGAACCCAGTACTTCAAGCCCGCTGTCACTTTTAATTTTTCACAAAATATCTGCATATGACGCACCATTCTTCTTTGTTATGGCATCTGGTTTTGTTTTGATTTTCCTTTTCAAAGGTTTCTTCGTTTTTACAACGTCTACCCATCTAGTCGTATTATCCTCTCTGTACGACAATTGCGGCTTTTCGTTTACATTTTTTTGCTCTTTGGTAGGTGGTAAATAGCCTGGTGCTTCTCGCATTCTTTTAGGGGTATTGCGATGGTTTCCCTATCATTACCCTTTTCGCTTGATTTCCCAGTTTTTCCATTTTGGCATGTAATGTCACTATGCTGCTTACTAAATCGCGCATAGCTTGATTTATATGCCTTTGGCCGGCCATCATCATTTCTAAATCTTTGATTTTTTGCTCAGGTTGCAAAAGATGCTAACCGTTTCATCTTTTTCAGTCTCCTCAGGTTTGCCCCCTTTGCTTTCTTGGCCAGCAGTATCTCCTCGCTTATTTGGTCCAGCAGCGGCGGAATCTTCGTTTTTACCATTGGGCGGCGTTCTCATTATTTTGGAGTTCCTTCGGAAAGGATTCTCCGGTGTTAGCCCAATACTTTTTCCAGAGGCTATATCCTCTGCGAAAGAATAGTTTGAGAACACCCTTTATGTTATTAAAAAATCAATGTCTACTTATCTTTTCCTTTAGATTTGGTATCCACATATGTAGTTCATTATCTGGGATGTTTTACTCGAGCAACCACTATTTTTTCACAACAAAAACTGGAAGAATACACAATGTTTTAGGATCGCAAAAAAAAAACACGTCTGCATCACACGGTATAATACAGCAAGTCCCTGTTGACACCTCTGCTGATGATGCAATTGTTGCCGCTGGTGATGATGTTGTTTTATAAAATGTTTGTATTTTTGTGATTTAAGTCACTCTTTCTGTTTTTGTAATTCTGTATTTTGTTGATTAATTATGTTTTAATTAATTATTTTAGTTATTGCTTTTTAAATCAATTATTTAAAAAATTTTTGTTTCATGAATTATTTTAATTATTGGTTTTTTAAATCAATTATTTAAACAAAAATTTTTTTAAATTTCTTGTTTTTATTATCCTGTGATTGTCACTTCGTTGCTTTTTCTTACTCACTTTATTTCGGGTTTTGCTTGGTTATTAACACACAGTTACATTTGTTATTTTTTAGGGAAAGTTTTTTCAGTTACACTTTTTTGGTCACTGTTAGGTTAGGTTAGGTTAGATGGCTGATCAAAGATCGCACGTGGACTATACGTAGTCCTTTGTGATGCCATAGAAAAAAGAACTCCCGTGTTCGAAGTTACAGATCGGCAAAACGCTTGGTAGCCGATACAAATTTGCAAAGGCGCTTGATATCTACACCCACCAGTTCGTTAGGATGTCTGAAGGTATGTACCCTCAAGTGTATGAGCCTTAACCTCCCGAATGCGGGACAGTCAAGAAGAAGGGCTGGTTAGTTTCCGCCGCATCTTCTTCTAAGCAGCTTTTGCAAGCATCCGGTAAGATTCCTAGTCTTACAGCATGTGCGCCAATAAGGCAATGGCCTGTAAAGAGCCCGACTACTAAAGAGAGGCTAGCCTTACTGAGGGCGAAGAGATCGTTAGATCTTCTGTGATCTATCTTGGGCCAGAATGCTTTTGCGACCGCGCAAGTACCAGTGCTGGCCCATCGTTGACCAAGCATTAGCGAGGCCCAGCTTGGTCACTGTTACTTTTCGAATAAATTACTTATTAAAAAAAAAAATTTCATGTTTTTTAGGAACTCGTGCCCAACTATTTTTCACTTTTTATTTTTTTTTTACTTAAGTAGGCACTTTTTGAACTCGTGCCCAACTATTAATTTATAAGAAAATTTTTTATGTAATTTTAACTTCACTTTTTACTTTAATAGGCACTTTTGAACTCGTGCCAAACTATCGCTTTTTACTTTAGTAGGCACTTTTGACTTCGTGCAATTATTTCTTTATAAGACAATTTTAACTTCACTTTGCACTTTTGACTTCGTGTTAAACTATATAATTTTAACTTAACTTTTTTATTTTTCCTTACTTTAGTAGGCAATTTTTGAACTCGTGCCCCACGTTTGGCGCCAATTAATTACCCCGACAGGAGAGTTTTGAAAAAATATATTTATTTTACATCCGCGAACGCGCGGATGAAATAAGAACACGTGTGGTTCCCGTGGATTGCCAGACACAAATCAAATCTTTATTTCTAAAATAGTAATATTTATACATTTTGGGCTTATTATCTTAAAGCTAAAGCTGAAGTTTAAGCATCAACTTAATTGAATCCAGAACAAAGAGTTAATTACAATATTAGCTGTTACAGCATATTCCATCAGAACGTTAAGCGTTCTGGTTTCTTTACAATTGTTATTGTTATGCCTTCTTGTGAGGGCGAGCGATATTGTTTTGATAAGAATGGATTATTAGATTCAGAACGGAAAAAGCATATCGAATTCTTAAATAATCAAAACATTAATTAAGATTTTTAATTATTAAGACAAAAAATAAAATAAAAAATAATAATAAGGTGACATTGTATTTATTTTGAAAATTCTTTATTTTTTCTTCCAAAGCAATTTCATCCCCTTTAAAGTAATCCCCTCTCGATGCAATGCACTTATGCCAACGGATTTTCCAATATTCGAAACACTGGTTTTAGTCACTTTCCGGGATGGCCTTCAGTTCCGTCTTCGCTGCTGCTTGAATCTCCTCTATCGTATAAAAACGGTGTCCCCGGAGCGGTCTTTTGAGCTTGGTGAACAGCCAGAAGTCGCACGGTGCCAGATCAGGTGAATACGGTGGTTGCGGAACGATATGGGTTGAGTTTTTGGCGAAATGATCACGAATTGCGAGGGCAGTATGTTATGGTGCATTATCGTTTTGTAAAAACCAAGAATTGTCTTTCCACAATTCCGGCCTTTTTAGGCGGATAGCGTTACGCAAATGACGCATAACGTTCAAATAATATTCCTTGTTGACTGTTTGACCGGTTGGAAGGAATTCATAATGTACAACACCACGATAATCGAAGAAAACAGTCAACATGACATTGATTTTTGAGCGACTTTGGCGCGATTTTTATTGTCTCGGCTCTCTTTTTGCACGATATTCGCTCGATTGATCGGTTGTTTCGGGGTCGTAAGCATAGATCCAAGTCTCATCGCCAGTTATAATGCGCATTCGGAAAGCATCGTTTCACACACTTCAACGCGACGCCTTTTTTCCAAAAAAAATCAATGTTTTCGGTACCAGTCGAGATTTGACGCGCTTGAGGCCCAAAACATCCTTCAAAATGGTATTGGCTGAGCCTTTCGATATGCCAACTTCATCAGCAAGGTCTATAAATGCTAATCGACGGTTTTTCAACACCAAATCTTTGATTTGTTGAACTTGAGCTTCGTCGGTTGAGATTGATGGTCGCCCGGACGCTCTTCGTCTTCGACACGTTCACGGCCGGCTTGAAACTAACTATACCACTTGTAAAAATTTTTTTTAGACATAGCCTCATCACCAAAGGCATTCTGCACCATCCTCAACGTATACGCAGCAGAAAATTGATTCCGTGAACAAAATTTAATGCAAACTCTTTGCTCAACAAATTTCGACATCGCAAAAAACGAAAAACTCACTTTTAGCAGCTCACAAAACGACACGTATCTCAAACACTAATGAATATTTTCACATGAAATTTGACTTAAATGTGACTGACAGTACTACCAACTTAAAAAAAAAATATTCTCCAAAACCTTCGACGCGCGCAGTTTAAATTCAAATGTCAATATTTTTGAGCTGCACCGAAATGTGTACTCTTTATTTATACTCTTAAGTCTAACTTTTTACATCGTTCTTACTTCTATTTATACTAATTTATGTTTACTTATTACTAGTTGATAGTTTGTTAAGGTACAGATTATATTATTTGTTTCGGTTCGTTTACATATATATTGCTTGCTTGCTTTGTTTTAAGATATGGTTGTTGTGGTATTCAAACTCAATGTTGTTTTGATACTTCCCAACATACCAAAACGCTTTGGAAATAACTTGTAACAAGCTTGCTGCCCTAAGCCTTATGCTTAGGAAACTGTAGTGACTACTGTTGTGAAAGGCTTTTTAATAATTATAGAATAAAAAAAAAATAAGCTTAGTAGTCGAAGTATACAACAAACTTAGAAGTCTAATTATAAAACAAGCTTACTGAAAGAATAGTTTTCTAAACATGCTTACAATAAGCTTAGTTTAGCAAAATTTTTATAAGCTTGTGAAAAATTTAAAATAGTAAGCGTTTTTAAATTGTTGTATTGTTATTTCTCATTTATTTCATTTCATTTGAGATTACAGTTGAGCTAATTTTTTTTATTTGTATTTTTCTTTGCTTTCTTGGCGGTTTTTGGCAAATTGGAAGAAAGACTTTGTGTTCCGGATGATGTCATCATCTCCGATTCCAATAGAAATTGCAGCATCTGAAAAAATTGTGAAAAATATATTAATATATACATTTCAAAAAAACATTTAAGTATTTACTTCTAATTGATTTCGATGTACTTAGGCTGCGTACACCTTTTTTTTGCTCCGTCCATTTCCAGCACAGTTTTTCCGCCAGTTCATCGACCAATAATTTTCTACAAAATTTTTTGGTAAAGTTGGGCTTTTTTCGAACAGTTTTGAGTTCCATTTCCTTTGATTAAAAATAAGAAAAAACAAATGATTGATTATCGAACAAATTAATTTAGTATTTTAGTAAACTTACGAATGAAGCAAACAAGTTTGGATCTTCCTGTAGCTGTTTTTCAAAATTAAAAAAATCCTCCATTGTTTGAAATGGCTGTTGTGGGATGACCAATCTGTTATATCTGTCCTGTTTTACCTCACTGACTTCCTTACGCAGAGATTTGACCTCCTGACGAAATAAAGTTATCTCGTTCGTCAATCTGATGAACATGGGTTGAAGAGTCGCAGCAAATTTTCGAGATATTTCTAGAAATTAATGAAAAAAAGATAGAAAGTGCATACAAATTTATTATAAACAAATATTTTTACCATCAAATGACACAGCTTCAACTTGTAAAGTGTTTTTAATCGAATCGTTATATACTGTTTGGAGTGTAGATAAATTTTGTGTCTGTTGAAAGATGTTGTTGAAATTATTATTCTGTTTGTCCGCCATCATGAATGACTGGAAAACAGCCGAACTTATTATTTTTATTGGAAAGAGCACAGATTTTATTTATATTTTTAGAAAGATGTTCGTAAGTGTCTTGCGAAAGTGTTAAATTTGATGTTTCCCATATGTTGAGAAGAGATGATTCTAGCGAATTTTGAAACATAGATCTCAAATTCAAAATTTGATGACCAATAACTTTGCTGTTTATTATTGATGAGACTATATAAATATTATTTCCAACGCTGTAATAATTGTTTGGGTTGGTTTCTGACAAAAAAGGTATTGTTTTTTTTTTTCAAAATTTCCTTGACTTGAGGGATTAATGCTTTGCTCCACCAAACGATTATATAGTTGTACCGATAAGTTGTTTTTTTTTTAAGTCTTTTTAATATTCCAAGTTTATTTTCAAATTTTAAGGCGCTGATAGTTTCGCTTGATCCATACAGCAAAAAATCATTATCCAGGTGAGTGAGACAAAGAAAGTTGTAAACTGATATAGATGCATCATAATACTCAGGCAATAACTTCACAAAACTCTGCAATAACTCATCAGCACACCTATTGTTAGTTTGGCATTGCTTACTGTCCAATAAAATCCTCATGGATAAACTGAGTTGCAGAAAATGCAAATACCGTTTTTCGTTTAAAACAGTTTTTAATACAAACGGCCCAACATACAGCAGAAAAGTTCGAAATTCAATCGCTTTATATCTTTCGAACTCTTTCAAATCTCTCGTACTTCTCCGGAATTCGAGTGGTAGCTTTCCTTTTAAAAACAGTATCTGATCGTTAAGGTTGACTATAATTTGATTTTTAAGTGAATATGGTTGGTTTTTTTTTTAATCCAAGCATTCATCAATGTTTTTATAACACCCAAACAAACAACATGCATGTAATCCATAGGAAAGGATTTTATAAGGTCTACGGATAAGTCTTCTATGGCCATATGATTAAATTCTTTGTGGAAATTTGTATCCGATCTTTGTCTGAAACTTTCATCCGTCCGCAATGTGCTGTTTTTTTGAAATTTGAACATCATACGGTAATTTATGTGCTCACCTCTTTGGTTACATTTATGGCAAGAACTGTAGTCTGTATGACTTTTTATTCCCATTAGTAGCGACCTGGCTAGAGCATCACATATGATGGCATGACAATTAATTTTATATATTTTGTTATTGTATGCAAAATTTTCATTCATTAATTCTTTTAATTCGTCCACAAAAGGTTATATAAACTCGTTGACATCTTTTGGCTTGCTGTTTCCACTATAAATGCCAACAGTTTGGGAAGGAAATTTTCGCTACTGGAAGTCCATCTATGCTTATATTTAAATCAATGATATTATTTAAATATGTTGTTTGACTTAAAAAATCGGTAAAGCAATCTCTTACACATAACATAATTGCCGCCTTGTATTTGAGTTATAGGTCCATCACGAGGTGTTTGTTTTAAAGTTCTTGCATACCGTGGTAGATATGGAAAAGTTTTTCATAAGATAATCAGTAACTCATTGATTGCACTATTTGATATAGTATGCTTAACTGACCAAATAGCAAGATCTCTTTTTATATCCGCGTTATTAATTAAGAGCTCAGCATTATCATTTTTCTCAGAACTGTAAATTTCATTTTCTGTTTCATCGATTTCATCACAAATAATATTTGCTTCACTAAAATCATTTTGACCGGAGCTGGTTGCAATATCCTCATCTTCATTATTCTTTTTTTCTTTTTTGCACTTAATAACAAACTAACAACTTCACTAGACTCATTACGAACACACTGTTTTATTTTATATAGCATTTTAAATTATTTTAAGATATTATGTTCACTCTCACCTTATTCACTTCGTATAAAATTTTACAATGACAATGAAAAATGTGAAGACGCTAACAACGGCGCGACAGAATAACGGTAAACGAAACAGTAAGCTTTGGAAACTGTATTGTAAAGTGAACATATAAATACTAGTGTATTAAGTAAGACGCTTGTCTTTTATTGTATAAGCAGCCATAGAGCTCAGACATACTATTTAAGTATATTAAATAAAGAAACGTTCTGATACTAACATTCGTGTGAGTACAGAACTAAAAAATATATTTTTTTGATTAATTTCAATCAGGAAATATTAATTGGCGCCCAACGTGGGGCTACGCGTCAAAAAGGATTCAATACAAAATCCTTCAAAGTGTAGTCAATTAAACTAGGATATAATCCTATAAATCAACAAGGAATATAAATTCCATATAAATTAAAATTAGTGAAATAATAAATTAAAATCACAAAAATGAATCAACCAGAGATAAATGCTCTTAACGAAATAATTCAGGACCTTCAGAGAAGGCTTGCCCAGATGGAAGCTACCCAAGGAACTGGAGCAATCCATGAATATCAAGATCAACTATGCACCTACAACGACCCAAAGGAAGTTGACTTAAATATATTCAAAACATTGCCTATATTTAATGAAGACTATCACGACTATCGGAACTGGAGGAAAATGGCATGTACATTAATGCAAAACATTTCCAAATTCAAAGGAAAGAATGTATACGCTGAAGCTCTAATAATGGTTAGAAGCAAAATCACCGGAAGAGCAGCACAAATTATAATCAACAACAATACAAAACAAAACTTTGATGCCATCATAGAAAGATTGGGCGACTCTTACGCCGATCTTAGAAGAAGAAATGATGAAGATCAGACAAGAAAATCAATCGTTACATGTGTACTATGATAGACTAAATCAATCACTAAATATAGTCTTATCAAAAATCGAAATGACACATAAAAACGAATACGTTGCCCAAGCTCTAAGCAAGGAGGTACAATCAAAAGCAGTCCGCACGTTCATTACAGGACTCAGGAGCTTAACTACGAAAAACGCTCTTTATTCTCGAGGATGTCGAAATATCACCGAAGCCTATGGGATAGCAAGAACCATGCAGCACGATTCACAGTATCAACAGCTGGAATACATCCCACGAATGAACACAACTGTACCAAGGTACAACCCATTCAACACGCATCAACCAGCACAACAACGAGTCGAACAAATGGAAATCGACCCATCATCAGCTCAATTCCGCAGACACACACGTCATCATCAACAACCGGTTCAACCAGTCAACGCCCAGCAACAAGCAAATCAACAAAGGATCACACAGCAACAGCGTCCTGGCATATTCAACAGGCAACGCATAAACACATTCATGAAGCGAGCACGTGATTCATACTCTGAACATCATGGAAAGAAAGAGAGAGTAAATCAAATGAACGGCAACGAAGACATCGAAGAAGTACATTCACTATACAACGAGCCAGCTATTAATGAAGAAGAACAAGAGCAGACTCATTTTTTATAAAGCTCCACGGTCTTCCAACATTACGAAGAATCGCACCAAATGGTAAGTCCGTGCATATATTAATAGATACTGGTGCCACAAGTAGTTATATTAGAAGTGATTATCCTTATGCAAAGAAGGTATTATTAAACAAAACAGTGAAAACTAATACACTACATGGATATTCCATGATTACTCACAAGAGAAAGATAAATTTATTAGGGCATGAAATTGAATTACTAGACATAGATAAATTAAAAGATTTTGACATTATATTAGGTGAAGATAATCTAAAAAAAATGAAAGCAAAAATAAACATGATTAACTACTCCATTAGTTTCTCAAAAATAAGAATAGAAACATTAAACTATACTATAGGGAATACAACGTACGAAAATGAAATTAAAGAATTAATGAAAAACAATTACTGTGGAAAGAACTTACCGCAACTATTGAAGCGGAAATTAGAACAGAATCAAAAGATTCTGTGTGGGTTAGACAATACCCATACCCGTATTCAGACCACGACTTTGTAAAGAAAGAAATTGAAAAACTATTAGAAAATAATATAATACAGCCTAGCAAAAGTCCATACAATTCTCCAATATGGACAGTACCAAAAAAAGGAAACGATGAGGAAGGTAAACCTAAGCGAAGAATGGTCATAGACTTCCAAAAGTTAAACAAACAAACAGTAGCAGATAGGTACCCCATCCCAGATTTCACAATGACACTACAGAATTTAGAATCAGGATTCCATCAAATCATGATTAAAAAAGAGGACCGCGAAAAAACAGCCTTCTCAGTAAATGGAGCTAAGTACGAATTCCTTAGACTACCATTCGGGTTGAAAAACGCAGCCTCCACCTTTCAAAGATGTGTTGACGATATACTTAGGCCTTTCATCGGGAAATGTGCATGTGTGTATATTGACGATGTCTTGATATATTCCAGCTTACCAAGGGCTCATATGAGAGATATCACCAATATATACACACACTTCATAAAGCAAATATGAAAATTTCGGAAGAAAAATACAATTTTTTTCAACAACAAACAGAATTCTTAGGTCATATAATAAAAAATGGAAGAATTACGGTAGATCCTAAAGAAATAGAAGTCATAGACAGATATAGGACACCAACAAATTTAAAAGAACTTAGATCCTTTTTAGGGTTATGCTCGTACTATAGAAAATTCGTGAAAAATTTTGCACAAATATGCAAACCTCTAACCATTTACCTACGTGGAGAAAATGGAAATATATCAAAAAATAAAAGCTCCAATGTAAAAATAACATTAGATGAAGAAGCCCTAAAGGCTATAGAAGTATTAAAAACTGTCTTAAATAACAGGTAGAATTGTATCAACCAGATTTCAATAAAGGATTCGACTTAAGCACCGATGCCAGTAATTATGCCATAGGTGCAGTACAAAGTCAAGGAAAAAATCCTTTTGCATTTATATCACGAACATTAAGTCAAACAGAACAAAATTATTCAACAAACGAGAAAGAAATGCTAGCAATAGTATGGTCTCTAAAGAAATTAAGAAACTACCTTTACGGCATAGCAAATTTAACCATTTATACAGACCATCAGTCCTTAATTTTTTCTATATCGGAAAGAAACCCGAATACCAAATTAAAACGATGGAAAAACTTAATAGAAGAATATGGTGCAACACTCAAATATAAACCAGGACACGAAAATGTAGTAGCCGACGCCTTATCTCGACAAATAAACACCAGTTCAAATGAATCCCAACATTCAGCAGAAACCTCTGCACATAGGAATGTTAGGCAAGTAAATTCAACTTTTAACTCATTTAAAAATCAAATACACATCATAGAGGGAGCAGAAAATAATCTAGAAACAAAAACTATATTTCCTAACTATGAAAGATATACTATCACCTTTAAAGATAATGACTTTTTAATTAAAAATATCAGAGCTGTATTAAAACCAAACGTTATGACAGCATTTCACTCTGATTTAGAACTTTGGCACAAAATTCAACCACAAATTAAACACATTATGTCAATTATCCCAAAGTATTCGCGCAACTCATATTAAAGGACATTACAGCGGAACAAGACAGAATAAGTATAGTAGAATTTACGCACTCACGAGCACACAGAAATGCAAAAATTAATTTAAAAGAAATACTTCAGACATGTTTTTGGGCTGAACAGAAAAAAGATACTGAAAACAGAGTACGAAACTGCATAGTTTGTAACGAAAATAAATATGAACGACGACCAGTAAAACATTTAATAGGAAAAACACCAACACCACATAAAACAGGTACATCCATACAAATGGACATATTCCAAATAAACAACACACGATTTCTCTCTAGTATAGATAGATACTCGAAATATGCGTACTTTCGCAAATTAGACTCTAAATACCAATTCTATGACATAATAAACGAAGTGCTAACACACGTATTTCCGTACTGTACCGAACTTATGACCGACAACGAATTAATCTTTTCGGGTGTAGGCACGAAAGCCATATTAAACAGACTAGAAATACAGCATACGCTTACCGCAAACAACCATTCAACAACGAACGCTCAAGTTGAACGTTTGCACAGTACAATACTTGAAATATCTAGAGCCTAAGCAGCTGACACAGGCACAACTGCGGAAGAGCAAATATTTAACGCTATAAAAGAATATAACAGGACGATGCATTCAGTAACGGACGAGGAACCGGTAGAAGATTTCTATGAACGAAGTAAGTATCCTGAAATAACGGATAAAATTGAAGTAAAACAAGAAGCAATGTTAAAATATCATAATAAAAAACGATTAAATAAAACATATATTCTAGGACAAATAATTTACGAGAAATTGAGCCGTCGCGAAAAATATACAAAACGCTACGTTAAATATATAATCAAGGAAAATCGTGAGGACACAATCTTAACAACCACGGGGAAGGTTATACACAAAGATAACATTAGACAAAATGTTCAAAACAATGATAACATTCATATTGATAGGGACAAACCTAGCACTAGTAATAACGGACATTAAAGACAAAAAATATATACTGACAGAAACAAATCCTTCATATCTGTTTAAAAACGAAGACTATTTGTTCCATGTAACAAACCTTACAAAAATCCTACAACCCTATTATAAAATTAAAGCAATGCTCGAAGCAACACAAAGAGATCCTACGGAGTATATCCTAATCAATAGGATAGAAATATTAAAAAGCCAGTTGCTACAAAAACGAATAACCAGAAGTATAGACTTCCTAGGTTCAGCATTAAAATTTATCACAGGAGTACCAGATCATGACGATCTAGTAGAAATAAAAACAGCACTAAATGATATTATAGAAAACAATAACCAGCAAAGAACGATAAATTCACACTTTGAGAAACTAATAGGTAAATTTAATCCGCAAACTTTAAAATCAAAACTTCTTTTCGAAGAAACTCATAAGGAATTATTAGACTTAACCACAACAATTAACTTTGCAAAAAATGGAAACTTTTACTCAGCTGCAATAAATACAGAAGAAATTGAAGAAATTATGAAAAAGGAACAAATCAATATACCAATAATAGATATCCCAGAATATGCAACAATACATATTTGTTAAGTAGCTGAAACATTTGTAGTAATTTATAAATACCCAATAATACAAGAAAAATGTGAAACATATGATGTAACATCCATGTCATACTCTCACGGTAAACTTAAACTAGACAATATTATATCATATTGTAATGATAAACCACAAAGAGTAAAAAACTGTAAAAATAATCTAAGTAAATACATTTGTAAAAATAATAAATCCGACCAATGTATAATACCTTTAATACGCAATAATGAAGCTCACTGTAATGTAATAGAAGAAAACAATATACCGATCATTGAATTAAATCACGGTAACATATAACTCAGTGGAGAACATGTAATAAACAAACAAATGATTTCAGGAACTAATCTTATACAAATCATAGACCCTGTAACAATCGATGGAAAAATATATAAGAATAAAGAGGAACTTTAAAAGTTCCCTCAGCTTTAATAGGGAAATGAAAAAATTTAAAATACTAGAACTACTCCAATCAGACAATGAATACAAATTTAATAACATACAAAAATTACATAAGCTAGTTATTCCATTCGAAGAATATCCTGTACGAAGCATATTAAGTATTATTGTAACTTGCATAATAATAATATTAATCATTTACACTATTTTAAATTGTATTCACTCTATGTTAAAATTCAATCTAACAAATTAAGACAACAAAACCAGATGCAGTACGAAGCTGTACTAAGACATCACGGGATGGAACACTTAATCAATCAGTCAGGGACGACTTCTCTTTAAAGGAGGGGAGAGTTAATATCTATAACACTAACCTTGACACATCGCATAGCAACAACGCTCACCCAAAGGATGCAATCACGCAGTAACCACATGTTTAGGTACACAGTCCAAACAATAACACACCATATGCCACTCAAAAATAATCTATATGTAAAGTGAACATATAAATACTAGTGTATTAGGTAACACGCATATCTTTATCTAACACTAACCTTGACATCATGCTACACATTGCATAGCAACAACGCTCACCCAAAGGATGCAATCACGCAGTAACGACGTATTTAGGTACTAAGTCCAAACTGTATCACACCATATGCCTCTTAACAATAACCTATATGTAAAGTAAACATATAAATACTAGTGTATTAAGTTAGTTGCTTGTCTTTTATTGTTTAAGCAGCCATAGAGCTCAGACATACTATTTAAGTATATTAAATATAGGAACGTTCTGATACTAACATTCGTGTGAGTACAGAACTAAAAAATATATTTTTTTTGATTAATTTCAATCAGGAAATATTAATTCGAGCGTAAGTTTTTTGTAAGTTTCATGTACACAACAGAGCTACAAAACTATAGCGAGGTCTAAGTCAATTACAATCATATTTGTCATGTTGTTACTATGTGAATCATTTTTCAAGTACGTTTATAAAAGTATTATTATTTTATAATTAAATAAACCTTTCATAAATATGCTTATTAAATGTTTTCGAAAACTCATTACAATAAGCTTATTCTATAACTTTATTGCCGTTCGCTTATGGAAAGGTTTATTGGGTTGTTTGTTTAGGGTTGTTTGTTGTAGTGATAGTGCATTTATATTGTTCCAACTCAAGGTTGTTTCTGCATTCTGTTTACTGAAACAAAAGGTTGTTTTGATGTGTGTTACTATTATAAGGAATATCAAATATCAATTATTTATAACTTAAAAATACTTATGCTAGCACTATTGATTTATTTACTTGTGTCTCGTTATTCCGCATGTGCCAGATGTTGATTGCAATTGTTGCAATGTTTGCATTATTGTTGGTCAGCATTAATTCCTGGCTGTAGTTTATACTGCGCGTGCCGGATGTTGATTGGTTAATTGCTTATCCAGCATTATTCTGCTTATCGCAGTTAACTTTAATGTTGCTAACTCCTCCGCCGTCAAAAACGAACGTCCTCGTTTGTTTAAACTATTATGGTTATTGGCACTTTTGACATGGGAGTTTCCGATATGTCTTCTTTGTTATTGGTCACATTCACGTTTACATTGTAGCTCGATGGTTTTATTAGTTTTGTCTTACAATTCTTCCTTATGATTGATGCAGTGCCTATTGTTGCTAGACTGATCAGGCAAATAACCACTAATGAAAAATTTATTATTACAGCTGCTGTGTGGGTTGACTGCAGTGTTTGTAAATGATTGGTGTTATTTATGTGGAGTTCTTTCATCATCTCAAGGCTGAGAATTTCTTCCTCTTTGTTCGAAGGGATATTTGACTGTAGGATTGCGGGTAATGGTTTGCTAGTTGGTATATCATTAAAGAAGTGTTTTCGGTTGTCGATTGAAACTGTGGAATTACGATATTGAACGGCGTATGATCCCACAAGATTTATTTTTTGGTTATCGATTTCAATTGTGCCATTATACTGGTTTAATAATATGATGCCAGGGAAGATGTTTTCTATCGATGGGATGTGCTGGTTATTTATTCGAGTGCATTCTGCTGGTTCGCTTCTGAGTAGTTGTTACTAATGTCTAACATATTCTTATAGTTACAAATTCTTATATAATTATTCTCATTACATTTTGTTTTTATTCCAAATACCTTATATTTACTACAGGTTACGATATCCTCATAGGGAATTTTATTAACACATTTATTTTTCTTTATGGGTTTGATAACAATTGAATCGCAAATTTCTTCGTTTATTAATGGTATTTCTATCATATAAAATAACATTGTTTCATTTGAGGCTACTTTTATATTTGCAAATTATAGCGATTTTTCTACGTTATTTAATGTGAAGTTATTTTTTATAAAAATGGATTTTGCTAATGCTAGTTCTTCATTTGATAATATATACGAATAGACGATTCCGGCTTTGGCCCAATGACCAATGCTAGCAATAGTATGGTCTCTAAAGAAATTAAGAAACTACCTTTACGGCATAGCAAATTTAACCATTTATACAGACCATCAGTCCTTAATTTTTTCTATATCGGAAAGAAACCCGAATACCAAATTAAAACGATGGAAAAACTTAATAGAAGAATATGGTGCAACACTCAAATATAAACCAGGACACGAAAATGTAGTAGCCGACGCCTTATCTCGACAAATAAACACCAGTTCAAATGAATCCCAACATTCAGCAGAAACCTCTGCACATAGGAATGTTAGGCAAGTAAATTCAACTTTTAACTCATTTAAAAATCAAATACACATCATAGAGGGAGCAGAAAATAATCTAAAAACAAAAACTATATTTCCTAACTATGAAAGATATACTATCACCTTTAAAGATAATGACTTTTTAATTAAAAATATCAGAGCTGTATTAAAACCAAACGTTATGACAGCATTTCACTCTGATTTAGAACTTTGGCACAAAATTCAACCACAAATTAAACACATTATGTCAATTATCCCAAAGTATTCGCGCAACTCATATTAAAGGACATTACAGCGGAACAAGACAGAATAAGTATAGTAGAATTTACGCACTCACGAGCACACAGAAATGCAAAAATTAATTTAAAAGAAATACTTCAGACATGTTTTTGGGCTGAACAGAAAAAAGATACTGAAAACAGAGTACGAAACTGCATAGTTTGTAACGAAAATAAATATGAACGACGACCAGTAAAACATTTAATAGGAAAAACACCAACACCACATAAAACAGGTACATCCATACAAATGGACATATTCCAAATAAACAACACACGATTTCTCTCTAGTATAGATAGATACTCGAAATATGCGTACTTTCGCAAATTAGACTCTAAATACCAATTCTATGACATAATAAACGAAGTGCTAACACAAGTATTTCCGTACTGTACCGAACTTATGACCGACAACGAATTAATCTTTTCGGGTGTAGGCACGAAAGCCATATTAAACAGACTAGAAATACAGCATACGCTTACCGCAAACAACCATTCAACAACGAACGCTCAAGTTGAACGTTTGCACAGTACAATACTTGAAATATCTAGAGCCTAAGCAGCTGACACAGGCACAACTGCGGAAGAGCAAATATTTAACGCTATAAAAGAATATAACAGGACGATGCATTCAGTAACGGACGAGGAACCGGTAGAAGATTTCTATGAACGAAGTAAGTATCCTGAAATAACGGATAAAATTGAAGTAAAACAAGAAGCAATGTTAAAATATCATAATAAAAAACGATTAAATAAAACATATATTCTAGGACAAATAATTTACGAGAAATTGAGCCGTCGCGAAAAATATACAAAACGCTACGTTAAATATATAATCAAGGAAAATCGTGAGGACACAATCTTAACAACCACGGGGAAGGTTATACACAAAGATAACATTAGACAAAATGTTCAAAACAATGATAACATTCATATTGATAGGGACAAACCTAGCACTAGTAATAACGGACATTAAAGACAAAAAATATATACTGACAGAAACAAATCCTTCATATCTGTTTAAAAACGAAGACTATTTGTTCCATGTAACAAACCTTACAAAAATCCTACAACCCTATTATAAAATTAAAGCAATGCTCGAAGCAACACAAAGAGATCCTACGGAGTATATCCTAATCAATAGGATAGAAATATTAAAAAGCCAGTTGCTACAAAAACGAATAACCAGAAGTATAGACTTCCTAGGTTCAGCATTAAAATTTATCACAGGAGTACCAGATCATGACGATCTAGTAGAAATAAAAACAGCACTAAATGATATTATAGAAAACAATAACCAGCAAAGAACGATAAATTCACACTTTGAGAAACTAATAGGTAAATTTAATCCGCAAACTTTAAAATCAAAACTTCTTTTCGAAGAAACTCATAAGGAATTATTAGACTTAACCACAACAATTAACTTTGCAAAAAATGGAAACTTTTACTCAGCTGCAATAAATACAGAAGAAATTGAAGAAATTATGAAAAAGGAACAAATCAATATACCAATAGTAGATATCCCAGAATATGCAACAATACATATTTGTTAAGTAGCTGAAACATTTGTAGTAATTTATAAATACCCAATAATACAAGAAAAATGTGAAACATATGATGTAACATCCATGTCATACTCTCACGGTAAACTTAAACTAGACAATATTATATCATATTGTAATGATAAACCACAAAGAGTAAAAAACTGTAAAAATAATCTAAGTAAATACATTTGTAAAAATAATAAATCCGACCAATGTATAATACCTTTAATACGCAATAATGAAGCTCACTGTAATGTAATAGAAGAAAACAATATACCGATCATTGAATTAAATCACGGTAACATATAACTCAGTGGAGAACATGTAATAAACAAACAAATGATTTCAGGAACTAATCTTATACAAATCATAGACCCTGTAACAATCGATGGAAAAATATATAAGAATAAAGAGGAACTTTAAAAGTTCCCTCAGCTTTAATAGGGAAATGAAAAAATTTAAAATACTAGAACTACTCCAATCAGACAATGAATACAAATTTAATAACATACAAAAATTACATAAGCTAGTTATTCCATTCGAAGAATATCCTGTACGAAGCATATTAAGTATTATTGTAACTTGCATAATAATAATATTAATCATTTACACTATTTTAAATTGTATTCACTCTATGTTAAAATTCAATCTAACAAATTAAGACAACAAAACCAGATGCAGTACGAAGCTGTACTAAGACATCACGGGATGGAACACTTAATCAATCAGTCAGGGACGACTTCTCTTTAAAGGAGGGGAGAGTTAATATCTATAACACTAACCTTGACACATCGCATAGCAACAACGCTCACCCAAAGGATGCAATCACGCAGTAACCACATGTTTAGGTACACAGTCCAAACAATAACACACCATATGCCACTCAAAAATAATCTATATGTAAAGTGAACATATAAATACTAGTGTATTAGGTAACACGCATATCTTTATCTAACACTAACCTTGACATCATGCTACACATTGCATAGCAACAACGCTCACCCAAAGGATGCAATCACGCAGTAACGACGTATTTAGGTACTAAGTCCAAACTGTATCACACCATATGCCTCTTAACAATAACCTATATGTAAAGTAAACATATAAATACTAGTGTATTAAGTTAGATGCTTGTCTTTTATTGTTTAAGCAGCCATAGAGCTCAGACATACTATTTAAGTATATTAAATATAGGAACGTTCTGATACTAACATTCGTGTGAGTACAGAACTAAAAAATATATTTTTTTTGATTAATTTCAATCAGGAAATATTAATTCGAGCGTAAGTTTTTTGTAAGTTTCATGTACACAACAGAGCTACAAAACTATAGCGAGGTCTAAGTCAATTACAATCATATTTGTCATGTTGTTACTATGTGAATCATTTTTCAAGTACGTTTATAAAAGTATTATTATTTTATAATTAAATAAACCTTTCATAAATATGCTTATTAAATGTTTTCGAAAACTCATTACAATAAGCTTATTCTATAACTTTATTGCCGTTCGCTTATGGAAAGGTTTATTGGGTTGTTTGTTTAGGGTTGTTTGTTGTAGTGATAGTGCATTTATATTGTTCCAACTCAAGGTTGTTTCTGCATTCTGTTTACTGAAACAAAAGGTTGTTTTGATGTGTGTTACTATTATAAGGAATATCAAATATCAATTATTTATAACTTAAAAATACTTATGCTAGCACTATTGATTTATTTACTTGTGTCTCGTTATTCCGCATGTGCCAGATGTTGATTGCAATTGTTGCAATGTTTGCATTATTGTTGGTCAGCATTAATTCCTGGCTGTAGTTTATACTGCGCGTGCCGGATGTTGATTGGTTAATTGCTTATCCAGCATTATTCTGCTTATCGCAGTTAACTTTAATGTTGCTAACTCCTCCGCCGTCAAAAACGAACGTCCTCGTTTGTTTAAACTATTATGGTTATTGGCACTTTTGACATGGGAGTTTCCGATATGTCTTCTTTGTTATTGGTCACATTCACGTTTACATTGTAGCTCGATGGTTTTATTAGTTTTGTCTTACAATTCTTCCTTATGATTGATGCAGTGCCTATTGTTGCTAGACTGATCAGGCAAATAACCACTAATGAAAAATTTATTATTACAGCTGCTGTGTGGGTTGACTGCAGTGTTTGTAAATGATTGGTGTTATTTATGTGGAGTTCTTTCATCATCTCAAGGCTGAGAATTTCTTCCTCTTTGTTCGAAGGGATATTTGACTGTAGGATTGCGGGTAATGGTTTGCTAGTTGGTATATCATTAAAGAAGTGTTTTCGGTTGTCGATTGAAACTGTGGAATTACGATATTGAACGGCGTATGATCCCACAAGATTTATTTTTTGGTTATCGATTTCAATTGTGCCATTATACTGGTTTAATAATATGATGCCAGGGAAGATGTTTTCTATCGATGGGATGTGCTGGTTATTTATTCGAGTGCATTCTGCTGGTTCGCTTCTGAGTAGTTGTTACTAATGTCTGACATATTCTTATAGTTACAAATTCTTATATAATTATTCTCATTACATTTTGTTTTTATTCCAAATACCTTATATTTACTACAGGTTACGATATCCTCATAGGGAATTTTATTAACACATTTATTTTTCTTTATGGGTTTGATAACAATTGAATCGCAAATTTCTTCGTTTATTAATGGTATTTCTATCATATAAAATAACATTGTTTCATTTGAGGCTACTTTTATATTTGCAAATTATAGCGATTTTTCTACGTTATTTAATGTGAAGTTATTTTTTATAAAAATGGATTTTGCTAATGCTAGTTCTTCATTTGATAATATATACGAATAGACGATTCCGGCTTTGGCCCAATGACCAATGCTAGCAATAGTATGGTCTCTAAAGAAATTAAGAAACTACCTTTACGGCATAGCAAATTTAACCATTTATACAGACCATCAGTCCTTAATTTTTTCTATATCGGAAAGAAACCCGAATACCAAATTAAAACGATGGAAAAACTTAATAGAAGAATATGGTGCAACACTCAAATATAAACCAGGACACGAAAATGTAGTAGCCGACGCCTTATCTCGACAAATAAACACCAGTTCAAATGAATCCCAACATTCAGCAGAAACCTCTGCACATAGGAATGTTAGGCAAGTAAATTCAACTTTTAACTCATTTAAAAATCAAATACACATCATAGAGGGAGCAGAAAATAATCTAGAAACAAAAACTATATTTCCTAACTATGAAAGATATACTATCACCTTTAAAGATAATGACTTTTTAATTAAAAATATCAGAGCTGTATTAAAACCAAACGTTATGACAGCATTTCACTCTGATTTAGAACTTTGGCACAAAATTCAACCACAAATTAAACACATTATGTCAATTATCCCAAAGTATTCGCGCAACTCATATTAAAGGACATTACAGCGGAACAAGACAGAATAAGTATAGTAGAATTTACGCACTCACGAGCACACAGAAATGCAAAAATTAATTTAAAAGAAATACTTCAGACATGTTTTTGGGCTGAACAGAAAAAAGATACTGAAAACAGAGTACGAAACTGCATAGTTTGTAACGAAAATAAATATGAACGACGACCAGTAAAACATTTAATAGGAAAAACACCAACACCACATAAAACAGGTACATCCATACAAATGGACATATTCCAAATAAACAACACACGATTTCTCTCTAGTATAGATAGATACTCGAAATATGCGTACTTTCGCAAATTAGACTCTAAATACCAATTCTATGACATAATAAACGAAGTGCTAACACAAGTATTTCCGTACTGTACCGAACTTATGACCGACAACGAATTAATCTTTTCGGGTGTAGGCACGAAAGCCATATTAAACAGACTAGAAATACAGCATACGCTTACCGCAAACAACCATTCAACAACGAACGCTCAAGTTGAACGTTTGCACAGTACAATACTTGAAATATCTAGAGCCTAAGCAGCTGACACAGGCACAACTGCGGAAGAGCAAATATTTAACGCTATAAAAGAATATAACAGGACGATGCATTCAGTAACGGACGAGGAACCGGTAGAAGATTTCTATGAACGAAGTAAGTATCCTGAAATAACGGATAAAATTGAAGTAAAACAAGAAGCAATGTTAAAATATCATAATAAAAAACGATTAAATAAAACATATATTCTAGGACAAATAATTTACGAGAAATTGAGCCGTCGCGAAAAATATACAAAACGCTACGTTAAATATATAATCAAGGAAAATCGTGAGGACACAATCTTAACAACCACGGGGAAGGTTATACACAAAGATAACATTAGACAAAATGTTCAAAACAATGATAACATTCATATTGATAGGGACAAACCTAGCACTAGTAATAACGGACATTAAAGACAAAAAATATATACTGACAGAAACAAATCCTTCATATCTGTTTAAAAACGAAGACTATTTGTTCCATGTAACAAACCTTACAAAAATCCTACAACCCTATTATAAAATTAAAGCAATGCTCGAAGCAACACAAAGAGATCCTACGGAGTATATCCTAATCAATAGGATAGAAATATTAAAAAGCCAGTTGCTACAAAAACGAATAACCAGAAGTATAGACTTCCTAGGTTCAGCATTAAAATTTATCACAGGAGTACCAGATCATGACGATCTAGTAGAAATAAAAACAGCACTAAATGATATTATAGAAAACAATAACCAGCAAAGAACGATAAATTCACACTTTGAGAAACTAATAGGTAAATTTAATCCGCAAACTTTAAAATCAAAACTTCTTTTCGAAGAAACTCATAAGGAATTATTAGACTTAACCACAACAATTAACTTTGCAAAAAATGGAAACTTTTACTCAGCTGCAATAAATACAGAAGAAATTGAAGAAATTATGAAAAAGGAACAAATCAATATACCAATAATAGATATCCCAGAATATGCAACAATACATATTTGTTAAGTAGCTGAAACATTTGTAGTAATTTATAAATACCCAATAATACAAGAAAAATGTGAAACATATGATGTAACATCCATGTCATACTCTCACGGTAAACTTAAACTAGACAATATTATATCATATTGTAATGATAAACCACAAAGAGTAAAAAACTGTAAAAATAATCTAAGTAAATACATTTGTAAAAATAATAAATCCGACCAATGTATAATACCTTTAATACGCAATAATGAAGCTCACTGTAATGTAATAGAAGAAAACAATATACCGATCATTGAATTAAATCACGGTAACATATAACTCAGTGGAGAACATGTAATAAACAAACAAATGATTTCAGGAACTAATCTTATACAAATCATAGACCCTGTAACAATCGATGGAAAAATATATAAGAATAAAGAGGAACTTTAAAAGTTCCCTCAGCTTTAATAGGGAAATGAAAAAATTTAAAATACTAGAACTACTCCAATCAGACAATGAATACAAATTTAATAACATACAAAAATTACATAAGCTAGTTATTCCATTCGAAGAATATCCTGTACGAAGCATATTAAGTATTATTGTAACTTGCATAATAATAATATTAATCATTTACACTATTTTAAATTGTATTCACTCTATGTTAAAATTCAATCTAACAAATTAAGACAACAAAACCAGATGCAGTACGAAGCTGTACTAAGACATCACGGGATGGAACACTTAATCAATCAGTCAGGGACGACTTCTCTTTAAAGGAGGGGAGAGTTAATATCTATAACACTAACCTTGACACATCGCATAGCAACAACGCTCACCCAAAGGATGCAATCACGCAGTAACCACATGTTTAGGTACACAGTCCAAACAATAACACACCATATGCCACTCAAAAATAATCTATATGTAAAGTGAACATATAAATACTAGTGTATTAGGTAACACGCATATCTTTATCTAACACTAACCTTGACATCATGCTACACATTGCATAGCAACAACGCTCACCCAAAGGATGCAATCACGCAGTAACGACGTATTTAGGTACTAAGTCCAAACTGTATCACACCATATGCCTCTTAACAATAACCTATATGTAAAGTAAACATATAAATACTAGTGTATTAAGTTAGATGCTTGTCTTTTATTGTTTAAGCAGCCATAGAGCTCAGACATACTATTTAAGTATATTAAATATAGGAACGTTCTGATACTAACATTCGTGTGAGTACAGAACTAAAAAATATATTTTTTTTGATTAATTTCAATCAGGAAATATTAATTCGAGCGTAAGTTTTTTGTAAGTTTCATGTACACAACAGAGCTACAAATCTATAGCGAGGTCTAAGTCAATTACAATCATATTTGTCATGTTGTTACTATGTGAATCATTTTTCAAGTACGTTTATAAAAGTATTATTATTTTATAATTAAATAAACCTTTCATAAATATGCTTATTAAATGTTTTCGAAAACTCATTACAATAAGCTTATTCTATAACTTTATTGCCGTTCGCTTATGGAAAGGTTTATTGGGTTGTTTGTTTAGGGTTGTTTGTTGTAGTGATAGTGCATTTATATTGTTCCAACTCAAGGTTGTTTCTGCATTCTGTTTACTGAAACAAAAGGTTGTTTTGATGTGTGTTACTATTATAAGGAATATCAAATATCAATTATTTATAACTTAAAAATACTTATGCTAGCACTATTGATTTATTTACTTGTGTCTCGTTATTCCGCATGTGCCAGATGTTGATTGCAATTGTTGCAATGTTTGCATTATTGTTGGTCAGCATTAATTCCTGGCTGTAGTTTATACTGCGCGTGCCGGATGTTGATTGGTTAATTGCTTATCCAGCATTATTCTGCTTATCGCAGTTAACTTTAATGTTGCTAACTCCTCCGCCGTCAAAAACGAACGTCCTCGTTTGTTTAAACTATTATGGTTATTGGCACTTTTGACATGGGAGTTTCCGATATGTCTTCTTTGTTATTGGTCACATTCACGTTTACATTGTAGCTCGATGGTTTTATTAGTTTTGTCTTACAATTCTTCCTTATGATTGATGCAGTGCCTATTGTTGCTAGACTGATCAGGCAAATAACCACTAATGAAAAATTTATTATTACAGCTGCTGTGTGGGTTGACTGCAGTGTTTGTAAATGATTGGTGTTATTTATGTGGAGTTCTTTCATCATCTCAAGGCTGAGAATTTCTTCCTCTTTGTTCGAAGGGATATTTGACTGTAGGATTGCGGGTAATGGTTTGCTAGTTGGTATATCATTAAAGAAGTGTTTTCGGTTGTCGATTGAAACTGTGGAATTACGATATTGAACGGCGTATGATCCCACAAGATTTATTTTTTGGTTATCGATTTCAATTGTGCCATTATACTGGTTTAATAATATGATGCCAGGGAAGATGTTTTCTATCGATGGGATGTGCTGGTTATTTATTCGAGTGCATTCTGCTGGTTCGCTTCTGAGTAGTTGTTACTAATGTCTGACATATTCTTATAGTTACAAATTCTTATATAATTATTCTCATTACATTTTGTTTTTATTCCAAATACCTTATATTTACTACAGGTTACGATATCCTCATAGGGAATTTTATTAACACATTTATTTTTCTTTATGGGTTTGATAACAATTGAATCGCAAATTTCTTCGTTTATTAATGGTATTTCTATCATATAAAATAACATTGTTTCATTTGAGGCTACTTTTATATTTGCAAATTATAGCGATTTTTCTACGTTATTTAATGTGAAGTTATTTTTTATAAAAATGGATTTTGCTAATGCTAGTTCTTCATTTGATAATATATACGAATAGACGATTCCGGCTTTGGCCCAATGAATCGTATAATCAATATTAATAATTTCTTTTTTTACAATCTTTAATTTATATTTTAATTTTATAGCAAAATTGCGTTGTAAATCTTCATTAGATTGTACCGCTTTTAAAATCTTATTCGATACTCTCGTAATATTGTTTATCCTGTCAAAAATTATTTTATTTATTACTACTTGATTATTGTTATTGTTTATTATAATATTATATTTATTTGATTATCTAAAATTACTAAGTCGTTATGATCGGGATTTCCCGCGATCCATTTCCAGACTTTTCCTATTGTTTCTATAGATTTTTTTAATCTTTTGGGTCGGAAAGTTTAGGAAAGTTTGTGTAAGGGGGAGTTTTAAAAATTTTAATACCGAGTTGGTCTTCGACCATAAATTGTATGGAAGCTGAATTTAAAGATTTCTCGTTGTCGATAACTATTGTTTTGGGTATACCAAAAGCGAAAAGTATTTGTCGTAAAGGTTTTCTGATATCTTTTATTGATTTTGACTCTATTATTTTAACTTGAGCATATTTGGAGAATTTATCTACTGCTGTAAGTAAATATCTATATGCACAATTTCTCCAGGGTATTGAGGTATTGGGGTTTCTAATACTTGTAGTTTATTAGGGTTGCGATCATACTTGTTTTCCTTGCAGACTCTACATTATTTAATTATATTTTCTATTTTTGTTGTTTTTTATTTTCGTCTCTGTTCCTACGTGCTCGCTTGTGTTCGTTTAGTATTTCCTCGTTTTGTGCATCCTCGCTTGTTATGTCGTTTACTTCTGTTTGGGTGTAACGAATTTTATAATTACCAAAGTGAAGTGGGTAAATTTCTTGGATTTTCCCTATTATTTCTTCAGAGGAAAATATACCATTTATCACTGAGGGGTTAAAGTATCGTTTCAATAGTGAAGTTAAATTCTCTGTTGAAAAGTTGGGTTTGGTGATTATATGTCTATGGTAGGTCGGGAATGGTATTTTAAACTGGTAGCTGTCTTCATCCGCTAACGAGATCCAAATTTGGTTTTTGAATGCACATATGGGTTCTTCTATTGCTGGAATTAGATTGTGTGATGAGCTCTCGTCGAAATGTGTAGCAACTGATAAGGAGTTTACTTCAAAAGGCCTGGATAATGTATCTGCAATTACATTGGCTTTCCCAGGTTTGTATTTTAATTCATAGTCTATTTTATTAAAATATATACCTAACGTAGAAGGAAACCGCTTTAGTTGAACAAAGAACACACCGTTTTGAATATGCCACTAGCGGGAATTGTGATCGCTTACTAAAATCACACTATTAACCAACAATTTGTTGAAGTTAATTGTTTTTAATTTTTAGGCTAGTTAAAAATATAAGGATACATAATTTAATAAGAATGCCAAAAACAAAACTGAATCTACATATATTCACATGTACCTAAATCTACAAAAATCGACAAAAAAAAAGGAATAGTGTTTCGAAAACTCCCTTCAATTCGATGGTGTAAATTTCCTTCACTAATCCACTCATTTCCAGAAAGAGATTTAAACCTCATGTTTATGTACATATTTTCGTAGTTTTAAGATGTTACAGAGCATTCATTCCAAATGGGCTAATCTCCGAGTAAAATGTATTACATATGTATGTCAGTTATGCTACTCCAATTTGTTTTACCAACATTTATGCTGCAGACACCGGCATTTTCTAAGTATTTTTAGTTTCAAGTTTGCAATTTATGACTTCAAGATTATAAATAAGGATTTTATCACTTTTACAACACTTCATGGATTCTTGGTAACGTTAAAATTCAAAATTCCTCGAACAAATTCTAATTGTGTTAAAATTTGCCGTACATACCAACACCATCTTCTGCTACCAAGCACTTTTCGTAAGAATGCAAATAACACTACTTATTTCCCATAATATAATTTTTAATTTCACACGTTTCATTCCTCTCCCCTTCCGCGCATGCAATCGTCAACTCACTACGGATAGAAGTACGCTTAATAGCGAATTAAAGCAAATTCACCAGAACCAAAATCGCCAGCAGCGAAGATTAAGTTTGCGAAATTGGCATCAAAATAGCAGAAAAGTGGAAAAGGAGTAGTAATTGCCTTGTTGTAAAAGTTGAAGCTGTTGGCAGAAGTTTCTCGCTCAAACAAAGTAGTAAAAGAAAGTTATGTGATTGTAAATAAATATTTGTTTTTAGGCGAAAGTTTTAAAAGAAATTTGCGAGAGAAGATCTACTCTGGATTAAAAGCTAATAAAATGATGCCATCTTTTCGGATGGCAAGAGCTGGATTTGTTTTCTTTAATAAGACTGTGGACTAGTAGCAGAACAAAGTTCAAAAGGAAAGTAAGAAACACTCAAATGCCACTCAAAATAATATTAAAATAATTACCTATAATAATAATGTAACTCGATGTACAGTGCATTAAAAAATTAACGTTTTCCTTTTCCAAAGTGTAGATAGTAGTAATTATAGCCTGACATCGTTAATGGCAACTTCCAACTAAATTTTAAGCTTATTTCATGGGAAGCGATCTTTAGTTTTATTGAAGTAGGAAATGTAAAATGATAAAAAATTCAAAAACATGCGTAGAGAAGCATCCATAAATATTTGTAGTGCTTAACACCCCTTTGATTAAATGTCTGTCCTTCTCTTAGCCAAATATCTCTCGAGGGTTTGAATAAGACTAAAGTTGACTCAACTATAAATATTACATTGCCCAAATCACGGTTGATATTTTCCTGCGCTGCAACCTTTTCTCAGTGTGTGCTTTTGAAAGTAGGGGTTTAAATACAGTACTACTACTTTTGATGCCTGATTCTGAAGATATATGTATGCATATTTAATCCATTTTTATAATTTTTTTAACTTCTCTTAAATTGAATAGTTTTCATTCCCTTTTTGGGAAGTTGCGTGATTCCTTCCTCTTTCGAGCATCTAAGTTT
Organism: Bactrocera zonata; assembly: GCA_037783105.1. NCBI lineage: Eukaryota > Metazoa > Arthropoda > Insecta > Diptera > Tephritidae > Bactrocera > Bactrocera zonata. The sequence goes on along the minus strand of JBAWJQ010004943.1, from coordinate 506,115 downwards.
CCAATTTTTCCATAATGTTTAGACCATCGTCAGCGGTCACAATTGAACAATGAATTTGAAGTAAACTAAAAAACAGTTTTTATAGACAATTTTTGTAAAGCGTTTCATACTCAATACAAACTATTGCATTTTAGTAAGATTGCTATTAAAAGTTTTTTTTTTTGACATTAAAATATTAATTAAGTAGAAACCATGTTCAACACAAAATATACTGAAAAAATGAGAATTTGTTTTCATATTTTATTACAAATTCCACATAGAAAAATACCACAAATATAATACACATATGGTATATAGAAAATGCGCAGTATATTATTTGCAAATCTGCATATCTGCGTCACAACATAAATTCAGCACTTTGAAAATTCACTTTTGTGCGGATGGTGCGCTTGAACGGTAGGGCGATAGGTAATTCAGATGACAAAAACTTTTTCAATTACGAGCATGGACGTCAAACGAGATTGGGGCAGCATAAAGAGGTGTGTTCAAAAAGTATCGCGAATCGTAACTGACAGTTTTCTTCGATTACAGGGGCGTGGTGCATCATGAGTTCTTGCCACAGGGAAGAACGGTCAATAAGGAATATTACCTGCAAGTTATGCGCAATTTGCGCGAAGAAATCCGCCAGAAACGCCCGGATTTGTGGAAGAACAAAAATTGGCTTTTGCACCACGATAACGACCCTGCTCACACACATCGTTGCTTGTGCGCAGCCACCGTATTCCCCAGATCTGGCCCCCTGTGACTTTTTCTTGTTCCCTAAACTGAAGAGGTCCATGAAAGGACGACGTTGCGCTTCTCTTGACGAGATAAAGACGGCATCGAAGGAGGAGCTGAAGAAAATAAAAAAACTGATTTTTCGAAGTGCTTCGAAGATTGGAAAAACCGTTGGCACAAGTGTATAATATCTCATGGGGATTACTTTGAAGGGGACAAAATAGATATTCATGAATAAATAAATAATTTTTGAAAAAACACAAAATTCGCGATACTTTTTGAACACACCTCGTAGTTATTATTGAGCAGACTTGTAGCCAAAATCTTGAACCACGTATGCACGTGAGAGTATACATATGCGTATGTGTGCAGCACGTGTATTAAAAATGCCAAATGTGACAGGTACAACAGGAAGTTTGCTGAGAGAACGACCGCGAGGCTACCAATGCCCTGGAAAAAGGTAGTCTGCAGTGTCAGTGTGTGAACTTGCAAAGCTAACCTAACTAAATAACTGAAAAAACGTACTCACATTGCAGATGAAAATGGCACAAAATGGAACTAGTAAACGTAATGAAATGAAAATAATAATAATAAAAGTAACTTAGTCTAAGCCACACACATGTAAAAATGCCTCGTATTCTGCAAGCATTTGTGAATGTTTGCGGCATAAAAGTTATATTCTGGCGAAAGTGCTGTGAATGTAGGAATGTAACTGTGGCGGCGTTGTTCGCTAAATGGGAGTAGGAATTCATTCAATTACATATCCTTGCCTAACAAAATCTGACATAATATTTTATTACGGCACGGCAATTTCAAAGTCAAAGCTTATGGAAGTATCCAAATAGGCCAAATAGTTTTGTTTCTTAATATTTTGATTGAAAAAAGTTCAATGAACGGAGATGTTTTAAATTCGCTTAAACTATAAGTCTTATCTTACATATTTCACATATTCCAAATGTTCCGCGTGTGCCACTTTTTAAGAATAATACAAAAAAAAATTGTTTCAAAAATTCAATCTGTTTCATTATGAACAATTTTACCTAATTAAAATAATTTAAAAATTTTAGTTATTTTATACTTACGATTACTCAAACGAAAAACATTCAGTAATCTGCTTTGAGCGAGATTTTAATGGAACCACTCGTAAATAAAGTTAGTCATTCTTCAAGTATGTCTTTCTATCGCGTTGGTGGTCTGTATGTATTACAACTTTTGCTGTAACGTATAGATACTAGTAGTTTCTGAATGAGTTCAGTGCCGGAAATTTGATATTGATTGTACTTTGGAAGGGTTTGTAAAAATTCCTTTGGAAGATACAATGAATACTAAGAATTCGACCTGATTTTTGAAGAATTCGCATTTATCGATTTGAAACTTCATGTTTGCTTTACTGAGGGTATCAAAAATTGTGTCTATGTGTTCGGAGTGTGGTTTTTCGTCTTTACTAAATATGATTATATCGTCTATGTATACATAGCATATTTTGCCTATGTATTGTCTTAGTATGTCGTCAAGCGTCCGTTGAAATATGGCTGGGGCGTTTCTCAAACCAAACGGAAGTTGAGTGAACTCGTATTTCCCATTGTTCACCGAAAATGCTGTTTTTTCCACGTCAGATTCCTTAAGAGGAATTTGATGGAAACCGCTTTTTAAATCAATCACAGAGAAAATTCGGTTTTCTCCTAGTTGGGAGAGAACTTCATTTATTTCAGGTATTGGACACCTATCTGCAACTGTAACTGCGTTTAGCTTCCTGTAATCTATAACCATTCTATATTTGTTTCTGCCAGACGCGTCCTCTTTTTTAGGCACTACCCATGCAGGTAAGTTATAGGGTGATCTTGATTGTCGTATGATACCGTCGTCTAATAATTTATTTACTTGCTTTTCAACTTCCTGTTTAAGGCTAATAGGATAAGGATAGGACTTGGAGTATATAGGTGTGTCTGAAGTTGTTCGAATTCCTGCAACTACTTTTTTTATGTAGGTTCGTTTTTCGACCGGTTCCGAAAATAGGTTTCGGTGCTTTTGTACTAGTTTCCTAATTACATGTGTATTCATATGTTCGTCGCGGGTATGTATTAAGTTAACGTCCTGTACACTATATTGTCTCAGATAAATTCTTCTCGTATTTGCTATTACCACGTAATTTTTTTTGTGGGTATGATTGCTGAAAGTGCTTTTAAGCTATCGTTTCCTAATATGGCATGGAAAGTGGTGAGTGTTGGCAATAGGAAAAATTTTAATTTGCAATTTTCCAAATTGAAAAGATTTAGATATGTATGGTGAGTAATTTTTATTTTGCCGCCTACTGAGTTGGCTAGAAAAGGAGTATTGTTCGCTATTGCTTTTTCTACTAAACTTGATTGTATGTAATTTTTATTGGATCCGGTGTCTACTAATATTTGCATTATGTCGCCGCTCTTCGTCCTGCACCTGAAATAAGGTAGTGAAGAGCTATTTAGTCTAAAAAATGTACGTCAGTGAGGTCGAGTGTTTCTTCAATTGTGTTCTTGTGATTTGGCTCATTGTATGTTTGATCATTGTAGTCCTATTGGTTATCGTAGTTGTATTGGTCATTGTAGTTGTATACGCTTTCGTTGTGTTGGTCCTCTAGTGGTTCGTTAGAACTTATGTGAAAGTTTCTTTGTATTTTTTGTGGGGGGCTATTTATCATTGAAGCGTTTGATGGTCTTTTACTGGATTCTTGGGGTTTTGGCCGATTTGCGTAATTAACGGCTCTTGTCCTTATACTCCCATCCACGTCCATCGATTGAGGTGGTTTAGGGGGTCTAGGAGGAGCAATGTTTTGCTGGGGACTGTATAGATTCTGGTTTTGTTGCTGATATCGTTGACTAAATTGATTTGGATTCCGTTTTGAATGTTGTTGCATGTTAGAGTGATTAAGGTTTAGTTGGTTGCTATGGTAGTTTTGTGGGTTGTAATATGTCAAGGGGTTTGATAGATAAGCTAGTTCAGGATAAAATTTGTATGTGGTTTGAGGGTGTAATGGTTGATGATATCTGGGTTGGGTGTATTGCTGTTGTAGCTGTTGTTGACTTATGAGTTGTTGACGAGAAGTTGATGGTGTGATAGAGGTTTGGTTATTAGCGTAAGAAGCTCTGAAGCTTTGGTTTTCTAATTTGAGACAAAGATGGAGGGCTTCGGGTAGGCTTTTTGGTTCTTTAATGCCAAGTATTTTTTTGTGTATTTATCCCTTTTCCTTGTGCCAAAGAAATAATATACATACATACAAAGAAATAATATATATATATATACAATGCGAATATGCATATTTTATGAAGGTCATCAATTTCCTTTGAAGAAATGAAGTTCATTTGGCACATCTTCACTTTGTAATAGTCGAAATAAATATTATTTATTTGAAATATTAATTTAAATTGAAAAATAAAATCAAAGTGAAATAAAATTAAAGTTATTTTTACCTAATTTTTCCCGATTTTGTAAAAAAAATTAAAATTTTTACCATTTTTCGGAAAACAATGGTTCGTATAATACAAAATAATCAAGCAAACATATATGACTCAGAGAATGCTTTTTTACATTCTCTGTGTGACTTTGTATATTTTTCTTCAAATCATTTCTCTTTATTCATTTATGCCTTTGAACGTGCTCATTTCTACTAAATAGCAGCGAGAATGATGAATTCCTTACTACAATTCTATCAGCTCTGTTAGCCGTCAAATCGAACATCATACATAATTCAATTTGCACTTTTTCTATGCTTTAAGTTCTCTGTATGAGATACTATTATAATACCCTAAAACCCTTGATATATTACAACAATATTATATGTATGTAAATCACATTTCATCATTTAAATTTTCATACGCATCTATCAGCATATACAAGTTATCATAACACTGTTTAATAGTCTAATGTTACGGCAAGGTTGCGTGTGGCCTAAGTCAGCAGAAGTTATCATAAGAATGTTTATCAATGTAACGGCGAAAGTTGAGTGTGGGCCGAGTCAGCATTCTTACGCCGGTAAAACAGGAAACTGCAGCGCAGCTGGCAACGGATGGCTTCAAAGGGTATAGTTTACTGATTTTTAGGTTAGAATATAATTAGTATTAAGCTGGTACTCATGGAGTACCAAGTCCATTTCCATTTGAAATAAACCCAAAAAAGTGTTTATTTATTTATAATTGGCGCACAACGTGGGGCATAAACGAAAGTTTCATTTAATCAAAAATTTTTAGTGAAATCTACGCGATATTGCTATCAACAAACCAAAGGAAACCTGTAAACGAACCTGGAGATAGAAGAAGATGCTAAACCTGTCAGATCACATCCGCTAACGGAAATGCAGCATTTATGCAAACCTGTTATTGTAAGTTGGGAAACTCATTCTTCATTATAGTGCGAGATTAAATTAATATAAAATTTTGTGGTTGCCCGGTATACAAATTATTGGTGAATAAAAAAATATCTTTGAAACGTACAACTAAGTGCATATTTTAGAGGAGTGTGAATATTTGCTTTATTTTATTTTGCATTTCATGATTGATTGTCCTATTGAACTCATATTATACCTCTCTGAACTAGTTTCCAATTTTGAGAATATTAACTTATCAGTAAGAATAAGAGAAAGTGAAATGAACGAATCAAGCCTAACAGATAGTGAATGCAGCTGTTACTGCGGCATAGGGGATTCAGAGAAGGGAATTTGAGGAAAACTCAGAGGATTACAAGATCAAATAGGTAGTTTGTCAAAAGAACCGATGGTGATTAAATTTGAAAAAATCAAACTTATCCCTGGTAGGCCATGCGAGGAGTCACTTGATGTGGTACAATCGCTACCCGAATTTTCAGGGCAAACTGATTATTATACATATTTCCTGGCGAGAAGCGGCACATAACGCATACGAAATATCTGAGGGTCCCGATGGTAGCTCACGACATTATTAAGCTGTGACTATCATGAGGAATAAAATCCGCGATGCCATCGATACGCTATTATTATAATTCGCCAAAGTCTTAAATTTATAATTGAGGCATTTATAGCACGACTGGACTTCATATATTCTGACAAACGACCAATGTACCTACAATTCTACGACGAGGTTGAGAAGAAACTATCTTCACTAATCAACAAGACAAAGATGTCTCACGAAACTAATATTGCGGACGCGATTAATGAGAACTATCGCGCAAATGCTCTTAGAGTCTTTATTTTTGGACTTAGGAAACCACTAGTATTAAAAACAAATGCAAGGTGCACTTATTTGGGGTAGTGTCAGATTTTTAATTCTACCTGACATAAATATGTTCGACGGAATCGTTGGTCTAGACTTACCAAATGGAATGCACGCAATTATTATTATTAATTATTAAATACGACCCAGGTAATGAAATAATTCACTTGCAAAGTTCTACCCATATCCATTAGGAAATGATTTCGTAAAAGCAGAGGTCGCCTTATTATCTGGCAACGAATCTGGCAACGATGGCGTCGAGTAAACATGTGTGTATAACTTGCTCCAAGATTATAAGGGGAAACTCAGGAAGTATAAGCTGCAATAGTTGTAAGAATTAGTTCCACAAAAAGTGCAGCGACTTGAGAGACGATGGTTTCAAGAAAATTGCTGCTGCGTTTCGGAAAACTGGTCATATTGACTGGCGGTGCTCTGGCTGTCACTCAGAGGTTAGTATTATTGAGGCAATCAACGACAGTGATGAGGACGACAATGATTTGCCGTTATCAACAAGCAAGTCGGAGTTGGAGAATATGTTCGAGAAATACTTAACACCGTTCAAGAAAACAATTGAAAATATTCAGACCAGCGTTGCAGGGATTCGGCTGGACTTGAACAAATTGGCATAGAACAACAGGGCAATCTCGCAGCATTATAAGCAATTAGAAAAGAGCTGTTGAGAATAAATTAACATCGTTCGATGCACTTAATGTGGATTCCAACATTATAATATCGGAGATAAATGATCGGAATAAGCGTGAAAGAGAGGTTATTACTTCGAATGTGCCGGAGTCTGAGAAGCCGGTAGGCTATGATCGACGTCTGGATGATTTGGAGAAGGTTGTTGCATTATTACCACAGGAGATGTCAGAGGTTGGTCCGAAACTTGGTCTCCATAGACTCGGCCGTCCTGCGGTAGGTAAGATTCGTTCGCTATTACTAACTACAGAGTCTGTAGCAGATGCTAGGAGTCTACTGCGTGAGTCTGGCATCTCATTTAAGGCGAACCTAACTCAAGCTCAGCAAGAGCATCTCAGGAATCTACGTACAGAGCTTGATAATCGAACTAAGGGCGGAGATAACAGCAAGACAATTAGATACATTAATGGGGTACCGAGGATAGTCGATAAACAGACTTTTCGTGCGCCAAAAGAAAAGCCTAAAAACTCGTAAGTTAGACATATACTATAAAAATACTCGAGGGTTAAGAACAAAATTAAAAGAGTTCTTAATCTCATCAGCAGGGCATCAATGTGATTTGATTTGTGTTAGCGAGTCATGGCTTCATGAATCAATATCAGATAGTGAAGTGGTAGATGATACGTATTTAATATTTAGGAAAGATAGAGACAACCAAACAAGCAATTGCACAAGAGGCACCGCTATGAAGTGTAGCGTAGTATTAATGCTGAACTACTGCCAACTAACTGTAGTAGTGTCGAGCAAGGTTTTCTTCTTCTTCTTTACTGGCGTAGACACCGCTTACGCGATTATAGCCCAGTCAAAAACAGCGCGCCACTCGTTTCTTCTCTTCGCTACGTGGCGCCAATTGGATATTCCAAGCGAAGCCAGGCCCTTCTCCACTTGGTCCTTCCAACGGAGTGGAGGTCTTCCTCTTCTTCTGCTTCCCGCGGCGGGTACTGCGTTGAATACTTTCAGAGCTGGAGTGTTTTCATCCATCCAGACAACATGACCTAGCCAGCGTAGCCGCTGTCTTTTAATTCGCTGAACTATGTCAATGTTGTCTTTTATCTCGTATAGCTCATCGTTCCATCGAATGTGATATTCGCCGTGGCCAATGCGCAAAGAACCATAAATCTTTCGCAGAACCTTTCTCTCGAAAACTCTTAAGGTCGACTCATCGGTTGTTGTCATCGTCCAAGCCTCTGAACCGTATAGCAGGACGGGAATTATGAGCGATTTAAAGAGTTTGGTTTTTGTTCGTCGAGAGAGGACTTTACTTTTCAATTGTCTACTCAGTCCAAAGTAGCACCTGTAGTCAACAGTAATCCTGCGTTGGATTTCCAGGCTGACATTGTTGGTGGTGTTAATGCTGGTTCCTAAATAGACGAAATAATCTACAACTTCAAAGTTATGACTGTCAAAAGTGACGTGAGAGCCAAGTCGTGAGTGCGACGACTGTTTGTTTGATGACAGGAGATTTTTCGTCTTGCCCTCGCCGTATAAGTTTTGCGGGGCTACCAAATTCAGACATCGCGGCATAGAGGCAGCTCCTTTTCGTGCTGTCGAAAGCAGCTTTGAAATCGACGAATAGGTGGTGGGTGTCGATTCTCCTTTCACGGGTCTTTTCCAAGATTTGGCGCATAGTGAATATCTGGTCGGTTGTTGATTTACCAGGATTAAAGCCACACTGATAAGGTCCAATCAGTTTTTTGACGGTGGGCTTTAATCTTTCACACAATACGCTTGATAGAACCTTGTACGCGATGTTGAGGAGGCTTATTCCACGGTAGTTGGCGCAGATTGTGGGGTCTCCTTTTTTAAGGATTGAGCATAGCACACTTAAATTCTAATCGTTGGGCATGCTTTCGTCTCACCATATTTTGCAAAGAAGCTGATGCATGCCCCTTATGAGTTCTTCGCCGCCGTGTTTGAATAGCTCGGCAATCCGTCGGCTCCTGCCGCTTTGTTGTTCTTCAGGCGGGCAATTGCTATTCGAACCATTTCATGGTCGGGCAATGGAACGTCTGCTCCATCGTCATCGATTGGGGAATCGGGTTCGCCTTCTCCTGGCGTTGTACGTTCACTGCCACTCAGCAGTCTAGAGAAGTGTTCCCTCCATAATTTAAGTATGCTTTGGGCATCGGTGACTAGATCACTTTCTACAAGAGTATGCTCCGGTCTTGAAACCTTCTGTAAGTCGCCGCATCTTTTCGTAGAATTTTCGAGCATTACCCTTGTCGGCCAGTTTATCAAGCTCTTCGTACTCACGCATTTCGGCCTCTTTCTTTTTCTGTTTACAAATGCGTCTCGCTTCCCTCTTCAACTCTCGGTATCTATCCCATCTCGCACGTGTTGTCTTCGATCGTAACGTTGCGAGGTAGGCAGCCTCTTTTCTCTCCGCTGAGACACGGCACTCCTCGTCGTACCTGCTGTTCTTTTGCACTTTCCAAAAGCCAATGGTTTCGGTTGCAGCTGTACGTAAGGACTTTGAAATGCCGTCCCACAGTTCCCTTATACGTAGAAAATCGTTCGGCTGTCTGTTGTGATTGCAGCTTCTCGACGTCGAACCTTCCTTGTGTTTGTTGCTATGCGTTTTTTGCTGCACAGAGGCGGGTGCGAATCTTGGCTGCAACAATATAGTGGCCCGAGTCGATGTTAGGACCTCGGAGCGCACGCACATCTAAAACACGGGAGACGTGTCTTCCGTCTATCACAACATGATCGATCTGGTAGGTGGTTTTTCGATCCGGAGACTGCCAGGTAACTTGATGAATCTTCTTATGCTGGAATCTAGTACTACAGATAACCATTTGGGTATGTTTCCTCGTGGAGGCTGAGTTTACCGACCGTAGTGCCAAAGATACCTTCTTTGCCCACCCTAGCGTTAAAGTCGCCAAGCACGATTTTGACATCGTGGCGGGGGCATCTCTCATAAGTGCGCTCCAAGCACTCATAAAAGCATCTTTGGTCACATCGTCCTTCTCTTCCGTCGGGGCGTGGACGCAAATCAGCGATATGTTGAAGAACCTCGCTTTGATGCGGATTGTGGCTAGACGTTCATTCATTGGAGTGAATGATAGTACTCGGCGACGGAGTCTCTCTCCCACCACGAATCCTACACCAAACTTGCGCTCCTTTATATGGTCACTGTAGTAAATGCCACAAGGACCTACTTGTCTTTGTCCTTGTCCCGTCCATCGCATTTCTTGGACGGCGGTGATGTCAGCTTTTATTTTCACGAGGACATCAACCAGCTGGGCAGCGGCACCTTCCCAATTAAAGGACCGGACATTCCAGGTGTATGCCCTCAAATCATAGTCCTTAATTCGTTTGCCATGGTCGTCATTAAAAGGGGGGTCACTTATCCGAGGCTTGTTGTTTCCTTTCATTGGGGGTATTTTTTTACGTGGCGGGTTCCAAACCCAGCACACAACCCTAAGTAGGGAATATTTCGCCTTCTCACTTTACCTCGCCTTCAAACGGATGTTCTTAGGCTTCCCAGAGGATACTTGGTCAAAGACCGGAAGTCGTGAGCTGCTTGAGTCATATGTAAAAGAATCGTTTCTGGCCACCCCCAAGTGAATGGCGATCAGAGAACTTTCCCCAGTTGCGTGAACTTCTACACATGACTCCATCCTCCCGAGCAAGTTTTTATTAAAGTAAAATGTACCGAGGGCGATCTAGTGGTTGGATGTGTGTATCTCCTACCACTGTCGTCGTTGGATAAGTATGCGAGTCACATGTCAGCAATTGCATTGATTATTGTTGGCGACTATAATCTCCCCAGTAGCTGTCCTCAAGATGAATGTGCAAATATGGTATACAGTGAGATGAGTGTGGCTAACTGTCAACAGTATAATCAAATTCGTTATTCGAAGCTATTATGGATGAAGATAAGCACCACCCGGCTATAAGTATACGTGCTGAAATTAAGGCCAACCTAAAAACGAACGTGGCACCGACCTATGCATTCAAGAAGGCGGACTAGTGGGGATTGAATTACTTCTTTTTGAGGATTAACTGGATTGAACTGTATAAATTAGTATCACTGGATGACAAGGTAAACTGGCTATACGACAGAACTAACGATGGAATTTTGCAATTTTTTCCTGTCCATACGAACAGGAAAATCAATTATCCATGCTGGTTTTTTAGGGAGCTGATAAGGAAAATACAGCAGAAAAAGGATGCGCATGCAACATACAAAAGATAAAAAACCAGTTACGCCTACAATGTCTCGTCGGTCGCGATCGGAATGCAAAAGAATCGGCAAAGGGTGTTACAGCGCATACACGTCCAGGATGGAGGAGCTTGTACGGGTAGACACGAGTCAGTTCTGGAAATTCATCAAAAGCAGGAGACGGAACAATATGGATATTCCATCCGCCGTGTCGTGGAAAGATAGTGTAGCTACGAGGGGTGGGGAAGTGAGCAATCTTTTTGCGTCGGTTTTTGGTAGCATCTATGCGGGGAAACTTAATGACAATGGGGAACCAATGCCCACAGCGCAGGCTGCAGAAACATTGACTAGTTACGATGTGAAACTATCGGAACTCACCATCCGCTTCGATGAAGTGTACGAGCAAATGTGCAAACTAGATGGAAAGACGGGAGCTGGACCAGATGGAATACCAAACATAATACTGAAGAGCTGTGCAGTCGGACTGGCCGAACCAATAACCCACATCTTTAGTAAATCACTGGAGATGGGTATTTTTCCGTCGGCGTGGAAATGCTCGTATATTTGTCCAATTTACAAGGCAGGGTCGAGATCTGAGGTGTCCAACTACAGGCCAATATGCATACAGCCGGCTATGGCTAAGTTGTTTGAGAAACTAGTTTTGCCGCAGGTGAATTTCGTCTTCAAGAATACGATCTCGACCAAGCAACATTGGCGGCAGGTCTACGGCTACAAACCTTTACCTGTATGTCGACGACGTAATGAGAGCATTGGACAATGGTGAAACAGTTCACACTATCTACACGGACTTCAGGAAAGCCTTCGACATGGTGGATCATGAGCTCTTAATTGAAAAGATGGATCGCTACGGAGTGGCAGGAAACGTATTGAGTTGGTTTAACTCGTACTTGACTGGGAGATCCCTGCAGGTGCGAGTCAATGGATATGCGTCGTCCGAGTTTAAAGTGTCGTCCGGGGTTCCACAGGGTTCCCAAATGGGGCCAGTGCTAGTTAGCATATTTGTAAACAACATTGGGACCAAAATATCGTCGGACTTTCTACTTTATGCTGATGACCTCAAGATTTTCAGAAAGATAAGCACTGTGGATGATATTAGCGCATTACAGCAAGACCTCGATAGACTTGAGGAGTGGTGCGATGAAAATAAATTAAGTTTGAATTTAAAAAAGTGCATGGTGATGTTCTTGTCACGGTCCTTGAGTCGTCGTACAGCTGTTTACCGTATTGCTGATCATCAGCTAGAAGAAGTTACAGTTGTAAAAGATCTTGGTGTCATGATCGACAACGGCATTTTAGGTCGTATGCCTGGTTTGAGGTCGCACAGACTGTTAAAAACAGTTAACTCATCGAAGAACTACGTGCGGGGTGGATCGAGGAGCAGGGTTGTAGACTTAGTAAATAGACATTATGAAAATATTAATATGTTTGGTTATACATATGCGAGCTACGTCTCTAGGGTTAAGGAATTAATTAATAATGTATCTATACTGTATCCTTTATGTGTGATTTGCCTTCTTTTTCATTTTTATTTTTGTTACACTTTTCTGTACAAAGCCGATTGGCGTGAATTAATAAATAAATAAATAAATAAATATTAATCTTATTTGGGTAGTAGACAAAAAGGGCTTCGGTGAAGATGAAGTAAAAAAGAAAAGATTGTTAATTGGCTTTTGTAAGCTAAACGATTCATACCTCATTCCAAATGTGGATGTTATATTATCTAAATTGGGCAAAGCCCAACTGTTTACAACCTTGCACTTAAAGTCTTGGGTTCACCATATTGAGCTCAATGAGAGGGATCGCGAAAAAACCGCATTCTCTGTCTGCAGCGGCAAGTACGAGCTCTGCTGTCTTCCGTTTGGCCTAAAAAATGCACCTAGCATTTTCCAGAAGGCAATTGATGACGCCCTTAGACGACCATTTAACGCATGTGAAAGCCGTTTTAAGGAGCTTGTTGGAATAAAAAAATTGAAATTTTTCAAAACAGAACTCGAATACCTTGGTTCAAATGGGGGATAAAACCTTGTCCACCAAAAATTGAAGCAATCCGAAGCTTCCCGCTACCAACAAATATAAGTGGTGTTCGGTAATTTCTAGGAATGACAGGATACTAAGGTGTTTTGTTTGCGACTACGCTAAAATTGCAAAATCTATATCCAATATCCTTAGAGGCGAATATGGTAAGGTGTCCGTATTCCAAACAAATAAAATAGAAATCTCGTTCGACCAAGATCAAAAGAACGTGTTGATTAAGCTAAAAATATATGTCAGAAGATGTTATTCTGGCTTGTCCAGACTTATTTTGAGAACACTCGATAAAGAAGAAAAGCATTTTGCCACTAATGAACGGGAGCTTCTAGCTATTGCCACAACCCAATACAATAAGAGCATTCGTTCAGTAATGGGCGAGATACAAGTTGATGTTATCCAGGAAGATAGAAAAAACCGAGCAGGTAAAAAATAACGTGGAAAATACCCAAGAGGCAACACCATGAATTCATAACAAGAACCGGGCAGAAAGAACATTCGGTGTGGACGAAACAGTTCTCATCAAGTCAAATAAACGCCTAGGAAATAAACTTCCTCCCTTGTACGCCGAAAGTGTGATACGAGAAGATTTGGGCTCCACGGTTAAGGTAAATCGTTCATAAGGATAATCTGCGTTAGTTTAAGCCAATAACTATAAGTTCTCTCCTCATCTCCACCCGCCTTTCTTTATCTAGACTGCTAATCCTTACGCTCTCTTTGGCTTCGACACTTACCAACGGTAAAATTGTGGACTACTCTCACTCGGACAATTTACCGATTGCGGATGGCGACATGGTCCTATGAGACTCATACAGTTACACCAGGCACACAACAAATCTCACGGCTTATGCCGAATTGACGCTTGAAACCCGCTCTGTCCTGCAAATTTACCCACACAGTCACTTGAAAAAATTGACGATGGCCGACCTCGAACGAATTGACAAGCTCCTCCGAACAGTAACTGGAGCAACAATACGCAATTAGCAAGCAATTTCCAATTACAAGAGCAAATTATCGTGTTAACTAACATAGTAAATAAAATTTTGAATACAAAAAAATAAAGGAAATAGATACCGGCCCTTATGACATTCTCTTGGCTAGAAAAAGGATAATATAATTTTATCAATTGCACTGGCACAGCTAGGGTTTTTAAATTTTGATAACGTTGGAATATATTCAATTCTGAATTATTGGTTTCTAAGTTTAAAGTATTTCTTGACCGTAATCTTTTCAGGAAAACTATACTACCCATAGCACATAACAACAAAATGATATCCCTTCGAAAAACCGCTGTAGCGGTCTGCGGCAAAGATCTCTACTCCCTGGACGATTGTGCTGGAACAACTATAAAATTTTGCAGGAAACTAAATATTACGATGTACGCTCAACACTTGATAGCCAGCGTTGCTGCAAAATACAGAATAACATTTGGCCAACTACATTACAAACCATCACACCGCAACAGTAACATATGACAACGCTACTGTTTCACTAAAAAGAGGTATTTACCTGGTAACATTTTCGGGTGAAGCTAACGTTATGGGAACGATCTACACAAATCGCAACGACGTCCCAATAAAAGTAGACGAACTTCCTAGTGCCACTCAAATAAATATAACCGGGTACAACGAAATAATGAGTTTACCTTACTTACCATTTAACCAATGGTTACAAGACAGGATTGGCAACAACATCATTGACCCTAATAGCATTAACTGTCATTGCCGTGTCTCTGATTCTAATAACCTCCGCTAGGAAACACAGAAGGCAGGCTGCAATAGCAAGAGTAGCGCAAAATATCACTCAGCCGCCAACAAGAGGGTCCGCGAACGTACCCCACTTAGGAGGGGAGGAGTTGTCACAAGACTGTTAACCCTGGTCGATACCAACGGTCTGATACACTTAGTCGAGACCAATGGTGCTTGGCCCTATGTGTTTACATACATTTGTATGGAAATTCGTGTTGTACTTACGCTCATATATGTACAACACAGATACATTTTTGAAATTTCTTACCTCTCGATTTGGTTTGGGCATACACTGAACTACCTGAAAAAGAAAAATGAAACTCGTATGTGGTTTTTAAAATGAAATACAACGCATTCCTTTTCGTACATTTTTTGATTTATTTAGGAGCATATGAATCATTTTTGAACGATTTTTCAATTCATTTTATGATGATGGGTCCTGAGGAATACAAAAAAAAACATATGTAATCAATTTTCGAATGCTGTTGACAAACTGGATTTGAACATTTAGAACAGAATAATCGAGTTTTACGACGCAATTTATCGCTTTCTTGCAAACAAAGTCTGCAATCTCTCCTTCCTTTGAGTGTGTCAGCACCTTTGATGTTGAAGCTACTAATCGTGATGGGATGCTGAGTGAACGACCGAAAAAGGATTCAAAAGCCAAACGACAAGATAGATGTTTGCTGACATTGGGATTGTTCATACGATTTTCGATATTGGGCGTTGCCAATGTTCTCGATAAATTTTAAAGAAAAGTGCGTCGTATTTTTATCTACATGGTCGATTTGTTTGCAAACTACGAAGCAGCCAATCCCATCACATCCAACAAGTTGCAAAAAAAAGCAAATGTCCATCGTTTCGTTGGCCGTTTTGTATTGTAATGGGTAACCATCTGATCCATGCAGTCAACGCCGGCCTTTGTTGAATTTTAAATGAAAATTGCTTCCGGTTTTTTGGCTTTACCTTCACAATCCTTAGTGTAGTTTAGGGTTGAAATAAAATTGACTGCCTTGTCCTTTTTCGGAACATAGCTACAAACCGAAACGAGATTATCGTGAAACCCGAAAAGAGTAGAAAGCAACGGACGAGAAGGATTTTTTCAGTTCTTCGGTGTACACTTCTTATTGGCGCGAATAGTACCGACGAAAGCAAGTCCAATGGTAGCCAATCGTTTGGCTCCTGTCAGTGTTGTGAAAAAGTTTTCAGCTACTACGAAAGCTGCTATATATATTTCTGGCCTAATAATGAAAATAGGCATATTTATCAACGAAAATGTTTTTTTGTTCTCGTTGGATCTGGCTCGTCTTGGAAGCCCCACACGGTCGATTGCTGTTTTGTTTCGGGCTCATACGCATAGATCCTGTGACGATCTTATAAACGTCTCTTGAAGCACCGCGATCGTATTTTTTCAGCATTTCTTTACACCAATCCACACGAGCCTTTTTTTGAGCGATTGTCAAATTGTGCGGGATCCAACGAGAACAAACCATGCCTCTATCTGAAGGTATGTTACATGACGGTCTTGCATTATCAGTTCACGGACGGCATCGATGTTTTCTGACACAACGGCTGTTTTTGGACAACCTTCACGGAATTCGTCTTTGAGCGAGCGTCGGCCACGATTGAATTCGTTGTAACAGTTTTTCACAGTGCTATAGGATGATGCTTCATAGCCATACATAGATTTTAGTTCATCGATGCACTCTTGTCGTGATAATCCACGTCAAAAGTTGTGAAAAATGATCGCACGAAAATGTTCACGAGTTAAGTCCATTTTTTGGCCGAGAAGAATTTTTAAATTCCCTGTAAATAAAACAATTCACGAGTAAATGACAAAACGTTCTGAGTGATGTTATGCTAAAAAATGTCAAACTTTCCAAAGGAAATGTCAGATTGCACCTGGCAACACTTGGTGTTGCCTAGTCCAGAAATATATTTAGGAACCTATGTATTTTTCTGCCGGTGTTTTCGTACCGTTTCACAAGTTTGAGCAATACATTTTCTCCTCGGTTCACTTCACGCTCTCCGCCATCCTTTTTTCCCGTGTAAAAAAAACATTGCAATGGGTATTTTGCTTGTGAGTCACATGCCCACCAGATTTTCACACCGTATTTGATGGTATGCCTTGCTACGATACGGAAACAATTGCTCATCAATCGTTACATTTTCATGCGGCTCATAGTTTCTGGCAAGGTTTTCATTTAAAAAATTCCATATATCGCGAATTGCGGCAGCCTTATCAGATTGTAGTCGGAATGAACGTGTGTGGCCATCATCGAAACGGATATATCGCGTCAATAACTTGAATCGTTTGAGTGGCCAGCCAGTGGCCAGTGTTTGCCACAATAGTGGTGTAAACTGCATATTACTGTGCGTTACACCAGAAGCAATAAGAATACCAATCAATGCATCAAGTTCGGTGTTAATGAAATCCGCCCAAACTTTAGGTTTTGAGGTTAGATTTTCTGCATTCCATTTTGCAAATTAGTCTCTTCCATAACGATTTGTTTGACTGATGATACTGAATGAAATATTGGTAGTAAAAAACTGTTTGAATACCTCAATGGGAACAAAGTTTTGTTGTTTCGGTCCAGGCCTAAAGCGCATAATATTGTGTGCACGAGTACGAATTGCTTCATTAGGCTCTTTTTTCCATTTTGTCCCATCTTTACCGTAGTAAGAAGTTTCAGTAGCAGCTGGAGTTTCACGCTCTTCTTCTTCTACACCATCGATTACTTTCTCTTCGTCGCTATCTAATATTTCATTCGGCTCGATTTCGATTTAATTTTCAATATCCGATGCATCTTCAAATGGCACATAATTGAGATCTCTATCATCGTCATCGCTTTCGAATGGATCCACTTCTTCACGCACAACATCATTATTTTCATTTTGAATGTCATTTACCAATGCTGATGTTAACCGATCATAAAAATCTGCACTGATGTTTCTAGAACGTAATCGTGTATTATACACATATTCCACTTCATCACTCATTATTATAACCAAAGCGAACAGAATAATAAAAAACAAGATGAGAACTGGCGCGAAATATGCCTATTTTCACAGTAATATTAGTTTGTCAAAAAAGTCTTGCGGTATTTTTATTGAATGATTTATTGAATTTATTGAAATGGTTTATAACGGTATGATGACTCATACCCAGCTCTTGACCGATGCTACGACTGCTACTATGCCGGTCTCTTTCGACCAATTCAGCGATT
This sequence comes from Bactrocera zonata, assembly GCA_037783105.1. Lineage (NCBI taxonomy): Eukaryota > Metazoa > Arthropoda > Insecta > Diptera > Tephritidae > Bactrocera > Bactrocera zonata. Next base: position 488,291 of record JBAWJQ010004943.1, on the reverse strand, counting down.
TTATCGCAATTTTCGACGACAGGCCTTCCGGAGCGTGGCGCATCTTCGACCACCTCTACACCAGAACGAAAACATTGAAACCATCGTTGTGCGGTGAAATGGAAACTGTATCGGGTCCACAAACTGCACAAATTTTATTGGCGGCTTGAGATGCATTTTTGCCTTTATCGTAGTAGTACTGTAAAATATTCCGTATTTTCTCTTTATTTTGCTCCATGCTTGCGACGGTATAACTCACGAACGACTTAAAAGAAACGACAATCAATCAAACACGTGTTAGCGCGTGACATGAGCTTTCAAAAAAGGTATAGCATCCGATGCGACGAATAAAACTAGAACTACGCGCTTTCAGCGCTAACTAGCGAAAATGCCGCAAGACTTTTTTGACAACCAACAAAATATGCCTGGCCAGACCCGTTGGTCTCGATGAGGGTTAAACAGTCTAATGTTACTGCAAGGTTGCGTGTGGCCTAACTCATCAGAAGTTATCATAAGAATGTTTATAAATGTTATGGCAAAAATAGCCGGAGTCAGCCGAAGTTATCATAATAATGTTTACAAAGTTCAATGTTACGGCAAAAGTTGCGCGTGGCCCGAGTCAGTATTCTTACGCCGGTAAAAACAGTTAACTTCAGTGCAGCTGGCAGCGGATGGCTTCAGGGAGTGTAGTTTGCTGTTTTTTTTGTAATTATTCAATGCCCACTTCCATTTGAAATAAACCATTTGTAATAAACCCAAAAAGGTGTTTATTTATTTACAATTTACATAAGTGCATATCGGAGTACTTTTCACATCAATACATTTATCAGTAATGTAATAAGCGCGCCCCTGCTCTATATGTACATATGTGTGTATTACATTGCCGAAAAAATAATTTATACACAAACCTATATACACATATGCGTAAAATGTCGCCCACAAAAACTGCAAACATTGTTCTACAAAAACAACAAACGCCTCAAACAGCATCAGCAGCGTCACAAGTCAATATGGCAGCCAAACAGTCGATGTCCAAATTTGTGGAAAAAAATACACAACAACAACATATTAATTCAAGAACGCAAGCGCACTTTCAAAACTCGCTTCTTTCAGAAAAGTAGACACTATCACATTTCCCCCAACATGACCTTGCCTAAAAGCGTCTTTTCGCGACGATGGCAAAATAGTTCAGTCATTTAGTATTTTTTCTTGGAAAGTTTTTCGGGAGTTTAGAAATTTTGCAATTTTATAGATTTTGGTATGTTCTTGCCAAATTTCAATTTTGCCACCTCGTATATTTGCCGCCCGCTCCGCCATATTGAAAAAATGGAGCCCAAAAGCAGTTTTATGATATTCCATATTAACCATTAATCACTCACCCTACTCACCTAATCTGGCACCCTGTGATTTTTATCTATTTGGAAAACTTCATTTGCCCATGAAAGGACACTGGTTTCAGGACATTTCAGCTATCCAAAAGGCAACGACCGATATTCTGAAGAGCATTCCGAAAAATGATCTTAAACACTCATTTGAAATGCTAATTGACCGGGCTAAACGCTGTATCGAAGCATAAGGAAACTACTTTGAATAAAAAATATAACTTTTGAAAAATATTAATTTGTTTTTTTTTTTAACAGTCCTGTTTCTTTTGCGACAGGCCTTGTATGTATGTATGTAACTTTTGTTCAAAAATGCAAATTACCAGAAGTGAAATTAAATTAAGGTGCACAATATTTTTGTTTTCGAAAAACATGAGGAAATAGTGCTGAAATGTGGTGTTGTGACAAATATTTATTGAAACAAGATTTAATTAATTGGTATACCCAGGTTCTACTATAAGTATTATGAAAAAATTAAGCTTCGAACGTTATAAGATACCGGTTCTAGGAAAAAAAAATAGTACACTGCATGGTGAAATAAGAGTGTCTAACGAAAGAGTTAGGACACCATGTCCGGTAGAATTGAAATACCATCACGATGCTTGGATGAAATAATTGAAAATAGACTTTGAGAAACCGTACGATCTTCTACTAGGACCCGATTTTGTATTTAATAATATAAAGATATTCGATATTGAGAACGAAGAAATTGAACTTAAAAATGGTGTTAAATTTCAGCTTTATTCAAAAGCTATCCAAGAGCAAGTAGAGGCATTGGAAGAATGAAAAATGCAAAATATTCAATTGGATCATTTAAAATCAAAAGAACGAAAAGAGCTTCAAAAATTGCTAAAGAAGTATGTAAAATTAATGTATAATGAAGGGGATGCCTTGAAAAACACAAAAACGATGGTCCACGAAATAAGAACCACCACAAACCCGCAAATGCATTAAAAAATATATTGACTACCTCCGAAACATGAGGAAGAAGCCATAAGGTAAATTAGGATGCTAGAAAAACAAGGTATAATTCAAAAAAGTAGGAGTCAATATAGTTCACCTATTATCATAGTACCGAAAAAATTTGTGCGTGGGAAATAAAAAATTTCGGTTAAGAATCGATTACCGTAGACTAAATCAAATAACTGTTGATGATAAATATCCTTTGACAAACATTGATGTAATCTTAGACAAGTTGGGCAAGGCACAGTACTTTAGCATCCTTGATCTATCCAAAGGTTAGGTTATTTGGACGTAGTAATCCTTTCCAGGTCATTCTCCACCTGGTCCTTTCAACAGAGTGGAGGTCTTTCTCTTCCTCTGCTTCCCCCGGCGGGTAATGCGTCGAATACTTTTAGAGCTGGAGTGTTTTCGTCCATTTGGACGGCATGACTTAGCCAGTGTATTCCGATACTGATGGAGCTTTTTGTGTTGCTCAACGCCAGTTTACACAACCGTATTAGTTTTGCGGCGATACCAAATTCAGACATCGCGGCATAAAGGCAGCTCCTTTTCGTGCTGTCAAAGGACGCTTTGAAATCGATGTGTGTCGTTTCTCGTTTCACGGGTTTTTTCCAAGATTTGGCGCGTCGTGAATGTCTGATCAATTGTTGATTGGCCAGGTTTAAAGCTACTCTGATAAGGCCCAGCCAGTTGTTAGACGGTGGGCTTTAATCCTTCACACAATACGCGCGATACAATCTCATACGCTGTTGCGGAGGCTTACCCCACGGTAGTTCGCGGAGATTGTGACGTCTCCCGCTTCGTGGATTGGGCAGAGCACGCTTAAATTCCAATCCTTGGGCATGCTTTCATCCGACCATATATTACAAAGAATCTGATGTATGCTCCGTATCAGCTCTTCGCCACCGTGTTTGAATAGCTCGGCCGGCAATCCATCGTCAAGTAATGGAACGTCTGCTCCATCGTCATCGATTGGAGAATCGGGTTCACCTTCTTCTATCGTTATGTATTCACCGCCATTCCGCAGGCTAGAGAAGTGTTCCCTCAATATTTTAGTTTGCTCTGGGCATCGGTTACTATATCACCTCCTTGGGTTCTACAAACCCTGAAACCCTCAATAAGCCGCCTCGTTTTTTCGTAGAATTTTCGAGCATTGCTCCTGTCGACCAGCTTGTCAAGCTCTTCATACTCACGCATTTCGGCCTCTTTCTGTATCAGTCTGCAAATGTGTCTCGCTTCCCTCTTCAACTGCTCGAATGTATCCCATCCCGAAAGTGTTGTGGTCGATCGTAACGTTGCGAAGTAGGCACTCTGCTTTCTCTTCGCTGCAAAACGGCACTCCTTCAGCTGTTCCTTTGTATTTTCCGAAAACCAATGGTCTCGGTTGCAGCTCTAGGAGCGAGTCGGTGCCAGCTTACAATAATTCGCGAACATCCAAGCGTTGTGGGTATCATGTTGTTGGTACTGGATCTGCTGTAGTGTTGGATTACGTCAAGATCTAGAAGCCAGCTGATGTCAGCTGCAGTAATTCACGTAATCCTACCAACTCGATGGAACTGAATGATTTGTGACCGCTGCATTACCGATTTCTTCTTTGGAATCTGATGATACACGTGAATGAGATCAATCGATGAAATAGTTTTCTTACTGTGGAGCTATTTGGTTAGGGACCATTTGCGTGTTGAATCGCTTGGAGCTAACAGTAATTCGTGAACTTCCAAGCTTTGTGGGTACCATGTGAAAGGGACTGGACCTGCTGTAGTGTTAGATTAACCCAAACTCTAGGAGAGAGTTGATTTCAGCGGACTAGTTCAACCATCGGACGCTTGCTGTGCTATCAGAGGCAGCGGCGACGTTCTGCTTGGTGGTATCAATGAAATCATTGAGAAGCTCTATGTACATGTTTAAGTATGGATGTGGGAGAATGTCTGCTTATCCAATGTCCAACAGGAATTCCTACAAACTCGAAGGAGCTGAAGTGTTCCGTCGGCTGCATTCCCGATGTCTTCTGGAAACACTGCAATTGGATCATACAAGTGAGTTAGCTCGATCGGGGAAATAGTTTTCTTACTGCGGATACGATGAAAAAAATGATTAGCGACAGGTAATGGGTCAGGCATCGTTTGCCATTTGAATCACCTGAAACTTAGAGAAATTTGCAAACCTCCAAACGTTTTGGGTACCGTGGGACTGGACCTGCTGTAGGGTTTGATTACCCCAAGTTATAGATGCGAGTTGATATTAGCGGACTAATCCAAGCACTGGCCGCCTGCTATGCTATGAGAGGCAGAGGTGACGCCTTGTTTGGTGTTGTCAATGAAACAATGGAGAAGCTTTAGGTACATGATATAAGTATGGATGTTGGAGAATGCCTGCTGATCCAATTTCCAATAGGCATTCCTACCAAATCGAAAGAGCTAAAGGGTATTATGACCGCTTCGTTCCCGATTTCTTTTAGAAACACTGAAATCTGATGATACGCGTGAGTGAGAACGATCGGGGAAATAGTTTTGTTATTGTAGAGATGATGAAATAAAGCTTTAACGACAGGTGGTGAATCAGGGACCATTTGCGCGTTAAATCGCCAGAAGCCTGCAGTAATTCGAGACCCTCCGAACATTTTGGGTACCATGTAGATGTGCCTGCATCTGCTGTATGGTTGGATTACCCCAAGCTCTAAGAGCGAGTTGATGTCAGCGGACTAATTCAAGCATAGCACGACTGCTGTGCTATTAGAGGCAGAGGTGACGCCTTGTTTGGTGATATCAATGAAACAATGAAGAAGCTGCTTTCCCGATGTCTTCTGGAAACACTGGGATTTGATCATACACGAGAGTGAGATCGATCGAGAAAATACTTTTCTTACTGCGCAGTCGATGATATAAATCTTCAGCGACAGATAGTTTTTTTTTTTTTTTTTTGATTTTGGAGGGGGAATCTTTGAAAGATACCGTCATTTTTCTGGACGGTATGCACGATTCGTATTGGCCGCTTATGCAGAGACCAATACGCCTTCGTACTAAACCCTTAACTCCATTGTCTTTGCCTGTTTATTTGCCCCACAGAACTGCCGTTAAGCATTACATCGTGGAGCCAAGCTTAGCCATTCGGCTCGTCAATCACGTCATTCAGACCTACTCCTCCATCATCCTTCTGATTTCACTGCATTGCCACTCTTTCATTCTTAGTTCTTTCAGAACTATAGCACACCACGCTCTCACATTATCCCATACTTGTTTTGACTCAGTCATAAACCGCACTATATTATCCGGTGTCACTTGTTCCGTTGTCAACTTCTGTAGATCGGCTCTTTCCTTTTCATACCGTCGGCAGAAAAAGAAGATGTGCAGTGCGTTTTCTCCGCTGCTGCCGCAGAAGAAACAATTCGTCCCGTCGTCGTGTCCATATTTATAGAGATACTCTCTAAAGCACCCGTGTCCCGTCAAAAAGTGATAAAGGTAAAAATCTGTTTCTCCGTGTTTCCTTTCTACCCATGCTTGTACATTTCTAATTAGCGTGTGGGTCCATCTGCCCGTCGTAGCTGCATCCCATCGTCCTTGCCACTCATTGAGGCTTGTTTGCCTCTCTTCCTTCCGCTCTCCAGCTGTTAGTCGCCTACCCAGTCTTGTAGACCTGTCATATACTCTTTTGAGTTCCATGGGCATTATCTCTGGTGGCATGATGCCTGCTTAAACCCCAACCGCTTCGTGGGATACCGTACGAAATGCACACGTGACCCTTATGGCACTGAGCCGTATTGAAAATTTCGCTTTCTTAGCATACGTCTTTTGCTGTAGTGCTGGTCCCCATATGGGCGCCGCGTACATCAAAATTTATTGGCTCACCTTGGCCAATAGCGCTCGCCTATTTTGGCTTGGTCCACCAATGTTGGCCATTGTTCTTGATCGGGCGGCCGTTACCCGTGCTGCTTTCTCACATACCTTTTCGATGTGCGTCTTGTAGCTAAGTCTATTTTCAATACGTACTCCAAGGTACTTTAGTGCCTTCTGGGTCATTATACTATAGCCGTCAATATAAAATTTTATGTCTTCCAGTTTTTTCCTGCTTGGGATCAGGACAGCTTCAGTTTTTTGCCCAGCGAGTTGAAGTTTTGCTGCCGTGAGCCACTCTTTGATCGTTAACGCCGCTTGATTTGCAGAGGTACTCAAGTTGTCCCAGTTCTTTTGCCACTACTGTTATGGCAATATCATCCGCGTAACCGATTATCTGTACCTGCTTAGGGAGAGGGAGACGCAGCACCCCGTCGTACAAAACGTTCCACAACAATGGGCCAAGCACGGAACCTTGTGGAACTCCGCCCTTTACACTATATGATTTTTGTTTGTCATCCGTTTCGTACAGTAACAAACGGTCAGACAAGTAGCTGGATATGATCCTAACCAAGTAAGCCGGGGTTTTGTTACGTTCCAGTGCACTTATGATATGTGGCCAGTATGCCGAGTTGAACGCGTTTTTAACGTCAAATGTGACTACTGCGCAGTATTCCTTAGTACCATACATCCATATTTTACCCTCTATTGCCTTTTTAGCTTTGTCAGTAAGCTTTTTAATCGCATCAGTGGTCGATCTCTGTTTACGGAATCCATAAAGGTTGTCAGACAGACCTTTTTCTCCTTCCTTTTCTAGATGTAGCTCTAATCGTGCACAGATTATCCGATCTAGTATCTTGCCGGCCGTATCCAGCATACAGAGCGGTCGATATGAATTGGGCTCTCCTGCTGGTTTATGTGGATTCTGCAACAAGACCAGTCTTTGCTTTTTCCAGATTTTCTGGAAGACACCTTTTTGTAAGAACCGCGTAAACAATTCAGTAAAGGGTTTCTCGTTGTGCTTAATAGCAATCTTTAAAGCCTTATTTGGGATACCATCCACACCTGGTGCCTTGGCATTGCTAAGTCTCTCTGCCGTTTCTATTAACTCCACATCAGTGACTATTGTCCATTCCGTATCAGCAGGTTCTTGCGCTCGCGCCGTTCGATTCTTCAGAGGCTGTGTAGGGAATAGAGTTTCCACAACAGTTTACAGTAGTGCTGGGCATGTTGGTGCTTGTCCTTTGCCACCTCTTATCTTCGTCATTACCAGCTTATAAGCGTCACCCTATTTTTTTCGTCGATTTTTCCGCAGAGTTCTTTAAAGCAGTAGGATTTACTTTTTTTGATTGCTTTTTTGACTACGTTTTCTCTTAAAGTATTCGCGTAATTGCGTGCTATATGCAAGTCCGCGACTCCTTTGACACCTCCTCCTCACTTTGTGGCATTCCTTCCTTAATGTGTCGATCTGCTCATTCCACCAGTAAACAGGCTTTCTATGAGCGCCATTTTTCTTTCTACTCATAGAAGCGTCGCATGCTTTAATGACGTGCCGCACTAGGGTCTCCGCCTGTCGATTTATGTCTTCCTCAAATGTTATAAGACCAATGGTAATAAATGTTCATTTCGGGTATATTGATTAGTGACCTTAGTATTTAATATATGCATTGTAAAGGATTGTCTGCCCTTGAGATCGCAAATGATCCTAAACTAACAATAGACAAGAAACAATTATATTTGCCCTGAAGATCGCAAATGATCTTAAACTAACAATAGACAATTGTGTTTGCCCTTGAATACACTTATGCTTAAGATATGTGTACATACTGACGGTATGTACAGTAGATTAGTGTTAAGATGTGTGTATGCACTCAGCATGTGGTGCATACATAAATTAGGATAAGGAATGCTATAAATAAAGGAGCTCTGGGCAACCAGAGCTGAGTTCTATTTAACAACCGAAACCCTACGCGTCTTACTTTACAATTACCATTTCATTCTTATTACCTCAAAAAGTTTACAATGAATCCACCATCCTCTACACCGCAAGATGAAGCAACTACATCAACAACTATCGAAAACCCAATGAGTCATATACCCAAGCATGATGTTACTGATTTTGGTGTGTCTACTGATTTGACTGATCTTAATTTACCAACCCATCTGGATATCTTGAGATATTATTTTTACTTAAGAGAACGTGCTAAAACAGAACAAAAAAAGTTTTCCCATAAATCATTCACTATTCCAGTACAAGATAAGTTGATTGGAATTTGGGAAAAACTTGGTATGGAAATAATGCTGAAAAAAGTGTATGTAATAAATTGAATAAATTGCTTGACAAGTATCAAAGCAAATCAACAATTAACAGGGTATGTAAAATCCGTTTCGGCATTTGTTTGAAGCTTTGGATAAATCAACCAGCACTGGACCAAGATCGGCAACCGGAAAACTGGGCCGTCAAATCGAAACTTGTGAAACTCTTCCGGTAAGTTATGGCTATCACTCATTTATTATAATTGTCAACCATTTTTAATTATTTTATTATTATATATTTTTAGGTGGTGGACGGCTTCCAGAAAATTGAGTTGCAAAATATGCCCCCTGCTCCAGAAAAAAAAGAATTTTCAACCGATTCGAAGTACTTATACGACATGGCCCATGCAATTTCTAGCGGCGTGGTTCCGGTGGATCTGGCTAACATCAAGCCAGGGAAAATTGTACATTCTCGGTGGCTAACCAAGGCCGCTAGATTATTGCGATTATATGTGACAACGGAAAATCCAGATGCAAATTTAAGAATTCTGGTTGAATTTATAATTAAATGTTATGTGCCAATGTACTTCAATATCAAGTACTACAGCTCTGTCGTGTACGGCAGTGCATTATTTTTCAAGTTCATTGGTTGGTCACGATTTCTAGAACCTCGCTTACGCAAAATTGTCAATCAAGTAATTAATGATAATTCATATTATGCGCATTCGGAAAATATCTTGTTATCAATGTTGTTTGATGATAGGAAAGAAAAGCGCGACTGTGCCATCAAGAAAATTCTACGCTATCGAACCGATGTTGACGAGCCAATGGAACTTAGAGTTTATAAAAAACCAGATATAAACTTTAATTGCTCAAGTTATACGGAAATGATCAATTTGAATGATATAAATATCGTATTTGAACCACCATTCACGCGAAGCATTCCGTACGATACATTGAAAGAATATTTAAATCAAGATGATCCACCGTTTAATGATCCAAAAATTCCATCACACATACAAGAAACGGAACGACATGTTCAATTGCTAGCAAGCGTTTCCAAACGGGTTATACCGGAAAATGTAGAGGCTGTTATGGCGACGACATTAGAGAACCGTGCGAAATTGCCCAGACTTAAAAGTAAAAAATACTTCAAACAATAATTTTTTTTAATTTCTTTTCTATAACTCACTTAAATTAATTTTTTTCATTTACATATGTTCTGACTAAATAAATTTCTTAAGAGAAAAAATAGATATTATTATAAATAAATAAATAAAAATAAAGAAAAAACATAGCAATTTAGCTGATTTTTTCATGTAAATCACCAAAAATGGTGATTTTTCCAAAGGGTGTGCCACTGGCATGGGTGGATCGGCCGTCCAAAGTTAGTGGGGATCGGTCATACATTTGGACTCGATTGGAGCACTCTAAATGGGTCAAAGTGGGATTTTTAAAAATTTGCCCCTACCCAAAAGTTCGACCCAAATTGGGGGACATCAGAATTCGTTTCAGAGGTATGGTTCCTTCGGCAAAGTATCTTATTTTGATCCCTAGAATATGATTTTCATAGAGCAATGGGCGATTTTTAAATCGACCCGCCCTAATAACCATCTATCATGAGTTTGAAGAGTTCAACGTCCATGGTTTCCATCTTCCATCCTTTTCTCTGTACTTTCATAGTGGGCATATTCCTTCGACTGTGCACCGAGTGTTCGATTTCGAACATAATAGCATTATGGTCACTGTGTGTATATATGACGCACACCTGCCACCTTGTTGTCCGTGCTAGAGAACTGCTAGCGAAGGTAATGTCAATGACCGATCCCCGACCATTTTTCTCGAACGTATTTTGATTTCCGGGATTTAGTAATACCATGTCTAACGACGAGAAGGCCTTTAGCAGAGCATCTCCACGTCTATTTGTGCAGATGCTACCCCACTCCACCGCCCATGCATTAAAATCGCCTGATATCACGTTTCTTGTAGTAGACAGATTTTCTCTGACTAGTTCGTCCAGGATTTTCTTGAAATCAATTTGCGATATGCTTGGCGGTATGTAGCAGCTATAAAAATTGATCCCACAGATTCTCGCGCGTGTGTAAAAAGATTTCCCTGATAGCGGTTTGTCCTGAAACATTTCCCCTACACATGCCCATATGGCAGATTTGTTTGTGTTGTCAGAGATCCATGTCGCTCCGCTTATATTTTTGTACTGTTCGCAAGAAGCTCTTGTGCAGCCTCACAGTGGTTTAGATTGAGTTGCATGACTCTTATCTTTTGATGTTTTTACACGCCTCTTGATAGAGAGAACACATTTTGTTTCCTATTTGCTGGTCGATGTTGTCCCTGCCCTTTTTCTTACATGCAATGCATGACGGGTTTTTATTACACGACTTCGCAAAGTGTTCAGTATCTCCACACTTGACACAGCACTCGCTCCTGAGCTCTGGATTGTTGCATGCTTTCGCCAGATGTCCGTATTCAAGGCATCTGAAACACCTCCTGAGGTTTTGCTTCGCCCTTATTCTGCACACTACCCAGCCTATTTTCAACTTGTGTTCATCAAGAAGTACTCTTGCTTCCAACGCGGGTAGACTTACCACGGCAGTTTGGGTTCCTAGGTATGCCGTTCTGATGCTCTTAATCGAATTTATATCAAAATGCCTCAAATCGTTTACTTGTAGGCGTATTGCCTCAGTAATATCCTCTTTCGTTGTGATTTCATTAAGATCACGTATTTCTACCAGAACTTCGTGAGTTAGAGCTTTTATTTGCGCATTTTCTCCCAGTAATTTACTTATTTCGGGCTTGAAGACCCCCGTGCTCTTCATCTGAGCCTCTTTCAGCTCTAACAGAATTTGGCCTTTTGCCGTCTTTCTTATCTTGGTCACATTTTCCCCTAGTTTTTGCAACGAATCTTTCTTCCTGACAGTCCTGAGGATTTCGCTATATGACATGTTCCCGGTTTTTCTATTACTATTGCATCGGGTCGGGGTGGCGGCTTACGTGGTGTCTTCCTTGGTTGTTAATGTTTAACCGTGATCCAGCCATCTTGTTTTCCCAATACTGTCTCCTTGCTTCTGACTGGGTTGTCGCACTTTGCTTCCTTGCTCAGGGGAACTTCCATTTTGTTCGACCATTCCTTATGGCAAGTTTTATTTTTCTTCGGCGGTGTTCTTCGCTTTGGCTGTATTTCGTCTCGAGGCCTCTTGGGTGTATGCTCTGTGGTGGTTGCCTTTACTAAAAAACTACAACGTGCTTTCCTATTTGCCATGTGCTCCTCCTGAGCACTTGCGTGTAGCTTTGCTATCACACCAAGAAGATCTCTCATGGCGTTATTGATAGACCGTTGTGGTGGGCGCATTGTTTCGATCAACTTCTTAATCGCTTCCCCTATTTCAGCCATACAGTCTCCACGAGGTTGCACCGCTTTTGCCAGGGGAGTGGTGTCACCCAACGCTGGTGGTGATGATCTCGCTCTTAAAGGTTTGTCAACACCAAGGTTTTTAATCGGGGAACTACCCAATTTTGGTGCCCTCTTAAAGGGATCTGCTTCCGCAATAGTCGCACTTCGGGGGGAGTTTTGCACTTTATTACCATCATTGCTCAGGCTTCCAGTGCTGCTGCCTCCTATGATCCCAAAAATGTTGCTGCTGTTGTTGTTTGTGTTTTTATTTCTCGTGTTACTCTCCATATATTTGATTTACCAGCGCATCGTGTGCAGGGGGGCGGGCCGAAATAAACAGGAACGGGTGTACCCTCGTGGACACTGCCCCTACCCCAGTTCCCTGAGGCCTGTCCTTCGCTTTACCAGTCCCGGAAAACACGGACGGACTGGCGCTCGCCCGGGGCAACGTAGGCTACTACTCCTGCGTCCAATGCACACTCCTTGACCAGGGCCCGAAGGGGCTGGTTCCTGATACACACCGCAGTAGACACATCGGCAGAGCATTCTCACATCACCCTCTTCATCCCGCCTGCAGAGAAATTGCTGTTGACACTTTGAGGGATTCCCAGTGCGCCGCGGTGTGTACCAGTCATTTTGATGACAGCCGCACCTAACATGGTGAGCAAACGCTGACCAGGAAGCCGCCCATTGTGGGTCCGTCGCGCCTGGATTTTTGTTGTTCGTCGTGCACATGAGTGATGATGAGGGGGACATGTATTTCTGTGAGGCGGTGTCGATTCGCCACAGTCACAGGAGCTTCAGCAGATCTGCAAGCTTTTATGCTACATCCTCCACTCCTGCCACTCATCGTCGGGGATTGGTTATTCGTTTTAACTTATTTCGCAATTGACCTGCTACTACAGGCCGTTCGGCTATCCGCGACCTGCCGACCCCCCCGGCAGCTTAGAGCCCAGCTAGAGAGCCCAAATTCGATAGAATAGAACACTCCATCCGGGAGCGACAGATAGTGGGTCAGGGACCATTTGTGTTTTAAATTGCCTGAAACTTACTGAAATTCGCGAACGTCCTCACTTTTTGGTACAATGTAGATGGGACTGGACCTGCTGCAGGATTAGGTTACCCTAAATTTTAGGAACGAGTTTATGTCAGCGGACAAGTTCAAGCACCGGACCCTTGATAGGCAGTATCAATGAAACGATGAAGAAGCTCTACGGACATGATATAAGAAGGATGTGGGAGAATGTCTGCTTATACAATGTCCAACAGGAATTCCTACAAACTCGAAGGAGCTGAAGTGTGTTCCGTCGGCTGCATTCCCGATGTGTTCTGGAAACACTGGAACCTTACACAGACACGACTGGGATCGATAGGGGAAATAGTGGAGACGAGGAAATAAATCTTCAGTGACAAGTAGTGAGTCAGGGACCATTTGTGCGTCTAATCCCTTGAGGCGTTCTGTAATTTCTGAAACTCCACGCTTTGTGGATACCATGTAGATTGGACTGGAACAGCTGTAGGATCAGATTATCCCAAGCTCTAGGTTCGAGCGCAGCGATCTAGTTCAAGCAATGAACTCCTGCTCTGCTATGAGAAGCAGATGAAAAGCAAACAATGTAGAAACTCCACGTACTTGTTGTAAGTATTGATGTTGGAGAGGGCTTGTTGATCCAGGTCCACACAGGGTGTTGTGACCGCTGTACTCCCAATGTCTCCTGGAAACACTGGAATCTGATGATACGCGGATCTGATGATCGGGACTCCTCCGAAGGGAAGGCTTGTCTTCGCGGTTGCGGTCGCGGGAGTCGTCGGCTGGCAGTACTGCCGCGAGGACAAATTTGGCATGATACCCAGTGGTGCATTCGCGTGTTGGATGGGTTGGCGCCAGGCAATTCAGGCAATGGCCGTGTGTTTGGGCGAGCTGTTGCGGTTACGTTTCGATTTTATCGGCGGTTGGCGAAAAGCATAACTTAACGAGCGGTCTGGTTAGCGTTCCCGATTATGCACGGAGATCGACTATGCGAATATGACCGTCGGAGCAGTAGTAGAGCTTCTCTATGCGGCCAAGCCACTACTCGGTAGGGCGGAGACAATCGTCATTTATTAAGACAAATTCTCCAAGCTTAGGCGCATTTTCTGTGGTTTACCATCGGTAGCTTCTGTGGAAGTCCTTTAATTAATCATCTTTCTATCGGCAACTGATGTCATGATGGAGAGTTTTAATTCCTTCTCAACAAATTTATAAGGAAAGCGACTCCATGCCTGGCTCAGGTGTGGCCAGAATGGGCGCTCCTTTAAGAAAATGCCGTGGCGTGAGGACAGTGAAGTCTGAGGGATCCTGCGAGAGTTAAGCAAGAGGCCGTGAGTTAAGAACGGCTTCAAATCTAGTTAACAAATTCCTTAATTCTACATAAATAAAATTGTGGTTGCCAGCTATCTTTTTAAAAAGAGATTTGAAGCTTTTTACAGCTGATTCCCATAAACCGTTCATATGAGGAGCGCTTGGAGAGATAAACTGCCAATTCATACTTTAAAGAGCGTATTTTTGGACAATGTCAGGTGAGACTTGTTTTGTGAAGTCCACAAACTGTCTTTTGGAAGCTCTTTGAGCTCCGATAAATGTTTTACCATTATCGCTCATGATTTTTGATGGAAAACCTCGTCTTCCGAGGAAGCGAGCAAATGCCGCGAAGAAAGCCTCCTTTGTCAGATTGGTACATAGCTCAAGGTGTACTGCTTTTGTCGTAAAACAGACAAAGACAGCCACATAGCCTTTCATCAGGGTGGGAGACCTTAGCATGGACGCCTTCATTTGAAAAGGCCCATCAAATTCGACACCTGTTGTGGTGAAAGGGAGAACAAAATTGCAGCGTTCAGGTGGAAGTGCTGCCGTAATCATTATCTTCTGCTTATGCAGAGTGCAGATTTTAAACATGAAAATGCACTTCTTTATTTGGGACTTCAGTCGGGGTATGTACAGCTCTTAGCGGAACATATGTTGCTTGAGACGATCTTCGACGTGGAATATTAGTATATGGATATATCTAACAAATAAAATGGCAAACGGACACCTCTCTGGCGGACACCTGGGTGGCGTTCATTATACGTTAGGCTTGAATAAGCAAGCCGACCATGCGCACGAAGTAGACCCTTCGTATCTAGAAATGGGTTTAGAACAAAGTGTGAGCTCTTTTTATCAATTGGCTTCGATTCTCTAAGTAATGCTATATCGCTACTGAAGTAGCGCATTTGAGTTGATGCGATAAGAGCCACCTTTGCTTTTTGTAAGTCTTGGTGTGTCATTGCATCGCAATGGAGATAAGTTCCTCCTTTAACTTTAACTTTAAGCCGCTCCAAACACTTGAGCATATAGGCAACTAGCCGGAGGGCTCGGGGAAACGATGAAAATCGTTAAAGGATGTCAATGTCATCCAGTGTTACATGATAAGTGTCAATTTTTCGACTTTCTGGGGCAAGTATGTTGCGCATGGGCGATTGTGGCCAAGAATCGGGAGATTCTGCTAACCATCGGGAGCCATTCCACCAGAGGGTGGAGGTGGCAAGATGCAGAGGTTTGCATCCTCTTGTAGATGTATCAGCAGGATTGTCAGAACTGGCTACGTGTCGCCAAGTGGCTGATCCTTTTAGGCCAAGTATTTGAGACGTTCTGTTAGAAATATACGTTTTCCACGTATGTGGTGGTTTTTCTAACCAGGCTAAAACTATCTCGGAAGCGAACTATAAATATAATCTGTATTTCGCCATGTTTAAGTGGGTCTGCACCACTGAAGCTAGTTTTGTTAGTAGCAGAGCGCCACGGAGTCCAAGTAGTGGGAGACTTAGCGTTTTTAGAGGCGCAACTTTTGCTTTTGCCGCTAGTAGGTGGCTTGTAGTTGCGACATCGCTTTGTGTACGCTTATACATAGTGGCACAATACGCCTTTGTAGAGGCGTCGCAGAAGTCGTGTAGTTCCACTTTGTATTCGGGGAAATGGCTTACCCACCGTGGAATTTGTATCTGCGAGATGTCATTCACATTATTACTGGGACCATTTTTCTAAGCGAAAAGGTTTCACTTGTTTGTCCCAGTCGGTTCCGTCTAGCCATAATTCTTCTATCAGAATTTTTTCTTGTATCATAATTGGCGAAAGCCATCCTGCAGGGTCGAAAAGTTTTGCCACTGAGGATAAAATTTGTCTCTTTGTTATGGCGGATAATGCAGATATTGACTCTGCAGTATATGAAAACTTGTCAGATATCCCTTTCCATGGGATGCCTAGTGTTTTTGTTGTACTTTCCTCTTCGAATATAAGGAAATTAGTATCCAACAAATGGTCTTTTGGAATATTTTTTAAAATATTTGGCTGTTATCTTTTTTAATGGAAACCCTGCGGTGTTGAGGGCATTTATTACCTGCGATAAGGACTCGTATGCTTGTGGCTTCCAGACCGGGTATCGTCTACATACGTTTGCGTAAGACGAGGAGGAAATTCTGACTTTGTGTCTTCTGCCAGTTCGTGTAGTGTACAAATGGGTAGATATGAAGCACAGTTTAAGTGAAGGATAACTGTTTTCAATTTAAGATCGCAAAGTGAACTTTTGGCAGATTTTCGGAAAATAATCGGCTGAAAATCTTGATCATCTTTATGTATGAGTATTTGTCGATATATCTTTTCGATATCCCCACTGCATTCGTATTTGTATATATATGCCAATTTTATATGAGGAGCATTAAATCTGGCTGGAGTGTGGGTCCTGTAAAAAGAATATCATTTAGGGAATTCCCCGAGCTAGTGGATCTTGAGGCATTGAAGACAACTCTAACCTTTGTGGTTTGTTTGTCAAGCTTTACTACTGCATGATGTGACAAGTAGAATGAGTAATTTTTGCCTTTTATGATTTTTTCGCATGGACTTTCTTCCTCCATGTGGTCTAAATGGAGGTATTCTTCTAAGACACCATCATAATATTGTTTGAGCTCACCTTTTCTAAGTATTTTTTCCCCCATACTTAGAAACTGCTGTATTGCAGAGGTGCGAGAGTGACCTAAAGCGAGTGTGGCTGGAAATTGCCGAAGAAACATCAAATCTGTCAAATATTAAAATACACACGATCTTATGGACAAAGTAATGTAGTTGTGCAGCTGCCTCAATAACTGTGTCCCTAAGAACTTGTGTATTTTAATATTAGACAGATGTCGTTTGCAGTCTGTCGCGTTCTTTGTGTTCAGCACTTGGCTTGTGACGCTGCTGATGCTATTTGAGACGATTGTTGTTTTTGTAGAACAATATTTGTAGTTTATGCGGGCGACATATTTACATGTGTACGCAGATATGTACATATGTAGACTTGTGTAAGCATTATTTGTGTGGGTATGTCATACGCACATATGCATGTACATACAAGACCCGTTGGTCTTGGTTTCGGTGGGACCAGGCCTTTCAGCTGAGCTTTAAGCTACCTGGGGGTCATCAGGCCGCGGAAAGCCGGACGGCCTGTAGTAGCAGGTTAGTTGCGAAATAAGTTATAACGAATAAGCAACCCCCGACGAGGAGCGGCAGGAGTGGAGAATGCGGTATAAAAGCCAGCTAAGCCGATGAAACCCCTGCGACAGAGGGGAGTCGATACCGCTTCTTAAAAATGGGTGTCCCCCCCATCATGCATGGGCATGATGGGTAATACAAAAATCCAGGCGCGACGGACTCACAATGAGCGGCTTCCTCGTCAGTGTCTGTTCACCATGTTAGGTGCGGCTACGAACATGACCGGTCCATACCGTGGCGCACTGGAAGCCCCACGAAGCACCATCAGCTGTTTCCCACTGATGGTGTGGAAAGGGTGATGTGAGCTTGCTCTTCCGAAGTATTAGCCACGATGTGAATCAGTAACCAGTCCCTTCGGGCCTTGGTCAGGAAGTGTCCATTGAGCGCAGAGCTAGTAGACTGCGTTGCTCCGTGCGAGCGCCGGTTCGTCCGCGTATTCCGGGACCGATAAAGTGAAGAATAGGCCTCGGGGAATTGGGATAGGGGCATCGTCCCCAAGGGTACACCCGTTCCTGTCAATTTCGGCCCGCCCCCCTGCACACGATGCGCTGGTAAAACCGACTAATGGAGAAAACATTGAAAAAAAAAACAACAACAACAGCAGCAACAAAAATATGGGGTAGCCAAAGATGGATCCTTTTAAGAAGGCTTCGCCATTGCCCCGATCGCCTGTAAATGTGCTATCGCTGAATAGACCTACGCGAGCCAAATCTTCATCCCCGGCGCTGCAGGAAAATACGCCGTCATTAATGGGAAAACTGGGCAAACGAGATCACATGACGGAGTTAGGAGAAATGAAACAGAAGTTAGCTGATATGATGCGCCCATCACAGCGCTCCATCAAGAACCACATGGAGGAGCTACTTAATTTTACCGCGAAGCTCCACGCATGTGCCAGGAGGAGCACGCCCGACTGGGTGAATTAAAGCGTATTGTGTGAGAACGGTAGTCGATCGGACAAGTCCTCACAGGAAGCTATTCTAAAGGTGCTAAAGCGAAACCAGCTACAGACGAAGAATGGGTCACTGTCCACAGTAGGACACTGAAAAAAAGGTTAAGAAGAATGGAAACACGACACAACGTCTCCGACCTGATGCTATCGTGATTGCAAAAGTTGGTGAAATGACGTACGCAGACACACTTCGAACAGTTAAAACAAATGGGACACTGCAAAAATTTGGCAAAAATGTCTCGAGAGTAAAAAAGGCAGCCAAAGGAGAGATCCTACTTGAACTAAAGAAGGAGCAAACAGGAAGCACTGAAGGATACAAAGAAGAGATAAGCAGAATATTGGGCAACCAGGCACAAATCAAAATATTGAAGCAAGAAACCACAATGGAGTTGCGGGACCTGGACGATGTCACCACAAAAGAAGACATAGCGGAAGCAATCCAATCAGAAATTAAAGAACTTGGCCTCTTTAATGTATCAGCAAAAAAAAGCCAAAAATATTTTTACGGTCTCCGCGCCGTGGACCTTCTCTATAATGTACGTTCTCTGTAAGTAGTATCGTATGAGACGTGGCCATGTGATGCCATACGCAAGCGACTGGGCGCATTCCCTCTTCGAATACGAATAGTCTATATAGTGTTGTTTGCTACGGTACATATGAGTGAGTAATTTTCGTTATATTTACATACATAATATTCTAATAATTGAAAACAAAAAAAAGAATGGCTGACAGTGATAATTTAGCAAGTTAAGGGGGTATTCTACTCTAGAATTTTGAAAAATTCGATTTTTTTTATATATTTAAATTTTAGACCCTTAAGAACATATCCTCCAAAGGATTTTTAAAAACTAAAATTATTTTAACAGCTACAGTTACTTTAGTGACGCAGTACCTAGCCCGACTCACTTTTTTAAACGCGTTCTTCTCGAAACTACTTTTTTCCACACTGTACCGACATTATCTCAAGTTCTTTACAACCGATTTACTTGAAATTTTTTGTGATAAGGATATAATCCTTTATCGTTCCAACAAGCATCGTGTCAAAATTTTTGTTTTTAATATTTAAAAAAAATTCAGGAATTTCAAAAAAAAGCGTAAGAAATGATTTGTATTTTCAGGTAGTCGCCATTTAAAAAAAAAAAAATTTCGTGTTCTCTGAAGTAGGGACTATAACAGCATACTTACTGATTAAGTATTTCTTTTGATTTTTTTTTCAGACCACCAGGAGAGTCAGGATCAATGTCACCAGGATGCGCCATTTTTTTACACCTGTCTCCTCCACCGCTCTAATTATTTTAATTTTCAATATTTTTTTGTAAAATTTGTTTTCTGTATTCTTAAGATATCAATAAAAACACCATAAAAAACAGATAGTAAAAATATTTTTTGTTTTTTTTTTAATAAAATTCAAAAAACTGCCCAAAATTTGATTTCTAGACTAGAATACCCCCTTAAGTCGTATCACTTAAAAATAATCGACATAGATATAGGGTTATATACAAAAAGTTGAAATCCGGTTGACCGTGTGTCTGTCCGTCCGTCCGTGCAAGCTGTATCTTTAGTAAAAATTGAGATATCTCGATTTAACCTGGGCGTAATCGGACCAATGCCAGGTCCACAAATCGGCATTAACGAAAACATATAAAGTGCTATAAATAAGCACCAAATTAATATAAAAAGCTGTCATTTAGTACAGAAGATCCCAGCACAAAGAACATCTGTGAGTAAAAAAATTTGAAAAAGTGGCTGTGGCCCCACCCTCAAATAAGTTGAATGTACATATATCCTAAATTGCTCAAGCTAGAACCAACTAATATGCTCAGCGTAAATACTCTAAGAACTTATACTATCAGTGCGAAAATGGATTAATTCTAAAGATAACCCCGGTCACTACAATTATAACGGTACTGCTCAAAACCACTAGAACAGCAATAAATTAATGAGTAATTTTAAATTTTACCTAGGGGAAGGTATTAGAGGGTTCTATGGAACCCGATGTGAAAGTTGGACGTTGGGCGTGGCACCGCACACTTTTATGTGAAATCACATATGTATCTCAGAACCCGATCAACCGATTTGGACTAAATATAGTATATTGCATTCTTTCAATTTTCGTGTGTCACAATGCGAAAATGGGCAAAATCAGATTACAACCACGCCTACTTCACATATAACACAAAGTTAAATTCCACTTGATTCTTTCACAAACCAAGAAATAATTAATTTAACGGGATACAATTTTTCCCTAATAATTCTTTTAAAGTATGCCCCCTTATGGTCAAAAATTGTCGAAATCCAACCAATACCGTTCAAGCCCCTAGGTACCGAATTTCCCCAGTATCTACAGTTGTCTTTTGACCGAAAATATCGGTGAATGGGTGAGATATACAATTGAAATTTAGAAACCTTTACTGACAATAGTTACTCTGTGTAACAAAAATGGATTAACTCGGGTCATTACTGCCCTGAGCTCCCACACACCAAATGTAAAGAGATTCGAACTTCCAGGTAACTTTGTGCAGAATAAATCGACGAATATTTCAGTTATCACAATGAAAATTGCAGAACTTGTTTTGTTCATAACAATTTATCGTTGTGCTTAAAAGAAATAAAATTGGGCGAAAATCCGACCAAGCCCCCAGGATTTTCGAACATTCACTTGACTTGTAATTGTATGTAAGTTACCTTAATGAAACCCAGAGAAAATTTTTTAATATGTGGCATGATAATAGTTAATAGATAAAATCTGGTCGTTACTATGTATATAACAAAATGCTTGGATTCCGATCCTCTGGTTGGCATTATATAACTTAAGGCAGGGATGGGCGTGAGGGCTAGGTGAGGGGATCATCGCGGGCAAACATGAAGAGGGAAGTGAGAGCAAAGTATTTTACCACTCCATGTTTACAAATGAGAGCACGCGCATATATGGGAAGTTGCACTGTGAGTAATAACTGTAAAACTGCCTAACAATTCTAAGTTTCTTCGCATCTACTATAAATTTTTAAAATGTAAGACAAATAACAAAAAGTATAATGAGTATTTAATTTTAATAATAATTTTTTTAAAATGTCTTTTTAACAGCATTTAATTTAGTTTATTTGACATAATAAATTCTATGTTTGATTTAATCTCATTTGCTGTAGCTACACGCATTATTGTACCAAAATTTAAATTAGATAACCCACATCTTATTAAATGTTTGTTTAATTTCATTATTGAAAGAAATTGTTCACAAGTGTAGGTGCTTCCAAACATAGATACATATAACTTTCGAAGAAAAAAGTTTCAAACAAAGATATTTCTTTAAGCAAAGATCTTTATAAAAAGTAATTCTGTCTGAAATTCGCGCAAACTTATTTTTAAAAGAATAGAGAACTGCAGTTCTATTATATATATATAGTACATAGCAGAGATTTCCTGACTTAAAATTCCACATTAAATGGACTAATTTTTCTTTTTAAATTTTGGACACTGCTTTTACTCGCTGATAACATTTCGGCACATTTAAATTATAATAATTTCAGTTTCTGAACCACTGTTTCTTCAAACGCATATACACAAATGAATCTTATGAGAGCGCAATACAACCTTCTTCTACCGCCCGTTTACCGTAGAATTTCCAACAACTTGGGGTTTTCCCCGAAGAAACGACTCAACAGATTACTCTCTCACAACGCAGGGTTGCCAGTCTCGATATACTCTAGCAATTATAAAAATTGTCTTCAATGTATTTGAAATTTTCTTAAACTAACTCAAAATCAGAATCGAATGCTATTATTTATAAATATATAAACTATCTTTAATAGATTCTTTTCAGTTTTGTCATTTTATATTATGAAAAATTATAATTGAAAACCTAGCATTGCTCAAACCTACATATGCCTATTGAGCAATGGCAACACTGTTCGAATGAAAACGAGAACAAAACGCTTGCCGCTCGTAGTAAAGGGAGAAGATGTTTCTGCCATTAGCGTTTGAATTATATTTGTATGCTTAGTCACTCTCAATCAATAATGCCATACCGCGCAAATATATTGGAACGAAGTTCCTTACGGCAGGCTTGCAGAAGATAGGATTTTGATGCGGGGGCTAACTGAAAAAAAGTGATAGTAAAAACCGTAAGAAATAACCCGTAAGAAATAGCCCGTAAGAAATAACTCGTAAGATCGCTAGTTATAGCCTACTTTTAGGTCTTGCAAAATAATTAGGCATGAAAATCTGTAACATTATTGTGTATACAAATTAGTTTTGAGTGAAGTGCGGAACACATAGAGCGCGACAGACTGCAAACTACATCTGTCAAATATTAAAATACAGACGTTCTTATGGACACTGTTATTTTGAAAGCTGCACGACTACACGACTGCAGGCCGACAGTTGTCGTTCCCGCTAACTTGAATATTTCCTATATTAACCAACGGCAGTAGGACAACAGTAGAGTTGACAGTAGAATGGAAGATAGAAAGAGGAGGTAGAGTGGTGATGTCACTAATATGTAAAATGTAAAATTATTCACAGGTCCAACAAACTTGACGTTATTTTACAAATAAAAGCATAAAATAGCTCTATTATAGCTCTATTATATCATTTGTAATAACAATTGATAATTTAAAACAAAAAAATATTTACCAATTTTTATTTAGATATAATTTGAATTATTTTTTTATTTTACGTAATTGATTATTTCTTAAAATACTAAATTTTCTTAATATTTAGCTCTCTAATCAGCGAAATTTGAGAGAAAAATCAGGACAACCTACATAAAATAAAATTAAGCACAATTTTTTTTTGCAAATTGTATCGATTCTACATTATCCGAAGGAACTTCGTTCCTACCTGATGTCCCACGACAGCACATTTCTTGTTTTTATTTGATGATTTCTTATATTTTTGAAAATATGTGTTCCCTTTCTATAGCGCGTATCATTATTTTAATATATTTCCAGAGGCAACTTAGATATTTAAAATGTAACAAAACAATTATAGAAAAAAACCTCAATTCTTTGAAAATTTTGATAAAACAACCAAACTGAAAATATCACAAATCGTATATTTATATATACAAGTATCTTTTCTTTTTTATGTATGCAGATATATAAAACTGCCTTGCATATGTACGTATAAAGGCCCACAACTTGAGAAGTTTTCCTAATTTTAGCTAAAATGAATTTTTACAACTGGCATCGCCACCATTAACTGTTCTATCTCATGTATAGTGGTGTGAACAAAATAGGAACCACTATAGGTGTTGTGAAGTTTTAAAATGTGCTGTTTTCTTATTAAATAAAATTGTTTTTAGATACAAGCATAACTTATATATTTATATATTATATACTTATTTTTTCCTAAAAGTGATTAGAATTTCCCACCATGCAAAGGTAAATTTTAATGCGAAACTCTTAACCCTGCAAATTATGTTTATCTCTTTTTGTTCACACAACTGTACAATTCCGATATGAAGTAAACTTCCGCTTTTTAATTTGTGTAAAATGTCAGTATTGCCGCAACCACTCTGCGATGAACATTAAGTTAAGGAGGAATGTAATTGATTTTTTTCGCAACTTGTTATGCCCTTCTCTCCGTAAACTGATATTCCCCTCATCTAGCCCCCGTGCGCACTTTGCTAACTTTGCGGGCTAAAAATGTGCCCATTCCTGCCTTAAGGTATTTCAATGGCATTATTAAGTTGCAAGAGTAAAAAATCCTTACTTATTTAATATTTAAATTTTTATTTTATACTAGCTGAACCCGATCCGTTGTCCTGCGTGAAATTGTGTTTTGAAATGAAAAGAAAGCTGAATTTATCATATCATTTTTTTTTAATGTAAAGCAGCTTGATAAACCACATTTTTTGGTTTCTGTTTCGGTGTACAGAAAAGATGATTTTCCAACTCGTGAGCATGCCATGTATATCTGGCCGGGTGAAAAATAATGCATTTCCAAATGTATGCCATATACTTCTAGCGACTATCCTTGTGTTCTGTTGATTGTCATCTCGAATGCAATTTTCACTGAAAACGAAATACGTTTGAACTGAAATGGCAAATCGTTAGAACACAAAGGAATTCGTAGAACCAAGCGTTCTGCTCCTTTTTATTCGATAGCTGCATCACAACCAGTCAAAATCCATTACGCAGTTTCGGCTCATGCGGATAATTCAGGGCGTCGTCTTCATTGTCAAGACGATCGATCGATTTGTATGAGCGCAAGTCTCCTGAAATTTGACTTTGAATCTTCCAGTTTAAGTCAGCAATATCGGTATTTTTGGCAGCTATCGTAGTTACGATAATATGGCCAATGTCCGAACATTCGTGATGAGTTTATATTTCGTGAATTGATAAACGGAGGATGGAAGTGATATCAAACTACCGGAAGTATCAACCGGAATTGTCCCTTTTCCAATTCTTCGGCAATGTCATTTTTGTTCGTATCCCATAATTGACGCGGATTTGTAGACCGATATATCGAAATGATCGTCGCGAAAAGTATGCGAACTTCATTTGCATTCGAAGTAGCTATCGCATCGTCCATCGTTTGATTCCACTGATTATCATGTTCCAGCAATTGTAATTGCTGGCTTCCTTCTCAAAAAGTTGCCCATACCGTACCATCCACACTACGCAATGACTCAAATGAAGTTGAACCGCGTACATTAATCAATAGCAACCTAAGGTAGAAGCGTTTTTTCGGGTGGATTGTGTAAATTCGTCCTAATGCATTAGTTGAGAACACACCTGGATATCTATCTACAGGTTGGCATTACTTTCTTCGTAATTATTTCTTCGACGATGCATTCCGAGAATAATATCACGGTATTTCCGAATAGAACAATGTTCTCGCAAACGGATCACTGACGAAAGTTGCGAAAAAACTTGTCAATGTTAATTTTGTTGCTAGCGGTGTTTCCACTGGTAGTACTGTATTCTCTGGGTTGAAATACACTCTTTGGCCATTCTCCAAATTAACTGCAAGACGCACAACATTCGGAAAACGTTCATGTATTGGAAATATAAATATCCTACTTCTTGCTTCCTTTGGTGACGTAATTAGACTTTAATGGTGAATATTGTATGTTCCGTGTGTTGTCAACATCGATATTCACTCTTCTAAATTGAGTGCTGAATGTTCTGCCATTGTCGTCTGGTGAGCGACTCCGATAGAGTGGATATTCATCATTTCTAGTTTGTGTTTCCGAAAGAAAAGTACGTGGATAGTGTTTCGTGTATTTATTATCAGACATACAAACCGAAGTGGGATTATGATGTCCGCAAGGTCCATGAACCATGTTGGTTTTCATCACTTCGTATAATACTGGATCTTTCTCTGCATCAGGAATTTCCGCAGAATGATTTCATCTGGTGTAACCACCATCCACCATTCAAAGAACAATGTGTACGTGCGGCAAACCTCTCTTTTGCCATTCAACAAAGTACATCTAGTATCTAACAGCACCACATATACGTTGCTTCAAGATAAAGTCCAACAAACATCGTAACTGATGTTTGCAAAGTCATGCTGTGACATCGTGACGATCGCTTGCTGATTGACCGCAATCCATAATTCCGCACGTGTGTCATCGCATCCTGGGAGTACTTTTTACTCTGCCTTGCCTTGGGCTGCCATACGTTGATGGCAAAGAGATAGCGATCTCTTCTTGGCTTCGTAGCAAATTTCAATCTGTGATTGATCACTTTGTGTGAAACACACATAAAGTTTTCACTGAATAATTTTCAATAATTTTTCTTTTGAATAGGCGGAATAAAAAAGCAAATGACCGAAATGGAACGATTCAAATAATTTAAAATATTGAAAAACAAAACAAACAAAAATTGAAAAAAAAAAATTTATAGAAAAAAGTTACTTTTTGGCATTGTCCAATTTTCCGACTTTTCCCCATGAAAAGTATAAGGTATTTTTATTCCTAAACCTTCCCCCGATCCACAAAGAACAACCTCTGACAATTTCAATTGTGCAGCCGCTCTCTTAGCGTTACTAGCAAACAAACATTCATTCGTTTGTATGGAAAAAAGGAAATAGCTGTTTTTAGGGGGTTTCAGGCAATTATTCGAAATTTTCTTGCCGTAAAAGCCATCCTTGAATCTCAACGAACATTTGGAAAAAAGAATTGGCCAAATTGGTCAAGGGGTTGGTGAGTTATGCGCTTAGCAACACCTTTTTAAGATTCATTTTTATATATAAGATGAAAGAATATAATTTTTTCTTTTATGAGATTTATCAATGTTATGAAATATAAACGTATATAAATCGCAGTTAAGTTGTACTCTCCGCTATTAGATTCGGTGACAATTGCTAAAGAGCAAAGTTTAGAACAAAAATGGTTGAATTTTACTACAAAGCTTCTATTATAAGCATAGCTGTGCAATTGCAAAACTAAATTTTATTACCTGAAAGTCATGTGTTTTGCATTATTTGACATTTTTTCATTTGGTGTGATGTTATTTTATATTTATGTCACCGCAGATTTTTGTTGTGTACGTCTTTGCATTTAAAATTTTCCAATATATATACTAGAAAACGTACATATATCATAGAGAAGGTTCACGATGTCGAGAATTTTGGGATTCACTTTGGGGATATTTACTGTTTTGAAAAAGCGTGTTTTACCACAGAAAATTATTAGCGTGATTCACCACATTTAACATCAGGGGACATGAAAATAATAACGGGTGATTTTTTTGAGGTTAGGATTTTCATGCAGTAGTATTTGACAGATCACGTGGGATGTCAGACATGGTGTCAAAGAGAAAGATGCTCAGTATGCTTTGACATTTCATCATGAATAGACTTACTAACGAGCAACGCTTGCAAATCATTGAATTTTATTACCAAAATCAGTGTTCGGTTCGAAATGTGTTTCGCGTCCGTGTCCGATGAGCGATGAGGCTCATTTCTGGTTGAATGGCTACGTAAATAAGCAAAATTGCCGCATTTGGGGTGAAGAGCAACCAGAAGCCGTTCAAGAACTGCCCATGCATCCCGAAAAATGCACTGTTTGGTGTGGTTTGTACGCTGGTGGAATCATTGGACCGTATTTTTTCAAAGATGCTGTTGGACGCAACGTTACGGTGAATGGCGATCGCTATCGTTCGATGCTAACAAACTTTTTGTTGCCAAAAATGGAAGAACTGAACTTGGTTGACATGTGGTTTCAACAAGATGGCGCTACATGCCACACAGCTCGCGATTCTATGGCCATTTTGAGGGAAAACTTCGGACAACAATTCATCTCAAGAAATGGACCCGTAAGTTGGCCACCAAGATCATGCGATTTAACGCCTTTAGACTATTTTTTGTGGGGCTACGTCAAGTCTAAAGTCTACAGAAATAAGCCAGCAACTATTCCAGCTTTGGAAGACAACATTTCCGAAGAAATTCGGGCTATTCCGGCCGAAATGCTCGAAAAAGTTGCCCAAAATTGGACTTTCCGAATGGACCACCTAAGACGCAGCCGCGGTCAACATTTAAATGAAATTATCTTCAAAAAGTAAATGTCATGAACCAATCTAACGTTTCAAATAAAGAACCGATGAGATTTTGCAAATTTTATGCGTTTTTTTTTTTTAAAAAGTTATCAAGCTCTTAAAAAATCACCCTTTAGAATGAAGCATTTTCAGTGTTATATTTGAAAAATAATTTTATTTGCAATATGCAAACGGCCTTGCATACTCGTATAACTTAAAGATACGTTTTATATATTTTATATCAAAGCGCATAAGCATGTTCGTACAAATTAGACTATTCCATGATAAATTCCTTAAAATCTTTTGAAATATATAATAAAGTCATGTTCATGTTGTTACCTAAATATTTAATTAATGTAGGTTTGATAAGATATATATTTATATAGATATTTATTTGCCGGCTTTTAAAAGTTTTAATAACATGTTAAAAGACCAAGTGCGGTTTCACATATTCAGGTATGTAATTATGATTGCATGTAAACAAAAAGAATCATACACATAATGTGTTTACATTTGTCCACCCATAACTTTTTAGGTAAATATGTACACTTATTTTTTCATATGAAATCTCCGTTGTCACGGACAACCACTGGCCGAAACTCACAACATTGTGTTGTTTCTAGAAAATCCGAACTGTGCCGAAAAACACAAACGAACGAACGTTGATTGTCACGATTTCCCTTGCCACTGTAACAGCTTTGCCTACAAGTCAGGGTAAAGCTATATGTATGTTTCTGTATGAGCTTGCATACGCAGATTTTTGCCAGCCGCTGAAAAATATTTTAGATTTGTAAAATATTTTAAATCGACAAGAACTATGTTGACACCTTTGTCGTTTATTTCTGTGCTTTGCGGGTTTGTGGGGATGACACTTTTCCTTTCTATAAGAAACATCAGAAATTGTTCAATTTATAACTTTTGTCTTTTAGTACAGTCAATTGGTCGAAAAAATAGAGGTTACCTGGAAAGTTTTTCGGGGTTTTTGAAATTTGGCAATTTTATAGATTATGGTATGCTCTTGCCAAATTTCAACTTTGCCACCTCGTATGGCTTCCGCTCGCGCCGCCATATTGAAAAAATGGCGCCCAAATGCAGTTTTTTGATAATAGCTCCTTTCCGGTTCATTTTACACATATCATGCAAATTAAAAGTATAGAAAATTTCCTACAATTTATGTCTGAACCTATTTTTCTTCTAAAATCAATAGTTTCGGCGTACGTGCACCGTAAACCATTATACATCCACACCAACGTGTAATATTTACAAGAAAGCACGTCTGGATCGTATAACCGTCTGTCACGAAAAAGGCCGCTTCTATATTGAATACCTCCTTAAATATACATTTGGTTAACGGATTGTAGTATCACGCCACATGATACATATGTATGTGCATACATATATACATATGTATGTCTATAGTTTACATATTGTAGATTTACATTCACTAAGCTAGAGTGAAACTACTAGCAGAGAACGTATTATATAGAGAAGGTTCAACCAGAGAATGTAAAGTATAGAGAAGGTGCAGGTTCGATGTCGAACAATTTATAAAATTGTGATACGGAATTTCACCTCACAACCACAGAATTCACGATGTGAAATGTTAATATTTTTAACAGTTCTCTCACACACCCCACCAGTGAGTATGAAGAGAAATAATATAAGTACGTACGGCATATGATGCCATAGCATGTATGGGCAATCAGGGAATATTGAAGAAAAATAAGTTCTTTGATATTCCATTTTTAACAGCTAGAAATGTGTACAAATACAGCTCTCTCACATATTCAAGAATATGAAGAGACATTAATATATATATCTGTGGACTTTTGGAAAACCCGCTTAAGTCGAGATAAGTAAATTTTCCAATTTCTTCATCATAAAAGCACATTTTCATAACGGTCATTTCTGTCTTATCGGCGTACTGATAGCGTGATTGGCGACGGAGATATGAATTTTGAAAAAGCATCTTAAGTCGATATTTTTTCCTAGTGCATTTGCGAAAACAACTTAAGTCAGATAAGATAGAAAAGAGAAAAAACATTCTAAATAAACCTCTAACTATCGTTTAGAAAACCATCTTAAGTCAACTTGATGTGACGCTTTTTTTTTTATTTTGCTTTTGGAAAAAGAACTTAACTCGGTGTAAGTTCTTTTTCCTCGGGCAGAACTTGAAATAATAAAAAAAAAGGAATTCAGTTTATTTTAGAAATTATTTTATGATCAACTCGCCGTGTTAACACGTCTTATGTCCTGCTAAGAGCATTTTCTGAAATTTTCCGAACAGAAAGGCTAAGTCTGCGGGTATTTTAATTGAACTTTGGTGTTTTTTATTAAATGCAAATATAACAAAAAGTTTGCCAGATAAGTTGTTTTTACAATGAAAAGGGGACAGATTCTTGCAAATATGGCAAGAAAATTGCCAAAAAAAGACACAGAGATATTGAAATCCAATTCAACAGAGATAACCTCTGACAGTTTAGTGGCAGATCAGCAAATGCGAGTTACGGACTGTGATTTAACCCCACTTTCCTTTGAAGTTAGCACATCACGTGTTCGTTCTGAGTCGCAACAACGCAAGGTTTCTGATGAATTTACAAATCAAAGCGAGTCTGAAGAAGACGTCTTTCATGAAACGGATTTTTTAGACTCAGATTTTGTACCTTCAAGTGAAAATTCTGAGCTGAATGCCACCACTGAAAGCATGCAAATTATGGCAAATGTATTAGAAGCGAACATCAATAATTTTGTCTCACCTGGTTTGAATGAGGCCGAGCTTTTTTCTACTCCTAATAAATCACCAAAACAAACTAAAAAGCCAGGTAGAAATTTAAACTAGGAATACAAAAAGTCTAGAAAAAACTGCAGTGATTACACAAATATACAAGTTCTGGGGGAATGTAGAATGAAATGCAAAGAAAAAATTAGCTTCGAAGAACAAACTATCCTCTTTAAAAGTTATTGGAATAGGGACTATAACTCACGTCGGCAAATACTATCAAGCCTAATTGACGTTCAGCACAAAAAAACTGCCACCTTAGATAACCCGAACAAAAGAGAGTACGTTTTTATTTACCATTTCGAAACTAATTCTGAAAACACAAAAGTTTGTAAGAAATGTTTCCTTCAATTGTATGGCGAAACAGAACAGAGAATCAAAACTATTTGTATGTACAAAACACAACCGGAATACGGCGGAGTCCCTCCTAATGACCGCCGGGGATGGAGTGCTCCAAGCAACAAGCTTACGGTTGAGAAGCATAACGAAGTTTTGAACTTTATAAACTCTATACCAAAATATGAAAGCCATTACAGTCGGCGTCATACTACCAAGATCTATTTCCAACGAGGACTTAATCAGGCATCACTCTATAGATTGTATAAAGAAAATATTTCTAATCCGGTGTCAGAATCAAAATTTCAGGAAATATTTAAAACTTTAGACATTAAATTTAAAAACCCCCAGCTTGATTTATGTACCCAATGCGAAACATTGAAAGAAAAAATTAAAAACACTGAGAATATGGAGGAAAAAGCTGAGATTACTTTACAATTAAAAAACCACCATAATGCTGCAGATTTCGCATATGACTGTAAGAAAAGGGACAAAGATCTCTCCCGTCAAGATAAGTCTGTGAAAATGTTTTCTTTCGACCTGCAGCAGTGTCTGCCAACGCCTTATTTGAAAGCTTCAATGTTTTTTTATAAACGTCCCTTGTGGACCTTCAACTTAACTATTCATGATGGTGCCACCAACAAGGCCAACTGCTACATTGGCATGAAGCTATTGCGAAGCGCGGAGCTAATGACATCGGCTCTTGCATTTATAAGTGCCTCGCAAGCTTATCTAATGACGTAAAGCATGTCATTTTATACAGTGATTCATGCACTGGTCAAAATCGTAACTCGTATATTTGTGCTATGTTTGCAAAGGCGTTGGAAGATCATCCCACAATTGAAACAATTGATCACAAGTTTCTGGTTGTTGGTCATATCCATCTAGAATGCGATACAGTTCACGCACAGATAGAAAAGAAAAAGAAATACACTTCTGTTTCTATTCAACATCCACATGACTGGTCAAATTTAATTGCTGCTACAAACCAAAAGTATATTACTCAGGAGATGAAGCAAGAAGAATACTACAATTTCAATGCATTGATGAAAGACAAATATACCTGGAGAAACAATAACACCGAAGGTTAGTATTTTACTTATAAGTAATATTATTAATATTAGTATTTTGCTTATTTCTTATTTAAAAATTATTATTTCTTACAATTTTTTAGGTGAAAAGTTTGAGTGGAAGTTTGTAAGGTGGTTGCGGTATGTGAAAAAGGAGCCTGGACTGATACGCTACAAATATTCTCTTGGCTTGGACGATCCATTTAAGGAATTAAACATAAAAGCACGGCGTAAAAGAGATCAAAACTATGAGCTTGCAAAATCTTATACGGGTCCTCTCCCTATTTCTGCAAACAAAAAACGCGATTTGCTAGATATGTTGCCGTTGGTCAACCCAGAGCTGCACAGTTTTTACCGAAATCTTAAAGTTGAAGGAGAATCCGTGGTTGAAATAGATTCAGATTTGGATGAAATTGAAGAAAATCTCTAAAAATTTAATTATAAAATTCAAAAATATATATTTGTTTGTGTTCATATATGCATCTGTATTGAAGTGCCTATTTATTTTATTGTATTACTGATGATAATTTTCTTTTATTGTTTAAAAATTCTTTTGTTAAATGCAAATTATTTTAAATCTTTACTTATGAGTTTTCTATTGTAAATTACATAAAGAACTTGCATATTTTGTCTTTTATAAATAAAAATGAATTTTAGATTATCCACTTAAGTCTGGTTTGTGTCATTAAAATGCTTGAAAAAGGAACTTAAGTCGTAATAGGTTAAAAATTTTGTGAAATTTTTTGGCTCAGGTGATTTTTGTAAATGCTCTTACCTGACATAAGCGGTTATTTTTTTCTAAAATCAGTTTGGAAGAAGCACTTATTTCTTTTAAACTTGGTTTAAAATAAAACTGTAGCGGTTAGTCGAAGATAGTTAACTGGAAAATCATAAGAAATCATGACCCTTTTATGTAATGGTCCTATTTCTTTTTAATATGTATTAACAAAAGTTTTGTTAACAGTTAAATGTGTTTTTTCGCTCTCCTGTAAAATTTGGTTTTTAGACTTAAGTGGGTTTTCCAAATGTCCACAGATATGTATGTATGCATGCTCCTTGTGATACTCCAGCCACAGCATTGTGAGAGATTTTCATGCTTCAATTTTTGCTTTCAACTTGGGAATCGCAATGTACATACATATGTATGCAAATATGCAAGTATTTACATATGCTTTTGCGTTTTGCCGTCGGCATTTCCATATTGGCATGTAAAAATATGTAATTATGATATGAGGTATGAATGCATGCATAATAATATTTATAGTCAATTTGGACTTGCATATTTAATAATTTATTTGATTTTTACATAAAATACTATACTATAAATATTTTTGTATTATATTTCTTACTAATAGAAGTTAAATTTATCACAAAAATATATACATATGTACATATGTATGTACATCTTCTATCATATTAATCTTATGTATCTGCACATGCTCATGATCATCATGATTTTATCACTTATCAATATATTGCATGTGCGCGCATTGATCTGCATGTTCATACATTCATATATACTTATATGTAAGTTAACACCAAATTGGTTAACACCAAAATCTACATAGCTAACACAGCAATAATATAAGCACGGAAACACAAGCGAATAAAAATACAAATAAACAAATATTGCTGACGACATGTCTGCATTAATTCAACAACAGGAAACGCAAAATAACAAATTGCGGAAATCAACAACAACACCACAGCAGAGTTACAACGACAGCGCAGCCGAGTTTTATACGGTCACATTGAAGTGCAATGTGACCATAAATTATTGATAGGTATAAATTAAGAAATAATTGTTAGTATTAAGTAGTCGAAAAGTGGAGTTCAACAAAGCAGAAACAAACTTCAAAAAATTTTGTTTTTTTTCCACTTCTAAGTGGAAGAATGAATAATTTGTACATATATTTGTATACTAGCAAATACCCGGCGTACTTTGTTACGCCGCAAAAACTAAAACGATGAGGGTATTGGAAAGAATTTAATGTAGTTTAAAATGCAAATGAAAGAATACCTTTATTCGTACATGTAAACACACATACATGAGTATAATGTGTAACTTATGTTAGACTTACAAATATTTACTACCCATATTTGAATTAATTGCAAACACTTTTAAATTCATTAACGTTATAAATAATTTGTTTATTAAATTCTTTTTTACAGAAAAATTAAAAATAGATAACAAAAAGGTAACAATTCAAAACTCTTACATAAAATAAATAGGATTGTATAGAGTAAATATTAATTCAAGATATGAAATAAGGTATACTATAATTGATGTATTTTGGAACAATAACCAAAAAGGATATATTTTAATTATTAAAAACTTCAGTGAATACAACATTTTTTGTTTTATTTCCATTGCCAGAAATGAGAACAGTTTGGTTTTGCGGGGAACCAATTCGTGACAGAGCCACATATAATTGACCGTGAGAAAATACTTCGTTTCGAAGATCTATGCCAACAGTATTAAATGTTTGCCCTTGGGACTTATTAATGGTAATCGCGAAACACGTCTTAACGGGGAACTGTACTCTTTTGAAACTAAATGGAAGATCTGTAGGTATCATTGGTATCCGAGGGATCATTGTGCTTTCGCCTGCTGCAGGTCCGGTTAAAATGTTTGCTTGAATGATATTAGCCATCAATTGCGTTATCTTCAGTCGAGTGCCATTACATAAATTGGGAGGCTTAAGATATCGTAGAAGGATTATTGGCGTACCAATTTTAAGTTCTAGTTGAAATGGAGGTAGTCCCGAGGGATTAAGAGAGTTAAGAAACTCCGTTGGATAGTGAACAACGTCTCCTTCATCTGTCACTGTGTCAAAAGAATTGTAAATTTTATATTCCGATAATATTCTTTGACAAACGGCTTTGTTAATTTCGTCTGCAGCGGAATTCGTCGAAGTAATTATAGCTCGCTCATATAACCACTTAGAGTCCTTGTGGTGCAAATTAATAATATCTGGATACACGTTATCAATAAGTTGGTCAACTGTTCTAACACAGGTTCCTGCAATATCTGGCATTATTACATAACCATCTTTGGTGACAGATTTGCAACCGTTACCTATTTTAAGTAGGAACTTTGCAAACCGATTGGATGGTCCAGCTCCACAAAGCTTTATTCGCATATTGGCAGTCAATTTTAATTTTTGTACATGAGACCACAATTCCGATTTCTTTATGCACGCGTTAACAATATCTGCTCTTGTACCCTTAGGAACCACCGGTAGAGTTTGTCTAAAGCCTCCTGTGAATACGAATGTAACTCCACCCATTGCCGCATGCGAAGATCTTAAATCTTTAAGAGTTATATCGACCGCATCGATATGACCCTTATGAGACATTGTGCACTCGTCCCATATTATTAGCGATGCTTTCTGAAGTATTTCGGCCATAGGGCTATTTTTCTTGATCGAACAAGTACACCTTTGTTCCGGTAAAAAACTAAGTGGTAGCTTAAACGTAGAATGAGCAGTTCTTCCTCCACACAGAAGAGTAGCAGCAATAGCTGAAGAAGCAACTGCAACAGCAATTTTGCCTTCACCACGAACTTTAGCTAAAATTAGTGAAGTTACGAAGGTTTTGCCTGTCCCTCCTGGCGCGTCTATAAAAAAAACATTTCCCATATTATTATCCACACTTGAAATGATCTTGTCGTATATTATTCGTTGCTCTGACGTTAGCTTTGGTTCATTTGCTAGTAAAAATTGCTGTAGCTCATGGGTATTATACGTTGTTTCCCGCGGTTAACAAACGGGGTCTAAGTTTGAGTTACTTCGATTTGGTTCAGGCAAACCGAAATCCTTTAGGTGTTTTTCTCCGTAAGAGAAAACTAAATTCTCAAGTAAAATTAGTCCTATATTAAAAATGTCACCAGTAAACTCCATCTCAGGATCATTACTACTCTCGCGCATATTATGTAAAATATCTGCACATAAATCTTTGCGGAATAAATTCCATAATCCTTCCGGATCAGAAATTTCACAATAAATAAGCATTATCGCAAAAAGCTCTCGCATTTTGCATGCGCTATCAGAAATGGTGGCATCAAACAATGTATTCTTCCAGTGGCTATCGTCGTGCTCGGCAAGCCGCCTGATATGTTGAATATAGTTGACCATCTACTCACCGTAAATCAGTGAAAGATGTCGGTCCTCGAACATGATGCAGCAATAGTCTAAGGTAGAAGCATTCTGAGTAATTGGGATGTATTGTGTATACCCTTCCTAACGCAGTATCTCGCTTAATACCGGGATGATTAGGGACATTCTGTCCACGTTTTCTACGTTACCATTTTTTATTAGTCCAGGTGTAGAATGTGGGTACTTCAGAATACAACAAAGTTTTTGCAAAATTATCAACGGAACAAAGGGAAAAAAATGCTGTCAAAGTTGTTTGTGGTGGTTGCTGTAGCACGTGTTCAACATTATTCGGTGTGAAGTACACTCTTTGTCCATTTTCTAAGTGAACAGATAAATGTACAACTGTTAGGAAACGCTCATGAACCGAAAATCTCAATAACCTCCAAATACCCTCCGATGTACTTAGATATTGTCCATTCAAAAAATTTTGCACCTCGTCTTTATTGTTCTGAACAGAAAAGGTCGCTGCGTCGCTGCCTTTGTTGACATATTTACAAATGTATTTAATTGCTTGCACAGAATGGCAGTACTCTACATTGATGTGGGCGGAGAAACACCTGGAAAGAACGGGGCAATATGGAACAATCCATCCATTGTCGACTTTGTACCCAGAGGCAAGTAAATGGGTATGTCCGCCATCCGCTGGAGACTTTCGCCTATATTTTGGATATCCATCTTCTCCGGTCTGAGTATGCTGCAGAAACTCGCGCGGGTATCTTTTTGAGCATCGTCCATTCGACATGCAGGGTGCTGATGGGTTATTAGACCCACATGGACCGTGGATCATATTTTTAGTAACAATATCATACAGCAAAGGATCTACTTCTTTATTTGGAATTTCCGCTGATATAATCGGATCCATTTCATCGGGTAGAACTTTGTCTGCTAGCCAAATTAAAATATGCGCGTGAGGCAAACCCCGTTTTTGCCATTCAACTGTAAACATATGGCACCTAACTTTCCCAAAAATTTCTTTTTTCGTAATTATACTCATGAGTTGATGTAGTTTGATATGGAATATTCTTGAAACAATGTCATGACGCTCACATGGTCGTTGATTTGGAAACAATTCGTTTTTGATATCACTCCATTCTGGATTACATGTAAAAGTTACAAATAAGTCAGGTCTACCATAATGACGGACATATAAGAGTGCATCTTGTGTCCGTTCATGCAAATATCGAGGTGAGCCAGTAAACGAAGAAGGCAAAATTACCAACTGGCCAATATTTTCGGGGTTGCGATCTTCGTTAAGCGCATCTCTTAGGTGTTTATAATTTTCTGCACGTAACGTCTTTTGATGTCCTCGTATAAAATTCAGCCTTTCCGTAATCATTTTAGCAGCCATGTCCACACAGTATTGGTTGAAGAGATATCCATACCTATGAATCGCATTAAAGCTATCTTCCCTTACCATAATTCTATATGCGTAAAATTGCATACAGGAAATTTTTTTTGTGGAATAGGCGCCCCACTGTTTGGACAAGTTTGCGGTATATTAATACAATAACCGTCCTCACCATTCAAAAATATAAGAGGGTACTGCAAGGGATCATATGAACGATGAAGTTCTGATACCCTATGGAGAGTGTTGTCACGTGAATGTAAAATAATATCACGGGGGCCAGAATTTTCGTTAACCATCAATACTGCTACCTCATCTGCGACGGGGGCATTATAGCGGCCATAATGTTCATTAGCGGGGCGCTTGTCCGCATGGATTACAACCTTAAAATTATTCGAATTAGTGGGCATACGGTATATAGATGTCTTGAAACTTCTAACATACACATTATTTACTCGAAGAATTTCTTGAATTGATTTCAAAATGTCTCGTTGAAGAGTTGGTGTAGCACTTTGACGTAAAGAAAGTTGTTCCTCTTCGGACGAAAAATATATTTGCAAAAATTTTGGTATTGTGTTCGGCGCTGGCAATAAACTCCCAATAGCGTGGTAAATTTGCCCATGTATTTTAAACGTTGGCATGAAATTACCCTCCCTAACTTCATTACCACCAAACGAAGTCATAGCGAAACAACCATTGTATTTTCTTATATTTTTTTTTAAAGTGACTGGACGCCTGATGCTCGCCTGTAAGCAGCGCTTTGATTGGCTGCGGAGGCTCACCTATATCTAATAGTTTTACATGGCCCTTGCTACAACACATACCTGGTGCCTCTTTCACCCACTTTTTAGCCTTACAAAAATTGCAAATGACATTCATTCGACCAATGAATAAAAGGGAATGGTCCAAATAATTACAATCCGGTTTATAGTTAAACGCTGATTTGAAAGCAATCGCCCCTTGTCTATTCTGCATCATTCGCAACCTTACATTCTCTACGCGATTTGCACTCTCATCGACCGTCTCATTTCGTCTTAGCTGAATTTGCCGTCTATTTGATGAAGATCTAAATAATTGAGATTTTGCTTTTGGCATCTCTGAAAGCTTTTATTAAAACCATATATTTATTATTAACCAAATTAGTTTCGCTTAAATCTAATCTTTACCTTTTGATTTAAAGACAATAAATTTTCAATTTTACTCTACCCTTTGCAGAATACGATCATAAATACAATAAAGTTAGAAGAAACCAGCAAGTATTTCGCAGACACACATGAAAACCACACATGAAAAACCCACCTCGCGAGCCTAGAGCAAATGCTTTATTTAAAAAAAAAATTTATAAAATTCGCTTCAGAACTTTAGGAGATTAGCCGTTACAAACATTTTTCATATAAGCGATTTTATATAATTAGTATAGAGTATAGATAACTAGTATAGATGTACATGCATACATACGGCAATTTATGCGAGCATTTGATTGTGCTGTTTCACTTGTTCAGCGATCATTTATATGTATATGCAAACTTTTTTGCTTTGTACTTTACTTCAATAAGTTATGTAGTAAAAGATGCGAGAGATGGAAGAGAGAGAGTGCATAGATATGTATGTACTTTACTTCAATAAGTTATGTAGTAAAAGATGCGAGAGATGGAAGAGAGAGAGTGCATACATATGTATGTACTTTACTTCATTACGTTAAGCTGGAAAAGATGCGCAGAGATGGAAGAGAGAGAGAGTGCGTGCCGCAAACGATAAAGGGCACACGCACACACACAAAGCGCGCTTCGCTGTAGACTGCGTTTGGTGAACGAAAAACCTTATGCTTGCAATATTTTTGGTTTTTCAAAAACTTCAACCCGAAAGAAAAAGGATTTGATTTCGGAAAATTAAAAAAATAAGTATGCCACTCGCGAGCCTAGAGCAAATGCTTTATTTTACAAAAAAAAATTATAAAAATCGCTTCAGAACTTTAGGAGATTAGCCGTTACAAACATTTTTCATATAAGCGATTTTATATAATTAGTATAGAGTATAGATAATTAGTATAGATGTACATGCATACATACGGCAATTTATGCGAGCATTTGATTGTGCTGTTTCACTTGTTCAGCGATCATTTATATATGTAAACTTTTTTGCTTTGTACTTTACTTCAATAAGTTATGTAGTAAAAGATGCGAGAGATGGAAGAGAGAGAGTGCATAGATATGTATGTACTTTACTTCAATAAGTTATGTAGTAAAAGATGCGAGAGATGGAAGAGAGAGAGTGCATACATATGTATGTACTTTACTTCATTACGTTAAGCTGGAAAAGATGCGCAGAGATGGAAGAGAGAGAGAGTGTGTGCCGCAAACGATAAAGGGCACACGCACACACACAAAGCGCGCTTCGCTGTAGACTGCGTTTGGTGAACGAAAAACCTTATGCTTGCAATATTTTTGGTTTTTCAAAAACTTCAACCCGAAAGAAAAAGGATTTGATTTCGGAAAATTAAAAAAATAAGTATGCCACTCGCGAGCCTAGAGCAAATGCTTTATTTAAAAAAAAAAATTATAAACATCGCTTCAGAACTTTAGGAGATTAGCCGTTACAAACATTTTTCATATAAGCGATTTTATATAATTAGTATAGACAATGCCGAACAAATAGTGCACAAGCATACAAACAAATGCGTACACATGTGCATTGTTCTACAAAAACAACAATTGTCCAAATAGCAGAAGCATCACAAGTCAATATGGCAGCCGAATTGGCGAAGCCCAAATTTAGTAAATTTTACAACAAAAACGATTTCATTCATAAACGCAGGCGCATATGCCACCAGCGACCTTTTGGACTTATTTTTAACTTACCATTTGGCAAATAAACTTATGTCAAGATAAGATAAAAAAAAAAGGATTTTTGTTTGCACAAATCAAATTTGACAAAACAGCTTGTATGAGGTAAGTTGATTTTCAGTAAGAAAAAGCATTTGACAATAAGTCTTATTTATTTGATTTATATTTATCTAGAAAAGTAAAATATTTAGGTTAAATCAATTGATTGGAAAACGCGTCTTTATTGATCTGCATCCAGTTTAAATTGACTTCGTTCTTTAATAGTAAGAGGTATTTCTACTGCAAAGCTTTAAAGAGGTTTTTTCGCTCTCCTGTAAAATTTGCTTTTTTGAAAGAGGTTGTTTTGTCAAATGTCCACAGATATGTGAATATGTGAACTTTATGCGTATGGTTTTTTTTTAATCTGTTTACATGTTCATAATTATATGCATATGACTTTTAAGATTTTATCAAAATGGGATTTGATAAAAAAAAAAATTATCATTACGGGTATGGTTTTTAAAAATCTGTTTATATGTATACATAATTACAACCATATGCAAATATGTATGTGCGTCGGCTTGGTCTTCAAAATGTTATCAAAAAAATGCCCAATATACATACTAGGTAATAATGGAAAATATTTACGTAATATTTAGGCAATGATGAAAATATGACTTTATTATAAATTCCAACAGATTTAATGGAATTTATCATTCAATAGGTCAAAATGCACATACAAGTTAGCAACATTTAAAGCAATCAAAAGACACACGCATCCGCTCTACTCGCAAAAGTGCTGACGATACGTCTAGCGCAGTGTTTCGTGATTCTCTGGAAATCCAGCGGAACGTGGGAACCGACGTCAGCAGAACTGCAAGCGCATTAAGTTACCATAAGAATTATAAAATTTGTTATGTTATGTAAAGGTCGTAAGACCAGAAAAAGAAGATAATTTTTACTTTCCATAAGTAAACCCATAACTGGCGCCCGAGCTAAAATAAGCTCCTACGTCGCGAAGGAAAACAAAAGGCGTTAAGAATCCCTCTTCGGAGAACGTGGAGTGATAATAAAAACAACTGTGCTAGTGTCAGATCAGGCCCCTTAGTAGCAGAGCAAAAAGAACGCGTTGGACGCAAGCCAACTCATCAGCACCTATCAACATTAACAACCAACAATATCAAGAGGCAAAGAATGAAAGTCGTTATTGTATTGTAAGTTAATTGATAATTACTAATTAAGAACATTAAGTGAAACCCAGATTGTGAAATTTTTTTTTTACCAAACTAAAATTGAAATAAAACCTTTAAGCATTAATTTGTAAGTGCAAAAACTGAAACGTTATTGAAGTAAAAAAAAACCGATACGTAAAGAGTAGTGGACAGTGAGAAAAAATATAAAAGGAACTCTTTAACAAACACAACAAAATAAACAATGTCGAATCCAAATAATCTGGTTCGTCCACCAGTAATCAGGGCGAATGATCCTGCAGGAAATTCAGGATCAGCAAACGTTACAATAAACGAAGATGACCTCGTAAACCTAATAGGAAGGGTAGCTTTAGACGTGGTAAACAGGCAGGGGCCCAGCATAGTTAGGGCGTTCCTTAACCCGAATGCGGGCTTAGCAGACACTTGCGACCAAACCATCAATATAGAACATGCAAGCAACTTATCAGATTTAGACAAGATACCTGATGTGGTAAAATGTTTACGCGAATTCTCGGGAAATCCCGCCGAATTCAATTCGTGGAAAAAAAGTGTAAATCGAATATTAAATATTTACCCAGCGAGTAAGGGCGCACCTAAGTTCTACGGAATCTTTAACGTGATAAGAAATAAAATCGTCGGCAACGCGGATGCTGCCCTTGAGTCATACAATACACCCTTAGACTGGGATGCTATTTGTAAGTGTCTAACTTTACATTACGCCGACAAGCGTGATGTATCCACCCTAGAATACCAAATGACTTCTTCGGTTCAGGGAAATAGGTCAATTGAAGAATTTTATCAGGCCGTTTATTCCAATTTATCTTAAATACTTAATAAGCTAGGCTGTATGGAGGTGGGTAGCGAGGCTCGTAATCTTCTTACTCACACATACAGAAACAAGGCTTTAGATACGTTTGTATGCGGCCTCAACTGCGACTTGCCTAAACTTTTGGGCATGAAGGAACCAATGGATCTGCCCCAAGCATTACACTTGTGCTTGAAGTTGGAAAATCAGGGATTCTGCACACGGTACGCACACAACACCAATATGGATCGTAGAGGGATACAGCGAAACACCGCACCACCTTTACCTTCAAGAAATTTTCGGAGGCAAGTAAACCAACAAAATTTCTTCCCCGAAATTGCTTACTTACCACAGCCACAACCACAAATTATTTCACAAAATCTTCCTTTTCAAAGGCCTAATCAGAATTTAAATGCACAAACACAATTTAACCAACCACAACTTATTTCACATAACTTTCCGAATCAAAGACTTGATCGGAACTTAAATGCACAAACACACTTTAACCAACCGCCTATGCGGCCCCCAAAACCGCCGGTGCCTATGGAGATAGATGAAACTTTCCGCTCGCGCCGCATTAACTATATGAACCGGCCACAAAATAATCAATTATTCGGCAAAGGGCCACCACAGACCACTTCTGAAAGAAATCTCAAGCCACAAAAGGCACAACACAATTTTCATATAAGTAATACTCCAAGCGCTACCTCGAACACTGGCTCAGAAGATAACTGAATGACGACAATATACAGGATGAAGGACAATATTACGAATATAGCGATATTCATTTTTTAGGTTAAAAAGCTCTTCGTTGCCTTACTTTGAATGCCGCACGAAGAGCGGCGAAGTATTCAAATTTTTAATTGACACTGGCTCCAGCCAGAATTATACTCAACCCAATTTAGCAAAAAAAGTACTAGAAAACAAAGATATATGTATTTTTAGCGAAAACTATTGCTGGTGATATAGAAATAAAACACCACACATTTTTACAGCTTTTTAATCAAACAGAAACTTTAATGCCCGGTTTCAGAGTCCATACTTATGTTGTGCTTAAGATAAAACAGGAAAATAGTGTTTTGTTTTGAATTTGCTTTGAATTTTCAGCGACATCTTTCGTAGCGTAGGGCAAGTGTCCGTTCGCTTGCACTCAATAACAGCTTATACTTTTCCTTCAGTTCCCATAGGTGCTCCGACTCGCTAGTGATGAAATTTTGGATTCTTTTGTTGTTTTCATCAATTTTTGATATAATTT
This sequence comes from Bactrocera zonata, assembly GCA_037783105.1. Lineage (NCBI taxonomy): Eukaryota > Metazoa > Arthropoda > Insecta > Diptera > Tephritidae > Bactrocera > Bactrocera zonata. Next base: position 444,713 of record JBAWJQ010004943.1, on the reverse strand, counting down.
TCCTCGCAAATTTATGTATTGTCTGTTGTAATTTAAATATTTCAAACATATTTTTATGAATGACATTTGTAAAACATATGTTGCCCACAACGCTGCCAAAATTTTATAGAATTTAAGCATTGACTGTGAAACGCAAACGACTACTCAGAGTGCAACAGTGCTTAGCTAAGATTTTATTTAGGCACAACTTAAGTATGAACTGTGAAACCGGGCATAAAATTCTTTATACTACCCCCTTTAAGAACTTTTCATGCATTTTGGGCTATGATAGCTTTCGGCAGCTAGATGCTGTAATTAACATTAGAGAGGGAACCTTGATAATTAAAAATAATTTAAAAATATTAATCAAAGAATTAAAAACAGATGCAGTAAATGCTTTCAAAATACACGATGAAAACATTACTCCCCATCAAAAAATAGCTCTACAAAATTGGTTACAGAGCATCCTAACTTATTTTCAGAACCGGATGAACGGTTAACTTATACTACGAAAGTAGTGGGAGAGATCAGAACGTCATCCGATTCTCCAATATAAAGTAAGTTTTATCCATATCCAGCATCGCTTAGAGGCGAGGTAGAGAAACAGGTGGAAAAACTACTAAACGATGGCATTATAAGACCATCCAGATCCCCCTATGTGGATCGTGGCAAAAAAACCCGATTCCAGTGGAAATAAACAGTATAGGTTGGTGATCGATTATAGAAAATTAAATAGTTTAACTATAGCGGATAAATATCCGATATCCGAAATAGAGGGTATGTTATCGCATTTAAGCGACAATTCGTTTTTTACCACGCTAGACCTCAAAAGTGGGTTCCATCAGATCCCACTAAAGCCGTCAGACATAGAAAAAACGGCATTTTCGGTGAATAATGGGAAGTTCGAGTTTACTCGGCTACCATTTGGGCTGAAAAATGCGCCCGCCATTTTCCAGCGTACACGTGACGATATCCTCCATGAACATATAGGCAAGATTTGCTATGTGTATATAGATGATATCATAATACTCGGAAAATCTGAAGAAGAACACTTACAGAATCTTCGAAAAGTTTTCGAAACTTTAGAGGAAGCAAATATGAAGATTCAACTGGACAAATGTCACTTTTTTTAAAAGGATGTAGAATTTTTAGGATTTATAGTATCACAAGAGGGCATTAGAACTAACCCAAAAAAGGTAGAAGCAATTACTAATTTTCCCGAACCCAAAAATAATAAAGAATTGCGTTCATTTTTAGGCCTATCCGGCTATTATCGTAGATTTATTCGCGATTACGCGAAATTAGCGAAGCCATTAACAATCTTACTAAGAGGCAAAGAAAGCCGAATTTCAAAAAACAAATCCGCAAAGGTACCGATTGAATTCAATGAACAAGCTAAAGAAGCATTTCAAAAAATTAAAAATACATTGGTTACGGATGAGGTAATTTTATCTTTTCCAAATTACAATAACGATTTTGAGCTCACAACTGATGCCTCAAATTTTGCACTTGGTGCCGTTCTTTCCCAAAGTGGAAAACCTATTTCTTTTATTTCTCGAACTCTAAGTAAGGCGGAGGAACATTACGCCGCAAACGAGAAAGAAATGCTAGCCATTGTCTGGGCGTTATCCACTCTACGGAATTTTTTGTACGGGCACGCTAAGGTCAAAATCTTTACAGACCATCAGCCTCTAACTTTTGCTTTAAGCAACAAAAATACAAATAGTAAAATGAAACGATGGAAGGGATAACTAGAAGAATATAATCACGAAATATTTCATAAAACTGGTCGAACTAACGTTGTGGCTGATGCACTATCAAGAATTACAGCACAGCAACAAATAAATTCAATGTCGGTTATGACGCATAGCGATGACAGTTCAGGTCAAAACTTGATTCAATTCGTGGATGTACCTATTAACGTTTTCAAAAATCAGATATTTTTCAATTGGTCTACAGAATCAAGATATAAATTTCAAATTGTTTTTCCAACTATTCACCGTCACACTATAACAGAAATAGAATTTTCCGAGGAAACAATCATATCTTTATTGAAAAAATATTTAAACCCTTCAGTAATAAATGGGATCAGCGCTCCCGAACCAACAATGGGAATAATACAAGAAGTTTTTTCAATCCACTTCAATAAATATCATATTAGGTATGCACGAAGAAAGGTAGAAGATGTATTAGAAGAACAAAGGCAGGAAGAAATTATCATAGAAACACACAGAAGAGCTCATCGTAATGGTAGAGAGAATAAATCTCATACACTAGAGAAATATTTTTTCCCCAGCATGAATAACAAAATAAATAAAACAAGAAATGTTCTGTCGTGGGACACCAGGTAGGAATGAAGTTCCTTCGGATAATGTAGAATCGATACAATTTGCAAAAAAAATTCTGCTTAATTTTATTTTATGTAGGTTGTCCTGATTTTTCTCTCAAATTTCGCTGATTAGTTTTTATTTAAGTACAGATAAGTATTAAGAAAATTTAGTATTTTAACAAATAATGAATTACGTAAAATAAAAAAATAATTCAAATTATATCTAAATAAAAATTGGTAAATATTTTTTTGTTTTAAATTATCAATTGTTATTACAAATGATATAATAGAGCTATTTTATGCTTTTCTTTGTAAAATAACGTCAAGTTTGTTAGAGCTGTGAATAATTTTACATTTTACATATTAGTGGCATCACCACTCTACCTCCTCTTTCTATCTTCAATTCTACTGTCAACTCTACTGTCGTCCTACTGCCGTCGGCAAATATAGGAAATATTCAAGTTAGCGGGAACGACAACTGTCGGCCTGCAGTCGTGTAGTCGTGCAGCTGTCAAAATAACAGTGTCCATAAGAACGTCTGTATTTTAATATTTGACAGATGTAGTTTGCAGTCTGTCGCGCTCTATGCGTTCCGCACTTCACTCAAAACTAATTTGCATACACAATAATGTTACAGATTTTCATGCCTAATTATTTTGCGAAACCTAAAGGTAGACTATAACTAGCGATCTTACAGTCTTTTTCTTACGGGTTATTTCCTCAAAGCCTGCGCCAAAAAATATGCAACAATTCAACTCCCCATAAACGTATTTAGTGCAAGCACAATTCTCAAGTGGTGAACACAATGACTGCGACAGCATGGCCGGCATGTACACAAGACAACACAGCTGTCCATTTTGCATGTACACAATATCGTTGTGGCCATACTAATACCTTTCACTTCAATGAAATTTTAATATTTTGTTCAAAGTGAAATTTTTTTTTATGCAAAGAACGTCTGTATTTTAATATTTGGCAGATGTAGTTTGCAGTCTGTCGCGCTCTATGTGTTCCGCACTTCACTCAAAATTAATTTGCATACACAATAATGTTACAGATTTTCATGCCTAGTTATTTTGCAAGACCTAAAAGTAGGCTATAACGCGCTATCTTACGGGTTATTTCTTACGGTTTTTACTATCACTTTTTTTCAGTTAGCTCCCGCAGCAAAATCCTATCTTCTGAAAGCCTGCCGTAAGGAACTTCGTTCCAATAGTCAAACAATGTAGTATTTGTAAAACAAATGAGTACGATAGACACCCTAATAAGCCTGTCTTAAAAGAGACACCTATCCCCTCATATGCAGGACATATACTGCATATAGATATTTACAAAACGGAAGGCAATCTCGTGCTCACTGCTGTCGATAAATTCTCAAAATATGCGCAGGTAAAACCAATAAAATCAAAAGCTACTGAAGACATAAAAGAACCTCTAAGGGAACTTCTCTATCAGTTTGGAGTACCCAAAACCGTAATTTTTGATAACGAAAGGGCATTCAATTCAGCGACTATTATTTTTATGTTGGAAGACATATTAAACATTCAAATTTTCAAATCCCCGCCATATAAAAGTACAGTGAATGGCCAAATCGAGAGCTTCCATTCAACACTTTCCGAGATTATGCGTTGTCTAAAAGCCGAAAATCGAGATCAATCATTACAACTTTTAGACAGAGCTGTCTATGAATATAATTACTCAATTCACAGCACAATTAATAATAGACCAATAGAAATTTTTTTCGGTCGTACGGTAAGCACAGACCCCGAACAATTCGCAAAAGCTAGATTAGATAATATTCAAAGAATAAAAGATAAACAACAACAAGATCTTAAAAATCACAATAGCAAATTACAACCAATTATTGATTATAATCCAGGAGAAACGATTTACGTGAAGGTCCACAATAGGTTAGAAACTAAAATCTCACCTAGGTATGAAAAAGAAGTAGTTAAGGAAAACAGGTCGACTACGGTACTGACCGAGTCAAATAGGGTAGTTCATAAGAGTAATATTAAAAGCTAAGTAATAAAATTAAATAAAGCAGACGTATTTTCTAAATTTTTTCTTTTTGCAGACTAACGCTTACAGCGACAGCAATGGCTCTGGCCGACTTCCAAATTACAGACTTCTCAACAGCTCATATAATTACAATAAGCAAAGGGCTGACCAAAATACAAGACGGAACGTTTAAACTAATACACCTTATCAACGTGGAACTATACGAACAATTTTTGGCAGAGGTAAAGCAATTCACGGACAAAAACATACAGACAAACAGTATATTCTACTCAACTTTAAAACAAGAAATAGAACAGACCAAAGAAGCAATTAAATCTATTAAACCATCAGGTAGAAAAATTAGAAGATCAATTAACATCCTGGGTACAGCATGGAAATATTTAGGTGGAACCCCAGATCACGACGATTTTGCTGCATTAGAATACGACGCAAAACAATTAAATTACAATAACAATAAAAAATTTCTAGTAAATCAAGCACTAACAGAACGTATGAATAACCTCACAGTAATTACGGACAAACTAACAAACGCAAAATAGATTACGTTTAGTTAAGGAAGAAATTGTAAACGTTAGATATGCCATCCAATGGGCAAAATTAAAATTAGTAAATAGCATTTTATTGAACAAGAAAGAATTAAAATTAACTCTTAAAACACTAGAAGAGGAAAAGATGCCCTTTTCATCAACTGAAGAAGCCTTAAGTTTTGCAGAAACAAGCTTCCTTTATAATTCAACAATGTTAGCGTATATCGTAAAAATACCAATTACGGAAAAAGAAACTTATGAAAATATTTTAATTAAACCTGTTAAGAGAAATAATACGATTATAAATATTGTTTTAAATAATATTATTAAGAAAGAAAATAATATACTTGGAATAAATAGCGAGTGTAAGACAATAAATTCTATATCTATTTGTAATAAAGACCAAATTGTTAGCCTAGTTAATGAAACCTGCATAACAAAACTTCTAAATAGTAAACAAAATCCAACTTGTCAATAAAGCAACGCAAATCATGTTAAACCAATAGAAATACTTCAACCTGGACTAATTCTACTAAACAACTTTAATGGTACCGTAAATAATAGCCTGGAAGAAATGTCTGTTGCAGGCACATTCGTCGTAAAATTCAGCAATCTTACCATAAAAATAAATAACAATTCTTTCTACAATGGCGAAACGCTTTTAACCGGGGCGTTACCAGTCAGAACACAATTTGCTCCAGCGGAAAAGGAAAGAATAAATCTTTTGTCATTGGAATCAATCCACGAGTTATTCATAGACAACATAAAACGTTTGGATTGCCTTCCGAATAATACGAATACCACTCAAACTTCTGTGGCAATCATGGCCATTCTCACACTAGCAGCTTTTTCAATAATATTCTTTTGCCATAGGAGAAAGAAGATAATCCTGCAAACAAGCTTTACATCGAAACATCGTCCAAGGGTAAGGACCCAGCAGTACCAGAAATAGTACCAAAAACAGCAAACCCCATAACACACTTCAATTTTGGCAACTTACCATATTTTTGATCAATTGAGGACAATTGATTTTAAGAAGGAAGGAGTTAGCAACAATAACATTTAAAGCAATCAAAAGATACGCGCATCCGTTCTACTCGCAAAAGTGCTGACGATACGTCTAGCGCAGTGTGGCGTAATTCTCTGGAAATCCAGCGGAACGTGGGAACCGACGTCAGCAGAACTGCAAGCGCATTAAGTTACCATAAGAATTATAAAATTTGTTAAGTTCAGAGTTAAGCGAGCGGTTGGACAATAAAGGTCGTAAGACCAGAAATAGAAGATAATTTTTACTTTCGACAAGTAAACCCATAACTTACATACATACATATGTATGTTTATACACATGAGCTTTGTTATCAAATATATGGAGAATATCTATAAATTATATACAATCGCTTGCGCATTGTAAGTATGCGAATCTGTAAGCGTACATTTGTAAACATTGAAATTAGCATCACTTTTCTCATTTAACAAAGAAAGTGCTCAATTCTGCAATTTTGGACTCTCTCATGTTAAATATTGGTGAAATCCGCTAATAATATGTTTGTGGTGAAATCCACTAATAGAAAACTCAACCCCTCCAAACAGAGGAACGTGATGACAATCGGCACACCATGAACCTTCTCTATAAATGTACGTTCTCTGCTACTAGTCTACGAATACAAGGCTAAAAGGAGGACACAATCATATTGATCATTCAGCATTCAGCAATCAGCTGACTGGCATTAGTTTGCGTCCTTAAAGTATCAGGCTCCTTCTACGAAACATCTGGCCCCAGCTGAGCTCAATAAAATTATTTAGTCTGAGTCATCAGTATACGTTTATCATTTAACAGTTTCGTTTGCATTTAAAGAGCCGTGGCTTCTAATATAGTAACTGCTTTATTTGTGGTGATATACTGCAAGAAAGTGAAGTTAGTGAAGTGAAGGAAAAAGGATTGGAAACTTTTCGTCAGTCAAGTATAAAAAGAGAAGACAATAAATACAAACTTTTAGTGAGATTAAAATCCATAGTAGTTCACGATGCGTGTCGAAAACTACATAATTATGAGAAGTTAATCGCTGCAGCTTTGTGTAGAGGAAGTGATGGTACAACTTCTCAAGTACAACTGAGATCTTCACGTCCAACGTTCTCATTCAAAAATCATTGTTTTTATGTGCTGCTGAGATAACAGCTGAGTTCATATCTAAACAAAAACAGACACGTTTATGTGAACGTAATATTGTGTATAGTGTGCGTAAATTGTCGATAAAAAATAGTATTTCAGAACTTGCTTGGGCTCGTATCGAGGATTGGGGACAAACAATAGTTGAACGCCTGGAGCAGGTTACTGACTTAGTCGCAGCCGATGCATAACATCACAATTCGTGTATGAAGAAATTGTATCAAACGCCCTCGACCGAAGAAAGAAAAAAAAGAGGTCCGTATGCAAGCGAGATTGATACCGCGATGCAATACATTTATTCATATCTCGAAGAAAATTCCGCAGAATGTCAGTTTTCTCTGGACGAACTAATGACAAAAATAGAAGGTGATTACCGTCCACACATAAAAACAGTGAACAGTGCTTAAAAAATATGGTGATGATATTTTAATTGCTGTCACTGTCAATAAGGCGCCTGTAGTTTGTTTTCGAAGTACAGGGTTTAAGTTATTAATTGATGCCTGATACAATGAAAGAAGTGACAACAAATTAGAAGAACGTAAGCGTATTATAAAGGCAGCAGCAATAATTGTTACAGAAGATATTCGGTCTAAGGTGTACGAGACAAATTATTATCCTCCATTAGACAATTTTTTCAAGATGTCGAGTCAGATACCCCTGAAACATTACGAATTTTTCTGGATAGTATAATTTTGAAAAGTAAACGAGCATCACTTGACAAATGGAATAAAAAAAGCATTGCTCTAGCGCATTCTATTATTGCGGCAGTAAGGCCAAAAACATTTATATCATCGGTTCAGATTGGAGTAGCAGTATTTTTATTTCAAAATATATTATGATCTCTTGGATTTTGCTCTTCTTACACTGAAGCAATGCTGTTCGAAGTTTCAGCTATAATGCGCTCCCCGTTGAATATCGATGATCTATCGTTTTCACAGTTTGTTTTCGATAATATGGGTGATATCCAGTGTATAACACCTAAAAGTGCGATTGCTTCTGACCAAAATATTGAACGATTAAAGCTAATGCCGTCTGAAAAAGTTGGTATAGTTTTGGTGCCATTGAATTAAAAACATTTACGAAGAAAAACGATACGGGCTAGAAAACAATAAAGATTCAAGATCTTTATAGCATTCGTGCGGTTGCGACGGAAATTACACCATCAGTTTCCGACTTATTATGGCATTATGGAAAATCGGTTGACCTGCCTAACATACCTGGATGGAGTGGATTCATGGAACAAGCGACAGCAAAACTGCCCTTCAAAAAATCATTTATTGTGTGCTTACCCTTTATTAATGCTCAACCGAGTGATTACGATACAATTTTGACTGCTCTGTTATTTGCTCGTGAAAAATGTGAGTCATTAAATCAGCATAAATGTTTCGTCACTTTTTACCAGCCCTTATATTTTAAGGCGCGGGAAATCATTTCTTCATATGATGAGAATTCCAAATTGAATAATATTGTCATAAGACTCGGTGGCTTCCATTTGTTAATGTTGTTCATGGGATCTATCGGATTCATAATGAACGGAAGTAGATTAAAAGAGCTCTTTAACACTATTTATGGACTGAATTCAATTGAAAAAATTATGGTAGGACATGCGTATTCACGCACAGTAAGTGCACATATGCTGATCTTGCTATTGCTAAAATTGTCCTACGATTTATTGATTTGACACCTGATCTCAGTGCAGAATTAGACAGAATTTTATATAATTTCGACAGGTCAGTTGTACTTGAGGCGGACCAGGAAGAATGTTGCAAAGAACTTGCTGATAAATTTCCGAATGAATTGATTAAACTTGAAGAACATTGTGGTACAGCAAAATTATGGGTGCAATATTTTCGGATGGTTACACTTCGAAAACAATTCATTGCAGCAGAGAGAATGGGAAACTGGAATTTACATCTTGACACTGTGCAGAAAATTATACCTTATTTTTATGCCAGTGGTTGTTTCTTATATGCTAAATCTTGTCATTTATATTTGCAAGACATGTTTCATTTGAAGCAAAGAATTACAGCTGAAGAATATGAACTATTTACAAGGAAAGGGTATTTCACAATTAGACGTTCTGACAAATTTGGTGTGGTACGTGGTCAGATATGACAATTGATCAGTCGTTAATGAGGACGATGAAATGTTTTTGAGGGCTTACTCATGGTCGAAGAGTCAAGGAAAACGTGCTATCCAAGTGGACGTTAGGAATGGCATTTCTGTAAAATATTTGTGACGAGGTTGAGAAATTTTGCGATGTAGCTTTTTCCAGTTCCGAGCAGCATGTCGAAACAAGAACTTCACGAGTTAAATGTGACAATGATGACGTCAAAAAATTGGTGGATTGGTTGTCCAGTCATCCACCTTTTCTAGAATTGAAGGAAATCATGTCAATGAGAACTGGAATTATCGGAGATGAAAAGTTAACTGTTATATGTCTCAAGAAGTTGGTAGTGCTGGCATTTCGAAAATCATTGGCAGTGACGTCCATACTGTAAAATTTAAACGTAATGACAGAGTAAAATCACTTCGTAATCCTTTGTTAATTTTCCAAAGAATGTGCATCGCTAAAGATTCTGAAGATGAACTTGAAAAATTTCTTATGTACGAACTTGCTCCAATTCCGTTATCCCTTTTCAATGACGAGGGCATGCGCAAGTGTATCAAATCCACGATGTATCAGGCATTTGAACACCATTCTGGCGATATCAATTTTGAAAATACGATATACATCATCGATGGAGGATACTTATTACACCGAGTCGTTTGGCAACAGGGCGAATAATTTTCATCTATTTGCAGTAAATATATTGCTTCCGATCGCACTATACCTCCAATGCCATTATAGTATTTGACGGATATAGAAGATGTAGCAGCCCGTAGTACCAAGTATATAGAACGATCCCGACGATCACGAAAAACTGCTTCAGTAGACATACTTTTCGACGAAACAATGACGCCAACTGTATCCCAAAGTAAATTCCTGGGTAACGATGCAAACAAGAACCGCCTCATTGAAATGTTAAAGATAAACACTTCGTGGTTTGAAAGCTGAACACTTTGTGGTTAAACAAGCCACCGAAGATGCGGATGCGTTAATAATTAATACCGCAATAAACTTCCCATCGGCATTCGATTTCGTTGTAGTTGTCGGTGAAGATATAGATCTTCTCGTTCTTTTGACAGCGCTATCAACGCATCCAAATATATACTAGTACATCCTCAAATCAGGAAAAGGAAAAATTTTACTTCAAATATACTCCATAAACAGTATAAAAGATAAAACAGCCTCAAATCATATTGTATTTTTACATGCCTTTAGTGGTTGTGATACCACATCGGCATTAGTTTATCAAGGAAAAATGAAATTTATTAAAGTATTTAAAAATCCAAATGCAGATCCAGAAAACATTGCTAAAGCTGGAGAACGTTTCCTTGTCGCATTATACAGCTACAGCGATGTGGAAAGTCGGAAAAGTACATCTCTAAATAAATATAGATATGCATGCTTCAAAATTCAATATTGCGTCGCTACCACCAATAGAAGCAGCAGCATGACATCATTCGTTTCGAACTTATCACCAAAATCAGCAATGGTATGGAAACGAAAAAAATGCAGAACAATGGGGATGGAAAACAAACAAGAACGGGCTCATTCCTGTTACTACATTCGATCCCCCTGCTCCGGAAAGCTTACTGAAACTTATTTCTTGCAAATGCAAGAAAGGTTGTCAAAAAGCTTGCGGATGCAGAAAAGCAAAACTAAAGTGCTCCGTTGTGTGCACGAACTGTGGTGGTTCTTGCGATAATTCACCATTTCCGTCACAAGACGACATTGAAGAAGAAGAAACGGACACTATTCTCTTGCAAACAAACGATGAAATCGAGAACGAAGAGAACCACGATGAAACTGATGATCCTATCGTCGATGATGCCGAAGAATCTTCCGTCTTCGATAGTTCAATCGGAAGAATGAAGCGACGGAAATTTACCTACATATCTAACCCATTACTTTCCAAGCATCGAAATCGTTGGAATTTTTTGATGAAATTTGTAACTTGGGCTCTTAATACGTTAAGAAAGAAGAATATGAAATAAAAAAATAAAAAATAAAAAAATACCTTGATTGATGAATCAGCCCGTCATATAAATAGGACACTGGGGATATATGCTCAGAAAAAATGAAAGATAACACTTATAAGAAAAGAAACTTTATTTGAAAATTATCATCGTAGTTAATCTTATTTTGTATGATAAGGTATAAAACAATCACTGCAAAGTGTTTTATCGCATTTGACACAAAAAGTAAGAGGTTTTTTCTTACAACCTAGTCCTTGGCAACGCCTCTGTTTGTCCCTCTTCATCATGTAGGGACCTAAATTGTCAAATCTGACCAGTCTTAAAAATTCATATTAAAATAATGTTAATAATATTATAATAGGAAAATAGTACATGAATATAAATTTCTACAGAAATAAAATAAACGGCCAGATTTGAAAATAAAAATATTTACTATGGTGTCCTTTAAATAGGACAGTGGAAAGGAAAGGGTTAAATAGTTAGTCAGATGTGGATTAGACCTACTGGAAATACTACGATAAAAAAATTGCGCCGATTTCTCTACCTCATGGTGGTGTGGAAATGAGTATTTCTGCCGAAACGTGTGTTGAATTACACTTTACGGTGCTCGCACAAATTTTTTCGGTACTATGATAATAGGTGAACTATATTGACTCCTACTTTTTTGAATTATACCTTGTTTTTCTAGCTCCCTAATTTACCTTATGGCTTCTTCCTCATGTTTCGGAGGTAATCAATATATTTTTGAATTCATTTGCGGGTTTGTGGTGGTTCTTATTTCGTAGACCATCGTTTTTGTGTTTGTCAAGGAATCGCCTTCTTTATACATTAATTTTTCAGACTTCTTTAGCAATTTTTGAAGCTCTTCTCGTTCATTTGATTTTAAATGGTCCAATTTAATGTTTTGCATTTTTCATTCTTCCAATGCCTTTACTTTCTCATGGATAGCTTTTGAATAAAGCTGAAATTTAACACCATTTTTAAGCTCAATTTCTTCGTTTTCAATATCGAATATCTTTAAATTATTAAATACAAAATTGGGTCCTAGTAGAAGATCGTACGGTTTCTCAAAGTCTATTTTCAATTATTTCATCCAAGCATTGGTACAAGGGTATTTAAATTCTACCGGACATGGTGTCTTAACTCTTTCCTTAGACACTCTTATTTCACCATGCAGTGTACTAATTTTATTTTTTAATTTTTTCTAGTTGGCATATATCGGTCAAAGTGTACGGTCAACAGTTTCAAGTGTGCTCCTTAATTTGTGTTAACTTGCGTGAATTCCAGGATGCTCGAAGGCGGATTCGCTGCGGATCCTCGGCATCGTTGGCACCCCGCGTGTCCATAAGTGTTTGATTATAAAAACGTGGAATTGTGGAGTAAAACAAATCTAATAGGAAACACTCAACTAATTTTCGCTGAAAAATTCTACTTCGCATGTGAAGTGGCTATCAGCTGTTTCTTTCACACGGCAAATCATCTGTCTACGCAGGGTTGTAAGTGGTCAGGATCATTTCATTATCTACACTTACATTCGGTAAAACAGTTGGTAAGGCAGTTCAGATAACTTAACGCGAAGGCTAAAAGTAAATAAACACTGCACGTAAGTGTTTCTTAAAATTAGATTAAAAAAAAAAATAAATGATAAAATTATGAGCCAAAGCGATATCCGTGCCCAGAGACAACGCAAACAATATGCACGCCGGCTCTCCGTCCAGCGCAATAATGCGTACTTTTCGATCAGGTCTCAGAGTGACAGTGAAAGCGTAAAATCAAACTTATCGTCCACTCTTCAACCTCCTCCAAATTTAAAAGTCCGATCTTGTTCAATGTCAACGATTCCAACGGCAGAGCTCGTTATGGCTGATGTTGTACAAGTTGAGGTCGGTGCATGCTCTGACTCCGGCAACAAAAGCAAAGCGCAAGATAAGAAAATAGGATAACCCAAACACCTCAAAAAGTGGCTATACAGACCGGAATGGATCGGTGCATTACCAGAAAGCGTAAGCTTAGTCCGCAAAACCCAGCAAACGCTAAGATAAACCGAGGAAATGCATCTGAGCCATTAAGCACAAATCGATTTGCGCTTTTAAGTGACAACGTTGACGGTGAGAGCAACAAAACTCCTGAAAGTCCTAAAAAAGTCACTAACCCTAAACCACCGCCAATATACGTAAGGGAGGAAAACTCTGGGCCTTTCGTGAAAATATTTACTGAACTTATCGGCAATAATAACTTTCATATAGTTCCGCTGTCGAAGGGAAGCATCCGAGAAACCAAAGTGCAAATATACTCTAAATACCTAAATGAGAAAAAGATTAAATTTTACACTTATCAACTTAAAAGTGCGAGAGGTCTGCAAGTTGTTATCAAAGGTATTGAGCCAAATGTTGAACCCATGGAAATCCACGAAGCACTTAAAGATCACGGTTTTAACCCTAAAAATGTGGCAAATATTTTTAATAAAAACAAAATCCCACATCCTATGTTCAAAGTTGAGCTAGAACCAGAAAACAAACAATTTGGAAAAAATTGTGTGCACCCCATTTACAAACTACAATATTTGCTACATCGTAGGATCACTGTGGAGGAACCGCATTTAAGAAACGGCCCTGTACAATGCACCAATTGCCAAGAGTATGGTCATACCAGGTCCTACTACACACTTCGCGCAGTGTGTGTAGCTTGTGGAGAGTTGCATGATTCTGCCACTTGCACGTCAAACAAAAAAGACCCAAATGCCAAAAAGTGTGGAAACTGGGGTGGAAACCACACAGCAAACTACAGAGGATGTCCAGTTTACAAGGAGCTAAAAAATCGGATCAACCAACGTGTCGTCTCCGAACGCGAGAAATAGTTGATACTATAATAAGAGCTCTTCACGATATACACGCTCCTCTTCTTCGTCTTCTTCTTCTTAATTGGCGTTGACACCGCTTACGCGATTATAGCCGAGTCGACGACAGCGCGCCAGTCGTTTTTTCTTTTCGCTACGTAGCGCCAATTGGATATTCCAAGCGGAGCCAGGTCCTTCTCCACTTGGTCGTTCCAATGGAGTGGTGGGGTTCTTCTTTCTCTGCTTCCCCCGGCGGGTACTGCGTCGAATACTTTCAGAGCTGGAGTGTTTTCGTCCATCCGGACAACATGACCTAGCCAGCGTAGCCGCTGTCTTTTAATCCGCTGAACTATGTAAATGTCGTCGTACATCTCGTACAGCTCATCGTTCCATCGAATGTGCTATTCGCAATGGCCAACGCGCAAAGGACCGTAAATCTTTCGCAGAACCTTTCTCTAGAAAACTCCTCTGCACCATATAGCAGGGCGGGAATTATGAGCGACTTATAGAGTTTGGTTTTTGTTCGTCGAGAGAGGACTTTACTTTTCAATTGCTTACCCAGTCCGAAGTAGCACCTGTTGGCAACAGTAATCATGCGTTGGATTTCCAGGCTGACATTGTTGGTGGTGCTAATACTGGTTCCTAAATAGACGAAATTATCTACAACTTCAAAGTTATGACTGTCAACAGTGACGTGAGAGCCAAGTCGCGAGTGCGACGACTGTTTGTTTGATGACAGGAGATATTTCGTCTTGCCCTCGTTTACTGCCAGACCCATTTGCTTTGCTTCCTTGTCCAGCCTGGAGAAAGGAGAACTAACGGCGCGGGTGTTGAGGCCGACGATATCAATATCCTCGGCATACGCCAGCAGCTGTACACTTTTATAAAATATTGTACCTGCTCGATTAAGTTCTGCAGCTCGAATAATTTTCTCCAGCAGCAGATTGAAGAAGTCGCACGATAGGGAGTCGCTTTTCTGAAACCTCGTTTGGTATCGAACGGCTCGGAGAGGTCCTTCCCGATCCTGAAAGCTTTTGGTGCTGCTCAACGTCAGTTTACACAGTCGTATTAGTTTCGCGGGGATACCAAACTCAGACATCGGGGCATAAGGCAGCTCCTCCAAGTCGTGGGAAACTTAGCGTTTTTAGAGGCGCAACTTTTGCTTTTTCCGCTATATAGTGGCACAATACGCCTTTCAGAGGTGTCGCAGAAGTCGTGTAGTTCCACTTTGTATTCGGGGAAATAGTTTACCCACCGTGAAATTTGTATCTGCGAGATGTCATTCAAATTATTAGCGAACGAGGACCATTTTTCTAAGCGAAGAGGTTTCACTTGTTCGTCCCAGTCGGTTCCATCTAGCCATAATTCTTGTATTAAGGTTTTCGCTTGTATCGTAATTGGCGATAGCCATCCTGCGGGGTCGAAAAGTTTTGCCACCGAGGATAAAATTTGTCTTTTTGTGATGGCTGATAATGCGAATATGGACTTTGTCGTGTATGAGAACTGGTCCGATATCGCGTTCCATTGGATGCCTAGTGTTTTTGTTGTATTTTCATTTTCGAATATAAGGAAATTATTGTCCAAAAAATTTTCGTTTGGAATAATTTTAAGTATATTTGGGTGATTTGCCGTAATCTTTTTTAATGGAAACCCTGCGGATTTGAGGGCTTTTATTACCTGTAATAAGACCTCGTATGCTTGCGGAAGGGTGTATTGTCCAAAAAATTTTCGTTTGGAATAATTTTAAGTATATTCGGGTGATTTGCCGTAATCTTTTTTAATGGAAACCCTGCGGATTTGAGGGCTTTTATTACCTGTAATAAGGCCTCGTATGCTTGCGGAAGGGTGTGACTTCCAGACAGAATATCGTCTACATACGTTTGAGTTTTCAACACTTTAGTTGCCAGAGGAAATTCTGACCTTGTGTTGTCTGCCAATTCGTGGAGTGTTCGAATGGCTAACTATAATGCACAGTTAACGCCAAATGTAGCTGTTTTTAGTTTGAAGTCGCGTAAAGGACTGGTGGGGGATCTTCAGAGCATAATACGTTGAAAATCTTGGTCGTCTTTATGTACGACTATTTGCCGATACATTTTTTCGACGTCCCCATTGAATACGTATTTGAATATACGTCAATTTAATATCAGAAGTATTAAATCTGGTTGGAGTGCGGGTCCCGTAAATGGGATATCATTTAGTGAATTCCCTGAATTAGTGGTTTTCGAAACATTCAAAACTTACTTTTGTTGTTTTTTTGTCTGGCTTTACGACTGCGTGAAGTGGCAGGTAAAAGGAGTAGTATTTGCCGTTGACGATTTTCTCCCCTCGGTTTACTTCCTCCATATGATCTAAATGGAGGTATTCTTCTAACACATCATCATATTCAGATTTGAGTTCACCTTTTTTAAGTAGGTTTCTTTCCATACTTAGAAACTGCTCTATTGCAGAGGTGCGAGAGTGACCTAAGGCGAGTGTGTTAGGAAATTGTTGCTTAAGTGGTAGTCGTACGACGTACCGACCATTTTCTGATCTAGTAGTTGTGGCTTTGTAAAAGTCCTCACAATACTGATCTTCAGGGGTTGTGACTGATATGGGGGGGAGTTCTTCTAGTTCCCAAAGTTTTTTCAATTGTAAATTGAGGTACTCGTTTGAGACTTCCTCAAGTTGAGTTGTCAATGTTGTAACTGGTTCCGCAACCAGTCCACTTAGGGTCCATCCGAAGATGGTATTTTGCGCCAGAAGTGTATTTGTGATTTTCTCAATACCTTCGAGTATTATCTGTGGTATGAGATCGCTGCCTAATAGAAGATCTATTTGAGCGGGGTTTTTGCAGTTTGGGTCTGCTAGCTTTAGGTGTGAAACTTTTTGCCAATGCTTGCTATTTATATGATAGTTGGGTAACATATTGGTTAATTGCGGTAAGACAATAGCTTCTGCTTGTATGCGCTTATCCGCTTGGGGGAAAAGAGGGTAATGGGGCAGATTTTATCTGAGTTTTGAACAACTCTTCCACCCATTCCCGTAATTTCAAAGTTGGCCAGTTTTGTTGGTAACTGTAGCCTGTTTTGTGCCCTAGACGCTATAAATGATCGTTGTGATCCTTGGTCTATTAAGGCTCTGAGTTTAAACAGTTCTTCTCGGTGTTCGATGGAGACAACTGCTGTGGGTAATAGTACCATACTGTGATTTTCGCTATGTAGCGTTTGGGTTCTTAACGCCTTTGAGCAACGTAGTGCTTCTTGGCAGCCTTCAGAATTTGTTGTTGCAAGTAAACCTGTTGCTCTTTTTACGTTTGCGCTGTTTGGGGGTGATCTGGAATAATTTTTTATATGTAACATTGAATGAGGTCTTTTATGGCAGTAAACGCAATTAAATTTGCTTTCGCAATCTTTAAGCGTATGCGCATGTGACAAACAGTTGGTACATAATTTTTTCGTTCTTACGAAATTGTTTCGATCGCTAACATTAATTTTTTGAATTTTTCGCACGAATTTAGCTTGTGACCTCCTCCTTCGGATGACGTTTTTTTATATTATTCGGATGTGAACGATTGATTTTTAAAAAAGCTTCTATTTAAAGTATTGTGACAAACAATTTAGAACCGTGGATTGAAGTTTTATGAATTCTTCACTGGTTTCTTTCTGAATTTTTGGTAGATTCATTAGTATCGTCACTTGCTTGTCGACCAATATTCTCTCGTGTTCGTGGCGTGCTTTAAGAGCTTCCCAAGCAAAATTGAAATTTTCGTCATTGAGAGCGAACTGTTTGACTATTACGCCTGCCTGACCTTTGGTTTTGTATCTGAGGTGATACAATTTCTGCGCTTGTGATAATTTAGGATGGTTTAAGTACACAGCTGTAAACATGTCCCGGAAGGACGGCCACTGTTCATAACCACCATGAAATATATCGGTGTTGCATACTGGCACTTTAAGGTGAATGCCTGAACTTGCCTCATGGGCTTGGCTTTGTGGCAGCTCTGCTCTCGGTTGTGGAGTAGGTGCAATTGCTCTTAAAAGCTTTAGTTGATCAGAAATCATTGCTTTTGTGTCTTCGAACTGATCTAGGCAATGTTCATACTTGGTGTAAGCCGAGGATTTAAAATTTTCTGGTAGATCTGAATCATCAGATTCTACAATTGCGTCATATGCAGCTTGGAGACGCGTCCAAAAATGTACTAAATTGTCTTTTTTGATTTCTAATACCGATTCAGAATTGTCTTGAATCGGTGAAGATGAAAATCGAATGCAGTATCGTATCAAACTGTCACTCTCAGCAATGAATTTTGTATAAGAAATATCTTTACCCCTCTTTAGTTTTGTAACACCTTGCTTTGAGCGTGTAGCTTCTGCCGGTGTACACGGACTTTTTTGTCTGCAATCATTTTTGGAACTTTTAGCAACTGAGTTGTTTTAGATTCTCTTGAGTCTGAGCTCCTTTAAAAGATGAATAGAATAAATCAAAACGTCCTAGTGAAAACTAGACTTCTATATGTATATTATAAAAAATGTTGAATAGAAGACTCTTTTGTATGTAAGAGTTTCAAAAAAAATCAATAAACCCAATGTCCTTTTAATAAACAGAGATTTAAAAAATTTTTGTATATATGTATTTATATGTTTAGACGAGAACTCTTTTAGATAAATAAGAGTTTTGAACGAAATTGATATAAAGATAACGCTTTACGTATTTGATAATATGTGCAATCGCGAACTCTTTTAAGTTAATAAGAGTTTTAAGATGAAGTAAATAATTAATCGCTTAAATTTGATTTAATTATTTTTTAGTGACCGGAAATTATTTTGAGGTTTTTTATTTTTCTGTGTATATTTCTTTTTTATAACTTAGCCATAACTTTTGTAGAAATTGACTTTTGGGGACCTGTTTTTTTTAATTTTTGTTTTTGAATGAACTTTTCGTAAAAATACAGGAAAAAAATTTAACAGGATCAACTATATAAAATAATACGTTTTTGTAAGTAAATTCGTAATTTTTTTTTTGGAAGCTGGCCTTTTTTTTCCTTAAAAAAAAACTTCAATTAATTTGACAACTATCCCTGCTAATACCGGAGTGGGCCGATTTTTTTTTTATTAACAAAAATGGTTGTTTGTATGTTAAAAAATTTTCAAACTCTACTGAACATAAAATTTGTAAAATATTTAAACGCCAGAAAAAAAATTAATAAATAATTTTTTGTATTGTTTATTTGAAATCATAAAATCGTTAAATTATATTTTTTATACGATTGAAATAAAGTTTACGGAAAAAAAATGTTTTCATTTTTTTTAAATAAATAAAAAAAATAAAAAAAAATCGGCCTACTCCGGGATTAGCAGGGATAGTTGTCAAATTAATTGAAGTTTTTTTTTTAAGGAAAAAAAAACAATGGCGAACTTCCAAAAAAAAAAAATTACGATTTCCTTAAAAAATCCGATTATTTTGTATAGTTGATCGTGTTAAAGGGGTCGGGTTCAAAAGTGGTCGATTTGGTATGGAATACCCCATATGTATTACGCTTTGTTTTTTTACACAATCCTGCTTGTTTTTGTTGATCAAAAATAAAGGGGTATTGCGGGAATATGCCAATGTGGACTTCGAATATATTTTATACGCAATCCTGCTTGGTTTTGTTAGACGAAAACCAAGGGGGATCGCGGAATATATGTCAATGTGGACTTTGAAGCAGTGAGCGTATCTACATACGTGACTTTTGTACAAATGTTTAAGTATGTTATAAAACGTTGTACTCGTATTTTATATTTATTTATTGCCTTTAAGTTGTACCCGATGTCGATAGGGTATATTTTTCAGAGAATTTTGGATATATGTATGTGTATGCGCCCGTATGTATATATATATATATTAGGTTGTCAAAAAAGTCTTGCGGTATTTACGATAGTTGGCGCTGAAAGCGCGTAGTTCTGGTTTTCGTCGCATCGGGTCATGCTATACCTTTTTGAAAAGCTCATTTCACGCGCTAACACGTGTTTGATTGATTACCGTTTCTTTTAAGTCCTTCGTGAGTTATAGCGTCGCAAACATGGAGCAAAATAAAGAGAAAATACGGCCTATTTTACAGTACTACGATAAAGGCAAAAATGCATCTCAAGCCGCCAATAAAATTTGTGCAGTTTATGGACCCGATACAGTTTCTATTTCCACCGCACAACGATGGTTTCAACGTTTTCGTTCTGGTGTAGAGGTGGTCGAAGATGCGCCACGCTCCGGAAGGCCTGTCGTCGAAAATTGCGATAAAATCGCTGAGTTGGTCGAAAGAGACCGGCATAGTAATCATCAAACCGTTATAAACCATTTGAAGAAAGTTGGAGTCACTAAGAAGCTCGATGTGTTGGTGCCACACGAATTGATTCAATAAAAATACCGCAAGACTTTTTTGACAACACATTATATATGCGTATATATGTATATATATTCGTAGTACGAATAAACCACGAAAAGAGAATTAAACGACCGTTGGTAAGTTTCACAAATTCATTTGTTAGTAAGTATATAATTTGTGTAACTGCGCCGCATAAACATAAGTATTACGCAGTGAAAAGAAGCCGCGAAAAGAAAATATAATGATATTCTGACTTTAAAACATATGTATGTACAAAATGTATATATTTTGAAATATTTATATATTGTAGGGAAGTAGTTAATCCCTAAGGTGATTCTACTTGACTTTGATCAATAAACCAGCCACAAGAGCCAATGCTGTCTACTTGTGTCCAAGTTATATTAATCGCAGCTTCCAAAGAAAAGTATAAAACGCAGCTTAGAATTTTAGATGCGTACTCTTTATTGGTCGCAGTTCGAATGAACTCAATTCATATTATCAGGGTACTTAAATAGTCAAATTGAGCAAAGTTAATATAAAAGGATCACAGTTATAAGTATTCAAACATTGAGTAAAACTGTGGTGAATTTAAAATGATCAAAAAATGTAAACTTAACAAAATGTAGCTTCTAACATTGTCGAGCTTTTAATAATTAACATAACTAACGAATAACATTGTAAAGTATTAATAGCATCCGTGCATCCGGTTACAGTCGTTACATCCTCCCCCTCTGACTCAGAAATCGTCCCGATGACGAAAGCAGCAAATATTATTTGCGCGGACGTAGAACTCTAATTGATGGGTTGGTATGATTACTGTGGGCATTTACTGTGTTGTTGTTGTGTGACATAGATTGTTGCATGCTATTGTTAGTCGTTGTGTTTGCAGATAAACCTGCAGCTTTTGGTCGTCCTCGTCTTCTGTGTAGATATTTCGTTTTAGCATTTGGCCCTTCATATAGCGTCAGTGCTGTGTCATGGTGTGCTCCAATAGGCTCATCTGGATTATCAATTGTTGCAATAACGTAATATGATCCACCTCTTTTTGCTATGATGTGGTACGGGCCATCTCTTCGTGTCGCAAATTTCGACGTCACTTTCTCACTACCCTTGCTTAAAAAATGCGTTGTAACAAGAACTGTATCACCAATGTTGAATGAAGGCTGCGGTCGCCGCTTCTTATCGGTGTAAGTTTTGTTTCGGTCTTGCTGTTTTTCTTGTACCTCTCCTGCTAATTTAAGTGTATTGGCAAGTTTGGTTAAATGCGGAGTTATTTGTGGTATAAAGTTTTCTGCTTCGATTACTCTTTTTAAATCGTAGTGTGCTTCGAGAGGGCTTCTTAATTCACTGCCGAATGTAAGATAGGCTGGTGAAAAACCAGTGCTATCACATTTTGCCGTATTCATAGCGAATCTTATGGTTGGTAAGCATTCATCCCATGAAGTATGATCTTTGTCGACGTATATTGAAAGTTGACTTTTAAGGTCACGGTTTTTTCTTTCAACGGGGTTAGCCTCCGGGTGATAAAGTGGTGTAAACGTTTGCTTGATTCCCAGACAGAAAGCAAGTTTTTGCATTACAGCGAAAATGAATTGGCTGCCATTGTCTGCGTGTATACGACGAGGTACACCAAATCTCAAAACAACTTCGTTTAAAACTTTGGTTGCGCAAATTTCTGCTGAAGCTTTTTTCAGTGCGAATAGCTCAACCCAGCGACTACATAAGTCTTCTACGACCAGTATCCAACGATTTCCGTTCGCAGTACGAGGTAAAGGACCAAATAAGTCAAGAGCGATGATCTCAAACCTTTGGTTACTTGAAACTGTTTGAAGTAGACCTGCTGGTTTCAGATTTGTTGGTTTGTACTTTTTGCATTCAATGCATGATTTTACATATTGAGCAATTCCGTACGCATTCCAGGCCAAAAATAAAGTGGTGTGATTCGACTGATAGTACGATCAATCCCGTAATGTCCTGCAGTTGGATCAGCATGAAATTTCTTTAAAACCGTTTCTCTTAAAGTTTTGGGTACTACAAGTTGACCGTTTTCTGAATCTTCATCTGAACAGAATCGGTGCAGCACGCCATTTACTATAATGTATCCAAGACTAGTATGTCTGGTTACGTTTTCATCGTCTTTTTCAAACGATTCTATGATGCCCTTCAGTCCGTCATCCTCTAACTGTTCCTTTCTAAATTCTTCAGCGCTTTTGCGAGGAAAATCTATCTCAAAAGAATTTATGTTAGAATGGTTTTCGGTCAAACACGGTGGACGTGATAACATATCTGCAAAAACGTTTTGTTTGGCTGCTGTGAACCCCAGCTTGAAATTATACGTTTGTAGTTGCAAAGCCCATCTGGCAAGGCGTACATTAGGGGTTTTCAAACTAAAAAGCCATTTAAGCGGCTGGTGATCAGTCAATACTGTAATTTCTGCTCCCTCAATATAGCCACGAAATTTCTTTACGGCCCAAACTACGGCCGGTGCTTCCCGTTCCGTTGTAAAGTAATTTCTCTCTGCCGGAAGAAAGACGGCTGGCATACTCAATTGGGTGTTCTTCTTCGTTCTCCCCCTGCAGTAAAACAGCTCCGAGTGCATAATCGCTTGCGTCAGTTTTCAAAATAAAGGGTTTGGTTTCATCAACTTGTTGCAGCACCGGTAGCGACGAGAGAAATTTTTTAAGGTTATCGAACGCATTCTTTTCGTCTGACGACCATTTCCATTGCCCATTTTTCTTCGTCAACTTAGACAAAGGTTTTGACACATCCGCAAAATTAGGAATAAACCGTCGATACCAAGAGCATGTTTGCAGAAAGGAAATAAGTTGTTTCAGATTTCTCGGGTATGGTCGTTTGATAATAGTGTCTGTTTTCTCGTTGTCAACTTTTAGTCCTTTTGTGGTCAAAATGTGCCCAAGATACTTTATCTCCGCTCGGCAGAAAACGCATTTTGCTCTATTCAACTGAATGCCATAGTCGTCCAGTTTTGATAGTGTTTGTCGTAAGTCCTGCATGTGTGAGTGAAAATCATTTGAGCATATAAGTACATATGTCATCTAAATATGCAAGTATCAAAATATTTGCTAATCCAGTTCGAAATTTGTCGATCAGTTGCTGGAACGTGGCTGGAGCATTCTTTAGTCCGAAAGGCATTCTATTAAAAACGAAAATTCCGAAAGGGGTTGTAAATGCAGTTTTCGGCTTGTCATCAATTGCCATTTTGATTTGCCAATATCCGGCTTTCAAATCAATCGTAGACATGAACGGTGTTGCTTTTGCTGCATGAAGCAAGTCATCCATTCGCGGTAGTGGATATGTATCTGTCGTGGTAATTGCATTTAATCGCCGATAATCTACGCAAAGTCTCACTCCGTCATCTTTTTTCGGTATTAGTACAACCGGAAATGACCACGGTGATTCGCTTTCCTCTATTATGCCCTTTTTCAGCATATCCACTAATTCAGTCTTTAATTTATTTTTCATTGCCAGCGAGATTCGGTAAGGTTGCGAAGAAATAGGTGCATGCGCCTCTGTTTTTATGTGATGTTCAATATGCGGTATTGGTAGTACGGCATCTTCAAAAATTTTCTTATCCTTATACAACATAGTCTCCAGAATACTCTTTCCATCTTTCTTTAAAAGCACACCTTCATCAGGACGCAATTTTATTTCAACGGATCTGATTTCGATAATAGATCCTACTCTCGCTTCAGCTTTACTACTCTTTTTCAGTTTTTTCATAGGTGGAAATAAGTCGAATTGTTCTGGTGTTTCGAAATCTGATGGTATACAACCTGTGAATATGTCATTTATTGCATTTGGCGAGTATTCGTATGATGATTCTACATAACTATCTGCAGTGATAGTGTCACTATTATTGGGAATTTCGAACCAGGATATAAATTCATCTATTGCCTTATAATCGCTGTTGTGTGTATATGCGCTCGTTGTTGCTATAGATACGCAATTTTGTGTTTGAGTTTCTTGCATCTTAAACCCGAAAACAGTGCAAGATCCATAACTATGCCTGCTTGTTCAATACCTAACAACGTTCGATTGTTTTTAGCGTTCGTTAACCAAATAAATCGTATACGTTTGAAACGTTTGGCAATTACAATGTCGACGATCGTCGAGTAAACCATCTCCTGACGAGCTATTCCGTCCGCTCATTTAACTTCCGCAAAAACTTCCACGTCTTTTTCTTTGAGTTTTTTATACAGTTGTGTACTTGCAACACTGGTTCTTGCAGCCGTATCTTAATATGTTTCACCTTTCAAGCCGTTTGTATTGATGTCGACGGTTGGCACATTCCTACCTATTACGGTGGTTACAACTGTGTTGAAGTCGAGCTGTTCGGGACTACGTAGTGGGTTTTTCTTGTTGCAATTTGGGCAGTTTGATCTGTAGTAACCTGGTGTACCGCAACCATAATAGCTAAAGACGGTTTCTTTAATTTTCTGGGTGGTTCTTTTCTCTTCTTCAATTTTTTTAAAACAATTTTCTGCGGAATGATTCTTCTTCCTGCAGTAAGAACAACGAGTAGGAATTTTGTCTGTTGCTTCGCTAATTTTTCTTTGTATTCAACCAATAATAATTCTGCCTCCCGTGCTTTGTCTAGCAACTTGTTAAAAGTTCTTACGCTTTCACGAGGCACCTTTTCTCGTATTTTTAATAGCAATTGCGAAAAAATGATATCGATCATAGTTTTTTCGCTAAGTTTTTCGGAAAGTTGAGCAAATAACTGTCGCTTCTTGCATATAAATAAATGAATCAGTTGATTCAGCAAATTTCTGCTTTTCTTGATTTAGATCAGAAAAAATACGCCAGTCTGGTTTCGAATTCGAAGCAAAGCAATGACGTCGTTGAACGTTTCCGCTTCTTGTTTTACGCCCTGCCACCACGAAGACGCATAACCTTCTAGCAATAGAGGCAAACTCAGCAAAGCGCGTTCATCCGTGATATTTTCTGCATCTTTGTATACTAGGATGGTAGCTATAAAATCTTCAATTTTGCTGGTATTCCTCCCACCATTAAAACGCACGCTACATTTACTAAAAGTAGCCCTAGTATCTACGTGTACGTGTAGATTTCCTAGCAGCTGCCTAATTGATTGTCTGTTAACGTAACATTGGAAGGGTTGTTTGTTTGGTTAACATCCGCTGTAACATCCACATTAACATTAGGGTTAGCAACATCTGCGCTAATCTCCATTTCCGTGTTAAGCCTTTGCCTTTTGCTGCTCATTAAAATAATCAAAACCTTTGTGTTAATCGAAATCAACTTTTCTTATGCACTTGTTGAGGTGGATATTGTCCGATTTATTAACAGGATCAGTAACAGTCCGCAAAAGAAAGGAAAATATAGCAGCAATGCACCTTAGCCCAAAAGTATGCAACGGTAGTTTGGCAAAGTAACAACACTAACAACGTAGTACAGCCAAGCCTACTCTATACTTGAATGCAGCAACAATTTAACATACGAATCAGGTGATCTTCTCAGCAAAACGAAACCCACAGTAATGCACAGCTGAACATTTGTTGTTGAAGAATTTTTGGTATATTGTTATTTTATTTTCGTTTCTGCTTTTATAATTAGCCGCAAGAGCCCTAAATTTGTCTTAAAGCGTCTGAATTTTAGTTTGATTTTAAGCAAATTTTATTTGATTTTAGTTGGGCGCCAATTGTAGGGAAGTAGTTAATCCCTAAGGTGATTATACTTGACTTTGATCAATAAAACCAGCCACAAAAGCCAATGCTGTCTACTTGTGTCCAAGTTATATTAATCGTAGCTTGCACGTTGTGTGCCAATTGTAGGGAAGTAGTTAATCCCTAAGGTGATTCTACTTGACTTTGATATATAAACCAGCCACAAGAGCCAATATTGTCTACTTGTGTCCAAGTTATATTAATCGCAGCTTCCAAAGAAAAGTATAAAACGCAGCTTAGAATTTTAGATGCGTACTCTTTATTGGTCGCAGTTCGAATGAACTCAATTCAAATTATCAGGGTACTTAAATAGTCAAATTGAGCAAAGTTAATATAAAAGGATCACAGTTATAAGTATTCAGACATTGAGTAAAACTGTGGTGAATTTAAAATGATCAAAAAATGTAAACTTAACATAATGTAGCTTCTAACATTGTCGAACTTTTAATAATTAACAAAGCTAACGAATAACATTGTAAAGTAATAATAGTTATAGCATCCATGCATCCGGTTACAGTCGTTACAATATGCATATGATTTCAGTAGTAAATGAGCCAGTTATGCTCTTTATATGTTTTTAGAAATATATGTGAAATATATGTACATATGTATGTATGGTATAAATTTTAATTCCCAAATACGCTTTTGTGTTTTGTTTTTTTCTTCGATTGCCGTAGCTTATTTTAAGCAATCCTGCTTATACTTGGTTAAGTGTAAGAGGTCTTGCTGGAGATTTGGCAAGTAAATACTCGAATTTTTATAGATTATATATTTTTTCTGGGTAGTTTTGTGTTATAACATAACGGTAAGCATTTACCGGCAATCACTAATCTGTTATATACAGTACCAAACTGCTTTGTTAGCGGTTTTCGGTTTTTACCGGAAAATAAACCGAACTCCGAAAACAATTTGGTAACGGTTTTCACTTATTATTTTACCTGAATTTTGGTCTGAACCGTAAATTTAAGTTTTTTAGATTCATAACCATACAATGTATATGAATGTGATATATAAAAATGTAAAAAAACGATACAACTCACTTTGGTTTCCAGCCAGGGGCTTTTGAGGATAATATGAGTATACATATGTATGTGTATGTGCCTGTGCGTCTTTCTCCAACCCTGATGGTTGTTGTAGTGATTTCCTTATGCGTTTTTTTCCGTTTGTGAGTTATTTTTCACTGCACCTGACTGACTATGCCTTTATTGAATTTGTTTTTTTTCTATTCTAATTTCACAGCACAATTTTTTCACCTCACTTATGCACACTTAAGGTTAAGGTTTTT
Organism: Bactrocera zonata; assembly: GCA_037783105.1. Lineage (NCBI taxonomy): Eukaryota > Metazoa > Arthropoda > Insecta > Diptera > Tephritidae > Bactrocera > Bactrocera zonata. Next base: position 417,440 of record JBAWJQ010004943.1, on the reverse strand, counting down.
TTTTTTTTTTTTTTGGTTTGTATGTTTTCGGTCACTTTAGCCACTCCAGTACGTATGTGCATATCATAACAATTTTTTTCCTTTTTTTTGTGTGTATTTTTCACCGCACTTTCCTCCTTTTTTGTTTTTGTTTCTGCACTTTGCACGTTTGTTCACTGTTTTATATATTTTCGTTTGTGCCAACTTTTGTCACCATTCGTTTTTTTGTTTTTTTTTTCACAGTTTTCACATTCCCTTTTTATTCCAAATTTTTTGTCACTACCGGTTTTTTGGTTTTTCCAAAGCTTTATCACTACCGGTTTTTTCTTTTAGTTTAGTTTTAATTAGTTTTTTTTCCTAATTTTGTTACCGCGTAACCACCGTACTTAATTTGTTACCGCGTGCCCGTGATTATTTTATTATTTTAATAACGCGTGGCCGTATTTTTTTTATCACTTTGTGCCATCCGGTACGGCTCGAAGGACCACGTTAAATCTGTTAAAATAATAAATGCGCGACACTCACCTTCAATGCGATTGAAGTCGATAAAAAGGAACAAATTGGTCGGTTGCGTATGTGAGCACGGATCGATCGAGAAAAAACCTCGGCGCCGTCCGTCAGTCTCTTTTGTTCATTGTGTCCGGTGTCCTCGTGTGTGGTGTATATGATGCAGGCGTGTTGAGTGTGAGGTGTGAATGAGGAATATGGTGTAGATGTGTGGATGATATAGATGGTGTAGTCGTGTTGAGTATGGTGTGTATGTGCGGGGTGTAGGCGTGTTATATTAAGAGGGGGGTCAGGTGCTTATTTAGCCAACCTCCATTTAGACCACATGGAATAAAACAGCCCTGGCGAAAAAATTATAAAAAGTAAATACTATTCCTGCTAGACAAAAAACTACAAAGGTAAGAGTTGTCTTTAAAGCATCAAAATCTTCAAGTTCGGGGAACTCCCTAAATGACATTTTATTTACGGGACCCACGCACACTGGTCGATTTCATAGGCCATAAATAAAAAAATGAAAGTTTGAAATTTACCACTGTTTGTATCAAAGCAATTTCTTAAAACACCAATAAAACTAACAGTAAATACATTCTTTCTCTATCCCATTCGTAGGGGCTACGAAAAGCGCGAGAAATGAGACAATAGAAACACGCGGACTGTGCAGTGAAAATGGCTTAAAAATTATTTCTTATAATAAATTAAATTGCAATATAAAATCGTGCTAAATCCCCGTAAATCGAAATGAGTATTGATAATAGAGATAGATGTTGTATAACAAAGTGGTTTTTATATAATAATATATTGTGTTATTATTTTAAAACAATTGTTTTATAAGAGCCCTTTTGAGTGGTGTGTTTTTCTTTATACATCGATTTCAGGTATACAAAAAGTTTTGATCCCTGTCTCGCCCTCAAATGAATTAAGCTTGTTTATATTAGGTAATGTTTTCCACGTCTATGCTTTTGATTTCAGCTGCAACTTTTTGCAACTTTCTTTGTTATTCATGTTATTCTACCAGGCATGCGATTTTTTGTGTGTTACTTTTTATAATTTTTTGTATTTACGTTTATGTATATTCGTGCATATTTTATTGTTTTTTTCATCATTCATATATGTACATATTGAGCTTTTGGTCTTATCATTTTCTCACTTTTATCAAATGTTTGTTTTATGCGTACTTTTATTTAGGCAGATCATATCATTCCATATATTTGGTGTTTAGAAAATGTGTGAAGAAATATCACTTATCACCGAAGCAAATTTAATAAAGCTTCAGTATTTATTTATTAGAAGTTTCGTTAACAAAAAACTTGATATTAACTTTTTACCCTGCTATGATAACATTTTAAAGGAAAAACAGTTTTCCTGAGCAAATAAAGGTCTCAGAATCTGATGTTGAAGTTAAGATGAAAAAATTATTGCACCACATTGCCTCACAAATATAATTAATGAACGGAAAAAATTACCTATTATCAATAGGAATATGTGGCTTTGATGGCAATTCCGGTCAGAGCGAATATAAGCAGAAATTTGAAAATAATAATTTGGAAGGCAATAATTTATTTGTCACGACATATGTCCCTGTACAATTGATAATAAAATTGCAAAACGATGAAAAGCACAAACAAATTTAGAAAAACTGCAGACCTTCGTCCACCCGCTTCGAATTCAATTTCAAAAGGAATCAAACCTTAAATACACTAAATTTGTGCTAGATCCTGCAAAGCAATTAACTTCAAAATATTCCTGGTATTATCTTCTTTCGTCAGTCATAACATCGCTCCCGATGTTATTCAATATGCACCAGTTTCAATTGGAGAACTCTCATAAGAATCTGCTGAGTCAAGCAATAAGGACGTAAAGATGTATCGACTCCATCATACACGAAAGAACTAACGGATCGCCACAAATTAGGACTTGCTAAGCCGATTGCTTTTGAGTTTAGATTCTTTCATAACCAGTCAAAGAAACTATCATGCAAAAGTAAATCAATTTTCTTAAAATCAATTTTTGATTTAGTTGAATAATATTCGAACAAATTTTTTTTCGTTTATCAACTTTTTTAATTTAATGTAATTAATTAAAATTTGTTGCCATCGGGGAGTGGCGGAGTGGGACACGGGAGAGGGAGATTTTAAAAAGCTTTGGCAAAAGTTTCACTTTAATATAGGTAGTGGAAGTATTTTTGGCCGCTGACTCCATACAAGACCGACCACTGTGCCACGCTTCAGCCAGATTTAGTGCTCCTCATATTAAACCGGCGTATAAACAAATACGTTTTTAATGGGGATGTCGAAAAAATGTATCGACAAATATTCGTAGCTAGATACGATCAAGATTTGCAGCGAATTATTTTCCGAAAATCTCACAATAGTCCACTACTCGACTGCAATTTACAGTTACCTTTGGCGTAAACTGTGCCTCATACCTAGCCATTCGAACACTACACGAACTTGCAGAAGACACAAAGTCAGAATTTGCTCTGGCAACACAAGTGTTGAAAGCACATACGTATGTCTGGAAGCCACAGTCTTCCGCAGGCTTACGAGTCAGTAGCAGAAGTGAAACAAGCTTTTAATACAGCAGGGTTTCCGTTAAAACAGATAACGGTGAACCACTCTAATATTTTAAAGGACATACCTCAAGAAAACCTATTAGACACTACTTTACAATGGAGTGCGATATCTGACCAGTTTTCATACACTACTGAGTCCATATCCACAATATTCGCTATAACAAATAGGCAAATTTTATCGTCGGTGACTAAACTTTTTGACGCTGCAGTAAGGCTTTCGCCAATTATGATACAAGCGAAAATTCTAATACAAGAATTATGGCTAGACGGAACTGACTGAAACGATCAAGTGAATCCACTTCGTTTAGAAAAGTGGTCCCAGTTCACCAACAATCTTAATGACATCTCACAGATACAAATTGTGTGTGCACACAATCCGACACAGCGACCACCAGTCATTTACTAGTAGCCAAGGTAAAGGTGGCTCCGTTAAAAACAATAAGTCTGCCACGACTGGAACTATGTGGTGCGCTACTACTAGCCAAACTAGTAACCATGGTGCAAAAGCATCTAAATATGGCAAAAAAACAAAATGTATTTCTGGTCTTATTCCGAAATTGTATTAGCCTGGTTAATCGAACGTCTCAGATCCTTGACCTAGTAGAATCAGCCACATGGCGACACCTAGTCAGTGCTGACATTCCTGCCGATCTAGGTACAAGAGGGTGTAAGCCCCTGCACCTTGCCACCACCACTCTTTGGTGGAATGATCCCCTATGGTTAACAGAATCTCCCGTTTCTTGGTCGCGATCGCCCATGCGCAATATAATTACCAAAAAGTCGAAAAATCGACTCTTTTCACGTGACATTGGATGATACTGCCATTCTTGAGCGATTTTCATCATACCCCCGACCACTCAGGGTTAGGACACGAAGGATCTGCTTTATGCTAATAGTCGGTTTTTTTGACAAAAGTAATGCACCTCGAGCTATGTACTAATCTCGCGGCATTTGCTCGCTTCGTCGGACGTCAAGGTTTTCCGTCCAAACTCATGAGCGACAATGGAAAAGCCTTTATCGGGGCTCAAAGCGCCACCTTAAAGCAAGTCTCACCTTAGATCCCCCCCCAAGAGCTCCTCACATGGGTGGTTTATGGGAATCAGCTGTAAAAAGCTTCAAATCCCACTTAAAAAAAGAAGCTGGAATGTACAAGTTTAATTATGAGTAATTTAGAACATTATTAATTCGTATTGAAACCGTTCTTAACTCAAGGCCACTAACAACACTCTCGCAAGATCCCTCAGATCACAGACCTAACCTCAGGGCACTTTCTTAAAGGAGCACCCATTCTGGCCACACCTGAGCCAGTCGGGGAGTCGCTATCCTTATCAAATCGATAGGAAAGAATTAAAATTTTCGATCATAATTTCAGGGGGCGGTAATGAATAGCTGATCGCGAATGGTCCCCTCCGATGACCGGGCGAGGTCGGAGGTAGTAAGCCGGTACCCCAGTTGATGAGACAGAAATAAAGCGCCTCAAAACCATAGTAGAGGAAAATGAAAACTTTTTGAAAAGGAAGCAATTAGAACCTCTAGAAGAGAACAAAACCCCGAGCAATTCACAAAAAAGGGGTCGCTCTTTTACAGAACTGCAAGAAACTCTGTCAAAAAACTTAGGCGGAGTGAAGGGGAACATAGCAGCTCAACAACGGTAAGGTTTTTCTGCGATGTAGCCAGTCTACAAGTGGCCATCATAGGCGAAAATTCCTCCTCTCCCAGCACATTCCAGAAAAGATGGGTGAAGATCGAGGTCAAATTTTCGAGTATAGTGATTTGTACTCGACAATCCTCCGGGTCTTCACCCGGAGTTTGACTCCTCTGAAACCCGTGAGGGTTAGATTGTCATCAAAGGCGCGGACCAGACCTCTCTAGATTTCTTGACGGGTAGTGTTGCTAAAATCAGCAACGCCTTTGTCAATTGAGGCTTATACCTGCCAGGGATATCCCGAAAGGATCTCGTGCTCTATTTGGCTATCCCCTCTATAGTAGCCGGGCGAAAAACTCCTGAGGTGCATCAAGCTGCAAAATAAAGGTATACCTGGTATAGATGAGTGGCAGCTGATTAAGGAAGAAAAACCCAATTAAACAAGCAGACCAATTCTGGTGGCCATGTGCGATAAGTCCATAGAGGCTCTTAAGAAGACTGACTACAAAATCAGCTTCGGAATTCGCCAGGCCAGGCATAAAACCTTCCACGGCGACAAAGCCGCTGACGAAGGCGACACGGAAGAGGTCAACGCGCCAGCCAGTTGCTGCAGTTGTTGCGGGATGTGGGCATCAAAGAAACCCGATATGACCAATAACATAAGATGTCTACAGATAAACCTGTAGCACTGGAAAAGTGCTACAGCGAATCTGACAACCCTCATAAACGAGGGAGGCATCGACATCAGCCTAATACACGAGCCCTGGGCGAATGAAAACACCATTAAAAGGCTAAACAGCAGCAACTAAAACCTTTTCTTACGCATGAAACAAAGGTAAACCTAGGGCATGCATTCTTATCAATAGAAGTATAAATGCATTTCTTTGTCCTAATTACAGCACAGCAGATATCACAGTGGTAAAGGTGGAACAGAAGAAAAATCTTTCTTCTTGGTCTTGGCCTAATTGGCCCATGACGAAGACATATCACCGGCATCGCTCATCAGACTAGTAGTGAACAACAGGAAGGAAGATGTCCTAATAGGGTGTGATGCAAACGCAAGGCACACTGTATGGGGTACGTATAGCTCTAGTATAAACTAGAGGTGTGCGAATATTCGAAATTTCGAATTATTTGACGCAAATCGAACCGAATTATTCGATCTGAGATTCGACTCGAATATTCGCATTATTCAAATAGTTCGAATATTTTTAATATTTGACAATTTGCATGATTTTTTGATTAGCGCCAGTATTATCTGAATCTCGTTCATGCATCTGACGTACATCTGTCATACTCGTTTGAAATATTCAAAAAATCAAACATTGGTTATTTTTTTTAATTGAATAAATGTCTTCCCATAATTCTGAGGAGGAAAGTGTGATTGTGGAAGTAGAACCTGAAGTTGGTGTGGGAGATGATAATGTGGTTGTGTCTTCAACACATCGGAGTCCTGCTAGGAATTTTTTTAAGCTCTGTACTGAAGGATACCGAAAAGCAATATGTAATACTTGCTAAAAGGTATTAAAATTACCAACATGTACGATGTTATTTATTTTTCAATTTTTATTACTTTCTGGCTTATATATACATATATAGTATATCTGTATTAATTAATCATTATGTTTTTCCAGCTACTACGTCACCTATGTTAAAGCATTTACATTCAAAACATCCTATTTTATATCAAAAATGTGTTGAAATAGGAAAAAAGCGTGTAGTTGCAGAAGAAAGTAAAAGTCGCCAAAACGTCAGAAACTCGGGCCACCTACTAAAGCAGAGCTAGATCAACTATGTATGGAGATGGTAGCAATTGATATGAAACATTTTTCTTGTGTAGAAAATAAAGGTTTTAGAAGATTATTAAAAAGACTCGGTTATACATATGATCCGCCGTCAAGGTCTACTTGCTTCCGTAGTCTCTGTTCTAACTTATTCGAACAAATCAAACAAAAATTGATGGGCGAATTGCAAAATGATATAACATCAGGCTTAATGAGTTTATCTTTCACTACTGATGGCTGGAAGTCACGATCTTGACATCATTACTTATCATAACTGTACATTACATGACAAGTAATTTCCAATTGAAAAATTTAATGATTGGCCTAACGCAACTTGAAGATTGTCACACAGGAAATTATATTAAATTAAAACTTGAAGAAATGATGTTGGAATGGAATTCATAAGATGTTCCTAATGTTCCAATTTTCTTTACTACTGACAATGATGCTAATACGAGTATCTGTAATGCTATCCGTCAAAGTAGTTGGAATCACATCTATTGTTTTGCGCATACACTTCAACTGGTTATAAAAGATTGCCAAAAACACACCAAAGGAATTGAGAAATTATTAAAAAAGGTAAAGTTTATCGTACTAATGTTTGTATAAGTTTTTACTGTAATTTGTATATTTAATTTTCAATGAGAGCATTGCAAACTTAACAATAATTATGAAACTCAATTTGTATATGATTGAACGAAATTTAAACAGAAATATGCAAAGTATATTTTTTAACACTTTTTTTTCTAGGCACAATACACTTCCACCATTCTGACCCGGCTCGGCGAGACTTTGAAAATACTCAAAAGGCTTCAAATGATAAAACTCCATTAAAATTAATTCAATTAGTACCAACTCGCTGGAATTCGGATTACGATATGCTCGAGCGCATGAAAAAATTGCAGCAACCATTATCCGTTGTACTTTCGCGAAGTGCAAGTGTAACTGGAAGAGAATCAGTGATATTATTAACGTCTTAGATCCTTTGAATAAGTCCACTAAAATTTCTTGTGGATCACAATACGCGACGATCTCTATGATTGAGCCAATCATTCAAGGGATGAAAGAAGCTCTAGAAAATCTAAACTTCGATCACGAGACAAACGTTGGTCTGAATAACTATAATGATGAAGGTAGTGATTACGATGATAATAATAATGATGAGGACTTAAAAATTTCAACGTGTGAAAACGAATCTCAGATGCCTATGGGGTATAACTTTTCAACCAATATAATCCGTAGTTTAAAAATTATGTTTTGTGAGATCGAACAAAATACGTTATATCGTAAACACACATTTCTTGATCCTCGTTATCGGGATTACTTTTAACTGATGATAAGATGAAGGATGATACAAAAAAAAAAATTAAGGATGAGATTATCGCTTATAAATTTTCGAACAATGATTTTGAAAATGAACATGAAACTATTGCTGAGCCTCCTGTAATCAAACCCACCAAGTTTGGGGACTTCATGAAACACATGAAAACTTAACCACAACTTTCACTAAATCCACACTGCTAACAGTCCTGAAAAAGAGGAAGTCTGTTCCTTGGTGGAACAGTGAACTCAAGTATTTGAGAACACAACTAAGGAAAGCTTTCAATGAGAGTTTTAGAACCAAAATATAAAGATATCATGAAAAGATACAAAAAAGCAATCAGGAAAGCTAAAAACGACTCATGGCGATCTTTCTGCAAATCGATAGAAAGTTGCAGAAAGACCGCAAGGCTTAGTAAATGCTATCCAAAGATCATACTAATACTGCCTACATTAAGGCGGAAGGAAATGATTGGACCTCTTCTGCGAAATAATCGCTGGACGTACTTAATAAAACGCACTCTACCGGGAGTCAGCAAACACCTTTAACGAGAGTTCGACCAGAACCACCGGACCTCCGAACTCTTTGGATACCAAGTAGATGGGCCTGGAACTGCTGTAGGGGCCGATCTACCCAAGTTCTAGAAGTGTGTTGATGTAAGCGGACTAGTTCAAGCATCGTACGCATGTACGATGAAGAAGTTCTGCGTACATGTTATAAATACGGATGTTTGAGAATGCCTGCTGATCTAATATCCAACAGTCTAATAACCTCCAAAGTTTATGGATACCGTGTAGATGGGACAGAACCTGATGTAGGGTGTTAACCACACGCTCTAGGACCGACTTCATGTCAGCGGACTAGTTTTAGCACCAGACGCCTATTGTGTTATGAGAGGTAGAGGTGACCCCTTGATTGGCGGTATCAATGAAATGAAAAATAAACTCTACATACAAGTTACAAGTATGTATGTTAGAGAGGTGACCCCTTGATTGGCGGTATCAATGAAATGAAAAAGAAACTCTACATACATGTTACAAGTATGGCTGTTAGAGAGGGCCTGCTGATCCATTGCGCAAACGGCATTCCTACAAACTCATGGGAGCTGAAGGGTTTAGCGACCGCTGTGTTCCTGGTGTCTTCTGGAATCACTGGAATCTGCTCATGCACGCGAGTGAGATCGCACGGAAAAACAGTTTTCTTGCTGTGGAGACGATGAAATAAATCTTTGGCGAACATTTTTACATGGGACTGGACCTGTTTTAGGGTCCTATTACCCAAAGTTCTAGGAGAAAATTGAGGTAAGCGGATTTTTTCTAGCACCAGACGCCTGCTGTGCCATGAGAGATAGAAGTTACCCCTTGATTGGTGGTATCAATAAAATGATGAAAAAGGTCTACGCACATCTTATAAGTATGGATGTTGGAGAATGACGGCTGACATTATGTCCAACAGGTATTCCTACCAACTCATGGGAGATGAAGAGTTTTGCGACCGCCGCATTCCCGATGTCTTCTGGAAGTACAGGAATCTGATCATACACGCGAGTGAGATCGCTCGGGGAAACAGTCTTCTTACTGTTGCCACGATGAAATATGTAAAAGATATACAGGTTAGGAATTATTTGCGCGTAGAATCGCCTTAGGCGTTCCGTAATTCCCTAACCTCCAAGCTTTATGGGTACCACGGGACTGGAACTGTTGTAGGGTCGGATTACCCAAAGCACTAGGAACGAGTTCATGTCAGCGGACTAGTTCAAGCATTGTACGCCTGCTGTGCTATGACGGTGAGATGCAGAGGTGGCGCCTTGCTTAGTGGTTGAAAAAGGTCTTGTTCTTCTTTTTTTACCGTCGTAGACACCGCTTACGCGATTATAGCTGAATTGACAATAGCGCGCCAGTCGTTTCTTCTTTTCGCTACGTGGCGCCAATTGGATATTCCAAGCGAAGCCAGGTCATCCTCCACCTGGTCCTTCCAACAGAGTGGAGGTCTTCCTCTTCCTCTGCTTCCCCCGGCGGGTAATGCGTCGAATACTTTCAGAGCTGTAGCGTTTTCGTCCATTTCGACGGCATGACATAGCCAGTGTATCCCGATCCTGATGGAGCTTTTTGTGTTGCTCAACGCCAGTTTACACAACCGTATTAGTTTTGCGGCGATACCAAATTCAGACATCGCGGCATAAAGGCAGCTCCTTTTCGTGCTGTCAAAGGACGCTTTGAAATCGATGTGTGTCGATTCTCTTTTCACAGTTTTTTCTCCAAGATTTGGCGCATCGTGAATGTCTGATCAATTGTTGATTGGCCAGGTTTAAAGCTATTCTGATAAGGCCCAGCCAGTTTGTAGACGGTGGGCTTTAATCCTTCACACAATACGCGCGATACAATCTCATACGCTGTTGCGAAGGCTTACCCCACGGTAGTTCGCGGAGATTGTGACGTCTCCCGCTTCGTGGATTGGGCAGAGCACGCTTAAATTCCAATCCTTGGGCATGCTTTCATCCGACCATATATTACAAAGAATCTGATGTATGCTCCGTATCAGCTCTTCGCCACCGTGTTTGAATAGCTCGGCCGGCAATCCATCGTCAAGTAATGGAACGTCTGCTCCATCGTCATCGATTGGGGAATCGAGTTCACCTTCTTCTATCGTTATGCATTCACCGCCATTCCGCAGGCTAGAGAAGTGTTCCCTCAATATATTAGTTTGCTCTGGGCATCGGTTACTATATCACCTCCTTGGGTTCTACAGGAGTATGCTCCAGTCCTGAAACCCTCAATAAGCCGCCTCGTTTTTTCGTAGAATTTTCGAGCATTGCTCCTGTCGACCAGCTTGTCAAACTCTTCATACTCACGCATTTCGGCCTCCTTCTGTATCAGTGTGCAAATGTGTCTCGCTTCCCTCTTCAACTGCCCGAATGTATCCCATCCCGAAAGTGTTGTGGTCGATCGTAACGTTGCGAAGTAGGCACTCTGCTTTCTCTTCGCTGCAAAACGGCACTCCTCCAGCTGTTCCTTTGTATTTTCCGAAAACCAATGGTCTCGGTTGCAGCTCTAGGAGCGAGTCGGTGCCAGCTTACAATAATTCGCGAACATCCAAGCGTTGTGGGTATCATGTTGCTGGTACTGGATCTGCTGTAGTGTTGGATTACGTCAAGATCTAGAAGCCAGCTGATGTCAGCTGCAGTAATTCACGTAATCCTACCAACTCGATGGAACTGAATGATTTGTGACCGCTGCATTACCGATTTCTTCTTTGGAATCTGATGATACACGTGAATGAGATCGATCAATGAAATAGTTTTCTTACTGAGGAGCTATTTGGTTAGGGACCATTTGCGTGTTGAGTCGCTTGGAGCTAACAGTAATTCGTGAACTTCCAAGCTTTGTGGGTACCATGTGAAAGGGACTGGACCTGCTGTAGTGTTTGATTAACCCAAACTCTAGGAGAGAGTTGATGTCAGCGGACTAGTTCAACCATCGGAAGCTTGCTGTGCTATCAGAGGCAGAGGCGACGTTCTGCTTGGTGCTATCAATGAAACCATTGAGAAGCTCTATGTACATGTTTAAGTATGTATGTGGGAGAATGTCTGCTTATCCAATGTCCAACAGGAATTCCTACAAACTCGAAGGAGCTGAAGTGTGTTCCGTCGGCTGCATTCCCGATGTCTTCTGGAAACACTGGAACCTTACACAGACACGACTGAGATCGATAGGGGAAATAGTGGAGACGAGGAAATAAATCTTCAGCGACAAGTAGTGAGGCAGAGACCATTTGTGCGTCTAATCCCTTGAAGCGTTCTGTAATTTCTGAAACTCCACGCTTTGTGGATACCATGTAGATTGGACTGGAACTGCTGTAGAATCGGATTACCTCAAGCTCTAGCTTCGAGCGCAGCGATCTAGTTCATGCAATGAACACCTGCTCTGCTATGAGAAGCAGAGGTGACGCCTTGCTTGGTGGTTTCAATGAAACGATGGAGAAGCTCCACGTATTTGTTGTAAGTATTGATGTTGGAGAGGGCTTGTTGATCCAATGTCCAACAGGCATTCCTACCAACTCGAAGTAGCTGGAGGGTGTTGTGACCGCTGTACTCCCAATGTCTCCTGGAAACACTGGAATCTGATGACACGCGAGCTATATCTCAGCCATCTTACATTAACTGACGGCATGCAGTTGTGCACCACATCGCATGATCAGTCAGTACGTGACCAAAACAGCAGACTTGGCATATTTGGAGTCTGTTGGAAAGAGCGGTGCACCCACACATTGGGGCAGACTTCAGTTGCTGATCTAATAGCAGAGTCAGTCTGATTCTTGCTATAGCACTAACCACAACTGAGTCTAATTATTCTCGAAACAATATAATTTATAACTGGCGCAGTCGGAACAAATGAATAAAACAACTGATAAAGCAGCAGTAGCAGCAACACTACGAAAAAACTGTATAATCGGTAGTAGCAGCAACACTAAGAAAGAAACAACTGTATAAGCAGCAGTAGCAGCAACAATAAGAAAAAAACAACTGTATAAGCAGTAGTAGCAGCAACACTAAAGAAGAAAAAAACAACTGTATAAGCAGCAAAAGCAGCAACACTGAGAAAAAACAACAACTGTAAAAGCAGCAGAAACAGGTAACTATAGCAACAGGTACTGTTCACATATGTTCACATCTCGGTTAAATCTCCATTTTGAGTTTTTATTAATAATAATTATTAATTTAAAACTTTTACATAAAAGAAACTTACTTTAATTCAATTTATAATGTTTAAACGTTTATATAAAAAACAAGTTTAAATTTAATTGAAGTCTCTGCAACTCTACTCTACTGTTCGAATATTGTTCGAGTAAGACATACAAGATCTGTCGCAAAAGAAACAGAACTTTTTAAAAATAACTGTTTCTGGTGGCGCCACCTATTGGTGGGTATATGAAGTAAAAAGCTAGATCTCTTGTTGACACTTCGTAAAAATTTTAAGACAATTGGATTACTATTATCGATGTTATCGATCAAAAAGTGACAGCAGCTTTTGGTCATCGGTCATAAAATGCATTTTGAACAAAGAGCAAATATTAAATTTTGTTTTAAACTTAGGAAAACGTTTACTGAAACATTTCAAATGAAGAAAAAAGTTTATAGTGATCAGTGTCTATCCCGTAGTAATGTGCATGAGTGGTTTAAGTGATTCCAAGAAGGTCGTGAGGACCTCTGTGATGATCAGAAGTCACCGAAAAAAAATCGTCTTCAGAACTCAAAAATAAAGACAATGCTAATTTGTTTTCACGATTCCGAGGGTATTGTACACCGAGAGTTCGTCCCACCTGGCCAAAAGATTAATGCTGTGTTTTACATTGGTGTTATGAAGCGTCTTTTGTCACGCATTCGTTGTGCTCGACCACAATACCGTGAGGCAGGGTCCTGGCGCCTGTTGCACGATAATGCGCCGTGTCGTCGGTCGACGCTTGTCACTGATTTTTTGACAAAAAACTCCATATTAACCATTAATCACTCACCCTACTCACCTAATCTGGCACCCTGTGATTTTTATCTATTTGGAAAACTTCATTTGCCCATGAAAGGACACTGATTTCAGGACATTTCAGCTATCCAAAAGGCAACGACCGATATTCTCAAGAGCATTCCGAAAAATGACCTTAAATACTCATTTGAAATGCTAATTGACCGGGCTGAACGCTGTATCGAAGCACTAGGAAACTACTTTGAATAAAAAATATAATTCTTGAAAAATATTAATTTATTGTTTTTTTTTTTTTAACAGTCCTGTTTCCTTTGCGATATACCTTGTATGTATGTATGTAGCTTTTGTTCAAAAATGCAAATTACCAGAAGTGAAATTAAATTAAGGTGCAAAATATTTTTGTTTACGAAAAACATGAGGAAATAGTGCCGAAATGTGGTGCTGTGACAAATATTTATTGAAACAAGATTTTATTAATTGGTAGACCCAGGTTCTACTAAAAGTATTATGAAAAAATCAAGCTTCGAATGTTATAAGTTACCGGTTCTAGAATTTTTTTTTTATTAACTTTTCTATTTTTTATTGAATCTACCCTACTTAAGAGCCTAACGATAAGTTTGCGAATCTTAAACTACTCACTTAGTTTGCACCCTACATGGGTGATTATTTTTTTTAAACTGGGCCTAAAATATACTACGTCTGGGCTGGAAAGTCGTTTCTACGTAATCTTGAGCTCCTGTTCACACGCAATAACGATCTTGCTAGTTGGTTTGGGTGAACCGATAGTTTCAATGCATATATATTTCGCGCTTTGTTGCTATATTTCAGTTCGTACATCTGGAATTCTTAAGTCGCGTTGGATGTTCTCATTTCGGATATAGCACGGTGCCCCGGTGATTGTACGAAGAATTTTTGATTGCGCACGACGAAGAATTTCGATGGTGCTGCTACTCGTGTTGCCCCACAGCTCACACCTATAGGTCCAGATTGGTTTTAAAACTGTGTTGTATATAATGACTTTATACTCCAGACTCAAGGCTGAATGAGAGTTAATAAGCCAGTGCAAAGAACCTGCCTTTAACTTAAGGTAAGTCTTTTTAGCCTCTATGTGGTTTCGCCAAGTGAGTCGCCTATCCAGATGGACCCCTAGGTAAGTAACATGATTGCTTTGTGGTATTTGTACGTTGTGCAGTGTCAAAGGTGAACAGCTGCTTTTGTTTAGGGTAAATGTAACGTGCTTACATTTTTGCTCGTTAACCTTTATCCTCCAGTTTGCGAGCCAGTTGGCCACAGATTCAATATGATTTCCTAGGAGCGCATTTGCATGAATTGGGCACTTGGAGCGGCTGATTATTGCAGTGTCATCGGCAAAAGTAGACATAGTCAAGCGGTCGTTTACTGGGATATCTGAAGTGTATAAAACATTTAACATTGGGCAGAGAACACTGCCTTGTGGTACACCGGCTTCCATCGTTTGGGCTTCAGATGTGGTGGTGTTACATCGAACTACAAAATTTCGATCATAAAGATAGGACTTAAACAGTTCGTGGGTGTTTTGCGGGAGTAGCGTTTTTATTTTGTACATCAGACCATCTAACCATACTCGATCAAAAGCCTGCGCGACATTAAGAAATATTGCAGAGCAATATTCCCGATTTTCAAAAGCTGTTCGAATTTTAGATGTGATCCTATGTACTTGCTCGACCGTTCCATGCTTTTCCCTGAAGCCAAATTGGTGAGATGGTATTAGATTGTGGGTTTCAAGATGTGGGTTAATGCGGAGCATAAGAAGTCCTTCAAATAATTTCGACATGCAGGGTAACAAGCTGATGGACCTATAGGAGGATGGCTGCGTTTTGTCCTTTCCAGGTTTAGGTATCATCACTAAAGTTGAGTTTTTCCATTGTTGAGGAAAGTGAGCTTGTTTTGTGATTGCATTGAAAAACATACAGATGCAGATTATAGCACAATTTGGTAGCTCAATAATAATTTTTGGTGTAATTATGTCGTGCCCAGGAGCTTTTCTTGGTTTCAATTTCTCCATAATTATTTTTGATATCTCTTCAGGTACGAATTTCACTGGCTCAGATTCTATCAAATAGGGTACGGTTGGAAGTGTAATGTCATTAGTGCCTGGGCTTGGCTGGAAGACATTTTTTAGATGAACAGTGAAGGTTGCTGACTTTCCTGCATCTCTCCGAGCCCATTTGCCATTATTGTCACGTATTGGCATTTCACACTCTATTGGCGCACTTAGAGTTTGATGTGCTTCCCACAACGGGTGCTTTGTACTAGTCGGCAACAGCTTTTGAATATACTGGTACTGCGCACGCTGTTCCTCTCAATAGTTGTTTTGAGGCTGGTGATCTATGGACCTGCCACTCCCTTCGTAGGCGTTGGTTTTAAAATACTAGTTTTTCAATTTCCCTATTAGTTAAGCTGTGCTTTTTGTTTTCCATATAACCTTTTTGAGGAGTTGAAATTTTGGCGGCTGTTATAATGGTTGATTCGAATGCTGCGATAGTGCTTTCAATATCTGCCGGTGTATCTTAATTTGGTTCAAGTTCTACGTGTGTGCTGATGTATTTTTTAACCAGTTAGTAGCTTTTGTCGTGAGCACATAGGGTAACTCTTTATAATGTGACTGATGCCGCAAAGTGAAGAGAACTGGTGAGTGGTCTGATGAGAGATCTGCTCTTGTTTCTGCAGTAATAAGGCTGTGAGGAATTTTCTTAATTACTGCGAAGTCAGTTAAATCTGACAGCTTTTTCGGGTCTGCCGGCCAATATGTAGGCTTTCCAGGAGACACGTAGTCCAGTTTGTTTCTTTTACATATAATGGCGTTATATAATTGTTTGCCTTTAGGATTACATAACCGGGAACCCCAGTGAGGGTGTTTCGCATTATAGTCACTTTCAGCAAGAAAGCACTCTCCCAGCGAGCTGAAGAAATCTTTAAATTGTTTTTCTGTAATCGTGAAACGTGGGGAACAATAAACGGCGGACAAAAGTAATGTCACCTTGCTTTGTCTGCACGCATATTGATGTTGCTTGCAGATAACTCTCAGCAGTTCCAGTTAAACAATGGTATTTAATGCGACTCCTGATTAAGATACCAGCTCCACCATGCGCCTTTCCATCTGGATGATTAGTACAATAGAAGATATATCCCGGTACATTAAAGTTGTATTTATTAGTTAGGTGAGTTTCTGCAAGGAGCATTATATCAATTTCCTTGTCGTTGAGAAACTTTGACAGCTCTACTTTATGGCGAGGTATTCCATTTGCATTCCATAAAACAATTTTAAGCGAACTCATTATTTTGAAGTTTGGTTAGCAAGCAGTTACAGCAGTGTATTTTGATTTCGCATGAGTTCTTGCATTGTGTTCTGCATGAATGTTATGAAGTTCATCATGCCATGTTGCATTGACGCTATCATTGCTTCGATATTCGATTGACTACCGGATTGAACGTGGGGCTGCTGTCCTTGCGGCTCAATAAAACTCGCTGTTTCAGTGGTTGTGGGTTTTCCTAGGCCTGATTTTAGGACGTTTGCAAACGATACGCCCTTGACGGTTTTTGATGGAGCTATCAGCGGATTCATATTTGAGTATACAACGTTCGGTACATTATTTACGATCTACTTATAATATCGAACAGAACTCCGCAGATCAAATATTAGTCAACAAAATATGGTATGTGTTCTCTTAACTTTATAGGTTCAGCTCTTAAAATTATTACATTAGATTTTCCTTTAATAAATATATTAGGATACTCTGACATACATGTCTGCTACCTCAAACACGCAATTGAAACTGTATATAAATATCCAGTATTAAAAACAAAACGTAACTTGTTATATATGTACCCACTTGCAAACAAACATGGCAAGATATTAACAGATTCTAAAATAGCAAAATGTAAAAATGTCTTTACACTTACTGAATAATGTAAAAAAATTTGTTGGGCACCATATGTAAAGTTAACAACTCAGGCAATTCTATTACTAACATATTAGATAATGAGCGTGCCAAATGTGAAGAGAGTATCATCAGATTCCAGTGTTCCCAGAAGGCATCGAGAATGCAGCGGTCACAACACCCGTCGGCTAATTCGAATTGGTTGGAATGCCTGTTGAACTTTGGATCAGTAGGCCCTCTCCAGCATCTAAACTTTTAACATGTACGCAGAGGTTCTTCATCATTTCATTGATACCACCAAGCAAGGCGTCACCTCTGCCTCTCACAGCACAGCGGCTTGAACAAGTCCGCTCACATCAAATCGCTCTAAGAGCTTGAGGTAATCCGTCAAAACAGCAAGTCCAGTCCCATCTACATGGTATCCATAAAGCTTGAAGGTTCGCGAATTACTGTAAGCTACAGGAACGCTTCATTAAACAGAAATAACCAATCAGTTTTAGTTTTTGTATTAATAAAAGAACTTCAACGGGCGGTGCATAGGATACAATAACTTGATTCAATTGTAATTAACTGGGGGCTCAATTGGGATAGCAAATTTTGCTTGCTATCAAAGAAAGACAGGAAACATCCTGGAACTCCGCGATCCAAAAGAAGGATAAAATTAAAATACCACGGGTAATATGCTTCCAATACAAAGTGCTTGAAAAAGTAGCATACGAAAAAGCAGCGATCAAAGCAGATCCTGAAAAAGCAATAGACAATAATTGAAGAAAGAAAATTACATGTTTACACCTCGATCAAGCAGCAAGAAAGCAGCCTTTGACGACAACAAAAATTTGAATATATTCCGACTGGAAGCAAAAGCTATTAAGATGACTGAAGCAGCAACACTCAAAACACTCTTTGATGTCCTTACGGCTCAACTTAATTCGTTAAAAACCGACTTCGATGCATTAAGGACACAATAACAGTTTTCGACGACCAGGGTACCAACCATACCTGCTCTAAAATCACAAATCACACAGGCAAGCCAAATATAAACAGAAATTTTCAAATGCCTACCAACATTTAACGGAGCAGAGGGCGAATATAACCCTTGACGCACCCAGGTGTGGACACATATGGAGAATATAAAAGAATTTACTATTATTTATTATTTTTATTTTATTTATTTATTTGTATGTACAGCCCTGAGTATTACAATTGTGTATGCATAAACAAGGCAAAAATAAAAGGAGCCGTTTCTAAAGTTCTATCAGTTAACGGAACTCAACTTAATTTCCATGCTATAATCAACCGCTTGGATAAACGACCACTACATGTCCTGAAAGAAATTATGATGAAGAAAAAGCAAGGAAGTAAAACTCTCACGAAGAAAATATGCGAGCCGGAAGATTATGAGACGTGAGTGATGACGCCATCCGCACCTTTATTATGGGACTCTGGAGCAACTACACCAGAGGTATATTTCATTCAAATAAACCAAAAAGCCTTGGTGAAACTTATGCGATTGCTTACACCATCTACTATGACAATCAGGATTTAGACTTCGAGAGCACTGTTTCCCGTTGACATGATTCGATATATGAAGGTCAGGCCACCTTTTGTAACCAAAGGAATGATCGTCAACTGAGTCCAGCATATCGCGTTTTTCCTCAACGGCAACCAACGTATGAAGAGAGAAGGAAACATAATTCTGGTAGCTATATCCAGCGAATTGCTTAAAAGCAGTCAAAACCTATACCTATAGAAAAACACTTTTCACACAGCAAACGCATTAAAACTCACCAAGAAATCCGCTTCACCAACAAAACACCATTTAAAATGGAGAGGAACGTATCATTCCAAAACTTTAATCGCAATAAAGGACAGCGTATCAACCAAATCAAACATGCTGACATAGAATCTGTGAACATCTCCAACAAGGAGGAAAATTTTGAATCTGGCAGTACTTTTTTGGGCGAATGAAAGGGTTGCCATGCATCCAGACGAAATGCGGACTAACAGGCACACCCGTGACTTTACTAGTGGACATTGGATCCCCAAATAAGTACATTAGTAAGAACTGTAACATAGTTAAGTCAGTATCAACAAAACCATTTAGAACAAACCCCCTACATGGCTATTCCATTATGCATTCAAAAAAAGTGATCACAGTGTACAGGCATCACTTAGTATTCTTTGAAATAGGTGAATTAAATGAATTCGACATGACCTTAGGTGAACAAAATCTCATATTAATTAAGGGAGAGATTAACCTCTTTGATTATAGTTTAAAGTACCAGAAGAAAGTATCGGGTAAAAGAGAACCTTTAATTAATTATACTGTAGATAATGCCAAGTATGAGGAGGAAATTAAGGAAATAATGAAAGCAAATGAAAATTTTAGTGACACCCTACCCTTCACAACTACTATCCAAGCTACGATTAGAACGCAAACAGAAGATCCTATTTGGACAAAGCAATACCCGTACTCCGTGACAGACCATGATTTCGTTAGTAAAGAAATAGATAGGCTTTTAGAAAATGGAGTAATTCAGGCGAGTAAAAGTCCGTTTTATTCCCTTATTTGGACTGTTCCAAAGAAAGGATTAGACGAAAATGGTAGACCTAAACGGAGAATGGTGGTCGGCTACCAAGAACTTAACGCGCATACTATAAGTGACCGCTAGCCTATACCTGATATTAATATGACAGTTCAAAATTTAGGTAAAGCTAAAGTTTTCTCGACCATTGATTTAGTACCAGGATTCCATCAAATTTTAATAAAGGAATCCGATCGCGAAAAAACCGCATTTGCAGTGAATGGCGCAAAGTATGAGTTTGTTAGGATGCCGTTTGGACTTAAGAACGACTAGTCAATATTTCAACGATGCGTACTTTTTTCTTTTCAATGATGGACAATATATCGGTAAATTTTCTTACGTTTATATAGACGATGTTTTAATATTTTCTTCTACGCCTGAAGAACATATTCGAACTATAGTCAATGCACTGCAATGCACTATTGGAGCAGGTTTTCCCAACCTATTGCTTTTATTTCTCGAACGTTAACCGACACTGAAAAAAATTACAGCATAAATGAAAACGAACTTCTTGCAATCGTGTGGGCGCTACAGAAGCTCCGCAATTTTTTATACGGCATCACTGTTAACCATTTATACTGACCACCAATCATTCATTTATTCTATTTCGAAAAAAAAACACGAATACTAAACTAAAGAGGTGGGAGAACTTTATTGAGGAGTTTAGTCCCAAACTTGTTACAAACCTGGTCACCAAAATGTAGTAGCTCACGCACTCTCCCGTCAACAAACAAATAATACAACAGATTGTTCTCAACATTCAGCACAAAGCTGTCCAACTGACCAAATAAAAAGGGTGAATCAACCGTTGAACTCATTCAAAAATCACATAATACCTATTCTAGACCCCACAAAAGAGGCAATTGACTCCAAAACCACTTTTTCAAGTAGGACGCGTCACACATTTTATTACAGAAATAAGCAAGGTTTTTTAACAAAGCTACACCAAGTAGCTAAACCCTATGTAATTAACGTGCTAAGAATAGATGAAGAGTTAATATTCCACTTTAAGGATGACATTCTTTCCCACTTTCCCAATTTTACCTTTGTGATACCACCAAACTTGCTAATTGGCATTACCAACCAAAACGAACAATTTGAATTAGCAGAAAGAAAACTTACAGACGAGCACACCGAAATTATAAAAACAATTAGGGAATTCACAAGCTTTGTTGTATGTCTTATGTCATATTTTAATATTCTCAAAAAATACGACACTTGTGAGCACCCTTAACTGTTGTATGTCATATTTTGTCATAAACATACCACGCAGTGCTGTATTTGTAAACAAATACAGCCGATAGAATAGCGAACTCAATAAACATACCGCGCAGTGTTGTATCAGTCATATTTTAATTTTGCATGTGAAACAACAACAATGCTAATATGACAGTCATAAAAAAATATGACAATATGACGATATGACACAATATGACACCTTGTGAATACCCTAAATGTGTAAGAAATATTTCTTAACTACTTTTGGCCTACCATCAGTGAAATGTGCAAGAAAGAAGCGATAGACTGTCAAATTTGTTTGACAAACAAATACGAACGACAACCAAACAGACAACCTATTTGAAAAACATCAATACCAACAAAAACTGCAGAATATATACAAATGGACATATTTCACATGAATAGTTGTATGTACATAAGCTCTACCGAGAAATATGCGAAGTATTGCTATCTCCGAAAAATTCATACCAAAGCAAACTGTCACGAACATATAGAAGAAATACTTACACTTTTCCAAATGCAAAACATTTAATGACTGAAAACAAAAATGTATTTATCAGCAACATGGCAAAGTCCGTTTATACTCGACTACATATACAACATACTGCCACACCAATAAGTCACTCGACCACCAACGCTCAAATAGAACGGTTGCATAGTACGTTGATTGAAATCAGAACGAGTTTAGCAAGTGAAATAAATACGACTCCAGGTGAAGAACTTTTTAACGCCATCCGACAGAATAATTCTACAGTTCACTCATCTACAGGACTCAAACCTGAAATGGTTTTCTTTAATCGCGAAAAGTATCCAGAGATTAAAGAAATCCTTCAGAACAATCAGGAGAAGCTATTGCCATACCACATCAAAAGACAAACAAACACCACGTATAAACCAGGAATATCTCTTATATTCCAGAACAGATAGTAGGAATAAAATTGCAAAACAATATAATCAGCACAAAGTTAAGGAAGATCACGGGGACATGATCCCTAAAACAAGAGGGAAAATTATTCATAAAGACAGCATCCGCTAGTAAGCCACACAATGCGCTTCGGCACGGTATTAATTAACTATTTTTATTATTTGTTGTATGCCATTCCCATCTAATCACAAAACTTAAATTCAGCTCTTTCAAGTTGGAATGAATGCTTGTAGAGCTTCTTGATCGTTTTATTGATACTACCAGTCAAGGCGTCACTTCTGCATCTCATAGCACATCAGGCGTCCTTTGCTTGAACTAGTCCACTGACATCAAATCGCTCTCACAGTTTGGGGTAATCTGAATCCACAGCTGGTCTAGTCCCACCAACATGCAACCCACAAAACTTGGAGGTTCGTGAATTACTGTAAGCTTCAGGCGATTCAACGCGCAAATGAACCTGACCACTTGTCGGCTAAATTTTATTTCATAGTCTCCACGTTCAGTAAAATATTTTCCGATCGATCTCGCTCGCGTGTATCATCAGATACCAGTGTTTCCATTAGAAATCGAGAATGCAGCGGTCACAACATCCTTCAGCTCCTTCGAGTTGGTAGGAATGCTTTTTAGATATTTCATCAGCAGATTATCTCCAACATCTATGCCTACAATATCTACGTAAAGCTTCTTCATCGTTTCATTGATACACCCAAGGCGTCACCCCTGCCTCTCATAGCACACCAGGCGTCCGGTGATTGAACTAACTCGCTGACATATACTCGCTCCTAGAACTTGGGGTAATCTGACCCTTCAGCAAATCCAGTCCCATCCACATGGTACCCACAAAGTTTGGAGGTTCGCGACTTACTGTAGGCTTTAGGTGATTCAACGCACAAATTGTTCCTGATCCACTACCTCTCGCTGAAGATTTCTTTCATCTTCTCCAAAGTAAGAAAACCATTTCCTCGTTCGATCTCCCTCGCATAGATCATCAGATTCTAGTTTTTCCAGTAGAACACGGGAATGCAGCGGTCACAACACTCTTCAGCTCCTCTGAGTTTACAGGAATGTCTGTTAGACATTGGATCAGCACGCCTTCTCCAACATCCACACCTATAACATGTACGAAGATCTTCTTCATCGTTTCATTAATACCACCAAGAAAGGCCTCACCCCAGCCATTCATGGCTCAGCAGGCGTCCGGTGCTTGAACTTCAGCTCCTTCGATTTGGTAGGAATGCCTCCTGAACATGTACGTAAAGCTTCTTTATCGTTTTATTGATACCACCAAGCAAGGCGTCACCTCTGGCCCTCATAGCACAGCAAACATCCGGTGCTTGAACAAGTCTGCTGACATCAACGCGCTCCTGGAGCTTGGGGTAATCTGACCCTACAGTAGGTCCAGTCCCATCTAAATTGTACCCACAAAATTTGGAGGTTCGCGACTTACTACAAGTTTCGAACGATTCAACGCGCAAATGGTCTGACCCACCACCTGTCGCTGAAGATTTATTTCGTCGTCTCCATAGAAAAAAAACCATTTCACCAAGCAAGACGTCACTTCTGCCTCTCATAGCACAGAAGGCGTCCGGTGCTTGAACTAGTCCGTTGACATCAGCACGCTCCTGGAGCTTGTGGTATTCTGACTCTACAGCAGGTCCTGTCCTATTTACAGGGAACCAACAAAGCTTAGAGGTTCGGGAATTACTGTAAGCTTCGGGCGATTCCACGCGCAAATGGTCCCGACGCAATACCTGTCGCTTAAAATTTATTGCATCGTCTCCACAAGAAGTAAGCTATTTCTCCGATCGATCTCTCTTGCATGTATCATCAGATTCCAATGTTTCTAGAAGGCAATGGAAATGAAGCGGTCACAACACCCTTAATCTCCTTCGAGATTGTAGGAATGCCTGTTGGACTGCGGAATGGAACCCAGACCAGCGCCACATGGGCAACAACTCGAGAGGCTTGGACTTTGATGACCTCGTAGCGCTTTCTTAAACTCATGAGGAGCATTTTTCGTGGTGCTATGCATCAATAAACTCACCCTGATTTCCTGCAAGTGGGTTTTTCATAAGTTAGTTGGCGTTGGCTTTCGAGGCTGACATCATTGTTGGTGTTGATACTGGTTCAAAAATTTACGAAATTATTTATGACTTCAAAGTTGTGACTGTCAACAGTATTTCGAGGAGCCAGTCCCGAGTGCGACCTTCATTCCCAAACTTAAACATCCGGGCAGTATAAATAGGCGCATGATGGTGTCATGCGAATTTCCTAAAAATTTTTGAAATGGTGAAAAGCAGCATAATTCTTCACACATTTGTAATCATTTTAGCCTTAAAAAATTGCAGTTCTCACATGCAATACTAGAATATGGCTGCCCAAAACGGTTACACCGCTCACACGACTATGTTACCGTTCCAACTAATAATCCTTTTTCGAACTTCGAAAGTAAATGCATTTGCATATGCTAACCTTATGACAAAAAAATCTTCTGTAAAGAATAAAAAATAGCAAAAGAAATATAACGGGACGTTATTATGTTCTTGCAACATGTAAATGAGATAGTGTGTTTCACTGAAAACTGTGTATCCTTGTGCCTAAAATGGATAAACTTGACCTTGCCTCCTATAACAACTCTATAACATCCGGACAATTTTACCCCATATGATTGGAAAGATTTTATTAGTATGTGGCGTGTTAATAGTATTCAGTGTAAAATCGGGTCGATGCTTCCCTCAACTCGCATGTACTACATACATACTATATGTGACTTTTCATGCAAAGATGAGAATACAAACGAACAGTTGCAAGTTAATAACAAAAAAATCAGAAGCAATTGAATAATGCCGATGAAAGTGTGCTAACCTGATGACGTGCAGTGCACATACTGCCTATTGCATATAAATACTGTTTTGTCACTTTGTTATTTGTTGTTTTGGTAGTTGGTGCAGATTGTAGGGTCTTCTTTTTTGTAGGTTGGACAGAGCACACTTAAATTCTTATCGTTGGACCTGCTCTCGACCGACCATATTTTACAAAAAAGCTGATGCTTTCCTTATCAGTTCCTCGACGCCATGTATGAATAGCTCGGCCGGCAATCCATCGGTCCTCGCCGCTTTGTTGTTTTTTGGACGGGTATTTGCTATTCGAACTACTTCATGGTCGGGTAATGGAACGCTTGCTCCATCGAAATAGATTGGAGAATCGGGTTCGCCTTTTCCTGACGTTATAATTTCACTGCCATTCAGCAGACTGGAAAGGTGTTTCCTTCATAATTTTAGTATGCTCTGAACATCGGTCACTAAATAACTTTCTGGGGTTCTACAAGAGTACACTCCGGCCTTGAAAGCTTCTGTTAGTCGCCGCATTTTTTTGTAGAATTTTCGAGCAATACACCTATCGGCAAGCTTCTCAAGCTTTTCATACTCACGCATTTCGGCCTTTTTCCTTTTCTGTCTGCAAATGCGTTTCGCTTCTATCTTCTACTCTCGGTATCTATCTCATCAAGCACGTGTTGTGGTCGATCGTAACGTTGCGAGGTAAGCAATATGTTTTCTTTTCGCTGCGACACGGAAATCGTCATCGTACCAGCTGCTCTTTTGCCTTTTCCAAAAAATAATGGTTTAGTTTTCAGCTGTACGTAAGAGTTTGAAATGCCGTCTCACAGTTCATTTTATGCCGAGTTGTTGACGAGTGCTCTCAGAGAGCAAGAGTGCAAGTCCGAGGACCTAACATCGACTCGGACCACTATCTTATTGCAGCCAAGATACGCGCCCGCTTTTGTACAGCAAAAAACACATGTCAACAAACATGATAGATCTAGTTGAAAGCTTTTCAATGTGAACACAGCCAGGTAGATTGATGACTTTTTCTATGCTGGGATCTAGTACTACAGATATCCGTATTTTGGGCCCCGGCGAAGTTGATCAGCCTCAACCCACTTGGGGATGTTTCACCAGGCTGAATTTACCGACCGTTGTGTCGAAGATGCCGTCTTTGCCCACCTTTACGTTAAAGTTGGCAAGCACGAACTTGACATCGTGGCGGGAACAGCTCTCATAGGTGCGCTTCTAGCGCTCATAGAAAGCATTTTTGGTCACATCGTCCTTCTGTTCCATTGGGGCGATGCGGTGGAGAACTTCGCTTTGATGCGGATTGTGGCTAGACGTTCAGCCACCAGGGGAACACCAGGACTCGGTGACAGGATCTCTCTTCCACCACAAATCTTTCAGTCTGTGCTTGCACTTCTTGGACGGTGATGATGTCAACCTTTATTTTCACGAGGACAGCAACCAGCTGGGCCGCGGCTCTTCCTAATTAAGAGGTCCGATATTCCAGGTGCACGTCCTTAAATCGTTATCCTTAATGTGTTCGCCATGGTCATCATCAAAAGCGAGTTCTTTAATCCAACATTGTTGTTTAGTTTTTAGGGGTACGTATTGTACGTGGCGGGTCCCAAAGCCAACGTTCAACCCTGGCGAGGGATGGTTCCCCTTCTCACTTTAGCTCGCCTTTAAACGGATTTTCGTTGGCTACCTGGAAGATACTTAGTCTAAGACCGGAAGTAGTAAGGTGCTTGAACCATGTGTAAAATAATCGTATCTGACCAACCCAAGTGAATGGCAGTCGGAAAACTTCCCTCCCTTGCGTGAACTTCTACGAGCATACATGACTCAAGCCTCTATTGAGGGACATCTCTGGGCTGAATATTTTTAATAAGTGGACATGGTCCTGCCCCTTTCAGTTTTAATGTACCAAGGAGGAATACTATTTCCGCCTGTTCATACAGTGTAACAAATAATAGAAAATTGGAAGATAACCACGTGATGACGTTAAAAAATGCCTACAATGTGATAGCTCGGTACATAAATTCGCCTTAGGCATACAAATTTACAGCTAAAATTACATTTTTTGCTGTTAAGAGAGGGATGCGATATTGTAAAATGGGCTGTGGCAACTCCGTCTTCAACGATTTCCACCACGGTGCCACCGCAGGGAGTTGAACGAGCTGACGGGGTCGTATCTTCTTAATAGTCTCAAGCCGACCATAAAAGCATTTAATAATATAAAGGGCAGTTTTCTAACGCTACAGTGACACATTTAATTTCTGTTAATTAATTAATTTTTGTTATTTAATAAAAAAAAGATTGCATTCATTACAAACAGTGGAACCATGTTTATTAGAGGAAAATGGCATAAGACCATAAAATTGGCAAGCATCAACTTCAATGCAGTACCAGGCAACTGCAATCACTATGTATACCTCAACGTTGAGCACAATAACGATGCACACATCATGCAGTCACACAACTCAAAGTTTTAGAATTCAGAGCGAACGACTGAACGCATTGGTTCCTCCAGGTGGAGGAACAGTTAAAATCGCGAAACATAGGGAACGACAACAGCTGTCGGTGCCTTAACGGCTGAAGTACTCAAGGTGTTTTCCGATATCATCAGGGCACCACCAGCACAATATAAATACATATTCTAAAATTTAACGGCATTAATCGTTTCACCAATTCCGTTGACCATTTCCTTTTTGCAGAAGCTAAGGAATTTGAAGAGGGTTCCGAGCGCCATCACGAACTCCAGCACCATTAGGCCCTTGCTTTTTTTTATCGGTGAGAGAGCCCATCGATGGCTTAGACTCTGTATTCACAAGTCTGTTACCAGCCAAGGAAACTACATTATGGCGTACTGATAGATCTCAAGAAACATCGGCACATCGAACCGCTAACATCACTCACAACGATTGAAGATTTTTCTGAAACCATGTATTTAAGCAGGCTCTCTCCAACATCCATACTTATAATATGTGCTTCTTTATCGTTTCATTGATACCACTAAGCACGGCGTCTTTTCTGCCTCTTATAGCACAGCAGGCGTCCGGTCTCATCTACATGACACCCACTAAGCTTGGAGTTCGCGAATTGCGCAAATGGGCCCTTACCAACTACCCGTAAAAGAAGGTTTATTTTATAGTCCCCACAGTAAGAAAACTATTTCCCAGATCAATCTCACTCGCATGTATCATCAGATTTTAGTGTTTTCAGACATCGGGAATGCAGCGGTCACAACACCTTTGAACTCCTTTGAGATGGTAGGAATGCCTGTTGGACTACGCAATGGAAACCAGACCAGCGACCCATTGGCAATAGCTCGAGAGGCTTGGACTTTATTGACCTCATGGCGCTTTCTTCAAATCATCTGCAAGCATAATATTAGCAGCATTAGTTTAAATAGCTGAAGCATCATCGTCGCTGAAATGGCATCTGGAAGCAATTTAGATTTTAATTTGCGAAGCTCATCCTAACAGAGGTGAAGTACAGCGCGTAAAGCAGGTGAAGAGAAGGTCTAGTTGACCTGTCCAGGATCATTAGCATGCCGACCCTCTTGAGCACCGAAAGGATTCAATACGAGCAATAAGATTATGAGGAGCTCCGCCAGCTAATTCACGTATTAGCCTCAAAAATTTTTGCCATGTGACACGCTTCATTGGTTGTCCCATCCCAAAGGTTAAGTCAGCTATCGCACACTCAAGCAGAAGTACATGTGGCGGGACGGACTAAACTGGTTCCGCAACTGCATACCGTGCCAGCACTCAAAGATTTAGCATCACAATCTCAGCGACCTCTTCGAATTTATAGTCGCCAATCAGCTAAGGTACTGTTTAATAATCAAAGTAAGATTTTCAAGAAGGCTAGGTGCTGTTTCTCTAAAGAACATTTTAGCTGACATCGCTTGCAGCGCCTTCTTCTCAATTGGAATTAATGGATTGTTCAGTTCTGCACCCCGGTTGACTCTGCGTTTTTCACGGCTTTGACACGACTGATAGGTGTCCCTTAGGGCGGGTCGATTTAAAAATCGCCCATTACTCTATGAAAATCATATTCTAGGGATCAAAATAAGATACTTTGCCGAAGGAACCATACCCCTAAAACGAATTTTGATGTCCCCAATTCGGGTCGAACTTTTGGGTAGGGGCAAATTTTGAAAAATCCCACTTTAACCCATTTAGAGTGCTCCAATCGAGTCCAAATATATGATCGACCCCCCCTAACTTTGGACGGCCGATCCACCCATGCCAGTGGCACACCCTGGGGGGTTCCCCATACAATCATTTCAAAAAATCACCATTTTTGGTGATTTACATGAAAAAATCAGCTAAATTGCTATGTTTTTTCTTTATTTTTGTTTATTTATTTATAATAATATCTATTTTTTCTCTTAAAAAATTTATTTAGTCAGAACATATGTAAATGAAAAAAATTAATTTAAGTGAGTTATAGAAAAGAAATTAAAAAAAATTATTATTTGAAGTATTTTTTACTTTCAAGTCTGGGCAATTTCGCACGGCTCTTTAATGTCGTCGCCATAACAGCCTCTACATTTTCCGGTATAACCCGTTTGGAAACGCTAGCTAGCAATTGAATATGTCGTTCCGTTTCTTGTATGTGTGATGGAATTTTTGGATCATTAAACGGTGGATCATCTTGATTTAAATATTCTTTCAATGTATCGTACGGAATGATTCGCGTGATGGTGGTTCAAATACGATATTTATATCATTCAAATTGATAATTTCCGTATAACTTGTGCAATTAAAGTTTATATCTGTTTTTTTATAAACTCTAAGTTCCATTGGCTCGTCAACATCGGTTCGATAGCGTAGAATTTTCTTGATGGCACAGACGCGCTTTTCTTTTCTATCCTCAAACAACATTGATAACAAGATATTTTCCGAATGCGCATAATATGAATTATCATTACTTGATTGACAATTTTGCGTAAGCGAGGTTCTAGAAATCGTGACCAACCAATGAACTTGAAAAATAATGCACTGCCGTACACGACAGAGCTGTAGTACTTGATATTGAAGTACATTGGCACATAACATTTAATTATAAATTCAACCAGAATTCTTAAATTTGCATCTGGATTTTCCGTTGTCACATATAATCGCAATAATCTAGCGGCCTTGGTTAGCCACCGAGAATGTACAATTTTCCCTGGCTTGATGTTAGCCAGATCCACCGGAACCACGCCGCTAGAAATTGCATGGGCCATGTCGTATAAGTACTTCGAATCGGTTGAAAATTCTTTTTTTTCTGGAGCAGGGGGCATATTTTGCAACTCAATTTTCTGGAAGCCGTCCACCACCTAAAAATATATAATAATAAAATAATTAAAAATGGTTGACAATTATAATAAATGAGTGATAGCAATAACTTACCGGAAGAGTTTCACAAGTTTCGATTTGACGGCCCAGTTTTCCGGTTGCCGATCTTGGTCCAGTGCTGGTTGATTTATCCAAAGCTTCAAACAAATGCCGAAACGGATTTTACATACCCTGTTAATTGTTGGGTGTTGTTTCTTCTCTTGATTTGCTTTGATACTTGTCAAGCAATTTATTACATACAATTTTTTCAGCATTATTTCCATACCAAGTTTTTCCCAAATTCCAATCAACTTATCTTGTACTGGAATAGTGAATGATTTATGGGAAAACTTTTTTTGTTCTGTTTTAGCACGTTCGCTTAAGTAAAAATAATATCTCAAGATATCCAGATGGGTTGGTAAATTAAGATCAGTCAAATCAGTAGACACATCAAAAACAGTAACATCATGCATGGGTATATGACTCATTGGGTTTTCGATAGTTGTTGATGTAGTTGCTTCATCTTGCGGTGTAGAGGATGGTGGATTCATTGCAAACTTTTTGAGGTAATAAGAATGAAATGGTAATTGTAAAGTAAGACGCGTAGGGTTTCGGTTGTTAAAAAGAACTCAGCTCTGGTTGCCCACAACTCCTTTATTTATAGCATTCCTTATCCTAATTTATGTATGCACCACATGCTGAGTGTATACACACATCTTAACACTAATCTACTGTACATACCGTCAGTATGTACACATATATTAAGCATAAGTGTTTTCAAGGGCAAACACAATTGTCTATTGTTAGTTTAAGATCATTTGCGATCTCAAGGGCAAACACAATTGTCTATTGTTAGTTTAAGATCATTTGCGATCTTCAGGGCAAACATAATTGTTTCTTGTCTTTTGTTAGTTTAGGATCATTTGCGATCTCAAGGGCAGACAATCCTTTACATTGCATACATGATAAAAGTGGGTATTTGTAAATACATATCTACGTTTAAGACTAGATTCGTATGCGCTGGCGATAATGAACATAAATATTTGGACTATGATATTTGTATTCTTAAAAAAATATCTTCTTTAAAATTAATTAATTTCTTTTCTACAACTCACTTAAATTAATTTTTTTCATTTACATATGTTCTGACTAAATAAATTTCTTAAGAAAAAAAATAAATATTATTATAAATAAATAAATAAAAATAAAGAAAAAACATAGAAATTTACCTGATTTTTTCATGTAAATCACCAAAAATGGTGATTTTTTGAAATGATTGTATGGGGAACCCCCCAGGGTGTGCCACTGGCATGGGTGGATCGGCCGTCCAAAGTTAGTGGGGGTCGGTCATACATTTGGACTCGATTGGAGCACTCTAAATGGGTCAAAGTGGGATTTTTCAAAATTTGCCCCTACCCAAAAGTACGACCCAAATCGGTGACATCAGAATTCGTTTCAGAGGTGTGGTTCCTTCGGCAAAGTATCTTATTTTGATCCCTAGAATATGATTTTCATAGAGCAAGGGGCGATTTTTTTGCCTCCCCACAAATCGTCCCTCGAATCAGGAATCTGAGCTGGCCGGAAGGTCTTCCCACGTTGCTTCTAGGTATTCACACGTAAAATAAGGAAGACCTGAACGCCTCACCTGCTGACCGTGTACGTTGCTTATGTATGTATGTACATGCTAGCAACCCATAATTCTTCGTCAAGAAGTTGAACCTTGTTTATTTGAAGAATGTAGCAAAAGACTTTAAAGATCTGATATCACAGGAACTATTCATTCAGTTTCAAGAAAACTTGATGCGTAAAAATATATTTTATTATTTAAATTACTAAGAGAATAGACGAAATTAAGCACCGGCCATGTCTTCTCATTTATATTTAAATTTTTATTTCCACGTCAATTTATAGCTAACACCTGTAAATCCAATGACGATATCGAAACAAAACTATGCATAAAGAGTGTGTTTCGCGTCCATTATAACTTTTCACGTTCTTCAGATACCGAATATGTGGCTCTCAATTGCAATGGCTGAGATTTTACTAAAAGTATATCTAACCTGTGAGATATACATAGGTTGCTATATATATTTCTAGACTAGGCGACACTAAGTGTTGCCAGGTGCAATCTGACATTTCCATTGGAAAGTTTGACATTTTTTAGCATAACATCACTCAGAACGTTTCGTCATTTAATCGTGAATTGTTTTATTTACAGGGAATTAAAAAATTCATCTCGGCCAAAAAATGGAATTAACTCGTGAACATTTTCGTGCGATCATTTTGCACAACTTTCGACGTGGATTATCACAACAAGAGTGCATGGATGAACTAAAATCTTTGTATGGCTATGAAGCACCATCCTATAGCACTGTGAAAAACTGTTACAATGAATTCAATCGTGGCCGACGCTCGCTCAAAGACGAATTCCGTGAAGGTCGTCCAAAAACAGCCGTTGTGCCAGAAAACATCGATGCCGTACGTGAACTGATAATGCAAGACCGTCATGTAACATACCTTCAGATAGAGGTATGCCTATGCATTTCTCCCACCAGCATACATTCGATATTGCATGAACACCTGGCCGTAAAACAGGTTTGTTCTCGTTGGATCCCGCACAATTTGATAATCGCTCAAAAAAAGGCTCGTGTGGATTGGTGTAAAGAAATGCTGAAAAAATACGATCGTGATGCTTCAAAAGACGTTTATAAGATCGTCATAAGTGACGAATCATGGATCTATGCGTATAAGCCCGAAACAAACCAGCAATCGACCGTGTGGGTCTTCCAAGACGAGCCAAATCCAACGAAAAAAAAAACATTTTCGTTGATAAATATGCCTATTTTCATTATTAGGCCAGAAATATATATAGCAGCCCTCGTATACGAGGTATGACAATTAAATAATGAGACTGATTCCATAAAAACCGTATATTTGAAAATTATTCTACAACTCTGCCATCCCCTTCCAACACGTTTTCCATGCTTCGTAACATTTCTGGAACGCTTCGACAAGGATGTCCGCGAGTACCCTCATCACGGCCGCCTGGATGTCCGTAATGGACTCAAAATGGGTTCCTTTGACCACCGATTTTGTTTTAGGGAACAAAAGAAGTCACAGGGTGACATGTCGGGCGAATAAGGCGGCTGTTGCAACACTCTTCAATCTTTCGATTACCTGGGAATAGTAGAATTGATTCACAGTTTTTAAGATTACACCCAAACTTAGCCCCTCCTTACTTGTTTAATATGAAGTTTTGTTGAAACCGCATTTAAAAGTTTCAAATTTTTACAGTATAAAATATTTGGCTAGCACCCATCTGAGACCTTCCTCACTTATCATAAGCACGTTTTACAGACATATTTAAATACGTTACCTAGAAATTGATTGAAAACTGCGAGAGTGTTCGGCTGCAACTGAAATTGGAGCTTTTTCAATGTTAATATTTTTATAGTTATTCTTTACCAGAGCATATTACGAGTTTATGAATTTAGAAATACGAGTATATCAGGTAATTGTAATGAATCTGTATTAAACCATCTAATGAAAATCGACTGAGATATTTGTATTCAAGACGTAATAATCTTTATTTTCAATCATTGTTTAAAGAACATAATTAAAGCCCACCCAATGTGTATACACGAGTATGTCGAATAATTTTATGAATCATTTTATGTACTATTTACCTTTAGCATATGGCACAATATATATCGTTGGAAATTTGAAGCATTTACTTTCTTCCTCGCTGTTAAATTTATTCTTATATAATTTGTACATAAAACAAAAACATATCAAACCATTACATATTTATGTTTAAATGTGTACAAAAATGTAATTAACTAACAATATTTCACCGCTTTGGAATAGGTGTTAGCTTATTTATAACATAACTTTGGACAAGATTCTAGAATATGTTTTAAAACTCAATATATACACAAGCTCATAAGCATGTATATATTTAGATGCATTTTATTTATGATCTTTGTATACGAAGTGAGAATGGCACATTGTTCAATAAAATTGCTTAAGTACATATAGGCTGTTCACGATAAGGTGGTTATCGGGTTATGTGATTAAGTAAACAACAACAAAATGCGGTATGACAAAATAACCAAAGTTGACCAACCTAGACCCTTGTTTACAGATTATGTGGTTGTTTGCTTATTTCCAGTGTTAAAAAGTCGTTGGAATTTTACTAAATGGCAGCACAAAAAATAAATAAAACTAAGCGAATGACATTTCCATTTAGATTTTCTTATTGGAAAATCTGCTATTAACAGCTGTTTTTTGTTTACAATCAGCAAATTAAAACCGAAATAAAAAGCATCACAAAGATCAAAAATCATCAAAAGTCATCAAAGTAAGTAAAAATCACAAAGTACAAAATAAATATACACTTTTTGTCATTTATTTATACTCTAATTTTAGTGTCTACAGAAATACGAAAGCGCCGGCGAGAAAAGGAGGTGAAGAAATGGACGGAAGCCGAAATCAAAACCGTGCTGTCCTATATGCAGGATCACCGAAACGTCGAGGTTAGTTTTCGACACATTAGTTATTTATTTTAATTTAATTACATCTCCTTTAATTTCAGAAACTAACAGCGAAAAACTACTACAGTAAGTTGCTTGAAGTGACAAAAATTAAAGCAACGTGGAACATCTTAAAATGTAAGATTCGCTATTTAAAAAGCCAAATGAAATCGGCAGAGCACTGGCTAAATTCCACGGGCGCTGGAGTAGAGGATGGCGATATGGAGCTGTCTGTGATGGGTAGATTTTATATATATTTTAATATCAACTTTGGAATTAAATTGATTTGCTTTATTACAGATAAATGTGCTTCAAAATTGTCCGCATTACAAACAATTAGCGGACATTTTTGCTACGGAGAGGGAAGCTGAGGTGGTGGTAATGAGCTCCTCTGCAATGGAACTCGACTGTGAAGAAAATGTTGTGGATGATTTGGAAGACCCCGAACCCGAAGTGCAGGAAGAAATTAACATATCTGAATTGGCATCTGGCTCATCTGCTGCCAGCCCGTTTGTAAAAAAAATTTAGGCCAAACACCAAAACACTGCCATTGATAAACTGGCAACATTAGAAGCTGAAAGAATGAGTTTTCGAGAAAAACAGCTTCAATTTGAAATAGAAAAATTCAATTGGATGAAGCAAGTTGAAGCAAACAAACATGAAAATGAAAAGAAGAAGATCGAAAACGATTTCCAACTCACAAAAATGGAGTTGGTGCAGAATGATAGAATAAGAAAATTAGAAATTGAAATAAAGTATAAAAATAATAATATAAATAACCAATTAACAAATAAATAATTTTCTTACTTATTATTAAAACAACAAATTTGAATTTTTATTGAAAAATTAAATTGTATAGTGCTTGTCTTTTTAGTTCGGGGGTAGGTGCAACAATAGCATCTCCATCATATTGGCATCCATGGGCTTCAACACTTTGCCTTTCAAAGTGTGAAGAATCTCGCCCTTTCAGGAGTATGTTGTGCAGCACTACTCTCGTTCTTTTATTTTTATCCGCATTTGTTTCAAACTACAAAACTTTTCTTTTAGAATCTCGAAACAATTTTCGACTCTAACATAATACTGGCTGTGTACTTTGTTGAATTTAGCTTGTCTTTCAGAGTCTGCTAAAGAAGAATTGCTTCGGTATGGTGTTATTAAATGTTTTGTCAACTTATACGCAGAATCACCTACAATCCACTCTTCTCCACTAAATAATCTAGTTGTGTTTCTTCCAATATGAGATTTCCTAAACACTTTAGAATCGTTGTAGCTTCCGGGATTGCCCACTTCTGCATGTAATATGCGTAACTTATGGTCACATACGACTTGCAATTTGATAGAGTATATTCGTTGCCGAGAAAAATATACCTCATGATTTTTATTCGGCTTTTCGGCCAGTTTAATCTCGCTACCGTTAATGTAACCAATGCAATATGGTAATTCGAAGAATGTTTAGGAAACAAGTTCCCGGCGCTCTGCCGGTCCAGGCCAATGAATGAATTGGAGTAGTTTATTCAAAATTGCCGAAAAAACTCTTTTGGTGATATTGGTCAATGTACCTCCATCTCCCGCACCAAAAGTTGTAGCGATTTTACGTACAGAAGCACTTTCACCCGATGAACCTAATCGGAGCAATACGATTGCGAGTTGCAAATCTACAAGTATTTGTAAACATGAATTAGTAAAGTTCATATCATTAGAAAATATTTCTAGGAGATGAGCGAATTGTCATTTGCTGACGCGCAGCATTTGTAAAAATCTTCCATCTTCAAAGCAACAAAGAACATTTTCTCGCCAATGAATAGATTTTGGAACATGTAGTTCATCTTCCCGTCTCCTACAGATGATTAAAGTTATATCCTCTAGCAGTTCATCTAGTACTTCATCCATTGCATTATGACACTGTTCAGGGCGCAAGGTGTCTGCAAATTTTATACAAAGACTTTTTTGAACCCTTAAAATTCGGATTATTTAATAAGCACATACCTTCAATAAAGTTTATTTCCTGAATAGCAGAACTTATTTTAAATTCGATTATTTTGCTTTTTAAACTTTGTTTAGGCATTTTATAAGTTGGAATTTCACTGAACTAAAATTGTAAACAATGAACAGCTGTTTGTGTAAAAATAAGCAAATAACTATACAACATAGGGTGCTCACGGAGCATAGAGGTTATTTTTAATCTAATAATCACATAACCCGATAACCACCTTACCGTGAACAGCCTAATAATCATTATTACTCAGTATTAGCTTTACATAACTTAATAATAGTACTATTTGATAATATTTGATACATATTTTTTGTACGAATAATTTCAATCCTCATCTCGAGAACTGAAGCTGAGGGTGTTCCCTTCTGAAGAAAAACCAGAGTGCGGTGACATGCTATCAGGCGGGTAATAATAATTTCCGCAAAGTGATGTCACCTCATTTGAAGTGACCACTCCTTCCATAACCATACTTGCATTGTCTATTTGGGTCACTCCGAATGTTGCTGCCGTTGTGTTATTAATTGAATGATCCACATCTTGAAGATGATAAGCTGCCGCAATTGAACTTTTTATATTGCAGCCAACGATAACATCCGCATCGTTAAGTAATTGTCCCGCCACACAGTTCGATGTGTTAGTGTTTGTTACCCCACCTGTAACGGCATTACCACGGCACCATAATTGGCGCATTTCAGCACGTCTATTCCGCATCAATACCTTGTATTCCGATATACGCATTTTTTTTCCATCTACGATACATGTGCGTTTCGGGCGCGGCCGGTAACGATAATCAGGATGTTGTTCCATATGTAGTTTTGATAGTCGGGACTGTTCTTCATAGTATGGTTGTTTATCAGCATTGGTCATGGCCTTCCAACGTGCTCCAAGAATTTTTGAAATATTTGAATTGTGCATATCCGGACAGGCTTTTAATATTTTTCGCCGTTCGTCTTTCGCCCATACCATAAAAGCGTTCATGGGCCTTTTTATGTGAGGCGTAGCTTGTACGATATTTCCCTTAGAGTTATTTGCCACTATGGATTGATTTTTGTTTTTATGGTTATTTTCGTACATAACTTCCATCGACTCAGAAACACTAAGAACATCGGGCTTAAGCAGATGTTGTTCATGGTGTTTTCGACGTAATGTATGATCATTTTGGTCTTGCTGTTTGGGTACTGCTAAAGGTCGAAATTTATCAACAACTGGTTTCGTTTCTTCCAATTTGTCCACGCATTTCAATATAGAGTCACAGTTCTTTGTTATTGTGTTTGAAAAGCAGGTATTTTCTGTAGGCATATCATCCTCAGGGTTGCTTCTTTGAGGGCTGCTTTGGTAGGCTATTTGAACAATTGATTCTAAGCTTGACGTTGGTTGAAACAAATGTTGCTGTTGATGATTTAAGGGATCTGGATTTGTGATAGCATCCGGTTCATTAACGGCTGCGCTCCACATACGGCATGCCAATAAATTTGCACCAGCTTCGCTTAACTCACCATTAGTTAAACGTGTTCGCCTTTGATCATTGCGAGGGGATGAACACCGATGTGCTGTAGTACTTGAAGTTCTTGTGACTGTGATATGCTTTTGGATCCGATTTTTGGTTGTGTATGGAAAGTACATCCCAGGTAAACCTGCTGCTGCTACAGGTGTTACCTCCTTTGAGTTCTTCAAATTCAATCCACGTGTATTGTCATCACATTCAATTTCCGCATGTGAGGTTTCTGATGGCGTTGACCAAGATATCGGAGAAGAAGACGTAAGTAAAGCCAATACCTCACGCTGTTTCCGTAATCCGGGAGAACTGGATGTAAAAGATGGTGGTGAAGGACATGGTGAAAATTGATGTTTAGATAAATTGAGCGGTGTATCTGTTACCGAAATACCTTGCCCATTGGGGGTTTCGTCTATTTCAATTGCATTAAATGTAGTTATTTCATTTAATTCTGATTGTCCTCTTTCATTTGAACTAACAGTGTTAGCGATATCTACTTTTGATACACGAAACTTATTATGATAAATCGAATTCAAATGAGTCATGGGAGATTCTGGAGGAGTGACACCACCATCGGTAGAATATAAGAATATTGGCACAGAAGAAGCCAATGAAAAGTTATCACCTGCAATACTATCGCAATGTTTTGGTGACTGCGTTTCTCCTTTGCCCACGCTCATATTTGCGCCGTTACTTCTAACACTATTACTATTTATTATAGTCTTGCAATTAGCGGATTTGTAGTTAATAGGACTAATCCTACTATTGCCATTGCTACTGCTAACGACTGCAGCAGCGGCTACCAAAGCAGCTTGAATATGCGCAGCAGCAACAGCAGCCGAAGACCACATAGGTTGCATAACTACAGTTCTTGCTTTGTTGAATACTGTTCAATACGATTATAAAAGGACTGTGATACTTGCAGTTTTACGAAGGGTAATAGCGTGAAATGAATGAATGGTTTCAGAAATGGAACTAATGCAGTATACTGAACTGACTGAAGATTTTGCTGATACATATACTAGTAGCAGTCTTTATATGGTGTCCGGACCGATGTTGCACTTGATATATAAATCTGTGTCCATATAACAAAAGTTATTTGCGTTATGTAGATCAGTTACTCAGAATGCGAAATATTATGTTCCAGGCCAGTTTTTATTGAATATGCAACTGCAAGTATATATGAAAAAGCGAC
Source organism: Bactrocera zonata (assembly GCA_037783105.1). Classification (NCBI taxonomy): domain Eukaryota; kingdom Metazoa; phylum Arthropoda; class Insecta; order Diptera; family Tephritidae; genus Bactrocera; species Bactrocera zonata. Next base: position 378,113 of record JBAWJQ010004943.1, on the reverse strand, counting down.
ATATATTAATATATAAACTGTTACAGATTATAATCAATTGATGAAAACAAGTAAAGGATACCTAAATTCGGCTGCAGCCTAACATCACATACTTTTGCAATTTTCTAGATTATAGGCGTTGAAATATTTTTAGATACAGGCAAAATATTATAAAATAAATAAATAAAAAATATGTCTATATGTGACCTGGTCTACGAAAAGGGGGCTTAGGTGTCAATTTTCACTTTTTAGTTGATTCGGATGGAAGATGAGATGCTTTTTCACGTGAACTAAAAAGTGAAAATTGATTTTTTTGACACCTAAGCCCCCTTTTCGTAGACCGGGTCACATATATATAAAAACGAATCCCTTTTTCCCTTGGTCACGGCATCACGCGTGAATGGCTGGACCGATTTCACTAGTTCTTTTTTTGTTATTATTAGGAGAAGGTTCTTATATAAGAAAAACTTACGAAAGTTGCGCAGGAAACTAGAACATTTCACTTTTTTAATAAAACGAGTGTTTTTGTTTGTGCTTACTATTAGTCAATGTTCGTGGCCCAACATCTGCGAACTGTTAATGATGTATTGTGCGGCACATACAGAGAAGCCTGTCAACTTTTGAGATTGCTAGAGAATGACGCTCATTGGGTCCACACTCTTAAAGATGCTGTGATTTCGTCAAATGCTAAACAAATACGAACATTGTTTTCAATAATTTTGTCTACATGCTTTCCATCAACACCGATTGATTTATAGAACAAAGATCATATGGCTGAGGACATATTACCTGAGAAACGACTTAGAACATTGAATGCATATTTGCAATTTAACGAAGAAATTCACAATGAAGCATTAATTTTAGTTGAAGACATGTGCTTGATGCTTACAAACAACGGATTAATATAATTAGGGATGACAACGCCCAACTCAATGCATGAGGTATTTAATGTAGAATTGAGACGCGAAACTCAATATTATTCCGAAGCATTAAACCGTTCAAAGAGACGTTCCTCTTTGAAATGAGCAACAAAAATATGCCGATGATAATTCTATGAAAGTAGTGAACGATAGAACAAGTTGTTTTTTTTTTCTTAGATGCTCCTGGTGGGACTGGAAAAACATTTTTGATTTCACTGATTTTGGCAACAATTAGATCTCAAAATGGTATTTCTCTTGCAATACCACTTGGTAGACTTGGCAACCCTGGAGCGAAGTGGACAAAAATAAAGTGTAAAAGAAATAAACTCAATAATTTTAAATATTTAAAATAATTAAAGTCAAAAAATTGTTTGAATACAAAAGTGCTTTTCACGGAGATCGACAGTGAGTTGAAGTGCGGTGAGATGATTGAGTGGGTAGGCTGTTGCACCTGCTAAAAGTCTCTCAGTAGATGTAAGGCAACCTATACCATTTTTTCTTATTGGACTTTGACCAATACAAGAATCAGATTGTATTTGCCTTCTTTAAGTTAAGCTTTTTTCGCTGTAACCTAAAAACTAACCTAACCTAAAAGTATACACCGAAATTGTTGAACGTTTCATCTGGTAGTTGCCACATACATATTTATTTATTTTTACTAACTATTGGCTAACTAACTCACCATTACCTGCGAATAATACCTTATACAATAAACATTTAATATATCTGTGGACTTTTGGAAAACCCGCTTAAGTCGAGATAAGTAAATTTTCCAATTTCTTTATCATAAAAGCACATTTTCATAAGGGTCATTTCTGTCTTATCGGCGTACTGATAGCGTGATTGGCGACGGAGATATGAATTTTGAAAAAGCATCTTAAGTCGATATTTTTTCCTAGTGCATTTGCGAAAACAACTTAAGTCAGATAAGATAGAAAAGAGAAAAAACATTCTAAATAAACCTCTAACTATCGTTTAGAAAACCATCTTAAGTCAACTTGATGTGACGCTTTTTTTTGTTTTGCTTTTGGAAAAAGAACTTAACTCGGTGTAAGTTCTTTTTCCTCGGGCAGGACTTGAAATAATAACAAAAAAAGGAATTCAGTTGATTTTAGAAATTATGTTATGATCAACTCTCGCCGTGTTAACACGTCTTATGTCCTGCTAAGAGCATTTTCTGAAATTTTCCGAACAGAAAGGCTAAGTCTGCGGGTATTTTAATTGAACTTAGGTGTTTTTTATTAAATGCAAATATAACAAAAAGTTTGCCAGATAAGTTGTTTTTACAATGAAAAGGGGACAGATTCTTGCAAATATGGCAAGAAAATTGCCAAAAAAAGACACAGAGATATTGAAATCCAATTCAACAGAGATAACCTCTGACAGTTTAGTGGCAGATCAGCAAATGCGAGTTACGGACTGTGATTTAACCCCACTTTCCTTTGAAGTTAGCACATCACGTGTTCGTTCTGAGTCGCAACAACGCAAGGTTTCTGATGAATTTACAAATCAAAGCGAGTCTGAAGAAGACGTCTTTCATGAAACGGATTTTTTAGACTCAGATTTTGTACCTTCAAGTGAAAATTCTGAGCTGAATGCCACCACTGAAAGCATGCAAATTATGGCAAATGTATTAGAAGCGAACATCAATAATTTTGTCTCACCTGGTTTGAATGAGGCCGAGCTTTTTTCTACTCCTAATAAATCACCAAAACAAACTAAAAAGCCAGGTAGAAATTTAAACTAGGAATACAAAAAGTCTAGAAAAAACTGCAGTGATTACACAAATATACAAGTTCTGGGGGAATGTAGAATGAAATGCAAAGAAAAAATTAGCTTCGAAGAACAAACTATCCTCTTTAAAAGTTATTGGAATAGGGACTATAACTCACGTCGGCAAATACTATCAAGCCTAATTGACGTTCAGCACAAAAAAACTGCCACCTTAGATAACCCGAACAAAAGAAAGTACGTTTTTATTTACCATTTCGAAACTAATTCCGAAAACACAAAAGTTTGTAAGAAATGTTTCCTTCAATTGTATGGCGAAACAGAACAGAGAATCAAAACTATTTGTATGTACAAAACACAACCGGAATACGGCGGAGTCCCTCCTAATGACCGCCGGGGATGGAGTGCTCCAAGCAACAAGCTTACGGTTGAGAAGCATAACGAAGTTTTGAACTTTATAAACTCTATACCAAAATATGAAAGCCATTACAGTCGGCGTCATACTACCAAGATCTATTTCCAACGAGGACTTAATCAGGCATCACTCTATAGATTGTATAAAGAAAATATTTCTAATCCGGGGTCAGAATCAAAATTTCAGGAAATATTTAAAACTTTAGACATTAAATTTAAAAAACCCCAGCTTGATTTATGTACCCAATGCGAAACATTGAAAGAAAAAATTAAAAACACTGAGAATATGGAGGAAAAAGCTAAGATTACTTTACAATTAAAAAATCACCATGATGCTGCAGATTTCGCATATGACTGTAAGAAAAGGGACAAAGATCTCTCCCGTCAAGATAAGTCTGTGAAAATGTTTTCTTTCGACCTGCAGCAGTGTCTGCCAACGCCTTATTTGAAAGCTTCAATGTTTTTTTATAAACGTCCCTTGTGGACCTTCAACTTAACTATTCATGATGGTGCCACCAACAAGGCCAACTGCTACATTGGCATGAAGCTATTGCGAAGCGCGGAGCTAATGACATCGGCTCTTGCATTTATAAGTGCCTCGCAAGCTTATCTAATGACGTAAAGCATGTCATTTTATACAGTGATTCATGCACTGGTCAAAATCGTAACTCGTATATTTGTGCTATGTTTGCAAAGGCGTTGGAAGATCATCCCACAATTGAAACAATTGATCACAAGTTTCTGGTTGTTGGTCATACCCATCTAGAATGCGATACAGTTCACGCACAGATAGAAAAGAAAAAGAAATACACTTCTGTTTCTATTCAACATCCCCATGACTGGTCAAATTTAATTGCTGCTACAAACAAAAAGTATATTACTCAGGAGATGAAGCAAGAAGAATTCTACAATTTCAATGCATTGATGAAAGACAAATATACCTGGAGAAACAATAACACCGAAGGTTAGTATTTTACTTATAAGTAATATTATTAATATTAGTATTTTGCTTATTTCTTATTTAAAAATTATTATTTCTTACAATTTTTTAGGTGAAAAGTTTGAGTGGAAGTTTGTAAGGTGGTTGCGGTATGTGAAAAAGGAGCCTGGACTGATACGCTACAAATATTCTCTTGGTTTGGACGATCCATTTAAGGAATTAAACATAAAAGCACGGCGTAAAAGAGATCAAAACTATGAGCTTGCAAAATCTTATACGGGTCCTCTCCCTATTTCTGCAAACAAAAAACGCGATTTGCTAGATATGTTGCCGTTGGTCAACCCAGAGCTGCACAGTTTTTACCGAAATCTTAAAGTTGAAGGAGAATCCGTGGTTGAAATAGATTCAGATTTGGATGAAATTGAAGAAAATCTCTAAAAATTTAATTATAAAATTCAAAAATATATATTTGTTTGTGTTCATATATGCATCTGTATTGAAGTGCCTATTTATTTTATTGTATTACTGATGATAATTTTCTTTTATTGTTTAAAAATTCTTTTGTTAAATGCAAATTATTTTAAATCTTTACTTATGAGTTTTCTATTGTAAATTACATAAAGAACTTGCATATTTTGTCTTTTATAAATATAAATGAATTTTAGATTATCCACTTAAGTCTGGTTTGTGTCATTAAAATGCTTGAAAAAGGAACTTAAGTCGTAATAGGTTAAAAATTTTGTGAAATTTTTTGGCTCAGGTGATTTTTGTAAATGCTCTTACCTGACATAAGCGGTTATTTTTTTCTAAAATCAGTTTGGAAGAAGAACTTATTTCTTTTAAACTTGGTTTAAAATAAAACTGTTGCGGTTAGTCGAAGATAGTTAACTGGAAAATCATAAGAAATCATGACCCTTTTATGTAATGGTCCTATTTCTTTTTAATATGTATTAACAAAAGTTTTGTTAACAGTTAAATGTGTTTTTTCGCTCTCCTGTAAAATTTGGTTTTTAGACTTAAGTGGGTTTTCCAAATGTCCACAGATATACGGATATTATTAATTATGCTTCGTACTCCGCCCCCTGGAGGGGGTCAGGAAATACCAACAAGCCAACCGAAAAAATTAGTTTCTAAAATTTATGAATTGAAACAAAAATTGAAAGAATTGAAAACAATTAAAAAGTGAAAATCAAAAGCTTAAAGAACAAAATAATCGCCCACTTGTGCCTAATTATAGTCAATCTCAATACGAAACTGATGAAGAAGAATTAGTTAGGGAAACAGACTAGATTTTAAAGAAAAATAAAAGGCCTAGTAAAAAGCGTAAGGCCGAAGCTTTCCCAGAAGTGATCTTAAAAGAAAATACTTTAGTTAAAAATGAAAAACCTAAATATGAACCGCGGCCTCCACCTATTATGATTTCGAATACCTCTAATTATAGGGAACTAAATAACCTAATTAAAGATAATACTAAAAGCTCATTTGTATTTAAACTAATAAATAACGACATTCATAAAATAAGCGTTACATCAAGTGATGACTACAGATCAGTGACAAAAGTGTTGTCTGCGTCGGGAGCTTCATGGTATTCCATTGAAGACAAACAAACCCGCCCAATAAAGGTTATGGTTAAAAATCTCCACCATTCGTGTAGCATTAGTGATATTATCGCTGATTTAAAAGAACAAGGTTTAAATATTGGGAACGTCGTAAATAAACTCAAGTGGAAAACACGAGAACTTTTAAACATGTTTTCAGCTACTTTTGATTCTAATGAAGACATCAAGAAATTTTATGAAATCAAACACATTCATCACACCGTTGTTCTCATCGAGCCTATTAGGAATTCTAAACTTATTCCACAATGCAAAAATTGCCAGGCATTTGGACACACCAAGAACTTCTGTGGCAAAATGTCAAAGTGCGTTAAATGAGGTGGTAAGCAAAAAATCATCGAGTTCCAAAAACCAAACTCAGAAAAACCAAAATGCTGTAACTGTGGCTAAAGCCATCCGGCAAACTAAAGAGGATGTATTGTTGAAAAGGAGCTTCAAAGCATTCGTAACAAAGCCTTGAAGACACAAAAAGTTTACACAAATTTGCCCAGTACATTAAATAATCCACCCATTGGTAATAAAAGTACTGTCAACAAGCAGAATCGTGTACAGACGAGTAAGCTCACTTTTTCTGAAGCACTGAAAAGCAACTCAAACGTGGTGAACGAAAAAAACACAAAGATGACCGAAGACCTACTAACTCAAATCCTTGATATGTAAAAAAAAAAAACAAGAAAAATTCAACAGCGATCTGTGCGGCCGTTTAGATAACCTCGAAAAAAAGTTTTGTTTTTTTGTTTCAATATCTTTTTATTTATTGAATCTGCTTTTTGTTTTAAAAGCCTAACAATAAGTTATAAAATCTTAAATCTATTTAAAAACTAGACACGCTCAAGCAAGTGATTGAGCTGTTTTGGTGATCGCAGGAATGTACCAAAGCATTAGCCAAAGGGTTTGGGTGATCACGGAGTTTTGATATATATTTAATTCTGCTGTCTTCTTTCCTTACCATAGAAATACCAAGGTCTCTATGGATATTTTCATTACGCATGTACCATGGCCAACACCTGATTGATCTAAGCATTTTTGATTGGAACCTTTGTATTATATTTATATTAGTTGCACAGGTTGTACCCCACAGTTGAATGCCATATATCCAAATCGGCTTTATGACCGCAGTATATAAAAGCTCTTTGTTGTCTAGACTAAGTTTGGAGTTTTTACTTAATAGCCAATTTAAATTTGCAGCTCTTATCTTCATGCAAGTTATTTTACCAGATATATGTTTTCTCCACGCAGGTCTTCTATCTTGGTGAATAACAAGATAATTTACTTCATTCGCTTGGGGTACTAAAATATTGTTTATTTTTACTGCCGGACACATTTTTGGTCTCAACGAAAATGTAGCATGCTTACACTTTTGTTCATACGCCTTCATACGCCAGTTGGGCAGCCATTCTTCTACAAACTTTAAGTGCTCGGCTAATATTCTTGATGCTATTATGTGGCATTTGTTACGGATCACTGTTGCTGTATCGTCCGCAAAAGTTGAAGTTAATACATTGCTAGCTGTTGAAAGATCTGCTGTATATATGATGTATAGTGTTGGGCTTAAAACACTGCTCTGGGTACACCAGCCCTTATCAGTCGTTCATCAGATATGAAATCTCCCACTTTTACCATAAATTTTCTATTTTTTAAATAAGATTCCAATGTTTTATACAATTCTGAAGGTAGAATATTTTTAATTTTATATAAAAGGCCCTCATGTCATACCTTATCAAACGCCAGAGCCACGTCTAGAAATATAGCTGAACAGTATTCCCTGTGCTCAAATGCTTTTCTTATTTCTCTAGAAATTCTATTTACTTGCTCTATCGTGCTATGTTTTTCACGAAACCCGAATTGGTGCGTTGGTATTATATTATTTTCGTGGAGGAAAGGAGTCATCTTTGATAGCAATAATTTTTCAAATATTTTAGAAAGACAGGGTAGAAGACTGATAGGTCTGTATGAAGACGGTTGTGTTAAGTCTTTCCCAGATTTGTCTATTAAGATAATCTGCGACTTTTTCCACGAATTAGGATAGTGTCCGAGAATAAGAATTGCATTGAAGAGCAATATTTGGTAACTCAATTAGCATTTTTGGGGTAATATTATCATGTCCTGGTGACTTTTTTGGGTTAAGTTCTTTTATAATTCTAGCAACTTCAGAAGTAGAAGTCCTAATAGACACATGCGACTCGTTTGCGGTATTGGGCAAGGTTGGCAACTCAAAGTTGTTCTTTGGGCAATTGGGTTGAAATACCTTTTCTAGGTGATTTGTTAAGCAATTTGCCTTATCCTCATCACTACGTGCCCAATTACCATTCAACTGTCTTAAAGGCATGTTGGAATCTACTGGTGGCTTTAAAGACTTTTAGGCTTTCCAAAGGGAGTTTTGCTTGCGAGAATTTGGACACAGTTTCTTTATATAATATTCAGTGTGGTGTTCCTCTTCGCGTTTAAGCGCTTTTTTTAACTTTCGTACAGCAGATTTCAGTTGAGGCAGAGTTGAAGGGGATCGATTTAACTGCCATTCCCGCCTAGCTCGCCTTTTCTCATTCATCAGTTTCTCTATTTCATTATTGGTGATCTTTCTAAAACCAACTGGTCAGCTCTGGGGCCAGTATGTCGGCTTACGAGGAGATATTATGTCCAGCTTATTATGCTTATTCATAATAGTGTAGTACAACTGTCGTCCTTTCGGATTAATAAGACGTGAGCCCCAATATGTGTGTTCTGCGTTGTAATCTCCACCTGCTAGAAATTTTTGACCTAGTGTTCCAAAAAAGTATTTAAATTCGATTTCTTTAATTTTAAAACGAGGTGGACTGTATATAGTCGTAAGGTTTAAGTCACAACCCCGATTTTTGAGTGAAATTGTTGTAGCTTGTAACTGTGGAGTAGCATGCAATTCTAGGGCATAGTGGTTTAAACGATTTCTAATCAACACTTCCGTGCCACCATGCACTTTTCCATCCGGATGATTTGTAACATATAGTTTAAATCCCGGTATAATGAAATTATTTTTATTTGTTAAATGAGTTTCTGAAATAAGCATTACATCTTTATTTTTTTCAGACAAAAATCTGACAATCTCTAATTTATGTTGGTTAACACCGTTGCATTCCATATACAGATATTTAGTAAGCTCATTTTTTACTTAATAAATTTTGCAGCATTTAGTTTTGTGATTTTATTAAATCTTGGATCATGTTTTGCATGCTAGACATAAATTGTGTCATACACTGTGTAAGATTTATAATCATAGTTTCAATACCTCCATTTGGAGGATTTTGCGGCAGTTGCATTAAGCACATTTGCATAGCTTCCTTGCATATTATTATTGATAGAAGCAGCGTGTGAAAAACTACGCTAGAGCGGTAGCAAGAGTAAAATGACGTAGCATTTCATTTTACTCTTGCTACCGCTCTAGCGTAGCATTTCATTTTACTCTTGCTACCGCTCTCACTTTGTCGGGAGCCACAGTATAGCGTTAGTATAACAATGTAAAAGAAGTGCTCTATTCTGCTCCGAGTTTTTTTAGGTAAAAAACTATAGCTGGAGCGGGAGCAAAAAATTAAATTCTGCGCTATCCTCTGGCGTAGCGGTAGCAAAAAATTGGGAGCGGTAGCACAGCAGAGCTAATGAAAATTTTCATGTGCTACAGCTCCCGCATGTGTTTGTTGTCCTTTTTCTTTTTTGCTATTTTCTGTCACAATATTTGAATTAATTGAATAATTCAAAAAAAAAAAAAAAAATGTTATGCAAATCATTTTGGCACTTGTTGCGTCAAGTGACTTTATAAATCTAAAATCAAATATTTTAAGAAATATATTAATAAAGTGAATAAGATAATAATTGAATAAATTATATATATTTTTTTATTATGTAAAATATTTACCATTTTTATATTACCAAAAACATCATCTATTCCAAATGTATTACAATACTCAATTACTATGAATTTTCGAAATTAATTTTAACTACATTACTTTCCCTTTTTTTATATACATTAGGGTGTTTTTATTTTGAACAATTCGTTTTTTTTCAGTCCCGTCACGAAATTTCCTTTGAAATACCATACAAAAAATTCCCTGAAAATTTTAGCCCTAAATATTAACATTAAGAACTGGACCAAGGCATGTAAAAATTTTCCATAAAAAATACACGACAATCCTGATTTTTTATCTTTAAATTCCTACAGATCAGAGGTATTTTAAGGCATCGCTTGACTTTAGACGCATGTTTCTCAGAACTGCTACGCTCGCCCAATTATATTGAAGATGGTTTGGCATTAACGACTGTGGTGGTACCCTTCGCATCGTCGTCTGAACCATTGCTTAGTATGGCAAATCTCTTGCCATTTAAAACTTCCGTTTTATTTTTATTTGGTGAGCCGCCTTAAAATTTTTTAGGATTGACCGCTGATTTAGAAGGACTTAATTTCCTTTTTATATTGACGTAGCGGTTTGTACAGACGGGCCTTTTTTTGTTGGTACACTCTCACCTTGCGTTGTGATTTTCTTCGTTGCCTGCGAGCTTTGCTGGTACCTGCAGGCTGGTTGGTGTCAGGGCATTTGTTGTTGCCCAATTGTTGTTTTCGGCTGCTACTGCTGACTGCGTTCTTTGCTTCGATTCCTTTTCAGCTGATCGCCGCGATGATTCATCATCGCCGTTACACTTTTTATTGCCAGTAGTTGTGGTTGTTGTTGGGTCGACAAAGCTGAAGTAGGCATTTAAGGAATGCCTACGGCCTTGCTGATGAGGCGGCGAAGCACTCATTATTATTTGTTTGATTTTTTGTTTTTTTGTTTTCACTTGTTGATTCGTGTACTAATTGTTTATGTTTGTTATTATTAATTTGTGTGCACTGTTTTTAATGCTTGTTTACAATTTATAAATTGTTTTTTTTTGTTTTACTTTTTGCTTGGTTTTATGATTATTTTTTTTTTTTTGTAAAGATTGAATTCACGGAGCGAGTTAAATAACACATGAGAAGTACTCTTTGAACACTCTCCGAAGAAAATAAAACAAAATATAAGGCATGAATGGTGCTCTCCGAATTACGACTGGGAATGGAAGTGGACTATTAAAGCACCAAGAAGAGCTTCTACTTATTTTACAAAAAGAGAAAATAGATGTATGTCTAATATCCGAAACTCATTTTACGAGACACAGCCATATAACTTTAAGAAACTACGATATCAATCATACAATTCATCGTAGTAATTGTGCGAGTGGAGGAACTGCTGTTATTGTTGAAAAGAGCATTAAACATTATGAGGATAGAAAAATCAGTGCGCACAATATTCAAACCACAACTATTACATTAAAAGCGATGAACCAACCCTTGTCAATTACTGCAATATATTGCCCGCCGAGATACAAAGTCCTCGTTGAAGAATATAAAAAACTTCTCAATATGCACAAACACAAATTTATTATGGGAGGCGACTTTAACGTTAAGCATGTTTACTGGGGATCGCGCCTAACGACAGCTAAAGGGCGAGACGGATTCCGGGCAGCTCAGGAAACCGGGTGTGAGTTTGTATCGACCGGAACATCAACTTATTGGCCAACGGACACCAACAAAATACCAGATGTAATAGACTTTTTTATAACCAGGAAGATATCTCGAAGTTTCATAGAAATAGATGGTCGGTTAGATCTTAGCTCTGATCACTCCCCATTATATTTAACAGTAAGTGCAACAGTCATTAGGAGAGATCTTAAACTGAAGCTATACAACAAAAGTACGGACTGGAATTCGCTCAAACAAATACTTCAGACTAAAGTAAAGTGTCCAAAAATCACAAAAATTGAACAACTAGAGTTAGAAGTTAACGCATTAACGAAAGAAATTCAACAAGCAACTTGGGGTAATACTCCGGAGATAAAGCGGAAAATTATATGTTCAAATTACCCTAACGCAATAAAAATCCTTCCTTCTTCATCAAACCCACTCAACACTCGACAAAACCAACTTTAATAAGGCAACAGCTAAATTAAAACGAGAAATTGCTCATATTAAGAATGAGTCAATTAATAAATATTTATCTCAACTATCCGCTGACAAAAAAGATCATTACTCACTCCGGAACAGTACAAAGTATCTGAAACGTCCAACAAGTCACGTTGCACCACTAAAAGTTGCTTCCAATACATGGGCTAGAAGTGATTGTGATAAAGCTAATGCATTTGCAAAACACCTAGCTGAAACCTTTCGTCCAAATGAGGATAGTGAAATCGCGTTCCCCAGTAGTATTCAACAGGATCATGCAACAATCCCAGCAATCCACATTTGTGAATTTAAAGCGAAATTAAAAAGCTCAAAGTTAAGAAAACAGCTGGCTTCGACTTAATTACAGCTGAAGTGTTAAAGCAGTTACCATACAAATGTTTACGGAAGCTCACCTATCTTTTCAATACAGCAATCTGTCTGACACATTTTCCAAGCCTTTGGAAAGTTGCCGAAGTTGTTATAGTTCCTAAGCCAGAAAACGATCCTCACGTAGTCTCGTCATATAGACCAATTTCTCTACTTCCACAAATCTCAAAACTTTTTGAAAAATTAATTTATCTAAGATTAAAATCTATAATCGACGAAAAGAAAATAATCCCATCGCATCAGTTCGGTTTTAGAAATAAGCATTCAACAATAGAACAAATTCACAGAATAACATCAGAAATAGAAAAATCCCTGGAGGAGGGAAACGTATGCTCAGCTGTATTCCTTGACGTTGCACAAGCGTTTGACAAGGTATGACACGAAGGCCTTATGCAAAAACTAAAATCATGTCTTCCGGTTGAGTATTGTGCTCTTTTAGAATCGTATATTACCATGAGATTTTTCCGTGTAAAACAAGGAAATGAATTCTCCAAACTAAAAAAAATAGAAGCAGGAGTTTCTCAGGGAAGTATTTTAGGTCCACTTTTATATAACCTGTATATAAGAGACTTACCTTACCTTACTGATGACACCGCAATACCATGCGTCGAAAAAACAGCTGCGCTAAACCTGCAGCATGCAATAAACTCTGTAGTAAGTTGGACTAAAAAATGGAGAATAAGACTGAATGGCAGCAAATCGGTTCATGTAAATTTTACTAACAAAAGAAGCACTTATCAACCTATAAGAATTCCAGACGTCTGCATGCCATACGCAAATCAGCTAAATATCTTGGCATCACGCTCGATGCTAGATTACGTTGGAAAAATTAAAATAAAGAGGATTGAACTCAATCTGAAATTGTCGAAAATGAAATGGCTAATTGGGCGAAGGTCAAACCTGTCCATACACAACAAATTACTTCTTTATAAACAAATAATCAAGCCGGTATGGTCATATGGTGCGCAACTGTGGGGATGTGCCAATGATGGCCGTATTATTATTATACAAAGTTTTCAAAACAAGGTGCTAAGAGGCATTGTAAATGCTCCTGGTACTGCAGAAATGCTGATATTCATCGAGACCTAAGGATGAATACAGTCGCCGAAGAAATAAGGAGTCAGGCAGATGCCCACTACAAAAGGCTTAATGCACATGTGAACGAAGAGACGAGAAATCTTCTTTTAGACACATGCCGCTCTAGTCGATCATGTCGAAAAAAACAACATAGCTTAGTTGGAAGCTAAAATATAAAGGAATTAATTATATACCATATATGTATGTATGAATATTACAATTAATTTCTATGTAATTTGTTTTTAAGTTATTTAAATCAAACTGCTCGTTAGTTTTTGAAACTAGTTGTAGTGGTATCAAACATTGTTAAAATTTTAAAAATGTTTGTAATAAAAAAAAAACTTGCACTTGCTTTGTCGGGTATTGCAGCCACGTTGTTGGAAGGCGGTCAGACAGCTCATTTCACACAAACATCTTTAGAAGCATTAGACCGCACTATGCAAGATTTGCGTAAGAACCAAAACCGGTTTGGTAATGCAGTGTTATTATTGGCAGGTGATTTTCGACAAACTTTACCAGTAATACCACGATCAACGCCAGCCGGCAACCTTAATACATGCTTAAAATCATCCATTTTATGGAAATACGTTTAAACGCTCAAATTAAGTATGAACATGGGAGTCGAACTGCAGAATGTCCAATCTGGAGAAACTTTGACTCATCGTCTGGATACATTACGTTCCCTACCAATTTCTCTCACTTTATGAAATCTAAGAAAGAACTGATTGATATGATTTTCCCAAATATTGCACAAAATTATAATGATCATGTTTGGATGAGCGATCGCCTTATATTGGCTGAAAAAAACATTGATATCAATGAAATGAATTTACAAATTCAAAATAAGATAACTGGTGAATTTATTACATACAAATCGATTGATTCCGTTAGTAACCAAGATGACATTGTTAACTATCCAACGGAATTCTTAAATTCGCTGGAATTACCCGGATTACCATCTCATAATCTGAAACTAAAAATCGGATCGGTAATAATCATGTTGTGGAATATAAACCAGTCACGTCTTTGCAATGGCACCCAACACGCGGTGAAGAGATTAATGAATAACGTGATAGTTAGAAGCAGCAATTTGGAAAGGGAAGTACAAAGGCGAAGACGTTTTAATTCCACGGATTCCTCTAATTCCGAAAGACATGTTCGACTTTAAGCGATTACAATTTCCAGTGCGGCTAGCATTTGCAATGTCGATAAATAAATCACAAGGGCAGTCGCTAAGTGTTTGTGGCATTAATCTCGAAAATTCATGTTTTTCACATGGCCAGTTATGTCGCCTGTTCCCGTGTCGGAATACCAACAACACTATTTATAAACGGGCCAGAAAATAAAACTAAGAAAATAGTGTATCATAGAGCATTAGTAAAATAAACACATTGTTTTTGTAATAATTTTTATTTATTAATATACCAATTAGAATTCAATAATTACAGTTGAGAAGACAGAACATTGTCTGTCGGGTCAGTTATACTTAATAAAGAAATTTCCTTCATTCAGATAAAAAATTAACAGATATCTATTGATTATAGAGCGGTACGAAATTAGACGGGTTAGCTAGTATCTACATATGGGGTATTCCATACCAAATCGACCACTTTTGAACCCGACCCCTTTAGATTTTGCTGAAACTTATCCATCCTTTTCTACACTTTGAAAACATTTTTGAGAATTTTTTCAACCACCAGGGATGATGCTGCAAGCATCTCTCCTGTGGGCTGGCAGAGGCCGCATGTGCGCGGCGACCAAGAGCGACTACCTCCTAATCCAGGGTGTATGCAACCCGTTCCCATTGAATGATTTGCAGACAGGAGGAAAATTCGGCTGTATTTGTACGGAGCCTTCCCAACACCGGGCCGCCTTGGGAAGTAACGGTGGCCTTACTGCGTCAAGAGGCTCTGGCGCAGAGGACTTTCAGATTCCCCTTCATAAGAATAGACCGGGAGGCCCACGATACGGGCCAAACGGTCGTATGAACAAGATGAATCAACAACAACAACAACGACAACGACCAAATCATCTACATCTACAACAACGGGTAACAGCTGCAGCAGCACTAGTACCGCATGCAAGAGTGGCCCAGGAGCTAGACGAAAGTTCAGCTTTCTGGATGCCCTGTCGCTGGGAGAGCGAGTACTCTTTGAGGAGCACACACGCGACGACGACGACGTGGCCTCCTGCAGCAGAACTCAGCGTAGTGTGTCCACTGCGACCACGGTAAGTCGCGCACAATCCACAACCCCCTCAAGCAGGATCGACTGCGGATAGGAGGGTGGCTTCACAAAAGTAGAGTCTAGAGGCGAACGTAAAAGGAAGCGGCAACGAGGGAACATTCCATGTACCCCGGAGCCAGGACGACCAGGGGTCACGATGACCCATGCGGAGCAGGAATGAGTGGGGCCTACTCTCAAGTGGTACCTTAGCTTCCTCCAAGACGCCATGACACCGGAGACAGCTGAAAAGTGGGCTCTTAGTAGGAGCAGGTAAAGCAACCCCTCTCCTAATAATGCACGACACGCAGGTGCCAGTGGTTCGTCTGTAACAAGACGTAGAAATCGGAGACGTCGCAGAGCTCAAGCAGCCTTGTCGGAGGAACGAAGCGAAGGCCGACGCCCCAAGAGGCACCTAGTCGTACGGAGAAAAGGAAGAGCGGCCAAATAACTTCCACCAAGATCCTAGAGAGTATGTGAAGACAGACCACAGGAAGCCAGTGGAAAGTGGATGAAAAGTCGGCCACTTGGCTGAAGGAAATCACACCAAGGCTAGAGGAATGGAAGGGTCTGGCCACGTGTGTAAAGAGAGGTGAGGAAATACCACAGCTGCACAGCATGGTGGCATTCTTACCTAGAAGCGCGGACAAAAACTACGACTTTGCGCTTAGTCTAGTGAGGAACTAAAACGAGGGCTGAAGGACCTTGGCGTGGAAGGTCGTAGCAAGTAGTGTTGAGGGTTCAGGGTGGAACCTCAAACTTAACGATAGATGATGAATCCTATAAATTCATCCGGCAAAAAGGATTCAGGCTGAATTTCCGTCTCGGCAAGATAGTGATGAGGCCATGGAGGCCCAAGGCAACGTCTACGGCGGGCCAAGAACCTATGACGGAAACGACCGTAGCATCAGCTCCATCCGTAGCCCGCCCAGCAGCGCATGAGGTGACTGTCGCTCTGGTTTCGGGTGAGCTAAACGAGTCCTCCAACGACCCCATCTCGGCTGTGCAGGTTGTGACCACCGCCGCGGGTGAATAAAGTAGCAACGAGCTCCCGAATGAGCAGAGAGGCATGCTGCCATCCACCCAAGAGCTCCTGGAAGAGCTGGAGATGCAGATCGATGAAGAGATCGAGGACGAGGACCTGTCTCTCATCGAACCGATATTATAAGCTCCAGCGCCGGCATAGAAGTGGCCCAGGTGAACCTATGTCATGCATCGGCTGCCTCGGCGGTCATCGTGAAGAGGTTCATAGCGGATAACCTGGGCATCCTCCTAATCCAGGAACCTTGGGTGTTTAGAGGAGAGGTAAGGGGCCTCAACTCAAGAAAGAGCAAGGTAATCTGGGATCTCTCAAGCGAGAGACCCTGTTCTTGTGTAGTCGTTAGAGCCGATGTAGACTTTTTCTGTATTTCAGAGTTTCTGACGCAAGATCTAGTGGCGGTACAGGTGAAGGACAAGGAAGCTTCGGACTTCGTCCTCGCATCCGCATACTTTCCGGGAGAGACGGCCACAGCACCCGCCCTCCATCGATACTCAGTCTGGTGGAATATCGCAGACTCAACAATTTTCCCCTAACCTTGGGATGTGATGCCAACGTGCTTCACGCGGAATGGGGTAGTACGGACTGCAACGTGTGGGGTGAGTCACTTCTTGAAATCATTATTTGCAATAACATGAGTATAGAGAATGTGGGTTGTGACCCCACATGACAACATGATCGGGTTGATCTCACAGTGGCGGGTGTCAAAAGAGCCCTTACTGTCAGATCACAGGATCATTCGTTTTGCTCTGAGAGTAGAAGTCGGGGACCGACCTCCATCACGTTTTCCTAGAAATACGAACTGGGGTATTTTCAAAGAGACCTTAAGAAAGAATATAAGTGTAGTGGGGCAGGTGAACGATAGATCCACCACAGTCGGACTGGAGAGCAGACTGAGTGCCATAAACCAGTCCATTATGGACGTCTATCATTCTTCCTCTCCACCAAAAGCAACCACCAGCAAACAAATCTGCCCCTGGGGGTCCTGTAAACTCTCAGCTCTTAGACTTAGGGTGCGTAGGCTGTTGAACAAAGCCAAGCGCACAGACAGCTGGGAGGAGTACAAACGGCACCTTACAATCTATAACAAGGAGATTAGGCTTGCCAAGACAAACAGTTTCAGGAAATTCTGTGATAGCGTCTCCTCGACCCCAGAAGCAGCTCGGCTGCCCAAGGCGTCGTCGAAGGGTAAGACGGAAACAGTATTATCCCTAAAAAGACAGGACGGGACCTATACGACAAGCGCGGAGGGCAGGGCGGAAATACTCCTACAAACACACTTTCCGGAGACCTAATCCCAGCCTCGGTCACACGTAGGCCGGAACGCTCAGACTGGTTGACTGCAAAGAACCTGTTGACTGCGGACTCAGTCAAGTGGGCACTGGCCTTCTTTTCGAGCTATAAGTCACCGGGAGTGGATGGCGTCTTCCCGGCCCTCTTGCAGCAAGGTATGGACACTCTCCTACCACACCTGCTAGGGCTGATGAGGGACAGCCTGGCGATGTCGTATATCCCAGAGCCATGGTGAATTGCAAAAGTAATTTTCATCCCCAAGGTAGGGAGAAGAGACTATTCGCTAGCCAAATCCTTCCGGCCTATAAGTCTCACCTCCTTCATGCTAAAGGGGATGGAAAAAGTAATAGACAATCATATCAGATCGGAAGCGGGAAGCGTCACCTATGGAGCGGTTGCCTGGGCCACCAAAGCAGCGCAATCTTCGGTGATTTGGAGACTGTCAAAGCTGCAAAGACTTGCATGTGTCTGTGCTTCAGGGGCAATGCGCACATGCCCCACGGTGGCACTGGAAGTCATGTTGCTAGCAGCAAAGCACACCATGCTGCTAATGTCAGCAGAAGGCTGTGGAAGAGGGAAGATATTGTCCTCTAGACAGATGGATACACTAGCGGAAAGCACCCCGCTGGCCCTCCTCCCAAAGGACGGCCCACAAAGAAAATAAACCTCAAGAATAATTTCAAAGTTAATCCAGGCAGCAAGACGGAGTGGAGTGATTCCACGCTGGAAAGGCTGCTGGAAGACAGTACCATTCGGTGGTACACCGATGGCTCAAAAACGCCGGAAGGTGTCGGGCAGGTATTGCGTATTTACTCTTAGTCGAGGAATGCATAGAAAGCTAAACCGCCTGTCCGTGTGAAACCGGGTGCACCTAATGTGGGTGCCAGGGCACAAGGGAGAAGAAGGAAACGAGAAGGCCGACGAACTGGCCCGCGCTGCGGCAGCGTCCAAGATGTTGGGACCAGAGCCATACATAGCGGTAGGACCCCACACTCTTAAGGAGCTGCTCCGCACGGAGGAGAGAGTGGAGAGAGAACGGCACTGGCGGCAGGCAGCAAGTATGCGCCACGCCAAGCGCAAGGAGGGTACAACCTCTCCAGATTTAGGGAACTAATTCACTTCCCCCGAGAAAAATTCCGTCTCCTCGTCGCGATCTACACAGGGCACTGTAAGCTCAGGAAACACCTGTCCAACATGGGCATGGTCTCCTGTGCTAACTGCGGATTCTGCGACCTGGAACAGGAAACACCAGCACACCTAATCCTGGATTGCACAGCAATCTGTGGAAAAAGGCTTAAGGTCCTGGATTCTGTTTACATCAGCAGGGATCACATCACCTCACTAGCGTCCTGGAACTGTTCAGGCTGCTGGGGCTCTGGAGGTCATGTGATATAGGAGAGGGCACAATAGACCCTAGGTTGCGGTGCATTACCTCAAAGAACATATCTATCTATCTGTCATATGAAACATATATTTAAACGATTTTATGGTATAATATTCTCAATTTATAGACTTAATTTACGAATATAATCACCAAGATTCAAAGTTTCTAGTATACTGACTATAGGTAAGTCTATAATTGTCCAACCCTAGCTTATCGACCTTACTAATAGGTAAAATTTGAATCTTGGTGATTATATTCGTAAATTAAGTCTATAAATTGAGAATTTTATATCATAAAATCGTTAAATTATATTTTTTATATAATGGAAATATAGGTTACGGAAATTTTTTTTTTCATTTTTGAAAATAAATAAAAAAAATCGGCCCACTCCGGGATTAGCAGGGATAGTTGTCAAATTAACTGAGGTTTTTTTTTTGAGGAAAAGAAAACAAAAAATACGGCGAACTTTCAAAATATTGCGAACTACCAAAAAATTACGATTTTGCTTAAAAAAACCGATTAGTTTATATAATTGATCGTGTTAAATTTTTTTCGTGTATTTTTTCGAAAAGTTCATTCAAAAAAAGCAAAATAACAAAAAAAAGGTCCCCAAAAGTCAATTTCTACAAAAGTTATGGCCATTTGAAAATAAAAAAGTGATTTTTTTTTAAATTCATAACTTTTTTGAAGTTGGACAAAAAATTTTGAAAATATTCTCAAAAATGGTTTTCAAAGAGTAGAAAAGGATGGATAAGTTTCAGCAAAATCTAAAGGGGTCGGGTTCAAAAGTGGTCGATTTGGTATGGAATACACCATATATTAAAGAAGGTCGTGTTAGTTTCACTATTTATGAATCAAAAACGAATGAACCGATTTGGCTGAAAATTGGTGAAGAGGTAGCTAGAACATTCTTTATCTTTCTATGTTAAAATTTAATGCAATTCATAAATGCAAAAATTATAATTCAAATCATAAGCATTTGTTCCGAATTCATGAAAAAATTATCTGAAAAATTCATGACTTCAAAAATAAAAAGAAATAAGTTAAAAAAATAATGGACCAGAGAAAATAATGTGGGAGAACAATAATTCTCGTATGCATGCCTGCTCCTGAAAGAGGCAGTTTGTTTTAGGACGAATCCGTCAGATATATTTAATACCACAAAAAAATGGCATTGATATACTTTGCTAGATTACGAGCGAAGAACACAAATGCAGTCACAACAAACCAAACGTGATTTTTAGCATAACAATATTGTGGAATAACTGGAGTGTTAATAAAATGTTCTATGGTAATTTGAGAAATAGAGAAATCTTTTCGAAGCATTGCACAGAGCAGTGAAATTTTTAAACGAAACAATGAAGTATAGCGTTCAGTTTCAAATTTATCCTTCCTAAAAAATAATAAAATTGCTAAATATTTGGAATGGCAGAATAGAACTGCAACCAAATATGCAGTGCAATGGATTAAAACTGGATCAGTAATCATTCGGTGAATGTTACACCACGTGCATTCCAAAAGACTGCTGCCATAACCTTGCCAGCCGACTCTATTGCCATTCCACGCTTGAGAACCGGTTCATAATATGGAGTCCACTAGGCTGACTGTCGATTGGACTCGGTTGATTTCCCTGGTGGACAGCCCAAATTCAACAGTATTTTTCCCCCAAAATGCTTCATTAACACACGAATTGCTTTTTGATTTTTGTTTTGTAGACTAACATAAGTTGCTTCATCTTCTAATTAACTAATAGTATGTATGTATGTATCAACCACAGTAAAGCGTAGACGAGTCCACTAGTTTTGTATAAAATCAGCATTGGAAAGAGCGGTGGACATCTCAAAACTAATTATGTGTGGCTAGAAGAAAATATTGACAAAATATGTCCACGTAATTTCGTCTTGATGGATAAGTCATATTATGTAATACGCATTACAAATTATTAAAACAATTGAACAAAGTGTAAGTTTTGGTGCAGCTGAACATTACATACCTTTGCAATGTTCATGAATCGAGTTGTCTGACTCAGGCAAAACAGTCTTGTAAACCCACCAAGCCCATGGCCAGGTGGCATTATACCTGCGCAGTTGCAACATGATGTCAATACGTTATTTAACTGACTGACACCCATGTACGGTTAGTGCTATGTTCACAGACTTTAGGGCAATCAGCCTCACCTCTCCTACTGAACGCTCTTGAAAAACCGTTTGGCTGTCACATAAATGGTTGTATTCTAATGGATAGTTTCTAGGTACATATGTTTTCTATATGGGAAAGAAAGCACTGCTCTGTATACTATCGTTAAATGGCTGGAGGAAGAAATCCAATTTAGCAAAGCTTTGTCGAAAGTGATCAAAACAGCTCTTCCAAAGACCAAAGCCGGATAAAAACTTTCACCTGGAGACACCTGTTGGCAATATTAAAAAGTATAGCGGAGGGGTTCAGCTTCATTGCCATTTTAAAACATTATTTTACCCGTCAGTAAAACTTTCCAAGCAAAATACTAAAATCTTTAGGGCAGAGAAATGGAAGGGCTGGCTCCATTAATTTTTGACATTGCTCAGGTACATATGAGAACTTATTTTCGATAATCTTATATATAAAAATGAATCGCAAAATGTGTTGGTAAGCGCATAACTCAAAAACGCCCGCACCAATTTTGTCAATTCTGTTTTTTTTAAATGTTTGTTGAGACTCAGGAATGGTTTTTACGGCAAGAAAATTTCGAATAAATGCCGGAAAACCCCTAAAAACAGCTATTTTATTTTTCCCATACAAACGAATGAATGTTTGTTTATTAGTAACGCTAAGGGAACGACTGAACCAATCTTAATTTCAGAGAATGTTCCATGTGGATCGGGGAAGGTTTAGAAATAAAAAAAACCTCTATGCTTCTCATCAGGAAAAGTCGGAAAATTGGATAATTCCAAAAAGTTAATTTTTTCCATACAAATTTTTTGTTAATTTTTTTTGCTCTGTTTTTCAATTATTTGAATCGTTCAAATTTGTCGTTTGCTTCAAAAATTTTTGAAAATTATTCAGTGAAAATGTTATGTGTGTTGCACACAAAGTGATCAATTACAGATGGAAATTTGTTAAGGTGCCACGAAGAGGTCGCGCTAATATAGGTCGGCGTTCTTTTTGGCATCGACATACATTAGCAGTGTACATGTATATATATATGGTGCTGTTAGATGCTAGATGTACTCTGTTGAGTGGCTAAAGAGAGGTTTGTCGCACGCACACATTCTTCTTTGGATGGTGGATGGTGGTTACACCAGATCAAATTGATGAAATCATTCAATCATGCAGAAATTTCTGATGCAAAGAAAGATCCAGTATTATACAAAGTGATGAATACCAATATGGTTCATGGACCTTGCGGACACCACAATCCCACTTCGGTTTTCATGTCTGATAATAAATGCACCAAACACTATCCACGTGCTTTTCTTTCGGAAACCCAAACTAGAAATGATGGATATCCACTGTATCGGCGTCGCTCACCAGACAACAATGGCAGAACATTTAGCATTCAATTTAGAGGCGTAAATATCGAACAACACATCGAAGTTGACAACACATGGATCGTACCATATTCACCACTGTTGTCTAATTCACATTCAAAAGTCATGTCAATGTCGTGTATTGCAATTTGTTGTAATTGATAAAATACGTTTGTTAGTACGTCACCAAAGGAAGCAATATGGCGGTTATTGGTCTTGAACGATTCGGTCGATACAAGAACTGTAATGAAGCGTTTTGTATGATATTATATTTACTTTTGCAATTCATGAACGTTTTCCGACTGTTGTGCACCTCGCAGCTAATTTGGAGAATGACCAAAGAGTCTATTTCTACCCAGAGAATTCAGTATATCCAGTGGAAACACCGCCACCAACAAAATTAATGATTATGAGTTTTTTGTCAACGTTCGTCAGTGAACCGTTTGCCTCGATATTATACATAGAATGCATCGTCGAAGAAATAGTTACGCAGAAAGCAAGGCCAACCAGTAGATGGACATCCAGTTGTGCTCTCAACTAATGCATTAGAACGAATTTGCGCAATCCCCTCGAAAAACGGCGATTGCTTTTATCTTTGTTATCTTGGTAGCTATTGATTAATGTACGCGGTTCAAATTCATTTGAGTCATTGCATACTGTGAATGGTTCGGTGTGTGCAACTTTTTGAGTATCATGCCAGCAATTACGATTGCCGTAACATGATAATCACTGGAATCAAACGATGGACGATGCGATAGCTACTTTGAATGCCACTGAAGTTCGCACACTTTTCGAGATCATCAGCCTTCAAATCTGCGTCGATTATGGGATACGACCAAAAATTACATTACCGAAGACATTTTACATCGTATACGCTAAGAATTGGAAATGGGTAAATACCGGTTGATACTTCCGGTGGTTTGATATCAATTCAACTCACGAAAGATGGACTCATCACGAATGTTTATACAAACATTGGCCAAATTATCGTAAGTACGATTCCTTGAGTGCACGCGCAATGTTAGCTGCCAAAAATACCTATATTGTTGACTTAAACTGGAAGATTCAAAGTCAAATTCCTGGAGACTTGAGGTATAACAAATCGATCGATCGTCTTGGCAATGTAGACGACACCGTGAATTATCCAGTGGATCTTTCTAAATTCTTTGGAGAGGGTTGGTATGCCACCGCATCATTTGCGTCTCAAAGTTGGATCTGTCGTTATGATGTTTCGCAATCTGATTGTGACGCATCTATCAAATATAAGGGCAGAATGCTTGATTCTACGGATTTCTTTTGAGTTCTAACGATTTGCCATTTCAGTTCAAACGTATTCCGTTTCCAGTGAAAATGGAATTTGAGATGACAATCAACAGGTAAACAGGATAGTATGTGACATAAATTTGGAAATGTTTTTCACACGTCCAGATATACGTGGCGTGCTTACGAGTTGGAAAACCATCTTCTCTGTACATTTACGCCCCGGAACAGAAACCAAAAAATGTTGTTTATCAAGCTACGTTTCATTGAGAAAAAATGTAGAAAAATCGCAAATAAATTATTATCAACACAATATGAATTTTTATCTTTTCATTTCAAAACACATAATTTCACGCAGGACAACGGCTGCGGGGTCAGCTAGTTATACTATATAAATACTAGAACACCGTCCACGTTTTGCTGTGGCTAAAGTAGTTATTAATTATAAACTAATCAATAAAGTATGGTATGGTCATTAAAAGTATGGTGAGTGACCCCGCTTTAATTGACGACCATGGCAAACGAAATAAGGATTACGATTAAGGGCATGCACCTGGAATATCCGGTCTCTTAACTGGAAAAGTGTAGCTGCATAACTGGTTGATAAATAAAGGCTGTCATCACCGCCGTCCAAGAAATGAGGCGAGAAGGTGCTTGTTAAAGTGCCATAACTAAGCACTTAATTGAGATTTAAAACCCTAGTTTAGTACAAGAAATCACAGTAGCAAATTTGCTTAGCGCAAATATTATAAGAACTCCCCCCGGAAGTGCGAAATTTATGAAACCGAAAGATAACCCCGCTCACTCTTCATGTAACGGTATTGTTAAAAATTTCTTTAAGTGCAATAAATCACAAATACATTAGACATATTCAGTTTTACCTCCAAGATGGTATTATAGGGCCTTACGAGATCCGGTGGAAAAAGTGGACAATCGGCGTGGCACCGCCTACTTTTTGGTGAAATCTCGTATCTCGGGGTCCGCTCGGAGAGATTTAGTACGCGGCATTCTTCTCATATTCCTATGTCACAGCACGAAGAGACGAAATCGGACAATAAACACGCCTACTTCCCATCTAGCACAATTTCAAATTCCACTTGATTTTTTCGCTTTCCGCTACAAAATCGAGAAGAAATTAGTGTAACGGAATAAAACTTTGCACGAATAATGCTTTTAAATGACATTTCATAATTAAAAATTGTTCAAATCAAACAAAACTGTTCAATCCCCTAGATACCTAATATTTGGATCCCAGCACTTGTAGCTTACTTTTCATCGAAAATATCTGTCAATGTTTAAGGTACTACTACTACCTACTGCCCATATAGCCCAATTTTAAATTTCATTTGATTCGTTCAATTTCCAGTACACAAATCAAGAAGCAATTATGTCTCTAGTGTGTGTCAATTTATACCCAAAAATTGTTTAAATCCAATAAAAACTGTTCAAGACCTTAGGTACCGAATATTTAGACCCCTTTACCTATGGTTGACTTTTGATGTTGTTGTTGTCTTAACGGTTATCAATCCCCGTTAGGATGGTAAGGGTTATCCATGTTGTCGTCGACGTCATCTAACGGGAGGCCCAGGAAACGTGCTGTTTCGACGGGGTCGGACCAAAGGGAAAAGGGTGTTAGATGAGTAGGGTTGGCAGGCCATGCAAAGAGGTGGCCAGTGTCAAACGGAGACTCATTGCATGCAGGATATATATTAGATATATCGGGGTCTATTCTGGAAAAGTAGGAGTTTACCCTGCTACAATATTCACAACGAAGCTACGCTAGGGTAACTCGCGTTTCTCGCGGCAACTCAAGCTCTTCGTCTTCAGTGAGTGGTGATTTGACTTCAAGAACGCCATTCACTGGAAGGGAGTCGGTGAAGGTGTTGATAGCTCCACTGTGAATGGCGGTCAGTACCTGTCGGAAGTCAGTTGCGTCCGAAGTCCGGTCGGCGTACTGTACGATGTCGTCGACGTAGTCAAATGAAGACCTCCTGATGCTCCTAGGTTGCTGAAAGGGTGATTTCTACGAAAACATCCCGGCAGGAACTGCTTGGAGACGAGTTCATTATGCTACCTAACTGGGACATCAAGAAGCATCCCGTCGTTGATTCCTCATCTGCATACCATCTGCGCTGCGTTATTGAGGACCGTCCGGCCGATCGCCATGTATTTTCCCAACAACGTTTATTTGTCTTTTCCACATGTGCTGCCAGCTAGCGACTTGAGGATTTTGTTTCGGCTCTGTACCTTGGTGATAATAGCGGTCGTATGGGGAGTGAAAGAGCACAGACTATCAAAACTTACACCTAAAACCTTAGGATTATTGACAGTCGGAATTTTGACGCCATCGACTGCAATATTTAGTGCAAGTCTTTACTCCTTCGTCCAGTTCGTAAAAATGGTCGCTGTGGATTTGGTGGGGAAAAGCGTGAGGTTCCTTGCAGTGAGGAAACGAGAAAGGTCGGAGAGGTAGTTGTTTACTTTTGAACACAAGCCATCGATTTCATTGCCCGACGCCAATATCGTGAATCGTCTGCGTACGAGGTTATGGAAACCCCCTCTGGTGGCTGTGGGAGTTTCGAGATGTAGAAGTTAAACAGTAACGGGGAGAGGACACCACCCTGCGAAACCCTCTGTTTAATTCTTCTCAGTTTAGATGTTTTACCTCGAAATAGCACGGACGATTGTCGACCGCTCATGTAGTTCATGGTCCACTTGTTCAGTCCTGGAGTAGCATTGTATGGTTGACTGTGTCAAAAGCTTTTGACAAGTCCAACGCTACGAGGATCGTTCCGTCACGTGGTGGTTTCTTGTTGAGGCTACCAACTATCTGAGCGTTTGTGACGCTAAGTAGTGTGGTGATGCTGTGCACTTTTCGGAATCCATGCTGGTGGCTGGCTAGGCTCAGGTGGTGAGTGAAGGTCGGGATAAGCAAGGCCTCAAGTGTTCATTAATGGGTAGAGGAGAGTTATCGGACGATAAGACTCCCCTTTGTTGGTGGGTTTCTCAGGCTTCGGTAGTGGGACCTTTCTTCCGACTTTCCACACATCGGGTATTTGAAGAGTGGTCAGCGACAGGTTCAGGACCTTGGTAAGAAATCTTACTCCCGTCGAGCCTAGATGCCTCAGCATAAGCATGTTGATTCCATCAGGGTCAATGGATTAAGATGATTTCGATTTTTTGATGGCATTAAAGTTTTAGAAACGAAATTTTTGTTCAAGCTTGATGAAATATTTTCATATAAATTTAAGTTTATTTTTCCAACTGTTCATCTATACTCGTATTAATATTGGTTGTCAAATACTTTTCCTCCGCCTTTTTGCTTTTTGAATTTCGCGGCTATGTGTAACGCGTTATAGAGCTCGTATCTGGCAATACTATGCATCTTTGAAAAGTTTTGACATAACCTACTAAACGACGCTATGTATTATTAGTTTGGATATTGCGTCCAACAGTTATAGACGTGTAAACATGAAGTTCACTAACGCAAAAATTCGCGCTATATTAAAGTTTTCCTCCGTTAAAGGCAAATCCGCTAAAGAAACGTTCCTGGAGATTAATGGTGGTTTAAGGGAGTGTACTCTATGACTTCGAACTGCGGAGGAATGGCTTCGACGATTCAGAGTGGGTGAAAACGACACCATTTAAAAGACAGCCGGCAGAAGGACAGTGATGACGAATACCGATCAAATCATGGAAAACATCGAGTTAGACCAGCATGTGGCATCTCGTGACATCGCCCAGAAAATGGGAGTTAGTCACCAAACCATTTTAAACCATCTGCAGAATGCTGAGTACACAAACAGGATTACTGTTTGGGTGCCGCATGATTTGACGCAAAAAACCATCTGGACCGAATCAACGCCTATGATATGCTGCTGAAACGAAACGATATCGATCCATTTTTGAAGCGCATGGTGACTGGCGATGAAAGAAGTATCGCATATCTAGCTAAAACGGTCTAAGTCGGAGGCCGGTGAATCGCTCCAAACAGTGACCAAGTCGGATTGACAGCCAAAAAGGTTCTACTTTGTGTTTGGTGAGCTCGGAAGGGAATCAGCCACTATGAGCTGCTCCCATATGGCCATGCCTTTAATTCTGCCATTTACCGCGAACAATTCTAGCGCTTGAGGCCGACGATCGATCATAAGCGTCCAGAATTGGCCAACAGGAAGTGAGTAGTGTTCCACCAGGACAACGCCAGACCACACACTTCACAGATGACTCGTCAGAAGCTACGGAAGCTCGAATGGGAGGTTTTATCCCATCCACCATATAGCCCGGATATAGCGCCCGCCAAGTGATTACCACCTGTTTCTGTCCATGGCGAATGCCCTTGTTGGTGTAAAGTTGAACTCAAAAGAGGCTTGGAAAAGCAAATAAGGAGGTGGGCTTCTATACCGTCTAGATGGAAACAGATTAACGAACAAAACAGCGCATATTTGAACTAAATCGGATCACTGCAACAATTTTTATAAAGCATTGAATAAAGAGCAAAAAGGCGGAAAGGAGATATTTGACAAACAAATATTATAAAGAGAAAAGATTTGATGCTTATTTGTTTACATTGAATAACCTCCGAAACTACTTGATCGATTTGAAAAATTTCTTTCACTGTTGCGAAGCTACACTATTTTTGCATATATAATAAGTTTTCAGTGAAGTTTGAGATTCATACTAAAACTTCTTCTTCTTCCTAATTGGCGCAGACACCGCTTACGCGATTATAGCAGAGTAAGCAACCGCGCGCCAGTCGTTTCTTCTTTTCGCTACGTGGCGCCAATTGGATATTCCAAGCGAAGCCAGGTCCTTCACCAACGGAGTGGAGGTCTTCCTCTTGCTCTGCTTCCCCCGGCCGGTACTTTCAGAGCTGGAGTGTTTTCGTCCATCGGAACAATATGACCTAGCCAGCGTAGCCGCTGTCTTTTAACTCGCTGAACTATGTCAATGTCGTCGTATATCTCGTACAGCTCATCGTTCCATCGAATGCGATATTCGCCATGGCCAATGCGCAAAAGACCATAAATCTTCCGTATAACTTCTCTCTCGAAAACTCGCAACGTCGACTCATCCGTTGTTGGTATCGTCCATGCCTCTGCAGCACATAGCAGGACGGGAATTATGAGCGACTTATAGAGTTTGGTTTTTGTTTGTCGAGAGAGAACTTTGGTTCTCAATTGCCTACTCAGTCCGAAGTAGCACTGTTGGCAAGAGTTATCCTGCGTTGGATTTCTAGGCTGACATTGTTGGTGGTGTTTACGCTAGTTCCAAGACAGGGGAAATTATCTACAACTTCAAAGTTATGACTGTCAACAGTGACGTGAGTGCCAAGTCGCGAGTGCGATGACTGTTTGTTTAATGACAGGAGATATTTCGTCTTGCTCTCGTTTACTGCCAGACCCATTTGCTTTGCTTCCTTGTCCAGTCTGGAGAAAGCAGAACTAACGGCGCGGCATACGCCACTAGTTGTACACTCTTTTAGAAGATGGTACCTTCTCTATTTAGTTCTGTAGCTCAAGCTATTTTCTCCAGAAGCAAGTTGAAAGAGTCGCACGATAGCCAATCGCCTTGTCTGAAACCTCGTTTGGTATCGAACGGCTCGGAAGGGTCCTTCCCGATCCTGACGGAGCTTTGGGTGTTGCTCAACTTCAGTTTACACAGTCTTATTAGTTTTGCGGGGATACCAAATAAAGACATCGCGGCATAGAGGCAGCTCCTTTTCGTGCTGTCGAAGGAAGCTTTGAAATCGACGAAGAGGTACGTGATGTTGAGAAGGATTATCCCACGGTAGTGCACACTTAAATTCCAATCGTTGACCTTGGTTTCATCGGACCATATTCTACAAAGACGCTGATGCATGCTCCTTATCATTTCTTCGCCGCCGTGTTTGAATAGCTCGGCCGGCAATCCATCGTACCAGTTGTTAATTTGCATTTTCCGAAAACTAATGATTTTGGTTGCAGCTGTTCGTAAGAAGCTTAAAATGCTGTGTAGTTCCCATATACCGAGTTGTTGACGAGTTCTCTCAGAGATCAGGAGTGCGAGCTGAGTAGAAAATCGTTCGGCTGTCTGTTGTGATTGCAACTTCTCGACGTCCAACCTTCCTTGTGTTTTTTGGCGTGCATTTTTTTCTGCACAGAGGCGGGTGCGAATCTTGGCTGCAACAAAATAGTGGTCCGAGTCGATGTTAGGACCTCAAAGCGCACACACATCTAAAACACTGGAGACGTGTCTTCCGTCTATCACAATATGATCGATCTGGTTGGTAGCTTTTCGATCCGAAGACAGCCAGGTAGCTTGATAATCTTCTTCTGGTGGAATCTAGTACTACAGATAACCATATTTCGAGCCCCGGCGAAGGCGATCAACCTCAACCCATTTGGTGATATTTCGTCGTGGAGGCTGAATTTATCGACCGTATTCCCAAAGGTACCTTCTTTGCCCACCCTAGCGTTAAGGTCGCCAAGCACGATTTTGACATCGCGGTGGGTACAGCACTCATAAGTACGCTCCAAGCACTCATAAAAGGCATCTTTGGTCACATCGTCCTTGTCTTTCGTCGGGGCGTGGGCGCAAATAAGCGATATGTTGAAGAACCTCGCTTTGATGCGGATTGTGGCTAGACGTTCATTCACCGCAGTGAATGATAGTACTCGGCGACGGAGTCTCTCTCTCACCACGAATCCCACACTAAACTTACGCTTCTTTATATGGCCACTGTAGTAAATGCCACAAGGACCTCTGTCCTTTTCCCGTCCATCGCATTTCTTGGACGGTGGTGATGTCAGCCTTTGTTTTTACGAGGACATCAACCAGCTGGGCAGCGGCACCTTCCCAATTAAGGGACCGGACATTCCAGGTGCATGCCCTTAATTCGTAGTCCTTATTTCGTTTGCCATGGTCGTCATCAAAAGGGTGGTCACTCATCGGAGGCTTGTTGTTCCTTTTCACTGTTTTTTTTTTTACGTGGCGGTTCCCACCAGCGTACAACCCTGCGGAGGGGATATTTCGCCTTCTCACTTTAGCTCGCTTTCAAACGGATGTTCTAAGTATACTTGGTCAAAGACAGGAAGTCGTGAGCTGTGTCATATGTAAAAGAATCGTTCCTGGCCACTCCCAAGTGAATGGCGATCAGAGAACTTTCCTCACTTGCGTGAACTTCTGAACATGACTTCAGACTCCTATTATGTAATCCAAAGTGTGAAAAAATTACCAAAAAACTTTCTTAAATCGCGGTCGCTGCGAAAACTATTGGTTATAGAACCAAGTAACATATTACGCATTTGCAAATTATAGGGTCCGGCACTCGAACCAACTTCACACCGTTCACGCAGCTGTCGCACTCGAATAAGCTGTTTTTAAATTTGCTGAATGACAGTTTGGAAAAAAGCGTTTTGCCAAAAGTAAACGCAAAACAAAGTGATCAGCGATGGAATTGAAACATAATAGTGTGATTGCTTTATATTTAGCTGGAAAATCAAAGCTAGCAATTATTCGTGAGCTTAAACATACTGGTAGCATCGCAAAACGTCATGGAGGTGGTTATCAAAAGACTGCAACGTCACGTGAGATGGCTCGGAAAGTGAAGAATTGACTTGAGCCAAATCTACGACGAAGTGCCAATCAAATGGCTAAAGAACTAAAAATATCCGACCGCAGCATCCGACGCATGAAAAATGATCTCAAGGTCAAGCCTTTCAAATTCCAAAAGATCCCATTCCCATGATCTCACACCGAAGCAGCAACAAGTATGACTTGAGAAAGCGAAGCAATTGATTCGCTTGGCCGAAAGCGGTCAAATTCCGAACATTTTGTTTTCTGACGAAAAAATTTTTCCAATTGAACAATTCGTAAACTCTCAAAACGATAGGGTTTACTTGACCGACCGTTAATACGAGAATCTAAGTCATCGGTTGGCCACCAGGAGGCAGCATGGTTGGGCCACTGGCACCGCAGACGGGCCATCTCCAATTGTTTTCATCGAGCCTGGCGTAAAAGTAAATGCGACATGTTATCGGGAAAGTTTTCTGGAGGCTGCTTTGAAGCCGTGGGCA
This sequence comes from Bactrocera zonata, assembly GCA_037783105.1. NCBI lineage: Eukaryota > Metazoa > Arthropoda > Insecta > Diptera > Tephritidae > Bactrocera > Bactrocera zonata. The sequence continues at coordinate 346,305 of JBAWJQ010004943.1, read as the reverse complement.
AACAAACATTTCGATCGCAAGCCATGGACGTTTTAACAAGACTCAGCACCGTCTCACAAAGCGCGAGTGAACCAAGAATTGCTTCAAAACAACGTTCCGAACTTGATTACGACCAATGGCTTATTTTCTCTGGGCTATTTTGGAGAGCAAGACCCGAAGTAAAAAATACACCAGTCCCGAGATTCTGAAGAAAGCCATTGTCCGTGAATGGGCCAAAATACCGGCAAGTCACATTCGAGCAGCTTGCGATTCGTTTTTTGACCGTCTCAAGGCCATAGTCAAGGCAAAAGGTAGTCGTTTCGAGCAAAAGTGAATTGGTCCTGAATTTATGAATATCTTCACACATTTTGTACTTTAAAATAAATAAAAATAATGTTCCAAACCGAATTTGTGGCTTTTTTATACCACACTTCGAGTGCCGGACCCATATAGTTACCCATAAAAAATGTCGCGACAGCGTATGTCTTACTATTATAGTTTTGTTACAATATATATAAATGTCACCACTATAAAAACTTTTTATTTATACTTTGGAATTCATCCTTATCAAAGCAAATTACTTTATATTTAAGTGTGCTTCAATACCATTATATAACTTTTTGATTTATTCAATTTAGACCTTCCATTCGAAAGACATCACAAGTCTAAAACTCAACTGCTTTGTTAGGCGGCACCATAACGGGACAACTCGGCAGGCAAAAGTTTATAGCATACTAACTGTCAAATCGACTCCTGTTGGGAAATTCTTTATGTGGGCATTTGATATCTTGATATTTCATTTTCAAAATGACGCCGAGTAGCTTCGAGCTCTTGAACCGTTTAAAACTTTGAAGAGCATGAAAAAATTGTAGGGCTATTGTTATTTATTCCAACTAATGCAATTTTCATACAAATATGTATCACTAAATAGTAAAAAACAAAGTCGATTTCTCTGTCCTTATGTATGCTTAAATCTTTAAAACTACGCAACTGATTTTGATGCGGTTTTTTAATAGATAGAGGAATTAAAAAGGAAGGTTTGTATGTATAATAACATCCGTTAAATAGTGGAAAATACTGTTATTTTTTGAGGTTTCTAATGTAATGTCTTAATTAATTACATTTTTTTCCGCTTACATTGCAAACGCAGGTGAAGCCTACGAGATTTGTCAAAATAATGCAATAATTATTTTACACATTGAAAAGGTCTACATAAAGAAGACTCCGTGATGCTATATGTCTACCTCTTATGGATATCCCACAATAACATTTTTTTTCATTTACTTTTTACGACAAATAATGGTCAATTTTCGAAGCAATTTGAACCAATGCAGTATTAATGGTTATCCAATTAAGTACCTTAAATACATTGTTGATTTAATATGGATCTATATAACCCTGTACAGAATTTGGTTTAAACAAATATTTTCGAAGATACTACAGATTTAAAAATTGCGGGGCGTAGCGTTTGCGGCGGTACCGGCCGGGGCGGCGGCAGCGTGCCTATAAATAGCGCGTCGGCTGCCGCAATACTCCCTATAGCACTTTGCATTTAGCAGCGATCGGAGCTCTCTACTGAGGATTATTTAAAAGATTATTTAAACGGAATGCGTACTATTTCAAACTAATCCTTCCTCAAAAATAATACCATTGCTAAATATTTGGAGTAGTAGAATAGAACTGTACTTATAACTGGCTAGGTAATCAGTCGATGAATATTGTACCACGTGCATCCCAAAAGACTGATTGCCAGTCGACTTTTTCGTCTTTCTGCGCTTGAAGACCGGTTCATCATGTACAGTCCACGGTGCTCATTTTGCATCTTTCCAACTTAGCAAATCTATTTTCAAGGGTTGATTTCCCTGGTTTTTTTTCATTGGGGGTGGTTTTTAAGTGGCGGGTCCCAAACCCAGCGCACAACCCTAGGTAGGGAATATTTCGCCTTCTCACTTTAGCTCGCCTTCAAACGGGTGTTCTTATACTACCCAGAGGATACTTGGTCAAAGACCGGAAGTCGTGAGCTGCTTGAGTCATATGTAAAAGAATCGTTTCTGACCACTCCCAAGTGAATGGCGATCAGAGAACTTTCCTCACTTGCGTGAACTTCTACACATGACTCCATCCTCCTCCATCCGCCGAACTTAAAAGTTTGCGAGAGAAAGGTTCTGCGAAAGATTTATGGTCCTTTGCGCATTGGCCACGGCGAATATCGCATACGATGGAACGATGAGCTGTACGAGATATACGACGACATTGACATAGTTCATCGAATTAAAAGACAGCGGCTACGCTGGCTAGGTCATGTTGTCCGGATAGATGAAAACACTCCAGCTCTGAAAGTATTTGACGCAGTATCCGCCGCGGGAAGCAGAGGAAGAGGAAGACCTCCACTCCGTTGGAAGGACCAAGTGGAGAAGGACCTGGCTTCGCTTGGAATATCCAATTGGCGCCACGTAGCGAAGAGAAAAAACGAGTGGCGCGCTGTTGTTGACTCGGCTATAATCGCGTAAGCGGTGCCTACGCCAGTAAAGAAGAAGAAGAAGATTTCCCTGGTGCAGAGCGCAAAAAAAGCAATGCTTTATTAACACACGCTTTTATGGTCTTTTTTTTTGTAAACGAACACAAGTTGCTTCACAAAAATGCTATATCTCATTAACTAATAGTTATAATCTAACTAATATAAGTCATATAGATGGTAGTAGGAGTATTTTCTATGGGTCACCCACAGTAAAGCGTGAACGGGTCCTCTAGTCTATGTACATAAAAGAAATTCGTGTTAGTTACACTACTTATATCTTAAGAACGGCTGAACCGATGAAGTTTAGAACCTGGGGACTGACATAGAATTCTCTTTGTGTTAAAAGTCAAAATAATTAAATTATATATATCATATTTCAGATCATAAGCATGTGTTTAAAATTCATGTAAGAATCATTTGAAAATTTTAAAGAAAACAAAAAAATAAGTAAAATAATAACAACAGAGACCTAATGCGGGAGAACACTAATTTTAATTAATTATACTGTAGGCAGTTTTTTTTTTGGACAAACCCCCAGGACATATTTAATATCACAACAAAATGGCATTAACATTTTCGTCGTCAAGGCTACTTTGCTAAATTATGGCCGAAGGACGCAAACGCATTCGTAATAAAGCAAGCGCGACATCTAACATTAAAAAGTAGCGGAATAACTGTGGTGTTGATAAAAGGGTATATTATAATTTGAGTTATACAGAAATACTTTCGAACCATTGCACAGAACAGTGCAATATTTAATAAGTATATGCGTACAATTTCAAACTGATCCTTCTTCAAAAATAATACAATTGCTAAATATTGGGAAGACAATTATTGGTTTTTACACCACGATAATGCACCATCCCATACTGCCCTCATAATTCGTGAACATTTCGCCAAAAACACAACCCATATCGTTCCGCAACCACCGTATTCACCTGATCTGGCGCCGTGCGACTTCTAGCTGTTCACCAAGCTCAAAAGCCGCAGCGAAGACGGAACTGAAGACCATCCCGGGAAGTGACTGCAACCAGTGTTACGAAGATTGAAAAATCCGTTGGAATAAGTGCATTGCATCGGGAGGGGATTACTTTGAAGGGGACGAAATTGATTTGGAAGAATAAATGAAGAACTTTCAAAATAAATACAATATATAATCAGTTTATAGCTACAAAAGCTAAGTCGCGCGGTCGATCACCAAGCAGACGTGTTCGAAATTAAATAAAGTTTGTTAAAATGTATATAATGTATTGAAATTCGTATAGCAGGTAATTGAACCCAAAATAAAAATTATTATTTTTTCCTTCAAAATAAACAATATTCTTTTCAGAACTAAATCCATTTTTTTAATTCCTCATATATAAAACTGCTTAGCGACTCAAGTAGTTCCTATAATTTTCCAATTACATTTTTAAAGATTTTGGTTAACTATTGCACGACGCCTCATCGATTATGTAGTATGAATGCACCATGAGTCATAAAGCACATATAAAGGCTGTGGACAGAACATTTAAAGACCTTAGAAACTTTTTGGTCTCATGGGCGGGATAACTTTTGTATTTGCTGGACATTTCCGACAGATTTCCTATCATTAGTAGATGTACGCGAGCAGATATGATCAAAGCATGCTTTATATCGTCACCCTTATGGACTTCGATTGAATATATAAAATTACGGACAAATATGAGAGCTCACCTTCATGGAATTACTAATGGTAATTTTCCAGAGCCACTGCTTAAATTTGGGGAATGAGTGTTTCCTACTCCATTTTATTTCATAGGTTTTGTTCTAGGGAAATAGTGTCACCCAGAAATGAAATGATATGAAGTCAACCAATTAAACGATCTAAATATTCAAAAAGTTCCCGGAGAAATAAAAAAAAGCAAATCGATAGACACCGTGACAAACATCGAAGACCCAGCTTATTATCCTCAAGAGTTTAAAAATTCATTAAATGTTTCTGGACTGCCACCACATGAATTAAAAATTTGAATTCCAATTATGCTTTTGAGAAATTTAAGCCATCCAAACATGTGCTACGGGACGAGGCTGCTTATTAAGGAATTAAAGGACAATTTAACCCAGCCCAGCAGCTGATCAACTAGCTCATATACCGAAGATTCCAAACGAAAAACGAGAAAGTATGTGTGGGAGGGTATGCACAAAATTATAACTTTTGAAATGATTGTTTAATATTCGTGTGAAGCTGGTCAGCTGCTAGTAGATATATAATTACGGAACGAAAGTACACCGAATAATTAATGAATTCTTACATAACACGATATCTTAACCCATCTTTTACAAATCGAATTCATATATACATAATAGGTTTGATGCAAGTTACTTATCCTTATATGAAAAGCCGATACTACAAATATTTAGTTGACAATATTAGTAACGAACAAGAACAAGAGCAGAAGCAAATATTTTCCCGGTTTGTTAAGTTAAATGAAATGAATAATAACCAACCGTATAGTTACAAAGAAAATAAATAACTAAACAACCGAAATTTGCAGATACTCCATAACCAATATATCCAGGACACACAATCTACGAGTATATTGATATTTTGTTAACAGAAGGAAAATAGTTATGACAGCTTTAGATAAATATACAAAACACGCAGTAACAAAAAACCTAAATAGCAAAGCAATAGAAGACGTTAGAAGATCCTTAAGAGATATTATATTTTTCTTCGGAGTACGAAAATTAATAGTTATTGACAAAGAGCCATTTTTTAATTCAGTCTCTTTCATATTTATGATGATAGACGCGTTAGGAATAGAATTTTGCACTACTATACCATCCAAAGGTCAAGATAATCAATAAGTCGAAAGGTTCTATTCTACATTAATCGAAATAATGCGTTTCATAAAAAGCGGTGGACACAGAAATTTCAAAGAACTTTTAGAAAGAACAGTGTCTGAACATAATCATTCAGTTCATTCCACAATATTTAAATGATTGGTAGACCTATTTTTTTATATTATTTTTATGTTATTTTAAATGTTACATTTACCCCCGAGAACATAGAAAGAACTATACAAAGTAACCTACAAAAATTAGTTCAGAAACAAAAAAAAAAAGGATATCGAATACCACAATAAGAGTAAGTATGAAATTAAGGGTAATCTACAAGGACGAGTAATTTTGGTTAAGAAAAATAGGAGAATAGGAACAAATTTAAGTAAACCCTACAGTAAGGAGATAGTTAAAGCAGATAAACATAAATAATACCATGTTAACCAAAAAATACGATAATTTGCAAAAAAAAAAAAATATTTTTAACAGTAGAAAAAGGAACAGTAATATTTCAAACAATGCACGAAATTCATATAAGAAGATACACAGAAACACTTGGCCGTATAGAGCGACTATTAAAATAATCCGCAAAAACTCTAACTACGCCTTCATAATTCATAACACAAATAAAAACTTTAAAATGTCATGGGTAGCACATGCAAATGGATCGCCGGGGTCCAGACCTTGTAGTCCCCAAAATAATTTCAAGCAAAATAAATAATGTCTTGAGAAATAATAACCAAGTAAAGGGTGGGCCATATAAAATTTTAAATTTAAAAAGTCAATAAAAAAAACGGCTTGATATTTTTCAAAGATTTAACATTTATTTAAAAGGTTGTTTTATGAAATTCATTTGTGGAAACCAATTTCGGACAAATACCACCACGGCTGAGTTTACAGTAGCTTATCCGATCCACCCAATTTTGGAGTACTTTCTCGATGGTTTCAGGCCTTATGGCAGCTACAGCAGCTTGAATCTCGTACTTTACATCTTGAATTGTTTCTGGATGGTTGGCGTAACATTTATCTTTAACAACTCCCCACAGAACACAGTCCAACGGAGTTAAATCGCAGCTTCTGGGAGGCCAATTCACATCACCTCTTTTGCTGATTATGCGATTTTCGAAGATAGGGCGTAAAAGATTGAGTGTAGCGTTTGCTGTATGGCACGTAGCGCCGTCCTGTGCCCCAAATGCGACAATTCGGCTTGTTAACGTAACCATCGAGGTGTAAATGAGCCTCGTCCGAAAAGATGATTTTTCGGTCAAATTGACCATCCTCGGATTTTTTATAGTGGTCGCTTTTAACGGTTACGTTTTCACCGGCATCATTTCTGAAGAAATATGGACCGATGATTTCACCAGCCATAAAGAATACATATCTTTAATTTTCTACATAAAATGAAAACTTTTGAATCTCTTCAGCTTGTTCTTTGTCGTAAATGTAGCAATTTTACATACTCATTGAGCCAGAAATGGGCCTCTTCGCTGACCAAATTTGGTTCGAAAACGTCGGTTCTTGTCGGTTTGGAACTTTTTATGAGCTCATAGATAGAAGTGATGTTGCTTGGGAAGGTCGAATGGCTTAAGTTCTTACTCAAGCTTTATTTTGTACGCTTTCAATTTAAGATCTCGCCGTAAAATGTCACAAGTCGTTCCATACGAGTAGCTGCGAACGCCGCCGAATCGATTCTCCACGGTCTTTGTGTACATTCTCAGATACGGCTGCTATTCTTTTTTCACTGCGTGCTGAACGTGGTCTACTCGGTCGAATATTATACAATAATAAATGCAGAAGGCCGATTATGTTAAACATAAGTTGAGCGAAGCGCGCGAAATTCATGCAACATGAACGATTTGTAAACTTTGTTAAGACGTATGTCTTTTTATGATGAAATGCGAAACAATACTGAACAAAAATAACGTGACGACTCGACACGATTCACGGTTTATCTATTAATTGGAAAAAGTACAAAATTTTTATTTAATTTATTTTCGCTAATAAAACTTTTTAAAAATATGATATACTATACATTAAGAAAATGTTCCCTGAGGTTCATTATAGTACCATCACTAATCGTATAGAGTAAAGTCAAGCGGCTGTTATGCGCTTGTTATAAAGGGGCTGGTCAAGTTTTCGCCCAATTCTACTTTATTCACAAATACACCATTGTCAGAAATACACGATCTCTCATTTTCATAGAAGTAACAAATATGTTGGACGATATAAGTGGTATAAAGTCACCTGGAATTTCGAAAATCACAGTGGCAGGTATATGGTAGCTAACCCATTTTTGACACTCAGACATACCATTGTTAGGAAAAGATTATCGCTGAATTATATATCTCGCACATAGACACATTTTGCGGTAAACTATAGTCACTGGGGTCTGAATATTCATTGGTTTTGAAGAATTTGTTATTACAAAGTGGAATACTCTAAATGGATTATCCGTACAAAGCTTATCTCGTTATATTTATTTCTTCTAGATGTGTATAACGGAAGATAAAAGAATCAAATGAAATTAAAACTTTTGTAATATGGGAAGTAGCAACCACGCCAAATTGCGCACTGTAGAATAGAAATGTTAGAAGAATGTTTTATGCCGAATTTGGTTGAAAGCAGTATAGCGGGTTCTGAGGTATGTGATTTTACCACCAACATTGACCAATTTTAACACTGCCACTTTTAAAACCCTCTCATGGCATCTCGGGGGTGAAGTTAAATGTCTCTGGCGAATTAAGTTATTGTTTCATTCCGCTTTAAGTAGTTCTTTACAGTACTGATATATGGGAAATGTACGGATGATAATATCCGATTTCATCCGTTTTCACAGTCTTGATACAGAATTGTTTTGAGCGAAATTGGTTATGGAATTTAAATCCTCATTAAAGCAAGATTCTTCAACATGTCGCTGATTTGCGCCCACGCCCCGACGGAAGAGAAGGAAAATGTGACCAAAGATGCCTTTCATGATGTCAAAAGTCGAGCTTGGCGACTTTAACGCCAGGGTAGGCAAGGAAGGTATCTTTGGCACAACAGTCGGTAAATTCAGCCTCCACGAGGAAACATCGCCAAATGGGGTGAGGCTGATCGATTTCGCCGGGATCCGAAATATGGTTATCTGTAATACTAGATTCTAGTATAGAAAAATTCATCAACCTACCTGGCTGTCTCCGGATGGAAAAACCACCAACCAGATCGATCATGTTGTGATAGACGAAAGACAAGTCTCCAGTGTTTTAGTCGTGCGTTCGCCCCGAGGTCCTAACATCGACTCACACCATTATCTTGTTGCAGCTAAGATTCTTACCCGCCTCTGTACAGCAAAAAACGCATGTCAACAAACACTAGGAAGGTTCGACGTCGAGAAGCTGCAATCACAACAGACAACCGGACCATTTTCTACTCGACTTGCACTCCTGCTCTCTGAGAGCACTCGTGAACAACTTGGTGTAAGGGAACTGTGGAGCGGCATTTCAAACTCCTTACGTACAGCTGCAACCGAAACGATTGGTTTTCGGAAAATGCAAAAGAACAGCTGGTACTATGAGGAGTGCCATGCAGCAGCGGAGAGAAAGCAAACTGCTAACCTGGCAAACGTTACGATCGACCACAAAGATACCGAGAGTTGAAGACGGAAGCGAGACGCATTTGCAGAATCACCAAAAACTAAGTGAGAGAAATATGGAGTTATACATATATAAATTATCAGGGTGACGAGAAAAGTTGAAATTCGGTTGACTGTCTGTCTGTCCGTCCGTACAAGCCGTAACTTGATTAAGAATTGAGATATCTTGATGGAACTTGGTATGCAGGTTCTTTAGTACAAAAAAAAAATTCGAGTTCTTATATGGGCGTAATGCCACGCCCACAAATCGCCATTAACCGAAAAAACATAAAGTGCCATACACTAAATTAAGATATAGTACTGTAACTTGTCACAGGTGATCGCAGTAGCATGTGGCACCCGTGGATAAAAAATATGAAGAGGTGGGTGAGGCCTCGCCCTCTATTATGTTTAATGTACATATCTCCTAAATTAAATATAAGATTATCCACCGACAGCGCTAAAATGGATAAAATAAGAGGAAAACACCGCTCACTCCCCATAAAACGGTACAGTTCACAACCATTAAAAGCGCGATAAATCGATAACCAAATGCGCCAGAAACGTAAAAATTGGCACCAAGATGGCATGACAAGGCTTTTAAGAGACCGTGCTAAAAATTGGCCAACGGGCCCACTTTCTGGAGAAATCCCATATCTCGGGACTCGACCGAGCGATTTCGATAAAGTTTACAACTTGGCATTATTTTTATATTCATATGGCACGCTGTGAAAATGAGCGAAATCGGACAAGAACACCGCCTACTTCCCATATAGCACAATTTTAAATTCTACTTGATTTCTTTACTTTACTGTACAGAAACCAAGAAGCAATTAATATAATGGGATTAAACTTTGCACGAATAATGCCTTTAGTATATGGCACTTTATGACAAAAAATTGTTTAAGTCCAACCAAACCTCTTCAGGACCCTAGGTATCGAATTAACGGACCCCAGTACCTATAGTTGACTTTTTACCGAAAATATCGGTCAATGTGTGGGCTGTCATGTGATTTTTGTTCAGTAACATTTCATTATGGAAAGAATTACGCCTGAACAAAATTTGCAAATCGTTCAACTTTACTACGACTTTTCAAATTTTATAAAGAATGTGCTTCGCCGCTTCGCTCAACTTATGGTCAACATAATTGGCCTACTGAGCCTTAAGTCTATGCGGACAATCCCGCTTCGATTCAGGCCTTGGAACAAAACATCACTCGTTTTATTTGCCAGTTACCTGTCAAAATCATCGAACGAGTCAAGGAAAATTTGATTCATCAGATGGACCATCTGAGATGTAGCCGCGGCTAACACTAACACTTGAAAGCGATAATCTTCCAAAAATAAATGCCAAATAATGTTATTTCGTATGATAATAAACATTGCGAACTGAAAACAAAGGTTCTGAGTGTTTTCTTTAAAAAAGTAGGAAACCGCGAAAAGGATCTTTCTTTGTAAAGTTGGAGAGAATCCTTCTCTGATAACTAACTATATTTTATCTCCCGTCACTGAAAATTATATTACAATCATTCTCAGATTAGAAACATACGACAGAAACTCAAGCGAAGATACTAAATTTAATGCATTGAATTTATGAGAAAAACGCCAACGAGAAGATCATAATTGATGATATTAGAGATATGGGGTTTAGACCTATTGTTATTATGTCATTCATAATTAGTTGTAAACCATACAAATTTGAAGAAAACTTTACTATTTAATTTCATTAAAATATCAAGCAAACTGGTTAAATATAGGTGGAAAGTCGGAAATTATTATATACTATTTATATGCTATGTACATGGTGGTAGAGAAAGAGACGGACATTGTATTAATTTTGATCAGGCTTATGAATGATTATATTTTCAATCAAACGTGGGAGCAATTCCTTTATATGGTAAAAAAGCAACCAGAAGTGTGAAAACTGTATATTAGGTGCATGGGATCTAAGAAAATTATTGAACTGATTTTATCTATTTTGGCAATACCAGATCTTATTAACATGCCACGTACTAATTATAAAGTATGCTCCCTGGGTTTCATTACGAAACACTTACCATACGAGGTACCTAATACACGAGGTTAATCAAAAAGTATCGCGATACGATAACTCATTCATTGGTCGATATATCCGGTATAAAGTCAAAACCGGAAATTCGATTATATTTCATCCGGTTTAACCCATTTTTGGCATACAGGCACACTGTTAACATGAAAGGATTTTCTCCGAATGTCAATAGCCGGGTTAAACGATATTTTCGAGAAAATGTTGCTGTAGGGACTGTGGTCCATATATTCGACATCTGGGTATATGGGATATATGGGTTTTCAGCTAAATGTGGACAGTGCCACGCCCATCGCCTTGATTTGAGTAAGATATGTATATTTATATAGTGTCGTTATGTACTTTAGATAAAGAATAAGATATGTATAACTATAATACATTTATGTACCTCTAAATGGATCGCCGTGTTGCAAAAGCCGTCTTATTCGCCCGAACAAATAAGGAGAAGCTAAGTTCGGGTGTAAATAAACATTTCATTCTCTTGGAACTGCCAGGATCCAAAACAAAGGTTTGTTAGTTATATGAGCTTTAGTGCAAGTTGTCACCCTATTTTTTATATGGTATAGAGTCAAAACCGGAAGTTCGAAACTTTTTCAATTAGGTATATTGCTGGTTAAAGAAATTATTAATCCGTTTCAACCCTTTTTTGGCATACAGGCATACCGCCGGCTTTTCCAGAATGAGAATGAGAATTTCAACAAAAAACAAAAAAAAAAATACTAATTGGTTAGGAAATTTAAAAGTTCTTTATTTAGGCACAATCGATGTATTTAATTTCCCAATATGACATCATTCAAATGGCCCCCACGACTTTTTTGAATGAACGTATTTGATGAATCCAATTTCCGAATACTTTTCCACTAAATCAAGTCATATATCATGAATAGAAGAGCTCGAAGAAAGTTAAATTTATTGACTTCAAACACCCCTAAAATATGTTCACTTATTGTGTTAAGTAACAACTTTTTGGAGACCATTGGTTATCATCGATCTACGACGCTCTCCATTGACAACAACGGTGTTACCAGCTTCACTTCGAAAGAAGTACAAACCGATGACTCCACCAGACCAAAAACTATACCAAACTGTCAATTTAGATGCATTTAATGGTTGTTCACGAATAATTTATGGATTTTCTTTGCACTAGAATTGACAGTTTGGTTTATTTACCGCACCACTCAGATGAAAGTTAGTCTCATGAAATCCTTATGGATTTCAAGTTGTTCCCGATGTTTACGGTGGTCCAATGGCTTCAGTTCTTGCGTATAAATACGGTCGCAAGCCCAAATTCTCTTTCAAAATCCTCCAGGTTAGATTTGGGACAGTCTCAATTATTGAGAACGTCGCGGAATCGACAAATTGCGGTCTTCAGGAACACTTTTGGTCGATCTAAAATCTTTATATTTGGTATATGTATAAAGGTTCAACCCATTTTTATACACAGAAATACTATTGTCAGCAAAAGGTTTATGTATGAATTTCAATTGTATGTCTCACACATTGACCGATATTTTCAGTCAAAAGTCAACTATAGACACTGGGGTCAACATATTCGGTACCTAGGAGCTTGAACAGCTTCGCTTGGACTTAGACAATTTTGGTCATAATTCGGCTTTAAGTGGAATTTAAAATTGTGTTATATGAGAAGTAGGCGCGGTTGTGGTCCAATTCCGCTCATTTTCAAACTGTGACATAAGAAAGAAAATGAGAAAAATGCTAGGTACTAAGGTTAGTCGAAATTGGTAAGTCCGGGCCCGAGATACGGGATTTCACCAAAATGTGGGCGGTGCCACGTCCGTCGTCCAATTTTCACACCGGTTCCCAAAAAGCACTCTCATAGCAACTCGGAAGAAAAACTTAATGTCTCTGGCGTAATTAGTTATTGATTTGTTGCGTGTTTTGTAGTTTTAACAGTACCGTTCTGATTTCATAAATTTGCACACATGGAGTTCTTATAATATTTTTGCTGAGCAAATTTGGTTGTTGTTTAGTAGTAGATATGTAAATTAAACCAATTACGGGGCGTGCAAGACGAGAATGGCAGCAAAATCGCGCCTTCCCCTCAGCTTCAATTGAAATCTGCTGTTCGTACCATAAATTAAAAAAAAAAATCGAGAAAGAATTCAGCACCAAATATAAAAAAGCTGTGCCCATTTTTAAACAACCGAACTTCCCTTTGGAAAGCCCAAAAGCCCATAAGCCACCAGTCAACTCTTACATGCCTCGACAACACTCAGGTGGGAATTGCTCAAAGAACAATTTTAAGCTGTCAATCTTACTCAACACAGCTAACGAGTCGCTCGAGTTTTAAGACTTTACCTTCTGAAATTATTATTGTAATAATCCACTAACCCAGGCAGTGAACGATTATAACAAAGCTTTTTATACGCAGTAAATTCATAACATTGTTATTTCGGTTCTTTCACTCTCGTGTATCTAATCTAAATTACACCAATCTCGTGTGGCTATACTCTAATCCTTATTTATTGTGCATGGATAACGTCGCTGATATCGACGTTGACGTTTCATCCCATTTGCTCTTTGTTGCTGGTTTCCACAATTATAATTGTAAAAGAACTTAATCCAAAAACGTTGCTAGGACATAATAATATTACCCCGAAATGCTAATTAAGTTTCTCTTTGCTCTTCAATGCAATTCTTAGTTTTGAATACCATCCAATTTCATAAAAAAAGTCGCGGATTATCTTGATAGATAAACCTGGGAAAGACTTAACATAGCCGTCTGCATACAGACTAATTAGTCGTCTACTCTGTATTTCTAAAATATTTGAAACATATTAATATCAAGGATGTCTCCTTTCGCCCAGGAAAATAATATAAAACCAACGCACCAATTCGGGTTTAATGAAAACCATAGCACAATAGAGAAATTAATAGAATTACCAAAGAAATAAGAAAATCTTTTGAGCACAGAGAGCACGTGGCTCAGGCGTTTGATAAGGTGTTACCTTTTATATATGTAAGATTAAAAAAAAACATTCTACCTTTAGAATTGTATAAAACATTGGAGTCTTATTTGTAAAATAAACAATTTATTAAGGTGAGAGATTTCATATCTGATGAACGACAGATAATGGCTGGTGTACCACAGGGCATTGTTTTAGGCCCAACTCTGTACATCGTATATGCACAGAACTTCCAACAGCTAATAATATATTGTATTCACTTAGAGAGAAGACTTACATGGGGGAAGCATATACATATCTAGTAGAATGACTTGCATGAAGATAAACCTGCAAATTTGAATTGGATTTTGAAAAAACACTCTAAACTTAGCCTAGACAATAAAGTGCTTTTATACAATGCGGTCATTAAACTGATTTGGATGTTTGGCATTCACCTATAGGGTACGACCTGTGCAACTAATATTGATGTAATATAGTACAAAGGTTACAATCCAAAATGCTTAGCAATGGCACATGCGTAATGAAAATATCCATAAAGATCTTGGTGTTACTATTGTAAAGAAAGAAGTAGAGGACAGCAGAATGAAATACATACATATCTAAACTCCGAGATCACCCAAACCCATTGGCTACCGCTTTAGTACATTCCTGCGATCAAAGACGTGTATAAAGAAGAGATGTGCCTGCGTACTAAAGAGCAACGTATCACCAAAACCGCTGAATCACTTGCTTGAGCTTGTCTAGTTTTAAAGAGATTTTTATTACTTATTGTTAGGCTTTTAAAACAAAAAGCAGATAAATAAAGAAATATTGGAAAAAAATAATTATCGACCGGAGCCACGTCCACTTTTTCAAAATTTTTTGCTAACAGGTGTTTCTTTCTACTGCGATCCCCTGTGCCAAATAAAATTTTGTTATTATTCTTAATTTAGTTCTTTGTTAAGGCACTTTATGAATATTCGGTTAGTGGCGTTTTGTGGGTGTAGTAGTGGCCCGATTATACCCATCTACGAAATTATTCTCACTTATTTTCCAAGGGGCACGTCTATTAAGATTAAGACGTCTTAATTTTTAATCAAGTTATCGCTTGCACAGACGTACAGTTAGATCATTTATATAAACATAACCCTCTATCTATCTCGATTAGTTTTAGGTATTACAAACAACCGTTAGGTGAAAAAAACTATTTTAAACTGTAGCACAATGTTGCAAGAGTATAAAAATATCGTGAAAGGATGCAACATTTATTCTTTAACGAAATCATGATTTGATAACACTAAAATTCAATCTTATTAATTTATATTGAGGGTTCTGTACTCAGTTCCTTTTATTGATATACTCGTACTTATTATCTATTCAATACAGTAACATTGTATTTATGAATAAAAACGAAAAAGGTCTTCCCGGTTCAAGAACAACCCCGTGACTAACTTCTTTATTAGAAAATAACTGATACTAATTTTCGATTGAGGATGGATGGAGTCATGTGTAGATGTTCACGCAAGTGAGGAAAGTTCTCTGATCGCCATTCACTTGGGACTGGCCAGAAACGATTCTTTTACATATGACTCAAGCAGCTCACGACTTCCGGTCTTTGACCAAGTATCCTCTGGGTAGCCTAAGAACATCCGTTTGAAGGCGAGCTAAAGTGAGAAGGCGAAATATTCCCTACTTAGGGTTGTGCGCTGGGTTTGGGACCCGCCACGTAAAAAAACACCCCCAATGAAAGAACACAACAAGCCTCGGATAAGTGACCCCCCTTCTGAAGACGACCATGGCGAACGAATCAAGGACTATGATTTGAGGGCATGCACCTGGAATGTCCGGTCCCTTAATTGGGAAGGTGCCGCTGCCCAGGTGGTTGATGTCCTCGTGAAAATAAAGGCTGACATAACCGCCGTCCAAGAAATGCGATGGACAGGACAAGGACAGAGACAAGTAGGTCCTTGTGGCATGTACTACAGTGGCCATATAAAGGAGCGCAAGTTTGGTGTTGGATTCGTGGTGGGAGAGAGACTCCGTCGCTGAGTACTATCATTCACTCCTATGAATGAACGTCTAGCCACAATCCGCATCAAAGCGAGGTTCTTCAACATATCGCTGATTTGCGCCCACGCCCCGACGGAAGAGAAGGACGATGTGACCAAAGATGCCTTTTATGAGTGCGTGGAGCGCACTTATGAGAGATCCCCCCGTTACGATGGAGGAAACATCCCCAAATGGGTTGAGGCTGATCGATTTCGCCGGGATCCGAAATATGGTTATCTGTAATACTAGATTCTAGTATAGAAAAATTCATCAACCTACCTGGCTGTCTCCGGATGGAAAAACCACCAACCAGATCGATCATGTTGTGATAGACGAAAGACAAGTCTCCAGTGTTTTAGTCGTGCGTTCGCCCCGAGGTCCTAACATCGACTCGGACCATTTTCTTGTTGCAGCTAAGATTCTTACCCGCCTCTGTACAGCAAAAAACGCATGTCAACAAACACTAGGAAGGTTGGACGTCGAGAAGCTGCAATAACAACAGACACCCGAACGATTTTCTACTTGGCTTGCACTCCTGCTCTCTGAGAGCACTCGTCAACAACTCGGTATAAGGGAACTGTGGAACGGCATTTCAAACTCCTTATGTACTCGTACAGCTGCAACCGAAACCATTCGTTTTCGGAAAGTGCAAAAGAACAGCTGGTACGACGAGGAGTGCCGTGTCGTAGCGGAGAGAAAACAGGCTGCCTACCTCGCAACGTTACGATCGACCACAACACGTGCGGGATGGAATAGATACTGAGAGTGGAAGAAGAAGAAGACGCATTTGTAGACAGAAAAAGAAAGAGGTCGAAATGCGTGAGTACGAAGAGCTTGATAAGCTGGCCGACAGGGGTAATGCTCGAAAATTCTACGAAAAGATGCGGCGACTTACAGAAGGTTTCAAGACCGGAGAACCCCCAAAAGTGATCTAACCACCGATGCCCAAAGCGTACTTAAATTATTGAGGGAACACTTCTCCAGCCTGCTGAATGGCAGTGAACGTACAACGCCAGGAGAAGGCGAACCCGATTCCCCAATCGATGACGATGGAGCAGACGTTCCATTG
Organism: Bactrocera zonata; assembly: GCA_037783105.1. NCBI lineage: Eukaryota > Metazoa > Arthropoda > Insecta > Diptera > Tephritidae > Bactrocera > Bactrocera zonata. The sequence continues at coordinate 329,307 of JBAWJQ010004943.1, read as the reverse complement.
CCCGACCATGAAGAGGTTCGAATAGCAATTGCCCGCCTGAAGAACAACAAAGCGGCAGGGGCCGACGGATTGCCGGCCGAGCTATTCAAACACGGCGGCGAAGAACTGGTAAGGAGCATGCATCAGCTTCTTTGTAAAATATGGTCGGACGAAAGCATGCCCAACGATTGGAATTTAAGTGTGCTATGCCCAATCCATAAAAAAGGAGACCCCACATTCTGCGCCAACTACCATGCGATTAGCATCCTCAACATCGCATATAAGGTTCTGCCGAGCGTATTGTGTGAAAGATTAAAGCCCACCGTCAACAAACTGATTGGACCTTATCAGTGAGGCTTTAGACCTGGCAAATCAACAACTGACAAGATATTCACCATGCGCCAAATCTTGAAAAAGACCCGTGAAAGGAGAATCGACACACACCACCTCTTCGTCGATTTCAAAGCTGCTTTCGACAGCACGAAAAGGAGCTGCCTCTATGTCGCGATGTCTGAATTTGGTATCTCCGCAAAACTAATACGGCTATGTAAGCTGACGCTGAGCAACACTCAAAGCTCCGTCAGGATCGGGAAGGACCTCTCCGAGCCGTTCGATACCAAACGAGGTTTCAGACAAGGCGACTCCCTATCGTGCGACTTTTTCAATCTGCTGCTGGAGAAAATTATTCGAGCTGCAGAACTGAATCGAGCAGGAACAATCTTTTATAAGAGTGTACAGCTACTTGCGTATGCCGATGATATTGATATCATTGGCCTCAACACCCGCGCCGTTAGTTCTGCTTTCTCCAGACTTAACAAGGAAGCCAAATAAGTCTGGCAGTGAACGAGGGCAAGACGAAATATCTCCTGTCATCAAACGAACAGTCGTCGCACTCGCGACTTGGCTCTCACGTCACTGTTGACAGTCATAACTTTGAAGTTGTAGATAATTTCGTCTATTTAAGAACCAATATTAATACCTCCAACAATGTCAGCATGGAAATCCAACGCAGGATTACTCTTGCCAACAGGTGCTACTTCAGACTGAGTAGGCAATTGAAAAGTTAAGTCCTCTCTCGACGAACAAAAACCAAACTCTATAAGTCGCTCATAATTCCCGTCCTGCTATACGGTGCAGAGGCTTGGAAGATGACAACAACCGATGAGTCGACCTTAAGAGTTTTCGACATTGACATAGTTCAGCGAATTAAAAGACAGCGGCTACGCTGGCTAGGTCATGTTGTCCGGATGGATGAAAACACTCCAGCTCTGAAAGTATTTGAAAGTATTCGACGCATTACCCGCCGCGGGAAGCAGAGGAAGAGGAAGACCTCCACTCCGTTGGAAGGACCAAGAGGGAACCTGGCTTCGCTTGGAATATCCAATTGGCGCCATGTAGCGAAGAGAAGAAACGAGTGGCGCGCTATTGTTGACTCGGCTATAATCGCGTAAGCGGTGCCTACGCCAGTAAAGAAGAAGAAGAAGTTTCGATTTGTTATAGAGCACAAATAAGCCTAAAATATATTACCCCATATTGTTTCTTTGTTTTATTATTTTATGTTCAACTTAAAAAAATATTAAATTTCAAAGTTCTTAGTTGATAATACTTGTGATAACGAAAGAGGGTATATCATTCTTAATTTTTTATAGTTTTTTAATTGCAAACATATTCAAACTCATTTTAAAGTAGCAAGAGGCAAAAGGACAATTTCTCCATTAAAATTTCCCGTTAAAATGGTTGCACAATAACATTCCCTCCAATCTTTCTGATTACCAAACGTGGGCCGTTGCATAGTTGAGGTGGATTGAAATTACATGGAATAATAATAGTTGAACAATTCTCAACCGATGATTATATGATGCCATTCCGTGATAAACCTAGATAATTTTGGTTTTCATTTTCATCAACAACAATACGGAATGATTTAAAATACATCCATTTGCCTGAGGACAACTATTAATTGTTAATTAATTTCGTCAACTTATAAATTTTTTGCCATTAATAATGTTGCCAGTTATGATTCAAACAATTAATTTTTACTTTCAGGAATATACTTTCATTTTATCAAGTTTTTTTTCGTAATGCACTGCGAATTTGGTTGCAGTTCTATTCCGCCATTCCCATTAAATAGAAATTGTGTTATATCTGAGACTGGATCAGTTTGCAATTGTTCGCACATATTTATGGTTGCTTTAGGATAAGTGAAGATTTGCAATACCAGACAGCACTACCGAAAACTTCATCGTTTGCCGTTTCGAACTTGTATTGTTCTGCACTCATCTTAAATTAGAATTGAATTTTTTAACTCTGCAGCTATTCCGCTATTTTTTATGTTAGATATTGCGTTTGGTGTCTTATGAATGCTTGTACGTCGTTCGCACATAATCAAAGGTGCCGTAATCCCTTGGCAATGTAATTGTCAATGCGATTTTCTGTTGTGATATTAAAAATCTCTTACTGATTCTACATGGTGCGACTTTAAAACCAGCCTTGATCCTTAGCTTTTTCATATCTTGATGAAGACCACTGCGAACGTATTAGAACTTACGATTTAAGGGTATGGAATTTGAATGTTCGGTCTCTTTATTGGAAAGATGTATCTGCCCAGCTGGTTTATGTCCTCCTAAAAGTAAAGTTTGAGATCACCGTCAAAGAAGTGCGATGGACGATACAAGGACTGAGATGAGTTGATCCGTATGGCATTGACTACGGTGACCATATAAAGGGTGGCGAATTCGGTGTGAGATTTGTGATGGAAGAGAGACTCCGTCACCGAGTATTGGCATGCATCCCGGTGGATAAAGGTCTAGACACAATCCTCATCAAAGCGAAGTTCTTCAATACATCGCTGATTTTTGACTACTCCTCGACGAAAGGGAAGGATGATGTGACCAAAGATGCGCACATATGAGCACTTTCAAATTTAGCCTACACGAATTCAGTATCCCCAAATGGGTGGAGGCTGATCGACTTCGCAAAACTTAAACGGCTGTGTAAGCTGAGGTCAAACACCGTGATGATCGTAAAAGACTTCTGCGAGCCGTTCGATATCAAACGAGGTTTCAGACTCCTGAAGAAAATAATTCAAGCTGCAGAGACGATACCACCTTCTAGAAGACTGTACAAGTGCTAGTGTACGCAGATGAATCGATATCATTGGCCATAGAAACCGCGCCGTTAGTTCTGCTGCCTCCGGGTTAGACGAAGAAGGCTGGTAGTGAAAGAGGGCAAGACAAAATATCTCCTGTCATCAAACAAACAGTCGTTACACTCGCGACTTGGCTACCATGTCACTGTTGACATTCATAACTTCGAAGTAGTAGATAATTTCGTCTATGTATGAACCAGTATTAACACCAACAACAATGGGTTGACGTGGCGCCATTCGTTTTAAGAGCGGTAGGGGGACAAAACATTCAATATCTTTGTAATGGTATGAATGAAGAAATTTTTTTGCTGATTATTAAAGGTGAATATTTTCCACGTTGTGTCACATACTTTTCAGTTTTTATTGGAGTGAAGAGCACAGAAAAATTTCAATTGTTTAACAAAAAATTCTGTAAAATATTATTATTTAAATATAGTTATTAGTATTATAGATATAATATAGCACAAACATTTTTCTTTGACTTCGCAAAATTTCATCGAACTGCTAATTTTCAAAATCAGTAATCAGTCTAGCGGCCACAAATTAAGTTTTTGACGAAATGAATTTTAAGTTACAAGAGTTGTCAAACTATCAGAAGTGGCATATCTGAAATCATTAACTACTGTTCTTCGTGAAAACGAAAACGGATGAGACTTGTTCGACTATCATTATTCAGCGTACTTTCAATCGTCCTCATTTATGCAACTGTATGCGTTTAGTAATCAAAAAATTTACAGTAAATATTATTGTGGCAACCATTTGAACTGAAAAATATATTTTAGAAATTTTTCTCTTGCATCTTATTGAGTTAAATTAAATTTCAAAATTTTTATAATTAAAAACTATAAATATTATTGTTTAAAATGAAAAATTATTAAACCTCTTTCATTGTCTCAAATGTTATTAAATAACAAATGTGAAAATTGCCCATTTTATAAAAACTTGAATATAAAACTAATCATATATAAATATCAATATGGGATCAGCAGACTCGACCGTACGGTCAACAAGATCGCGTACGAACAAAATGCGACCGTGCTAAATATAGCAACCGTGCACAATACAAAATGAACAACGCTGACTCGAACCAAGTAGCCAACCCGCGGACTGACAGGCGACATTCTGACTCTGAACTTAGCAGCGTGCGGTTGAGCATTATACAAGACTTACTCGTGTTTACCACTTACTTGTACATTTTGCCATTATACCAGATTTACTAGATTTACTTGTGTTTTCAAATATCATATTTACCTTTTTTTACATCAATCGTACTTGTGCATTTTCAATACCAGGCTCACATACTTGTGCCTGTAAATTAACTACTGATTCAAGAAAGCTACTATTGTAATACAAATTAAATAAACAAATAAAGTGAAATAAACATTAAAAAAAAGGACAAAGTGCGTTATTATTAGGGTCGAACCCGCAAAAACCGGGTTACGACCCCACAATTTTGGGGACTTAGTCCGGAATGATCCGTGGTGATAGTGATAAAATAAGAGCAACTGTACAAAAAAGCATTGTGTGGTGAAGCATAGTTATAACGGAGGTTTGGTGAAGCAAAAGACTGTGTAGCGGAAAAATTGGTAACCGAAATATTTGGCAAAACAAGGCATTGTGTAGTGGTAATATTTGAACGGAATTCTGGTGTGAAGCGAAAGAAGCAGTGAAGGTGTGAAACAGCAACAGCGCTGCTATTGTCAGCAAACAAGAGCAGCAGTGCAGTGTGAACAGCAGAGAAAAAGAAAAGCAGATTGAAAGAGAACATCAGCAGCAGACAGCCGTACAGCATAAGCAGTGTTCAGAAGCAAAGTAAAGAAGAGTAACATCGATTACTAGTGAAGATTCCAGAAGAGGAATAGGTACGAGTCAAAGCAGCGAGGAAGCAGAGCGAACAGTAGCAGAATAAGCAAAAGCAAGGTAAAGAAGAGTGGCATCAACTACTAGCGAAGATTCCAGTAAGTGTCTAATTAGAAAAGTATAAGAAAGTAGATTGTTTATTTCCTATTAGCGATTCGGCTTATAAGCTACTGTAACGGCGATACATATTAGCACTTATTAAAAATTGTAAATGTATCGTAGCATATACGATTAAACAAGTTTTTCCAATTAATGATTCGGCCTTTAGAAGCTACAGTAACGGCGATACATATTAGTACTGACTAATAATTGTAAATGTATCGTAGCATATACGATTAAACACGTTTTTAATGCAAAAATTTAAAACATTAAATGTTAAAAAACCAATTTGCTATTAAATTTAAAAGAAAATTAAAAAAATTATAATTATATTATATTATATATTATAAAAGATTTTTTATTATAAGATTATTTGTAAACGTTCGTAACCCAACATGGATACTGAAACCATTAAGGCTATGACGTTAGCGTTGCTAAGAGAAAAATGCGTAGAACTGGGACTGACAACGAACGGAAAGAAGTCAGACCTACAGACCCGCCTGATCCGACATTTTGGCCTGAGTGATGCTGAGTTCAGCGACGATGAATCGAGTGCCGGTCAGTATGAAGACGTAGAAACCGTAGGTCCGCGTGTTAGGAACATTTCACACTTTACATTGAGAGATATTGAAGATAGTATATCTTCATTTACTGGTACGGACTCACTAGACGTTAATCAGTGGGTAATTGAATTCGAAGATAATGCGGCCACAGTAGGGTGGAATGAGTTACAAATGTTTATTTACGCAAAACAACTCTTAAAGGGTGCAGCTAAGTCGTTTATTAGGGGCGTAAGTGGTATACGCAATTGGTCGTCTTTAAAAAAGATACTTGTTGAAGAGTTTGGGGTGAAACTGTCTTCAGCGGAAATACACAATCGTTTAAGGAATCGTCGTAAAAAAGTATCAGAATCGTTTCTTGAGTATTTATACAGTTTAATTGAAGTTGGTAAACCTATTGCAATCGATGATGAAAGTATTATAGAATATTTCGTGAATGGTATTTCAGATTCCAAAATAAACAAAGCCGTTTTATATCAAGCCAGAACGATTAGTGAACTTAAGAATCAAATCAAGATATACGAAAAAGTTCGGTTGATGCAAAAACATCAGCCTAAAGTTTTTCAGAATCAATCCGAGTTTAGGCGTTCAGATGTCAAAGTAGATAGTAATACAGGGGAAAACAAGAAATGTTTCAAGTGTGGTGAAGGGACACATTTTGCAAAAAATTGTCCGGGTAAGCAGTATCGTTGTTACAAGTGTAACAAGGTAGGTCATCGTTCTTTTGAATGTACAAGTAATAATTTACCGAACAGCATAATTAAACAAGAAAAAAATATAAATGTAATAAGGGATGTGGGCGGATTAATATTTAAGAACATTCAACAAAATGGTTTTACTTTTTCTGCGTTAGTTGACACTGAAAGTGATCTTTGTATTATGTGTTATGATACTTTTATGTGCCTTAAGCAGGATGTTCAATTAAGCAACGACAAAAGACGTTTAGTGGGACTAAAAGATAGTGTTATCTTTACACTGGGAAGTTTCGATTTAGATATGAACATAGACGATATTAAACTGAACATCAATTTCCATGTAGTTAAAGAAAAAGATTTGCGTTATGCTGCTATAATAGGTAACAGTGTATTGGGAAAAGTTGACATGTTGGTAAGGGAAGGGGACGCAATTTTCATTAAGAGACCTGTTAACCCCGACCACTCGCAAAATCAGAGAGATCTGTTTACAGAATTTAAAAGTATTTGTTTCTCTATAGAAGAAAAAGAAAAGAATTCTATTGGCGAACCATGTAGGACCGATGGAATTAACCACAAAAAAATACAAACATATATTAGTCATTGTCGACAGTTTCTCGAAATTTGTTTGGTTATTCCCGGTAAAGTCAACAGATAATGCATCAGTTATTGATTGTTTGGTAAAATTGTCGATTACATTTGGTAACCCGAGGAGAATAATTTCAGACAGGGGAACTGCGTTCACGTCAGAAGCGTTCGCAGAGTATTGCAAAGCAAATGGAATTCAGCACTTACTTATAGCAGCAGGCGTACCGAGAGGGAATGGACAAGTCGAACGAATCCATAAGATTGTAGTTCCTATGCTAGCAAAATTATCACAAGAAAACCCATCTCAATGGTATAAGTTTGTAGAACGTGTTCAGCAAATTATTAATAACACACCCCCTAGAAGTACAAAAATCACTCCGTTTACAATTTTGACGGGGTTAGATATGCGCAGCACTGATGATTTAGAATTAAGAGAATTATTACGAAATGATACAGTGGAAGAAATTGATAGAGAAAGAGATAGTTTAAGAAAAGAAGCACAGAATAACATTCAAAAACTGCAACAAGAAAATTGTAGAAACTATAATTCTAAGAGAAGACCTGAAACTCAATATAAAACAAATGACCTAGTCGCAATTAAGAGAACTCAATTCGGACCGGGGTTAAAGTTGAAACCTAAATTCTTGGGTCCTTATAAGGTGACTGCTACGCTTAAACATGGCAGGTACGAGGTAAGGAAAGTTCGAGACCACGAAAGACCGCACAAAACAATCACAGTGTCGGAATATATGAAAAAATGGTGCGATTCATTCGGGGCGAATGAACCATCAGGACGGCCGAATGTGGGATCAGCAGACTCGACCGTACGGTCAACAAGATCGCGTACGAACAAAATGCGACCGTGCTAAATATAGCAACCGTGCACAATACAAAATGAACAACGCTGACTCGAACCAAGTAGCCAACCCGCGGACTGACAGGCGACATTCTGTCTCTGAACTTAGCAGCGTGCGGTTGAGCATTATACAAGACTTACTCGTGTTTACCACTTACTTGTACATTTTGCCATTATACCAGATTTACTAGATTTACTTGTGTTTTCAAATATCATATTTACCTTTTTTTACATCAAACGTACTTGTGCATTTTCAATACTAGGCTCACATACTTGTGCCTGTAAATTAACTACTGATTCAAGAAAGCTACTATTGTAATACAAATTAAATAAACAAATAAAGTAAAATAAACATTAAAAAAAAAGACAAAGTGCGTTATTATTAGGGTCGAACCCGCAAAAACCGGGTTACGACCCCACATCAATATAATATATATATATTCAAATATATTGAACAGGCAAATCTTCGCCAATGCTGAGGCAGTACCAAGCAAGGATACATACATTTATATGAGGCACCTATGCATTTATATGCAATTATATGCAATACGTATGCAAGTTAACGGCAGCAGCCACACAGAGACCCACATAATGATAAATGTAAACAAATTGTATCTTCCTACGGTATTACTGCTTGGTCAGCAGAATACTTTAATTAATAAGAAATTAATACATCACTTGTTTTGATAAGTAAGCATAATTCAATATTCCATTATTTGTTTTGATAATGAGAATAACTGGAAATCCAATGCTCTGGCATTTCAGCACTTAATGTAATGCCAAAGCATCTTTAGTAATAAGCATAGAATTATGAGAATATAAATATAAGTGTTTTTACTAATCAAAAGGGGGGTCTCTCATCCGAGGCTGTTTGGTTGTTTTCATTGGAGCGTTTTTTTACGTGGCGGGTCCCAAACCCAGCGCACAACCCTAAGTAGGGGATATTTCGCCTTCTCACTTTAGCTCGCCTTCAAATGGATATTCTTAGGCTACCCAGAGGATACTTGGTCAGAGACCGGAAGTCGTGAGCTGCTTGAGTCATATGTAAAAGAATCGTTTCTGGCCACTCCCAAGTGAATGGCGATCAGAGAACTTTCCTCACTTGAGTGAACTTCTACACATGACTCCATCCTCCTCAGATCAGTGTATAATCGGCAAGCGTAATGAGAGATCATCTTGATGATCAAAGCGCACCATATATTATCGCACTCAAACCAACACTTGTGTTTTATTTCTACCGCACGTAGCGGAACGGAATACATTTTTTTTAATACTTCCCACGCAAGGGAAGTTAATTTGCACTCAACAATTAACAAACCAACATATTTACTTAAGATAACCTAAGATATGCATTTAGGCAATTGAATACAAATGTGCATGAGCACTTGAAAACAACCCCATACCATGTAGAATAAACAATGTGCTACATATGTACATATGAACATGCACACATACTCATATATTAAGATAGTTCTTAAAATTGTATATAAATACGCGAAAACTCTAAATAAAATCAGACTAAAATAGTTCTCGTAGAATGAAATAGTTCTCTACCTTGTGGCATTTACTAAAGTTGTCATATAAAGGAGCCCAAGTTTGGTGTTGGATTCGTGGTGGGAGAGAGACTCCGTCGCCGAGTACTATCATTCACTTCGGTGAATGAACGTCTAGCCACAATCCGCATCAAAGCGAGATTCTTCGACATATCGCTGACTTCCGCCAACGCCCCGACGGAAAAGAAGGAGGATGTGACCAAAGATGCCTTCTATGAGCGCTTTGAGCGCACTTATGAGAGCCGCACTCGCCACGATGTCAAAGTCGTGCTTGGCGACTTTAACGCCAGGGTGGGCAAAGAAGGTATATGTGGCACTACGGTCGGTAAATTCAGCCTCCACGACGAAACATCCTCAGATGGATTGAGGCTGACCGACTTCGCCGGAGCCCGAAATATGGTTATCTGTAGTTCTAGATTCCAGCACAAGAAAATACGTCAAGCTACTGGCTGTCTCCGGATCGAAAAGCCACCAACCAGATCGATCATGTTGTGATAGACGGAAGACACGTTTTCAGTGTTCTAGACGTGCGTACGTTCCGAGGTCCTTACACCGACTTTGACCACTATCCTGACGCAGCCAAACTTCGCACCCGCCTCTGTGCAGCAAAAAAGACACGTCAACAAACACAAGAAAGGAACGATTTTCAACTTAGCTGGCACTCCTGCTCTCTGAGAACACTCGTCAACAACTCGCTGTAAGGGAACTGTGGTGAGGCATTGCAAACTCCTAACGTACAACTGCAACCGAAACCATTGGTTTTCAGAAAATGCAAAAGAAGAGTTGGTACGAGGGGGAGTACCGTGTCGCAGAGGAGAGGAAACAGGCTGCCTACCTCACAACGTTACGTTCGACCACAATATGTGCGGGATGAGATAGACACCGAGAGTTGAAGAGGGAAGCGAGACGCAAGCAGAAAAAGAAAGAGGACGAAATACGTGAGTATGAAGAGCTTGATAAGCTGGCCGACAGGGGTAATGCTCGAAAATTCTACGAAAAAAGCGGCGGCTTATAGAAAGTTTCAAGACCGGAGCATACTCTTGTAGAACCCCCAAAGGTGATCTAGTCACCGATGCCCGGAGCATACTTAAATTATGAAGGGAACACTTCTCCAGCCTGCTGAATGGCAGTGAACGTACAACGCCAGGGGAAGGCAAACCCGATTCCCCAATCGACGACGATGGAGCAGATATTCCATTGCCTGACCCTGAAGAAGTTCGAATAGCAATTACCCGCCTGAAGAACAACAAATTTGAGGAGGCCGATGGATTGCCGGCCGAGCTAATCAAACACGGCGGCGAAGAGCTGATAAGGAGCATGCATCGGCTCCTTTGTAAAGTATGGCCGGACGAAAGCACGCCCAACGATGGGAATTTAAGTGTGCTATGCTCAATCCATAAAAAAGGAGACTCCCCAATCTGCGCCAACTACCGTGGGACAAGCCTCCTCAACATCGCGTTTAAGGTTCTATCGAGCGTATTGTGTGAAAGATTAAAGCCCACCGTCAACAAATTGATTGGACCTTTTCAGTGTGGCTTCAATTCAATCAACAAACGATCAGATATTCACCATGCGCCAAGTCTTGGAAAATACCCGTGAAAGGAGAATCGACACACAAACGAAGGTTTCAGACGAGGCGATTTCCTATAGTGCAACTTCTCTTATCCGCTGCTGGAGAAAATTATTCGAGCTGCAGAACTTAATCGAGCAGGAACAATCTTTTATAAGAGTGTACAGCTGCTGGCGTATGCCAAGGATATTGATATCATCGACCTCAACATCCGCGCCGTTAGTTCTGCTGTCTCCAGGCTGGACAAGGAAGCAAAGCAAATAGGTCTGGCAGTGAACGAGGGCAAGACGAAATATCTCCTGTCATCAAACAAATAGTCGTCGCACTCGCGACTTGGCTCTCACGTCACTGTTGACAGTCATAACTTTGAAGTTGTAGATAATTTCGACTATTTAAGAACCAATATTAATACCACCAACAATGTCAGCATGGAAATCCAACGCAGGATTACTCTTGCCAACAGGTGCTACTTCGGACTGAGTAGGCAATTGAAAAGTAAAGTCCTCTCTCAATGAACAAAAGCCAAACTCCATAAGTCGCTCATAATTCCCGTCCTGCTATGTGGTGCAGAGGCTTGGACGATGACAACAACCGATGAGTCGACGTTGCGAGTTGTCGAGAGAAAAGTCCTGCGAAAGATTTATGGTCCTTTGCGCATTGGCCACGGCGAATATCGCATTCGATGGAACGATGAGCTGTACGACATATATGACGGCATTGACATAGTTCAGCGAATTAAAAGCCGGCTACGCTGGCTGGGTCATGTTGTCCGGATGGACGGAAACACTCCTGCTCTTAAAGCATTCGACGCAGTACCCGCCGCGGGAAGCAGAGGAAGAGGAAGACCTCCACTCCGTTGGAAGGACCAAGTGGAGAAGGACCTGGCTTCGCTTGGAATATCCAATGGGCGCCACGTAGCGAAAAGAAGAAACGACTGGCGCGCTATAATCGCGTAAGCGGTGTCTGCGCCAGTAAAGAAGAAGAAGGAGAAGAAGAATATCGAAGTTGACAACACATGGATTGTATCATTTTCGTCATTATTGTTTAATTCACATTCAAAACTCATGTCAATGTTGAGTACTGCAGTTTGGTGAAATCAATCAAATAATTTTGCAAGTAGATCAGCAAATATCAAATGGGTCGATACGTAAACTGCATTGAAGCGTTTCTTAGATTCATGAACGTTTTCCGAGTGTTACACATTTCGCGGTTCATTTGGCCAAAGAGTGTATCTCAACCCAGAGAAGTACAGCCAGCAGAATCATCGCCTTGAACAGAATCGGTATTGACGAGTTTTTTCTCAACTTTCGTCAGTGATCCGTTTGCGAGAACATTGCTTTATTTGGAAATGCCTTGATATTATACATGGAATACATCGTCAAAGAAATGGTTTCGCAAAAAGCAAGGCCAATCAGTAGATGGACATCCAGGCGTGTTCTCAACTAATGCATCAGGACTAATTTATACAATCTACCCGAAAAACGACGATCGCTTCTACCGTCGGTTGCTATTGATTAATGTGGGCGGTTTGACTTCATTTGAGTCATTGCATACTGTGAATGGTACGGTGTGTGCAACTTTTTGAGAATTAGAATTGGAATCAAACGATGGACGATGCAATAGCTATTTCGTATGCCACAGAAGTTCGCACAATTTTCAAAATGATCATTTCGACATTTCAGCCTTCAAATCCGCGTCAACTATGGGATACGAACAAAAATTACATTGCCGAAGACATTTTACATTGTATTCGCTAAGAATTAGAAATGGGCAAATTTCGGTTGATACTTCCAGTGGTTTGATATCAACTACACCTGCTTTTTGTCAATTGACATAAACGAAAGATGAACTCATCACGACTGTCATAACTTCGATTGCCTGAGTGTACGCGCAATTTTAGATTCCACATATACCGATGTTAATGACTAAAACTGGAAGATTCAAAGTCAAATTCCGAGAGGTTTGTTCTCGCACAAATCGATCAATCGTCTCGACAATGAAAACGAAGACGTAAACTATTCAGTGGAATTTGTAAATTCTTTGGAGAGGTTTGGTATGCCGCCGCATCATCTGCGCCTCAAATTGGATCTGCCATTATTATGTTTCGCAATCTTCATGCGCCGAAACTGTGACGCAGCTATTGAATACAAGGGGATAGAATGCTTGATTCTACGAACTCCTTTGAGTTCCGTTCCAAGTTGGAAATCCATTTTCTCTGTATATTTATCCGCCGGAACAGAAACCAAAATATTTGTTGCTTATCAAGCTACGCTATATTGAAAAAGAATGTAGAAAAATCGCTAATAAATGATTTTCAACACAATATAAATTCAACTTTCTTTTCATCTCAAAACACAAAATTTCATGCAGGGCAACGCCTGCGGGGTCAGCTAGTCTTATATCTATATAAATAAAAATCGCCAAACTGTATGTACGCTCATAACTTTCATACGACTGAACCAAATTTGATAATTCTTTTTGAAAATGTTCGTTGAGGTTCAAGGATGGATTTTACGGAGAGAAAAATTCGAATATTTGCCGGAAAACCCCTAAAAGCAGTCCTTTTCTTTTTCTCATACAAACGAATGAATGTTTGTTTGTTAGTAACGCTAAGGGAACGGCTGAAACAATATTGATGAAATTTTCAGAGGTTGTTCGTTGTGGAGGAGGGTTTAGAAATGAAAAAGCTGTATGCTTTTCGTGAGGAAAACTCGGAAAATTGGATAATTCCAAAAGGTAACTTTTATCCATACACATTTTTCTTAAATTTTTGTTTGTTTTGTTTTTCAATATTTTCATTTCTAAATTATTTGAATCGTTTAATTTCGGTCGCTCGCTTTTTTATTTTGGCTATTCAAAAAAAAAAATTGTTGAAAATTATTCATTGAAAGAGAGATTGAAAGAGATTCACACAAAGAGATCAATTGCAGATTGAAATTTGTTACGAAACCACCTAGAGGTCGACCTTATATCGGTCGGTGTTCCTTTTGCCATAAAAGTATGGCAGCCCACGGCAAGACAAGGTAAGAAGTACTCCCAAGATGCGGTGACATACGTGCGGAATTATGGATCGCGGTCAACCCGCAAGCGATCGTCACGATGTCAGAGCACGACTTTTCAAAAAACAATTACGATGTTTGTTTGACTTTATCTTAAAGCAATGTATATGTGGTGCTGTTGGAAGCTAGATGTACTCTGTTGAGTGCCAAAATAGAGGTTTTCCGCACGCACACATTCTTCTTTGGATGATGGTTACACCAAATGAAATTGATGAAATCATTTCTCCGGAAATTCCTGATGTAGAGAAAGATCCAGTATTATATGAAGTGGTGGAAACCAATATGGTGCATGGACACTACAATCCCTTTTCTGTTTGTATGTCTGACAATAAATGCACGAAACACTATTCATGTGCTTTCCTTTTGAAATACAAATTGGAAATGATGGATATCAACTCTATCGGCGTCGCTCACCAGATAACAGAACATTCAGCATTCAACTTAGAAGAGTGAATATCGAAGTTGACAACACATGGATCGTACTATATTCACCATTATTGATTAATTCATATTCAAAACTCATATCAGTTTTTAGTATTGCAATTTGGTGAAATTGATAAAATACGTTTGCAAGTACGTCACCAAAGGAAGCAACATGGCGGTTATTGGTCTTAAACGATATGGTCGATACGTGAACTGCAATAAAGCGCTTTGTAGGATATTTACTTTTGCAATTCATGAACGTTTTCCGACTGTTGTGCGTCTCGAAGTTAATTTGGAGAATGGCCAAAGAGTGTATTTCAACCCAGAGAATACAGTATAGCCAATGGAAACATCGCCAGCAACAAAATTATCATTCACCAATTTTTTCTCAACTTTCGTCAATCATCTGTTTGTGAGAACATTGCTCTATTCGGAAATACCTTAATCCCATCGTTGAAGAAATAGTTACGCAGAAAGCAAGGCCAACCAGTAGATAGACATCCAGGTGTGTTATCAACTAATGGATTAGGACGAATTTACACAATCTACCCGAAAAACGACGATTGTTTCTACCTTCGGTTGCTATTGATTAATGTACGCGGTTCAACTTTATTTGAGTCATTGCGTTCTGTGAATGGTTCGATGTGTGCAAGTTTTGGAGAAGTAAGCCTGTAATTACAATTCCTGGAACACATTTATCACTGGAATGAAAATGAAGTTCGCACACTTCTCGCGACAATCATTTCGACATATCAGCCTTCAAATCCGCATCAATTATGCGATACGAACAAAAATGAAATAGCCGAAGACAGTTTACATCGTCTTCGCTAAAAATTGGAAATGGTACAATTTCGGTTGATACTTCCGGTGGTTCGATATCAATTCCATCTTCCCTTTATCAATTCACGAAAGATGAACTCATCACAATGTTCGGACATTGGCCAAATTATCGTAACTACGATTCCTTAAGTGCTCGCTCAATGTTAGCTGCCAAAATACCGATGTTGTTGACTCAAACTGGAAGATTCAAAGTCAAATTTCGGGAGACATGCGCTCATACAAATCGATCGATCGTCTTGACAATGAAGACGACGCCGTGAATTATCCAGTGGTATTTCTGAATTCTTTGGACAGGCTTGGTATGCCACCGCATCATTTGCGTCTCAAAGTAGGATCTGTCGTTATTATGTTTCCCAATCTTCATGCGCCGAAACTGTGTAATGGAACCCGACTGATTGTGACGCACCTATCGAATACAAGGGGGAGAATGCTTAATTCTCTGAGTTTCTTTGAGTTCCAACGATTTCCTATTTCAGTTCAGACGTATTCCGTTTCCAGTGAAAATTGCATTTGAGATAACAATTAACAAGACCTAAAGGTAGTCACATATTGTGAGGCATAAATTTGGAAATGCTATATTTTTCTCACTGCCGTGGCGTGCTCACGAGTTGGAAAACCATCTTTTCTGTACACCGAAACAGAAATAAAAAAATGTTGTTTATAAAGCTGCGTTACATGGAAAAAAAAAATAAATAAAATGATAAATTTAACTTTCTTTTCATTTCAAAACACATAATTTCACGCAGGACAACGGCTGCGGGGTCAGCTAGTATTATATAACCATAAGCTGGGTTTTTGTCTGTTCGCAATAGCTGACTAAACCGTTGCATGAAATGAAAAATGGCCTCAGCCACTATGACGGGAATCGAATGAGGATGGTTTGTAAAAAAAAAAACAAATTCAGAAAATGTTAATTTTTAACCGACCTACGAACGTAAATAAAAAAAAATCATTCCTTACTTATAACAGAGTATGTTATTTAACATTTAGCTAAACTGCAACACACTGATAAGGGAGAGTAAATTCTGAAAGGTTCGAACAAAATGTACAATAACAAGTGAAACATGTCTCTCTTTGTTTACATTTTTCGAAGTCCAGTTCGTACAGATTTGGCACTTCTTACGGATTTCCCGCTACATTTGTGATGAACGCGCGGATAATGAGATAATTTACGTAAATTTCAATATGACGCGCTCTGAAAATGCGAATTAGATTTGGCGATTTCACAAAAATGACGCTCAACAGAAATCTAAAATGTAGTTAAGTGAGGTTGAGGCTCATGTGAAGCAAAACATTTTGTTATCTAATTGTACAAACTGAGAAATGGAGTGGAGAAATAACTTGCATGAGCTAACATATATCCTAAGTTTCAAATTTTGTTAGAAATAAACAAGATAATTTAAAAATGGTTTATAAGTACCTACAATGCATACACGCTATCAGGCAAAAACCCCTTGTTTAGATATGTAAATATGTATAAATGCCACTGCTATAAAAGCTGAATCGCGTGGTCGTTCTATTATGCAGCAGTCGTGTGCGTAGGGATGGCAACTATTAATCATTTGATTAAACTAATCGATTATTTTCATTCAATTTACGATTTAATCACATCGAAACACCTCTTCTAATTACTCGACTATTACTCGAATAATTGCAAAATAATCGCAAACAGCATTTTGAAATTTAATACATTCTATGTTCATCTAAGTTAGCGTACAAGGGTCGAAATTGGTCGCATCAGTCATTAATGACTGGAAACGGTGTAAACATTGTTAAATTATCTTATGTCAAAGTAGTTTAATATCAACAAATGACTGTCTGGTGACACTGCATTTACAGCTGAGTCAAACGCATTCAGTTGTTTGAAGAGCAATGGCGCCAGTCAAAAGCGAAGTGTGGAAATTTTTTAATAAAATAAGCAATAACTACGTTAAATGTCAACGTTGCTGCAAAAATTTTAAATCTGATAACACATCAAATATGTTGCAGCATTTAAAATTAAAGCATGCTGTAACCTGCATACAAAGTCCCAACAAGAAATACCATCAAGGCTCACATTGAAAAAATGTAAGATTAAGAAAAAGAAAAATGTGTAGTGATGCTAAAAACTTTTTCATATTTGAGTTTAACGACAGATATCTGGACTGATGTAGAAATGAATAGCAGGCTTGGTGTGACCATTCATGGTGTAAATGTGACGAAGCAATTTAATAGAACAATTGGCGTTTATAAATTAACGGAAGCACATACTACATCACATATTTCCGAAGTTCTCATTGCTGCTTTGAAAGACTTTTCTATTGACAAAAAACAAGTAATGGCTGTAGTGACCGACAATGGTGCAAACATCGTAAAAGCAGTACATGATTCATTTGGCAAAAAACGCCATAATCCTTGTTTTGCACATACTCTCAATTTGGTATGTGAAAACTCACTGAACAATCCTGAAGTAAATGCAGTTGTTGTAAAATGCAAAGAAATAGTTAAGTGGCTAAAAAGAAGTGTTAAAGCTAATGATGATCTTCGAAATATGCAAGCTGCTGCCGGAGTAGCTGAAGGCAAAATGCTAAAGCCAATTTTGGACGTGAAAACACGTTGGAATTCGACCTTCTACAGGCTTGAACGGTTCATTAAACTACATATGTTCATATATTAACCAAATACTCCTTTACTATTCTGACGCACCGGTAATGACAACATCTAAGGAAAAAGATGATATCATGGAAATAATCAGTATATTGAGACCATAGAGGCAATGATTGTACAACTAAGTGGTGAACAACGAGCAACGTTAAGTCAAGTGGTTCCATTAGTTCACTGTGGTCGGGAACAAATAGTGAGAATAACAGCTAAACAGCCAGTCGCTGAAAAACTAAAAGATGTCGTGTTAAATAAGTTTGATCGTAGATTTGGCTACATCGAACATTCCTTTTTGCTATCTGCATCAACTATACTCGACCCGGGATTCAAAATAATTCATTTCAAATACCCATTAGCGTTGTCCCCAGTTATAAAGTTTTTACGTACTGAAACAACAGTTGCAGATGATACTATGGGCAGAGAGTCGTCTGTGGAATCAGTAGAGAATGAGTTTGACCTCTGGGCTCCTCACAAAACTCTAGTGCACAGAAGAAGGAGGAAGGGCAACGATTTTACAACTTCACAAGATGAATTGAGCTTTTATTTGAATTGTCAGGTATAAGAACTAAGTCGAAACACTATTGATGCTTGGGAAGAAATGGAAACCGTTTACCCAAAACTGTAAGGACTTTCAAAAAAGCATTGTCATCTATTTGATACCTCAGTACCAGCTGAGCGGCTTTTCTCAAAAGTGGGGGCAACTGCGACCGAAAATCGCAATCGTTTGACAACAAAACGTTTACCGAAATGGCTTTTTCTTCAAACTTGGTTGAACAGAGAATAAATTTTCTTGACTTCAATGAACATATGTTCATTTATGCTGAAACTATGTTCGGACCGACATTGAAAACATGTTTTCGTGGGAAAAACTGGTTTTCGCACGAAAACTTGTGTTTTCGTCCATGTAAAATCTGTCAAACGAAAACACAGTTTTTGCTGAAAACCATTTGAAAACTTACATTCCACTCATTATAATCGGTGCCTGCTCTAGTTTAATCGATGTTTTTTTTGGAAGACATATTTTGCCGGCCCTCAATTGTCACTTGATATTTGTTTACATTCCATATACAAATACAGCTGTCACTTGATATTCTCATATTAGGGGAATTCTCTTGTTCATGCAACAACTTGCACGGTGCAGAAATTGCAGAATTTTCCTCTTGGTGCAGCGGCACAACAACAAACACACGCAGAAAATTATTTGCAATGGCTGTAAAATATGTCAGACCAAAACCCATGTTTATTTTTGTGCCGTCATATATCTCTAGATTCTGCAATGTGTGCTCTCTTGGCGTTGCATATTTCGATATAGGATTTTTGCATTTTGTGTCATCGTGCAATCTTGCGAAAGCAAGAGAATGCCGCTATTGAGAGTTGTCAGTGAAAACTCATCGAAAACACACAATGTCGGTACGTACGACTTAGATTCCACAACACATAAATGTGTTTTCAATGTCGGTCCGAACATAGTATAAGACAAATGAATTTTTAATATGATATTTTAATTTTATTTCCGTTTTTGTTTTTGTGTATGTATATACCAACATAGTTTGAATGTCTGAAATAAGAACATAGTCTCTTGTATTTTATTGGTTTTATTTTTACGCAAAGCTGCGAGTCTTTCAAGCAAGAGGCAATTCTTAATACTTGCTAAAATAAGACAATCAAGGAAAATAGCGTCAGCAGTTGAATGCACCATAAATGAGCCATAAAAGAAATAGGAAGCCGTGAACAGAATATTAAAAGACCTTGAGAATTACTTTGCTCTCATCGGCGGAATAACGTTTGTATTTGCTGGAGATTTCCGACTGACTCTTCATGTCCTTAGCAACTGCTTAAACTTGGAGAATTTTTCCCACTCCAAATGTAAGTAGTAATTGTAATATTCTTCTGGATGAGACTCTTGGCCAAATAAACCATAGCTTGGAAATTTCAATAGATTACTGCATCCCTGACATCGAAAATTTGCACGAAAAGGAATTTCATTGGTTGTGTTCTAGGGCAATAGTGTCACCCAGGAATGATAGTGTCAACCAAACAATTAAATACACCATCTAAAAAACCAAAAAAAAAAAAAACAAATAGACGACTTGACTAATAACGATGTCATCTTCTGCTCGAACTACAAACAAGCCCTAAGGCCAAACTTACGAAGAG
Source organism: Bactrocera zonata (assembly GCA_037783105.1). Lineage (NCBI taxonomy): Eukaryota > Metazoa > Arthropoda > Insecta > Diptera > Tephritidae > Bactrocera > Bactrocera zonata. The sequence goes on along the minus strand of JBAWJQ010004943.1, from coordinate 309,283 downwards.
ATTGACCTACGAAAAGAATGTTTTACTCATGGCCAACAGTATTTTGGTCAATCGCGGGTTGGAGGTCCTGAAAATCAATTTATGTTGCTTAAAATAAATTAACATCAAATATCGTTTACAGGGAAGATCTGTCTCAATAAATTATTTTTCAGGAGCAGAAAAAGTCAAATGTATAGTAAAGGCCTTTCTACAAAAATTAAAAAATAATAATAATGATAACACAAAAGATATAATTTCAGCTTCTAATTTTCTTCATTTTGCTCATTTTTAATGACCCCACGCAAAAACGAGGAAATATGTGTGGGAGAGTTTGTAAAAAATTATAACTTTTGAAATTATTGTCTAATACTCGTGTGAAGCCGGGGCGAGCTGCTTGCAATTCTATAATTTTACTGTATTGAATAATTTGTATTTAATTTATACCTTAGCCTTGGCAAAGAGTGAACGGGGTCCACGAGTTTGATCTATTGAGTTGATGTGGAACACTTCAACCAGAAGATCGAAATTCATTGTAGTATTAGGAATATGAGCTTTGGATCAATTCCATTCAAATTTGGTAGTAGACCACATTGTTTTCAACGAAACCTGTCAATTTAACCGTATTTAGAACTCGCACAGTCGACTGGGAGACGGAAATCATTGCATGTATGTGCAATATTGTTTTACAAATATATGTATAGATACAATTCAATACACTGAGCGACATATTCAGGATAAGGTTTTCAGAATAACGAAAATCATATGTATTTAGTATATGAGAGTTTGCCTAATGCGTAATGTAATATCACATATACTCGGTATAGAACTATTGTAAACCGGTTTTCAATAAAAAATAAAAAACGGTTTGGGATATCAATAAAATTCTTTATTCGTGTGAAAGTACATTGGACATTACGTATGGTACTCGATTTCTTTTACATGTCCATCACGGGCGCGCTTGCAGAAGTCCAGACCATGATTGGTTAGTGTCGCGAAAACTCGAGAACGGCTCAACCGATTTGACTAATTTTAATCTGGAAATTTTCGTGGAAGGTCAGGAAGGTTTAAACTGTATTGTCCCGCTAAAACTCCAGAAAGGCCACACCGATATTGCTGAAAATGTTTTGATGTTATTATCATATCGACAGTGATTTTCATCTAACTTTTCTAGTTATCTTATCTTATAAATAAAAATGAATTGCAAAATGTGTTCCTAAGTAAGGTAACTCAACAACGCCTGAAGCAATTTTGCCAATACTTTTTTTAAAATGTTCGTTGAGGTTCAAGGATGGTTTTTACGGCAAGAAAAACTCGAATAATTGCTGGAAACCCCTAAAAACACCCCTTTTCTTTTTCCCATACAAACGAATGAATGTTTGTTTGTTAGTAACGCTAAGAGAACAGCTGCACCAATCTTTATGAAATTTTCAGAGGTTCTTCGTTGTGGATCGAAGAAGGTTTAAAAATGAAAATACCTTATACTTTTCATGAGGAAAAGTCGGAAAATTGGATAATTCCAAAAGATAACTTTTTTCCCTACACATTTTTTTTTTAATTTTTGTTTGTTTTGTTTTTCAATATTTTGATTTGTAAATTATTTGAATCGTTTAATTTCGGTCGCTCGCTTTTTTATTTCGGCTATTCAAAAAAAAAATTGTTGAAAATTATTCATTGAAAGAGAGATTGAAAGAGATTCACACAAAGAGATCAATTGCAGATTGAAATTTGTTACGAAGCCACGAAGAGGTTGCCCTAATATCGGTCTATGTTCTTTTTGCCATCAACGAATGGCAGCCTAAGGCAAGAAGTACTCCAAGGATGCGGTGACATACGTGCGGAATTATGGATCGCTGTCAGTCAGCAAGCAATCGTCACGATGTCACAGCACAACTTTTCAAACAATAGCTACAATGTTTGATGGACTTTATCTTGAAGCAATGTATATGTGGTGCTATTAGATGCTAGATGTACTCTGTTGAGTGGCAAAAGAGAGGTTTGCCACACGCACACATTCTTATTTGGATGGTGGTTACACCAGATCAAATTGATGAAATCTTATCTGCGGAAATTCCTGATGCAGAGGAAGATCCAGTATTATACGAAGTGGCGAAAACCAATATGGTTCATGGGCCTTGCGGACCCTACAATCCTACTTCGGTTTGTATGTCTGACAATAAATGCACGAAACACTATACAAGTGCTTTTCTTTCGGAAACACAAACTAGAAATGATGGATACCCACTCTATCGGCGTCGGTCACCAGACGACAATGGCAGAACATTGAGCATTCAATTTAGAAGAGTGAATATCGGATTTGACAATAGAGGGATCGTACTATATTCCCCACTATTGTCTAATTCTCATTCAAAACTCATATCAATGTCGAATATTGCAATTTGGTGTAATCGATAAAATACGTTTGTAATTACGTCACTAAGGGAAGCAAAATGGCGGTTATTGGTCTTGAACGATACGGTCGATAGTGAACTGAAAAAAGCGCTTTGTAGGATATTTACTTTTGCAATTCATGAACGTTTTCCGACAGTTGTGAGTCTTCGAGTTAATTTGGAGAATGGCAAAGAGTGTATTTCAACCCAGAGAATACAGTGGAGCCAGTGGAAACACCGCCAGCAACAAAATTAACATTGACGAGTTTTTTCTCAACTTTCGTCAGTGATCCGTTTGCGAGAACATTGCTCTATCCGGAAATACCTTGGTATTATACATGGAATACATCGTCGAAGAAATAGTTACGCAGAAAGCATTGCCAATAAATAGATGGACAACCAATGTATTACGACGAATTTACACAATTCACCCGAAAAACGACGATTGCTTCTTCCTTCAGTTGCTATTGATTAATATACGCGGTTCAAATTCATTTGAGTCATTGCGTACTGTGAATGGTGCGGTGTGCGCAAGTTTTGGAGAATCAAGCCAGCAATTACAATTGCTTGAACATGATAATCAATGGAATCAAACGATGAACGATGCGATAGCTACTTCGCATGCCACTGAAGTTCGCACACTTTTTGTTCGACATATCAGCCTTCAAATTCGCGTCAATTATGGGGTACGAACAAAAATTACATTGCCGAAGACATTTTATATCGTACTCACTAAAAACTGGAAATGGGTCAATTCCAGTTGATACCATCAGATATATCATCTGCCGTTTATTAACTCACGAAAGATGAACTCATCGCCAATGTTCGGACAGTGGTCAAATTATCGTATCTACGATTCCTTAAGTGCACGCACAATGTTAGCTGCCAAAAATACCGATGCTGTGGACTCAAAGTGGAAGACTCAAACTCGAATTCCGGGAGACTTGCGCTCATACAAATCGATCGATCGTCTTGACAATGAAAACGACGCCGTGAATTATCCGGTGGAATTTCTGGCTTGGTATGCCAGCGCACCATTAGAGTTTCAAAGTTGGATCTGTCGTTATTATGCTTCGCAATCTTCATGAGCCGAAACTTTGTAATGGGACCCGACTGATTGTGACACACTGACAAGAGGTGCAGAATGTTTGATTCTACGAATTTGTTTAAGATCTAACGATTTCCCATTTCAGTTCGAATATATTCCGTTTGCAGTGAAAATTGCATTTGAGATGGCAATCAACAGGTCACAAGGATAGTCGCATAGTGTGTGGCATAAATTTGGAAATTATATGTTTTTCACACGGCCATATGCGTGGCGTGCACACGAGTTGGAAAACCATCTTTTTTGTACACCGAAACAGAAATCAAAAAATGTTGTTTATCAAGCTGCGTTACATTGAAAAAAAAGTAAATGATAAATCCAACTTTCTTTTAATTTAAAAACACATAATTTCACGCAGGACAACGGCTGCTAGTCAGCTAGTACGTATATAAAAATGAAAAGCCTTATTTGTATGTCGGCGCTTGAGGAAGGTGTTGAAATGCAACCCTTTAGCAACTTACATTTTTGAGTAACCCTGATTTTTAGTTTTGTAAGAAACCCAAAAACCAGAACATTCTTTCACTAGCATTTTAACTTTTGAATAAACTACATCTTTTTGTCTTTTTGAATTGAACATTCCAAAGCGTTTTTTCTTGGTTCCGTGCAGTGCAAAAGTAAGAAATCCAACAGGTTATGGGCCCAGGTGCAAATTCCTGGGAACCTAGTAAATCGCGTTAAGTAATTAATAAAAAATATGAGGTAGTCGCTTTTTAACATAGGAAAATTGGATGAGTCCAATTATGACTCATGGAACTTGCAGCTACAAAGTGTGCTTGTCCATCAAGAGTTGTGGCCTGTTACGTGCGGAGAATTGCCCGCTCCAAAAGCTGTGTTGCTGTGGAAGGCAAAAGATGATAAGGCAAAAGCAACAATAATCCTCAGCATTACGCCTATGCAGATAAGCCACATTAAAATCTGCAAATCGGCGAATGAGGCGTGGAAATGTCTACAAGAAGTGAATAGACCAAAAGGGCCTGTGAGAAAGGTAACTTTGTTCAAGCAGTTACTTGGAATTCGAATGAATGATGGTGAGTGTGTCCAGCAATACGTTTACAAGTTCACGGCAGTCGCAGAGAAGCTTGCTGAAATTGGCGTGTGTCTCCAGGATGATTTATTCGTTATTATGCTTCTTTCAAGTCTGCCGAAATCATTTGAGAGTTTGGTGGTTGCTTTGGAGTCTCGCGATGAGCTACCAAATCTTACTGCTGTTAAAATCAAATTAATAGAAGAAGGCGAGCGACGTAAAACATGCCAGTCTGAGCATACCGAGGGTAGCGTGCAAGCTTTCGTAGCACACGCAAACACAAACGCAAGAAAAAAATATTTTGAACATGCAAAATCGAACGACAGCGCAGGTACCGCAAGCAAACGCAATGGCAATAGCAAAAAATCAAATTTAAAATGTTACAGCTGTGGCAAAAAAGGTCATTTCGCCGCACAATGTAAAGCAAAAGATCGAAAAAAATCTTCGCATCAAAATTTAACAAGAAACGGACTGTTTGCTGCTGTTAGTAGCAAAATTTTACACAACGATGTTTGGTGCGTTGACAGCGGCGCTTCTTCACACTTATGTTGTAACCGCAACATGTTTGATGAGTTCGAGCCGTGTGAAGAAGCAATTATGTTAGCGGCGGAATACAAAATATTAGCAAAAGGCAAAGGTGTTGTTCGATTGAGAACAAACGAGTTTGATGTGACTCTCGTAGATGTTTTGTTCGTGCCGGGTTTACAGTGCAACCTTGTGTCAGTTGCTAGAGCAGTTAACAGTGGCTACATTGTCAAATTCAAGGCAAACACGGCGAAGATCTTTGACAAGCACGGAGGAATAATATTATGTGCACAAAAGGTCAGAGATTTATATTTAATTGAAATAAATAAAAATAAATTGTTCTTTGCGAGGAAAATTGTTGACGACGTGATGAAGTGGCATAATAGATTTGGCCATCTGAATTTCGCAAGTTTGCGGCAGCTTAGTAATAAGCAGATGGTGTTTGGACTTTCGATTAACATACCGACTGATGTCAACTGTGCCTTGTGCATGTCGAGTAAATGCACTCAGCGGCCATATAGTAGTTCACAAAATTATGCAGCAATATTTTTGATGAATATTTAAAAGCGAATGGCATTTTACGGCAACTTACGGTCCCGTATACGCCACAGCAAAATGGTGCTGCTGAGAGGTTAAATCGCACTCTACTTGAAATGGCAAGGTGTATGTTGCTGGGTGCAGGTCTTGAACAGTCGTTATGGGGTGAAGCGGTATCTACGTCCGCGTATTTGCGGAATCGTTCTCCAACCAAAGCGTTAGATAGTGTAACGCCTTATGAAGCATGGCATGGGCATAAGCCAACGGTGGCGCATTTAAGAGCGTTTGGATCATTTGCAGTGGCATTTGATAAACGGCAGCGAGACAAATTCAAGCCAAAGGGTAAAGAATATGTTATGGTAGGTTATTCTGACACTTCAAAGGCGTATACTTAGATTGTACGATAAAGAAGCAAAGCTTTTAATTGTTAGTAGGGATGTATACTTCATCGAGCAAACGAAACACAAGCAACAGCATGAGGCAATTTTAGACGTACTGTCATTCAAGTTGATGAGGCAAACGATAACGCGAACGAAGATGAAGTTGTAGATGATGGTGGAATGCAGCCAGAGAAAAGTGATGACGATTTCGAGTCTGCTGAAGATGAACCAACTCCGCTTAAACGTGGGCCAGGTAGACCCAAATTAATTCGTACTGGTGAATGCGGTAGACCGAAAAAACAGCATAATTACTTAAGCTTGTTGACGTATGACGATATTAAAGTACCTGATACAGTAGGTGAGGCGTTATCAAGTGAACTTTCTGGCGATTGGTACAATGCAATGAAAGTTGAATACGAATCGTTGTTGAAGAACAAGACTTGGGAACTTGTGAAGCTACCAAGAGGGCAAAAACCAGTGCGTAATAAATGGGTGTTCGCGATCAAAAGAAATAAGGATGGAAAAGTAGAACGGTTTAAAGCAAGGTTGGTTGCGAAAGGGTGTTCGCAAATTTACGGTGTAAACTATACCGAGACTTTTTCACCCGTCGTACGTTACAATACCATCCGAATGATTTTTGCGATAGCAGCGGAATACCGTTTGCATTTACATCAAATGGATGTATCCACCGCTTATTTGAATAGCGATTTGTCTGAAGATATTTATATGAATGAACCCGAAATGTTTGTGGTTAAGCGTTATCCTATTGAAGCAGATAGGATTCAAACAGTGTGAGTGTGAGCCGTGCGTATATGTTATGCACAGGGGCAAGCAGTTGAATATTATAGCCGTTTATGTTGATGACTTACTGATTGCCAGTTCGGATTACAGTCACCTAAAACATATAAAGGATATGATATCAAATAAAGTTGAAGTTGTGGACAAGGGTCAAGTCCAGCACTTTTTAAGCATGGAGGTTGAGAGAGATGGTGAAACTGGAGCTATTGCCATTAGTCAGAAGGGACATATTAAAAGGTTATTGCGCGAGTACCAAATGGAAAATTGTCGACCGATCGCCATTCCTTTAGATCCAGGACACCAAGTTGTGTGTAATGACCAGAATTGTAAAAAAGCAGATCAGGTGCAGTATCAATCACTCATTGGGTCACTTATGTATCTAGCTGTGTGCACGCGACCTGATATCTTGCACTCGGTTTGTAAGCGAGCACAGCGTAACAATGATCCACATGTAGAACACTTATCAGCAGCAAAGCGCATATTAAGATTTTTATGCACCACACAAGATATGCAACTGAGGTATAACAAAACCGGTAAACCAATTGAGTGTTTTGTGGATTCCGACTGGGGTGGCGACACAGGTGATCGGAAATCGTATACTGGGTATGCAGTTATGTTAGCCGGAGGACTGTTTTCATACGAATGTAAAAAGCAGACGACGGTAGCACTTAGCAGCACAGAAGCCGAATACATGGCGCTAGCATGCGTTGTTAAAGAAGCTGTTTACTTGAAACAGCTATTAACTGAAATGGAACTCGAATGCCCGGATGCGATGATAGTGAATGGAGATAGTTTAAGCGCGATGAATTTAGTCAAGAACCCCGTATACCACGCTCGAAGTAAACACATTGATATTAAATATCATTTTATAAGAAATATCTATCGAGGTGGGGAATCGAACTTAATTACTGCAGCACTAGTAATATGATTGCAGACATATTTACTAAGAACCTAGCCAGACCTAATCATGAAAAATTTTCTAAAATGTTGAACTTGAGTTAAATATATTTACTTGTAATGCTCAAATATGTTCGTTGAGGTGGCGTGTTGAAATGCAACCCTTTAGCAACTTACATTTTTGAGTAACCCTGATTTTTAGTTTTATAAGAAACCCAAAAACCAGAACATTCTTTCACTAGCATTTTAACTTTTGAATAAACTACATCTTTTTGTCTTTTTGAATTGAACATTCCAAAGCGTTTTTTCTTGGTTCCGTGCAGTGCAAAAGTAAGAAATCCAACAGAAGGTCCTAGCGGCCACCTTTTTTACAAAATCTCTCTTGATTTCCCAATTTGTGTCTATATTTAAAACTCAGGAACGGCTGAACTGATCTGGCTGAAAATTGGTGATGAGATAGCTTGGAACTTAGTTTTATGTTAAAAGGCACAACAATTCAGAAAATAAAAAAAATTATAATTCAAAACATTAGCATGTGTTCAATAACACAGCCACTGGCACGGTAAAGTGGTTTTTGTTTACATATGTACCTACACATATATATGAATAAGAAAAGGTTGAATCATAATTTGAGATGGGATCAAGTCTGTGTTTTCTAAAGTGTAGTATCAGGGTTTTAGCCGCCGGTTTTGCAATTACATTCGATGAATGTTGAACAAAACATTATCATATGATTAGATATAGGGCCTGAGACGCGCCCTCTTCTGCTCCACTCCTGCACCATTATTCGCTATAGCAAGTGACATATATATGTGTGTGTAACGTTGTAGGAGGTGCAGAGACTGTGGAGATGTTGTTACATAATACATAGTTAGGTATGTACTATTCCTTTACCGATTTATGATGTAAATAAATTATGTAAATTGCCAAATTAACTATTCATTTACATTGTTATCACGATAAGTTATATTCTTGACAACAAAGAATGAACTAGTTTTCCTATAAATTGATACTAACGAATTAAACGCATACCTCCCTTGTTAGTTATTTAGATATAAGCTTTGCATTCATTTTAATTGCTAGTAAGTTTCGTTTAATAATTTCCGTATCAATCTCTCAAGTAATTGCTTAAGAAAAAAAATGCATTGTTTCTTGAGCTGTAGTCAAGTAAATTTGACAGCTGGTTACGCATTGTAAATGACATTTATAAGAAGAGCAAGAGAAAATAAACTTATTTGTGTAAGTATATAAATATTTTCATTGCAATGAAAGGAATATGAATGAAGATTAGGAAGTTTTATACAAAATTTCAAACTGGACTATATTTCATTATAATGATTTTAAGAAATTGTAGGATGAATTTAAGGATTACTTTGATTTTCCTTCAAGAAACAACTCCATGCTTCTTCGCAAAACCAGCATCATGGTACCCTTACGATGACCAGGAAGGCCGTATACGCATTTTATTGAAAAAATTTATTAAAAATTAGTACTAGATTTCTTGAGAGCTGTAGGAATTTCTCTTGATCATTTCTTAGCTTTTTTTATAGAAGTTTTTACATTTCTTTAGAGCTGGATACTAAGCTATAACCCGAAAAATATATGCTGAATGTGTTACTATTCGTGTTGGTTTATGAAAAATGTTTGTGTTATTACTAAAACAAACAAATCATTTCAATGCGTTATTTCATTGCAAGTAATTTGGTTTGTTATTTTCAAAAAATTCGGATAGCTAATAAGAAGTTTACTGGGTCATCTATGTATCATAGTTTCAAAAAAAAAAAAATGTGCACTTAAAAACGTTTTGCTATCCAAACATAGAGCACCATAAGTCTGCCGATAAATTTTGTAAAATAAAATTATCTTAAAATACGCTATTTAATTCTAACAAGCATTCAGAACCGATCTACACCGGATAAATCCCTGATCGTATGAAAATATGAGATGATGCAATATAATGAAATTTTATGTATTGTAAAATCTAAAGCTGCAGTTTACTGAATATCTGTGGGTGATGGAGAAATTCTGTTTTCAGATTTGACTTCAGGGTATCAAACTGTATTAGAAAGACCTAAGAATTTTCGTGCTACAAATTATGTGTCTACCAGTGTTATCATTTGTTTCTTAATGTTAAGTATTAAGATATCTTTTACTGCGGCACATACTAATAATATTGAAATTTGTGCAGAAATTATAAAATCAAGTCGTCGGTAGAACATAGGTCGCAGTACAGTGCATGCCAAAAGTGTACTACTGTGCCCAAAAAAAGGTGACATTGTATTTATGTTGAAAATTCTTTATTTATTCTTCCAAATCAATTTCATCCCCTTCAAAGTAATCCCCTCTCGATGCAATGCACTTATGCCAACGGATTTTCCAATCATCGAAACACTGGTTGTAGTCACTTTCCGGGATGGCCTTCAGTTCCGTCTTCGCTGCGGCTTTTGAGCTTGGTGAACAGCCAGAAGTCGCGCGGCACCAGATCAGGTGAATACGGTGGTTGCGGAACGGTATGGGTTGTGTTTTTGGCGAAATGATCACGAATTACGAGGGCAGTATGGGATGGTGCATTATCGTGGTGTAAAAACCAAGAATTGTCTTTTCACAATTCCGGCCTTTTTAGGCGGATAGCATTACGCAAACGACGCATATCGTTCAAATAATATTCCTTGTTGACTGTTTGACCAGTTGGAAGGAATTCATAATGCACAACACCACGATAATCGAAGAAAACAGTCAACATGACTTTGATTTTTGAGCGACTTTGGCGTGATTTTTTTGGTCTCGGCTCTCTTTTGACACGATGTTCGCTCGATTGATCGGTTGTTTCGGGGTCGTAAGCATAGATCCAAGTCTCATCGCCAGTTATAATGCGTTTCATGACACCCTGGTAGGCGGAAAGCATGGTTTCACTCACTTCAACGCGAAGCTTTTTTTCCAAAAAATTCAATGTTTTCGGTACCAGTCGAGATTTGACGCGCTTCCTTCAAATTGGTATTGGCTAAGCCTTTCGATATGCCAACTTCATCAGCAAGGTCTCTAATTGTTAATCGACGGTTGTTCAACACCAAATCTTTGATTTGTTGAACGTGAGCTTCGTCGGTTGAGGTTGATGGTCGCCCTGGACGCTCTTCGTCTTCGATACGTTCACGGCCGGCTTGGAACTCACTATACCTCTTGTAAATATTTTTTTTTAGACAAAGCCTCATCACCAAAGGCTTTCTGCACCATCCTCAACGTATCCACAGCAGAAAGTTGATTCCGTAAACAAAATTTAATGCAAATTCTTTGCTCAACAAATTTCGACATCGCAAAAAACGAAAAACTCACTTTTAGCTGCTCACAAAACGTATCTCAAACACATAACACATTTGACATAAATGTGACTGACAGTACTACCAACCTAAAAAAAAATAATTCTCCAAATCCTTCGACGCGCGCAGTTTAAACTCAAATTTTTTGGGCACAGTGGTATCTTCAGCTGGAAATGAAGAATGATCAACGGAACGAGTAGGTGTTACACCTCTATATAAAACAGTGTTCTGAATGAACAACTACTGCTACCGTATAATGACAACACGTAACTGTCAACAATTGATATCAATGAAGGGAAATTTTTTTCATTGATGCCCCAGGAGGTACAGGACAAACATTTTTAATCAATCTGCTTTGAAAAAAGTGAAACCTACCGGAAAACTTGCGTTATCTGTTGCGTCAATGCCGATCATTGCCGCTGCGCTTTCTGAAAGAGGCCGAACTGCATATTCTACAGTAAAGCTCCCGCTGAAAATTGCCACCTGATACAGAGTTTGTAGTGTTTCTAAACAAAACAATACAGGAAACTTGATGCGCGTCTGCGCATTAATAGTCTGAGACGAAACTACCATGTCAAACAAGACGTCGCGCAGCAAAAATTCACTTATGGGTGGATGTACAATCATCAATTAGGAGATTTCCGTCAAATCCTACCAGTTGTGACTCGAGGAACACGTGCTGATGAAATAAATGCTTCCTTAAAAGGATCCAACTTTTGGCCACATGTAACAAATTAGAGCTTAACTAATGTAAGGGTTTCGTCATCTTCGCGTGAGAACAGGCTATTTCCAAGATGCTGCTAAAAGTTTGAAATGGAGAACACAAAGTGAGGGAAGGATTGATCTAGAAAACCTTTGTGTTTTGATAGACACCATCCAAGTGTTAGTCAACAATGTCTATCCTGATATTGATAACTTAAGTTATAACACAATATCTTGGTTTAAAGAAAGAGCGATTCTGTCACCAACTAAGGAAGAAGTAGGTCAGGTAAATAACTTGATTATTTCATTCGTTAGTATATTAATTGTTGTAAAAATAAAATAAATAGGTAAAAATGTAGTGTATGAATTTAGATATTCTAACGACAGTAGAAAATCTTCATGGTATAGGGAAAGAGGAATAGTTTTACTCCAAATTTAACGCGTGCGAAAGCTCTGTGCAAAGTGGGTGCCTCGCAAGTTCATAATCTAACAAAAGCGACTAATTGCTGATTGTTCTCAGTGCTCATTTCGCCTCTTTCAACTTTGCAAATCGCTTTTCAACGGCTTATTTTCCTGGTACAGAGCCAAAATTCAAAAGTGTTTTCCCTCAAAAAGCAATGCTTTACTAACACACGAAATGGTTTACGATCCATTTTTTCTAAATTAACACAAGTTGCTTCACAAAAATGCTATATTTCATTAATAACTAATAGAAATCATATAGATGGTAGAGATTTAGTAGTAGAGTAGTAGAATTATCTATGTGTCAGCCACAGTAAAGCGTGGACAGGTCCTCTAGTCTTAAGATATATAGAATAAATGTTTTGATGTCACAAGAAAATTTGGCGTATCATTTTTTTTCATTGAATTCTTATTGTTCGGTGACCTTAGTATATTAAAAATTGTATGTTAGTTTTCACATGGCAAAAAAATTAACAAATGTCATTTTAAAATTAGTCTTTTTTCTTCCTAACCAAAAGGTTTCAAAATTTTTCCCTTGAGTGATGGGAATTACTTAATTAGGTCAAAAGCTTTTGAACAAAGATGTTTTGGTGCACAAAATGTGGACTACTTACCGATTCGCGGCATTTGCAGAGCTACCTCAGAACATTTGGTTATGAAAAGCGTTTTCGAAAATAATCCAGGGGTCGAATTGTTACATCCGTGCACGGATCGGCAAACATACAAAAGAAAATTCGGTGATACGTCAATCGTACACGGTGATTGCCTTTATAACATACCATAGCAAACGGATCCTAATTTGTTGTTAATTCACAATAGCTTTTAAAATCCACATTGCTCTGTATCGTATTTTTAGGTCACAATAGATGTGGAGCTGTCCAAACTGTTGCAAATTTTTCAATAAACTAACAAAAACTAATTAAATATCAAAATGGATCCGACTTTGTTTTTTTTTTTATTTGAGCTCTAGTGAAAGTGATGGGAATGAAAAAATAAAGATCGTAGTAATAGCGTTGGTATAAGAAAAAATTATGAAACCCCATTAAAAAAATTTTCTTTTATTGATGTGTCGTTGAAGGAAGCATTGGAATCTTAAAAAGACGGTAGACAATTTTAGGATATGGCAAAAGCTAACATTTAAGCGGCATTACATAACTTCTGCATAAAATTTAAAATAAGTTATGACCCTCAAAATTGTGATTCTGATCACACACAAGAAATAGATAATGGGGTAGCGAAACCTCTAATCGCAATGAACATAATTTTTTTTAGTGTAAACTGAAATACAAAAACTTTCTTCATATTAATTAGTTTTTGTTTTTAATGAGGTATTACATTCGCTTTTTTCTTTTATTACTAAAAACTTAAAAAATATAAAATTAAAAAAAAAAAATACTCTCACTTTCATAAATTTGTCTATTACGATTGACATTTTTCAAAAAAAAAAAATCATTACTTACTTATAACAGAGAAATTTAAATTTAGACAGAGAATGTTTTTTAACATTTAGCTAAGCTGCAACACACTGATAAGGGCGATTAAATTCCGAAAGGTTCGAGCAAAATGTTCAATACCAAGTGAAATATGCATCTAGTAGTAAAATTGTACAAACTGAAAAATGGAGTGGAGAAATAGTTTGCAAGAGTCAACATATATTTTTAAAGTTTCGAATTTTGTAAGAAATAAATATATGGATGATAGAGTCATGTGTAGAAGTTAATGCAAGTGAGGAAAGATCTCTGATAGCCATTCCCCTAGGAGTGGCCAGAAACGATTCTTTTACTTATGACTCAAGCAGCTCAGGACTTCCGGTCTTTGTCCAAGTATCCTGTGGGTAGTCTAAGAGCATCCGTTTGAAAGCGAGCTAAAGTGAGAAAGCGAAACATCCCCTCCATTGGGTTTAGGACACGAAGCGTCAAAAAACACCCCTAATGAAAAGTAAAAACCAGCCTCGGCCTCGCAGACCCCCCTTTTGATTACGACCATGGCAAACGAAATAAGGACTTCGAATTGAGGGCATGCACCTGGAATGTCTGGTCCCTTAATTGGGAAGGTGCCGCCGTCCAGCTGGTTGATGTCCTCGTGCAAATAAAGGCTGACACCACCACCGTTCAAGAAATGCGATGGACGGGACAAGGCCAGAGACGAGTAGGCCCTTGTGGTATTTACTATAGTGGCCATAGAAAGGAGCGTAAGTTTAGTGTAGAATTCGTGGTGGGTGAGAGACTCCGTTGCCGAGTACTATCATTCACTGCGGTGAATGAACGTCTAGCCACAATCCGCATCAAAGCGAGGTTCTTCAACATATCCCTGATTTTCGCCCACGCCCCTACGAAAGAGAAGGACGATGTGACCAAAGATGCCTTCTATAAGCGCTTGGAGCGCACCTATGAGAGCTGCCCCCGCCACGATATCAAATTCATGCTTGGCGACTTTAACGCCAGGGTGGGCAAAGAAGGTATCTTTGGCACTACGGTCGGTAAATTCAGCCACAACGACGAAACTTCCCAAAATGGGTTGAAGCTAATCGAATTCGCCGTGGTCCGAAATATGGTTATCTGTGGTACTAAATCCAACACAAGGCGATACATCAAGCTACCTGGCTGTCTCCGGATCAAAAAGCAACTAACCAGGTCGATCATGTTGTAATAGACGGAAGACACGTCTCCAGTGTTCTAGATGTGCGAACGTTCCGAGGTCCTAACATCAACTCGGACCACTATCTTATTGCAGCAAACTTCGCACCCGCCTCTGTGCAGCAAAAAACGCACGTCGACAAACACATGGAAGGTTCGACGTCGAGAAACTGCAATAGCAACAGACAGCCGAAAGATTTTCTACTCGACTTGCACTCCTGCTCTCTGAGAGAACTCGTTAACAGTCTTTGCAGACAAAAGAAGAAAGAGGACGAAATTCGTGAGTATGAAGAGCTTGATAAGCTGGCCGACAGGGCTAATGCTCGAAAATTCTACGAAAAGATGCGGCGGCTTACAGAAGGATTCAAGAACGGAGCATACTCTTGTAAAACCCTCAAAGATAATCTAGTCACCGATGCCCAGAGCATACTTGAATTATAGAAGGAACACTTCTCCAGCCTGCTGAATGACAGTGGACGTACAACGGCAGGAGAAGGCAAACACGATTCCCCAATCGATGACGATGGAGCAGACGTTCCATTGCCAGACCATGAAGAAGTTCGAATATCAATTATGGATTACTGGCCGAGCTATTATTATATAAACTGATAAGGAGCATCCATCAGCTTCTTTGTAAAATATGGTTGGACGAAAACATGCCCAAAGATTAGAATTTAAGTGTGCCATGCCCAATTCATAAAAAAGAAGACCCCACAATCTACGCCAACTACTGTGGGGTAAGCCTCCTCAACACCGCGTATAAGGTTTTATTGAGCGTATTGTGTGTAAGTTTAAAGCCCACCGTCAACAAACTGATTTTACCTTATCAGTGTGGCTTTAGACCTGGCAAATCAACAACCGACCAGATAACCTAACCCACAATAAGGGAGATCCACAATCTACGCCAACTACTGTGGGGTATAAGGTTTTATTGAGTGAGACCTGTGAAAAGAGAATCGAAACACACCACCACTTCGCCGAATTCAAAGCTGCTTTCGACAGCACGAAAAGGAGCTGCCTTTATGCCGCGATGTCTGAATTTGGTATCCCCGCAAAACTAATACGGCTGTGTAAGCTGACGCTGAGCAACACTCAAAGCTCCGTCAGGATCGGGAAGGACCTCTCCGAGCCGTTCGATACCAAGCGAGGTTTCAGACAAAGCCACACTCTAACGTGCTACTTCTTAAAATTGCTCCAGGAGAAAATAATTCGATCTGCCTATCTGAAAAAAGAAAGTACAATCCTTATACTGATATTATTAGTGATAACAACCGCGTCGTTAGTTCTGCTTTCTCTAAGTTGGATACAGAAGCTTGAATTCCAACTTAGACTTAAGAAAACCTTCCCTTCTTTTAAAAGAACAGTTGGAAAACAGTCTGGCTACACTTGGAAGTTCCAATTAACACCAAACACCGAAATGGAAGAATGACTGGTGCGCTGTTGTAAATTTGCTTGAAATCGCATAAGCGGTGTCTTCGCCAATAAAGAAGAAGAGGAATATTATATCATAACCGATAGGGCTTACATCTTAAATACTCTCAACAAAGGCAAATTTACAGTCTTAGACATGTCATTGAAGTCGCTTCCATTTTTGTTTTAATGTGTAAGAAATCATTTTTGAAATAGTTTTTTATTAATTCACGAAAACTTATTAATATGAATGACTTATTATAGAAAATAACTTTAAAATACTTAGACCGTTGATTAAATGTACACATATGAATTTTTGTAAGAAATAATGATAGAAAAGTATTTTTGAGGGAGTAGCCAGTAGTACTCGTATAATAATTAAATACACTTCATTTGGATGCAGTAAGTGTGAGAATTCTATCAAGCATTGTTTCTACTAGTTTTCAGTTTCCATTCAACAGGTTTATTCGTTCCTTTAGCTCGGAAACCGGAAATCGCCTTAAATTCGGGAATTCTTAGAATTTTGTATACCCCATAAATATTTGAGTTCGTGCTTTTTATCACAAGCTTAGTTTTTATTACTTTGTGGCTTGGGTCTCTTACCATATTTTTAAATAAATTCGACCGACTGTCTCAGATTTTCCAATTTAGAGTGCAACTAGTGTACTCACCCCGCTTTGCTGCTTTGTGCAAGGAGATCGTGTCTATGTCTTGAATTTTGATCGGCGTCTAAGAGGTCAGCGATGTCTTTCCAAGTTGGATTGCACGTGAAAGTAATGAAGAGATCCGGTTGTCCGTAATTGTGCACGTAAGTCATAGCATCTTGGGCGTACTCGTTCATATGTCGAGGACTGCCGGTGTTCGTAGCATTTTGTAGCATTTCCATCATTATTAATCTCATCACGTAAGTGAATATATTCCTTTGCGCCTTTACTTGCATTCGATTTTTGTTCCGACCATAATCACTGGAACGTCGTCTTTTACCGGTGCATTGAATCGCCGATTATGCTCCACGGGTTGTGTTTTGTTAGCTCTTATCACAACCTTATAATCATCTCTCGGCATCTGGCCTAAAGCTGTTTTGAATGAACGTATGAGGCTGATGTGTTCATGAAACATAATTTGATTTCTCGTCTTACTTCAGTACTGATTGCCCAACGCCGGTCAGCTTCTGCAGCTTCATTACCGGTGAAATAAATTTGTAAAAACTTGGGATGTTAATTTTGAACTGGGGGCAACGATCCAATTCTGTCCTAAATTTGACCTTGCGCTTTAAAAGTGGGCATGTAATCGGCTTTGCTGACTATGTTGGTTGCTCCAAGGGACATCATTTGGAAGTATGAATTAAACTTTCGGATGTTTTGAAAAAAAAAACAAAAAAATTTTTGGAAGTTGAAGTGCGCTTAGAAATATAATTAAGAAGTAGCTCGGTTGGCTTCATAAATGGTGTCAAAACAACTTCACAGTTCGAACAGCACATTCCAGGGGATTCTTTAGCGAACTTCAAAGCACCACAATGTGTACAAACTTTGTTCATTAAACCGATCACTACGTCGTTGTTGAGCGCCGCAAGATTTAGTTTATTTTTTTCGTAATTGGGATCAAGTCACTGCGTTCGTTTCTGGATTGTCTCGGTAGCTCGCGATGAAGATTTTTTTCACCATCTTGTTGAAGCCGTGATACATGCTCTTCCTTAGCTTCTATATTTCTTCTTGTAGATATTCTGTTACGACTTTTCTCAAGGCGTAACTCACGTTCGTCAGCTGTTACATTTGCTCTTTTTTCCTTAACATTCTTTGATTTGGAGGTTTTTTTTACCAATTTTGCTTTTTTAGGTGCCATTTTTAATTATATTTATTACAATGATTCTGTGAAGAAATATTATTGGTGAAGAAAAGTACGATTTTCCGTTGTAACAATCAATTGAAAACGCATCAGTAAACGGATACATTCGCGACGCTACAACTAACCTGGAATTCCCAAAAATCCTTAGTTATTTACTTTAATATACTTCAGTATACTTCAATATACCCCATTGTAGTTAAATATGTTTCATATTGACATATACATACATATATCCACAACGCATTTGTCAACACAAATTTTAGTTTATAAAACAAGAGAACATCATCATAATAAATAAAAACTGTATTTTACAATTCAAAAAAAGTGCTCCGGTCGTCACCAAATTTTACAGGATTACTCGTCTTGAAAGTTTTATTGAAATTGGTCCAGCCGTTTCGCAGCCTACCCCGAACAGACAGACATACTTTTTTTTATATACATAGATTTGCTGATTTGACAAGAGTTGCATTAAAAACATAATTTTTTTTTTAATTTTCAAAAGAGTTAGTCTCTTTCTTTTGCCGATGACTAAAACTTTTAATTATCCCATATCTAGCACCTTCTTCTTCCTAATTGGCGTAGACACCGCTTACGCGATTAGAGCCGAGTTAACAATAGCGCCTGTCGTTTCTTCTTTTCGCTTCGTGGTGCCAATTGGATATCCCTGGCAAAGCCACGGCCTTCTCCACTTGGTCCTTCCAACGGAGTGGAGGTCTTCCTCTTCCTCTGCTTCCCGCGGCGGGTACTGCGTCGAATACTTTCAGAGCTGAGTGTTTTCATCCATCCGGACAACATGACCTAGCCAGCGTAGCCGCTGTCTTTTAATTCGCTAAACTATGTCAATGTGGTCGTATATCTCGTACAGCTCATCGTTCCATCGAATGCGATATTCGCCGTGGCCAATGCGCAAAGGACCATAAATCCTTCGCAGAACCTTTTTCTCAAAAACTCTTAAGGTCGACTCATCGGTTGTTGTCATCATCCAAGCCTCTGCACCGTATAGCAGGACTGGAATTATGAGTGACTTGTAGAGTTTGGTTTTTGTTCGTCGAGAGAGGACTTTACTTTTCAATTGCCTTCTAAGTCCGAAGTAGCACCTGTTGGCAAGAGTAATCCTGCGTTGGATTTCCAGGCTGACATTGTTGGTGGTGTTTACGCTGGTTCCAAGATAGACGAAATTATCTACAACTTCAAAGTTATGACTGTCAACAGCGACGTGAGAGCCAAGTCGCGAGTGGGACGACTGTTTGTTTGATGACAGGAGATATTTCGTCATGCCCTCGTTTACTGCCAGACCCATTTGCGTTGCTTCCTTGTTAAGTCTGGAGAAAGCAGAACTAACGGCGTGGGTGTTGAGGCCGATGATATCAATATCATCGGCATACGCTCGTAGCTGTACACTCTTATAAAAGATTGTACCTGCTCGATTCAGTTCTGCAGCTCGAATAATTTTCTCCAGCAGGAGATTGAAAAAGTCGCACGATAGGGAGTCGCCTTGTCTGAAACCTCGTTTGGTATCGAACGGCTCGGAGAGGTCCTTCCCGATTCTGACGGAGCTTTGAGTGTTGCTCAGCGTCAGCTTACACAGCCGTATTATTTTTGCGGGGATACCAAATTCAGACATCGCGACATAGAGGCAGCTCCTTTTCGTGCTGTCGAAAGCAGCTTTGAAATCGACGAAGAGGTGGTGTGTGTCGATTCTCCTTTCACGGGTCTTTTCCAAGATTTGGCGCGTGGTGAATATCTGGTCGGTTGTTGATTTGCTAGGTCTAAACCCACACTGATAAGGTAAAATCAGTTTGTTGAAGTTGGGCTTTAATCTTTCACACAATACGCTCGACAGAACCTTATATGCGATGTTGAGGAGGCTAATCCCACGGTAGTTGGCGCAGATTGTGGGGTCTCCTTTTTTATGAATTGGGCATGGCACACTTAAATTCCAATCGTTGGGCATGCTTCCGTCCGACCATATTTTATAAAGAAGCTGATGCATGCTCCTTACCAGTTCTTCGCCGCCGTGTTTGAATAGCTCGGCCGGCAATCCGTCGGCCCCTGCCGCTTTGTTGTTCTTCAGGCGGGCAATTGCTATTCGAACCTCTTCATGGTCGGGCAATGGAACGCCTGCTCCATCGTCATCGATTGGGGAATCGGGTTCGCCTTCTCCTGGCGTTGTACGTTCACTGCCATTCAGCAGGCTGGAGAAGTGTTCCCTCCATAATTTAAGTATGCTTTGGGCATCCGTGACTAGATCGCCTTTGTTGGTTCTACAAGAGTATGCTCCGGTCTTGAAACCTTCTGTAAGTCGCCGCATCTTTTCGTAGAATTTTCGAGCATTAGCCCTGTCGGCCAGCTTGTCAAGCTCTTCATACTCACGCATTTCGGCCTCTTTCTTTTTTTGTCTACAAATGCGTCTTGCTTCCCTCTTCAACTCTCAGTATCTATCCCATCCCGCACGTGTTGTGGTCGATCGTAACGTTACGAGGTAGGCAGCCTGTTTTCTCTCCGCTGCGACACGGCACTGCTCGTCGTACCAGCTGTTCTTTTGCACTTTACGAAATCCAATGGTTTCGGTTGCAGCTGTACGTGAGGAGTTTGAAATGCCGTCCCACAGTTCCCTTATACCGAGTTGTTGACGAGTGCTCTCAGAGAGCAGGAGTGCAAGCCGAGTAGAAAATCGTTCGGCTGTCTGTTGTGATTGCGGCTTCTCGACGTCGAACCTTCCTTATGTTTGTTGACGTGCGTTTTTTGCTGCATAGAGTCGGGTGCGAATATTGGCTGCAGCAAGATAGTGGTCCGAGTCGATGTTAGGACCCCGCACGTCTAGAACACAGGAGATGTGTCTTCGGTCTATTACAACATGATCGACCTGGTTAGTTGCTTTTCGAGACAGCCAGGTAGCTTGGTGTATTTTCTTTGAAATCTAGTACCACAGATAACCATATTTCGGGCCCCGGCGAAGTCGATCAACCTCAACCCATTTGGGGATGTTTCGTCGTGGAGGCTGAATTAACCGACCGTAGTGTCAAAGATACTTTCTTTACCCACCCTGGCGTTAAAGGCGCAAAGTACGATTTTGACATCGTGGCGGAGGCAGCTTTCATAAGTGCACACCAAGCGCTCATAGAAGGCATCTTTGGTCTCATCGTCCTTCTCTTTCGCCGGGACGTGGTCGCAAATCAGCGATATGCTGAAGAACCTCGCTTTGATGCGGATTGTGGCTATACGTTCATTCACCGGAGTGAATGATAGTACTCGGCGACGGAGTCTCTTTCCCACCACGAATTCCACACCAAATTTGCGCCCCTTTATATGGTCACTGTAGTAAATGCCTAAAGGACCTCTGTCCTTGTACTGCCCATCGCATTTCTTCGATGGCGGTGATGTCAGCCTTTATTTGCACGAGGACATCAATCAGCTGGGCAGCGGCACCTTCCCAAGTAAGGCACCGGACATTCCAGGTGCATGCCCTCAATTCGTAGTCCTTATTTCGTTTGCCATGGTCGTCATCAAAAGGGGGGTCACTTATCCGAGGCTTGTTGGTCCTTTTCATTGGTGTGATTTTTTTACGTGGCGGCTCCCAAACCCAACGCACAACCCTGCGGAGGGGATTTTTCGCCTCCTCACTTTAGCTCGCCTTCAAACGGTTGTTCTTAGGTTACCCAGAGGATACTTGGTCAAAGACCGGAAGCCGTGAGCTGCTTGAGTCATACGTAATAGAATCGTTTCTGGCCACTCCCAAGTGAATGGCGATCAGAGAACTTTCCTTACTTGCGTGAACTTCTACACATGACTCCTTCCTCCATGACTAACAACTTTTCTCAAATATTTCAATATTCACTATGCACTAACACCAACGGACATGTTCGGGTTATTTTTTTGTCAACCTAGATGCGATAAAAAAAATGTTCTTTCATTTCTTGATTTGTTTGAATAAGTGCGAATGAGAAAACATAATTGTCCATAGTGCCGAAATATAATGCCAAAAAGCGTAATAAAAAAACGATTGAAAGACGCATTTCATTCGTGCTCGTACAACAATAAGGTAAATGAATGAAGTTTATGTGATTTTTAAACAATAATTTGCAAATTATTTATATAGCATTGGAAATCAGAACAACTTGGAAATAGCAGCAGCAGCAATATCACCAGAAGCAGCAAATATAAATTGTTATGTAGGTATGTGAAAATAAGTGTGAGTTGTTTGAAATTGGACTGCACAGTCTAATATAATACGCAAAAATAAATACATACATATGGATGTATTTTATGCGTTTAAGGCGGCCTACACAAACCAATATAATATGTGAAAACAAATGTTTGTTTTATATTTTAAATTATCAGATAATATTAATATATCTTTCAGATATTATTATCATTTTTATATAAATAATCTTTCTTTCAGAGTCAAGAGCTGTTTATCGAGCTTTCAATCTAAACGGACGTGTTTTCATGCGCTCCGTAGAAACTTTGCAAAAAAAAAAATAAGAATAAACCATAATAAACAAATATTAAAAAAGGTGCATTAAGTGCAAGAGTTAGGCAATAACGCCGAAAGCGGAAAACAAAACTTAAAAAATCACAAACTGTTTACAAACAATAAACATAATAAAATAACAAATAATAAGTGTGAAATAAAACAAAAAATACAAAAGCATGAGCGCAGCGCAGCCCCACCAACAAGGCCGTAAGCATTCTCTGAATGCCTACTTCAGCTTTGTCGAACCTGCGTGTTCAGCTCCCACCAACAAAGAAGGCAACGGTGAGAAGGATGAGTCATCGCAGTGACCAACTGAGCAGCACCATAGGCATAGCCTGTTCAAACTGACATTGACCGCTACATTAACATAAAAAGGAAATTAAGTCCTTCAAAGTCAGCGATCAATACCAAGACGGTACACCAATTAAGAATAAACCAGAAGTTTTAAATGGCAATAGGTTTGCCTTACTAAGCAATGGATAAGACGACGCTGCCAAGGGTACCACCACAGTCGTTAGTACCAAACCACCTCCAATGTATTTGCGCGAACGTAGCAGTAATGCTCTCGGTCGCTGAATTAAGTTAAATTGTAGGTACTAACAATTTCCATATAGTTTCTTTGAAAAAAGGCAATATAGATGAAGCAAAAATTCAGTCCTACACTGAAAAAAGTTTTATGGACATAGTTAAATTTTTGTCAAATAAAAACAAGAATTATTATTCGTATCACCTAAAGAGCTCTAAGGGCCTGGTTACTGTAATCATGGGTATAGAGTCCGCCGTAGACTCTAGTGAAGTCAAAGAAGCATTGGAAGAATGTTGTTTTGGAGTTGAAACAGTTGTAAATATATTTAATTGAAACAAAATACTACAGCCAATGTTTAAAATTGAATTGTTGCCGAATTCGAATCACCTTAAAAAAAATGAAACCCATCGAATATATAATTTGAAATATTTGCTGCATCGTAGAGTAAGAGTAACTGTGGAAAAACCACATAAAAGAAACGGTCCGGTACAATGTACTAACTGCCAAGAATATGGAAATACTAAATCATACTGCACTCTACGCAGTGTTTGTGTGGTATGTGGTGATTTATATCCCACTTCTTAATGCACCCTTAAGAAAGAAGAATTAAATAAAAATGCAGCAACTGCGGAGGAAATCACACTGCTAACTACAGAGGTTGCCCTGTATATAAAGATTTGAAATCAAAGTTGTCACAGGGCATTCAAGCACGTCGTAACCAAATGTTACAAACACCCCGTAATGAAATTATAGCAACCTCAGAAAAAAGTTCAAATCCTATTACTTCTAACAATAATAATATGCAAGGAAGCTATGCAAATGTGGTGAAAGGCAACACTGTGCAAATGCAAATGCCACAAAATCCTCCAAATGAAGGTATTGAAACTATGATTATAAATCTTACACAGTGTATGATACAATTTATGTCTACTATGCAAAACATGATCCAAGATTTAATAAAATCACAAAACTAAATGCTGCAAAATTTATTAAGTAAAAATGAGCTTACTAAATATCTGTATATGGAATGCTAACGGTGCTAACCAACATATATTAGAGGTTATCAAATTTCTGTCCGAAAAAAATAAAGATGTAGTGCTTATTTCAGAAACTCATCTAACAAATAAAAATAAACTCAATGTACCGGGATTTAGACTATATGTAACGCACGGCAGTGTTGATTAGAAATCGTTTAAAACACTATGCTCTAGAACAGTGGTTCCCAAACTTATTTTGTCTACCGGCCACTTTGAGAATAGATATTTTTTTAGCGCCCCCATTTTTTCACCTATTTAAAAACCACTATAACTTCAAATTAATTATCGAAACTTTTACTACAACCAGCAACTTGAAAAATGAGCGCAGTAGGTAACATACAACGGCGCTTAGGTCTCAAGTTAACTCTTACGGGCTCCACCTGCCAATAAGAATGATTATTGAAACACAACTTTATAGTATTAAAACAGAAAATCTTTTATTACAAATAAAACTAAAATAATCGATCCATATATAAAAACTAATGTGAAGGATGAATCCGATGCTGTTTAATAAGTTTGTTAATATCAGGTTCCAATTTACTCAAGAACAGTCGCAAGTCGCCACGTTCGGTAACAAGCAAACGATTTCTATTTTTAGTAAGCAGTGTTGTCACAGCCCTAAATCCACGTTCACACAAATATGACGATGGGAATGCTATCAAGAATCGTTGAACGATTGACCACAATCCAGGGTACAATTGCGAGATCGGTTTTTGTAGCCAAAATTCTTGGTATCCATTTTTGAACTTGATTTTTATTTCCTCATTTGTTGTCAATTCTATAAGTTCTTCTTCCAGCTGAGGTGACATTGCTGTGTTGACATTTGAAAACGGTTCCAACTCCCAGTCTGGTATTTCCAAGTTCAAAATGTCCTGGTATCGTTCGGTGAAGTCAATGTGGAGGTTTTCCAAATGTTGGCAGTAGGCAAACAATTCGTCGTTACTGCTTGATACTGATAAATTCGGAAAATTGTGAAACTCACGTCTGCCCAGATTCTTTTTGTGTAGGAGCAGTTTGGCTGCGAAAGCAGCAACGACGTTTTTGTTTTAATTAAATTTAGTTTATCGCCTTGCAGTTGGAGATTCATGTCGTTGAACAATTTATACAGGTCTGTCATGTAAGCTATATCATTCTTTGATGTTATCAGCTTGTCTTGAAATTCTGTATCTTTAGTTTCCAAAAATTCTATAACAGCGTCAAACAGGTTGTAGAATCGAGTCAGACAATTGGCGCTTAAGAGCCAACGTACTTCAGTATGAAACAACAAACGTTCATTAGTAACACAAAGCTGATGAAATAATCTATCATTCAAAGAGCTGTTGCGGATTTTATTGACTGCTTTGATGACATATTGCAGTGATTGAAATAGTTTTTCACTTATGTTTCTAGCAACTAAATGTTGTCTATGAATAACGCAATGTACACCAAGGACATCAGGAATTTTATGTTTTAAGTGCGTTTTAAGCCTTTATGGCACCCTATCATAGCCGGAGCACCATCCGTAGTAATTGAAATAATATTTTTCAAAGGAATCTCTTTGTCATCGCAAAACTTTTTCAATATATTGAATATGGTTTCGCCTTTTGTATCGGTCTCTAAATTTTTAGCAAATAATAGTTCTTCACATATTTTCTCATCTTTAATAAACCTCACGTAAGGCAACAACAATGCTTCATTAGTTAGTAAGGTGGACTCATCGAGCTGAATTGAGAATTGGCTTGTCCTCAGGTGATCGCACAATGATTCTTCAATGTTTTCAGCCATTTCATCAATTCGTCTTTGCACAGAATTATTACTCAAAGGAATTTTTTGGACAATATCTGCGGCCGGTTTATGAAGCACGATAGTTATTACTTCATTTATTGCTGGCAATATTAACTTTTCTCCGATGTTACGTGGTTTGCTTTTTTGAGCAATTAACAAAGAGATATTGTACGAAGCTCGAAGTCCGTCGTCATCTTGCTTAGCAGCCGCCGAAAATAGTTTTGCTACACTTGGCTGAGTATTATGCTTCTTCTCTAGGTCTTGAAAATATGCTACATTCTTGTCTCTCTTTTCTGGATGCATTTTATTCAAAAGATCTTACAGTCCTGAAGGCTTCATTGCTTCATTCGAAAATGTTTTTAGACATAGAAGACACAAAGGCAAAGATGGGTTTGTGGGATTTTCAATGAATCCGAATTTAATGTATTCCGCATAGTATTGCCGTATCTTCTTTTTTACATCCGACATTGTTTTGCTTTGAGAAATACGTTTAAGCGTAAGTAATGCTCATCTATTGTGCGCAAAACGACAAATGAATATAAATATTATATTGTTTATATAGGAATGCTTAAGCACAATTAATATATAGTAGTCCAAAAATATGAATTCTTATTTTTCCTAGAAATACATTTGTAAAAAAAGGATCTTTATCCTTTTTTTATTTTCCACATAAAAGATTTAAGGAGTTCAAAAGCACAAAACGTGCGCTACATCAGCTACCTACCCGACGTCATTTCGCAAGTGATAAAATAAATTTTTCAAGAGCTCAAAGCATGCGCTACATCACCTCGAACCTAACTACCTTTTCGCAAATGATTGTATTATGATGGCAAATGCCCACATACAGATTTGGCAATGGCAATAGCAATACGTTTGACAGTTAGTATTCTATAAATTCTATCCTGTCGAGATGCCCCGTTATGAAACGGAGCGACCGATTGTCATGATTTTCATTTTTCTATATTCAATAAAATAGGATAGATATGTATATGAACTACGCGGAGAGAAATATAGAACCGAGTTTGAGCAATCTTTTAATTCATATTAGTTGATGTTCACAAGTTGTTGTTGAGAGTCGAGAGCTCATGTAGTCGTTGTCTAAGAGGCCTTCTAGTTAAATAAAATTACAAATAACCCCCCAGGCCTCTACACAACGCCCCAATTTTCTTTATGGGTCTCTTACCGCCCCCCTTGACACCTGCAGCGCCCACAAGGGGACATTATCGCCCACTTTGGGAAACACTGCTCTAGAATCTCATGCTACACCACAGTTACAAGCTGCAACAATATCACTTAAATATCGGGGTTGTGACTTAAACCTTACGGCTTTGTATACGGTACACCTCGTTTTAAAATTACAGAAATCGAACTTAAAGAATTTTTTGGAACACTAGTTAAAAGATTTCCATCAGGTGGGGATTACAACGTAAAACACACCTATTGGGGCTCACGTCTTATTAATCCGAAAGAACAACAGCTGTATCAAACTGTTATAAATAGGCACAATAACCTTGAAGTAATATCTCCTGGTAAGCCGACATATTGGCCTAGTGATCGTAAGAAAATACCTGATTTAATTGATTTTTCTGTAATAAAAAATATAGATAAATCGCACATAACAGCTGATACGTGCACAGATCTATCTTCTGATCACTCTCCTGTAATAATAAATTTATGTGAACAACCCATATTCGTTAATCCAAAAGTGGGTCTAACTTCTTATAAAACGAATTGGCTAAAATATCGAAAATATGTCAGTAGCCAAATTAATATTGAGTACAAAATAAAAACAGGAAGAGATATTGACAAAAGCATAAGAGAAGTCAATGATATAATAACCAGCGCAGCTGTCTTAGCAACACCAAACAAAAAGCTATAAGCAGCTTGGTTTCAGAAAAGTCTCTAATAGAAATATGGAAATGCTTGTAAATGAAAAAAGGCGTGCAAGACGTGAATGGCAGATAAATCGCTCCCCTTCCAATCAGCTTCAATTAAAATCTTCTGTACGTAAATTAAAAAAAGCGCTTAAACGCGAGGAAGAATTCAACACCAAAATGTAAATAAAGAAGCTTTGTCCAAATTCAAAGAAGCAAAATTCCTTTTGGAAAGCCCAAAAGTCCATGAAGCCACTAACAGACTTCACCTTCTGAAATCATTGGTATCATCAAAGAACGTAATCCAAAAAAGTCGCCGGACATGATAAAATTTCCCCAAAAATGCTAATTGAGTTGCCAATTGTTGTTGTAGCGGTGCTCTCTTTGCTCTTAATGCAATTCTTAGTTTCGGATACTATCCAATTTCATGGAAAAAGTCGCAGGTTATCTTAATAGATAAACCTGGGAAAGACTTAACACAGCCGTCTTCACACAGACCAATCAGTCTCCTCCTGTCTCCTTTCCTCCATGAAAATAACCAATGTATCAGTTGCCAAATTTCAAAACTCCAGGAAAACTTTCCAAGTAAAAATACTAAAAGACTGTACTATGTAAAAAGACCTTGGAGTCTATTTAAAAAAATAAAAAGTTTATGGTAAAAGTGGGAGATTTCATATCTGATGAACGACAGATAAGGGATGGTGTACCCCAGGGCAGTGTTTCAGGCCCAACACTATACATCATATATACAGCAGATCTTCCAACAGCTAAAAATGTACTAACTTCAACTTTTGAGGACGACACAGCTATAGTGAGCAGTAAACAAATGCCACATTTAAGCATCAAGAATATTAACGGAGCATTTAAATTCTGTCGAAGAATGGCTAGCGAACTGGCGTATAAATGTGAATGAACAGAAGTGTAAGCACATTACATTTTCGCTTAGACCAAAAATGTGCCCGGCAGTAAAAATAAACAATATTTTAGTAACCCAAGCCAACGAAGTAACATATTTTGGTATTCACCTAGTTAGAAAACTCACTTGGAGAAAACACCTATCTATTAAAATAACATGTATGAAGATTAGATCTGCAAATTTAAATTGGCGTTTAAATAAAATCTACAAACTTAGCCTAGACAACAAAGTGCTTTTATACTATAAACTCCCTTACTTCATACTGTAAACTCCGAGGTCAGCCAAACCCTTTGGCTATTGCTTTGGTACATTCCTACGATCAAACACGACTTAAAAGAAGAGATATGCCTGCGTATTAAAGAGCGACGTATCACCAAAACAGCTCAGTCACTTGCTTGAGTCTGTCTATTTTTTAAGCAGATTTAAGATTTTATTTTTTATTGTTAGGCTTTAAGAAAAAACAGATACAATAAATAAAATAATTTTGAGAAAAAAAAGTCAGTTCCATTTGTATTTAATATATTTTATTTTATTTTTTCAGATAATATTAATCTTTCTTTCAGATATTATTATCATTTTTATATAATTAATCTTTTCTTTCAGATGCTATTATTATTTTTTTTTTAATTAATTTCTCTTTTAGTTTTAGATATAATATTTAAATTTTATAGAATTCTATTTAATTATTCTTTATTTTCAGGTATTAATCATTTTTATATTGAACTAGCTGACCCCGCAGCGTGTCTTGCATGAAATTATGGGTTTTGAAATGAAAAGAAAGCTAAATTTATCATTTCATAATTTTTAAATGTAACGCAGCTTGATAAACAACATTTTTTGGTTTCTGTTCCGGTGTACAGAAAAGATGGTTTTCAAACTCGTGAGTACGCCACGTATATCTGGCCGTGTGAAAAACATAGCATTTCTCTTGATTGTCATATTGTCATCTCAATACAAAATACAGAAACGGAGTACGCTTGAACTGAAATGGCAAATCGTTAGATCTCAAAGGAATTCGTAGAATCAAACATTCTGGTGGCATACCAAGCCTCTCCAAAGAATTTAGAAATTCCACTGGATAATTCACGGCTTTCATTATCAAGACCATCGATCGATTTGTATAAGGGCAAGTCTCCCGGAATTTGACTTTGAATCTTCCAGTTTAAGTCAACAACATCAGCATTTTTGGTAGCTAACATTGCGGGTGCACTTAAGGAATTGTAGTTACGATAATTTGACCAATGTCCGGACATTCGTGATGAGTTCATCTTTCGTGAATTGATAAACGGTGGATGGAATTGATATCGAACCACCGGAATTGACCCATTTCCAATTTTTTGCGAATCCAATGTAAAGTCGTCAGCAATGTAATTTTTGTTCGTATCCCACAATTGACACGGATTTGAAGGCTGATTTGTTGAAATGATTATCGCGAAAAGTTTCCGAACTTCATTTTCATTCCAGTGATTAACATGTTCCAGCAATTGGAATTGCTGGCTTACTTCTCCAAAAATTGAACCGCGTACATTAATCAATAGCAACCGAAGTTAGAAGCAATCGTCGTTTTTCGGGTGGATTGTGTAAACTCGTTCGAAGGCATTAGTAGAGAACACACCTGGGTGTTCATCTACTGGTTGGCCTTGCTCTCTGCCTAACTATTTCTTCGACGATGCATTCCATGTATAACATCAAGGTATTTCCGAAAAGAGCAATGTTCTCGCAAACGGATCACTGACTAAAATTCACAAAAAAAAACTCGTAAATGATAATTTTGTTGCTGGCGGTGTTTCCACTGACTGTACTGTATTCTTTGAGTTTATATACTTTTTGGCCATTCTCCAAATTAACTGCGAGACGCACAACAGTCGGAAAACGTTCATGAATTGCAAAAGTAAATATCCTACAAAGCGCTTTTTTCAGTTCACGTATCGACCGTATCGTTTAAGACCAATAACCGCCATTTTGCTTCCCTTAGTGACGTAATTACAAACGTATTTTATCGATTACACCAAATTGCAATATTCGATATTGATATGAGTTTTGAATGTGAATTAGACAATAGTGGGGAATATAGTACGATCCATCTATTGTCAACTCCGTTGTTCACTCTTCTTAATTGAATGCTGAATATTCTGCTATTGTCGTCTGGTGACCGACGCCGATAGCGTGGGTATCCATCATTTCTAGTTTGTGTTTCCGAAAGAAAAGCACTTGTATAGTGTTTCGTGCATTTATTGTCAGACATACAAACCGAAGTAGGATTGTAATGTCCGCAAAGCCCATGAACCATATTGGTTTTCGCCTTTTCGTATAATAGTGGATCTTTCTCTGCATCAGGAATTTCCGCAGATATGATTTCATCAATTTGATCTGGTGTAACCACCATCCAAATAAGAATGTGTGCGTGTGGCAAACCTCTCTTTTGCCACTCAACAGAGTACATCTAGCATCTAATAGCACCACATATACATTGCTTCAAGATAAAGTCCATCAAACATCGTAACTATTGTTTGAAAAGTTGTGCTGTGACATCGTGACGATTGCTTGCTGACTGACAGCGATCCATAATTCCGCACGTATGTCACCGCATCCTTGGAGTACTTCTTGCCTTAGGCTGCCATTCGTTGATGGCAAAAAGAACATCGACCGATATTAGGGCGACCTCTTCGTGGCTTCGTAACAAATTTCAATCTGCAATTGATCTCTTTGTGTGAAACACATGTAAAGCTTTCAATGAATAATTTTCAACAATTTTCCTTTTGAATAGCCGGAATAAAAAAGCGAGCGACCGAAATTAAACGATTCAAATCAAAATATTGAAAAACAAAACTAACAAAAATTAAAAAAAATATGTGTATGGAAAAAAGTTACCTTTTGGAATTATCCAATTTTCTGACTTTTCCTCATGAAAAGTGTAAGGTATTTTCATTTCTAAACCTTCTTCGATCTACAACGAAGAACCTCTGAAAATTTCATAAAGATTGGTGCAGCTGTTCTCTTAGCGTTACTAACAAACAAACATTCATTCGTTTGTATGGGAAAAAGAAAAGGGGTGTTTTTAGGGGTTTTCCAGCAATTATTCGAGTTTTTCTTGCCGCAAAAACCATCCTTGAACCTCAAAGAACATTTTAAAAAAATGATTGGCAAAATTTGACCGGACGTTATTGAGTTACGCGATTAGCAACACATTTTGCGATTAATTTTTATATATAAGATATATTTGTAATTCTGTAAAAATTGTTTATTAATAAAGAAAATTAAAAAAATTTTAATTTAGAATGTTTGCTTAGAATTCTAAAAATATTTTAAATTAGGAATCAGAAAATGCAACCCTGCATCAGCTGTCGATTGGGGATATTAGAGCAGGTCAAATATACTTTTTTATATGACACTTCTAAATGAGCGCAAAGTTGTTAGAATCTTCACGCGGCCAATGGTAAGATCACTTTTTTCACTACTTTTGAGGGTTTAAAAACCTACTGTTTCTCTAGTTTTTTCACCACTTTTGGCTGGCAGGGTTTGAGCAAACATATTATGTGCACACAGGTGTTTTATTTTTTGTAATAGATACAATTTGTTTTTACTTTGATTTATTCTTTTTTATATGGAGGGAAATGTCACGAACCAGACGAGCAAATATAGATCGGCGAACGCGTAATGCAAATGATGTGACAGTACTAAGCCAATCACAGACTGGAAATGAACGCGCCCAAGCTAATGCATTCATCGCAACGTGAACGTAATGCACGAAATAGATCTGCTGATCCTGTACCTGAATCTTGCCCGGCGATCGCGAATGCCTCGTGCTATTTTGGCCGAATGCGTACTGTTTTTAATTACAACAGTTAGATTGATTATAGTATGTATGGATTCTTTGGAATGATATACGCAACTTGTCCACATTCTGATCCGACTAACATTCAAGGTAAAATGCCCGGATGTTTGTGCTAATGGCAAAAAGATTGCCAGCATTACAAGATTTCACCCCAACCATTGTATTCATTAATTTTTGGGACATCTCAAGTGTCGAAGCTTTATTTGAGCCATGTTCAACAATATAATTCTACATTTCAAATGACATTTTTTGGTGCTATAATTTTTGTAGTACACTCTTGCAACCTGTTGATGTTGGCAATGAAAAAGTTGTTGCGAAACTTGATTGAAGCTATGATCTTAACTATTAAATCAAAAGGAGAAGTTTTTGATACTGCGTATTCCTATGATTCCAACTGATATGCCATTTGGACTCAAACGATTACAACTAAGTTTTAAAAAACACAGCATTTAATAAATTACTTTTTTTGAATGAATGAATGAATTTGATGTTAAAATAATTTCTTTTTTGTATTATTTCACTTTATACGTACCGAACAGCTAGTATAGATATACATAAATGATCAGGATGATGAGAAGAGTTGTAATCCGACCGACTGTCTGTCTGGCCGTTCGTTTGTCTGTGCGAGCTGTAAATTGAGTAAAAATTAAGAAATCGTAATAAGATTTGGTATTCTTGTTCATGTGGCTTCATTGCTTCATTCGAAAATGTTTTTAGACATAGAAGACACAAAGGCAAAGATGGGTTTGTGGGATTTTCAATGAATCCGAATTTAATGTATTCCGCATAGTATTGTCGTATCTTCTTTTTTACATCCGACATTGTTTTGCTTTGAGAAATACGTTTAAGCGTAAGTAATGCTCATCTATTGTGCGCAAAACGACAAATGAATATAAATATTATATTGTTTATATAGGAATGCTTAAGCACAATTAATATATAGTAGTCCAAAAATATGAATTCTTATTTTTCCTAGAAATACATTTGTAAAAAAAGGATCTTTATCCTTTTTTTATTTTCCACATAAAAGATTTAAGGAGTTCAAAAGCACAAAACGTGCGCTACATCAGCTACCTACCCGACGTCATTTCGCAAGTGATAAAATAAATTTTTCAAGAGCTCAAAGCATGCGCTACATCACCTCGAACCTAACTACCTTTTCGCAAATGATTGTATTATGATGGCAAATGCCCACATACAGATTTGGCAATGGCAATAGCAATACGTTTGACAGTTAGTATTCTATAAATTCTATCCTGTCGAGATGCCCCGTTATGAAACGGAGCGACCGATTGTCATGATTTTCATTTTTCTATATTCAATAAAATAGGATAGATATGTATATGAACTACGCGGAGAGAAATATAGAACCGAGTTTGAGCAATCTTTTAATTCATATTAGTTGATGTTCACAAGTTGTTGTTGAGAGTCGAGAGCTCATGTAGTCGTTGTCTAAGAGGCCTTCTAGTTAAATAAAATTACAAATAACCCCCCAGGCCTCTACACAACGCCCCAATTTTCTTTATGGGTCTCTTACCGCCCCCCTTGACACCTGCAGCGCCCACAAGGGGACATTATCGCCCACTTTGGGAAACACTGCTCTAGAATCTCATGCTACACCACAGTTACAAGCTGCAACAATATCACTTAAATATCGGGGTTGTGACTTAAATCTTACGGCTTTGTATACGGTCCACCTCGTTTTAAAATTACAGAAATCGAACTTAAAGAATTTTTTGGAACACTAGTTAAAAGATTTCCATCAGGTGGGGATTACAACGTAAAACACACCTATTGGGGCTCACGTCTTATTAATCCGAAAGAACAACAGCTGTATCAAACTGTTATAAATAGGCACAATAACCTTGAAGTAATATCTCCTGGTAAGCCGACATATTGGCCTAGTGATCGTAAGAAAATACCTGATTTAATTGATTTTTCTGTAATAAAAAATATAGATAAATCGCACATAACAGCTGATACGTGCACAGATCTATCTTCTGATCACTCTCCTGTAATAATAAATTTATGTGAACAACCCATATTCGTTAATCCAAAAGTGGGTCTAACTTCTTATAAAACGAATTGGCTAAAATATCGAAAATATGTCAGTAGCCACATTAATATTGAGTACAAAATAAAAACAGGAAGAGATATTGACAAAAGCATAAGAGAAGTCAATGATATAATAACCAGCGCAGCTGTCTTAGCAACACCAAACAAAAAGCTATAAGCAGCTTGGTTTCAGAAAAGTCTCTAATAGAAATATGGAAATGCTTGTAAATGAAAAAAGGCGTGCAAGACGTGAATGGCAGATAAATCGCTCCCCTTCCAATCAGCTTCAATTAAAATCTGCTGTACGTAAATTAAAAAAAGCGCTTAAAAGCGAGGAAGAATTCAACACCAAAATGTAAATAAAGAAGCTTTGTCCAAATTCAAAGAAGCAAAATTCCTTTTGGAAATCCCAAAAGTCCATGAAGCCACTAACAGACTTCACCTTCTGAAATCATTGGTATCATCAAAGAACGTAATCCAAAAAAGTCGCCGGACATGATAAAATTTCCCCAAAAATGCTAATTGAGTTGCCAATTGTTGTTGTAGCGGTGCTCTCTTTGCTCTTAATGCAATTCTTAGTTTCGGATACTATCCAATTTCATGGAAAAAGTCGCAGGTTATCTTAATAGATAAACCTGGGAAAGACTTAACACAGCCGTCTTCACACAGACCAATCAGTCTCCTCCTGTCTCCTTTCCTCCATGAAAATAACCAATGTATCAGTTGCCAAATTTCAAAACTCCAGGAAAACTTTCCAAGTAAAAATACTAAAAGACTGTACTATGTAAAAAGACCTTGGAGTCTATTTAAAAAAATAAAAAGTTTATGGTAAAAGTGGGAGATTTCATATCTGATGAACGACAGATAAGGGATGGTGTACCCCAGGGCAGTGTTTCAGGCCCAACACTATACATCATATATACAGCAGATCTTCCAACAGCTAAAAATGTACTAACTTCTTTCTTTTGAGGACGACACAGCTATAGTGAGCAGTAACAAATGCCACATTTAAGCATCAAGAATATTAACGGAGCATTTAAATTCTGTCGAAGAATGGCTAGCGAACTGGCGTATAAATGTGAATGAACAGAAGTGTAAGCACATTACATTTTCGCTTAGACCAAAAATGTGCCCGGCAGTAAAAATAAACAATATTTTAGTAACCCAAGCCAACGAAGTAACATATTTTGGTATTCACCTAGTTAGAAAACTCACTTGGAGAAAACACCTATCTATTAAAATAACATGTATGAAGATTAGATCTGCAAATTTAAATTGGCGTTTAAATAAAATCTACAAACTTAGCCTAGACAACAAAGTGCTTTTATACTATAAACTCCCTTACTTTATACTGTAAACTCCGAGGTCAGCCAAACCCTTTGGCTATTGCTTTGGTACATTCCTACGATCAAACACGACTTAAAAGAAGAGATATGCCTGCGTATTAAAGAGCGACGTATCACCAAAACAGCTCAGTCACTTGCTTGAGTCTGTCTATTTTTTAAGCAGATTTAAGATTTTATTTTTTATTGTTAGGCTTTAAGAAAAAACAGATACAATAAATAAAATAATTTTGAGAAAAAAAAGTCAGTTCCATTTGTATTTAATATATTTTATTTTATTTTTTCAGATAATATTAATCTTTCTTTCAGATATTATTATCATTTTTATATAATTAAT
This sequence comes from Bactrocera zonata, assembly GCA_037783105.1. Lineage (NCBI taxonomy): Eukaryota > Metazoa > Arthropoda > Insecta > Diptera > Tephritidae > Bactrocera > Bactrocera zonata. Next base: position 273,118 of record JBAWJQ010004943.1, on the reverse strand, counting down.
CTTTTCTTTCAGATGCTATTATTATTTTTTTTTTTAATTAATTTCTCTTTTAGTTTTAGATATAATATTTAAATTTTATAGAATTCTATTTAATTATTCTTTATTTTCAGGTATTAATCATTTTTATATTGAACTAGCTGACCCCGCAGCGTGTCTTGCATGAAATTATGGGTTTTGAAATGAAAAGAAAGCTAAATTTATCATTTCATAATTTTTAAATGTAACGCAGCTTGATAAACAACATTTTTTGGTTTCTGTTCCGGTGTACAGAAAAGATGGTTTTCAAACTCGTGAGTACGCCACGTATATCTGGCCGTGTGAAAAACATAGCATTTCTCTTGATTGTCATATTGTCATCTCAATACAAAATACAGAAACGGAGTACGCTTGAACTGAAATGGCAAATCGTTAGATCTCAAAGGAATTCGTAGAATCAAACATTCTGGTGGCATACCAAGCCTCTCCAAAGAATTTAGAAATTCCACTGGATAATTCACGGCTTTCATTATCAAGACCATCGATCGATTTGTATAAGGGCAAGTCTCCCGGAATTTGACTTTGAATCTTCCAGTTTAAGTCAACAACATCAGCATTTTTGGTAGCTAACATTGCGGGTGCACTTAAGGAATTGTAGTTACGATAATTTGACCAATGTCCGGACATTCGTGATGAGTTCATCTTTCGTGAATTGATAAACGGTGGATGGAATTGATATCGAACCACCGGAATTGACCCATTTCCAATTTTTTGCGAATCCAATGTAAAGTCGTCAGCAATGTAAGTTTTGTTCGTATCCCACAATTGACACGGATTTGAAGGCTGATTTGTTGAAATGATTATCGCGAAAAGTTTCCGAACTTCATTTTCATTCCAGTGATTAACATGTTCCAGCAATTGGAATTGCTGGCTTACTTCTCCAAAAATTGAACCGCGTACATTAATCAATAGCAACCGAAGTTAGAAGCAATCGTCGTTTTTCGGGTGGATTGTGTAAACTCGTTCGAAGGCATTAGTAGAGAACACACCTGGGTGTTCATCTACTGGTTGGCCTTGCTCTCTGCCTAACTATTTCTTCGACGATGCATTCCATGTATAACATCAAGGTATTTCCGAAAAGAGCAATGTTCTCGCAAACGGATCACTGACTAAAATTCACAAAAAAAACTCGTAAATGATAATTTTGTTGCTGGCGGTGTTTCCACTGACTGTACTGTATTCTTTGAGTTTATATACTTTTTGGCCATTCTCCAAATTAACTGCGAGACGCACAACAGTCGGAAAACGTTCATGAATTGCAAAAGTAAATATCCTACAAAGCGCTTTTTTCAGTTCACGTATCGACCGTATCGTTTAAGACCAATAACCGCCATTTTGCTTCCCTTAGTGACGTAATTACAAACGTATTTTATCGATTACACCAAATTGCAATATTCGATATTGATATGAGTTTTGAATGTGAATTAGACAATAGTGGGGAATATAGTACGATCCATCTATTGTCAACTCCGTTGTTCACTCTTCTTAATTGAATGCTGAATATTCTGCTATTGTCGTCTGGTGACCGACGCCGATAGCGTGGGTATCCATCATTTCTAGTTTGTGTTTCCGAAAGAAAAGCACTTGTATAGTGTTTCGTGCATTTATTGTCAGACATACAAACCGAAGTAGGATTGTAATGTCCGCAAAGCCCATGAACCATATTGGTTTTCGCCTTTTCGTATAATAGTGGATCTTTCTCTGCATCAGGAATTTCCGCAGATATGATTTCATCAATTTGATCTGGTGTAACCACCATCCAAATAAGAATGTGTGCGTGTGGCAAACCTCTCTTTTGCCACTCAACAGAGTACATCTAGCATCTAATAGCACCACATATACATTGCTTCAAGATAAAGTCCATCAAACATCGTAACTATTGTTTGAAAAGTTGTGCTGTGACATCGTGACGATTGCTTGCTGACTGACAGCGATCCATAATTCCGCACGTATGTCACCGCATCCTTGGAGTACTTCTTGCCTTAGGCTGCCATTCGTTGATGGCAAAAAGAACATCGACCGATATTAGGGCGACCTCTTCGTGGCTTCGTAACAAATTTCAATCTGCAATTGATCTCTTTGTGTGAAACACATGTAAAGCTTTCAATGAATAATTTTCAACAATTTTACTTTTGAATAGCCGGAATAAAAAAGCGAGCGACCGAAATTAAACGATTCAAATCAAAATATTGAAAAACAAAACTAACAAAAATTAAAAAAAATATGTGTATGGAAAAAAGTTACCTTTTGGAATTATCCAATTTTCTGACTTTTCCTCATGAAAAGTGTAAGGTATTTTCATTTCTAAACCTTCTTCGATCCACAACGAAGAACCTCTGAAAATTTCATAAAGATTGGTGCAGCTGTTCTCTTAGCGTTACTAACAAACAAACATTCATTCGTTTGTATGGGAAAAAGAAAAGGGGTGTTTTTAGGGGTTTTCCAGCAATTATTCGAGTTTTTCTTGCCGCAAAAACCATCCTTGAACCTCAAAGAACATTTTAAAAAAATGATTGGCAAAATTTGACCGGACGTTATTGAGTTACGCGATTAGCAACACATTTTGCGATTAATTTTTATATATAAGATATATTTGTAATTCTGTAAAAATTGTTTATTAATAAAGAAAATTAAAAAAATTTTAATTTAGAATGTTTGCTTAGAATTCTAAAAATATTTTAAATTAGGAATCAGAAAATGCAACCCTGCATCAGCTGTCGATTGGGGATATTAGAGCAGGTCAGATATACTTTTTTATATGACACTTCTAAATGAGCGCAAAGTTGTTAGAATCTTCACGCGGCCAATGGTAAGATCACTTTTTTCACTACTTTTGAGGGTTTAAAAACCTACTGTTTCTCTAGTTTTTTCACCACTTTTGGCTGGCAGGGTTTGAGCAAACATATCATGTGCACACAGGTGTTTTATTTTTTGTAATAGATACAATTTCTTTTTACTTTGATTTATTCTTTTTTATATGGAGGGAAATGTCACGAACCAGACGAGCAAATATAGATCGGCGAACGCGTAATGCAAATGATGTGACAGTACTAAGCCAATCACAGACTGGAAATGAACGCGCCCAAGCTAATGCATTCATCGCAACGTGAACGTAATGCACGAAATAGATCTGCTGATCCTGTACCTGAATCTTGCCCGGCGATCGCGAATGCCTCGTGCTATTTTGGCCGAATGCGTACTGTTTTTAATTACAACAGTTAGATTGATTATAGTATGTATGGATTCTTTGGAATGATATACGCAACTTGTCCACATTCTGATCCGACTAACATTCAAGGTAAAATGCCCGGATGTTTGTGCTAATGGCAAAAAGATTGCCAGCATTACAAGATTTCACCCCAACCATTGTATTCATTAATTTTTGGGACATCTCAAGTGTCGAAGCTTTATTTGAGCCATGTTCAACAATATAATTCTACATTTCAAATGACATTTTTTGGTGCTATAATTTTTGTAGTACACTCTTGCAACCTGTTGATGTTGGCAATGAAAAAGTTGTTGCGAAACTTGATTGAAGCTATGATCTTAACTATTAAATCAAAAGGAGAAGTTTTTGATACTGCGTATTCCTATGATTCCAACTGATATGCCATTTGGACTCAAACGATTACAACTAAGTTTTAAAAAACACAGCATTAAATAAATTACTTTTTTTGAATGAATGAATGAATTTGATGTTAAAATAATTTCTTTTTTGTATTATTTCACTTTATACGTACCGAACAGCTAGTATAGATATACATAAATGATCAGGATGATGAGAAGAGTTGTAATCCGACCGACTGTCTGTCTGGCCGTTCGTTTGTCTGTGCGAGCTGTAAATTGAGTAAAAATTAAGAAATCGTAATAAGATTTGGTATTCTTGTTCTCTGTCGAAAAATGGAACATGAGCTCATACCATTATTTTAACATTTCTATGTCACGGTGTGAAAATGGAGGAAGTCGGACTACAACAACGCCTTCTTCCCATAAATACAATTTTAAATTGCTTTTGATTCTTTCATTTTACGATATACAAATCCAGAACTTATATTAATTGAACTTCGAATATAATTGGATACGAGGGACCTGAAACTCTGGGAGCATTTAGAATAGATAAAATCGAGCCGATACTAACCAAAATCCCATATACTAATTATTGGGTTGTCAAAACAGTCTTGCGGTATTTTCGCTAGTTGGCGCTGAAAGCGCGTAGTTCTAGTTTTATTCGTCGCATCGGGTCATGCTGTACCTTTTTGGAAAGCCCATTTCACGCGCTAACGCGTGTTTGATGTCGTCGTGTTGTTCGTGTTGTCGTTTCTTTTAAGTCGTTTGTGAGTTATAGCGTCGCAAACATGGAGCAAAATAAAGAGAAAATTCGGCATATTTTACAGTACTACTACGATAAAGGCAAAAATGCATCTCAAGCCGCCAATAAAATTTGTGCAGTTTATGGACCCGATACAGTTTCCATTTCCACCGCACAACGATCATTTCAACGTTTTCGTTCTGGTGTAGAGGTGGTCAAAGATGCGCCACGCTCCGGAAGGCCTGTCGTCGAAAATTGCAATAAAATCGCTGAATTGGTCGAAGGAGACCGGCATAGTAGTCATCAAACCGTTATAAACCATTTGAAGAAGCTTGGAGTCACTAAGAAGCTCGATGTATGGGTGCCACACGAATTGATTCAATAAAAATACCGCAAGACTTTTTTGACAACCCATCTGATATCCCCTCAATAATATATGTGACTTGGTCTACGAAAAGGGAGCTAACGTGCGAAAACTAGTTTTCTGGGAAACAGCTGTTAAAAATAAACAACCGAATCCGAATCAACTAAAAAGTGAAAATTGATTTTTGACACCTAAGCCCCCTTTCCGTAGACCAGGTCACATATATTAAATTTGATTACAGATGATGGACAGTGAAATTTCCTTAGCCGGATTTACAGATGATATTGTACATGTAGAATCGAATATTTCAGACTCAGCGATTAATTTATGTGTAGTAGCGCCATTAAAAACGACGAGGCCATCCTAAATTCATGTAACGCATTTCTGTGTAACTTTAAATTCCTATTTAAATTTGACTAAGAGAAGTTTAAATGTATATGCAGTAGGTAGAACGAATAAGTTATCAAAACAACCAGCGTTGTTTTACATGCTCTATAACTTTTACTTAAAAGAATATAATATTTTTTGTAAATATTCGGAAAGTTCCGTTATCAGAGTACCGTAATTGATGATTTTAGTAGCAACCGCTTATCTGGTAAGAAATTTTCGAGGCCTTCTATAAAAATGCTCAGTGACATCGCGTAGAAAAAATAAGTTATCAAGTGCAGTAATTAGTCTTTTTCATATTAAAACTTGAAAATAAATTACAAAAATGCATTAAAGGTGCAAGAATTCCATATTTTATAAATTTTGAAATTGAATTAGTAAAGTTTTCTTTTCTTTTTATTTAATTTTTTGAAGTATTAAGGCGCTTTTTTTACGATGAATTAAAAAGAATTCTGAAATGGTGAATTTTAAACATTTAACGAATAAGGAGTGTTCAACCATAATTAATTTGCATAAAGATGGTCAAACGCAGCGTTATATTGCTGAAAAATTTAATAAAAGCCAGGTCGCAATACGGAAAGTTATTGCCGGCTACAACAAAGAAAATCGAGTAATCAGAAAGAAAAGACAAGGGAGCCCAAAAATAAAGACGGGAGAGTTGATTAACGAATTTTGGACATTTCCAATTCTGATCCCTTCAAATCAGTTTCAAAAGTTGCGCACAGCTTATAAAAGAAGGGAAGAATGCCCCTTCAGTGCATATTGTGCGGAACAGATTGCGTCAAGCCAATATTCACAGCCGCGTTGCAAGAAAGTTGCTCTACCTAATTGAGACAAATAAAAAAACGAGAAGCATTTTATAAATTTTTGGTATAAAGTGCTCTGAATTGATGAATCGATGATTTGTTTTCGTTATTCCCATGGTATTGTTCACGTTTGACGCTCACCCGAACAAGGACTATTATACAAGTGCACTCTACCCACAGTTAAGTCGGTGGAAAAGAGCTTAATGGTTTGGGGATGCTTATCTGCGAATGGCCCTGGCAATATTGTAGTCTTGGAAGGAAAAGTTACTGCTGCAGTTTATTTAAATGTTTTTAACAGGACAACGCGCCCATTCATACTGAAAAAGTCATCACAGAACATCTAAAAAATTAAAATTTGAGTGTATTGAAATATATTGAAATGGTCTCCTCAAAGCCCTGAGTTTTCACCAATTGAAAATATTTGGGCAATCCTTAAAATGCCCATAGCTGCAGAGAAACCCTAAAATCTGGTTGATTTGAAGAACTGCATCTATAACATTTGGAAGAGTTTTCCTCAAAATTAGTGTTTTGAAGCTTGCCAACTCCATGCAACAACGATTGGGCCAACAAGCAAGACGAAATTATGGACTTTGTGGATACTAAACAATTTGTTTTGAGGAAAATTCTTCCAAATGTTATAGATGCAATTTACTGTATGTGTGTATCTTTTCCTTTTATAAAAGCAATGAACTTTTCTATTGTTTTAAAATTTCTTAAATTAGATAATTTGAAATATGGTCTCAATAAAAAAATATTTCGTTTGTAAAAAAAATGCAAACTTTTAAATCTTATTCACTTCGCTGATTTATTTTTCACTTCGATAACTTACCTTTTCAACCTACTGTATTGGGGTGTTTTTTTAATAATAATTGAAAAATTAATTAGTAAATCCCTTCAAGAGATTCCCTTGGAAATACCCTAAAAAAATTCACTGAAAATTTAGCCCTTAATATAAACATTAAGAACTGGACCAAAGCATTTAAAAATTTTCCATTGAAAATACACTAGAATTGTAATTTTTTATCCTTAAATTCCTTCAGCTCAGAGGTATTTTATGGCATCGATTTGACTTTAGACGCATATTTCTTAGAATCGTTCACTCTACAAAAGTGCCAATTGCGACAAAGTCGAAATTCACACCGGCGAGGTAGTACGGGGCTCTGACGCCGATTGTTCCACGAATTTCGCATTTTTTTTGTATGTATAGTATCTCGTAAATGACAAGAGCTATAGAAAAAATGTACATGACAAATTCGTAGGAAATTTTATTTGCATGAAAAGACCCCCACCTACTGTGGGAAATGTGAGGATACCCCCACCAACTTCATTCTAAGCCAAGAGCACCTTCACCTGCGCTGATACCTGAGTGAAAAGCGGACGGTAATTGAATAGTGGTCGCGAACGATCCTCTCGGATGTCTGGGTGAGGTTGGAGGTAATAAACGACAACAACCGTACTGCGTAAAATGAAACCATTCACCAGCTCTCGGTTGATGATAAGGTCCTAATGCAAATAGTGGAGGAATTTGACAGTTTCCACTATTTAGGAGTGATCGTGTTCAGATTTTCGACTCTGGTCTTAAGCTGTGAACTCGATAATCAGGTGGATTTCCACTGGGTATTTAACTCTTGGGAAGCCACTAAGGGCTACAGAGTTAGAATATGTGCGAACCAGGCCTCCTTGGACTTATTAACGAGTAGGGTTGCTAAAATTTTCGACCACTTTGAAGCCATCAATCTGAAGCTTTCTCGCTAAGGATATGCAAAAGATACTTCCTGCTTGCATTTGGTTGCACCCACAGAAGAGTCTGGTAAAAACTCCTCCTGTGTATAAAGCTGCAAAGCTGGTTTATTCCTTTGTAAAGACGGCAGGAAATTAAGAAGGAAAAGCCAAATTAAGCAAGCAGACCGACCCTAGTGGCTACCTCCGGAAAGTCAATACAGACTCTATCGAAGGCTACCAACAAAACTGACTTCAGTTTACGCCAGCCTAGAAAGTATGTATATATGCTAGAAGATGAGACGGAAAAGATCGCCAGCAACAGTCAGCTGCTAAGAGAAGCCGTCATCTAAGAATAGATGACCAAACACATAAGATGCGTACAGATAAATCTCCAGCGCTCGATAAGTACTATATACAGTCTGATAACCTTCTTAAATCAGGGTAGCCCTAAAATGAGTACCATAAAGACGCACCGTATATGAGCTGTTGTTCTGTTCAATTATGAATGGAAAAAAAGTAGACCAAGGGTTTTAATTCTATTCAATAAAGGCAAAAATGAGTTCTTTTGTGTTAATTACAAAGCAGACACCACATTGTTAAAGGCGGAACTTTTTGAAAGACACATCTAGCCCGATCATCAGAGATGAGCCACTCTTAAAATAAAGGGGTTGCCTGGAAAGTAATAGGACTGAGTCGATTAAAAAAATCTATTGAACCAATCTTTACAATTCTTCAAAAACTTTCAAAATAGGCTCCTTCTGTGTCGATGCAACACAGCCAGCGCTATTCCTTAGCTTTGATATAGCCTTGAGAGCCGAGGTGCATGCTTCTTGGATCCCCTCTGTCGTCTCAAAATGTTTGCCTTTCATCGGCAAGGATTTTCAGGCAAGGATACAAAAAACGTCCGGGGCCACATATGGGCTGTAGAGCAGCTGCGGAACCGTCGGGATACCAGCCCTGGTTAGGTGACTGTTCACAAAAAAGGCGGTGTGAGCCGGGCCGCTGTCGTGGTGCAACGTGGTGACGGTTTGTCCAGGAGGAACAAATTCATGGTCTAGGATGCCTTTGATGTCAAAAATTTCACTTTGGATTTGTTCATTCATTAGCGATCTCTCCCCGGCCCTTCATATACTGAAAACTCTAAGCCCATAAGCCCATTACCCTTCCCTCAAAGCTCTAGAGAGGCTAATGAATATGCAAACGGTTCAGTATACATACGAAGAAGTTAAGTAAGCAGAGGAACTCCTCAAGGACTTGATCTTTCCCGCTTTTATGGGTAGAGGCATTGAACGGTATACTATTCCAATTCAATGGAAGAGAAGTGCCTTGCTCTATCAATGAGGTTGGGCGTTCACTCTATTGGGACGGAACTGATACCATTCACAAGTAAAACCGAACTTTCTCAATTTGAACTTTCCTGAGTCGGTGAAACTGCAATTTCTCTGTTCCATTCAGCAAAATATTTAAGAAACACCCCAATGTATTCTTTCGGATGTATACGACAATCATAAGACTAAGCCGTACATATGGTTTGGTGACCAGCATTAAATAAATAATAGAATATCCGAAAATTATACGGAATTCACATGGCAACCTGAGCAGCGGTTACCGGTAAGTCATATCCGATTGATGCGCTAAATATGGTCCTGCACCATCTGCACATAGACATTTTTATAAGAAAAGTGGCAACACTTTCTGCTACAAGAACAAAGGAGATTTGTTGTTGGAACAGGAAAGGTTATAGACATAGCGAAATACTGAACCACCACAAAACTAATGCAAATAAATCAAAATAAATCCTCCCAAGGAAAGACTTCAACAGGGACTTCCAGGGGAGAATACTCATTATCGTCAAAAAAGAAGAGAAGAGAAGAAATTAGCGGAGGACATTACAAACTCAACCTATACCGACGGGTCCAAAATGAACTGCGGTGTAGAGCAGGGATATTCTCCGAAGAGCTGGCGATCTCTCTATCTTTCCGTATACCAAACTCAGCAAGCTTCTTCAAAGCAGATAGCCCAATATTATTCCAGCGTAGTAAACACTGATTTGAGGGCATGCACCTAGAATGTCCGGTCCCTTAATTGGGAAGGTGCCGCTGCCCAGCTGGTTGATGTCCTCGTGAAAATAAAGGCTGACATCGCCGCCGTCCAAGAAATGCGATGGACGGGACAAGGACAGAGACAAGTAGGTCCTTGTGGCATTTAATACAGTGGCCATATAAAGGAGCGCAAGTTTGGTGTTGAATTCGTGGTGGGAGAGAGACTCCGTCGCCGAGTACTATCATACACTCCTATGAATGAACGTCTAGCCACAATCCGCATCAAAGCGAGGTTCTTTAACATATCGCTGATTTGCGCCCACGCCCCGAAGGAAGAGAAGGACGATGTGACCAAAGATGCCTTTTATGAGTGCTTGGAGCGCACTTATGAGAGATGCCCCCGCCACGATGTCAAAATCGTGCTTGGCGACTTTAACGCCAGGGTGGGCAAAGAAGGTATCTTTGGCACTACGGTCGGTAAATTCAGCCTCCACGAGGAAACATCCCCAAATGGGTTGAGGCTGATCGACTTCGCCCGGTCCCGAAATATGGTTATCTGTAGCACTAGATTCCAGCATAAGAAGATTCATCAAGCTATCTGGCAGTCTCCGGAGCGAAAAACCACCAACCAGATCGATCATGTTGTGATAGACGGAAGACACGTCTCCAGTGTTTTAGATGTGCGTGCGCTCCGGACCACTATATTGTTGCAGCCAAAATTCGCACCCGCCTCTGTGCAGCAAAAAACGCACGCCAGCAAACACAAGGAAGGTTCGACGTCGAGAAGCTGCAATCACAACAGACGGCCGAACGATTTTCTACTCGGCTGCTCTCTGAGAGCACTCGTCAACAACTCGGTATAAGGGAACTGTGGGACGGTATTTCAAACTCCTTACGTACAGCTGCAGCCGAAACCATTGGTTTTCGGAAAGTGCAAAAGAACAGCTGGTACGACGAGGAGTGCCGTGTCGCAGCGGAGAGAAAACAGGCTGCCTACCTCGCAACGTTACGATCGACCACAACACGTGCGGGATGGGATAGATACTGAGAGTTGAAGAGGGAAGCAAGACGCATTTGTAGACAAAAAAAGAAAGAGGCCGAAATGCGTGAGTATGAAGAGCTTGATAAGCTGGCCGACAGGGGTAATGCTCGAAAATTCTACGAAAAAATGCGGCGGCTCACAGAAGGTTTCAAGACCGGAGCATACCCTTGTAGAATCCCCAAAGGTGATCTAGTCACCGGTGCCCAAAGCATACTTAAATTATGGAGGGAGCACTTCTCCAGCCTGCTGAATGGCAGTGAACGTACAACGCCAGGAGAAGGCGAACCCGATTCCCCAATCGATGACGATGGAGCAAACGTTCCACGACCATGAAGAGGCTCGAATAGCAATTGCCCGCCTGAACAACAACAAAGTGGCAGGGGCCGACGGATTGCCGGCCGAGCTATTCAAACACGGCGGCGAAGAACTGGTAAGGAGCATGCATCAGCTTCTTTATAAAATATGGTCAGACGAAAGCATGCCCAACGATTGGAATTTAAGTGTGCTATGCCCAATCCATAAAAAAGGAGACCCCACAATCTGCGCCAACTACCATAGGATTAGCCTCCTCAACATCGCATATAAGGTTCTGTCGAGCGTATTGTGTGAAAGTTTAAAGCCCACCGTTAACAAACTGATTTTACCTTCTCAGTGTGGCTTTAGACCTGGCAAATAAACAACCGACCAGATATTCACCATGCGCCAAATCTTGGAAAAGACCCGTGAAAGGAGAATCGACACACACCACCTCTTCGTCGATTTCAAAGCTGCTTTCGACAGCACGAAAAGGAGCTGCCTCTATGTCGCGATGTCTGAATTTGGTATCCCCGCAAAAATAATACGGCTGTGTAAGCTGACGCTGAGCAACACTCAAAGCTCCGTCAGAATCGGGAAGGACCTCTCCGAGCCGTTCGATACCAAACGAGGTTTCAGACAAGGCGACTTCCTATCGTGCGACTTTTTCAATCTCCTGCTGGAGAAAATTATTCGGGCTGCAGAACTGAATCGAGCAGGTACAATCTTTTATAAGAGTGTACAGCTACGAGCGTATGCCGATAATATTGATATCGTCGGCCTCAACACCCACGCCGTTAGTTCTGCTTTCTCCAGACTTAACAAGGAAGCAACGCAAATGGGTCTGGCAGTAAAAGAGGGCAAGACGAAATATCTCCTGTCATCAAACAAACAGTCGTCCCACTCGCGACTTGGCTCTCACGTCGCTGTTGACAGTCATAACTTTGAAGTTGTAGATAATTTCGTCTATCTTGGAACCAGCGTAAACACCACCAACAATGTCAGCCTGGAAATCCAACGCAGGATTACTCTTGCCAACAGGTGCTACTTCGGACTTAGAAGGCAATTGAAAAGTAAAGTCCTCTCTCGACGAACAAAAACCAAACTCTACAAGTCACTCATAATTCCAGTCCTGCTATACGGTGCAGAGGCTTGGATGATGACAACAACCGATGAGTCGACCTTAAGAGTTTTCAAGAGAAAGGTTCTGCGAAAGATTTATGGTCCTTTGCGCATTGGCCACGGCGAATATCGCATTCGATGGAACGATGAGCTGTACGAGATATACGACGACATTGACATAGTTCAGCGAATTAAAAGACAGCGGCTACGCTGGCTAGGTCATGTTGTCCGGATGGATGAAAACACTCCAGCTCTGAAAGTATTCGACGCAGTACCCGCCGCGGGAAGCAGAGGAAGAGGAAGACCTCCACTCCGTTGGAAGGACCAAGTGGAGAAGGGCCTGGCTTCGCTTGGAATATCCAATTGGAGCCACGTAGCGAAGAGAAGAAACGAGTGGCGCGCTGTTGTTGACTCGGCTATAGTCGCGTAAGCGGTGCCTACGCCAGTAAAGAAGAAGAAGTAAACAAAGCTTTCAACAGCACCAAAAAGAGCTGCTTTTATGCCGCATTTGGTATCACCGCAAAAATAAAAGGGCTCAATGCCACCAAACGAGGTTTCAGAAAAGGCGACTCCCAATCGTGTGACTTCCTCAATCTTCTCCTGGAGGAAATAATTAGAGCTGCAGATCTGAATAGGGAAGATACAAGAGTATGAAACTGCTTGAGTACGCCGATTACATCGATATCATTCAATCGATCACAACACGTGCGTAATGGGATAGATACCGAGAGTTAAAGAGGGAAGCGAAGCGCTTTTGCAGATAAAAATTGAGAGAGGCCGAAATGTGTGAGTACAAAGAGCTGGACAAGCTGGTCGACAGGGGTAACGCTCGAAAATTCTACCAAAAGATGCGGCGACTAACAGAAAAGGATGACTTCAGAATCTGCGCCTACTACCGAGAGAAAAGTCTCCTCAACATCGCATATTAGGTTTTATCGAACGTACTATGTGAAAGATTAAACCCCACCGTCACTAAGCTGATTTTACCTTATCAGTATGATTTTATGCCCGGAAATTCAACAACCGACCAGACATTGAGCATACGCCAAGCACCTTTTCGTCGATTTCAAAGTTAGTTTGGCTGGCAGTGCGAAAAGTAGCTGCCTTTACGCCATTTTGTCTGAATTTGGTATGCCAGAAAAACCGGCTGTTTAAACTGACGTTGAGCTATACCAAAAGCTCCGCCAGGTTCGGGAAGGACCTCTCCGAGCCGTTCGATACCAAACGAGGTTTCAGACAAAGCCACACTCTATCGTGCTACTTCTTAAAATTACTCCAGGAGAAAATAATTCGATCTGCCTATCTGAAAAAAGAAAGTACAATCCTTACATAGATATTATTAGCGATAACAACCGCGTCGTTAGTTCTGCTTTCTCTAAGTTGGATACAGAAGCTTGAATTCCAACTTAGACTTAAGAAAACCTTCACTTCTTTTAAAAGAACAGTTGGAAAACAGCCTGGGTACACTTGGAAGTTCCAATTAACACCAAACACCGAAATGGAAGAAATACTGTTGTAAATTTGCTTGAAATCGCATAAGCGGTGTCTTCGCCAATAAAGAAGAAGAGGAATATTATATCATAACCGATAGGGCTTACATCTTAAATACTCTCAACAAAGGCAAATTTACAGTCATAGACATGTCATTGAAGTCGCTTCCATTTTTGTTGTAATGTGTAAGAAATCATTTTTGAAATAGTTTTTTATTAATTCACGAAAACTTATTAATATGAATGACTTATTATAGAAAATAACTTTAAAATACTTAGACCGTTGATTAAATGTACACATATGAATTTTTGTAAGAAATAATGATAGAAAAGTATTTTTGAGGGAGTAGCCAGTAGTACTCGTATAATAATTAAATACACTTCATTTGGATGCAGTAAGTGTGAGAATTCTATCAAGCATTGTTTCTACTAGTTTTCAGTTTCCATTCAACAGGTTTATTCGTTCCTTTAGCTCGGAAACCGGAAATCGCCTTAAATTCGGGAATTCTTAGAATTTTGTATACCCCATAAATATTTGAGTTCGTGCTTTTTATCACAAGCTTAGTTTTTATTACTTTGTGGCTTGGGTCTCTTACCATATTTTTAAATAAATTCGACCGACTGTCTCAGATTTTCCAATTTAGAGTGCAACTAGTGTACTCACCCCGCTTTGCTGCTTTGTGCAAGGAGATCGTGTCTATGTCTTGAATTTTGATCGGCGTCTAAGAGGTCAGCGATGTCTTTCCAAGTTGGATTGCACGTGAAAGTAATGAAGAGATCCGGTTGTCCGTAATTGTGCACGTAAGTCATAGCATCTTGGGCGTACTCGTTCATATGTCGAGGACTGCCGGTGTTCGTAGCATTTTGTAGCATTTCCATCATTATTAATCTCATCACGTAAGTGAATATATTCCTTTGCGCCTTTACTTGCATTCGATTTTTGTTCCGACCATAATCACTGGAACGTCGTCTTTTACCGGTGCATTGAATCGCCGATTATGCTCCACGGGTTGAGTTTTGTTAGCTCTTATCACAACCTTATAATCATCTCTCGGCATCTGGCCTAGAGCTGTTTTGAATGAACGTATGAGGCTGATGTGTTCATGAAACATAATTTGATTTCTCGTCTTACTTCAGTACTGATTGCCCAACGCCGGTCAGCTTCTGCAGCTTCATTACCGGTGAAATAAATTTGTAAAAACTTGGGATGTTAATTTTGAACTGGGGGCAACGATCCAATTCTGTCCTAAATTTGACCTTGCGCTTTAAAAGTGGGCATGTAGTCGGCTTTGCTGACTATGTTGGTTGCTCCAAAGGACATCATTTGGAAGTATGAATTAAACTTTCGAATGTTTTGAAAAAAAAACAAAAAAATTTTTGGAAGTTGAAGTGCGCTTAGAAATATAATTAAGAAGTAGCTCGGTTGGCTTCATAAATGGTGTCAAAACAACTTCACAGTTCGAACAGCACATTCCAGGGGATTCTTTAGCGAACTTCAAAGCACCACAATGTGTACAAACTTTGTTCATTAAACCGATCACTACGTCGTTGTTGAGCGCCGCAAGATTTAGTTTATTTTTTTCGTAATTGGGATCAAGTCACTGCGTTCGTTTCTGGATTGTCTCGGTAGCTCGCGATGAAGATTTTTTTCACCATCTTGTTGAAGCCGTGATACATGCTCTTCCTTAGCTTCTATATTTCTTCTTGTAGATATTCTGTTACGACTTTTCTCAAGGCGTAACTCACGTTCGTCAGCTGTTACATTTGCTCTTTTCTCCTTAACATTCTTTGATTTGGAGGTTTTTTTTACCAATTTTGCTTTTTTAGGTGCCATTTTTAATTATATTTATTACAATGATTCTGTGAAGAAATATTATTGGTGAAGAAAAGTACAATTTTCCGTTGTAACAATCAATTGAAATCGCATCAGTAAACGGATACATTCGCGACGCTACAACTAACCTGGAATTCCCAAAAATCCTTAGTTATTTACTTTAATATACTTCAGTATACTTCAATATACCCCATTGTAGTTAAATATGTTTCATATTGACATATACATACATATATCCACAACGCATTTGTCAACACAAATTTTAGTTTATAAAACAAGAGAACATCATCATAATAAATAAAAACTGTATTTTACAATTCAAAAAAAGTGCTCCGGTCGTCACCAAATTTTACAGGATTACTCGTCTTGAAAGTTTTATTGAAATTGGTCCAGCCGTTTCGCAGCCTACCCCGAACAGACAGACATACTTTTTTTTATATACATAGATTTGCTGATTTGACAAGAGTTGCATTAAAAACATAATTTTTTTTAATTTTCAAAAGAGTTAGTGTCTTTCTTTTGCCGATGACTAGAACTTTTAATTATCCCATAACTAGCACCTTCTTCTTCCTAATTGGCGTAGACACCGCTTACGCGATTAGAGCCGAGTTAACAATAGCTCTTCTTCTATTCTTCTTTTCGCTTCGTGGTGCCAATTGGACATCCCTGGCAAAGCCACGGCCTTCTCCACTTGGTCCTTCCAACGGAGTGGAGGTCTTCCTCTTCCTCTGCTTCCCGCGGCGGGTACTGCGTCGAATACTTTCAGAGCTGAGTGTTTTCATCCATCCGGACAACATGACCTAGCCAGCGTAGCCGCTGTCTTTTAATTCGCTGAACTATGTCAATGTCGTCATATAGTTCACACAGCTCATCGTTCCATCGAATGCGATATTCGCCGTGGCCAACGCGCAAAGGACCATAAATCTTTCGCAGAACTTTTCTCTCGAAAACTCGCAACGTCGACTCATCAGTTGTTGTCATGGTCCAAGCCGCTGCACCATATAGCAGGACGGGAATTATAAATGACTTATAGAGTTTGGTTTTTGTTCGCCGAGAGAGGACTTTGCTTCTCAATTTGCTTATCAGTAGTACCTGTGGGCAAGAGTTATCCTGCGTTGGATTTCCAGGCTGACATTATTGGTGGTGTTTACGCTGGTTCCAAGATAGACGAAATTATCTACAATTTCAAAGTTATGACTGTCAACAGTGACGTGAGAGCCAAGTCGCAATTGCGACGACTGTTTGTTTGATGATAGGAGATATTTCGACTTGCCCTCGTTTACTGCCAGACCCATTTGCGTTGCTTCCTTGTTAAGTCTGGAGAAAGCGGAACTAACGGCGCGGGTATTGAGACCAATGATACCAATATCATCTTTTGTTGTTCTTCGGATGGGTAATTCCTATTCGAACTTCTTCATGGTCGGGCAACGGAACGTCTGCTCCATCGTCATCGATTGGGGAACCGGGTCCGCCTTCTCCTGGCGTTGTACGTTCATTGCCATTCAGCAGGCTGGAGAAGTGTTCTCTCCATAATTTTAGTATGCTCGGCATCGGTGACTAGATCACCTTTGGAGGTTCTACAAGAGTATGCTCCGATTTTGAAACCTTCTGTAAGCTGCCGCATTTGTTCGTAGAACTTTCGAGCATTACTCCTGACGGCTAGCTTATCAAGCTATTCGTACTCGCGAAATTCGGCCTCTCTCTTTTTCTGTCTGCAAATGAGTCTCGCTTCCATCTTCAAATCTCGGTATCTATCCCATCCTACATGTGTTGTGGTCGATCGTAACGTTGCGAAGTGGGCAGTCTGTTTTCTTTCCGCTGCGAGACGGTACTCCTCGTCGTACCAGCTGTTCTTTTACATTTTCCGAAAAAAACGCGTATAAAATGCCGTCCCACAGTTCCCTTATACCGAGTTGACTACGAGTGCTCTCAGATAGCAGGAGTGCAAGACGAGTAGAAAATCGTTCGGCTGTCTGTTGTGATTGCAGCTTCTCGACGTCGAGCCTTGCTTGTGTTTGTTGACGTGCGCTTTTTGCTGCACAGAGGCGGGTGCGAATCTTGGCTGCAACAAGATAATGGTCCGAGTCGATGTTAGGACCTCGGAGCGTACGCACGTCTACAACACTGGAGGCGAGTCTTCCGACTATCACAACATGATCGATCTGGTTAGTGGCTTTTCGATCCGGAGACAGCCAGGTAGCTTGATGTATCGCCTTGTGCTGGATTTAGTACCACAGATAACCATATTTCGGACCACGGAGGTTGAATTTACCGGCCGTAGTGCCAAAGATACCTTCTTTTCCCACTCTGGCGTTAAAGTGGCCAAGCACCATTTTGACATCGTGGCGGGGGCAACTCTCATAGGCGCGCTCCAAGCGCTCATAGAAGGCATCTTAGGTCACATCGTCCTTCTCTTCCATCGGGGCGTGGGCGCAAATAAGCGATTTGTAGAAGAACCTCGCCGGTTCGTGCCGAAGGCCGCCAACTCAAAAAAGGAGCTCAACGCGAAATGCGAAAAACTAATGTGTTATTTATTTCCTGTCATTGGGGTATCATTTGTTTTCTTTATTTCTTTTGGTTCTTCTGTAAAATATGTACGTAAGGCTGATTATTATATAGAATGCAACATTTTTGTTAGTTAGAAAAGTATTAGTGGAGTATTAGTGGATATAAAAGTTAAAAATATGAGTGGAAAATTAATTTTAAATCGGAGAAACACGCGTTTTAATTAATTGAATTTTCGAACTTTAAATGCAAATATCTCAAAACCCATAAGTCAGCGGCAACTATATATGTATATTTTCTTGATTCGGAGGATCTCCTCTATCTGTCGGATATGTAATCGGGGGACGCTATTCTAAAATTTACCCGTAACTATTTTCATAAAAATAAAAGGTACTTAACAGAAACAATAAATTTAGTGATTTAATTCATTTACTTACAAGTTATTCGGATGATATTTACAAAAAATTATTTGTTAAATTAAAGTAAGATGCTTAGCTTTATTAACTAAATATTCTTCTAGAACATAGTTTTTTTTCCCTGCCTTAATGCAACTCTCTCGTTTTTCCAGCCGTCGCGGTTAGGTTGTTTTTCACCAATGAGCACCTTTTTAATTTTGGTTTCTACCAAAATTTGTTCTTTAATCAAATTTGATATTATATTAAATATATTTTTATGGTATTGCCCAACTAAGACCGAAAGACGCCGATGCCATGACTCAACATTATTTTGCGTTCTCGGAAGGCTATGTATCAAGTTTTCAAATACTGACCAATAATTTGGAGCATATACTGGGCTTTGAGCTTTTTATTTTTTAAGGGTTTCCCAAATATAGTATATAAAATTCGTGAAAAAATTTAGCAATTTTCATAAAATCCTTATTATCACTTTTCAATTATTCATAGTAGGATGATATTTCATCAGCAGGTACGAAAGCAAGAGCCTTTAGTTGCCTAATATTAAGAGAAAACTCTTCATTTCTTCCATATTTCTTTTGAAGCTCTTCTTTTTGTATATGCCTCCAAATAATTTGGCCTAAATGGAAAAAACATCCTTTTTATTTAACGTCTGGGAAAAAGTTGTTAAAAGTTTTGACGCTGACTCTTTCAAAATCGGTTAAAATTATTTTCGGATTTAAGGAAATGTTATTATTACGTGCGAAATACATCAACTCATACAAAAATTCATCATAGCATTTTTCACTTTTCTCTGTCATTATGCAATAAACAAGCGGTACAATTTCACTGCATGTGTTTGTACCTATGCGGTCATGAATTGTAAACAATTACCTCATGAAGGAGGAAACAACTTTGAATGTATCCAAATGTTTTGCAAGTAAGCGGACGTTCTCTACAGTTGCAAACAAAACTATACATTGATTTCCAAACTTCTTTAATGAAACTAGAAATTATTTCCCGTCGGCTTTCAGCAAATGGCACGGAATCTCCTAAACTTTTACACATTTTGGTTGTTTTAACTGTAGATTCCGTCTTGCCCTATTGATTTCTTAATTTTGGGCGGACGGTGTGGGTAAATATTTTCGTGAACTTTGTTACATCGAGCCGTAGCTCTTGAAATATTGATGCACGGTTTTTCTAAAAAGTTAGTTGCATCATTCTTTAGTGATGTACTTGTTTCTATGACGTCGGCCTGGTATGCCATTGGATCATGGCTACGTTCCGTTGCTCTTTTTAATAGTTCGTGCAACCCATTATCTTTTAAGATTGTTGTCACCCGTATTTTGCATAATAATGATATTTTTTATCGCAAATCCAATAAACATTATTATATTATACATATAATCATTAAGTGAAAGTTTGGTGCCACCTTTGTTTGAAATAAGAGTATCCATGAAAATTATATTGCATACGTGCGTTTATTCAATTTCAAATTCAACGGCCAATTTTCAAATATATTTTCTAAAATGACCGCTATGTTGTCAAAATTACAAAGGCTTTTTTCAAAGACGTCCCAATAAAATTATTTTCAAACGAGGTAAAAAATGTGAAATTTGCACTTCAAATTGCTTTTAAATATTTAAAGTAGGCTAGAATTTTGAATTGTAAAAACTTTTGTATACATTTTATGTGCTGAACACATAGAGAGCGACATACTTCATGCGACATCTGTCAAATATTAAAATTCATAAGTTTTTATGGACACAGTTACGTAGTTGTGCAGCTGTCTAAATAACTGTGTCCTTAAAAATGAGTTTTTTTAGTATTTGATAGAGATCGCTTGAAGTCTGTCAATTTCTATGTGTTAAGCACATGACTCATGAGTCTGCAGGGTTGCCTTTGTTATAGTGGCCAATTTTTTTAAATTTTAAAGTACTTTGGGAAAAAATAAATGTTAAAATTTGATAATCATGTATATTGTAATGGAATAATATTAGTAAACAGCAAAAAAAAAGAAAGCTTCCTTTTCTTCTATAGCACAGAGGGAAAATTCTTTGGATTAGAGGTTATGATCCTGAGCATGTTCGTGACCGCAGGCTTCTGGACCTCGAACGTATAACGACACCTTTCATAAAATAAAGTCTTTTTTTAATTACTCAATTGAAATCCAAAATGTCTCAATCGATTAGTAATGTTTCCTCTTTGGGATCTAGGAACCATATTAACCATTCATTTTATAAAAATTTCTTCTGTCCGTATTTCGAATTGTCAGCATTTTGATTTGTCGGTATTATGAGTTGTCGGTGTTTTGATTTGTCGGTATTTTGAATTTTCGGTGTTTTAATTTGTCGGCGTTTTGATTTGCCGGTGTTTTGATTTGTCGGTGTTTTGATTTGTCGGTGTTTTGATTTGCCGGCACTTTGATTGTCGGCATTATAAATTTCGAGGTTTTGATTGTCGGCATTACGTTAACGCGAAGAACCAAGCACGCCTAGGTCTTTGCCCGACCAGGGTTATTTTTTTTTGAAACGCAGCCAAAAAGGAGCTCAACGCGAAAGAACTAAGCACGTCCAGGTTTTGTTCCGACCAGGGTTAATTTTTTAATGCGCAGCTGAAGGCCGCCAATGCAAAAAGGGATTCAACGCGAAAGAACTGATAACTCCCAGGTCTTGGTCCGAAAAGTGTTATTTTTTTGATGCGCGGCCAAGGGCCGCCAACGCAAAAAAAAGTTGAACGCGAAAGAACTGATAACTCCCAGGTGTTGGTCCGACTATTGTTATTTATTTGAAACGCGGCTGAAGGCCTCCAACGCAAAAACGAGTTCAACGCAAAAGAACTGAACAAGCCCAGGTCTTGGTCCGACCAGGGTTATTTTTTTGATGCGCGGTCGAAGGCCGCCAACGCAAAAAAGAGTTGAACGCGAAAGAACTGATAACTCCCAAGTGTTGGTTCGACCAGAGACATTTTTTGTGAACCGGGCCGAAGCCCAGGTGTTGATCCCAACAGGGTGACCGTTTTGTTGTCAAAATTACAAAGGCTTTTTTCAATGGCATCCCGATAAAATTATTTTAAAACTTGTTAAAAAATGTGAAATTTGCACTTCAAATTGCTTTCAAATATTTAAAGTAGGCTAGAATTTTGAATTGTAAAAACTTTTGCATACATTTTATGTGTTGAGAGCGACATACTTCAAGCGACGTCTGTCAAATGTTAAAATACACAGTTATGTAGTCGTGCAGCTGTCTAAATAACTGTGTTGGGATTCACTTAAAATATCGAAATTCAAAATGTCGACACATCAAAATACCGACAAAATTTAAATATTCAGCTAAATCAAAATACCGACAAATCAAAACACCGACAAATCAGAACACCGAAGAATCAAAATACCGACAAACCAAAATGCCGACATGTGAAAAATATTTTAGCTTGTCTGCTCTTATTTCTATCGAAGCACAGAAAGAGAATTCTACTGACTAAGGGTTATGATCCTGAGCGTGTTCGTGGCCGGAGGCCGCAGGGCCTTGAACGGGATACACTTAAAATATCGAAATTCAAAATGCCGGCACATCAAAATACCGACAAAATTTAAATATGCAGCTAAATCAAAATACCGACAAATCAAAATACCGACAAATCAAAACACCGACAAATCAAAATACCGACGAGTCAAAACACCGACAAATCAAAACACCGACAAATCCAAATACCGACAAATCAAAATAACGACAAATAATACAAACTCCGTAAAAAATATTTTTGAAAATATTTACAAAATCAAGTTCTATAGCCAAGGACTTGGAAGAAGTTCAACGTAAAGGAACTGAACACGCCGAGGTGTTGGTCCGGCTGAGGGTTTTTTTTAAGCGCGGACGAAGGGCGCCAACGCAAAAAGGAGTTCAACGCAAAAGAGCTGAGCACGCCCAGGTGTTGTTCCGACCGAGGCTTATTTTTTGTAGCGCGGCCGCAGGCCCCCAACGCAAAAGAACTGAGCACGCCTAGGTGTTGGTCCGACCGAGGGTAATTTTTTTGAAGCGCGGCCGCAGACCGCCAACGCAAAAAGTAGTTCAACGCAAAAGAACTGAGTACGCCCAGGTGTTGGTCCAGCTGAGGGTTATTTTTTTAAAGCGCGGCCGAAGGCCGCCAACGCAAAAAGGAGTTCAACACAAAAGAACTGAGCACGCGTAGGTGTTGGTCCGACCGAGGGTAATTTTTTTGAAGCGCGGCCGCAGGCCGCCAACGCAAAAAGAAGTTCAACGCAAAAGAACTGAGCACGCCCAGGTGTTGGTCCGGCTGAGGGTTATTTTTTTGAAGCGCTGCCGCAGGCCCCCAACGCAAAAGAACTGAGCACGCCTAGGTGTTGGTCCGACCGAGGGTAATTTTTTTGAAGCGCGGCCGCAGGCCGCCAACGCAAAAAGAAGTTCAACGCAAAAGAACTGAGCACGCCCAGGTGTTGTTCCGACCGAGGCTTATTTTTTGTAGCGCGGCCGCAGGCCCCCAACGCAAAAGAACTGAGCACGCCTAGGTGTTGGTCCGACCTAGGGTAATTTTTTTGAAGCGCGGCCGCAGACCGCCAACGCAAAAAGTAGTTCAACGCAAAAGAACTGAGTACGCCCAGGTGTTGGTCCAGCTGAGGGTTATTTTTTTGAAGCGCGGCCGAAGGCCGCCAACGCAAAAAGGAGTTCAACGCAAAAGAGCTGAGCACGCCCAGGTGTTGGTACGGCTGAGGGTTATTTTTTTTAAGCGCGGCCGAAGGCCGCCAACGCAAAAGGGAGTTCAACGCAAAAGAACTGAGCACGCCCAGGTGTTGGTCCGACCGAGGGTTATTTTTTTGAAGCGCGGCCGAAGGCCGCCAACGCAAAAAGGAGTTCAACGCAAAAGAACTGAGCCCGTCCAAGTGTTGGTCCGGCTGAGGATTATTTTTTTGAAATGCGGCCTAAGTCATGAAGAATTCTATGCGAAAACCTAATGTGTTATTTATTTCCTGTCATTTGGGTATTATTTGTTTTCTTTATGTACGTAAGGTAACACTGATTATTAGATAGATTGCAACCTTTTTGTTATTGTGTGAACAAAAATAATTGAAAAAAAAGTTAAATATCGAATAAAAATTATTTTTGCACTATTTAGTATAAAATAAATGGTTAGAAAAGAATTAGTGGAGTGTTAGTGGATATAAAAGTTAAAAATATAAGTGTAAAATTAATTATAAATCGGAGAAACACGCGGTTTAATTAGCTGAATTTTTGAACTGCAAATTTCTCAAAAACCATAAGTCAGCGGCAACTATGTATGTATTTTTTTGATCTGGAAGATCTCCTCTATCCGTACATACCCATTTTAACCCCGAAATCGTGGGATGCTATTCTAAAATTTACCCGTAACTATTTTCATAAAAGGTAAAAGGTACTTAACAGAAACAATAACTTTAGTGATTTTATTGATTTATTTATAAGTTATTCAGTTGATATTTACTAAAAAATATTTTTTAAATTAAAGTAAGATGCTTAGCTATATTGACTAAATATTCTTCAGGAACATAGTTTTCCCTTTCTATTAATACTGCCTTAATGCAACTCTCTTTTTTCCAGGTTTCGTCGTTTAGTTTGTTTTTCACCAGTGAGCATCTTTTGAATTTTGGTTTCTACCAAAACTTGTTCTTTAATCAAATTTGATATTAGATTGAATATATTCCCATGGTATTGCCCAACTAAGCACGAAAGACGCCGATGCCATGACTCAACATTATTTTGCGTTCTCGGAAGGTTATGTATCACGTTTTCAAATACTGACCAATAATTTGGAGCATATATAGGGGCTTTAAGCTTTTTATTTTTTAAGGGTTTACCAAATATATAAGATTCTTCAAAGAATTTAGCAATTTTCATAAAATCCTTATTATCACTTTTCAATGCTTCATAGTAAGATGGTATTTCATCAGCAGGTACGAAAGCAAGAGCCTTTAGTTGCCTAATTTTAAGAGAGAACTCTTCATTTCTTCCATATTTCTTTTGAAGCCCTTCTTTTTGTATACGCCTCCAAATAATTTGGCCGAAATGGAAAAAACAGCCTTTGTATTTAACGTCTGGGAAAAAGTTTTTAAAGGATTTGACGCTGGCTTTTTCAAAATCGGTTAAAATTATTTTCGGATTTAAGGAAATGTTATTATTACATGCGAAATTCAACAATTCATACAAAAATTCGTCATAGCATTTTTCACTTTTCTCTGTCATGATGCAATAGACAAGTGGTACAATTTCACTGCATGTGTTTGTACCTATGCGACCATGAATTGTAAACAATTGCCTCATGAAGGATGGAACAACTTTGAATGTGCCGTCCATTATCCATATGCTACTTTTTGCAAGTAAGCGGACGTTCTCTACAGTTGCCAACAAAACTATACATTGATTTCCGAACTTTTTTAATGAAACTAGAAATTGTTTCCCGTCGACTTTCTGCAAATGACACGGAATTTCCAAATCTTTTACACATTTTGGTTGTTTTATCTGTAGCTTCTGTCTTGCCCTATTGATTTTTTGATTTTGGGCGGACGGTCTGGGTAAATATTTCCGCGAACTTTTGTTACATCGAGCCGTAGCTCTTGCTATAATTTGGCACGGTTTTTCTAAAAAGTTAGTTGCATCATCCTTTATTGATGTATTTGTCTTTATGACATCGGCCTGGTATGCCATTGGATCATGGCTATGCTCCGTTGCACTTTTTATTAGTTCGTGTAACCCATTATCTTTTAAAATTGTTGTCACCCGTCCTTTGCATAAAAATGATATTTTTTTATCGCAAATCCAATATACGCGGTTATCACGTTTTTTATCAATATTATACAGATAACCATTAAGAGAAAGTTTGGTACCACCTTTGTTTGAAATAAGAAACTCCATGGAAATTATATTATATATGTCTGTTTATTCAATTTCAAAATCAACTGCCAATTTTCAAATATATTTTCTAAAATGACCTCTATGTTGTCAAAATTACAAAGGCTTTTTTCAAAGGCATCCCGATACAATTATTTTCAAACTCGGTAAAAAATGTAAAATTTGCACTTCAAATTGCTTTTAAATATTTAAAGTAGGCTAGAATTTTGAATTGTAAAATCTTTTGTATACATTTTATGTGCTAAACACATAGAGAGCGACATACTTCAAGCGACGTCTGTCAAATTCTAAAATGCACAACTTCTTATGGACACAGTTATGTAGTCGTACAGCTGTCTAAATAACTGTGTTCTTAATAACGTGTGTATTTTAATATTTGATAGAGGTAGCTTGAAGTCTGTCATTTTCTATGTGTTCAGCACATGACTCATAAGTTTGCAGGGTTCCCTTTGTTATAATGACCAATCTTCTTAAATTGTAAAGTTAAAATTTTATAATTATGTATATTTTATTGAAATAATATCAGTAAACTGCAAACAGAAGCAAGCTTCCTTTTCTTCCATAGCACAGAGAGAGAATTCTATGGATTAAGGGTTGTGATCCTGAGCGTGTTCGTTGCCGAAGGCCGCAGGGCCTCGAACAACACCACCTTTTAAAAACAAGAGTTCTTTTTAATTACTCAATTGTTATCCAAAATGTCTCTATCGATTAGTAATGTTTCTCCTTTGGGATCTAAGAACCATATTAACTATATATTGTATAAAAATTTCTTCTGTCCGTATTTCGAATTGTCGGTTTTTTGATTTGTCGGTATTATGAGTTGTCGGTGTTTTGATTTTTCGATATTTTGATTTGTCGGTGTTTTGATTTGTCGGTATTTTGATTTCTCGTTATTTTGATTTGTCGGTGTTTTGATTTGTCGGCATTTTGATTGTCGGAATTATAAATTTCGAGATTTTGATTGTCGGCATTACGTTATACACCCGCCTTGAACGAACAACGCCACTTTTTCTTGATTTGTCGGTATTGTGATTTGCCGGTGTTTTGATTTGTCGGTATTTTGATTGTCGGGATTTTAACTTTCGAGATTTTGATTATCGGCATTACATTATACACCCCGTTGTTCGTTCGAGGCCCTGCGGACTTCGGCCTCCGCCCACGAGCGGGCTCAGGATCATAACCCTTAGTCAGTAGAATTCTCTTTCTGTGCTTCGATAGAAATAAGGGCAGACAAGATAAACCATTTTTCATATGTCGGTGCTTTGATTTAGCTGCATATTTAAATTTTGTCGGTTTTTTGATGTGTCGGAATTTTGAATTTCGATATTTTAAGTGTATCCCCTACCATTTCTTGATTTGTCGGTATTGTGATTTTTCGGTGCCTTGATTTGTCAGTATTTTGATTTGTCGGTGTTTTGATTTGTTGGTATTTTGACTGTCGGGATTCTAAAATTCGAGATTTTGATTGTCGGCATTACGTTATACACTCCCTTTGACGGTATAGTGATTTGTCGGCATTTTGTTTTGTAGGTGTTTTGATTTGTCGTTATTTTTATTGTTGGGATTCTAAATTTCGAGATTTTGAGTATCGGCATTACGTTTTACACCCTAATGTGGTTCTTAGGTCCAGGTTCATAACCCTTAATCGGAAGTATTCTCTTTCTGTCCTTCGGTAGGAAAGGGGGTGAGTTCCCTTTTGCTGCTCACAAGGTGTCCGTATATTTGTTTATTTATAAGTTCGTATAGAAGTTATATGTCATCGTAATCTGTTCTGAATAATCGGAACGGAAATTGCGCCATTACTTCAGGTAATAAACAACGTCAAATTCGGTTAGGATATTTCGTCAAATGAAAAAGTTGTGCATATTAGCGCTTGATGCCGACCTTTCCATTTGTATGGAAGCTATATGGTGTAGAGACCCGATAACGATTCTATCAAATCGGCAGCTTCTTTAGGAGAAAATAACGTGAGTAACTATACAGACAGCCTGACACGTTAAGCTGTAACCGTATTCTTTATAAAGTCTCCATCGTTTCTTTCTGGGCTTTCATCAGGTGAAACCGAACATTTTATACTCACGCAAGGATTGAGGTATTGACAAAATTTTATACTAAACATGTACAGAAGGGATAGTTTCGGAAGTAAATTTTCGATTTACATTTTCGTAATTCGAAAAGATCAAAAGCAAAAAAATACCTTGCCGTGTTGCAAAAGTTTATTACAAACTGGATAACGTATTGCCTTGATTTCATCCATGTTTGGCAAGAATATAGTACAAGGTAATTAGAAGACCTCAGGGAAGCACTGACATGATTTTACCCCTTTTTCACAAAAATTAAATCTATTCTTCTTCTTCTTAATTGGCGCAGACACCGCTTACGCGACTATTGCCGAGTTAACAACCGCGGGCCAGTCGTTTCTTCTTTTCGCTACGTGGTGCCAATTGGACATTCCAAGCAAAGCCAGGTCCTTTTCCACTTGGTCCTTCCAACGGAGTGGAGGTCTTCCCCCTCCTCTGCTTCCCCCGGCAGGTACTGCGTCGAATACTTTCAGAGCTGGAGCGTTTTCGTCCATCCGGACAACATGACCTAGCCAGCGTAGCCGCTGTCTTTTAATACGCTGAACTATGTCAATGCTGTCGTATATCTCGTACAGGTCATCGTACCGTCGAATGTGATATTCGCCGTGGCCCATGCGAAAAGGACCATAAATCTTTCGCAGAAATTTTCTCTCGAAAACTCGAACGTCGATTCATCAGTTGTTGTCTTTGTCCAAGCCTCTGCATCAGATAACAGGACGAGAATTATGAGTGACTTATAGAGTTTGGTTTTTGTTCGGTGAGAGAAGACTTTGTTTCTCAGTAGCACCTGCGGGCAAGAGTGATCCTGCCTTAAGTTTCCAGGCTGACATGTTGGTGGTGTTTACGTTGGTTCCAAGATTGACGTAATTATCTACGACTTCAAAGTTATGACTGTCAACAATATCATCGGCATACGCCAGCAGCTGTACACTCTTACAAAAGATTGTACCTGGGGGATTAAGTTCTGCAGCTCGAATTATTTTCTCCAGAAGCAG
The DNA here is from genome assembly GCA_037783105.1 of Bactrocera zonata. Lineage (NCBI taxonomy): Eukaryota > Metazoa > Arthropoda > Insecta > Diptera > Tephritidae > Bactrocera > Bactrocera zonata. The sequence continues at coordinate 244,795 of JBAWJQ010004943.1, read as the reverse complement.
GTTGAAAAAGTCGCACGATAGCGAATCACCTTGTCTAAAACCTCGTTGGGTATCGAACGGCTCGGGGTCCTTCCCGATCCTGACGGAGCTTTGGGTGTTGCTCAACGTCAGTTTACACAGCCGTTTTAGTTTTGCGGGGATACCAAATTCAGACATCGTGGCATAGAGCCAGCTCCTTTTCGACGAAGAGATGGTGTATGTCGATTCTCCTTTCACGGGTCTTTTCCAAGATTTGGCGCATGGTGAATATCTGGTCGTTTGTTGATTTGCCAACGAAAGCTATTATCATAAGAAAATTCGTTCTGATTTTCAATACTAAGCCTTACATATTGATCGTTTTTTCGGTAAAAAGGATAAGGGGTCCACAAATTCTGTATCAGGGTTCTTGAAAAGTTATAAAAATAAATTCATGTAGTGAGTTATCGCGCGTTGCTTTTATACAATTTCACCTATTTTCGCACTATGAGAAAATATGCTAAAAATATTTGTCCTCAACTATATGAATTTTGTCTCAGATGTCAGGCTTTTCATAACTTGTTTTTATAAGTTTTCGTTTAGTTGCACTTTGGGTGCATGGAAACCTTCCGATTAGCAACCACCATCGGTTGCAAAGGAATTAGTTAGATCAAGATATTTCAGGTTGGCATTTGTACAGATAGACGGGCAACCTAAACTGTCTAATGTTAGGTGGAAAGTTGCAAATCATTATATAAAATATATTTGTGCGAGAAAAATTTCTGGGCTAATTGCACCATATATTACCTTATTGCACTGGCTATTACCCCATAACATTTTAACATGCAATCGGTATTCTGATTTGTTAGCGTTTCGATTTGTCGGTATTTTGATTTAGCTTCATATTTGTATTTTGACGGTATTTTGATGTGCCGGGATCTTAAACTTCGGTATTTTATCCTGGTGTATTCTGGTACAACAATTGCATTGAAGAATTAATAAATAAAGGGTATATGACCTACTACACTTGCAAAAGAATACTTAGCAGGAACTGGGGTCTCAAACAAAATATAGTCGGCCGTCATTGGACCAATTGTATCTTATGGAGCACTAGTTTGGTGGCCAGCAGAAAACATAAATAAAATAATATCAGAAAACTAAATGGAATACAAAGAGCAGCCTCTGCAGGGGTTACCGGGGCAACGTCTGAAATGGACACATAAATCACCTTGCTAGGGTTTGAGGCACATCTAAAACCTCTGCCATACTTTAGGTCCGGGAACCGGTCGCAATGCAACTCCACATTCAACTGACAAAGTAGTGGTTTTTCCCGCGTTTGGGGTTTAACCACAGCCACCACGATACTACCAAAGGAGCCAGTCCGCATGAGTGTTACCGGAGCAATCAAGTCTTGGTCGACAGAAGCGTTGAATACACATTTGCATCAGCTACCCTACTCTAAGTATTAGTATCCGGCTCTCAAGAAATCTAGAAACTTCATGTAAAAAAATGCTTAAGAAACGGACAAGAAACTTTCCTGCGATAAATTTACTTGTGCTAGTATGCAGCTCTAAAGTAATCTAGTACTAATTTTTAATACTTTTTTTCAATAAATTGCGAATATGGCAAACCTGGTTTTGCGAAGAAACATCAAATTAACAATTGTTTCTTGGACGAAATTCAAAGTTATCTTTTAATTCGTCCTAAATTAATTAAAATCATTATTATGAAGTATATTTCATTTTGTAATGTTGTATACAACTTATCAAACATCAACAACATTCCTTAAATCGCAAGGAAAATGTTTATGTTACTACACACATACATACATACATATTACGCACAAAGTTTATTTTCTATGTTTATTCTCTCTTGCTCTTCTTATGTGGATCATTAACAATGCGTAACCAACTGTCAAAACTACGTAAAGAAATAATATATTTTTCTTCAGCAATTATTTGAGAGCTGGATACGAACCTTAAAAGTAGAAGGGACGCAACAACATACGACAAGAAAAAAAACAAATATGGGCAAATATGACAGGAATAGAACAACGATCAGCTTTGTAAGTTTAGAAATATCATTTACATACTTATGGCTGCTATAACAGGGCACTGGCCTTTTGGAGAGTGTGGGCTAAAAATGTGCCTGTGTTATAATAGGAGTTGCGGCAGCTGCAAGCAAGAAGAGAATGCGAAAACGGGTTTCCACTGCCCACAGATGCCACAAAATACTTGGAACCCATCATTCATTTAAAGCACTAAATTCTTTGGTGAATCCAAAGGTAAATCGGCCCTTAGTTGCGGCTAGCTACCTACCTGTATAATAGCTAAATACCCGTGCAATTCAGCGCTGAATCTGTCATTCCCCTGTGGTAGCTGAAATCGATCAGCACTGCTCCCCATATAACAAATGTTGGTTTACTCCACTCCTTATATATTGGTGGTTGTATATAAGATCTTCTTTCTTCTTCGAACGACATGACTTAGCCAGCGTAGCCGCTGTCTTTTAATTCGCTGAACTATGTCAAAGTCGTCATATATCTCATAGGGCTCATCGTTCCATCGAATGCGCAATTCGCCATGGCCAACGCGCAAAGGACTATATATCTTTCGCAGAAGATTGTACCTTCCCGGCTTAGTTCTTCAGCACGAAATATTTTCTCCAGAAGAAGGTTAAAACAGTTACACGAATGAGAGTCGCCTTGTCTGTAACCTCGTTTTGCATCGAACTGCTCGGAGAGATAATTCCCCAATCTAATGGATTTTCTAGTGCTGCTTTGCAGGAATACCAAAAGACATAGTGGCATGAATGCATTTTCTTTTCGTGCTCTCGAAGGCGGCTTTAAAATCGACGAAAAGTTGGTGAGCGTCGATCCTCCCTTCACGGGTCTTTTGCAAGATTTCTGGCGCATAGCGAAAATCTGGTGGATTCAGGTCTAAAGCCACACTGATGAGGTCCAACAGTTTATTGGCGGTGGGCTTTGGTCTTTCTTACACTACGCTTAATAAGATCTTACATTCGTATTATTGTGGGGTCCTCCTTTTTGTGGATTAGGTAATTTCATACAAATTTCGAGCATTACCCCTGTTAGCCCGCCTCTTCAGCTTTTCATACTCATGCATTTCGGCTTCTTTCTTTGTTTCTGAGCGCATACATTTCGTTTACCTCTCAACTATCGTTATCTATCCTACCCCGCTCGTGTTGTAGTCAATCGAAATATTGCGAGGTAGGCTGTTCGTTTCCGTGTATCTTTGTATCTTTGCTACAACAAGAGAGTGATTCAAATCAATGCAAAAACCCCGTAACGTGCGCACGTCAAGAAAACAGGAGACTTGGCGTCCATCTATCACAACATGATCGAAGATGTTTCATCATGGAGGCCGACCAATAAAAAAACATAATGTTTAATCCTTGAACACAATATGTAGTTATTTTATAGCGACTAAATAATCTTCACCACTAAGGACAAACTAAAAATAAAAACTCGAGCTTAATATACTATACACCAGTATTACATAGATGTTTTAACGAAGAACTTAGCCATTTTGCACGATGGCATGGCGCTGAGTCATTCAGCCGATCGATATAAAGATGAAGCTCATAAATAGTGCATTTAGTATTTCATCAAAAAGGTGTATAAGTCATTTTCCTTCGAAAATCTTATTTTATTTACTATACAATTATACTGGAACCTCTTGCTGCCTCAACGCCGCTCGTGAAGCAAATTTGAGAGCTTATAATATTAAATTTACTTTAATCAAACTACATTGATTTCAATTTTGTTATCTGGTAAAGTCGTGCAGCTTTCATTTTTGTGTTAATGGTGACTTTTTAGCAGTGCTTTTTCCATATAAATCTACATCTCTAAGCTCTCAGCATATGAATTCGACATTTAAATTCACTTGGTGAAAATTATGCATATCCGTCCTTATAGAAAGTGCAATTTTAAAGCAGGCGCTTGAACTTCTTCAGTTGATGAAAATATTAAAAAAGTAAAGAATGTCGTGCTTGAAAATCGTCAAGCATATTTTAAGGAGATGACAAGAGAGCTCGACATCTCTCGTGAGTCGGTTCGAATAATTTTGGTGGATATTGTGGATATGAAACGCCTTCTTGCTCCCGCATTCATGGACAGCATTAAAAAACAAACTGAAAATGCCACTCCGTGGAACCCATTATCAGTCGATCGAAGAGATAAAATAAAATTCGCTGAATGAGCTTAATCTACTTCTATCTACACGACCAAGTTGACTTTCACCAGAAAAACTAGCAGCGGCTAAAGCAGAATTCCAAAGAATTGGGCATCTGCCGCCCATCGAACAGCAGTTGGGCCAGCCCTCTTCACATGGTAATGAAAGCAAACGGTACCTGGCAACCATGTAGAGATTTCAGGACATTCAATAGTGTAACAGTTCCAGACCGATATCAAATCCCATATCCACAGGACTTCACTTGTAATAAGGCCCTGTCACTAGTGCTATTATATTTTATGGGTAGTATAATTATTCATAATTGTATTTCTTTTAACAAATAAATAAAAAAATATAAAAGTAAAAGGTAAGACGATCTTTTCAAAGATCGATTTGTAAAAAGCTCTCCTCCAATTTCCCGCAAATCCAGACGATCTTCCGAAAACAGCTATCATTTCGACTTTCGGCCTCTTCGAATTTATGTTTGTGCTCTTCGGTCTTCGCAACGCAGCGCAGACATGCAAGGAGTCATACATGATGTCCTACGAGAACGTAGAGGCTATTCAAAAGGCTTGCACCGGCACACTGGCGGCCATACCGGCCAACGAGCTAAAACACTCGTTCGACATGGTTTTAGACCGAGCAAAAGCCTGTATTAAAGGAGACTAATTGAATAAAATAAGTAGATTTTGCCGAAAAAAACATTTGTTCTGTTTTTTTAAAGTCCTATTTACTTTGGAACGCACCTTGTATAACTCAGCTTTTGAATTTTTGTCTTCTTCGCTAGTGAGCTCTGACAATACACGCGTTCGATTGCTGCTAAATTCAAAGTAGCCGCCCCGTCCGGCCGGTACCGCCGCAAACTCTACGCCCGCAATTTTTAAATATATATAGAATATAGAACTAAATTAAATCAACAATGTATTTAAGGTATTTAATAAAGATTAATGCTCTATTTAGTAAATTCGCTTCGAAAATTAGCCATTATTTGTCGTAAAAAGTAAATGGCAAAAAAATTTTATTATGGGATATCCATAAGAGATAGGCAGAAATATATATCAGCGTTGAGTTTTCTGTAGACTTTATCAATAAGAACAATACTTAGTACGTTAGTTTCATAAATCACAAAAGGTTCAGCCTACGTTTGCAATGTAGGCGGAAAAAATTTCATTATTTATGACATCATATTCTCTTCTTCTTTTCTGACGTAGACACCGCTTACGCGATTATAGCCGAGTTAACAACAGCGCGCCAGTCGTTTCTTCTCTTTGCTACGTGGCGCCAATTGGATAATTGGATATTGGATATCAATATCATCGGCATACGCCAGCAGCTGTACACTCTTATAAAAGATTGTACCTGCTCGATTCAGTTGTGCAGCTCGAATATTTTTCTCCAGCGGTATCGTTTGGTATCGAACGGCTCGGAGAGGTCCTTCCCGATCCTGACGGAGCTTTTGGTGCTGCTTAACGTCAGTTTACACAGCCGTATTAGTTTTGCGGGGAAACCAAATTCAGACATCGCGGCATAAAGGCAGCTCCTTTTCGTACTGTCGAAAGCAGCTTTGAAATCGATGAAGAGGGAGATGGTGTGTGTCGATTCTCCTTTCACGGGTCTTTTCCAAGATTTGGCGCATGGTGAATATGGGTCGGTTGTTGTTTTGCCAGGTCTAAAGCCACACTGATAAGGTCCAATCTGTTTGTTGACATTGGGCTTTAATCTTTAACACAATACGCTTGATAGAATCTTATACGCGATGTTGAGGTGGCTCATCCCACGGTAGTTTGCGCAGATTGTGGGGTCTCCCTTTTTATGGATTGGGCATAGCACACTTAACTTCCAATCGTTGGGCATGCTTTCGTCCGACCATACCTTACAAAGAAGCTGATCCATGCTCCTTATCAGTTCTTTGCCGCCGTGTTTGAATAGCTCGGCCGGCAATACTTCGGCCCTGTCGCTTTGTTGTTCTTCAGGCGGGTGATTGCTATTCGAACTTCTACATGGTCGGGCAATGGAACGTCTGCTCCATTGTCTTCGATTGAGAAATCGGGTTCGCTTTCTCCTGGCGTTGTACATGCAGTAGGCTGGAGAAGTGTTCTCTCCATAATTTAATTATGCTCTGGGCATCGGTGACTAGATCACCTCAGGGGGTTCTACAAGAGTATGCTCCGGTTTTGAATCCTTCTGTAAGCCGCCGCATTTTTTCGTAGAATTTTCGAGCATTACCCCTGTCGGCCAGCTTGTCAAGCTCTTCATACTCAGGCATTTGTCCTCTTTTTGACATCGTGGCGGGGGCAGATGATACTTGGTCAAAGACCGGAAGTCGTAAGCTGCTTGAGTCATATGTAAAAGAATCGTTTCTGGCCATTCCTTAGTGAATGGCGATCAGAGAACTTTCCTCACTTGCGTGAACTTTTACCCATGACTCCATCACATTAGAAACCTCAAAAATAACAGCATTTCTCCACTATTTAGTGGATGTTATCACACATAAAGACCGTCCCCTTCAATCACTCTATCTATTAAAAAAACTGCATCAAAATCCGTTACGTTGTTGTTTAAATTTAAGCATACATAGGGATAAAGGGACAGAGAAAGCGACTTTGCACTGTTGTATGGATATCTATACCATAAAGGTGAGCCTTCGTCGAACAATTAAAGTGAAATAGTTAATATTATTAGGAAGCAATGGGTACAATAAAATTATGTAAAATTTGATTTCAGCACTATGTGTTTATTAAAAGATTGTGGATTCTAGCTAGATCGAGCGCTATGTCCTTTATTTAAAATCCAAACTAAAAAAACCAAGCAGGGCTTATACATATTTTAAGTTATAGTTATTTAAGTTTTAGTTAAAATATAAGCCCTCCTTGCTTTTTCTTGTTGTTGCTGTAGCATAACTTTATGCAACTCGGCGGTTGATGTTATTGTGTGGACAAATGTTGAATTTCTGTTATATGAACTGTTGATGTAGTGAAGAATTTGCGCTCTAATGTGTTAACTGCCCCGTCTAAATCGAGGCCGGCCGCGCTCGCTTTCATGATCTTGGCTACCTCTTTCTTCTTATCATCTATATCCTGAATGCGTTTATTCGTCCTGTGCACCCAAAATACTAATACTTCACCAATAATGGTAGCAACGGCCAGTATCACTAACATGCATTGGGTAGTGTGGTTATGGGCTATTTTAAAGTACCCAAGGTTTCTCAAATTAAATTTGCGCAAATACGGTAAGCTTAAAATTTTCAAATGTTCGATCAAATTGAAAAACTGTGTTGAAGAAAACCCAGGTGGGTGGTTTCGTTGAAAAAAGTCGTACCATTAATGCAAACTTCTCCTTCGAATGTCACTAAATAAGTGCCGGTTATTGTAACCGATGAAGTTTTTTCTTCCCGAACTTCGACTGTTTGGTCGTTTATGATAAGTAAGCCAATGCCAACTTCGATATAAGTATCAAGACTACCCGTGTAAGCGTCGGTTTTTTGTATAAGCAATAATATTTGCTGTTGTTAACTCGGCTGTAATCGCGTAAGCGGTGTCTACACCAATGAAGAAGAATAATATTTGTTAACAGTCTCAATGAATTCGTCGATTTGCTGTTGTATCTGAGTGTTTATGAAAAGTTGACGTTCACTGTATTCCATAAATTCATGTACATTAAATATAAGATCATTAAAATTGTCGAAATCTTAAGTTCCGGCCATGTATTTTAGTGTCAGTCATATTTATGCTTCGCGCCTGTCTATGATGAATTTTCATTATGTCAATCAATCGATAAATTTGATCAATGTCTGCCTGAAGAACTTTAGTCATGTGTGATTGGGGAAAGCGTGAAATACATTTTCTGTTTCTCTCAAAACCGTGAGGTAATTTGTCAAGCTTGTACGATGCGTTAAGTAGTCATGTTTGCCCGAAACTGCTATATTTACGTCAATAACTTGTATGTAGTTGGATTTTTTGTAAATTTGATAATTTTGTTGTCGGATCCCCGAGTACGCAAAAGTGGTAATGTAACTATGTAAAGAGGAAAATAAAATAAAAAATTATTACCTGAGGTTACTCTTGTGAGCCTTCCTATTATCTTTTAAAACTTTAGATCTAGATCCTTTTTTTCCGTAAACACTTTTGTAAGTTCATTGGCAATTGCTTTTTATTGGTTCTAACATAAACTTTATCCCCTGGCTTGAAAAACCTTATAAGTTTACCACTATTGCCCCTTACCAATTAATTTCCTGGGCTTTAAGGAGTTTGCTCTTATTTCGGTCTTAAGATCCAAAGGTATAGAAAAATTCAGCTCGATTGATTTACATCCAGTTACTGCATAAATTGATAATATTGTAATTTGTAGTAGCAAACAGTATTACTTCATTGGTATCATTTATAGCTTGTTGTGGCCTAGTGCGTCAGTTAAGGTGCTATGAAATCTCTCTATCTGCCCATTTGTTTCATTCTGTTTTTGCTAAAAATTTATCATTACGTTTAGATAGATAGATAGATAGTCTCTACCTCGTACTCCTCCACTTCCACTGTAGTCTCTAAAACTTTTAGTCTTTCTGTACTAATTTACAGCTATGCGCTGTTTTCAAATATATTTTATTAACTTTAATATTTATACTCTAGGAACCAGTTGCTACAGAGTATTATAGTTTTGTTCACCTAATGGCTGTATGTATCACCTAAGACTAAACGAGATAGGTATAGGGGTGTACATATATCTATATATATAAAAATGAATCGTCAAAATGTATGTACGCTCATAACTATCATACGACTGAACCGAATTTGATAATTCTTTTTTTAAAATGTTCGTTGAGGTTCAGGGATGGTTTCTGCGGAGAAAAAAATTCGAATAATTGCCGGAAAACCCCTAAATACAGCCCTTTTCTTTTTCTCATACAAACGAATGAATGTTTGTTCGTTAGTAACGCTAAGAGAACGGCTGAACCAATATTGATGAAATTTTAAGAGGTTGTTCGTTGTGGATCAAGGAAGGTTTAGAAATAAAAAAAAACCTCAATGCTTCTCATGAGGAAAAGTCGGAAAATTGGAAAATTCCAAAAAGTTAATTTTTTCCATACAAATTTTTTTTAAATTTTTTTGTTTTTCAATTATTTGAATCATTCAAATTTGTCGTTTGCGTCAAAAATTTTTGAAAATTATTCAGTGAAAACGTTATGTGTGTTGCACACAAAGTGATCAATTACAGAGTGAAATTTGTTACGATGCCACGAAGAGGTCGCGCTAATATCGGTCGGCGTTCTTTTTGGCATCAACATACATTAGCAGCCCAAGGCACATGACCGAGTGCTCCCAGGATACGATGACATACGTGCGGTATTATGGATCGCGGTCAATCAGCAAGCGATCGTCCCGATGTCACAGCAAGACTTCTCAAGCAACAGCTTCGATGGACTTTATCTTGACGCAACGTACATTTGGCGCTGTTAGATGCTAGATGTACTCTGTTGAGTGGCAAAAAAGAGGTTTGCCGCACGCACACATTCCTCTTTGGATGGTGGATGGTGGTTGCACCAGATCAAATTGATGAAATCATTCAGTCATGCGGAAATTCATGATGCAGAGAAAGGTCCAGTATTATACGAAGTGATGAAAACCAATATGGTTCATGGACCTTGCGGACACCACAATCCCACTTCGGTTTGTACGTCTGACAATAAATGCACGAAGCAGTATCGACGTTTCTTTCGGAAACACAAGCTAGAAATGAGGGATATCCACTCTATCGGCGTCGCTCACCAGACGACAATAGCAGAACATTCAGCATTTAATTTAGAAGAATGAATTTCGAAGTTGACAACACATGGATCGTACTACGAGTATATTCACCATTATTGTCTACTTCATATTCAAACCTAATATCAGTGTTTAGTATTGCAGTTTGGTGTAATCGATAAAATATGTTTGAAAGTACGTCACGATAGGAAGTAACATGGGGATTATTGGACTTGAACGATACAGTTGATACATAAACTGCAATAAAGCGCTTTGTAGGCCATTTACTTCTGCAATTCATGAACGTTCTCCGGCTGTTGTGCGTCTCACAGTTAATTTGGAGAAGGCCAAGTGTGTACTTCAACCCAGAGAACAAAGTACAGCCAGTGGAAACACCGCCAGCAACAAAATTAACATTTACGAGTTTTTGCTCAACTTTCGTCAGAGATCCGTTTGCGAGGACATTCGGAAATACCTTAATATTATACATGTAATGCATCGTTGAAGAAATAGTTACGCAGAAAGCAAGGCCAACCAGTGTGTGTTATCAACTAATGCATTAGGACGAATTTACACAATCCACCCGAAAAACGACGATTTTTTCTACCTTCGGTTCCTATTAATAAATGTTCGCGGTTCAACTTCATTGGAGTCATTTTATATCGTCTTCACCAAAAATTGGAAATGGATCAATTCCGGTTGATACTTCCGGTGGTTTGATATCAATTTCATCTGCCGTTTATCAGTTCACGAAATATGAACTCATCATGAATGTTCGGACATTGACCAAATTATCGTAACTACGATTCCTTAAGTGTACGCGCAATGTTAGCTGCCAAAAATACCGATATTGTTGACTTAAACTGGAAGATTCAAAGTCAATTTCCGGGAGACTTGCGCTCATACAAATCGATGGTTCGTCTTGACAATGAATGAATTATCCAGTGGAATTTCTAAATTCTTTGGAGAGGATTGGTATGTCACAGCACCATTTGCGTCTCAAAGTTATATCTGTCGTTATTATGTTTCGCAATCTTCATGCGCCGAAACTGTGTAATGGAACCTGACTGATTGTGACGCACCTATCGAATACAAGGAGCAGAATGATTGATTCTACGAATTCCTTTGAGTTCTACCGATTTGCCATTTCAGTTCAAACGTATTCCGTTTCCAGTGAAAATTGCATTTGAGATGACAGGACACAAGGATATTCGCATAGTGCGTGGCATAAATTTGGAAATGCTATGTTTTTCACACGGTCAAATATACGCGGCGTGCTCACGAGTTGGAAAACCATCTTTTCTGTACACCGGAACAGAAACCAAAAATGTTGTTTATCAAGCTGTGTTGCATTGAAAAAAAAAATGAAATGATAAATTTGACTTTCTTTTCATTTCAAAATACATAATTTCACGCAGGACAACGGCTGCGGGGTCAGCTAGTATATTATATAAATGATCATGATATATTGGTTGTCAAAAAAGTCTTGCGGTATTTTCGTTAGTGGGCGCTGAAAGCGCGAAGTTCTAGTTTTATTCGTCGCATCGGGTCATGCTACACCTTTTTGGAAAGCCCATTTCACACGCTAACACGTGTTTGATGTATTGTCGTTTCTTTTAAGTTGTTCGTGAGTTATAGCGTCGCAAACATGGAGCAAAATAAAGAGAAAATACGGCATATTTTACAGTACTACTACGATAAAGGCAAAAATGCATCTCAAGCCGCTAATAAAAATTGTGCAGTTTATGGACCCGATACAGTTTCCATTCCCACCGCACAACGATGGTTTCAACGTTTTCGTTCTGGTGTAGAGAGGGTCGAAGATGCGCCACGCTCCGGAAGGCCTGTCGCCGAAAATTGCGATAAAATTGCTGAATTGGTCGAAAGAGCCCGTCATAGTAGTCATCAAACCGTTATAAACCATTTGAAGAAGCTTGGAGTCACTAAGAAGCTCGATGTATGGGTGCCACAATTGATTCAATAAAAATACCGAAAGACTTTTTTGACAACCCTTATTATATAAATGAAGAGAAAAGTTGAAATCCGCTTGACGTTCTGTCTATCTGTCCGTCTGTCCGTGTAAGCTGTAACTTGACTAAAAATAGAGATATCTTGATGAAACTTGGTATGCAGGTTTCTTAGTACGAAAATAGTTCGAGTTCGTAGATGGTCGTAATCGGACCACTGCCATGCCCAAAAATTATAACTAAGCACTTAATGAAGATATATAGCTGTAATTTAGCACAGGGAATCAAAGTAGCCAGGTGCACCTGTGTGAAATTTTTACAAAATGTGCGTTGCCCCGCCCTCTAACAAGTTTAATGTACTTGTTTCCTAAACCACTTAATCTAGAACAACTCTTATAAAATCTTCACCGTTAGTACGAAAATGGATGAAATCGGAAGATAACCGAGATAATATGAGAAACCTTAATGGAAGCCGGTGTAAAAATTTAAAGATGGGCATGGAACCGCCCACTTTTTGGTGAAATCCTATATCTTGAGACCGGACCAAACGATTTTAATACGAAGCATTGTTTTTACATTCGTATGTTACATTGTGAAAATGGTCGAAATCAGACTACAACCACGCCTCCTTCCCACATAGTACAATTATAAGTTCCACTTGATTCGTTCAGTTACCAGTACACAAATCAAGAAGAAATTAATATAACGGGATGCAACTTTGCACGAATAATGTCTTTAGTGTCTGCCAATTTTTGCCCAAAAATTGTCTAAGTCTAATAAAAACAGTCCAAGCTCATAGGTACCAAATATTTTGAAGCCGGTACGTATAGTTGACTTTTGATCAAAAATGTCGGTTAATGTGTGATATATTTAACTAAGGGATAATATTTTCCTTAAATTGATATGTCAAAAATTGATTGAATCTGACCAATACTTTCCTTAGCCCTATATATTTGACATAAAGATTTTAGAACTTCGGGGTGACTTTGTACCGCATATATCGGCCAATATGTGAGTTACTCTATATGATTGGTTTTATACCTTAAAGTATTTCCATGGATTTAAGTTTTGTAAGTTGCAAGAGTATATGAACTTAACCCTTCTTTACTTCCTTTTTTTACTATTTACACTAAGTTACATGAAAAACATATAAAAGATCTTGGCTGTAGTCCTCAGGAATTAATTTTCGTTGATTTCAGCACTATGTTCTTATTAAATATTGTGGATTCCAGTAGGAGCGAGCGCTATGTGCTTTATTTAAAATCCAAACTAGAACTAAAACTAAAAAATATAAACCCTGTTTGCTATTCCCTACTCTTAGCACAATTTTGGCGTTACTACCGCTGCCGCAATGAACTGCACCTGGTGTTGTTGTTCCTTTATTCAATTTTGCGGTTGTTGTTATTGTGAGGACAAATGGTGAATTGCTGCGTTGAAATATGAACTGTTGATGTAGCGAAGAGTTTACAGGTTTGTGGCAAATGTGTGTAATCTATATATTAGGTTCAATTTATATCAAAAAATGGGCACAATTACTTATTTTCCACTAGGATTCCACGAAGTCGGGTCAGTGTATTCAGAACTTACTCGGATCTAAAGGTTTCGAAGTTCCCTACATTTTTAAAGAAACAACACAAATTACAAATTTAAAGGGGAATGCTTATTATCGTTTGAAAGAACGTGTTTAAGCATTTTATTTAAATCTCTTTAAAATATTGGCCGTGGCAAAGACCATCCGGTGAGTCCAATTTTCTATGATTCGTGCGAGCATTTCAGCTGGTAACTGGCTAAAGACACTCACGATGCTGTGATCAAAGGCCTGAATTGAAACGGTATTATCCGCATGAACTTACTATTCCCACAGAAAAAAGTTTAACGGCGTGATATCACACGATCTTTGTGGCAAATCGATCGGTTAAAACGTAAACTTATCTGCTCACCGAAGTGTTCTCTCAATAAATCCAATGATTGGTGCGATGTGTGGAAAGTGGCGGCGTCTTGCTGAAAGCAAATGTCGCCGAAATTACGAACTTAAATTTCAGGCATCACATAGTCGCGATAACGGTCGCCATTGACGGTTACGTTCTCATCGACATCATTTTTGAAGAAATATGTACCGATGATTCCACTGGCCCACAAACCACATCATACCGTTGTTTTTACGGAGAAATTATAGCTCTTGAATCTCATCTGGTTGTTCTTCGCAAATGTGCTTGTTTACAAACCCATTGAGGCAGAAATGAGCCTCATCGCTGAACCAAATTTGGCTAGAAAACGTCAGGTTCTTTTGAAACTTTTCAAGAGTGATGGCGCTTCGGAATGTCTGAATAAATTCTTGCACAAACTGTATTTTGCACGCTTTCAATTAAAATCACGACGTAAAAAGCGCCAAGTTGTTCCATACGTCTGTTGGAGTTGCTGCGAACGGTGCCGAATCTACTCTCCACAGTCTGCGAGTGCAGTCTCACAATACTGAACAAAACTAACATGACAACTTGTTATGACACACGCGATCTGTAAATAAAGCTTTGAAAAAAGTGTCTCTACTTGGATCACATAATTTTTAAGCGAACTTTTCCACTTTCTTTTATTATAATATCACAAATTTTTACCAACCTCAAAGGTTTAAAATCAGGTGGAAATCGGAAATCTCTATATATTTTGACATTGCTGAGGTATACTTGAGAATATACTTTCAACCGGTAACTCATGCACAGGCAGAAACATTCACTACAAGGTTAATTAGAATAAAATATAATGAAATCACCATGTACTATATATTATATGCATGTAGCATTTTGAAGCTTGGCTAGTTCGTGAACCAATTTCACATTTGTTTAGTACCGAATTTTATTATATCTACGTATAGTATAGTTCATATAGTTTTTCTGAGATATAATATACACTTATTTAGAGAAAAATATGTTTTTTTTAGTTTTGAAAAAGTGCCACATATAGTATATCCTCACCAATATATGAGAAGTACAGTCGACCGGATAATTGAACATGGATTATGTGAAGACTTGGGCTTAACTTTTTCACCCAATCTCTTTCATTTTAGCGACTAAGACTGTTATTATGAAAATACGCTTTCTTAATTTCATTATGATAACTCACATCTTTCGATGTATGTGGAATTAAGCCAACCGGAAGCTCGAAAATGATTATATCAGGCTTTCGAGAGCTAGCCCGGTTTAATCCATTTTCCATATGTAGACACTATTTTATCAAAAACCGTTCTCTTTATTTTCGTTCAAAAGTTGGCAATGTACACTGGGGTCTCCATATTCAGTATCTGAATGGTACGGTCCGTTTTTGACAATCTTTTCTTAGAAACACTAGTTTTCCAGGTTAACCGATATGCTTGTGAAACAGATAACAACAGGCACTATATTTTTGGTCTCAAACTGGCACACTAGCTGTGTAGAGTTTCATTCCCATATATTCATTAGAAAGTGAGAGAATCTATAACATTTGAAATTGTGTTATATGAAAAGAAGTTGTAGGTGTGATTCGATTTCGGCCCAAGCGTAATGTTAGAATGTCAGTATAATGTTGTGTACCGTATTTGATTAAAAGTGGTATAGAAGATCCGGAGACGTGTGTTTTGACCTAAAAGTGTGCGGTGTACTCCCATAGTTCAATTTTGACATCCGTCTCTTATAAAATTTTCTCGTGTTATTTTGGGTGTTACATTTAACGTCTCTGACACATTTATTTATTAATTTAGTAGCTTTACTGCAACTGTTTTATAGGGAGAGGGCGGAGTCACAGTTCGATTTTGGTCAATTTAACACTGTTGGATGTACTAAAACAACATTTTGGCTGATTCAGGAGGCGCACTTTTTCAAAATTTTTCTAAAAGCAAATGCCCGTCATACCAAATAACCGTCCTAAATTTACTGTGGAGCTTAGTCATGGAACTGTATACGTTTACATTAGATTAGATGTGTTTTATGGGCGTGGCAATGGTCCGATTCATCCCATCTGCAATAGCAACGTACCTAGTTTTATTTAGATACCAGCTCGATGATACGATTCTGATCGTTCATATATATAAACATATATAAAAATATATATATAAGTGATATAAACAACGGTTAGGTGACCAAAACCATTATACTCTGTAGAAACATTTTGCGATAATATAAAAATATGTTTTTTGAAATATCGAATTAAACTTTTAATATGCTTTGGGTGTTTGATAACTGATATTGAATATAGCTAACCAGTACATCATTCTTGTAAAAGACGTCAGTATAGTTGTGTCTATTTTTGTTAACGGTTATTCACACAAATGCACTTACTCTTCCAATCGGCTCAGCCAATGACAGCGCCACGTAAACGTAAACACTCAAAGCAATTATTATATACATATGTCTATTCGGAAGTATAACATATTTAAAGAAATATGTCTATGCACACGAGAATGAATGGCGTGTTTGCACAGGCAAAAACGCATACACATTAGAATTGTTAGAAAAATATGTACTGGTTATTTTACATAAGGAATCTTTCAAAAATAGTTGTATATAAAATTTAAATTGTATACATACATATAACATATTATTCGATAAATTCATCTCTCTGTCCTGTCGCTTAATAAGCTACTTCGATACAATTCCCGCAAATCTTTAATTTAAAGTTACTGCTCTTAATTATTTAATGCAAAAATGGTGTGGTTTATAGTTGTGTTATCCATTTTTGCACCAGTTATATCTTAAAATATTTCAACCATTTTCACCTTAGTATTTCATTAAAATTTTCAATAAGAATAAACGTTGCCAATCTTTAGATCTTTTATAATTAGTTGCAGACTACCAATTAATTAATTTTATATTTGTGCAAGTTAACACCTTATTTGTCTAACAAATTTTTTGACAAATGAAAATTCATTCTTATTTGTTATTTCAAAACACCAACGAAATTTTTGTCATAAATAATGAATCATAATTATAATTAACATTTTACAAATTTGCACACCCTACTTTTATGTTTTGGTTTAAATTTAAATAAGATGATTAACTTGTGTATAACACTTATTACACTCCAAAATAATTATTTTAATAGATTCACAATTGAATGTTATTTTCTTTTACTTTTGAACACGTATTGTTAATTGTTTTAGTAAATTTGACACATCTCTTGTGCTGTAATACTTTGGTTTAATTATTCACTATGCGAGAAGTTACTGATTTGCATCGTATAATATGCGATAATTGTGTATTTAGTTTTCCACAGCACTATTTCATTAAATATTTGAATTCATAAAACTTGTTGTTTACTTTTTAAATGGTGTGTATAACGTATTAAAACCGGCAGCGCTCACCTCCATCATCATACGTAGCCGCGTCATCATAGTAGCATAGCACTACTTTTACTGCTTAAGACATCGCTTGAGTAGCAGGTTAACTACTTTGGTGAGATGCGTGTACATAAACCAAATGTAGGCGAAATTCGTTCGGGAGATGCTGATACTCTTTCGCCGAAAGTGAAACTAGCACTGTAGTGTTTCTGATTGCGTATTGCATCGATGCTTGGCGCCGTATAGAAAAGTGTCATCGAATTTCAAATGAGGCCGACGAAGTGAGTTTATTGTCAAGGATGAGGGGCAAAATGGTAAGTAAAACAGTATAATATAACTATTTTCTTTCATTTTCTTAATGTCATCGTACAATGGTTGATTGGTATTTATCAAATGAATTGTTAGAAAACCTTACGAAAAGGCGCCCATGTGCAAGAGGTCGAGCTCACTTCGATATTTGTCGCGCACTGAGGCTGCGTGCTGGCGTGGCTTTTGTGCATCCTAAATGCTCTCATGCTATTAGACAATTAAAACAAAAGCATTTACATCAAATTCACGTCAAATGTTGTTTCTGCCAACATAAATGATAACTGGTAACATATAAAATTATTACCTAGTTAGTATAATAATAGAACAAGCTATAAAATGATTTACTGATTTAAATATCAGTTTTTCTACTCAAGAAAATCATACCCAACGAATAAAATGCAAAACTACAAAAAAACTTCAATCTCTAATTATCATCACAAATATATTTTTGCAACGAACAAATGTATATATGTGTGTACAGTATTCTATTAAAATTCGTAATTCTCAATGGTGACAACTGTTACAAGCATAAGCGAAAAGCAGCTGGTGGTGTACCATTCACGAAGCACTTGTTACAAAATATTCATTTGCAATCTCTCTGTCGCTCTGCCTTATCCAATGAACAGGTGCTGTTGTTATTTTACAACTGCTAATGTTCAAGCCTCTCTTATCATTACATATAAATGCATACAAATATTGTAGAGTGAAAGAGAATGTATATTCTCTTATTATGATAGAACTGAAATTTGGTTGGCCGTAACAATATCTGCGTACTGGTATTAGGCATGCCTCCTTTAATATTGCTGCTATTTAAAAACACAAGTAATCGCTTAACAACTTGCAATATTCTTGCCCTCTTATATAATATTTATGATGTGGCAAATAAAACATTTGATGTTAGACAATATTCATTACAAACATAAATAAACGCGTAATATACATATGAGCAAAGGTATCTTGTATTTTTATGTCCATTTAGAACAAGAGGTTGCACTACTATCACTACCAGCTGCTAACAATATTTTTGCCATATGAATCTATTTATATTCAAGTAATTGTTATTATTTTTATTTAATACCAGCGTTCAGACCAGTTCAACCTGGCACCATTTACTGCAATATTTGTAAAAAAGCAATAATTTCGATACTACTTTCTTAAAACCGTCAAATCTTAAATATGCTTTTGCGAAAAAGTACTACATATGAACTATCTATAAAACGTGCTATTCAAAAAGATAAATTAATTAATAATTATATGATTAAAAAAGCGCTGACCGTTTTATGACATATCATCATATCATTTAGTACAATTTAATTAGTAGTGAAACCCCGATTAAGAAGAAAAAGGCGTTGTTGTATAGTATATATAGCAGTATATTTTTGCCCACAAAACGGTTCTTTGTATTACTTAAAAAACTCGAGTTAAATATGGAGTTATACATATATAAAAATGATAAGGATGATGAAACGAGTGGAAATCTGTCTGTCAGTCTGTGCAAGCGATAATTTTAGTAAAATTTAAGAAACCTTAAAAAATAAACGTGTTCATTTGCAAAAATGTGAGAACGATTTAATAAATAGGCGAAATCGCACAACTGCCAAGCTCATAAAACGCTTTTAAACGAAAACCTATAAAGTTCCATAACTAAGGGTGCACGCAGAGTGGACGCTTAAAGCCGAGCCGAGCGCATTTTCCCACGCAACACGTGAATTTCCGCTCGGCTCGGCTTTAAGCGTCCACTCTGCGTGCACCCTAAGTATTAAAAATGTAATGGCTCAGGAAATCGCAGTAGCAAGAGGCATACGTGGGCAAATTTAAAAGAAGAAATGGGTATGGTCTCGCCCTGTAAGGTGTTTAATGTAGATATCTTCTTAAATGTTTAAGTTATAATATCCAGATTCGCTAATAACTAGTCACTTAAAGACCCCAATTAACGCTGTACAAAATAAGAGAAATCAGATAATAACCCCGCCCATTTAACGGATCTATTAAAAATTACTAAAAGTGCGACAAACCAATAAATAAATACGCCAGAGGCAGACACTTTTGTAACTGCGATGATACAAGAGGATTTTATGGGCGATCTATCTACACCAAACTCCATCTGATTCTTACACTTCTCAGTTTTCAAATTAGGTGCCAATGATTTCAACTATGAGCAAAGAATAGTAAGGCTTTGCTCATAATATTAACATTTTTAGTTTATCCTTCAAAATCTATTTCGTCTCCCTCAAAATCCCCCTTGGCCTCAATACACTTGTGCCAACGTTATTTTCAATCCTCGAAACAATTAAAGTCAATTTCCGGAATAACATTCAATGTGATTAGCGATTCACGTTTAATATCATGAACTGACTCAAAACGGGTTTTCCGGAGCAGTCGTTAGAGTTCACTGAATAGCTAGAAGTCACATGGAGCTAAATTAGGCGAATTTAGTCGTTGCGGCAAGATATTGGTTGAAAATTTTGTGGAAAAACTCCCGAAGAATCAATGTAGTATTACTCCTTTGACGAATAGCTTCGCGCAAATGACATACAAATAGTATTCCTTGCTTCCCGTGGACAGTTTGATCGGTCGAAAGGAATTCGGAGTGCACCACTCTTTGATAATCGAAGAAAACTGGTAACAGAATCTTGATTTTTGACCTGCTATGCTGTGGTTTTTCTGCTTCGGGTCACCTTTGCCGCAATATTTGGCCAATGAATTATTTGTCATCAGATCATAATGTACTATATCATCCCTGGGGTAAAATATAATGTCTCATATATTTCCTGCACTGATTTTTCTGACTTTACTTTTTCGAAATTAAAAAGAATATATTGCTTTATCTTAATAAATATTATTGTAACGTCTTGCTTTAACGTATTTTAAATGCTAGCTGTTGAATAGTTGTTTAAAATTTCTATTTCTATAGCAGAGCAGCTTTAAATCTCGAGGCTTAAAATACTCTCTTGCATTTCATGACTCGAGTTTGACCGCACGTAAGCTGATGCGCTTCTCGCGACGGGAGGAGTGTAATCGCTGCGTTATTATAATTAGCATATACCACGATCTCTTGTGCCAAATTACAGTTTTATGTCTTAATTTTGCGGTTAGTTATTGCACTTTATAGATGTTTGTTAATTGGCGTTTTAACCTTCAAGCGGGCGCGCGTAGTCGAATCGACCGCGCTTAGTACATTTACATTCATATTACTATTATTACCCATTACATTTATTTGTCACTTCTAGTAGCCTGTCGCTATGTCATTGGGAGTAAAACAAAGTATAAAACGTCACTCGGGGCGCTCTTCCCACTCCGCAGATCGCAATTGTTTTAGTCCCGGTTCAGTCGTCGAAAAGACTACACGCGCCTGTCGTCGAAAAGGTTACGCGCGACGCTCAATGCGACATACCCTCGTTCAGGCTCATAGTAATTCTTCGGCCATCATTCATTATTATTGAATTAAGTTTGGATTTTTTTATATAAAATGAGTCGTAGACGGTTATTACAAAGTTCAATACTCGAGGAATTACTAAATGAAGACGATGAAGAAAGTGAATCAGAGCTTAGCGACCAAGGCTCTGAAACTTCCGACCACATCGTTGCAGAGGAACCTCTACCTGCTGAGGAATCAAACTCCTCGGACTCAGAAGAGGATGATTTGCCACTTTCAGAAATAAATAGCTGCTTTACAGGGCGCGATAAAGTAACGAAGTGGAAAAAATCTAACAATAACAGAGTGAGGCGTCGAGTTCACAATATTCTAACGGAAGATGCCGGTATTCGTAGAAATGGTGTGGGTGTGACGACATTTACGCAAGCTTGGAGTTTATTCATTTCCGAGAATATTATTGAGCAAGTTGTTAGACATACGAACGAATTTATTCAAAAGAAAGTATCATCGTATAACAGAATACGTGACTGTAAACCGACAGATGCGGTGGAAATCCGAGCACTTTTCGGATTATTGTATATAGCGGGATCCTTGAAGACATCACACGCGAATTTAGAAGATTTATATGCAAGTGATGGGACAGGTATACCTATTTTTCCTACTACTATGTCAGTGAAAAGAGTGAAATTTCTACTGAATTCATTGCGGTTTGATGATGCTACTACGCGACAAGCACGTCGTACTTTAGACAAAGCTGCGCCAATAAGAGAAGTTTTAGATATGTTTACAAAAAACTGTCTTTTGCCATATTCAGTGGGAGAGAATGTAGTAATCGATGAGATGATGATTGGCTTTCGAGGAAAATGTCCTTTCCGGCAGTACATGAAATCAAAGCCCGATAAATACGGAATCAAACTTTATCCACTAGTAGATGCTGCTACGTTTTACGTCCTAAATATTGAACTTTATGCTGGCAAGCAGCCTGAAGGCCCATATCAGGTGAGTAATGCTGCGTCAGACGTCGTAAAGAGGCTAATTACACCAATTTCTGGCACTGGAAGAAACCTTACCATCGACAATTGGTATACCAGTGTGCCGCTGACAAACGATTTGGCCAAGGATCATAAGATTTCTGTTGTGGGTACCATCCGCAAAAACAAGAAAGAAATACCTCCTTGCTTTATAGATAAAGAGCAATCTGAATATTCAAGTCAATTTGGATTTTCAGATACAGCAACTCTCGTATCTTACGTGCCTAAAAAGAAAAGATCTGTAGTTCTTATATCATCACTTCATTGTGCTGCAGAAATTGATGAAAGTACAAATGAAAAGCGCAAACCCAGCATAGTTACTTTTTACAATAAAACAAAGGGCGGTGTCGATGAAGTTGACAGAAAAGTAAAAATGTATTCGGTTTCAAGGAAGAATAATAGATGGCCATTGACACTATTCCTTCGTCTTCTGGATATTGCAGGCATAAATAGTATGGTGATATTGAGGGCAAATAAAGTGACTCTAAGGAAAAGGCGAATGTATTTACGTACATTAGGCACTGAATTGACAAAAGAGTACGTCCAAAGAAGATCAACGATAGTAGGCCTTCCAAGAAAACTAAAAAGAAACATAAGGGAACATTTGAATATGGAGGTTGGTGTTGCTGATACAGGAGCAGTTAGTTATGGCACATCCAGAGGAACCTGTAAAATATGTCCAGCCAAAAAGAGGAGGCAATCAAAAACGCAATGCATGAAATGTATGAAAAATATTTGCAGAAACCATACAACATTTATTTGCAATCAATGTTATATGGACGAAGAAACTGATTCTGATGAAAACTAAACCAAATTTAATTCATTTTTATTCTTATTTTGTATTTTCAATTATTATACTAAGTATATATACTAGTCTAATATATGTGAAATGGTTTTGTATTCCTAATTTTTGTTTTGATCCAAAGAATATTTGAGTTATGTTAATTAGTTTAATAATTGTTTTTTTTTTTAATAATTTTAATTACCTTTTTTGACAAAATAAACATTCAGAACAATGATAATACACCTAAGTACAAATAAATAAATAATTACTGAATAATTAGTGCTTTATTTCTTGTATTCATCCCAAACGTCTTTTCGGTTACGCGCGCCCGCTCCCGTTACAAATGACCGCGCGCCCGCTTGAAGGTTAAGGACGTGGCAGTGGTTCCATAACGAACATTTACAACTAATTTTCAGGAACATATCTTAATTATTACTCAAATTATCATTTGAACAGGTGGGCAGACGAACGGACATACAGACAGATACTCGGATTACCCTTCTTAAGAGCATTCTTTATTGGAACGACCGAATAGCCACGTCTAGCACGAGGTGAAGAAAATAAAGCGACCGTAGCTGAGAGTGTACATGAAGACCGTGGAGAGTCGATTCGGTGCCGTTCGCAGCAACTCGGAGTGACCTACGGAATGACTTGGCACATTTTACGTTGAGATCTTAAATTATAATCATGCAAAGTACAGCTTGTGCAAGAACTGAAGCAGCTCGACCTTCCCACAAAACTTTGCTTCGGTCTATGGGCTCATAAAAAGTTATAAGAAGAGCCGACGTTTCCGAACCAAATTTGGTCAGCGATGAGGCCCATTTCTGGCTCAATGGGTATGTAAATAAACAAAAATGCCGCATATGGGACGAAGAGCAACCTTAAGAGTTTTCATTTCATCCAGAAAAAACAACAGTTTGGTATGGATTGTGAGCCGACAATATAACTAAAACTACGCCTACTTCCTATACACCACAATTTTAAATTCCACCTAATTCTTTCACTTTTCAGTATAAATATCAAGCACCAACGAATGCCATCTATTCAATTAAACTGTTCAAACCATCAAATACCGCAGTGGCTGACTTTTTGCCGAAAATATCGGTCAATATTTGAGATATGTTATTTAAATTCGGGTAAAATATTTATTTGACAACATTATTATACTATATATGTATATGTCAGAAATAGGTTGAATCGGGTCAGTATTTCTTTTAGCTCCCACATACCTAACAGAAAGATTTTCGAACTTCCAGTTAACTATGTACATATGTATATCGGCCAATGTAGAGGTAATTTTAATGAAATTGAGAAGGCGTATTTTGCTAAAAGCGGTGTATCTTTGTGCCTAAAATAATAAATTCGGGAGTAAATTTGTCTTAGCTCTAATATAACTGACATTCAAGATTTCAATTTTTTTCCGTTTGACTTTACTCCATGTATAGGTTTCTTATCATTGTCCAGCGGTGCTACTCGCGGTATATTAGCGATATTAAATTGCATATTAACAGTAAAAATAATGACTTAACACATTTCCAGAAGCAAAATAATTAAAATTTGAGCTTCGGAAAGATTAATTTACAAAATTTGATGACCGACAGAATGTAAGATTTGATTTTGCTTAGCTAAAAATCATTTTACTGCAGCACATCCCGTTAAACAACATTGCAGCGCTTATTGTTTTCTGGGAAATAAAAAGATTTCTTGCTAACTCATAACTGACGTGCACAATAAAACGCAAGACCATTATTTATTTATAAGGATCACATTAGAGAAAGGAATCTGTGAGTTTAGAACTTATGAAAATGTGGGCGTGGCTCGCTCTCTAATACGCTAAATGTGCCAAATGTGTGTCATCCAAGCCACTTATGCTAAAACGTTCTCAAGATAAAACTTTTCAGCACCTGACCTCGTAGCCCTCACCTTTCCCCAGAAGTGTAAAAATACGTGAAATTGGATTATAGCTCCGCCCACTTCCCATAAAACGGTTCTGTTGAAAACTACCAAAAGTGCGGTTACCTTTTAATAATTATGTTAGAAACAGAAGATTTTGCACCCGACGTAATTCCAAAAATTATTCTAGGAGCCGGTGTAAAATTGGACAATGTCCGTGGTACTGCCCAAATTTTGGTTGACTTTATGCCGAAGATGTCCTAGTAATATTAGTTTAACATTTAATGTAGATTTAAAAATAAAAAAATTGGCTTACGTGTTACTCCACTTGGAATATACTTTATGCCGAATATGTAGGTATGAGTTTATTAAATTGCTTAAAAATGTATTACCGAGTATACCTAAACAATTTATTCAAGATTTTGAACCACGGTAGTTTCTTTAACATATGTATCACATATCTCATCGGTGGATGATTTTAATATAACTCTAGCTGACACAATGTAAAATATAGCAGTAAAAGTGAGTAAATAACCCATAATATAACCTAATAAAATATACAGAGTGATTACAATTCACTCACGATTTCGTCGCAAATAAATGCTTTCACATGAATTTCATACTATTGCAACATGTTGTTACAGAGTATAATAGTTTTGCTAACATAACTTTTATAATCTAAAATAAACGAGATAGATGTGGACTTCCTATATATGTATATGTATGTATGGACTAGCTTTGCCGGCCGGTGTTACCCGCAGTTTATTAGGGAAAATAAATTGCATATTTACAGTAAAAATAATGACTACTCACATTTTCAGCAGCAAAATAATTTAAGTTTTTCTTGTAAACTTCTAAATAAGTCATTAACAAAGTTACTTTTCCAGCTAACAACATTGCTAAATAGGCTGTGAGAGGTTATTACGCCGTTGGTCTCCGTTGGCGTGCGACTTTTTATGCCCTCGAGAAGCATTTGGGTGAAAAGTGTAGACTCTTGAACATTCGAGAACTGGACCCTCATGTTATTATTCAGCCGTAACCGCTCTATCTTAGTCCACAACGGCGGAGCCTTGCGGCATGCGTTTATCTCGTCTGCCGTTGTAGCTTGCTCGACAATCGGCAACGTCTGACGGAAATCTCTTGCCAGAAAGACGACGAAGCCACCCGTGAAGCTTCGAATGTCTTGCAAGCCCAGCGGCCCAGCGCTTCAATTCTTCGCTTATGCGACATTGTGGGTTCATCCCGCACGATTAGTTTGCAAAATTACAATAGAAAACCGCATCTTCTTTTTTTTGTGATGTTGCGAATGGGTGTTTCTTCACTTGCAAATTTCAGCGGGAGCATAAATAATGAGTATGCAGCTCTGTCAACACTAAGCAAAGTTGCGGCTATTTCAAAGGACGCAGAAACCAGCGCAACCACTTTGTCTTTACAAAATTATGCCAGCAGCAAGCTCAGTAAGGAAATTTTGTCGATGCCCCCTGGTGCGTTCAAGAAAAATTACCTACATCTCCGCCCTACGACCATACCGTGGATAACCATTTTCATTCATTTGCGTATCTTTCAAGAGTGCGCGTGGATAATTTTTGTGTATTTTTCGTCCTTCATATAATGGAGAGTACAACTTTGGAAAATGCTTTTAGTCACGGTTCCACATAACTTTTTATCTTCGTTTTGGTCATTTAGGCTGACGACAATATATGACTTGGCGTCTTGGAGGTGTACCTAGCTTTCAGAAAGCAAATTGCTCTAATTTAGAGCCACTCATCTTTACATATGGTACATATCCACCAAGAATAGGGATAGTAGTATCCTACAGAGTGAAAATACTTTTAAATTTATTTCACGGACCAATATATGGAATAAGTAAAAGTCAATGCCGGTTACTTTTTAATATGCGTTGGTTTGAGATATATTAAGTGCTCGCTATGTACGCGCTCTGCGTTATAACGTCGGTCAGTCTCCACGTCATCGTCTCCCACAGAATACACCTTAAAATATTTTGTATGTTCATTAAGTGGTGCCAACGGTGATCCTGTTTGGTGATGTACTGGCTTTGCACTGTGGACGTAGACAAAAACACATCGCGTAGACAAAAACCCATAGCGCGAATTTTGTCCGTCCCGAATGAGGTCATGTGAAAGCATGCAATGTATTTTACATGGTTTAGGAACTGTCGAAACTCATAAGTTTCACTTGTAAATAATGCTTTCGAGGATCCCTAGTTTTTTTTTTTTTTTAAATTAGGAATAGTTACTTTGCCCCAAAAAAAAACAACACGTTCTCACGTTTTCTTCATTTAATTTTAATTCCCCACACCGCGACACACATTGCCGATACTGCAAATTTTTATGATTATTAACCAACGCTCTGTTTCACGCTGAGCGACTGCTAGTCGTCGAGCATTTGTCTCATCTACTATCTCAGCAGCACGCTGATTAGCCATTAGCAAGGCATGCTGTCGGCATCGAGAAATTGCTTCATCAGGTGTTTGGGTGGACCACTGTGTGACCATGCGGTATGCGTTTTCTTGCTGATTCTTCAGATGTCTCTGATGAACGTGAAAAGCAGAAGTTTATCTGGCTCCGACTTCTGCCTGACGTGCTGTTTGCTCATGCGTGCGCTGTACTGCATGTTCTGCAATTTTCATGGCTTGAGCTTCTTCTGAGTTCTGTGAAAGATTTGAATTAGGTTTACGGGTCGTAATTAGGTATTAAACGTCAACAATTAAGGAAGGGATAAGTTCGGGTGCAAACGAACCTTTTATACTCTTCAAACTTGCAAGAAGCAAAGCCAGGGAAATATTTTAAGGTGTGAAACAATCATACAGAAGAAAGTCAACCGGATGTTCGAAAATCCTTATATTAGTTATATAGGGGCCAAGTTTTCGCTCAAATTCATCAATTTTAAGCAAAAAGCTACTCTGTTTTCGCTATTATTCGCGCAAAGTTTTATCCCGTTATATTGTTTCTTAATTGAAACTGAACAAGTGGAATTTAAGATTCTGCTAAATGGGAAATAGACGTGGTTGTTGTTCGATTTCGTCCATTTTCACAAGGTGACATGGGAATATGAAGGGAATGCCACGTACTAAATTTTGTCGAAATGGGTTGGCCGAGTCCCGAGATTCAGGATTTCACCAAAACAAAGGGCGGTGTCGCACCCATCGTGCATTTTTCACACCAGCTCCTATAAAGCTCTCTAATACCATCCTGGAGGTAAAATTTAATGTTTCAGGCGTATTTAGTTATTGATTTATTTCGCTTTTAGTACTTTTTAGCTGTGCCGTTATATGGAGAGTGGGCGGCGTTATCAACCGATTTCATCCATTTGCACACAGTCAATAAAAGCGTGGCAGTGGACCAATTAAGCCCATCTACAAAATCGAATTTTTTTTTTGTTCTAAGGAATCCACATACCAAGTTTCATTGAGATTTCTCAAAATTTACTCAAGTTACAGCTTGGAACTTTCAACAACTTTCTCTATATATAACCCCATATATCCATCCCGCCTAGTTTTAGGTGATACGTAGGCAAAATTTTATATATTTAGTTGATGTAGAAAACGTCAACCAGAGGATCGGAAATTATTATATTAGGGACATGAGATTTAGGTCAAGGTATAGACCATTTCCATTCTAACTCAGCACTTAACCACATAATTTTTATTAAAATATCGCGCACCTTGACCACTCTGAACGGTTTAAGAAAAGGTGGACATACGGAGATTATTTTATGGTGTACAGCGCTACTATTCTACTAACGTGCCGTTACTATTCTTTAAAAACTTTCAAACTAGGCTCCTTCTGCGTCGATGCAGCGCTGCCAGGGCGATTACTAAGAATTGAAGGTGTTACGGTGCCACGGTGCATGCTGTTTGAATCTCCGCTGTTGTCCCAAAATGTCCCTTTGTCTCGCAATCATACTCACAGATCCACGACTCGTTACTTGTGATTACATTATTCAAAAATGGCGGAGTCACTTTCCCACATGTTCAAATTTTCTTCACACATTTCCACTCGCCGCAATTTCTGGTCGTCAGTGAGCACTTTTGAAACCATCGTCGCGCACACCTTGCTCATGTTCAAGTACACTGTCATAATGTCATGAACTACAGATTTTGATAAATTTAGCATCTTACTAATACATAGTCGACAGAGTCGTCTGAATTCAAAATTTTGCGCACACAAGTTATTCTGTCGATGTTTATCGAATTCGCAGGTCTCCCAGCACGGTCTTCATCAGGACCTCTTCCCGGCCCTCCAAAAAGGCCTGGTGGCACCGAAACACGCCAATTTTTGCTAAAGCAACATTTAGGAAAGCCTGCTCGATCATAAGCGTGTTTATTGTCCGATTTCACTAATTTTCACAGAGCGACATAGGAATATAGATATAAAGAATTCCACGTTCCAAATCTTATCGAAACCGGTTAGTTGGGTTCCGAGATATGAGATTTCACCAAAAAGTTTGCTTTGCCACGCCCATCGTCCAATTTTTAACCCGGCCCCTAAATATCCTTGTCATAACTCGTCGTCATTTTAACGCTTCTGGCGCATTTAGTTATTGATTTATCGCACTTTTAGTAGTTTTTAACAGTACTGTTATATGGGGAGTGACAAGGATTTTCTTTCAATTTCATTAATTTTCACACTATAATATTATAACTACTAACAGATCATTTATATATATAACCCTATATCTCTCTCACTTAGTTTAAGGTGATACGTACAACCGTAAGATGAACAAAACTATGATCCTCTGTAGCAACTGGTTGCAAGAGTACAAAAATAATACTCAATATATTCGGTAGAAGACTTGTTGCAGTAACGAAAATTATGAGAAGAAGTTGTGGGAGTTGGGGTAGTATTGACTCGATTTTATTTATTTTACCATATAGTACAGATTAATAAAATGCTCACAGAGTTTCATCAAAGTTCCTCATATACATACATTCAATCGTATGGGGTAAAGTCAGAGAGATGTTCGAAAATCCTGATATTTCTTATATGAGAGCTAGATGAAATTTTCACCGAAACACGCTCTCCTGATTTTATTAAGATACCTAACATATTGGCCGAAATATGCGGTACAAAGTCACCCCGTAGTTCGAAAATCTTTATATTGGGCATTAAGAGTGGGAAGTATTTGTCCGATTTAACCCATGTTTGAAATACAGACATACCATTATAAAAGAAGGATTAAGCCTTAATATCAGTTATATATATCACACAATGACCGACATTTTTGATTAAAAGTCAAATATAGGTACCGGTGGCTAAATATTCGGTACCTAGAGGCTGGAACAGTTTTTTATTTAATTTAATTGATTTTTGGTCATAAGGTGGCACACACTCAAGACATTATTCGTGCAAAATGTAATCCCGTTAATTGCTTAATTTAAAATTGAGTTATATGGAAGTTTTTACTCAGTGACATAAGAATGTAAAAATAATGACATGCACTTAATTTTGTCGAAATCGGTTGATCAAGTCTCGAGATATGTAATTTCACCAAAAAGTAGGCGGTGGCACGCCCATCGTCTTATTTTCACATCAGCTCCCATAAAGCTCTCTCATACCATCTCGGTGATAAAAATTAATGTTTCTGGCCTATTTAGTTATTGATTTATCGCACTTTTACTAGTTTTTAACAGCGTTATCCTCCGATTACCTCACAAGCCCACTTTTTCAAAAAATAACAGGTGCCCGCAGGTGCTTGCTGCTGCGATCGTCTGTACCAAATGACCTAATTTTGTGCTTAGTTATAGCATTTTATACATTTTCGGTTAATGGCGATTCGTGGGCGTGGCAGAGGTCCGATTACGCCCATATATGAACTCTATTTTGTTTTGTTGTACTGAGAAACCATACCAAGTTTCGTCGAGATATTTCAATTTTTACTCAAGTTACAGCTTGCACGATCGGACGGACGGGCAGACAGACAGTCAACCGGATTTCAACTTTTCTCGTCATCCTGATCAATCATTAAGTAAGCATAACTAGTATAAAAATTAATATCTTAGAAATATATGTGCAATGTTAATATAGTATATGAAAATATCTATAGAAATTGTAGGTAAAATTTTACCTCTACTCTATCTAAGCTTCGCTGAATGAGAAAAAATACCTCAGTCAAAGGCATTAAAATGCAATTTGTCTGTGCTAGCTCACCTATGGCTTACCCTTTTGCGTTGGCTTATTCTCTTTTGATTCGCTGGTGAAGTTGTACATACGCCTACAAGGAGCACAATTATTTTAGCGAGCGATCGAATTATTGAAGTTAAATAAGGTAAGAATCGGTTTAAAATAAGTGTTTTACTTTGCCAAACGCCAACAACAGCCTTAGGTAAAGAAAACATGCAATTTTAGCCGAACGGGACAAATTTAATACATATGTGCGTTCTTAAAAAACTGGTCTGAGTCAATAACTCATCGCGTCCAATTTGTGAAAATTGGCCTAAGTTAGAGCGTGGCCAAGCATTTCATGTTTTACAACTTGCAAGAATTAAAACAAACAGATAATCGGGATCCAATCAATTAGATTATCTTATATGTATATTAACACGAAAGGCTATTATGTTATGCACACATGACCTCCAAACCTCAGAAGGGAAACACCTAAAAATTTGTTTTGGTATACCTTTACTCTAGCAAAAGGTCATAACGGAAGCCTTTTTGCAAAAGCACCGACGAACGGCTGAACCGAATAGGCTGAAAATTTGTGAGGATATAGCATTAAATTTCGGTGCGGTCAAAGGCTACTTTTTGTCGTTTTATGTTAAAAGTCAGAATAACTCATATATAAAAAACATATATTACAAAGGACGGACCATAAATCTTCGACAGAGCCTTTCTCTCGAAAATTCGTAACGTCGATTCATCAGATGTTGTCACCGTCCATGCTTTGCGCCATATAGCAGGACGGGAATAATGAGAGTCTCGTCGAGAGAAAACTTTACTTCTCAATTACCTACGCAATCGGAAGAAGCATCTGTTGACAACAGTTATTCTGCTTTGGACATGGAGGCTGACATTGTTGTTGCTCTTAATATTGGTTCCAAGATAGACGAAATTATCTACGAATTCGAACTTATTGATTATTTGTTTGATGACAGGAGATATTTCGTCTTGCCCTCGTTCACTATCAGACCCATTTGGGGAGGTCCTTCCCTATCCTGACGCCACTTTTGATATTGCCAAACGTCAGTTTACTCACCCGGATAATTTTTGCGGGGATATCAATGCAGACATCGCAGCACAAAGGCAACTGCTTTCGTGTTGAAAAAAGCTGGGCCCGAATCGCGGCAGTTGTGAGTGATCAAGTAATCGTATCGAATGAAATTTCGTAACGTGTCGATACGAAACGAATAGAAATTTTATGAAATAACTTCCCTGGTGTAGTTCTAAATGACATTTTCGAATACATTGAAATACGAACCAAAACAAGTATTTGAATTTGAATTGAACGTAAATATTCAAATTTATTATACGTTTATATACGTTTATATATAAATTTACTAAATTTACTGATTCAGATGAAAAACATCATCAAATAGCCATAAGGTTCAGGATTCGTGATATAAGTAATCCCATGGCTTTACCTGAAGCAGCGTAAGAAAATTTTTAATTATACCGTTTAACTTAGTATTGATCTTATTTATTTAAATCATTTACAGATTCAGGTAGCGGTTTAGACTGACCAAAGACGCATTTCTTTCATCCGATCAGAAATAAAATTTAACGGACATTTATCAACCGCAGTACCATCAATCAACCGGTGGGCCGGTGGAAAATTCTCACCACATAATGATAAAATAAGTCGGTATAGTCCTGAAGAGATAGCGAAGTTCGGCAAAGTATGTGCGGCGTTGCATAACATCTGCATACAATTTAAAAATTCAACATATTGCGGATATTTGTAAATGAAAACAATGATACAGAAATAGATACAGCAAATGAGACTCAATTAACTAAAATTGGTCATAAAATTAGAGATCATATTATGCTGTCTTTAGATAATAAATGAATTAAACGTTCCAACAACATTTGAATTCATATTTTGTTTTAATAAATATATTTTCAATAAAACATATTGGTGTTTATTTCTGAACTTTTCTCTTTAAAATATCAAGCTCATAAGTTTTAATCTGCAACTCCACATTGCTTTATGTACCTCTTCTTTTATTTGCACCGATCTCTTCTTTAAAGAAATTCGTTTCTCAAGATTTTTACTTCTACTGCAACATCTATCTCCGTAGCTCGAAGGAGTTGCTCTTCCGCTACAGTTAAAAGCTTTTCATCGTACGGGCCACCACCAGTCCTTTCATTCGAGGCTTTGTTGCATGAAGTTTTCTTTCTTATATTGTGATCATCAAATACCTATTTTTGTATATTATTATTATTTTAATAATCGATTATTTCATTTATTTAATTAATATTTGGGGTACTCACAACGTGTCTTGAAGCATCGTTTTTATGCTAGTGTAAAAATTTTGTGGTTGGATTGCATACTTGTAACAGTTTTCGCGCAGAGAAAGAAAAACTTGTGAGCGATATTATTAACGCATTTATTCAGACTGCCATTTTACAATAATCGTATGATCTAATGTACTGTTTTATAGTAAATAGACAAGTTATGTACATATGTATAGTATAAGAGTACAGGATTGGTTTGCAGAGTTGCATTCAGAATTCAACAAACGCCCCTTCAAACCAAGCCAAAGTATTAAAAATTCAAAATTATATATTAATGTTCATAAATTCACAATTATAAATATGTTTCTGCTTTCCCAACGCCTTAGTGAGTATACCTGCTGCATTCTCATTTGTTGGAATGTACTTTACATCTATTTGCCCAACATCGTATTTCTCACGGATGTAGTGATACCGAATGTCGATGTGCTTGCTTCGCTTCTGCTCTATCGGGGTTTTCACCATAAACTGCGCACTTTGGTTGTCGCATGAAACCGTAGTAGGACCTTTTGTATAGTCCGTGTAACCCAGCTCACAAAGCATACCACGTAGAAAAACTGTCTCTTTTGCACCTTGACACAATGCGATGTATCCTGCTTCCATTGAGCTTAACGCAACCACAGACTGCTTTCTTGACTCCCAAGCTATAGCTCCACCAGCCATCGTAACGAAATAACCTGTGTACGATTTTCTGTCTATACTATCGCTACCCCAGTCTGCGTCTGTGAAACATACAAAATTTTTAAAATTAGCAGAAAATTTAAGTTTACCATTTGGAGCTTCCTTCAGATACGTATTTAGCAGCTTGCATATGCTCTTTATGCGGATGCGAGTTATACTGAGACAACTTTGATACCACATGCGCAATATCCGGGCGAGAGATTATAGCCAGGTACATAAGCCCACCAATTAAGCTTTGGTACGCTTTTGTCTCCAAATTGCCGCAATGTTTTTCACACCTTTTAAGTATCGTCCCTGGAGCCCATGGAGTTGCCGCTGGTTTGCAATCGGTCATGCCCCACTGCCGTATAAGTTCCGTAGCATATCGTGTTCGATGTATCGTTATATCACCACGATCACCATCGCGCTCTACTTCCATACCCAAATAAAAAGATATTGGACCGCGATCGACCGCCTCAATATTCTGATTTGAAACTTCTATTATGTTCTGCATTTCTTCTTTGTTTGACCAAGCCAAAATCATATCATCTACGTATAGACCGATGATGCTCACTTTGGTATTACAACGTCGTATATATACCGATGGGTCTGATTTGCACCTTTTAGAACCTGATTCCAGTAGTATTTGCGTTACTTTTTAGTTCCATTCACGACCAGCTTGCTTCAGACCGTACAAAGCCTTTTTAAGCTTGCATACCTTGTTTGGATTGCTTGCATCTTGAAACATTGGATGTTGACACATATACACCGTCTCCTCAAAATCCCCGTTTAGTTATGCCGCAACGATGTCAATGTGGTTGACCAACAACTTATGCCTTGCTGCCAATGCCAATATTAACCGAATTGTGGAATGGCGGACCACTGGTGCAAATGTTTCGCAATAATCGACGTTATACTTCTGCGAACAGCCTAGTGCAACTAACCTCGCCTTAAACTTCTCAATAGAACCGTCAGGTTTGCGCTTTATTGCAAACACCCATTTGCATCCGATTAAATTGCTGTTATTTGGCCTATCCACCAAGTCCCACGATCCATTTCGTATCAACGAATCGTATTCTTCGGACATTGCCGCTTTCCAGCTATCTGCTTCTTTAGAATTTAGTGCCTCGGTAACAGTGCCAGGATTTTCAACAACAGAACTTAGCATCTCCGGAGAAGGGCTTGTACAATAAACTTTCTTCGGCCTACCTACCCCGCCTGAACGTACGAATTTAAGTCTTCCTCGCTTTCTCTTGTTGTTACCTACAGCAACCTCTTCATAGTCGGACTCAGACTCGCTTTCTGGCTCATTTCTCCCATCTTGCTCATAATTCTCGTTTTCTAAGTTCTTGCTTTTTGCTTGAGATGTTCTTTCGTTAATTGTTTGTTCATTTATTTCAACAAGAAATGGTTCTTCGTCTCCATCATTATTCTTTTTATGTGATTCAAAGGACTTTTCAAAAAAAATTACATCACGTGATTGTGATTTGATTTGTCTGTAAATTAATAAGTCGGTACGGTGTAACCGCACCTAAAACTTTTGTTGTGTATACACTGCCGTGTTGGCGGCTTCCGCCCATAACGATTGGGGCAAATTTGACGAACTTAATAAACAACCACACATTTTGTTGAGGGCTGTATGGTACAGTAGTTTGATGCCGAATGCCATTTTCATTTAAAAATGTCTTAAATTGGGAATTAATAAATTCCTTTCCATTATCACTACGTAATGTTTTAATTTTGCGGCCTGTCTGATTCTCCGCGGTCACAGCAAAAAGTTTAAACATGTCGAATGCATCCGATTTTCTTTTTAAAAAATAAACCACCATATGCCTTGAATATTCGTCTATAAATGAAATAAAATACGATGCACCGCCAACCGAACTCACATTTATTGGCCCGCATAAATCTGTATGTACTAAGTCTAAAACATTTTTCGAATAAACATTGCTATAGTTGGCATAGGGAACCCTGTGAATTTTACACACCGCACAAGTCAAGCAGTCAAGGATTTACGAAATTTTATTGTTTAAACCATTCGCCATATTCATTTTTGATAATTTGTTTAAATCGTTTATGTTAAGATGACCGAACCGCCTGTGCCAATTACTTGCGCATTCACTAATCGCATTAACACTATCCGCGTTTCTTTTTATGTTAGCAATATACATGCCATTTTCTGATTTAGCAGTTAAAATTGTCTTTCCCATTTTATTTTGTATCAAAGCACTACTTTCTTCAAATTTAATTACGTTTCCACTTTCAGTGGCTTTACCGATTGAAAAGAAATCGGAATTAAGATTTGGAACGTACCATACGTCTCTTAAATGTATGGTTGTGTATTTCGTCCTCAAAACAACTGTTCCTTTCCCTTGTGCATAAATATAGTCACCTGATGCTAAAATAATTTTATGTTTATCACGAACAAGAGAACTAAAAAATTTTGCATTATTGCACATATGAGACGTTGCGCCGCTCTTGATAATCCAAATGCCGTTTAAATTCTTCTCAAATAGCGACCAAGCTTTGTCATCTACTGGCGCATTTTTACCTGCGACAAAGCACTGAGAGCGTATATGACCTCTACGTCCACACTTATAACACCGTATGTTGTTGTTGTTATTACTGGAAATTCGACTTTCGTTAGCTCTTCCTTTTTCCTTCATTTTCGTTCTATTATCACTATAGCTGTCAGCACTTTTGCTGCTACCGACGCTGAACTCGCTGCCCATACCTCTGCCACTGCTACTGCTGATGTTGACTCTGCTGCTTGTGCCTTTGCTGCTGCTGTTGACGCTTCTTTTAACACTATCATTTGCTAAGAAAACTGTATCTCCGCTATTGCACTTTTCACCGT
The DNA here is from genome assembly GCA_037783105.1 of Bactrocera zonata. Lineage (NCBI taxonomy): Eukaryota > Metazoa > Arthropoda > Insecta > Diptera > Tephritidae > Bactrocera > Bactrocera zonata. Next base: position 208,262 of record JBAWJQ010004943.1, on the reverse strand, counting down.
GCCGTTGCTCCTCTTCCAAAATCTTAGCAATGAGATTGTCCAATTTTGGCAATATGTCCCTACTTTCCATTGCCACCACAAAATTCTCCAATTCGTCGGGTAATAAACAAAGTAATAGAATGGACAAGAAAACATCTTCCATCTCTAAACTTACTTCTTTCGTAGATGACACGATGCAGCGGAATTCCTTTAGTTGAACCGAAAATTTCTCGCTGGTTTTGAATTGGAACCAAATTAATTTTTTAAATAAATTTACTTTTCTGCATGCTGTGTCTGCCTTGTAGATAGCGCTCAACGTATCCCAAGCACTTTTAGCTGTGATGCAGTTTTTTATATGGATGAGTTCGCTTGGCTTTACGCTCAACGTTATGGTCGCAAGTGCCTTCCTGTCGCACAGAAGCCAGGCTGCCTTTTCTGTTTCCGCTTCTGGACACTTTTCCGCGACAGCACTCCACAAATCCAGAGTGATGAGAAGGCTTTTAATTTGGATGCTCCAAGTGGCATAATTGTCGCCACTCAATTTTTCGACGCTAGCTATAGCATCAGCCATTTTACCGCGTTTATTGCTTTTGACGCCGGATGAGCAAATTAACCGAATAATCGTAACTTAAATATTCTTACGAACCGAAAACTTGAAACCCATATTAATCTGGGCCCATAACCTTTGTAACAGTTCTCGCGCAGAGAAAGAAAAACTCGTGACCGATATTATTAACGCATTTATTCAGACTGCTATTTTACAATAATCGTATGATATAATGTACTGTTTTATAGTATATAGACAAGTTATGTACATATATATAGTATAAGAGTACAGGATTGGTTTGCAGAGTTGTATTCAGAATTCAACAATACTAAAATAAGTTTACGCAAATACAACTTTGAACGCTATGTATTTGGTTCGTCATAACTGATCAGCTGATTTCTGTTTACATCAGTTTGCTTTTGTGTTGTGGTTACATTTGTGTTTCAATTTAAGTTCTTTTTAATTTTCTTTTGTCAAGGGTTTTCGGAATAATGGAGCAATATAATGTTATACAGGTAATATAAAAATGCATAATGAATACAATTTAACTAACTAAATGCGTTTTTAGACATAAGCAAAGCGAGTGCGTTCCAACCCAACCAGAAAGTGGCTGTTTGAAGAAGAAAAGGCATTAATTGAATTTTTGACACAAAACAGAGATTTTGAGGTAAGTCAATTAATTAAAATACAACTTAGAAGGAACCTATTATAATTTTAATTACAGAAGTCAACGTCTCAAATGTATAATAGACGATTTTTAAAGGAGAGCAACATTGCGGTGGACTGGAAGCTGACACGCTCGAAGGTTCGTTATATGCGTACAACATATAACAAAGCAAAAGCAGGGGAAGGCTCAACGGGTGCAGGGAGTTTTTTGACTTCGAAATACTTATTTTTGCAAATGTTTTTTCAATCAGCTGATTGATAAGTGATTCACGACAACAAATTTATAACGACTGTTCACAACCATTGTATTTTGTCTTAATTTATGTTTTTGACTTATAACTTTATGACACGTTGTGAGTACCCCAATTATTTATTGATCTTACTTTTCGCCAAAATTTAGCATCTTTCATTTCAAATTTCGAAAATGCGTATTCGATAGCGAGTACAACGATCCGAAGAAAAAAATTCATGAAATTCGTTCGTTAACGTGTGCCGCGATTCGGGCCCAGCTTCAAATCGACGAAGAGGTGGTACGTGTCGATTCTTTTTTTACGGTTAGTTGTTGACTTTCCAGCCCACACTGATAAGGTCCAATCAGTTTGTTCATGGAGGAATCGGGTTTACCATCTCATGATGTTATGCTTTCACTGCCATTCAGCAAGCTGAAGAAGTGTTCCCTCTATAATTTTAGTTGCTCTGAGCATCAGACGCTGGATCACCTTCGGTTAGTCACCGCATATTTTCATAGAAATTTCAAGCATTACCAATATCGGCAAATTTGTCAAGCTCTTCGTACTAACGCATTTCGGACTCTATCTTTTTTGTCCACAAATGCGTCTCGCGTCCCTCTTCAACTCTCGTCATCTACCCCTTTCGCACGTGTTGTGGTCGATTGTAAATTTGCGAGGTAGGCAGTCACGGCACTTTTCATCGTACCAGCTGTTCTTTTGCCTTTTCCGAAAACCAATGGTTTCGCTTGTACGTAAGGAACTAAGGAAGTCGATCAGCCTCAACTCATTTGGGAAGGTTTGCTTTTCATTGGGGGCGAGCGGGGTCGCGGATTCAGGTATATATTAGGTTGTCAAATATCTCCCTTCCGCCTTTTTCCTCTTTATTCAATGCTTTATAAAAAGTGTTACAGTGATCGGATTTAGTTAGATATGCGCCATTTCGTTCGATGATATGTTTCCATCTAGACTGCAACTTCATAATATCTTCCTTCTTTGCGAAGAACTCGAACATCCACTTTTCACAAACCTCTTTTGAGTTCAACTTTACTCCAACAAGGGCGTTCGCCATGGACAGGAACAGGTGGTAATCACTTGGTGCTATGTCTGGGCTCTATGGTGGATCCGATAAAACCTCCCATTCGAGCACCCGTAGCTTTTAACGAGTCATCAACGAATTGTGCGGTCTTGCGTTGTTCTGGTGGAACACTACACCTTTCCTGCCGGGCAATTCTGGACACTTCTGGTAGATCGCCTGCCTCAAGCAGTCCAGTTGTTCGCAGTAGATGGTAGAATTAAGCGCCTGACCATACGGGAGCAGCTTACGAGTATAGTGGGTGATTCCCTTCCAATCCCACCAAACACACAGCAAAACCTTCCTGGCTGTCCATCCCGGTTTGGCCACTGTTTGAGACGATTCACCGGCTTTTGACCACGACCGTTTTTGCTTTATATTGTCGTATGTGATCAATTTTTCGTCGCCAGTCTCCAATCGCTTCAAAAATGGGTCGAGTTCGTTTCGTTTCATCAGCATATCGTAGGCGTTGATTCGGTCCTGAAGCTTTTTGCGTCAAATCATGCAGCACCCAAACTCCAAGCTTTTTTGTGTATCCAGCCTTCAGCAGATGATTTAAAATGGTTTGGTGACTAACTTCCATCTTCTGGAAGTTGTCACGAGATGCCACATGCCGGTCTAACTCGAAGTTTTCCATGATTTGATCGGTATTCGTCGTCACAAGTCTTCCGCAGGCTGTCTTATCAATGGTGTCGTTTTCACCCGCTCTGAATCGTCGAAGCCATTCCTCCGCAGTTGGAAGTGATAGAGTACCATCACTCAAAACACCATTAATCTCAGGGAACGTTTCTCTAGCGGATTTCCCTGTAACGAAGGGAAATTTTAAAATAGAGTGAATTTCGGCAATAATGAAATCCATGTTTACACGTCTATAACTGTTGAACGCAATATCCAAACTAAATATGCATAGCGCCGAATGAAAATTAAAAAGTGAAGCTATGCGAGTGTGAAAAAAATAAAAATGTCTCTGCGACGAGCGGCTACAAACGCAACATCACGAGGGATTCAGAAAACATCAAGGGACCGTAGTATCATCCGAGGAAAGAACATCCCCGGAACCAAAAAAATCCTATGGAAAGCTGGAAACTATTACTATTCGCTATACAAATTATTATTACAAAAAACTGTTACTCTTGTAGCTAATTGATTTAAAAAAAATTTAAAATTATTGAAAAAATTTGCCTGCTATTACAAAGGTAAAGAAAAAACTTGAATTACTGTAATAAGAAAATTTTTACTGTTGTAATAAATTGCTTTAACAAAAAGTTTTTAATGTTATTGAAAAAAATTTATTGATATTACAACGAAAAAACTACTTACTATTGTAATAAGTCGATATATAAAAATTGAACCCATTGGAAAATATAAAAAGAGGAAGACAGAATCTTAAATGAGTGTGATAGGGTCAAGAATACCCCTGTTCTTTGCCATACTCCATAAAATGCTTCAAGATGATTGATGATTCGGATAAAAGGGACTTAGGTACCCTTGAATATCAGGTCATTGCGACCTTCTATTAAAAAGTTTACCGACACCTCTCCCTTATATTAGAAAAATTGTTATGTCTACAGTTCCATTGCTAAAAGAGGAAAAAGGGGCAAAAGATAAAAAGCTAACAAATTATGCTTATCTATCCGAAGGATCCAAGACGCGGTATTCAGATGTTTTGAAGTGCAATAGCAGCGATTTACAACCACTGACTATTTCGGATTGGAAGGTTTTTTATTTCGCTAGGATCACCATCAGCTATTTTGGAGACTTTTTTGGCGCCATCCATAAAGGATTACTTATTGTACCTTACACTAAAAGTATACGAACAACTTACATATATTATTCACAAGGCAACTGAGTTATAGGGTTGCTAAGTATTGTTTATTTTGTATTTCTTTTTAATTGATTTTACGCAACTGACTATATAATTATATACTAATTTTAAAAGTAATGCGTATTATTAAGACACCATCTCCTAGACGATTAATTAAAAAACCCTCATTCCAAGTAAGTACTCTAAAAGTCAAAAAGCCGCTTAAGTCTACCGACATAAACAAACTTCCAAATTCGGAAAATAGGGTTGAATGCTCAACGGATGAAGAAGAATAAGCTAGAGAAACTCAATGTATTTAAAAAAAGACTGGTTAAAAAACAAAAAGCGGAGTATTCTCCTAATATTCCAGAAAAAGCAGATGAAGCCATATTAAAACCGCTTCACCAAAAAATAAATTGCGGCTTCCACCAATTATGGTGTCTGAAAATGCAAACGGCAACAATTATCAGCCACTAAATGCTTTTAAAAAATCGGAAGCAAAAAACAATTTTACTATCAAACTTTTAAATAATGGACTATATCAGGTAAACATTTTCTCCATAGAGGACTACAGATGCTTATCAAAAGCACTGTCGAGTAATAATATATCTTGGTGTAGCTTGGAGAATAAGAAAACACGGCCAATAAAAGTTATTATAAAAAATTTGCAGAATTCTTTTAATCCAAAATCTGTAATTAATGACTTAAAAGAGCAAATATTAAAAGCGCTGAGTGCTGTCAATCGACTTCAATGGAAAACTAAAACTTTCTTCGACATGCTTTTGGTAAAGTTGGATCCCATGTAGAAAACAAAAAAGATTTACGAAACCAAAACTATATTAAATTCAATTGTTTCTATTAAACCGGTAGAACTGCCTAAGATGATACCACAATGGAAAAATTGCCAGTCATTAGGCCACACACAAAACTATTGTGGCTAATAACCAAGATGCGTTAAGAGCACCGGTTAGGAAAGTGGTTCCCAAACTTATTTTGTCTACCGCCCACTTTGAGAATAAATATTTTTTTAGCACCCCCATTTTTTCACCTATTTAAAAACTACTATAACTTCAAATTAATTATTGTGACCTATATATGTATATTAACGGAGAATTCTAAACGAAACTTTTACTATAACCAGCAACTTGAAACCTGAGCGCAGTAGGTAACATACAACGGCGCTTATGTCTCAAGTTAACTCTTACGGGCTCCACCTGCCAATAAAAATGATTATTGAAACACAACTTTATAGTATTAAAACAGAAAATCTTTTATTACAAATAAAACTAAAATAATCGATCCATATATAAAAACTAATGTGAAGGATGAATCTGATGCTGTTTAATAAGTTTGTTAATATCAGGTTCCAATTTACTTTCGGTAACAAGCAAACGATTTCTATTTTTAGTAAGCAGTGTTGTCACAGCACTAAATCCACGTTCACACAAATATGACGATGGGAATGCTATCAAGAATCGTTGAACGATTGACCACAATCCAGGGTACAATTGCGAGATCGGTTTTTGTAGCCAAAATTCTTGGTATCCATTTTTGAACTTGATTTTTATTTCCACGCTTGTTGTCAATTCTATAAGTTCTTCTTCCAGCTGAGGTGACATTGCTATGTTGACATTTGAAAACGGTTCCAACACCCAGTCGGGTATTTCCAAGTTCAAAATGTCCTGGTATCGTTCGGTGAAGTCAATGTGGAGGTTTTCCAAATGTTGGCAGTAGGCAAACAATTCGTCGTTACTGCTTGACACTGTTAAATGCGGAAAATTGTGAAACTCATGTCTGCCCAGACTCTTTTTGTGTAGAAGCAGTTCGGCTGCGAAAGCAGCAACGACATTTTTTGTTTTAATTAAATTTAGTTTATCGCCTTGCAGTTGGAGATTCATGTCGTTGAACAATTTATACAGGTCTGTCATGTAAGCTATATCATTCTTTGATGTTATCAGCTTGTCTTGAAATTCTGTATCTTTAGTTTCCAAAAATTCTATAACAGAGTCAAACAGGTGGTAGAATCGAGTCAGACAATTGGCGCTTAAGAGCCAACGTACCTCAGTATGAAAGAACAAACGTTCGTTAGTAACACAAAGCTGATGAAATAATCTATCATTCAAGGAGCTGTTGCGGATTTTATTGACTGCTTTGATGACATATTGCAGTGATTGAAGTAGTTTTTCACTTATGTTTCTAGCAACTAAATGTTGTCTATGAATAACGCAATGTACACCAAGGACATCAGGAATTTTATTTTTTAAGTGCGCTATTAAGCCTTTATGACACCCTATCATAGCCGGAGCACCATCCGTAGTAATTGAAATAATATTTTTCAAAGGAATCTCTTTCTCATCGCAAAACTTTTCCAATATATTGAATATGGTTTCGTCTTTTGTATCGGTCTCTAAATTTCTAGCAAATAATAGTTCTTCACATATTTTCTCATCTTTAATAAACCTCACGTAAGGCAACAACAACGCTTCATTAGTTGGTAAGGTGGACTCATCGAGCTGAATTGAGAATTGGCTTGTCCTCAGGTGATCGCACAATGATTCTTCAATGTTTTCAGCCATTTCATCAATTCGTCTTGCACAGAATTATTACTCAAAGGAATTTTTTGGACAATATCTGCGGCCGGTTTATGAAGCACGGTAGTTATTACTTCATTTATTGCTGGCAATATTAACCTTTCTCCGATGTTACGTGGTTTGCCTTTTTGAGCAATTAACAAAGAGATATTGTACGAAGCTCGAAGTCCGTCATCATCTTGCTTAGCAGCCGCCGAAAATAGTTTTGCTACACTTGGCTGAGTATTATGCTTCTTCTCTAGGTCTTGAAAATATGCTACATTCTTGTCTCTCTTTTCTGGATGAATTTTATTCAAAAGATCTTACAGTCCTGAAGGCTTCATTGCTTCATTCGAAAATGTTTTTAGACATAGAAGACACAAAGGCAAAGATGGGTTTGTGGGATCTTCAATGAATCCGAATTTAATGTATTCCGCATAGTATTGCCGTCTCTTCTTTTTTACTTCCGACATTGTTTTGCTTTGAGAAATACGTGTAACTTCGCGAGTAGTGTTAAGGAGGCGTAAGTAATGCTCATCTATTGCGCGCAAAACCACAAATGAATATAAATATTATTTTGTTTATATAGGAATGCTTAAGCACAATTATTATATAGTAGTCCAAAAATACGAATTCTTATTTTTTCTAGAAATACATTTGTAAAAAAAGGATCTTTATCCTTTTTTATTTCCACATAAAAGATTTAAGGAGTTCAAAAGCACAAAACGTGCGCTACATCAGCTACCTACCCGACGTCACTTCGCAAGTGATAAAATAAAAGCTTCAAGAGCTCAAAGCATGCGCTACATCACCTCGAACCTAACTACCTTTTCGCAAATGATTGTATTATGATGGCAAATGCCCACATACAGATTTGGCAATGGCAATAGCAATACGTTTGACAGTTAGTATTCTATAAATTCTATCCTGTCGAGATGCCCCGTTATGAAACGGAGCGACCGATTGTCATGATTTTCATTTTTCTATATTCAATAAAATAGGATAGATATGTATATGAACTACGCGGAGAGAAATATAGAACCGAGTTTGAGCAATCTTTTAATTCATATTAGTTGATGTTCACAAGTTGTTGTTGAGAGCCGAGAGCTCAAGTAGTCGTTGTCTAAGAGGCCTCCTAGCTAAATAAAATTACAAATAACTCCCCAGGCCTCTACACAACGCCCCAGTTTTCTTTATGGGTCTCTTAACGCCCCCCTTGACACCTGCAGCGCCCACAAGGGGGCGTTATGGCCCACTTTAGGAAAGATTGGGTTTCGCTACGTGGCGTCGTGGTCCTTCCAATGGAGTGGGGTTTTCCTCTTCCTCTGCTTCCCCCGGCGGGTACTATGTCGAATACTTTCAGAGCTAGCCAGCCAGCCTAGCCAGCGTAGCCGCTGTCTTTTAATTCGCTAAACTATGCCAATGTGGTCGTATATCTCGAACAGCTCATCGTTCCATCGAATGCGATATTCGCAAAGGACCATAAATCTTTCGCTGAACCTTTCTCTCGAAAACTCGCAACGTCGACTCATCAGTTGTTGTCATCGTCCAAGCCTCTGCATCATATAGCAGGACGGAAATTATGAGCGACTTATAGAGTTTTGCTTTTGTTCGTCGAGAGAGGACTTTACTTTTCAATTGCTTACTCAGTCCGAAGTAGCACCCGTTGACAAGAGTTATCCTCCGTTGGATTTCCAGGCTGACATTGTTTGTGGTGTTTACGCTGGTTCCTAAATAGACGAAATTATCTAACACTTTAAAGTTGTGACTGTCAACAGTGACGTGAGAGACAAGTCGCGAGTGCGACGACTGCTTGTTTGATGACAGGAGATATTTCGTCTTGCCGTCGCTCACTGCCAGACCCATTTTCGTTGCTTCCTTGTCCAGTCTGGATAAAGTAGAACTAGCGGCGCGGGTGTTGAGGCCAATGATATCAATATCATCGGCATACGCCAGCAGCTGTACACTCTTATAAAAGATTGTACCTGCTCGATTCAGTTGTGCAGCTCGAATAATTTGCTCCAGCAGCAGATTGAAGAAGTCGCACAATTGGGAGTCGCCTTGTCTGAAACCTCGTTTGGTATCGAACGGCTCGGAGAGGTCTTTCTCGATCCTAACGGTGCATTTGATGTTGCTCAACGTCAGTCTACACAGCCGTATTAGTTTTGCGGGTATACCAAATTCAGAAATCGTGGCATAAAGGCAGCTCCTTTTCGTGCTGTCGAAAGCAGCTTTGAAATCGACGAAGAGGTGGTGTGTGTCGATTCTCCTTTCACTGGTCTTATTTTATTAAGAAGCTGATGTTCAAATTACTTGAACAATAGTATACAGTCCACTATGTATCAATTGACTGCATACAAAAATGCAGCAAATATAAGAAAAATATGTAATAAGAATACAATACAGAAAAACAACCCTTATGGTGGTTATTGTATTCTTCAGTATAAATCTCAAGTGCCTTAGTCACAAACACACACACACATATACATACTTACATAAACTAACAAATAGAAATGCAATAGATGCACACTAGCAAATGCATACAAATGCATTTGCTGATAAACTATACATCTATTTTTAGATAAGACCAACGCACTTATTATGTGTTATGCGTTGGTCTGATAATTAATTTAAGAACATAGGCTAAGAATTTTTGTATAAAAGGAGCTGTTCAATAAAAGTAAAATCAGATTTGAAAGACAATCTCAGCTTAAAAGACTTCTTTTATTTATATTTTTTACTTCCCCCCACCAGTGGTAAGGGGTAAAAGAAAATAAAAGGAAAGAATTAAAATAAAGAGCAGTGCCTATCACTTATTACCCCCCACCCGAGGTAAGGAATAAGTGACGCAGAGCTGCAATATCTTTACTTAACAGCTGATGCATGCTCTTTATCACTTCTTCGCCGCCGTGTTTGAATAGCTCGGTCGGCAATTCATTGGCTCCCACCGCTTTGTTGTTCTTCAGGCGAGGTAATTGCTATACGACCTTTTTTATGGTCGGGCAATGGAACGTCTACTCCATCGTCATCGATTGGGGAATCGGGTTCGCATTCTCCTGGCATTGTGCGTTCACTGCCATTCAGCAGGCTGGAGAAGTGTTCCCTTCATAATTTAGGTATGTTCTGGTGACTAGATCACCTTTGGGGGTTCTACAAGAGTATGCTCCGGTCTTGAAACTTTCTGTAAGTCGCCGCATTTTTTCGTAGAATTTTCGAACATTACCCCTGTCGTCCAGCTTATTAAGCTCTCCATACTCACGCATTTTGGCCTCTCTCTTTTCCTGTCAGCAAATGCGTCCCGCTTCCCTCTTCAACTCTCAGTAGCGATTATAACGATGCGAGGTAGGCAATCTGTTTCTCTCCGCTGCGACACGGCACTCCTCATCGTACCAGCTGTTCTTTCGCATTTTCCGAAAACCAATTGTTTCGGTTGCAGCTGTACGTAAGGAGTTCGAAATGCCGTCCCACAGTTTCCTTTTACCGAGTTCTTGGCGAGTGCTCTCAGAGAGCAGGATTGCAAGCCGAGTAGAAAATCGTTCGGCTCTCTGTTGTGTTTGCAGCTTCTCGACGTCGAACCTTCCTTGTGTTTGTTGACGTGCGTTGCTTGCTGCACAGAGGCGTGTGCGAATCTTGGCTGCAACAGGATAGTGGTCCGAGTCGGTGTTAGGACCACGGAGCATACGCACGTCTAGAACACTGGGGACGTGTCTTCCATCTATCACAATATGATCGATCTGGTTGGTGGCTTTTCGATCCGGAGACAGCCAGGTATCTTCATGTATTTTCTTGTGCTGGAATCTAGTACTACAGATAACCATAAATTTTTGCCCCGGCGAAGTCGATCAGCCTCAACCCATTTGGGGATGTTTCGTTGTGCCAAAGATACCTTCTTTGCCCACCCTGGCGTTAAAGTCGCCAAGCACGATTTTGACATCGTGGCGGGGCAGCTCTTATAAGTGCGCCCCAAGCGCTCATCAAGGCATCTTTGGTCACATCCTCCTTCTCTTCCGTTGGGGCGTGGTCGCAAATGAGCGATATGTTTAAGAACCTCGCGCTGATAGGGATTATGGCTAGACGTTCATTCACCGGAGTGAATGATAGCACTCGGGGACGGAGTCTCTTTCCTACCACGAATCCCACACCAAACTTGCGCTCTTTTATATGGCTACTGTAGCAAATGCCGCAAGGACCTGCTCGCCTCAGTCCTTATCCCTTCCATCGCATTTCTTGGGCGGCGGTGTTGTCAGCCTTTATTTTTACGAGGACATCAACCAGCTGGGCAGCGGCACCTTCCCAATTAAGGGACCGGACATTCCAGGTGCATGCCCTCAATTCGTAGTCCTTATTTCGTTTGCCATGGTCGTCATCAAAAGGGGGGTGTCTCATCCGAGATCAAACCCAGCGCATAACCCTATGTAGAGGATGTTTCGCCTTCTCATTTTAGTTCGCCTTCAAACGGATGTTCTTAGTCTATCCAGAGGGTACTTGGTCAAAGACCGGAAGTCGTGAGCTGCTTGAGCCATGTATAAGGTAATCTCTCTCCCAAGTGAATGGCGATCAGAGAACTTTCCTCACTTGTGTGAGGATGTGGCTTCATCCTACTGATAATACTATTATTGAATAGTTATATCCAATAACAGCATTTTATTACAGATCTTTCAAAAACTCACCAAACAAGACGAATTCAACACCTCTTTACAAAATCGGAAGTGCAATATCAATTAAAAAAAAACGACTCAACATTTCGAGGAAGAAAAATTTTCAACTGATAAGTTTCAAACTACAACAGTGACTATGTACCGAGTTTAAAATCTACTCTCACTTACCTCTCTGTATAGTCCTCCAAGGCATCAAATCCAATTTTAAGAGTACAAACACTTAAAAAACAGACACAGGCATATTATAGATTCATAATGGGTCAAAATTTCACCGTAAATAACACGCACTGTGTTTCAAGGCTCACGACTTCAAAGGGGAGAGAACTCTATAAAGCACTGCAGTCAACCGTAAGTTATGCATTCCCAACAAGCTTACCATCATATTGGCCATCAGATAACCAATGGATTTCAGACCTAATAGGGTTTTGCATTGTCGGCAAATTATCCCTGAACTATTTGTCTATCAATCAGGGTTATGACCTTAACTCGGATTATTCTCAAATCTATTTAGCCTCCATATCGTCAGCTGAAATGCAAAATAACGTATAATCAAAAAATTCGAAATTGAGTGTCTTATTGATTACGCTTCACAACTTCAAATTACATACATAATATTACATATGTTCAACATTTTCAGGTTCTGTGGTCAGATATAAACCAGTTTTAACCAATATTAAAATTTTATTTCACTCATGTTCCATTTTATTTCGTGTTTCATTCATGCCACTTTAAATTTCCGAAAATGTTGTTAAGTTATTTTGCATTTCAGGTGACGATATAGTGAAACCGTCATGTTTAAAGACACAACAGCGGCCTTGTATAGTACAATAAACGTACAGATTGCGAATATTTAAAAAGATCATGCAATGTTATGAAAGTAAATATGACTATATTAAACACAGACCAGTTGGAATCTGAACTTTTACATTTTACAACAAGTATGCAACACGCATCTTGGGAAAGTACACCGAAAGTTAGGAAAACTGCTGTAAACTCTCAATAATAATAATAATATCCAACGATTACCCTCCTCCCGCCCAACCGACGCGAGGGACGCAATCCGCAAACGAGCGGAATTAGCCGAGTCATAAAAGGCAAGAGAGTTTTAAGCGTTGCGATCTTAAGCTGCTCAGCTACAAAAACATAAATTTCAACAACCGAGATTAATAATTATATTAAGGTAAGTTTATTATATTTAAATGTTACTTGTTAAGAGTAGATAAAATAGTTTTTTTTAATGGTAAAGAGGGAGTCTGTTAGATTAAATGTGCTGGAATGAGAATTAAAATCGAGACATATACGGCGGAATAGTTCGTTTAACTCAAAATTTGTTCTAGAAAATTTTAAAAGTAAAGGTTTAAACTGCCTGGTAGAGCGTACGCGACCGTTAAAACTAATATCAGATAAGAGAGATGGGCTACAGACTGACCCATTCATGAGTTTTACAAGAAATATAATACCAGCCATCTCTCTACGACTAGCGAGTGTCAGGAGATTTATAAGTTTTAAACCATTAGTGTAAGAGGGAAGATTTAAACTGGAATCCCAGTGGAAATGATTTAAGGCAAAAAGCATTGTTTTGAACGGACTCTAACTTCTCCGAATGGACTTGATAACTAGGGTTCGAAACCACAGAAGCATACTCTAATACAGGCCTCACCAAAGATTTTAAAAGAATTTTTGTGGTAAGCGTGTGGTAAATTCTTTAGACCAACGTTTAACAAAACTAAGAGCGCCTTTAGCGTGGAAGATGCGTGAGGATTAAAATTGAGTTTTGGGTCCATAGTTACTCCCAGATCAACAAAACTATATACTTGCTCCAACCTGAAGTCTTGCATTACGTATAAAGTAGCACATAATTTTACATTTTTAAGGTTCAACGGCTTGTCATTTCAAGAAACTAGGTTGTTTAAGTGTGTTTGAAACTGAAATCTTTCACTATTTGAAGTATATGATTTAAAAAGTTGTACGTCGTCAGCATGTAATAAAACTCTTGCATACTTAATAACAGATGATATGTATTAATAAATAACAAGAACAGAATTGGACCAAGATGGCTACCTTGAGGAACGCCTGAAGGAACATTGATTATGTCAAAAAAAGTATCGTTAAATATCCCAATGCTAAAGGGAAGTAATTAAATTAAAGAGAAAGCTACGACAAAAGTGGTATCAAACTCGTTGCCCAGCTGATAAATCTATTTTAAATAATGTTTATAAAGATCTTAATCGGAAAATTAAAAGGTTTAAAAATGGAAGTTTCTCAAAATATCTTTGGTTCCTTACCAATGGAAGAAATTATGATTCTGAAAAATTCTCATAAATCGTCTCAATATTATCAAGGAACGAAAAATCATAAGTCCAGCGCATGAGTTTGAATTTCGAGCTAACCATTCTACGATTGATCAAATCCACATTATTGAAAAAGCCTTTAAGTATTGACCGTGTGCTTTAGCATTCAATAAAGATTGTTACAAAGGACTGCTTTCGAAATTGAAACTGATTTTACCTAAACAGCATTATGACATCATAAAACATTATTTATGAGGTCGCTATTTCCTCATTAAAAGAAGTGCTCTGTTCTTAGGGAAATAAAAGCAGGAGTTAGACAAGGTAGTGTGCTGGGCCTCTTCTTTATATTCTATTCAAGCATGACCCGCCAGTAGATTGCAATTATACAACAGTCATATTTCCAGATGAGTCCACTACTAATCTCCAAAAAGCTGTAAATAAGGTCCTACAATGGACTAAGAAATTACCGCTAAAACTGAATGTACATATTGTTTTCACATACAACAAAATACAGCCCTTACTAATTTTCAAAGACGGTGCACGAATGCCGTACTTAAACTCCGCTAAATACCTAGGAATGACTACGTAAAAAACGAACAAATCAGTGTTATCCGTCTAAACTAAATTATCTATCTACAAACAAATACTCAGACAGAACAACTCTGTCATTCAACACTTTCAAAACAATGTACTAAGATTAATTGTCAAAGTGTCTTGGCATTGTAAATGTGGGGATATGATATATGATAGCAAGATTGCTACAGAATAGTAACGAAGAAGTAACCATGTTAACTTCTAAAGATGGACCACCAAGACGACTCAAACGCCTCAAGACCCACGATCTTTCAAACTAGCAAATATTCTCATAGTAATTTTGTAACTTTGTAATTATACGCTTAATCATATTCTAGTTCCTTGTTAGTCCTTTCTTTTATCTGAACTAGTTACAATGTATTAATAAAATAAAATAAGTGTCTCGACTTAAGCAAGTCCAGACGGACTCATACAGAGACAAAGCCCTCGACATATTTCTTAGAGAGCTAAACGGATATTAACATCGTCTTCTCTGCATACGAGAACCGACAACCTTGCCACAAACTCTACATCTATGTAAAAAAACTGGACAACATGACAAATAACTAACCATGCGAATTACACGCACAAACCCAATATTCAACCGCAACCACGACCTCCACGAAATAATGCTTTTAATAATTTTAATAGCAACAGAGCTTTTTATCCCGAACTAACATATTCATACTGAGACGAAATATCAAGCAACATGCTTTCGGTCGTCAATTGGTCAAATTGGTATCTCGAACACTCCACTAATTATATGCAAAATAATCAAGGATTTATATCCACGTTCAATAACTACGCGAATAACCCCATATTACTGTAGGAAATACCTCCTTTAACAACAGACCGAACTTGAAACCAAAAGCACCAACCCCGATGGAAGTAGACCAATTAGATTAATTACCAAAATAGACCTTATGCTCCAAATAAAATTAACGCAATATATATGACGACGTCTCCCACCACAATTACGATACTGCAAAACAAGATACTATCACTTTTTATACTCTTGCAACCAGTTGCTGCCGAATATTATAGGTTTGTTTACTTAGCGGTTGTACGTATCACCTAAAAATAAGCGAGATATCCATATGTATATAGGGTTAAAACAGGTGGCGCAAAAATTACCTTCCGATGTTTTTTGGAAAATAAAAACTTTTTTAAAAAAAGAAAAACTTTGATTCTGCTTGTTGATTATTTTTATTTGGTTTTTTAAATTTTTTTTACATCAAGTCGAGAATATGATATCATGTAAATGGCCGCCGCCACAGTTGATTGTCAGTCGGGCCCTTTTTATGGAATTTTCCATCACTTTGACCAGAACTTCCGGCGATAGGTCCTCACATTTTTGACGGATATTATCTTTAAGAGCTGGAAGAGTCTGAGGCTTGTTGACATAAGGCCGCGACTTCAAAAAGAACCACAAAAAGATGTCTGGAGTGGTAAAATCAGACGATCTTGCTGGCCAGTACAAATTGCCAAACGTGAGATTAGGCGCCCGGGAAATGCAGCCTTCAGCTTATCGGTTGTGGCACGCAGTGTAGCGTACCATTGTTTATTTATGTGTACTTCGCATGTGCTTACTACACAAATGTCAAAACAGAACTGACATTATAGCATCTTCTGACTTTTGCGCCACCCGTTATATGTACTACTGTGTCCAAAAAATAAGGTGAATTTAAACTGCGCGCGTCGAAGGAATTGGAGAATTTTTCTTAGGTTGGCAGTACTGTCAGTCACGTTTATGTCAAATTTCATGTCAAAATATTCATTAGTGTTTGAGATACGTGTCGGTTTGTGAGCTGCTAAAAGTGAGTTTTTTGTTTTTTGCGATGTCGAAATTTGTTGAGCAATGAATTTGCATTAAATTTTGTTTACGGAATAAATTTTCTGCTGCGGATACGTTAGCGATGGTGCAAAAAGCCTTTGGTGATGTGGCTATGTCTAAAAAAATGTTTACAAGTGGTATAGTGAGTTCCAAGCCGGCCGTGAACGAGTCGAAGACGAAGAGCGTCCAGGGCGACCATCAACCTCAACCGACGAAGCTCACGTTCATCAAGTCAAAGATTTGGTGTTGAAAAACCGTCGATAAACAATTAAAGACCTTGCTGATGAAGTTGGCATACCTAAAGGCTCAGCCAATACAATTTTGAAGGATGTTTTGGGCCTCAAGAGCGTCAAATCTCGACTGGTACCGAAAACATTGAATGTTTTGGAAAAAAGGCGTCGCGTTGAAATGAACGCATTATAACTGGCGACGAGACTTGGATCTATGCTTACGACCCCGAAACAACCGATCAAGCGATTATCGTGCCAAAAGAGAGCCGAGACCAAAAAAAATCACCCCAAAGTCGCTCAAAAATCAAGGTCATGTTGACTGTTTTGTTCGATTATCGTGCTGTTATGCATTATGAATTCCTTCCAACCGGTCAAACAGTCAACAAGGAATATTATTTGAACGATATGCGCCGTTTGCGTAACGCTATCCGCCTAAAAAGGCCGGGATTGTGGAAAGACAATTCTTGGGTCTTACAACACGATAATGCACCATCCCATACTGCCCTCGTAATTCGTGATCATTTCGTCAAAAACTCAACCCACATCGTTCCGCAACCACCGTATTCACCTGATCTGGCGCCGTGCGACTTCTGGCTGCTCACCAAGCTCAAAAGATCGCTCCGGAGACACCGTTTTTATACGATAGAGGAGATTCAAGCCGCAGCGAAGACGGAACTGAAGGCCATCCCGGAAAGTGACTACAACCAGTGTTTCGAAGATTGGAAAATCCGTTGGCATAAGTGCATTGCATCGGGAGGGGACTACTTTGAAGGGGATGAAATTGATTTGGAAGAATAAATAAAGAATTTTCAAAATAGATACAATGACACCTCCTTTTTTGGACACAGTAGTATATAAAAATGATCAGGATGATGAGTAAAGTTGAAATCCGGTTGACTGTCTGTCTGTCCCTCCGTGTAAGCTGTAACTTGAGTAAAAATTGAGATATCTCAATGAAACTTGGTATGTGGGTTCCTCAGTTCAAAAAAAATTACGAGTTCGTAGGTGGGCGTAATCGGGCCACTGCCACGACCACAAATTGCCATTAATCGAAAACATATGAAAAGCCATAACTAAACTCTAAATTAAGGTATAACTTTGTAATTTTAAAGGACGTAAAAATTTTCCGCTGGGTGGTATAAATGGACGAAATCAGACAACAACAACGCCTACTGCCCATATATCACAATTTTAAATTCCACTTGTTATTTTACTTTCCAGTGCACAAATCAAAAAACAAGGGATAATGCTTCTCTTATAATGGTATGTCTGTATGGAAAAACTGGGTTGAATCAGAACTTTACTTCCCTTAGCCTCCATACACCTTGTTGGGTCACCCTATTGGCAGTTACCCGTGCTCCGGATAAAATACATACATATATGCGTTGTTATCATAAATATATTTTTATTCCATGTGCCCTTTAATAGAAGTTGGTAACTGAATTTACTTCCATTTACACTGCTTACATTTATACATATACATAAATTGTACTCATAATTTATGTCATTGCTCCAATCTTGAAAAGAATAATTATGTACACATATGCATATGAACAAAATGGCAAATAATGCACACGCTAATGAATCCTGAAAAGGAGCATATTGGTTGGTTATGCGGTCGGTTGGGAGAAATATAGTTACTACGTGTACATTAATTTATTTTACACCCCTGTATTTTTAAATAATAAAATAAAGCAAGAAAAACGCTTCTTGCTCCAAAATTTTGGCGCCCAACGTAGGGCACTATTAAACAACGTAATTTTTTAATGCAAAAAAAAATTGCTGTTAAAAATTTAAAGGGGTTTTCAATAGCTACGCTACACAAGTAGAACAAAAAGGGGCAGCAAACCACGCTATATTTTCCCCGCTCTTACGACATTTATCTTCAGTAAGGTTTGCCATTTCATCATGGACATATTAACAATCCAACAACCAGTCGATATTATTAAAATTTACTACCGAAATTTGGAGTCAGTGGCCTCTACTTTAAGAGCGGATTTTTTTAATAAGAGCGATACAAAAGTTTTTTTTTAATAAAACAAAAACTAATTGCGATATCAATGAAATTATTTATTCCTGTGAAAGTACATTCGTACGTACTCCATGAGTATATATTGCATCCCGAAAAATTTACGATTTAGTGCGGTTTATGGTGATGATCAAGACCGACATTTTACTGTGAATGGAAATCGCTACCGCTCAATGATAAACGAATAATTTTGGCCAATAGGACGGAGCCATAATTCACACAGTAAATGTCACCATCTATTTATTGAAAACCAAGTTTGGCGAAAGTGTTATCTCACGAAATGATCCAGTCAATTGGCCGCCACGGTCGTACGTTTTGACACCGTTAGACTATTTTTTGTGGGGTTACGTTAAGTTTAAGGTCTAGGCCAACAAGCCAGCGACGATTCATGAACTTCGTAAGAATATCGAAAGTGAAATTACCGCAGTATCGGCCGATTTATGCTTGAAAACCGACGAAAATTAAGTTCAGCGTCTGGACTTCTGCAAGCGTACCCGTGGTTGCCATGCAAAAGAATCGAGTTCTATACATAATGACATGGAATTTACTTTCACCCGAATAAAGAATTTTATTGATATTATTTGTTTAATTAAAAAAAAAAACTTTTGTAGCGCTCTTTTTGAAAAACCCTTTACATTTCCAGCAAATAGTTTAGTGCAGTAAGTAGAACATAAGTTACATTCGCAGGTATCGGTAGGTCACCTGGACTGATTTCTTTTTTTGCAGATAAGTGGTTTGCAATCGGATGATTTGCCTGGCGAGAGCCATTGGAAAGCGTAAGTACAAAAACAAATTACTTTATTACCATATACTCGTACTTTCTGCCAAGTAAGAGCGTTTATAAAAAAAAATATATATTTTATGAAACTTTCATCTTTATGTGTATGTATATTGTACACATTACAAACAATGATGCACTTTGGTTAATAATGTGTCCAGTGACCACCGGCGTCGATAATTGCTTGGCATCTCCGAGGCATGCTTTCTACTAATTTGACGGCGTATTCTAATAGCAAGGATCTCCATATCCGATGAATTTCGTAAGACAACTGCTTCAAAGTATATGTGCGTCTTCCACGAAGCTTCTGTTTACTATATGCCTACACATTTTCAATAGGGTTTGCAACGGCCAATCCAATGTAACGATGCCAGATTGAGTTTTCCACTGAGTAAAGAGCTTTCTGCAGTGTTTAGGATCATTGTCCTCCTGCAGAATCTAATCTTAATTTTTTCTGATAAACCATCGTTTGACAGATAGCAGTAAAGCCCTTTGTAGATTTTTATCATTTTCTCGGCATTAAGGTTGCCAGTAAAGAGGTACAAAGTGCCGAATCCCTGCTTTGAAAAGCAGCCCAAAGATGCACCTTTATTCCATGTTTTACGATCCGCTGAACAAGCCTTTTTTTGGAAGTTGACCAGGTTCGCGTGAGGACAGAACATGGCAATAGAGAACATTCATCAGTAAAAATTACATTTTCAAAATCTCTATCAATATTCTCATGCGCCCAAGCTAGTTGCTTTGTCACGAGTTTTTCAGTCAACAGAGGCTTCTTCATTGTGTTGCGCCATTTCAGATCATGAGTATGAAGAAGGGTTCGGATAGGTTCGTAGGATATATCTAAGCTTTTTGCCATTAATTTTGCTTCTCCTTGCTGCAGTGTTGAAGCAGGATTCCGCGAAAACAGATTCACTTTCCTTTTTTCATCTTTTTTGTTCACATTTCATATCCAACCACGTTCAGGTAAATCATCGACATTTTTAGCCACTATATATCGCTGTATCCACTTTTATACAAATGCCTTCGACTTTCTCATATATTTAGCAGTCGCTGATTATGACATTTGGGGACCTTTCGGGTAGATGTAAAGGAACACAGCTTCGTAGCGCGACGCGTACTTATGCATTTAACGTGATTATCTTTCAAAAGATCAACGACAACTGCAACTTTGTTGAAAATGCATCAAGGAAAAAGCTTCCCTCTATCGGCTCGCGAAGGAATTAGAGTGAAATCTTTCATTAACTATCGGTAAAGTCGACCACGCTCTTACTTGACAGACTAAATACGTTTACCCATTTACATGCATACATAATTCGTTACATCACCGTTTTGGAACATTTTGTTTAACGGAGTTGCCTTTGCTGCTTTGTTAGCTGATCGTCGGATACTCAGCATAAGTCCCCGCCTATACTGCACTGCTCAGCTGAACATTCGCTCTGCCTGCACTTGGAAGCGTCGCGCGCTTGGCCGCTGCTCCGTTGCCGCTATTCTGTCAATGCTTCTATTCTGAGAGATTTGGTGCTAGCAGGAGTTATTATCGCGCTTTTTTAATTATATGCATTCTCTACTTTTTTTGCATAAGCTGCCTGCATTAAACGTTCAGTGAGCCAACGCACTTTTAGTGAGCTGTATACAACTTCGTTTTTTATCGTTGGTATCGTTCGATTATTATTAAGGATGTCCACAAATAAATGTGAAAAGGATAATGTCTCTTAAGCACTCCAAACATAAACACGCAAATATAAAACGCTATATATCAAGTATTAAATATATAGTTTATGTATCAAAAGACTTCGATGAAAAGCATTCACAAGCGGAGTTACAATGCCGACTGGGAATACTAGAGTCATACTTTAAGCAAGCACTCTCAGTTCAAGCCAAGTTTGTCGTTGTCTACTTTCAGCGGAATACAAAAGCTTTTACTCAACTTGTCGCTCGGGGACCAAGACTAACAAATTTAGAACGATTTAATTATTTGTTGTCGTGCCTTAAAGGTTCAGCATTGGAAACCGTAAGAGCCTTCCAATTTACCAACGAAAACTTTAGATAGACTCAGGGAACCCCACTCTGATATTTTTGGAAAAAATTGCCTCGCTATTTAGGCTGTAAACAGCCGATATATCAAACTATCAACTGTCAAGCGCAGTTTGATCGACATGGGATCAGCTATATTCTGTTCGGTAGAATTATTGGGCACGAGCTTTAATATCGCGCAAGCTATGCTGATTTACTACTGTGCCCAAAAAATAAGGGGACATTGTATCTATTTTGAAAATTCTTTATTTATTCTTCCAAATCAATTTCATCCCCTTCAAAGTAATCCCCTCTCGATGCAATGCACTTATGCCAACGGATTTTCCAATCTTCGAAACACTGGTTGTAGTCACTTTCCGGGATGGCCTTCAGTTCCGTCTTCGCTGCGGCTTGAATCTCCTCTATCGTATAAAAACGGTGTCTCCGGAGCGATCTTTTGAGCTTGGTGAACAGCCAGAAGTTGCACGGCGCCAGATCAGGTGAATACGGTGGTTGCGGAACGATATGGGTTGAGTTTTTGACGAAATGATCACGAATTACGAGGGCAGTATGGGATGGTGCATTATCGTGTTGTAAAACCCAAGAATTGTCTTTCCACAATCCCTGCCTTTTTAGGCGGATAGCGTTACGCAAACGATGCATAACGTTCAAATAATATTCCTTGTTGACTGTTTGACCGGTTAGAAGGAATTCATAATGCACAACACCACGATAATCGAACAAAACAGTCAACATGACCTTGATTTTTGAGCGACTTTGGGGTGATTTTTTTTTGGTCTCGGCTCTCTTTTGGCACGATAATCGCTTGATCGGTTGTTTCGGGGTCGCAAGCATAGATCCAAGTCTCGTCGCCAGTTATTATGCGTTTCATGACACCCTGGTAGGCGGAAAGCATGGTTTCACTCACTTCAACGCGACGCCTTTTTTCCAAAACATTCAATGTTTTTGGTACCAATCGAGATTTGACGCGCTTGAGGCCCAAAACATCCTTAGAAATGGTATTGGCTGAGCCCTTCGATATGCCAACTTCATCAGCAAGGTCTCTAATTGTTATTCGACGTTTTTTCAACACCAAATCTTTGATTTGTTGAACTTGAGCTTCGTCGGTTGAGGTTGATGGTCGCCCTGGACGCTCTTTGTCTTCGACACGTTCACGGCCGGCTTGGAACTCTCTATACCACTTGTAAGCATTTTTTTAGACATAGCCTAATCACCAAAAGCTTTCTGCACCATCGCTAACGTATCCGCAGCAGAAAATGTATTCCGTAAACAAAATTTAATGCAAATTCTGTACTCAACAAATTTCGACAACGCAAAAAACGAAACACTCACTTTTGGCAGTTCACAAAACGACACGTATCTCAAACACTAATGAATATTTTGACATGAAATTTTACATAAATGTGACTGACAGTACTACCAACCTAAAAAAAAATAATTCTCCAAATTCTTCGATGCGCGCAGTTTAAATTCAAATATCACCTTATTTTTTTAGACATAGCCATTGCCATTGAAAAATGTGATCAGCAAACTCGCAACGAATGGGACGAATCGCTAGACTGCAAATCGCTTCCAACTTGCATGAAATGCACCCAAGTTTTAGAACGCCAGTGTCAGTTTTCGCATTGATCCGACTCTTCGTTAGACCATTAATTCGAGTCCACCAATCGAGTCCACGCAATCACTAAGCCTTCTTGGGTTCTTTTCTCTAGGGGTAAACACCAAATAATTGGGTGTTCTCAGTTTAAAGACATGAACATGAATCAACGCTACGATGCCGCCAAGAAATAGGACCTGTGTGTTAATTGTCTAAGAAACGGTCACAGGGTAGCTCAGTGTGCGTCGAAGCATAGCTGCTGCAGCTGTAACAGAACGCATCATACGCTTTTGCATCATGACAACGCGACTCTGCCTACACTTGTAATATCAGTATGGGTGATTCACTTACCAAAACTTTTGCTCCAGTTTGGTATCACACCGCATATTGCATAGCAACCTAATCCTGAAATTGACACAATAAACTGGAACTTGCCAGCCAACACAACTTTGGCTGACGAAACCTTCTTCAAACCTCGACGCATCGATCTGTTGCTTGGAACAGAGGCATTTTTTGAGGCTCTCGTCATCACTTGTCGCCAGTTCCTAGCGTTCCCAGCAATCAAATGCCGTATTTTGCATTCGTCAGACACTTATTCTTAGTACGTCTTGTTCATGGAAGAGTACGAACGTCTTGGTAACATGTCTGTAGTCAAAGCGCGGAACTTAGATAAACCACACTATTACATACCACATCACTGCGTACTGAATCCTACAACCACATCAACAAAGTTATGGGTATTGTTCGATGCCTCTTGCCAAACTACGACACAAACATCGCTAAATTACTTACTTTTAGTTGGACCAACGATCCAATTAGAGCTGTACATGTTGCTACTGCGATTTCGTTTGTATCTTTATACTATCACAGTCACTAAATGTATAGACAAGTATCCCTGAAAAAAATTATCGTAAATTTCATTACATTCTTTGGCGAGCTTCTTCAAACGCAGATCTTCTTACATACCAGCTCAACACTGTGACATATGGCACTGCTTCTGCTCCATACCTAGCAGTGCGAAGCCTTCACTACTTAGCAGATAACCATATGGCAGAATTTCCAGTTGGTGCTGCGGTGGTGTTCTATGTTGATGATTTTCTATATTGTGTGGCTTCATCGCTTTTCGATTCATTTGGAGTGCTCTCACCACTCGTGATAACATAAATAATTATGCAGGAATTGTGGCTGCTAAAATTACATTGGGACGAGTCGGTATCCCAACATATACCTCAAGCCAGGAATTGTTGCTTAGCATCTCTTAATTCGCTTCCATTACTCAACCTGTCTCGCTACCAAGTGCTCGCGACATAAAGTTACACGGATTTTGCGACGCATCAATTCGTGCATACGGATCGGCGATTTACACATGCACAGAAGACTCGGACAGACAGGTTGCTGTACATTTACTCACGTTGCACCAGTAAAACGACAATCTTTTCCACAACTCGAATTTTGCGGCTGACTGACTCGCAACTAGTTCTACATTGAGTAAAACAGTACTCTGTTACCATGTCAACATTCATGGGCAACAGGGTACCTGACATACAGGAATTGACTGCAGGTGGGCAATGGAGGTATGTGTCTCCCAAAGAGAATCCAGCAAACCTAGTATCTCGAGGCTGCCCTGCTGCTGACCTCAAATTTTCGATATGGTTTTTTGATCCTGACTTTTTGCGTGAAAACGCGATGAAATCGCCAAGGCACGCGGAAATATATATTTTACATGGATATTGTGAACGGTGAGAAATGCAAGAAGACATTTGCAGTAGTTAAGGAGGTAAATTACTAGATTGATGCCATTTATAGCATAAGCTTATCTCTATTGTCTACGTCTTATCGCCTGGCTCTTTCGGTTCACTGATAAATGCAGACAAAAGTCTACGAAAAACGCCATTCTGCCATCTCCTGACGAATTACGAGGTGTATCATATTGAATTATCCAATATCAGCAACAACATTTTTCAAACGATATTCAATTGCTTTGAAAAACCCAAGCTCTAAGGAAGTTTCTCACTCCATTCTTGGACAACGTGAACGGTTTTGAACTCGTAAAGGTTGGTGGACGTTTGGATTATGCAGATTTACCACACTTGTAAAAGCATCCGATTCTAC
Source organism: Bactrocera zonata (assembly GCA_037783105.1). Lineage (NCBI taxonomy): Eukaryota > Metazoa > Arthropoda > Insecta > Diptera > Tephritidae > Bactrocera > Bactrocera zonata. Next base: position 183,258 of record JBAWJQ010004943.1, on the reverse strand, counting down.
TAATCAGCGATTCTCAATTTGTACTAAAGTACGTTCAATACCTAAATTTGAGAAATTTTCACGTAGGCCCAAAGGCATTGGTCGCCTTCACCAGATTAGAATTTTGGATTGTCAACGCTAGAGATATTACTCGTGGCATCGTTCGGTCCTGTGTGCATTGCGTTGGTTACAAGCCAGTGTTGTTACAACAGGTAATGGGCTCACTACCAGTTACACGTACTACACCTGCACGCCCATTTGAACGTTGCGGAATCGTCTTTTTTTAGACCAATAAACACGTATCTTCGAATTCGAGGAAAACCCCTCACCAAGTCATACTTAGCTGTATTCGTGTGGCTCGCAACTAAAGCAGTGCACGTCGAGGTGGTCTCCGACCTATCAACAAACGCATTTCTAAATACATTGAAGCAAATGAGTGGCTGTCGCAAAATTCCATTTGATATCTTTTGCGAAAATGTTACCAATTCTATGGACGCAACTAACCAGTTAAAGGACCTCAAACAGTTCTTATTCATAACAGAAACGTTAAATTAAATCTTTATTATTTTATTTATTTATTTACAACAGTTTACACAGCAATAAATTACAGTATAAACTTTAAAATGACACTAGCTGCAAGGCTTTCAGTCATCGTTTTAATACTAAGTTTTATTGCTTAAGTTCGTAGTACTAGTAAATAATTATGATATTTTAACTATGATATCTAAAGCTACGCTAAATTAGGTTAAGGATGTTATTATCTTTAAGGAAATTGTAAATATTCATAATGTTGTCGTGGCTGGGTGTAGATAGTGCCTCCATTGTGGAATTGTTACCAGAGTACTCAGTCTGCCTTGTATTCGGACATTGCGAAATTAGGTGCTTAACTGTATTTGGGCCATTGCATAGCGGGCAGCAAGATGGGTCGCTCTTTGTTAGAAGATGAGAGTGGCTGAATATAGTGTGGCCAAGCCTTAGGCGTATGTACGTAATGTAAGTTGGAGTGATTCTTCTTGGGTTTATTCCAATGTAGTGATGGTTTTGCGATACCCAGTCCGAGAATTCTAGATTTTTTCTTTTTATCTTAATATGCCTGTACAAATCGCCCTTGCTTAAAAAGTCGAGCATTAGAGTAGGGGATCTGCTAACTTCTTTTGCGACAGTATCAGCTCGTTCGTTTCCTGAGATTCCCACATGGCCTGGGATCCACATAAGCTTGATTTTATTTCCAGCGGCAATGAGGGAGTTTCTGATTGAAGAAATTATCTTGTGGGAATTTGCAGGTGATTGAATTGCCGCAATGCATGATTTACTGTCACTGCAAATCAAGTATTTTCCTCTATTTTTTTTAGCGTGCTCAACAGCAAGTTCAATAGCTAAGGCTTCGGCGGTGAATATTGTACACATCGGATCAAGGAGCCATTGGCATATTACGTCTCCATCTTTATCGACAACGGCCAACGAGATGTGGTCTGATGTCTTAGATCCATCCGTAAAGATAAAACGCCAATTCGATGTACTATATTGATCGCGAATGTATGCAAACTTTGCTTGGTAGACTGCGCTAGGTGTACTTTGTTTAGGCAAGTTTAGTAAGGCATTCTCAAAAGATACTGGACTAATGGACCAAGGAGGAAATGTCTCGGAGCTCTTTTGCTCTTTTTTGTGAAATTGTCCCTGACATATTCGAGAGATCTGGATACTGCCGATGGTGTTCTTAGTGGTCTTTTACGTGAATTTGTTCTCGTGAAGGTATTTGCTAATGCCATGTTTGTTCCATCAAGTTTTTTCGCCAGAATGCGATATGTTGCATCGGCCACTCTACTAGTGCTCGGCAAGCCGGATTCAGCAAGTAAAAACTTCGTTGGTGAAGTAGGGAATGCTCTAAGGCTGCGACGGATTGCTGTATGAGGCACAGGCACAGAGACTTTACGCATTTGGGATGTTGCGCAGTGTCCGTAGATAGGTAAGGCGTAGTCGATTTTGGATAGCATTAGTGCTCTGACAACATTGATGAGAATGGCAGGGTGTATATAGCTATGTTTACAAGTGAGATATTTAATAATATTTAGTCTATGTACAAGAGAATTTCTTATATTGTTGCAGTGATCTTTAAATAGATACTTAGAGTCTAAGATTAATCCTAAAATCATCAACTTTTCTTTTGGCATAATGTTGCAGTTATCAACATTTAATGAAATGTTTCATGGTGTCTTTTTGCGACAAATATGAAGAAGATTTGTTTTTTCTAAAGAAATGTGTACGCCTGAAGTTGAGGACCAAGATGAAATATTGGAGAAAATGTCAATGAAGGTGTTTTGGACAGCAGCCGTGTCATTTACCTTTGTATATATCAGTACATCATCTGCGTACATTTGATGGTCAATGTTTTTATAATTAGAAAGAAGTTGACTTAGCTCATCAAAGGCGATAATAAAGAGTAAAGACGAAAGAGGTGAGCCCTGTGGCGTACCATTTGAGAGCTTGTGGGTTATTGAGTGATGTCCGTTAATAGTTACTGAAAGTCTTCTATTTGTCAGGAAAGATTTTATAAAGTTTAGAGTTCTGGTGCCCACTTTCGAATTTTGTAGCTTTCTTAAGACTACGTGAATTCCAATACGATCAAAAGCTTTTTGGAAATCTAAAGACAACACAGATACATGATTGCTACTAGACAGAGCCTTTGCGACGAAATTATCTAGGTTGAGCAAGGCATCGACTGTGCCGTGCCCTTTTTTATAGCCGACCTGTTGAGAGCTTATTAGTTTATTTTTTTTTGGCGTACCATGACAGCCTGTTGCCTATAATTTTTTCCATTACTTTTCCAAGACAGGTTAGAAGGGAGATAGGACGATAGCTATTGACTTCAGTGGGTAATTTTCCGGGCTTAACTATTGGAATTATATTGGAAGTTTTCCAGTGTAGTGGATAAACCCCAGTGTCAAAAATGTTGTTGTAAAGATTAACTAATCGTAGTTTCATCGACTTCGGTAAATTTTTGATTAACGGATAAGATATCCTATCAAAACCAGGCGTTTTTCCTTTAATTGACGTGAGCGCATACTCAAACTCGGACTCTATTGCTTTTGCGGACGAGGAAAGTGTATATTCTATTTCTCCTATGCTATTTAGGACTATTTCTTTGCTAATGCGGAAGTCGATGCTAAAGTTTTCATTTGCGCTCTCTCTTGAGTAATAGTTTTCAAAGAAGTTCGCAATTTTATCAGGCATAACCAAATCTTCAGCTGGAGTAACCAGACGTGTGACTGATGTGCTTTTGGAGCCGTCAGACAATATATTCAAATCTCTCCATATCTTTTTAACGGAGCAAGTGGGATTTATGTTAGCAGTGAACTGCTGAAAGCTTTGGCGTTTCGCTACTTTTGCTTTGCGGCGAAACAAAGCGTTCGCTTTTTTATAGCTAGTTAATTTTTCAATAGTTTGACAACGTTTATATTCATACCAGGCCGATTGTTTTTTTGAACGGAGAAGAGCTAGATCATTGCTCCACCATGGTACATTGTGTGAGGTTTTATTTCTATTTGTTTGCGGGATAGATCGATTTGCCGCCGCGCGGATAATTTTTTGTATAATGGCAGCTTCTCTGTTGATATTGCCAGAAACTGGGGTTCTGTTGCTACCGATATCACATAGACCTGAGAATGTACTCCAGTCAGCAAAGTCTGTTTTGAAAATTGGTTTTGGATTAAACGATTGGCGAAATTGCCGAGTATCTATTTCAAAAGATATAGGATAGTGGTCACTACCGTGTAAATCACTTAATACTTTCCAGGTGACATTTGGAGCAAGAGCTGCTGAGCACAACGTGAGGTCTAAGTGCGAGAAGGTGCCGTGAGTAGAGAAATGTGTTGCGTTACCATTGTTCAGGCATATAAAGTCGGAAGCCAACAGAGCATCCTCAATCAGTTTTCCTCTACAGTTTGATGTTGAAGATCCCCATAGTGGGCTCCAAGCATTTAGGTCACCCGCAAGAATTGCTGGAGCTGTGGCTTGATGCAATAAGTCCAAGATATCGGTATTTGTAAAACTTTGTGTAGGTGGAATATATGCGCAAATTATATTGAGCTTGAAGTGTATATCAACTTCGAGACTGGATATCAATTGTTTTATAAGGCAAGCTCTCTTTTATCAGTATTGCAACGCCTTGCTTACTAGACGTTATATTTGGAGAGTTATAGAAAATGCTTATATATGGTTTGGGACAGAAGGCGTTAACGTTGATTAATGATGGTGAAAGAGACTTAATCAAGAGCTGGAGCTCATGGTAATTATTGTAAAATCCATTGATATTCCATTGTAGAACTGAGAACATTGGAATTTGAAAAGAGAATTGAGATAAGCTAACAAAGAGAAAGTGGTTAATTGTTTTTATACGTGTTTTCTTTTTTTTTTTTTTGTTATGTTTTGAGAAAATTTATAAAAGTTTAGTCTATGCTTGAGTTAGTATGAATATTAATTGAGTTCATCGCTAGCAGATAATATATCCGCATAGTCTTCGGTACTCATTGTTGAGTCCTCCGCCAGAGCGAGAGATAAGTTCCTAGAGTTAGTGTTGATATGGTTTGCGTTGCTGATGGGGAGATTTGTTGGGAAATTTAAAGTAGAGTTTGAGTTGGATTCAAAGTCTGTATTGTTGTTCGTGGTATAGTGATCGTGCTGTTGCTGTGGGAGAGTAAAGTGGCTCTGATCTGGTCTGTCAGTATGTGCGGCTGTAATTAGGTTGAGTGAGTGCTGATCTTTAATGTGAGAGGTTGATTCATTTATAAGTTTGGTGAATAGGTTATTGAGAGTTTGCAGAGTAAACTCAGATGATTGATCATCTGATGTTTGAGGGGCAGATAATTTTGAATTGACAGGTTTGACAATTTCTGATGAGTTTTTTGCTGAGTATTTGCATTACTTGAGACAGTAGATGAGAATGAAGGTGCATTTTTGGGAAGTGTGACAGTTGAGTTGTATATTTTTATGGCTTCACATATGGTGCATTTTTGTTGTTTTGATTTTTTGTATTTCTTTCGCTTGCATGAATTTTGGACAGCTGTTCGAAAAGGCCGGGTGATCGGCATGGCAATTAGCGCAAAACGTACGTGTGCAATTTAGGGGGCTGTGGGGAGGTAGGCTGCAATTATTGCATGCTGCTTTTCCCTTGCAATGCTTGGCGGTGTGTCCAAACAACTGGCAATTTTTGCATCGCATGGGGTTGGGAACATACTGTCTCACATTAACCTTACGCCAGGCAATGTCAATTTGCACCGGAAGGCTATAAAGGTTGAAGGTTAATAGTACTACACCGTTTGGTGTCAATTGATTTGTTTCGTGTTTTTTCTGAAATTTGTATGCGGCGATCACTCCTTGCGGACTTAGTTCACTTACAATTTCTGCTTCACTTACATTGTTCAGAAAGGGGGCAAATACAGTGCCTTTAGAATGATTTAAATTATCGTGATACTTGGCTTTTATGCTACAGATACCAGGCAGGTATTTCAATGCAATGAAACGTTCAGCTATTTTTTCATTGTTAACTAATATCAGGATTTTACCATCGCGGAGCTCACTTACTGAGTTGATTTCACTACTCACAGCACAGATGGCCTTATGCACAGCAAAGCAGGAATATTGCATAAGGGTCTTATTTTCTTCAGTTGATTCAATTGTGATATACTTGGGATCATTACTATTTTTTTTTACTGTCGGTAGATTGGGGAATGCAAAGAGATCGCTAATGTCGAGTTTTTGTTTGGATTTCTTTTCCTTCTTTTTTTTTTTACTCCGGAGCCATCGGCAAGCACGGCGAACCGATTGCTCCCAAGGGAACTGGGCCCGGGGGCCATTTTGCACTAAAACACTGAACTGTTGTAATGACACAAGTTTTGTTTACGCTTGGATGTAGATTTTATAAATAAAAGAAGTTGAAGGTGAAAAGTGGCAAAGCACGTGTTTTACACCAGAAGTAGAGAGAGCACAAAGATCAGAAGCACACACGAAAATACAACCGCTCGCTGTGAGTAATAGTCGGAGACTGTAAATTAAATCTATTAATATTGTTTCTCTGAATTTATTAATTCTAATTTTATTCCACCCAGGGCACCTCATTCCGGCGGCCTCTGGGAAGCTGAGTTGTTATATCGTACATTGCGAACACTAAATTGACATTCGAAGAGAAGCCGTAGAAGTAGAAGCCATTCTTAATTAAGGCCCGATATGTTCAATGTCGTCATATTCTTACGACTTTGGTGCATTGACAGGTCATTTTTTATAGGTGATTCTTTGCGTGGCTTGCCAGAGCGCTTATAAGAGCTCAAGGCTGTCTAACATCTTGATCGCTACAACACAATCACTGCTAGCAAACAAAGTTTTTGGCGACGCTGGTCTGCGGACTATGTAAACGAACTACTAGCCCGTGTAAATTGAACAACACCTTCACCTGATCTCATTGAGGGTACTTTAGTGATCATACATAATGATAATCTGCGACCGCAAGGCAGGAGGCTAGGTCGAGTCGAATCAACCGTGCTTGGACAAGATTGCCATGTTAGAGTGGCAATTCTTCGAACTGTCAATGGAACCCTTTCCGGGCGGATACATAAATTACCCATCTTTCAGATTTCATGAAATATAGTTCTTTCAACGGGGGCCGGGATGTTGGGCGGTTACCCGTGCTTCAGATAAAATATTTGCATGGTTATTATAAATCGCTTTTTATCTCATTTTCCCTTAAATAGAAGTTGTTAACTCAATTTACTTCCATTTACTTGCATTTATACACACATGTACACAAACATATGTACGTTGTATTCATAATTCTCATACTTCGGGGTAACATTGTAAGGCATATATCGGTCAATATGTGAGATATCTTAATAAAATCAGGAGAGCGTGTTTTGGTTATACACTGTATCTTTGGGCTTAAAATGTATACTATTCGGTGAAAACTGGATCTAGCTCCCACAAAATCGGGGATTGTATGTGAGGAACTTTGATAAAACTATGCGAGCATTTTATTAATCCGTAGTATTGGTTAAAATTAATAAAATCTAGTCAATATTTCCACCAACTTCCATTTACTTCTTTTCATAGTTTTCGTTACTGCAAAAAGTTTTGTACCGAATATATGTATTATTTTTATACTTTTTCAAACTAGTTGCTACAGAGAGTTTTGTTCATTTAACGGTTGTAAGTCTCACCTAAAGCTAAGCTAGAGAGATGTAGGGTTATGTATTATATATGATCATGATATTATAAATGATCAGAATGACGAGACGAGTTGAAATCCTGTTGACTGTCTGTGTGCTTGTCCGTCCGTGCAAGCTGTAACTTGAGTAAAAATTGAGATATTTTGATGAAACTTGGCATACAGGTTTCCTAGTACAAAAAAAATTCGACCTCGTAGATGGGCATAATCGGGCCACCGCCACCCACAAATCGCCATTAACACAAAGCATATAAAGTGCCAAAACTAAGCACTAAATTAAGATATAAAGCTGTAATTTGGTACAGAGGATCGCAGTAGCAAGAGCATCTGTGGAAAAAGTGGACGTGGCCCCACCCTCTAACAAGCTTAATGTACATACATATCTACTAAACCACTTAAGCTACAAGAACCAAATTTGCTGAGTACAAATCTTATAAGAATTTCTATCGACATTGTGAGAAAGGATGAAATCGCAGAATAACCCTGGTTACTCCCCATATAACGGTACTGTTAAAAACTACTAAAAGCGCAATAAATACAAGTATTGGAACCAATTTTCATGGAAACATAATGAGTAGTCGCACTAAAGGTTCTAGCACAGTGGCAGAGCTGACAGTCAGTACTCCAAGTGTGGAGGTAGACCCCTTCAAGCGCGTTTCAAGAATAGATAGACAAGGTCATCACCACCAGCCTTAGAAGATAGCGTACCTCAAGCCAGAGTGGCACAAGATCGTGTAGACTACATTTCGGAACTAAGAAGTGCTATAAACAAACTAACAAAGTAATGCGTCCCCCTCAGCGGTCCATAAACAACAAAATGTTAACAAAGTTGAACTCTGGAGGGGCACACAGGACTGATCAATATAAGACGGAATGCACATCTCAATACACCAACCACGAAAACAGCAACAGAGAGGAGGCGCGATGAAAATCAGCCGAAACGAAGAACGCCACCCAAAAGAAATAAAACGTCGCATGATCAGACACAAATCAAAGCGCTTACCCACGAGACCATGGTTGAAATACGGGACCTGGACGAAATCAGCACCAGAGAGGACATTGCAGAAGCCATTCGAAGACAAGTGAATAAACTACGTAGTTTTGACTTAAGTGCAATGAAAACCTCAGGGTGGCGTGTACGGGAACACAAGTAGCGGTACTAAGCCTTCCCGCGCAGGAAGTGAGGATACTGCTGGATACGAAAGAAATTAGATTAGGCTGGATAGTTTGTAGTGATAAGCGATATTTCACTACCGGTACTGTAATTCAATCCTCCTCTAATTCAGAAGTTTCAATAGATATTGATAATGAACCAGGAACTTCGAGACAAATTGTTACGGTATGGAGTTGAAAGCAAGAAATTACTAATAATCGCTTTTATTTTTAGCTACAACTTGTATAAGACAAACAGAAATAACGGCGAGTTTTGACAGGACAAAAATGTCTACGAATACAAAAAAGGCAATCGATGACGCACTACCTATGCTTTTTATAAAGGATTTACAGCTGTTTAGCATTGTAGAAGATGATGGATTCCGCGAGTTTGTAAAAGCACTAAGGCCCGATTATCATTCGGTTTCTAATACAATAATACCTGTATTGTATGAAATATGCCTTGAACAAATGAAAGAAAAAATATGTGAAGGTTCCAAATTCTGCATAACAACAGATTGTTGGACATCGCGTAGTACCGTTAGCTTTATTGCCCTCACAGCTCATTTTCTCAATGCAAAATTTGATATGTGCAGTATACTATTGGAATGATGTCCAATGACTGAATCGCATACTTCAAAAAATTGAATTAATGAGAGTTACTGAGGAATGGGGGATCACCAGTAAAATTTTTCTAGCGGTCTCTGACAATACCTCCAATATTAAAAGTGTGATTCAGGACGATTTAAAGTGGCGGCATCTTGGATGTTTTGCACATATGTACGCTCAATCTGATAGTAAAAAATGCGTTAAGTAACGAGCAAGTGTGTATAAACAAGGTCGCTCTCTGAATTGCTTTGTACATCAGGAACGTTCGAGAATGCCGTAAAACGAATATAAGCTGTATAGTTCAGTTTCCGTCCTTGACTCGAAGAAGCCAGACGTATCGCTGTAGTCACTCCAGTCAGTTTGGATAGTTCGTTAGCGTGTGTGCATTACATATCGATATTCGTAGTTATTTATTTATTGCAATACTATTGAAAAAAGCTTGTGAAGTGATTAGTAAAGATAATTGTATTTTATTTATATACCTCTGATAAATAAAGGGATGGAGGAGTTATCGAAAGCACAGTTTTTGAGGTAACTAGGTAGAAGAGAAGTACTGTCAACTCTTTTTGGATTTCATGAAAAAGCTAGATAGTACGTTCCAAAGAAAAACAAAGCTGTAATACTTCTTAATACGATGCACTACGATTATGAAATTTCTGACGCAGCTCACAAAAAACCAAAAATGATTTTGTTTTATAATCATACAAAAGCTGGCGCTGATACCATGGATCAAATGTGTTCGAGGTACTCCACCCAACGGCGAACGTGTAGCCGCTGCCTTTTTTCTTTTCAACATCCTCAACATTGCAGGTGTGAGCTGCTTATAACATCTACTATGAGATTAACAGCATGCTTCACAAGAAAACAAACAGACGAAGACTTTTCCTTCGACAATTGTCACAAGAATTACTAATGCCGATGATCGAAGAGCGAGCCCTTAATCAGCAAATAATGTCAAGCCACTCTACCAAAATCGCAGTCGAAAGTTTCTTTGAAAGGTCAATAGTAGAAGTGGTACCCAGAAATGACCAACGTCGAGACGCCACTGGGAGAAGAGCTGTTGTTGGATCTTGTTACATTTGTAACGAGCAGCTTATTCGCAAACGCCGAAAGACACGGAAATCCAGCGTTGAGTGCGATAAGCAGCATTCGGTGAGCATTTCTAAATGTTTATATTGCAATGAGTAATTTTTAATTTTTCTTAATTTTTTAATTAATTCTTAAAATTTAGTTATTCAAATTTACTTGTTCAAATTACAACTTATATTTCGCTGTGCAAAAAGAAAAAAATTATTCAATTTTTTGTAACTTCATGTATTCAATAAAATTATTGGTATTGAATACATTATATTTTATTAATAATTAATTAAAAATGAACATAATTTGTTATAGTTATCATATAGATACTTATTTACTCCTTTTAGATATAAAAAAAAAAATTATAATCATAACACGAACTGCGCCGAACTTCTGTCGGGGTACTCGGGTACCCGGGTGGCTGAGACGTGTTTTTACTTTCAAAGTAACATTTCTGAAGTTAGAAAAAAATTTTAAACTATGTATAATGCACAATTCGCTAGATAATCGGTTAAACCATGGGAATCCAAGAAGATTTTAGCCTTACTTTTTTATAAAAAATATTATTCAAGAAAAAACACTCCGGTGGGTACCCGGGTGGCAACACAAGGGTTAAGAAAAGTGTAGTTGCAAATGAGAAATTTTTAACATTTCAACACAATGCTGGGGAATAGCCAATAGAACTTATTCAAAGTGTGGAAAACAGATGAGATTCAATTCTTAATATGATTGAGCGTTTTGTGCGAGTCGAAGATGCTGTTAAAAGTACAATTGCACTTATTAAAAAGACTTTCCACTAATTGCTCCAGACGAATGGTCACTATCCTAAAGCCGTTCGAATCTGCAACAATTGAAATAAGCAAATATTGCACTGCTTCTATGATGGTTCCCATAGTAAATGGGCTTTTGCAAGTTTTGACTGATTTATCGAATGATGATAAATATCTGGATTTTATAAAAATGGTTGTATCTGCGTTGTTAAGAGGTTTAACCGAACGACTGGGAAACACGGAAACGAGCGATACGCTGAGAACGGCTACGTTTTGGATTCGAAATTTAAAACGTTCGCCTTTTCTGAGGGTACAGCAGCAGATATTGTAAAGAAACCGGGGTAAGTCGAGAAATACAAAACCAGCAAAATGAGCAACTTACAACCCCTGCACCTTCTGTCTCGAAACTCTCAATATGGGGTAAATTGGAAACAAATATTGCCACAAGCAGACCTAAAGGTACCAGTACCTCGTGAGCTATTATAGAAATTCAGAGGTATTTGGAAGACGAAGTCTTCGGCCGAACAGAAAATTCGTTATAATGGTGGAAAAAATTAGGATGCTTTGCATCATCAATGCCTTGTGAAAGGTTATTTTCTACGGCTGTAATGATAGTAAGTGAAAGGCGAACGCGTTTAGACGATGAAAAGGTTGAAATACTAATATTTTTAAGTACTAATGTTAAAAACATATCGTAGTTATATACGTTTAGTCACTTTAAGAAACAACCAGAAGCTTCAACGGCTTATGGAATATTTTAATCTAATTTATAATTTTACTTATTGTTAAAACCAAATTTGAAAGCTTTTGTGATGAATTTAAAAAAATTGAAGCTCTTTATGGTTCAATATTCATAAATAATTAATTTAAGTTTTTAATAACACTAAGTAATAAAATATATGAATTTTAATAAAATACCTCCATTATTACTGTTTATATTTATATTATATTTGTTTTATATTTATTTATATTTTTATTAAGATGCTCTTATAATTATTTCGTTTAATTTAAAACAAGAATTGTAACTAATTAATTTCAGAAAAAAATTAAGTAAAAAACAATTACGGGTTTTTAATATTTTCCCAAAGGTTAGGAAGCTTCCGTTATTAATTTGGTCTTGAAAATACCATTACATTCTGATGAATTATGGAATTCCCGTCATTAGGTTTTCTTTGAAAATATTAAAAACGGGTATTCTAAACAAAAAAATTATCAACCACACTAATGGTAACTCCTTGTAAGAAATAGTATATGTGAAACCATCATACCTACATAAAAATGAACTATGCAATACGCTCTAAGTGTCAAGTAGCCGAACCGCTCCAACATTTGCGAAAATATAGTGAAAAGAAAGGTGGAAAAACTTGACTCGAGTTACAGGACACAAACGAGAATTTGCCGCCAATAACGACAAAAGATTCCGTCGTTCGAACGATAGTCGGGTCTACGTAACTGGAACGGACCCGGATTTTATTCGGCCAAACACTGTCAAATCGGCAGAATCTGCCGCTACAACAACAACAAAAGGTCTCCGTTTGAACGTCGACTTAGTTGCGATCGAAGTAGCAATATAAAATCACAGTGATTTAAAAATTGCAACCACTGAAATCACAGATATCGAAAAATCGCAATATCGCTCATCTCTGGTAGTTTGTAGACTAAGAGAAAAGCCTAATCTACAAAGGTGTTCCAGGTGCCTGGAATATGGACATTTGGCAGCATGTAGTAACTCTGATGTTAGGAGCAAGTGCTGTCTAAGATGTGGCGAAAAAGGACACTTCGCACAGACGTCCGACAAAACTCCGTCTTGTAGTGCGTACAAAAATAGTGGTAGGGAAAACTCGAGCCACCAAATAGGCAGTAAGAAATGCCCGTTATACCAAGAAGCGTACAAAAACTACAATAAATGAAAGTCACTCAACATGACCTAAATCACGCGAGGTTGTGCGAAAGCTGCTTGTGCAGATAGCGTATGAAGAGAAGGTAGACGTAACAATACTATGCGAACAATATAAAAGCTTAAATAACGCTACATCGATATCCGACATTACGAGCAAAACCGGCATTTGGTTCTGCGGAGGCCAAATTTCCCAGAAAAGCCCGCTATTGGGAAAGGCCTATCTCACACGAGCCAAGGTCTGTGGACTGAACTTTTATAGCTGCTATATATCATGTTCCATAAGCCTCCTTTGAGAGGATACTGGATGACTTGATTCAGGAAGTCCTAACAACTACGAAGAACGTGACAGCAGGCGACTTTAATGCATGGGCTGTGGAATGGGAAAGTGTTAGTAGAAACAAGCAAAGAGATGCTCTGCTCAAGGCTTTTACACCGCTCAAAGTTATTAAGCAGGGGAAATAAAAACACCTTTGAAAAAAATGGCCGTGGCTCCGTTATTGACATTACTTTTGTCAGCAGTCTGTTAGTACGAACAGTAAGCTGGAAAGTGTCTGACGTTTATACGCATAGTGACCACCTGGTCAATAAAATTGAGATAGGAAAATCCAGGAAGGGAAAATACAGACGCGTCAGTAAGGTGCAAACTGGAGGATGGAAAGCCGAAACTCTAGACGAAGATCTTTTCCGCTTCATTTTGAATGACAATCTGGCAAGTGTAGAAGATATTAGTGATACATATAAGCAAAGCATGTGATGCCTCTATGTGCAGAAAAGCGCTAACGTTCACAGAAAACCTGCATACTAGTGGAATAGTGAAATCGATATCTTGAGAAATGGCTGCAACAAAGCCAGACGAGTCTGCCAGAGAAGACGGAGATTCCCCGAATACGCCAACATGCATGAATGTTTTAAAAGGAAACGCCATGATCATTAAAAACCTATAAGAAGAAGTAAACTCTCCTGTTTCAAAGAGCTCTGAGATGCATACAAAGTAGTTATGACAAAACTTAAAGGTCCTTTTGCAAAAACCAAATAAATCGGCTGGAGAACCAAGCCCGTACCATCCTCTCTGCATACTGGACACGCTTGGCAAAATTATAGAACGAATTATATGTTTAAGATTGGAATAGCATCTAGAGCAAGAACATCCAGGACTCGCCGAAACCCAATATGGTTTTCGTAAGCAAAAGTCAACCATCGAAGCGATAAGAAAGGTGACCAATGTCGCCAGCAATGCCATCGAAGGGACGAGATGGATGTACGCCACAAAATAATACTGCGCAGTTGTAACGTTTAACGTTAAAAATGCGTTCAACTCTGCTTATTGGCCGTATAAAATGAGCGCTCTCGAACATAAGAAATCACCAGCTTACTTGCTTAGAATTATGTCCACATACCTGTCGAATAGACTATTACTTTATGACACCGACGAGGAACGAAAAGATTATAAAGTGACTGGTCGAGTACCGCAAGGCTTAGTTCTGGGACCACTGCTGTGGAACATACTATAATATAATATGTTGCACACCAGTAGTTCCCAAACTTATTTTGTCTACCGCCCACTTTGAGAATAAATATTTTTTTAGCGTCCCCATTTTTTCACCTATTTAAAAAACACTATAACTTCAAATTAATTATTGTGACCTATATATGTATATTAACGGAGATTTCTAAACGAAACTTTTACTATAACCAGCAACTTGAAACCTGAGCGCAGTAGGTAACATACAACGGCGCTTAGGTCTCAAGTTAACTCTTACGGGCTCCACCTGCCAATAAGAATGATTATTGAAACACAACTTTATAGTATTAAAACAGAGAATCTTTTATCTTATATATAAAAATGAATCGCAAAATGTGTTGGTAAGCGCATGACTCAAAAACGCCTGGACCAATTTTGCCTACTATGTTTTTAAAATGTTCGTTGAGGCTCAAGGATGGTTTTTACGGCAAGAAAAAATCCAAAAATAACCGGGAAACCCATAAAAACAGCCCTTTTCTTTTTCCCATGCAAACGAAAGAATGTTTGTTTGTTAGTAACGCTAAGAGAACGGCTGCACCAATCTTGACGAAATTTTCAGAGGTTGTTCGCTGTGGAATATGGAAGGTTTTGAAATCAAAAAAATTGTATACTTTTCATGAGGAAAAGTCGGAAAATTGGATAATTCCAAAACGTAACTTTTTTCCATACTATTTTTTTTAATTTTAGTTTGTTTTGTTTTTCAATATTTTGATTTGTAAATTATTTGAAAAGTTCAATTTCGGTCGCTTGCTTTTTTATTCCGGCTATTCAAAAGAAAAATTATTGCAAATTATTCAGTGAAAACTTTATGTGTGTTTCACACAAAGTGATCAATTGCAGATTGAAATTTTTTACGAAGCCACGAAGAGGTCCTCCTAAAATCGGTCGGCGTTCTTTTTGCCATCAACGTATGGCAGACCAAGGCAAGGCAAGAAGTACTCCCAGGATGCGATGACATATGCAAGTTAATGCTGCCCACCAATAATATCAACACGCACCTTTGCTGCTGGCAAAAATTGAACTCCGTTTATTCAACAAATTTACTTAGTTTTTATAATCAAATTTTGCTTACTTACTAAAAACTTAAATATATGTACGAGTTCTTACTGGCTAGAACTTATTTCTATACATCAAATAATCATAACGTAAGCTAAAACCAGGGCGAACCTCAGTTTGGTTGTGAAACGGCTCACATTGCGGCGGCACGGTTTCCGCTTCGGTTTCCGCTTGTTATAGTGCCGACGAAATGTGTTTTTGTTATTGCAATTTTTGGAAATTAATTTTATTTGATTTAATTTTACTTGAGCAATGCAAAATATTGCTGAATTGGATTTTACTTACAAAATTGTCTGTATATTTTGTATATGTGTTAACTTGTATGTACGTGCGGAATTATGGATCGCATAAATCAACAAGCGATCGTCACGATGTCATAGCACGACTTTTCAAACAACAGATGGACTTTATCTTGAAGCAACGTATGGTATATATGGTGCTGTTAGATGATGGATGTATTCTTTTGAATAGTAAAAAAAGAGGTTTACCGAACGCACACATTCTTCTTCAGATGGGTATGGTGGTTACACCAGATCAAATTGATGAAATTATTTCTGCGGAAATTCCTGATCCAGAGATAGATCCAGAATTATACGAAGTGGTGAAAACCAATATGGTTCATGGACCTTGGGGACACCAAAAACCCACTTTGGTTTGAATGTCTGACAATAAATGCACGAAACACTATCCACGTGATTGTCTTTCGGAAACGCAAACTGGAAATGATGGATATCCACTCTATCGGCATCGCTCACCAGACGAGAATGGCAGAACACTTGGCATTCAATTGAATATCGAAGTTGACAACAAATGGATCGTACCATATTCGCCATTATTGTCAAAATCCCATTAAAAACTCATGTCAATCTTGAGTATAGCAGTTTGGTGAAATCAATCAAATACGTCACCAAAGAAGGAAAAGGATGAGATCAGGAATGGGTCTATACGTGAACTTCAATAAAGCTCTTTGTAGGATATTTACTTTTGCGAAACTGTTGTGCGTCTCGGGGTTTAAGGGGAGCCTACTTTAGAAGCTTCTAAAATCCGATTTTTTTTGCCTAAATCTCTTTAAAAATAATCTAAGAATATGTCCCCAAAGTTATAGATTGGAATTCGAAATATTTTCGAAGCTAGAAGGGAAATAGTAACCGCGTATAGCAGATATATTAGCGCTTGGGCAGAAAGTGAAAACTTTGACGCCCGATTTCTCGGTTTTTCATTTTTACGATTTTTCTTAATTGGCGGGCAGGATATAAAAAACTAAACGTCGTTTGGAATTGGGGCAATGTTTATTATCTTTGGCATTAAATTATCTTCTATTTAAACTAAAAAAAAACTAAGAAAAGTCAAGTTTGAACATATTTTTAAACAACATAAAATAAAATTTTTTTGGTCAAAAATATTTTTTTTTCAATTTTTAAAATTTTACTTTTTTTGGATTGTTTTTTTTTAACAAGAAGATAAATTATTAAAAAATATGAATCTCTTTGAAGTTTTTATTTCCGATAGAAATTGCGACCTGCATCCTGCCCGCCGTCCGACAAATGCAAATGCGAGATGCATCGAGCAATTGCTTTCCAAAGGCAGAATATCAAAGATTTCGTATACTATAAACCCTGAAAATTTCGCTTTTATCAATTATTCCTTTCTCTCCAAAAAATCGATTTTTAAGCCTCTAAATCAGTCTCTGCCCTTAACTTTAACTGGAAACAAACGATGGACAATGCGATAGCTACTTCGCATGTCATTGAAGTTCGCATACTTTTCGCGAAGATCATTTCGACACATCCGCCTTCAAATTCGCGTCAATTATGGGATAAGAAAAAAATGGCATTGCCGCTAAGAATTGGAAATGGGTAAATTTCGGTTGATACTTCCAGTGGTTTGATATCAATTTCATCTGCCTTTTGTCAATTCACTTTAACGAAAGATGAACTCATCACGAATGTTTATGCCAACATTGGCCAAATTAGCGTAACTAAGATTGTTTGAGTGCACGCAAAATTTTAGCTGCCAAAAATATGAAGCCGTGAATTATTCAGTGGAATTTTTAAAATCTTTGAAGAGGCTTGGTATGCCACCGAATCGTTTGCATTATATGTATCTGTCATTATTATGTTTCACAATCATCATGCGCCGAAACTGTGTAATGGATCCCGACTGATTGAGATGCAGTTATCGAATACAAGGGGACAGCCATTTCAATTCAAACGTATCAAGTTTTAAGGGAAAATTGCACTTGAGATGACAATCAACAGGACACAAAGTTTAGTTTTACCCTTAATCTGTTTGTTCTTTTTAAATACAGTATCACCTGGTTCGTAATTCTTTATTTTTGATCTCTTTCTGTTCTGACAACTTAACATATTTTTTTGGTTTCTGGCTATTTCATTTCGGAGGTCAGAATTAACTATTTCTTTAAAGTTTGTTAGATCTTGGAAATTAATTCTCTGCGTTCTTCCAAAGAAAATGTCGGCTGGCTTTTTTTCGTAACTGAGTGTATAGTGTTATTGTATCTGTCAACTGCAATGTTGATGATTTCTTTAATAGAGCATTCAGAGTATTCCACTTGGAGGCATCTGGTTATTTCAACAATAGTGGAATGCACACGTTCTATTGCACCATTAACCTCACTCTTTTGGGGTGGCGCTAAATAGATCTCTATTCCTAATCCTTCTAAATAATTCAATGTTATTGGGCTTATAAAGCTGCCCTCGTTACCCATGACTAATGTCTTTGGTACAGTAAAATAGTGAAGAAGCTTTATCAGCTTATCCCTGATATGCAATACTGATTTATTCTTGATTCTAAAAAATTTCGCAAATTTAGAGAATTTGTCAACGCACGTAATAAACTTTTCACCGGATATTTCTATAATGTCTATATGCAGTATTTCTGTTGTGTATGAAGGTATGGGAGTTGCTTGTAACTTGGGTTTTTGTGGATGTCGGTCGTATTTATTACATCCACAAATTTCACATGACTTAGTATATTTTTTAATAAGTTTAGTCATCTGCGGGAAGTAATATCTTTCCAATATCTGGTCTTTATTTTCCTTACCGTTTCGATGAGCTCTTTTGTGTTTCTGTTCTATTATTTTAAATTTAACTTCCTCATCAGGGATATCAGTAACCACTTTCTGTGTTATCCTGATACGAGAGAAATATGAGAAATATTCTTGGTATACCTGCTGTAATAATGAAATATATTTTTCGTGAATTTTAATACCATTGATTATATTTGGGTTGAGAACGCTTTTTAAGATTTCAATTAGTTTTTCCTTATTGTAAGCTTCACATGTAATGCGGTGCCTGGGGTACCTTGGATGAGGTTCTTCGTGAATTATCTCCTCCTTTCCTTCTAAGAATACAATTTGATTTTTGAAAACATTTAATGACGCTTCACAGAGAGGAATGAGTTTTGAGCTATCCTCTTCTGCGCTATGTTGTGAATTTTCATCTGTGGATATGAGCGTATTTATTTCTATTGGTAACCGTGATAACGCATCAGCGACTACGTTAGTTTTTCCCGGTTTATAAATGAGTTTATAATTATACTCTTCTATCCTTGCTTTCCACTTTTTGAGCTTGGCGTTGTTGTTACTGTTACTTAGTGCAAACGTCAGCGGCTGGTGGTCGGTAAGGATTTTTATTTCCTTAGCTCCATATAAGTAGGTCCTTAACTTGTCGAGGGACCATACTATGGCGAGCATTTCTTTTTCAATTGTGGAGTAATTCTCCTCGGTTTTATTGAGTGATCTAGATATGTAAGTTATGGGTCTATCTTTACCGATTTCCCCTTGTGAAAGGACTGCCCCAATTGCTGTATTGGAAGCATCTGTCGTCAAAATAAATGGTTTATTGAAGTCTGGGAATACCAGGATTTCGGAAGACATAAGCAGATATTTTATATCATGAAATGATTTTAAGCATTCCTCTGTTAGCGAAATTTGTATTCTTTTAGATTGACTTGCTTTCACTTGCGCATTTTCGCCTCTAGTTAAATTTGTAAGTGGCTTGACAATTTTCGCAAAGTCTTTTATAAATCTCCTGTAATATGACGCTAAACCTAGGAAACCTTTTAATTCCTTAAGGTTAGCAGGTGCAGGAATCTTTTTAATAGCGGATATCTTTTCAGGATCTGGCAAAATACCTTCTCCTGTAACGATATGCCCTAAAAATTCCACTTTCGTCTTGAAAAATTTGGATTTTTCTAGATTGACCTTTAGATTTGCTTTACACAAGAGCGCGAATACATCTTTAATATTGTTTAGATGTTCTTCTTTAGTTTTCCCTGTTATTATAATATCATCAATATAGACGTAGCAGGACTTCCCTATAAGAGGTTTGAGAACGTCATTGATCATTCTCTGAAAAATGGAAGGGGCATTTTTTAAGCCGAACGGCAACCTAGTAAATTCGTATTTACCATTGGCTGTTGAAAAAGCTGTCTTTTCTATGTCCTTTTCCTTCATCCTGATTTGGTGGAATCCGGATGTAAGGTCGAGTGTGGTAAAATAACTGCACTCGCCTAAGCTAGCAAGAGTGTTGTTTATATCAGGTATTGGGTAGGAGTCAGGTATCGTTACTGCATTTAGTCGTTTAAAATCGACGACAACTCTGTACTTCTTTTCCCCTGTCGGTCCTGATTTTTTCGGTACAATCCACAATGGTGAGTTATATGGGCTCTTTGAAGGCCTTATTACACCATTGTCCAGAAGTTCTGCTATCTGTCTTTCTACCTCACTCCGGAGGTTGGTTGGGTAAGGGTATGTTTTTGTATAGATCGGCTCTTCACTTGTTGTTCTTATTTCTGCTATCACGGTTGTATTGATTGTCCCACTGTCAGAGACTGGTCCGAAAAGTTCCGAGTACTTATTTATTATTTCCCTAACCTCCTGTTCATGGGTCGTTTCTTGAATATTATTTATTTGTTTTGATACTTTTTGTTTTAGTGGCAGTACCACATCCCCGAGGGTTAGCGTGTCATTTTTTCTGTTTATAATCGCTCAAAATTCTTTGAGGTTATCATCACCTATGATGCCATCAAAGGACTTTAAATTAGGTAATATAAAGAAATCAATCTTATTTGTTATACCTATACTTTTAAAAAATGATCCACACAGTTTTTGGGTTATTTTTACTGGACCCGCGGCTGATTGGACTTCAAAAGGGCATCTAAGTTTACTGGAATTCCTTGAAAGTTTTTCACACACAACATTTTTATTAGCTCCTGTATCTATAAGGAACTTTAAGGTACCCCCATTTTTTAAGGTGAGTTCTAGATGGGGTAAACTAGAGAGGCGTCTGTCATAAAATTGATTTCTTCGCACTCTCCACCTTCAGTAAATTCCTGGTCCTCTGTTTGAATATTAAATAATTTTGGGTGTTTCCTAGGAATATTTGAAGAACTGTTGGATGGCCTTACTAAAGGTATATTTACCGGTCGGTTCATATAATTTATTTTTTGTGAATGTATTGAAGGGTCTACCTCCATCGGGACTGCAGGCTTGGGTTTGGTTGGCCTAGGTGGAGGTAGCGCTTGAGTTTGAATATTTTTATTATAAATTTGATTTTTTTCGAACGAGTTTAATTCCCTTGGTACAAATACCTGTTTTTGGTTCATTTGGTTTCTTTGCGTTTGGCTTAAGCTACCTATATTCCTTGGGTAGATTGAATAGTTTCTTAGGTTAATGTTTTGTATTTCAAGACAGGAATCGTATGCTTCGGGTAAGTTCTTGGGTCGTTGGATGACTAGCATCCTGGATAGTTCACCGTTTAGGCCTCTGATGAATACGTCAAGTGCTCGGTTCCTATAAGTTTCTAGTAGCACGCTACTTGTTTCTCTGGAATAGTCCTGTCCCTTTATTTTATTGATTATCAAAGATAATTGGTGATTAATTCGAGCATTGAACTGCTCTACGCTAAAGTGCTTTTGAGATAAGGATCCTAGTTCGTGTTCTAGGGTCCTTAGGTCGCGTTTGTCTGCGTAGTGCAGTGACAAACAACTCTTGATTGTCCCCCAGTCGTCATCAAATATATTATATGATATTAAGGCCGTATCCGCAGGACCTTTCACTTTTTGCCTAATATGCCGTAAGATGGCTCTATAGAGTGGCTTCGTCCTTACCACCTCATAGTCCTGTAAAATAGATTCTACATTGTGGATCCAGGAGATAAATTGGATCGAGTCTCCTTCGAATGTCGGTAGGTTCTTTACACTATCAGGCAATCTGCTAATTTCGGCTAGGTCTGCCTCTGTCAGGTGAATAAGGTTATTTGGGTTAGCGCTTTCGCTGTGTGGGTTGATTCTAGCTTCTAATTGATTAATTCTATTGTTTAATATCTTAGCTTGCTCGATTTGCGCGTTTATAGCGCCTGTCAAGTGTGTGATAGCCTCTTGTACTTGTTCCATATTGAGGCTCACTAGTTTTTACAATTTTTTCTATTGCTAATTGTTATAATCTTGCTCTTATTACAATTTATTTTAAATTGCCCAATACATAAATTTGATTACAAAAAGGTGAATAACTTAATTTTAATTCTTACAACAGTATCGGGAGTATCAGCTTCTGCATCCTGATTTCGGGCGGTCCACTTGTTTCTTTTTGAGGTGTTTTACTCCGCTACTTGGGAGTGGATGACGTCACAGTTCAGGCTTTGATTGTTGTCTTGGTGGTTTTGCACTTTTGTCTACACAGTTGAATATGCTGCGAGAATAATTTTCTCAGTTGCACAGTTATTATTGTTGTATTAGAGTCACTTTGAGCACTTGGTGTTATGGCAGCTTTACTACGTTGATTCCTTTTTGTTTAGGGGCAACAATAGTTTTTATTAATGCACAGTTTTGAGTCTCTTTGAGCACGTTTTTAGATAACAGCAGTTTTGTTAAGCTGCTTAGTTACTTACACGCGGATAACAGAAGTTTTATTAATGTGCGATTAGAGTTACTTTAAACACTTTGTTTAGATAACAGCAGTTTCCTAACGCTGTTTTTTTTTCTGCTCGCGGGCAACAACAATTTTATCAATGCGCGATTTAGAGTTTTCTAACACTGCTTTTTTGAACCGATATAGACAATTTAAATTTGAAGTCTCGGGCGCCAGTTAATGCTGCCCACCAATAATATCAACACGCATCTTTGCTGCTGGCAAAAATTGAACTCCGTTTATTCAACAAATTTACTTAGTTTTTATAATCAAATTTTGCTTACTTACTAAAAACTTACATATGTACGAGTTCTTACTGGCTAGAACTTATTTCTATACATCAAATAATCATAACGTAAGCTAAAACCAGGGCGAACCTCAGTTTGGTTGTGAAACGGCTCACATTGCGGCGGCACGGTTTCCGCTTCGGTTTCCGCTTGTTATAGTGCCGACGAAATGTGTTTTTGTTATTGCAATTTTTGGAAATTAATTTTATTTGATTTAATTTTACTTGAGCAATGCAAAATATTGCTGAATTGGATTTTACTTACAAAATTGTCTGTATATTTTGTATATGTGCTAACTTGTATGTACGTGCGGAATTATGGATCGCATAAATCAACAAGCGATCGTCACGATGTCATAGCACGACTTTTCAAACAACAGATGGACTTTATCTTTAAGCAACGTATGGTATATATGGTGCTGTTAGATGATGGATGTATTCTTTTGAATAGTAAAAAAAGAGGTTTACCGAACGCACACATTCTTCTTCAGATGGGTATGGTGGTTACACCAGATCAAATTGATGAAATTATTTCTGCGGAAATTCCTGATCCAGAGATAGATCCAGAATTATACGAAGTGGTGAAAACCAATATGGTTCATGGACCTTGGGGACACCAAAAACCCACTTTGGTTTGAATGTCTGACAATAAATGCACGAAACACTATCCACGTGATTGTCTTTCGGAAACGCAAACTGGAAATGATGGATATCCACTCTATCGGCATCGCTCACCAGACGAGAATGGCAGAACACTTGGCATTCAATTGAATATCGAAGTTGACAACAAATGGATCGTACCATATTCGCCATTATTGTCAAAATCCCATTAAAAACTCATGTCAATCTTGAGTATAGCAGTTTGGTGAAATCAATCAAATACGTCACCAAAGAAGGAAAAGGATGAGATCAGGAATGGGTCTATACGTGAACTTCAATAAAGCTCTTTGTAGGATATTTACTTTTGCGAAACTGTTGTGCGTCTCGGGGTTTAAGGGGGAGCCTACTTTAGAAGCTTCTAAAATCCGATTTTTTTTGCCTAAATCTCTTTAAAAATAATCTAAGAATATGTCCCCAAAGTTATAGATTGGAATTCGAAATATTTTCGAAGCTAGAAGGGAAATAGTAACCGCGTATAGCAGATATATTAGCGCTTGGGCAGAAAGTGAAAACTTTGACGCCCGATTTCTCGGTTTTTCATTTTTACGATTTTTCTTAATTGGCGGGCAGGATATAAAAAACTAAACGTCGTTTGGAATTGGGGCAATGTTTATTATCTTTGGCATTAAATTATCTTCTATTTAAACTAAAAAAAAACTAAGAAAAGTCAAGTTTGAACATATTTTTAAACAACATAAAATAAAATTTTTTTGGTCAAAAATATTTTTTTTTCAATTTTTAAAATTTTACTTTTTTTGGATTGTTTTTTTTTAACAAGAAGATAAATTATTAAAAAATATGAATCTCTTTGAAGTTTTTATTTCCGATAGAAATTGCGACCTGCATCCTGACCGCCGTCCGACAAATGCAAATGCGAGATGCATCGAGCAATTGCTTTCCAAAGGCAGAATATCAAAGATTTCGTATACTATAAACCCTGAAAATTTCGCTTTTATCAATTATTCCTTTCTCTCCAAAAAATCGATTTTTAAGCCTCTAAATCAGTCTCTGCCCTTAACTTTAACTGGAAACAAACGATGGACAATGCGATAGCTACTTCGCATGTCATTGAAGTTCGCATACTTTTCGCGAAGATCATTTCGACACATCCGCCTTCAAATTCGCGTCAATTATGGGATAAGAAAAAAATGGCATTGCCGCTAAGAATTGGAAATGGGTAAATTTCGGTTGATACTTCCAGTGGTTTGATATCAATTTCATCTGCCTTTTGTCAATTCACTTTAACGAAAGATGAACTCATCACGAATGTTTATGCCAACATTGGCCAAATTAGCGTAACTAAGATTGTTTGAGTGCACGCAAAATTTTAGCTGCCAAAAATATGAAGCCGTGAATTATTCAGTGGAATTTTTAAAATCTTTGAAGAGGCTTGGTATGCCACCGCATCGTTTGCATTATATGTATCTGTCATTATTATGTTTCACAATCATCATGCGCCGAAACTGTGTAATGGATCCCGACTGATTGAGATGCAGTTATCGAATACAAGGGGACAGCCATTTCAATTCAAACGTATCAAGTTTTAAGGGAAAATTGCACTTGAGATGACAATCAACAGGACACAAAGTTTAGTTTTACCCTTAATCTGTTTGTTCTTTTTAAATACAGTATCACCTGGTTCGTAATTCTTTATTTTTGATCTCTTTCTGTTCTGACAACTTAACATATTTTTTTGGTTTCTGGCTATTTCATTTCGGAGGTCAGAATTAACTATTTCTTTAAAGTTTGTTAGATCTTGGAAATTAATTCTCTGCGTTCTTCCAAAGAAAATGTCGGCTGGCTTTTTTTCGTAACTGAGTGTATAGTGTTATTGTATCTGTCAACTGCAATGTTGTTGATTTCTTTAATAGAGCATTCAGAGTATTCCACTTGGAGGCATCTGGTTATTTCAACAATAGTGGAATGCACACGTTCTATTGCACCATTAACCTCACTCTTTTGGGGTGGTGCTAAATAGATCTCTATTCCTAATCCTTCTAAATAATTCAATGTTATTGGGCTTATAAAGCTGCCCTCGTTACCCATGACTAATGTCTTTGGTACAGTAAAATAGTGAAGAAGCTTTATCAGCTTATCCCTGATATGCAATACTGATTTATTCTTGATTCTAAAAAATTTCGCAAATTTAGAGAATTTGTCAACGCACGTAATAAACTTTTCACCGGATATTTCTATAATGTCTATATGCAGTATTTCTGTTGTGTATGAAGGTATGGGAGTTGCTTGTAACTTGGGTTTTTGTGGATGTCGGTCGTATTTATTACATCCACAAATTTCACATGACTTAGTATATTTTTTAATAAGTTTAGTCATCTGCGGGAAGTAATATCTTTCCAATATCTGGTCTTTATTTTCCTTACCGTTTCGATGAGCTCTTTTGTGTTTCTGTTCTATTATTTTAAATTTAACTTCCTCATCAGGGATATCAGTAACCATTTTCTGTGTTATCCTGATACGAGAGAAATATGAGAAATATTCTTGGTATACCTGCTGTAATAATGAAATATATTTTTCGTGAATTTTAATACCATTGATTATATTTGGGTTAAGAACGCTTTTTAAGATTTCAATTAGTTTTTCCTTATTGTAAGCTTCACATGTAATGCGGTGCCTGGGGTACCTTGGATGAGGTTCTTCGTGAATTATCTCCTCCTTTCCTTCTAAGAATACAATTTGATTTTTGAAAACATTTAATGGCGCTTCACAGAGAGGAATGAGTTTTGAGCTATCCTCTTCTGCGCTATGTTGTGAATTTTCATCTGTGGATATGAGCGTATTTATTTCTATTGGTAACCGTGATAACGCATCAGCGACTACGTTAGTTTTTCCCGGTTTATAAATGAGTTTATAATTATACTCTTCTATCCTTGCTTTCCACCTTTTGAGCTTGGCGTTGTTGTTACTGTTACTTAGTGCAAACGTCAGCGGCTGGTGGTCGGTAAGGATTTTTATTTCCTTAGCTCCATATAAGTAGGTCCTTAACTTGTCGAGGGACCATACTATGGCGAGCATTTCTTTTTCAATTGTGGAGTAATTCTCCTCGGTTTTATTGAGTGATCTAGATATGTAAGTTATGGGTCTATCTTTACCGATTTCCCCTTGTGAAAGGACTGCCCCAATTGCTGTATTGGAAGCATCTGTCGTCAAAATAAATGGTTTATTGAAGTCTGGGAATACCAGGATTTCGGAAGACATAAGCAGATATTTTATATCATGAAATGATTTTAAGCATTCCTCTGTTAGCGAAATTTGTATTCTTTTAGATTGACTTGCTTTCACTTGCGCATTTTCGCCTCTAGTTAAATTTGTAAGTGGCTTGACAATTTTCGCAAAGTCTTTTATAAATCTCCTGTAATATGACGCTAAACCTAGGAAACCTTTTAATTCCTTAAGGTTAGCAGGTGCAGGAATCTTTTTAATAGCGGATATCTTTTCAGGATCTGGCAAAATACCTTCTCCTGTAACGATATGCCCTAAAAACTCCACTTTCGTCTTGAAAAATTTGGATTTTTCTAGATTGACCTTTAGATTTGCTTTACACAAGAGCGCGAATACATCTTTAATATTGTTTAGATGTTCTTCTTTAGTTTTCCCTGTTATTATAATATCATCAATATAGACGTAGCAGGACTTCCCTATAAGAGGTTTGAGAACGTCATTGATCATTCTCTGAAAAATGGAAGGGGCATTTTTTAAGCCGAACGGCAACCTAGTAAATTCGTATTTACCATTGGCTGTTGAAAAAGCTGTCTTTTCTATGTCCTTTTCCTTCATCCTGATTTGGTGGAATCCGGATGTAAGGTCGAGTGTGGTAAAATAACTGCACTCGCCTAAGCTAGCAAGAGTGTTGTTTATATCAGGTATTGGGTAGGAGTCAGGTATCGTTACTGCATTTAGTCGTTTAAAATCGACGACAACTCTGTACTTCTTTTCCCCTGTCGGTCCTGATTTTTTCGGTACAATCCACAATGGTGAGTTATATGGGCTCTTTGAAGGCCTTATTACACCATTGTCCAGAAGTTCTGCTATCTGTCTTTCTACCTCACTCCGGAGGTTGGTTGGGTAAGGGTATGTTTTTGTATAGATCGGCTCTTCACTTGTTGTTCTTATTTCTGCTATCACGGTTGTATTGATTGTCCCACTGTCAGAGACTGGTCCGAAAAGTTCCGAGTACTTATTTATTATTTCCCTAACCTCCTGTTCATGGGTCGTTTCTTGAATATTATTTATTTGTTTTGATACTTTTTGTTTTAGTGGCAGTACCACATCCCCGAGGGTTAGCGTGTCATTTTTTCTGTTTATAATCGCTCAAAATTCTTTGAGGTTATCATCACCTATGATGCCATCAAAGGACTTTAAATTAGGTAATATAAAGAAATCAATCTTATTTGTTATACCTATACTTTTAAAAAATGATCCACACAGTTTTTGGGTTATTTTTACTGGACCCGCGGCTGATTGGACTTCAAAAGGGCATCTAAGTTTACTGGAATTCCTTGAAAGTTTTTCACACACAACATTTTTATTAGCTCCTGTATCTATAAGGAACTTTAAGGTACCCCCATTTTTTAAGGTGAGTTCTAGATGGGGTAAACTAGAGAGGCGTCTGTCATAAAATTGATTTCTTCGCACTCTCCACCTTCAGTAAATTCCTGGTCCTCTGTTTGAATATTAAATAATTTTGGGTGTTTCCTAGGAATATTTGAAGAACTGTTGGATGGCCTTACTAAAGGTATATTTACCGGTCGGTTCATATAATTTATTTTTTGTGAATGTATTGAAGGGTCTACCTCCATCGGGACTGCAGGCTTGGGTTTGGTTGGCCTAGGTGGAGGTAGCGCTTGAGTTTGAATATTTTTATTATAAATTTGATTTTTTTCGAACGAGTTTAATTCCCTTGGTACAAATACCTGTTTTTGGTTCATTTGGTTTCTTTGCGTTTGGCTTAAGCTACCTATATTCCTTGGGTAGATTGAATAGTTTCTTAGGTTAATGTTTTGTATTTCAAGACAGGAATCGTATGCTTCGGGTAAGTTCTTGGGTCGTTGGATGACTAGCATCCTGGATAGTTCACCGTTTAGGCCTCTGATGAATACGTCAAGTGCTCGGTTCCTATAAGTTTCTAGTAGCACGCTACTTGTTTCTCTGGAATAGTCCTGTCCCTTTATTTTATTGATTATCAAAGATAATTGGTGATTAATTCGAGCATTGAACTGCTCTACGCTAAAGTGCTTTTGAGATAAGGATCCTAGTTCGTGTTCTAGGGTCCTTAGGTCGCGTTTGTCTGCGTAGTGCAGTGACAAACAACTCTTGATTGTCCCCCAGTCGTCATCAAATATATTATATGATATTAAGGCCGTATCCGCAGGACCTTTCACTTTTTGCCTAATATGCCGTAAGATGGCTCTATAGAGTGGCTTCGTCCTTACCACCTCATAGTCCTGTAAAATAGATTCTACATTGTGGATCCAGGAGATAAATTGGATCGAGTCTCCTTCGAATGTCGGTAGGTTCTTTACACTATCAGGCAATCTGCTAATTTCGGCTAGGTCTGCCTCTGTCAGGTGAATAAGGTTATTTGGGTTAGCGCTTTCGCTGTGTGGGTTGATTCTAGCTTCTAATTGATTAATTCTATTGTTTAATATCTTAGCTTGCTCGATTTGCGCGTTTATAGCGCCTGTCAAGTGTGTGATAGCCTCTTGTACTTGTTCCATATTGAGGCTCACTAGTTTTTACAATTTTTTCTATTGCTAATTGTTATAATCTTGCTCTTATTACAATTTATTTTAAATTGCCCAATACATAAATTTGATTGCAAAAAGGTGAATAACTTAATTTTAATTCTTACAACAGTATCGGGAGTATCAGCTTCTGCATCCTGATTTCGGGCGGTCCACTTGTTCCTTTTTGAGGTGTTTTACTCCGCTACTTGGGAGTGGATGACGTCACAGTTCAGGCTTTGATTGTTGTCTTGGTGGTTTTGCACTTTTGTCTACACAGTTGAATATGCTGCGAGAATAATTTTCTCAGTTGCACAGTTATTATTGTCGTATTAGAGTCACTTTGAGCACTTGGTGTTATGGCAGCTTTACTACGTTGATTCCTTTTTGTTTAGGGGCAACAATAGTTTTTATTAATGCACAGTTTTGAGTCTCTTTGAGCACGTTTTTAGATAACAGCAGTTTTGTTAAGCTGCTTAGTTACTTACACGCGGATAACAGAAGTTTTATTAATGTGCGATTAGAGTTACTTTAAACACTTTGTTTAGATAACAGCAGTTTCCTAACGCTGTTTTTTTTTCTGCTCGCGGGCAACAACAATTTTATCAATGCGCGATTTAGAGTTTTCTAACGCTGCTTTTTTGAACCGATATAGACAATTTAAATTTGAAGTCTCGGGCGCCAGTTAATGCTGCCCACCAATAATATCAACACGCATCTTTGCTGCTGGCAAAAATTGAACTCCGTTTATTCAACAAATTTACTTAGTTTTTATAATCAAATTTTGCTTACTTACTAAAAACTTACATATGTACGAGTTCTTACTGGCTAGAACTTATTTCTATACATCAAATAATCATAACGTAAGCTAAAACCAGGGCGAACCTCAGTTTGGTTGTGAAACGGCTCACATTGCGGCGGCACGGTTTCCGCTTCGGTTTCCGCTTGTTATAGTGCCGACGAAATGTGTTTTTGTTATTGCAATTTTTGGAAATTAATTTTATTTGATTTAATTTTACTTGAGCAATGCAAAATATTGCTGAATTGGATTTTACTTACAAAATTGTCTGTATATTTTGTATATGTGTTAACTTGTATGTACGTGCGGAATTATGGATCGCATAAATCAACAAGCGATCGTCACGATGTCATAGCACGACTTTTCAAACAACAGATGGACTTTATCTTGAAGCAACGTATGGTATATATGGTGCTGTTAGATGATGGATGTATTCTTTTGAATAGTAAAAAAAGAGGTTTACCGAACGCACACATTCTTCTTCAGATGGGTATGGTGGTTACACCAGATCAAATTGATGAAATTATTTCTGCGGAAATTCCTGATCCAGAGATAGATCCAGAATTATACGAAGTGGTGAAAACCAATATGGTTCATGGACCTTGGGGACACCAAAAACCCACTTTGGTTTGAATGTCTGACAATAAATGCACGAAACACTATCCACGTGATTGTCTTTCGGAAACGCAAACTGGAAATGATGGATATCCACTCTATCGGCATCGCTCACCAGACGAGAATGGCAGAACACTTGGCATTCAATTGAATATCGAAGTTGACAACAAATGGATCGTACCATATTCGCCATTATTGTCAAAATCCCATTAAAAACTCATGTCAATTTTGAGTATAGCAGTTTGGTGAAATCAATCAAATACGTCACCAAAGAAGGAAAAGGATGAGATCAGGAATGGGTCTATACGTGAACTTCAATAAAGCTCTTTGTAGGATATTTACTTTTGCGAAACTGTTGTGCGTCTCGGGGTTTAAGGGGAGCCTACTTTAGAAGCTTCTAAAATCCGATTTTTTTGCCTAAATCTCTTTAAAAATAATCTAAGAATATGTCCCCAAAGTTATAGATTGGAATTCGAAATATTTTCGAAGCTAGAAGGGAAATAGTAACCGCGTATAGCAGATATATTAGCGCTTGGGCAGAAAGTGAAAACTTTGACGCCCGATTTCTCGGTTTTTCATTTTTACGATTTTTCTTAATTGGCGGGCAGGATATAAAAAACTAAACGTCGTTTGGAATTGGGGCAATGTTTATTATCTTTGGCATTAAATTATCTTCTATTTAAACTAAAAAAAAACTAAGAAAAGTCAAGTTTGAACATATTTTTAAACAACATAAAATAAAATTTTTTTGGTCAAAAATATTTTTTTTTCAATTTTTAAAATTTTACTTTTTTTGGATTGTTTTTTTTTAACAAGAAGATAAATTATTAAAAAATATGAATCTCTTTGAAGTTTTTATTTCCGATAGAAATTGCGACCTGCATCCTGCCCGCCGTCCGACAAATGCAAATGCGAGATGCATCGAGCAATTGCTTTCCAAAGGCAGAATATCAAAGATTTCGTATACTATAAACCCTGAAAATTTCGCTTTTATCAATTATTCCTTTCTCTCCAAAAAATCGATTTTTAAGCCTCTAAATCAGTCTCTGCCCTTAACTTTAACTGGAAACAAACGATGGACAATGCGATAGCTACTTCGCATGTCATTGAAGTTCGCATACTTTTCGCGAAGATCATTTCGACACATCCGCCTTCAAATTCGCGTCAATTATGGGATAAGAAAAAAATGGCATTGCCGCTAAGAATTGGAAATGGGTAAATTTCGGTTGATACTTCCAGTGGTTTGATATCAATTTCATCTGCCTTTTGTCAATTCACTTTAACGAAAGATGAACTCATCACGAATGTTTATGCCAACATTGGCCAAATTAGCGTAACTAAGATTGTTTGAGTGCACGCAAAATTTTAGCTGCCAAAAATATGAAGCCGTGAATTATTCAGTGGAATTTTTAAAATCTTTGAAGAGGCTTGGTATGCCACCGCATCGTTTGCATTATATGTATCTGTCATTATTATGTTTCACAATCATCATGCGCCGAAACTGTGTAATGGATCCCGACTGATTGAGATGCAGTTATCGAATACAAGGGGACAGCCATTTCAATTCAAACGTATCAAGTTTTAAGGGAAAATTGCACTTGAGATGACAATCAACAGGACACAAAGTTTAGTTTTACCCTTAATCTGTTTGTTCTTTTTAAATACAGTATCACCTGGTTCGTAATTCTTTATTTTTGATCTCTTTCTGTTCTGACAACTTAACATATTTTTTTGGTTTCTGGCTATTTCATTTCGGAGGTCAGAATTAACTATTTCTTTAAAGTTTGTTAGATCTTGGAAATTAATTCTCTGCGTTCTTCCAAAGAAAATGTCGGCTGGCTTTTTTCGTAACTGAGTGTATAGTGTTATTGTATCTGTCAACTGCAATGTTGTTGATTTCTTTAATAGAGCATTCAGAGTATTCCACTTGGAGGCATCTGGTTATTTCAACAATAGTGGAATGCACACGTTCTATTGCACCATTAACCTCACTCTTTTGGGGTGGTGCTAAATAGATCTCTATTCCTAATCCTTCTAAATAATTCAATGTTATTGGGCTTATAAAGCTGCCCTCGTTACCCATGACTAATGTCTTTGGTACAGTAAAATAGTGAAGAAGCTTTATCAGCTTATCCCTGATATGCAATACTGATTTATTCTTGATTCTAAAAAATTTCGCAAATTTAGAGAATTTGTCAACGCACGTAATAAACTTTTCACCGGATATTTCTATAATGTCTATATGCAGTATTTCTGTTGTGTATGAAGGTATGGGAGTTGCTTGTAACTTGGGTTTTTGTGGATGTCGGTCGTATTTATTACATCCACAAATTTCACATGACTTAGTATATTTTTTAATAAGTTTAGTCATCTGCGGGAAGTAATATCTTTCCAATATCTGGTCTTTATTTTCCTTACCGTTTCGATGAGCTCTTTTGTGTTTCTGTTCTATTATTTTAAATTTAACTTCCTCATCAGGGATATCAGTAACCATTTTCTGTGTTATCCTGATACGAGAGAAATATGAGAAATATTCTTGGTATACCTGCTGTAATAATGAAATATATTTTTCGTGAATTTTAATACCATTGATTATATTTGGGTTAAGAACGCTTTTTAAGATTTCAATTAGTTTTTCCTTATTGTAAGCTTCACATGTAATGCGGTGCCTGGGGTACCTTGGATGAGGTTCTTCGTGAATTATCTCCTCCTTTCCTTCTAAGAATACAATTTGATTTTTGAAAACATTTAATGGCGCTTCACAGAGAGGAATGAGTTTTGAGCTATCCTCTTCTGCGCTATGTTGTGAATTTTCATCTGTGGATATGAGCGTATTTATTTCTATTGGTAACCGTGATAACGCATCAGCGACTACGTTAGTTTTTCCCGGTTTATAAATGAGTTTATAATTATACTCTTCTATCCTTGCTTTCCACCTTTTGAGCTTGGCGTTGTTGTTACTGTTACTTAGTGCAAACGTCAGCGGCTGGTGGTCGGTAAGGATTTTTATTTCCTTAGCTCCATATAAGTAGGTCCTTAACTTGTCGAGGGACCATACTATGGCGAGCATTTCTTTTTCAATTGTGGAGTAATTCTCCTCGGTTTTATTGAGTGATCTAGATATGTAAGTTATGGGTCTATCTTTACCGATTTCCCCTTGTGAAAGGACTGCCCCAATTGCTGTATTGGAAGCATCTGTCGTCAAAATAAATGGTTTATTGAAGTCTGGGAATACCAGGATTTCGGAAGACATAAGCAGATATTTTATATCATGAAATGATTTTAAGCATTCCTCTGTTAGCGAAATTTGTATTCTTTTAGATTGACTTGCTTTCACTTGCGCATTTTCGCCTCTAGTTAAATTTGTAAGTGGCTTGACAATTTTCGCAAAGTCTTTTATAAATCTCCTGTAATATGACGCTAAACCTAGGAAACCTTTTAATTCCTTAAGGTTAGCAGGTGCAAGAATCTTTTTAATAGCGGATATCTTTTCAGGATCTGGCAAAATACCTTCTCCTGAAACGATATGCCCTAAAAATTCCACTTTCGTCTTGAAAAATTTGGATTTTTCTAGATTGACCTTTAGATTTGCTTTACACAAGAGCGCGAATACATCTTTAATATTGTTTAGATGTTCTTCTTTAGTTTTCCCTGTTATTATAATATCATCAATATAGACGTAGCAGGACTTCCCTATAAGAGGTTTGAGAACGTCATTGATCATTCTCTGAAAAATGGAAGGGGCATTTTTTAAGCCGAACGGCAATCTAGTAAATTCGTATTTACCATTGGCTGTTGAAAAAGCTGTCTTTTCTATGTCCTTTTCCTTCATCCTGATTTGGTGGAATCCGGATGTAAAGTCGAGTGTGGTAAAATAACTGCACTCGCCTAAGCTAGCAAGAGTGTTGTTTATATCAGGTATTGGGTAGGAGTCAGGTATCGTTACTGCATTTAGTCGTTTAAAATCGACGACAACTCTGTACTTCTTTTCCCCTGTCGGTCCTGATTTTTTCGGTACAATCCACAATGGTGAGTTATATGGGCTCTTTGAAGGCCTTATTACACCATTGTCCAGAAGTTCTGCTATCTGTCTTTCTACCTCACTCCGGAGGTTGGTTGGGTAAGGGTATGTTTTTGTATAGATCGGCTCTTCACTTGTTGTTCTTATTTCTGCTATCACGGTTGTATTGATTGTCCCACTGTCAGAGACTGGTCCGAAAAGTTCCGAGTACTTATTTATTATTTCCCTAACCTCCTGTTCATGGGTCGTTTCTTGAATATTATTTATTTGTTTTGATACTTTTTGTTTTAGTGGCAGTACCACATCCCCGAGGGTTAGCGTGTCATTTTTTCTGTTTATAATCGCTCAAAATTCTTTGAGGTTATCATCACCTATGATGCCATCAAAGGACTTTAAATTAGGTAATATAAAGAAATCAATCTTATTTGTTATACCTATACTTTTAAAAAATGATCCACACAGTTTTTGGGTTATTTTTACTGGACCCGCGGCTGATTGGACTTCAAAAGGGCATCTAAGTTTACTGGAATTCCTTGAAAGTTTTTCACACACAACATTTTTATTAGCTCCTGTATCTATAAGGAACTTTAAGGTACCCCCATTTTTTAAGGTGAGTTCTAGATGGGGTAAACTAGAGAGGCGTCTGTCATAAAATTGATTTCTTCGCACTCTCCACCTTCAGTAAATTCCTGGTCCTCTGTTTGAATATTAAATAATTTTGGGTATTTCCTAGGAATATTTGAAGAACTGTTGGATGGCCTTACTAAAGGTATATTTACCGGTCGGTTCATATAATTTATTTTTTGTGAATGTATTGAAGGGTCTACCTCCATCGGGACTGCAGGCTTGGGTTTGGTTGGCCTAGGTGGAGGTAGCGCTTGAGTTTGAATATTTTTATTATAAATTTGATTTTTTTCGAACGAGTTTAATTCCCTTGGTACAAATACCTGTTTTTGGTTCATTTGGTTTCTTTGCGTTTGGCTTAAGCTACCTATATTCCTTGGGTAGATTGAATAGTTTCTTAGGTTAATGTTTTGTATTTCAAGACAGGAATCGTATGCTTCGGGTAAGTTCTTGGGTCGTTGGATGACTAGCATCCTGGATAGTTCACCGTTTAGGCCTCTGATGAATACGTCAAGTGCTCGGTTCCTATAAGTTTCTAGTAGCACGCTACTTGTTTCTCTGGAATAGTCCTGTCCCTTTATTTTATTGATTATCAAAGATAATTGGTGATTAATTCGAGCATTGAACTGCTCTACGCTAAAGTGCTTTTGAGATAAGGATCCTAGTTCGTGTTCTAGGGTCCTTAGGTCGCGTTTGTCTGCGTAGTGCAGTGACAAACAACTCTTGATTGTCCCCCAGTCGTCATCAAATATATTATATGATATTAAGGCCGTATCCGCAGGACCTTTCACTTTTTGCCTAATATGCCGTAAGATGGCTCTATAGAGTGGCTTCGTCCTTACCACCTCATAGTCCTGTAAAATAGATTCTACATTGTGGATCCAGGAGATAAATTGGATCGGGTCTCCTTCGAATGTCGGTAGGTTCTTTACACTATCAGGCAATCTGCTAATTTCGGCTAGGTCTGCCTCTGTCAGGTGAATAAGGTTATTTGGGTTAGCGCTTTCGCTGTGTGGGTTGATTCTAGCTTCTAATTGATTAATTCTATTGTTTAATATCTTAGCTTGCTCGATTTGCGCGTTTATAGCGCCTGTCAAGTGTGTGATAGCCTCTTGTACTTGTTCCATACTGAGGCTCACTAGTTTTTACAATTTTTTCTATTGCTAATTGTTATAATCTTGCTCTTATTACAATTTATTTTAAATTGCCCAATACATAAATTTGATTGCAAAAAGGTGAATAACTTAATTTTAATTCTTACAACAGTATCGGGAGTATCAGCTTCTGCATCCTGATTTCGGGCGGTCCACTTGTTCCTTTTTGAGGTGTTTTACTCCGCTACTTGGGAGTGGATGACGTCACAGTTCAGGCTTTGATTGTTGTCTTGGTGGTTTTGCACTTTTGTCTACACAGTTGAATATGCTGCGAGAATAATTTTCTCAGTTGCACAGTTATTATTGTCGTATTAGAGTCACTTTGAGCACTTGGTGTTATGGCAGCTTTACTACGTTGATTCCTTTTTGTTTAGGGGCAACAATAGTTTTTATTAATGCACAGTTTTGAGTCTCTTTGAGCACGTTTTTAGATAACAGCAGTTTTGTTAAGCTGCTTAGTTACTTACACGCGGATAACAGAAGTTTTATTAATGTGCGATTAGAGTTACTTTAAACACTTTGTTTAGATAACAGCAGTTTCCTAACGCTGTTTTTTTTTCTGCTCGCGGGCAACAACAATTTTATCAATGCGCGATTTAGAGTTTTCTAACACTGCTTTTTTGAACCGATATAGACAATTTAAATTTGAAGTCTCGGGCGCCAGTTAATGCTGCCCACCAATAATATCAACACGCATCTTTGCTGCTGGCAAAAATTGAACTCCGTTTATTCAACAAATTTACTTAGTTTTTATAATCAAATTTTGCTTACTTACTAAAAACTTACATATGTACGAGTTCTTACTGGCTAGAACTTATTTCTATACATCAAATAATCATAACGTAAGCTAAAACCAGGGCGAACCTCAGTTTGGTTGTGAAACGGCTCACATTGCGGCGGCACGGTTTCCGCTTGGGTTTCCGCTTGTTATAGTGCCGACGAAATGTGTTTTTGTTATTGCAATTTTTGGAAATTAATTTTATTTGATTTAATTTTACTTGAGCAATGCAAAATATTGCTGAATTGGATTTTACTTACAAAATTGTCTGTATATTTTGTATATGTGTTAACTTGTATGTACGTGCGGAATTATGGATCGCATAAATCAACAAGCGATCGTCACGATGTCATAGCACGACTTTTCAAACAACAGATGGACTTTATCTTGAAGCAACGTATGGTATATATGGTGCTGTTAGATGATGGATGTATTCTTTTGAATAGTAAAAAAAGAGGTTTACCGAACGCACACATTCTTCTTCAGATGGGTATGGTGGTTACACCAGATCAAATTGATGAAATTATTTCTGCGGAAATTCCTGATCCAGAGATAGATCCAGAATTATACGAAGTGGTGAAAACCAATATGGTTCATGGACCTTGGGGACACCAAAAACCCACTTTGGTTTGAATGTCTGACAATAAATGCACGAAACACTATCCACGTGATTGTCTTTCGGAAACGCAAACTGGAAATGATGGATATCCACTCTATCGGCATCGCTCACCAGACGAGAATGGCAGAACACTTGGCATTCAATTGAATATCGAAGTTGACAACAAATGGATCGTACCATATTCGCCATTATTGTCAAAATCCCATTAAAAACTCATGTCAATCTTGAGTATAGCAGTTTGGTGAAATCAATCA
This sequence comes from Bactrocera zonata, assembly GCA_037783105.1. Lineage (NCBI taxonomy): Eukaryota > Metazoa > Arthropoda > Insecta > Diptera > Tephritidae > Bactrocera > Bactrocera zonata. Next base: position 145,501 of record JBAWJQ010004943.1, on the reverse strand, counting down.
AATACGTCACCAAAGAAGGAAAAGGATGAGATCAGGAATGGGTCTATACGTGAACTTCAATAAAGCTCTTTGTAGGATATTTACTTTTGCGAAACTGTTGTGCGTCTCGGGGTTTAAGGGGAGCCTACTTTAGAAGCTTCTAAAATCCGATTTTTTTTGCCTAAATCTCTTTAAAAATAATCTAAGAATATGTCCCCAAAGTTATAGATTGGAATTCGAAATATTTTCGAAGCTAGAAGGGAAATAGTAACCGCGTATAGCAGATATATTAGCGCTTGGGCAGAAAGTGAAAACTTTGACGCCCGATTTCTCGGTTTTTCATTTTTACGATTTTTCTTAATTGGCGGGCAGGATATAAAAAACTAAACGTCGTTTGGAATTGGGGCAATGTTTATTATCTTTGGCATTAAATTATCTTCTATTTAAACTAAAAAAAACTAAGAAAAGTCAAGTTTGAACATATTTTTAAACAACATAAAATAAAATTTTTTTGGTCAAAAATATTTTTTTTTTCAATTTTTAAAATTTTACTTTTTTTGGATTGTTTTTTTTTTAACAAGAAGATAAATTATTAAAAAATATGAATCTCTTTGAAGTTTTTATTTCCGATAGAAATTGCGACCTGCATCCTGCCCGCCGTCCGACAAATGCAAATGCGAGATGCATCGAGCAATTGCTTTCCAAAGGCAGAATATCAAAGATTTCGTATACTATAAACCCTGAAAATTTCGCTTTTATCAATTATTCCTTTCTCTCCAAAAAATCGATTTTTAAGCCTCTAAATCAGTCTCTGCCCTTAACTTTAACTGGAAACAAACGATGGACAATGCGATAGCTACTTCGCATGTCATTGAAGTTCGCATACTTTTCGCGAAGATCATTTCGACACATCCGCCTTCAAATTCGCGTCAATTATGGGATAAGAAAAAAATGGCATTGCCGCTAAGAATTGGAAATGGGTAAATTTCGGTTGATACTTCCAGTGGTTTGATATCAATTTCATCTGCCTTTTGTCAATTCACTTTAACGAAAGATGAACTCATCACGAATGTTTATGCCAACATTGGCCAAATTAGCGTAACTAAGATTGTTTGAGTGCACGCAAAATTTTAGCTGCCAAAAATATGAAGCCGTGAATTATTCAGTGGAATTTTTAAAATCTTTGAAGAGGCTTGGTATGCCACCGCATCGTTTGCATTATATGTATCTGTCATTATTATGTTTCACAATCATCATGCGCCGAAACTGTGTAATGGATCCCGACTGATTGAGATGCAGTTATCGAATACAAGGGGACAGCCATTTCAATTCAAACGTATCAAGTTTTAAGGGAAAATTGCACTTGAGATGACAATCAACAGGACACAAGGCTAGTCACCAGAAAAGTGTGGCATAAATCTGGAAATGCTATGTTTTTCACAAGTCAAACATAAATTGACGTGTTCGCAAGTTGGAAATCCATCTTCTCTGTACATTTATGCACAAGAAAGGAAACCAAAAAATTTTGTTCATCAAGCTGCGCTACATTAAAAAAATTTAGAAAAATCACAAATATAATTTCAACGCAATATAAATTCAACTTTTTTTCATTTCAAAACACATAATTTCACGCAGGACAACGGCTGCGGGGTCAGCATGTTATAAATAAAACTAAAATAATCGATCCATATATAAAAACTAATGTGAAGGATGAATCTGATGCTGTTTAATAAGTTTGTTAACATCAGGTTCCAATTTACTCAAGAACAGTCGCAAGTCGCCACGTTCGGTAACAAGCAAACGATTTCTATTTTTAGTAAGCAGTGTTGTCACAGCACTAAATCCACGTTCACACAAATATGACGATGGGAATGCTATCAAGAATCGTTGAACGATTGACCACAATCCAGGGTACAATTGCGAGATCGGTTTTTGTAGCCAAAATTCTTGGTATCCATTTTTGAACTTGATTTTTATTTATTCGTTTGTTGTCAATTCTATAAGTTCTTCTTCCAGCTGAGGTGACATTGCTATGTTGACATTTTAAAAAGGTTCCAACACCCAGTCTGGTATTTCCAAGTTGAAAATGTCCTGGTATCGTTCGGTGAAGTCAATGTGGAGGTTTTCCAAATGTTGGCAGTAGGCAAACAATTCGTCGTTACTGCTTGACACTGTTAAATGCGGAAAATTGTGAAACTCATGTCTGCCCAGACTCTTTTTGTGTAGAAGCAGTTCGGCTGCGAAAGCAGCAACGACATTTTTTGTTTTAATTAAATTTAGTTTATCGCCTTGCAGTTGGAGATTCATGTCGTTGAACAATTTATACAGGTCTGTCATGTAAGCTATATCATTCTTTGATGTTATCAGCTTGTCTCGAAATTCTGTATCTTTAGTTTCCAAAAATTCTATAACAGAGTTAAACAGGTGGTAGAATCGAGTCAGACAATTGGCGCTTAAGAGCCAACGTACCTCAGTATGAAAGAACAAACGTTCGTTAGTAACACAAAGCTGATGAAATAATCTATCATTCAAGGAGCTGTTGCGGATTTTATTGACTGCTTTGATGACATATTGCAGTGATTGAAGTAGTTTTTCACTTATGTTTCTAGCAACTAAATGTTGTCTATGAATAACGCAATGTACACCAAGGACATCAGGAATTTTATTTTTTAAGTGCGCTATTAAGCCTTTATGACACCCTATCATAGCCGGAGCACCATCCGTAGTAATTGAAATAATATTTTTCAAAGGAATCTCTTTCTCATCGCAAAACTTTTCCAATATATTGAATATGGTTTCGTTTTTTGTATCGGTCTCTAAATTTCTAGCAAATAATAGTTCTTCACATATTTTCTCATCTTTAATAAACCTCACGTAAGGCAACAACAATGCTTCATTAGTTGGTAAGGTGGACTCATCGAGCTGAATTGAGAATTGGCTTGTCCTCAGGTGATCGCACAATGATTCTTCAATGTTTTCAGCCATTTCATCAATTCGTCTTTGCAAAGAATTATTACTCAAAGGAATTTTTTGGATAATATCTGCGGCCGGTTTATGAAGCACGGTAGTTATTACTTCATTTATTGCTGGCAATATTAACCTTTCTCCGATGTTATGTGGTTTGCCTTTTTGAGCAATTAACAAAGAGATATTGTACGAAGCTCGAAGTCCGTCGTCATCTTGCTTAGCAGCCGCCGAAAATAGTTTTGCTACACTTGGCTGAGTATTATGCTTCTTCTCTAGGTCTTAAAAATATGCTACATTCTTGTCTCTCTTTTCTGGATGAATTTTATTCAAATGATCTTGCAGTCTTGAAGGCTTCATTGCTTCATTCGAGAATGTTTTTAGACATAGAAGACACAAAGGCAAAGATGGGTTTGTGGGATTTTCAATGAATCCGAATTTAATGTATTCCGCATAGTATTGCCGTCTCTTCTTTTTTACTTCCGACATTGTTTTGCTTTGAGAAATACGTTTAACTTTGCGAGTAGTGTTAAGGAGGCGTAAGTAATGCTCATCTATTGCGCGCAAAACCACAAATGAATATAAATATTATATTGTTCATATAGGAATGCTTAAGCACAATTAATATTTAGTAGTCCAAAAATATGAATTCTTATTTTTCCTAGAAATACATTTGTAAAAAAAGGATCTTTATCCTTTTTTATTTTCCACATAAAAGATTTAAGGAGTTCAAAAGCACAAAACGTGCGCTACATCAGCTACCTACCCGACATCATTTCGCAAGTGATAAAACAAAATTTTCAAGAGCTCAAAGCATGCGCTACATCAGCTCGAACCTAACTACCCTACACCTTTGCGCAAATGATTATATTATGATGGCAAATGCCCACATACAGATTTGGCAATGGCAATAGCAATACGTTTGACAGTTAGTATTCTATAAATTCTATCCTATCGAGATGCCCCGTTATGAAACGGAGCGACCGATTGTCATGATTTTCATTTTTCTATATTCAATAAAATAGGACAGATATATGAACTACGCGGAGAGAAATATAGAACCGAGTTTGAGCAATCTTTTAATTCATATAACTTGATGTTCAGAAGTTGTTGTTCAGATTCGAGAGCTCATGTAGTCGTTGTCTAAGAGACCTCCTAGCTAAATAAAATTACAAATAACCCCCCAGGCCTCTACACAACGCCCCAATTTTCTTTCTGGAACTCTTACCGCCCCCCTTAACACCTGCAGCGCCCACAAGGGGGCGTTATCGCCCACTTTGGGAAACACTGTACTATATGATGGAGTGCTACGACTCCCGCTAAACAAAGGGGTCCAAATTATCGGGTAGGCTGATGATATTGCAACCGTGGTAGGAAAAGAACTCAACGAGATAGAGAACCTACGTGAAGATACCGCTGAAAGGATAAATAATTGGATCATGAGAAAAAAAACTACAATTAGCAGCTCAGAAAACAGAAGTCGTGTTAATCATAAGCAAAAAAAAAGTTAGAAAAGGCTACACTAAATAACGACGGCTATGTCGTGACTACCCATACCTAGGCGTTACAATAGACACGCGGCTCAACTTTTACACCAACATAGAGAAAGCATGTGAAAAAGCGGCTTGCATAACAGTTGCCTTATCGAGAATGATGGCGAATATTGGAGGACCAAGCCAGGGCAAGCGAGCACTCTTGGCTAAAGTCATTGCTAATGTACTCGGCGCCCATATGGGGACCAACAATACAAAGTAAAACGTTCGCTAATAAAGCAATATCTGTGACGAGGCTGAATACAATAAGGGCGATTAGTGGATTTCGCACGACACATCTGGGGTCATAGTGGCCGCCAGAAATAATGGCGCTGGAACACAAAAGAGTGTATGAGAAATCCATAGGCAACTGCAGAGCGAGCAGAAGAAAGACAGAAAAGCATATTTGAGTGGCAGAGGCGTTGGGATGTGGCCGAAAAAGGAAGGTTGACGTACACTTTAATCAGAAACATCCAAGAATGGGTGGAGAGAAAATATGGCGAGACGGATTATTACTTGACCAGACACGAATGCTTCCGACAATATCTGTACAAACCGAACAGAATGTTCATTCTGATCTAATGGAAGGGAAAGTACATTTTCTCTCCCTGTCCAAAATATGAGGCAGACAGAGCAGACGTAGAGACTCATATAAAAGAGCGGGTGACCCCAGAAAATATCGTGCACCACATGATAAAACGTAAACTCGTGCGGGATAGAGTAAAAACATGGTCAGGAATTGAGAAAAAAAAAGAAACAACGGAATAGCGAAAAAATAATAACTAGCGAAGAATAGACGATAAAAGTACCCATCAAGAGGAATTCTTGGCTGAGCCTGATTCTACGAAGAAATGCCTAAAGGCGATCCCGTAGGACCAGTGAATTGCAGTCGGAGATAACAGTTTACGTAGGTGTACGATACGCAAGTTCAGCGTAAGATGATATTCTTTATCGGACGTGGTCCCAAAAGAGGTGTACCCTTAGCGTGCAGTATGAATCGTGCATGGCGTCGAAGACTGAAGGTATCTATGAAAGATTCCCCCTCCGAAAACAAAACAAAAACAAAAAAACAGGTTCATTACACACCACTTCTTGCATTCTGCATCACGCGCACACAAATGCCACCACATCACGAATATAGCACACATGAGGACACCATACCAAACTAATAAAAGGGACCGACTGAGAGAGCCAAGTCTCTTTTGATTTCGGTACAACACCACAGACGGAAGACCACTGGTCTCTTTTTATTCGATCGCTTTCGCAACGTAATTTCTTTTCGTTTATTAATATTCATGGCAAGTAGAGTGAAAAAGTGCTCAAATTATATTTGGTCCTTCCAGCCGTACCGAACGGCACCATCGGTTTTGGACAAAAATAAATACTGAACAAAAAAAAAACAAATATGAATAATAATTAAAATATGGTGACAATAATAAAAAAAAAAATAAAAAATGTATAAACGCGGGGAAATGTAGCGAGAAAAACGAAAAACCAAAAAAACATAAACGAAATAAAAAACGAATATATACTTACATATGAAAAAATAAAAACCGAAAATACTAAAAAACCCAAAAAGGAAGTGACTAGTGACAAAATTGCGGTGACAAATTTTAAATATACGGTATATTGTCGGTGCAGTGACCCGTGACAAAACCACAACAAAAAAAATTACAGTAGGTTTATATGTACATGATCGATAAAACAAATATATAAAGTATATCATATACATACAAGTATATAATATATATTGCAGTGACCAGAAACAAAAAAAATAGACAAAAACCCCAACTATAAGAATGTAATGAAGTGCAGTGTACACATTTATCCAACGGTTTAACATGTAAAAACAAACAAGCCACCAACACAAACGGGCTCGATACAAAAAGTAATAAAGGGTGATTTTTTAAGAGCTTGATAACTTTAAAAAAAAAAAAAACGCATAAAATTTGCAAAATCTCATCGGTTCTTTATTTGAAACGTTAGATTGGTTCATGACATTTACTTTTTGAAGATAATTTCATTTAAATGTTGACCGCGGCTGCGTCTTAGGTGGTCCATTCGGAAAGTCCAATTTTGGGCAACTTTTTCGAGCATTTCGGCCGGAATAGCCCGAATTTCTTCGGAAATGTTGTCTTCCAAAGCTGGAATAGTTGCTGGCTTATTTCTGTAGACTTTAGACTTGACGTAGCCCCACAAAAAATAGTCTAAAGGCGTTAAATCGCATGATCTTGGTGGCCAACTTACGGGTCCATTTCTTGAGATGAATTGTTGTCCGAAGTTTTCCCTCAAAATGGCCATAGAATCGCGAGCTGTGTGGCATGTAGCGCCATCTTGTTGAAACCACATGTCAACCAAGTTCAGTTCTTCCATTTTTGGCAACAAAAAGTTTGTTAGCATCGAACGATAGCGATCGCCATTCACCGTAACGTTGCGTCCAACAGCATCTTTGAAAAAATACGGTCCAATGATTCCACCAGCGTACAAACCACACCAAACAGTGCATTTTTCGGGATGCATGGGCAGTTCTTGAACGGCTTCTGGTTGCTCTTCACCCCAAATGCGGCAATTTTGCTTATTTACGTAGCCATTCAACCAGAAATGAGCCTCATCGCTCATCGGACACGGACGCGAAACACATTTCGAACCGAACACTGATTTTGGTAATAAAATTCAATGATTTGCAAGCGTTGCTCGTTAGTAAGTCTATTCATGATGAAATGTCAAAGCATACTGAGCATCTTTCTCTTTGACACCATGTCTGACATCCCACGTGATCTGTCAAATACTACTGCATGAAAATCCTAACCTCAAAAAAATCACCCGTTACAAGGGACGCGAAACTAAATACATAAAAATAACAAAAACAAACGGTCCCGTTAATAACAAAGCACAACAGAACACCTGGACACCACATCCCAGGTCTGCACACTACCAACAAAGAAGAACCACATAAAACAGCTGACCGCCATTAGGAGAGGAGGCCACAGGCAGCACAAAAAAAAAAAAACAGCAAGCATACACTGCTACTCTCTCCCCTCAAAAGAAAAAAAAGACCCTTGAAGCGAGTTGTTGCGTAATAATGCTTTTAAATATAATACTAAACTAATTTATATGAATTACTTTTTTATTACATATTTGAATTAAAATGTTAAAGTTTATTTTATATAAAGTACTCACCCTAATAATACTGTTTTATATACTCACCATAATTTTCTACCATAATGTAACGAAATGAATTCTACTTACCCCTTTTTTGTAAATACATACTTACGCGTCCCGTTAGTTTAAGCCGTTAGGTTTAGGTTTAGGCTAAGTCATAAAATTACTGGAATAAAGAACTGTATTGTGTAAGAAGAGCAATCGCGATCGGTCATAACTTTTTCGGCACAGGCAATTTTTTTAGTTCACGTATCCCCAAGTAATTAACTTATCTCAAAAAAGCTTGAGATTTTTCATGGCGCCCGAGCAGGAACAATAGTGCGTGATAAAAGTTCAATAATAAAATAACAATTTTTAAAACAATTTTCGTGAACATCTCATTTTTATAAATACAATTTTCGGTTTTAATTGCCTGTGCGCGCTCGTTTCGCTTCTCGATTGTCGTCGGCTAAATAAAAGTGAAGAATATTTAAACAAACACAAACAAAAAAAAGTGTACAAAACGTGTTTAAATTTACAAAAGTTCTCTTATTACAAATTATTGCTGTGAAAGTGAAAAGATTAACAGACTGTATAAAAAGCAACCTACATATGGCAAATTAATTCCGCATCGAGGGAATTTAAAAAAAATATATGTTTTACATCCGCGAACGCGCGGATGAAATGAGAACACGTGTGGTTCTTGTAGATTGCCAAATACAAATCAAATCTTTATATCTCAAATACTAATATATATACATTTTGGTTTTATTTACTTAAAGTTAAAGCAGAAGTGTAAGAATCAGCTTGATTGAATCCAGAACAAAGAGTTAGTTACAATTTTAGCTGTGACAGCAAATTCCAGCAGAACGTTAAGCGTTCTGTTTTCTTTACGATTGTTATTATTATGCCTTCTTGTGAGGGCGAGCGATATTGTTTTGATAATAAGGGATTATTGGATTCGAAACGGAAAAAGCATATCGAATTCGTAAATAATCAAAAACGTTAATTATATTCCTAATTTATGAGACAGTGTAATTGCAAAGTGCAAAGATTCAATTTTATTTACAGTTATGGTAAGGTTTCTATGCGGAGGCTTTCGTTAAGTCCCCCCTTCCTAAAATGAATCGTCTCCGATTCACTATTATTTTGAGTTAATATATATATTTGATCCAAAAGAGCATTATAAGTGATTTCTTGAAATTGCGTATTTTCGATTGGTTTGGGAACTGCGCGAGATTTTTTTAATTTTAGTATTAAGTAAGTTATGAAAATTATTCCCAAGATTAAAATTATGTACCAAAAATATTAATGTACTGTTATGTTCTTGTTCCGTTCTGCTAAAATATTTATATTATCTAATTTTAACAGTTTATTGGTTGTTTCAATATACTCTAAAATTTCAAAATTATTTATTTGGTTATTTTTAAAATAATTCCAAATTTTTACTTCAATGTTTTCATAAGATTGATTATTTATTACAGTATAATTTTCAAATGTTATTACTCGTAAATATGCTCCATTTCATATTTGATTATCTACAATATTTTTTCCTGAAACTAATATCGCTCCTGATTTAATTTCTTCAATTTCTAAGTTTTTTTCTTTTAATTTATTACATTTTCCTTGTTTCTTGTTTAAAATTTCTGACAAACATGTGCTTTTTTTATTTAGTTTACAATAGGTTTTTGAAATTTCTGTTTTACAATTCTGAATATTAAAAAATTTATTATTACAGTATATTATATTCTGGTCAATAATAAGCTTACCATCTAATTAAGCTATGGCTCTTACATCGTAGTACTTACATGTTAGTTCTATTTTAGGGTATTTTATATAAATTATAATTACGTTTCCTTTTTGGGCTATTTTAAATTTAGAAATGTCCATTAGATCTGTTATTGTCATTATACCGTGTTGGTAGTATTCATGTTTTTTAGTTCATCAAAGTGTAAAATTTTTAAATAAAATTTTTATTTTCCTATTTGTGGTATCACCTTTAATATTATTAACTATGTCAGTTAATTCTGTTATTATTTTAAAAATTTCTGAATTTGTTGTATATTGTTAATTGTTATTTGCTACTAGTTTGTCCAATTTGTCATTAATTTTTACAAAGTCGTCATGGTCTGGTATACCAACTATCCATTTACAAGTGTTCCTAATCCATTTATACCCCTTTTTTGCCAAAAATTGGTTTGTTTTAATTGTTCTAATAAAGTTTTAATTATCAAAATTTCAGATTCTGTTTCCTGTGTAATCATTCCTAAGCTGTCGTGATTTTGTTCGTTATTACTGTAAAAATTTCTATTTTCGTCTGCTATTATAAGCTATTATTTCAAACTAAGATAAATTAGTAATGTGGAATTGGTCCCCGTATTCCTCATAAATGGAAGCATCTCCATTTTCGATAAGTACGTAGTCTTGTCGGGTGTAGTCTATAACATCAGCGGTTGCTGAGCTGATTAGTGCAGTCAAAATTAAAATGATCATTTTGGAAACCTAAAATAATTATGATTTTATATTATCTTTATGAATAATTCTATTTCTATTATTAATTATTATTTTATTCTCTAAATTTTCCTTAACTTGTTGTTTTTTATATCTAGGTTCTAATTTATTCCTCTCTCCTATTATTTTCTCGTAAATGATTTGGTCGGAATGATATTGCTTATCTGATCAATGTTTATTATGAAACCTTAGCATTTTCTCCTGTGCTTGCTTTAAAGTTGTTGGCAACTTCTCATGGTTTATTTTATTATAAAGAACTTCATTTGGTTTAAAATTTGTTACTGAATGTATTGTTGTATTGTAATTTTGCGCAGCTCAAAGTATTGTTTCTAAATTACTGACAATATTGTATTCTTCTTTTATACATCTGGCTATTTCTGTTATTGTTGAATGGACTCTTTCAACTTCTCCATTAGTTTTACTGTGCCGTGGATCACAAAAATAAATTTCAATATTTAACCTTTGCATTAAGAATTTAAATGTTGGTGTGGTAAAGTTTGGTTCATTGTCTAAAGTAATTTTTTTTACATCTGTGAAGCTTTGAAACAATTCTAAAACCTTTTCTTCGACATTTGATTTATCTTCTATATGTTTTAATATTAAAAATTTTGAATAAGCGTCTACACATGTGTTAAATTTTAGTTTCTGTGCGTAAAAAATGTCTAAATGAAGTTGTTCCCCTTCTCTTTCTGGGATTGGGGCTTTGCCTATTGGTATTTTCTTGGGATGGCGATCATATTTATTTTTGTTGCATATCATACAATTCCGAACGTATTCTTTCATTCTTTTCCTCATTTTAGGCCAGTAATATAATTTTTCTATTTGTTTAATATTTTCATTATAGCTTCGATGAGCTCTATTATGGGTTTGTTCGATTAATCCGGACTGATCTTCTCTATTAATAATATCCATTGGAAAAAGTTTTGTAAATACAAATTTGTTCTGAAAAGTTTGTTTGAGTGTTTCTTGGACTTCGTGTAAATATTCAACGGTGCAGTGAGTCCCCGTCACTAGCTATGGCTGAATATATTCTTTCAAAATTGTTACTAAATTTTCAACTGTATCAAATTCTATTAAATGCCTTTTATTTTCAAAGGATTCAATTAACTTATGGACCGTAAATCTGTTCTTACATAATATTATTTGTTGTTTAAATTGATTTATGGGTCTTTTATTTGAACGCTTTCACTACTCTGTGCTGAATGTTGAGATTCCTGACTCTGGGAATCATCGGAAATGTTATATAATTCAATATTGGACTTATCGGGTTGGTATACAAAGTTTGGAGAAATTAGCTTCGTCCTCATCTTCAATCGATTTATCCTGGACTGCACTTTCCCACATTTCTCCAAAATGTGAGCCTGCCGGAAGAGATAAGTGCCAAGGTACCAGTTCAGTTGGTTTTTCCTTTTTATCTTTCTCTATTAATTCTGTTGTTTTTTTCTCAACAGAAGATAGAGGGAGTAATCGAATTGTTATTAGTCTTTCTTCAGTTTTTGAAGGTTTATGAAGTTCTTCAAGTGATTCTTCTTCAACTTCATTTTCCTTTCTATTTTCCTCTATTACTTCTGCTGTTTTTTCCTCAACAGAAGATAGAGGGAGTAATGGAATTTTTATAAATTTTTCGTCTTCAATCTTTTGCACTGCATTAGTTAGTTTCGTCGCAGTTGTAGATAATTTGGGTACGATGAACAGAGTTGGCTGATTGTCAAACTTTTTTTTAAGTAGACTCCATGCAGCTTCATAATTTTTCGACGAAATTTGAAAATGCTGTATTACTCGTGCAGCTTCGCCTTTTAAGCATTGACGAAGACGCAGCATTTTTTCTGTGTTCGGCATCTGCACGTTGTCATGTACCATAACTTGAAATACGTTGTAAAAATTGGCCAATTCCTTAATATCGCCATAAAATGTTGGAATTTTTATTATTTTTCTTAATTGAAAGTTAGGGCGATAAAAAATGTTAGGCTCTTCTTTTTTTAATTTCTTTTTTAAATTCTGAAGCTTTTCGAAATATTCGTCATATATTTTTTCGAATATGTCTACCATTTCTACATTAAAATCTAATTTGGTTTTTAGATTTTGGATGTCTGTGAATAAAAAGCCTAAGCCTTTTATTTGATCGTTGTCGATTATTAATTCCATGCTTAGACCTTCCATTTTTCTTCTGAGGTTTTCAATTTTCCTCATGAATATGGAAGTTTTTCGATCCAAATCTTGGTGTTTAGCTTCAACTCCTTCAATTTTTGTTTTACTTGATGGCTTTGTTGGAAAAGTGTTGGACGTGTACAACCCCTTTTCGAAACAATCCGCTTGGGCTTCAGGAATTTTTTTCTTGTTTATTCCCATTTGAGAGTTTTTCCGCAACTTTTTTCCTATTTATTAAATAACTGCTAGTTGTTCTCCAAAGAAATCGTTGGAGGTATTTGATTTGGTCGCCTAGTTGACCTTGCTGTGCCTCGACTCACAGCCGCTGAATATCTCTTGGATAGCAGTTAGATCACTGCGTTTAATCTCCGCTAAAACGGCTTATGCGATCGGTTTTAATGCGGGAATATACACCCGTCTTACAAATATTTTTATTTAAGCAATATGAGGGAATATACACCCGTCTTACAATTATTATTTTTATTTAGTCAATATGCGGGAATATACACCCGTCTTACAATTTAATTTTGCCCGTGTTTATATTAATTACAGGGCTTACTTTATTTTGCCTGTACTTTTTATAATATCAGGGCTTTTTAAATTTGGCTGAGCTCTTTTTTTAGGCTCGATAGGACCAAATTTTAAGTTAAAGTTATTTTATGTTGCTAATATGCGCGAATATACATCCGTCTTACAATTATTTTTGTTTTCTGTTGCCTATATTTTGAACAGGGCTTTTTGTATATTGCCTGTTTTGTAAATACAGGACTTTTTAGTTTGGCCGAGCTCTTTATCCGGCTCGAAGGACCAAATGTTAATACCTCAATACAGTTTCTTACAATCCTTACCTCTAGTGGGGGCAATGAAAGACTTTTATTCAGGGAGAACTTATTCATTCTGATTTTATTTCGTATTTTTCTTGCTTATATACAAATTTTAAAACTATCTTAAATAACTAAATATATGTGTATGTGTGTGCGTTTGTATCTATTGCAGCATTATGTTTATTGCTGCTTGACATGGGGTTATTTTCAAGAGTACAATTTAATACATGTGTGTATGTGTGTTTAATGTTATCTCTTCTGTAAATTTATGATTTGTGTCCCATGCATTTTTATTATTATTAGATGTGCATTGCATGTAAATGCATTATATATATATGTATGTATGTATATTAATATATAAATAGATATTTATATTTAATAGAATTTCAGCTTTGCTGATAAGTAAGCATGTTCAATGATATTTGAGCAATGAGTTTGTTTGAGAGTCCGGTTCACAATGATCCAAATATTCCATATATTTTGAAAAATTTAACCATCTGGTTGTCTATCTTTAGAGGCTCAGGGTACGGTAAAAGCGTTTCAAATGTCGGATGAAAATTATCCGAAGGCGTTACAAGGCTTCAAAAAAGTTTACGACAACAAATGTTTGATATTTTTCAATACAATTTCGAAACTTTTGGAGTTGCCAACTATCCAAAAGCCATCGGCACCCTCATTGCGAGCAATGATCGATGTAGTGTCGGCTGTGTATGACTCATTGGTATCGCTGGGCGATGAGAAACAAAGTACAAATGCGATTATCATACACATGGTCATGACAAAAGTAGACTCTGCCACCCGATCAAAGTGGGAAGAACAGCTGGATTACGACAAGTTTCCATTATGGAAGGACTGTGAAGCCACAATGAGTAGAAGATTTCAGCAATAATCAGCAGAAGGAGCGTCATGTTCGAGAACGAAGCCCGGAGCTGTAATCAGCATGAGTCACATGACAGGAACCAAATCGGACTGAACCAAATCGTCGTTAGTAGCTGTAAATACAAAGTCTCTTTGTCAGCAGTGTAAATCAAAGGATCACTACATAACTGGTTGCCCCACTTTCAAAACTCGCTCTGTGCAACAGAGATTTGAGTTTGTTAAATCAGTGCCCTTATGCATAAATTGTTTGCGTAAGGGACACACGGTCTTCAAGTGCAGAGCGGATCGATGTCCTGTGTGCAATCGATCCCATCATACGTTACTTCACCAGTATCCCGTTTCCTTTGCTGCTGAGTCTCATCCGCAACCAACAACAACTACACATGCAACGCATACATCGAGTATGTCGGATCGGGTAATGTTGGTGAGGACCAGCTATGGAGAGTACCTACCTGCAAGAGCCTTACTGGACTCAGGATCACAAGTCAATTTTATGACAGAAGATTTGTCCCAAAAACTGTGGATTCGTCGCCAAAACAGGATCTTAAATATTATAGGAATTGGAAACTCCAGTACGAAAGTCGGGGACAACTTAACCGCGTTTATTAAGTCGCGGGTTAATAATTATGTATTTTCGGCAGAATACGAAATTATGCGATGCATTTCGGCTAATCATCCAAACCATAACATTAATGTTAATGGTTGGAAAATTCCGCACAATATTGAATTGGCGGATCCAAAATTCTACACAACCCAAACGATTGATATCTTATTGGGTGCAGAAACCTTTTTCGATCTGTTAGCGGTTGGTTAAATTAAAATTGGCCCTAATCAACCAACGCTACAGAAAAGTCTTTTGGGATGGACGGTGTCTGGCAAATATGTCAGCAGACTTAGTCCTCCTCCCGAAGCAAATACCACATTATGCCAAAGTGAAGACGACTTAACGTCCATAGATTCAGTAGTCCAAAAATTCTGGGCTCTGGAGGAGCTTCTTTCAGAAACAAATGGCATCAAATTCACACCCAACCAAAAGGAGTGTGAAAAATTTTTCGTTAATACTACTCAAGTATTGCCTTCAGGATGGCTTCAAGTCAGAATGCCCTTTAAATCTGACCGTAAGTTACTCGGTCACTCCTATGAAACCGCAGTTTGGCGGTTGCAGACCGGCCGCAGATCCAGAACTTCGTAGAATGTATCTGGACTTCATGAATGAATATAAAGCACTGGGTCACATGAGCCCAACGAACAATAAGATCCCGAGTGAGCCACACTACTTCATTCCGCATCAATGCGTTTTATGGCCCGAGAGCACAACAACTAAATTACGTGTTGTCTTTGATGCTTCAAGTCGATCTTCAACTCAAATAGCGTTGAATGAACTTTTGATGGTAGGTCCAACCATCCAAGAAGAATTATATTCAACTCTTCTTCGTTTTCGCTTACATAAGTATGCACTAACAGCGGACATTACTTAAATGTACCGCCAAATAATTATGCATGAAGAAGACAGAAATTGTCAACACTTTGTATGGAGATAGCATCCTTCAGAGCAGATATAAAGTTTTCGACTAAACACCGTAACTTATGGCACTGCGCCTGCTCTATTTCTCGCAACACGGTGTTTGCAAATGCTCAGTGATGCCAATACAATTAATTATCCACTCGGTTCATTGGCCATTAAAAGAGACTTTTATGTTGATGATTTATTAACAGGATCTGAAAATTTCGAGTCTCCAGTTCTTTTGAGAAGTAAAGTAATTAAAGTACTAAACTCGGCCGGATTCACCTTAATGAAATGGTTTTCGAACCACCCTAAATTGTTCGACAGTAATTGCACTGAATAATCATAATTCCCGTCCTGCTACATGCTGCAGAGGCTTGGACGATCTCAACAACGGATGAGTCGACGTTGCGAGTTTTCGAGAGAAAAGTTCTGCGAAAGATTTATGGTCCTCTGTGCGTTGGCCACGGCGAATATCGCATTCGATGGAACGATGAGCTGTACGAGATATACGATGACATTGACATAGCTCAGCGAATTAAAAGACAGCGGCTACATTGGCTAGGTCATGTTGTCCGGATGGACGAAAACACTCCAGCTCTGAAAGTATTCGACGCAGTACCCGCCCGGGGAAGCAGAGGAAGAGGAAGACCTCCACTCCGTCGGTAGGACCAAGTGGAGAAGGACCTGGCTTCGCTTGAAATATCCAATTGGCGTCACGTA
Organism: Bactrocera zonata; assembly: GCA_037783105.1. Taxonomy (NCBI): domain Eukaryota; kingdom Metazoa; phylum Arthropoda; class Insecta; order Diptera; family Tephritidae; genus Bactrocera; species Bactrocera zonata. Next base: position 129,296 of record JBAWJQ010004943.1, on the reverse strand, counting down.
GCGAAAAGAAGAAACGACTGGCGCGCGGTTGTTAACTCAGCTATAATCGCGTAAGCGGTGTCTACTAAGAAGAAGAAGAATTGCACTGAAAAGTCATTAAGCTTCAATGACAAAAAATTCCACTAAAACGTTAGGAATCCATTGGTTGCCGAAAGAGGATTTGTTTCGATTTGTTTTAGACAATTTTAATGATCTGCGAGCCACGAAACGAAACATATTATCAGTTTCTGCTCGCCTTTTCAATCCTCTTGGATTATTAGCCCCACTAGTTACCAAAGCGAAAATCTTATTGCAAGAGCTTTGGATTCAAAAACTAGATTATGAGGAGTCGAATCCATTGTGCCTCGACACTAGCTGGCAGAATTTTAAAGCCAACTTAATGCAGCTCTCATCGATAAGCATTCCTCGTTATGTAAACGTTGAGTGGAGTGCCATCTGCCAAATACATAGCTTCTCCGACGCTTCAATAAAGCGTACGGATGCTGCATATATATACGAAGCCAAACTGCTAGTGATTAAATGTATGCTGCTTAGTGCAAAGTCTAGAGTGGCTCCGCTGAGGACCAAATCTCTTCTGCGTCTTGAGCTCTCGGCAGCATATCTCCTTTCAAAATTGTGGTCAAGAGTTGTGCCTATGTTGAGTCGACATTTCGAAAAAATTACATTTTGGACAGACTCTGAAATTGTTTTACATTGGATAAAAACACATCCTTCCTCATTACAAACCTTCGTCGCAAATAGAGTGTTCGAAATTCAAGAGTTGACTGACAAAGTGCATTGGCGGCATGTGCCAACAAAACAAAATCCTGCAGATCAAGTGTCTCGGGGTTGTAACGTGGGCGAATTAAATAATTCGATATGGTTTGGCGGTCCACAGTTCTTCCCAGAAGACCCTGCATTATGACCAATTAACACCCACTTCTAGCTCTCACCAAAAGACGAAGCATTAGAAAAGAATAAAAATGCATTTACATTAAATTCGACCACTGAGAAAAATCCAATATTAGATCTCTTTGAAAAGTTCTCTTCTCATAGAAAATTGCTTCGTGTGGTCGTATATTTACTACGATGGGTCAGACGACCAAAAATGCATACGGAGGGTAGGGATCTGACATCTAACGAATTACACTTGAGTTTTTTTGAAAATTGTTCAAGTGATTCAACATTCGAAATTTGCGAATGAAATTCAAAAACTGACTAAGGGCACCACGCTAACTCCAAACTTGCAAAAACTAAATCCGTTCTTGCATGAGTACTCGGATATGTCGCTTTCATTCAAATTAACCCGAGTAGGAGGTCGCCTTTTAAATGCACCTCTCCCATACGATGCCAAATTTCCACTATTACTATATAAAAATTCGCACTTCGTTTCGACTTACTTACGGTTTCTGCACTTTTGAAATCACCATGCTGGAGCAAAAGCGCTGGTTGCGCTTCTTCGAGAACGCATATGGCTGTTTAATGCAAGAGAAGCATGCAGTAGAACCGTAAGAAACTGCACACATTGCTTTCATTACAAGCCGAAACTGCAAACCCAAATAATGGGAAACTTGCCATCAGAAAGACTTTGAGCGCTACAACCTTTCCTTATGTGTGGCGTAGATTTTTGTGGCCCGATATACACAACATTAAAAATACGTGGTTGACCACCCGTGAAAACTTATATGGCAGTTTTTGTGTGCTTAACTTCGAAGGCAGTACTCTTAGAATAAGTTTCTGACTTATCGACTAATACATTTATTTTTGCCCTAAAAAGGTTCATTGGTCGCCGAGGGATTCCGCAGAAAATATACAGCGACAATGCAACCAACTTCGTCGGCACAATCAAGCGGCCCATTCATAAGCTCGCCCTGCTACCAATCAACGTTGAAGGATCATGATCCTATCAAGGCGGCCGGTGTTGCGTCAAGCGTCACCTTTTAAACATAAATACTATTTGTAAATACTATACTTAACTAATGTATATGAATTAATTTTATATTAAATATTTGAATTAAAATGTTAAAGTTTATTTTATATAAAGTACTCACCCTAATAATACTGTTTTATATACTCACCATAATTTTCTCCCATAATGTAACGAAACGAATTCTACTTACCCCTTTTTTGTAAATACATACTTATGCGTCCCGTTAGAATTCTGTGTAAGAAGAGCAATCGCGATCTGTCATAATTTTTTCGGCACAGGCAATTTATTTAGTTCACGTATTCCCAAGTAATTAACTTGTCTCAAAAAGATTGAGATTTTCCACGAGTCAATGTAAGTGTTTCGTTTTCATTTTATTATGTATATGTATGTTTGTACTGGTAAAACCAGAAAACCCCGGCACTAGTAAATTAAAAAAAAACCTATCGGTATTTATATTTCCCCAGAACTTTAACGGAGCAAACGAAAAAAACGATTAAAACATACATATCGCATTACTATAATATTACGGTTATACATTTGTGTACATACAAGTTAATGGTTGCCACCAAATAATTAATTACTAGCTCTTTTGAATTGTAAAGTTGAACTCAAATTTCTTTATTGAATACATTTTTTTATACAAAATTTTGCTTATTTACTATAAACTTAAGTATGTACGAATTCTTACTTACTAATACTTATTTCTATATACTCTATAATGATAATGTAAGCAATAATTATAGCAAAACAGCAAACCTGAGTTTGGTCGAGAAACGGCCTACATTGCGGCGGCACGGCTTCCGCTCTGGTTTAGTGCCGACGAAATGTGTTGTTGTTGTAAATTTTGGAAATCAACTTTATTGAGCAACAATGATATTGTTTATTTGCAGAATACTGCTGAATTGAATATCTGTTTATAGTTGCAACATTCTTGTCAGTATATTTTATTAGCTACGACAACATTGTTGTTGTATATTTTGTTAGCTATGCTAGCTGTGATAACTCCCCGCTTCTTAAGCATCAGCGTCTCGCTGATTAAGAATTATTGGCTACTGAAAGCTGTAGGTAATTTGTTATTGGTGGGATAAGAAATGAATTTCTGTTTTTTGGTTTGAGTATGATATATAAAACTAATGATAGTGTTACTGCAACAAGAATTGCTAAGAAGCTTGAGCTAATTGAAACAATGTTTTTTGATGTTATTCGTTCTAGTTCATTTACATTATTTAAATGTAGTTTATGTAAATAGTTTAAGTTTAATCTAATTTCATTTTCCGTTAGGTTATTCTGAAGTATTGCGGGTAAGATTTGGTAGGAACTTGTTTGCCAATTTGTGTAACTAACGTTATTCAAAGTTATATGTAGTTTCGTTAAAGAAGTTTATGAGAAAAGTACCATTTAGCTTAAAAGATGTATTATTATAATCGCAAAGCGCTTTTTCTCCGCTAAGGATCTGTGAAATGCAATGGGTTTTGTTTAGTTTTTTAAGTTGGGTTCTCTTGCACATAGTAGTATCATCTACTTCAATGCAATTTCCAAGTATGCCATATTTGTCGTTTTGGGATATGAAAAGATTGGTGAATTCTAAGTATACTCGTTTAAGGTGTTTTACAGTCGGTTTTTGGAAATGAAATCTATATACTCGTATATATAAAAATGAAACCCGTTTTCCGTTGTCACGGCATCACGCGTGAATGGCTGGATCGATTTCACTAATTCTTTTTTTGCTGTATTTGTTATAGAATTGTCATATAGAATAAGAAAGAAAGAGAAGGTTCTTATGTAAGAAAAAATTAAGAAAGTTGCCGGCAAACCCCTTAAAACAGCCCTTTTCTTCTTCCCATAAAAACGTCTTATTTGTACATATATGTAATTAAAAATGAATGTTTGTTTGTTAATAACGCTAAGCCTCCAGAACGGCTTAACCAATCTTTATGAAATTTTCAGAAGATGTTCGCTGTGGATCTGGAAAAGCTTAGAAATAAAAACCCTATACTTTTCATAAGGAAAAGTCGAAAAATTCGATACGTGAACTGCAATAAAGCGCTTTGTAAAATATTTACTTTTGCAATTAATGGAAATTTTCCTACTGTTGTGAGTCTCGCAGTTCAACTTCATTTAAGTCATTGCGTATTGTGAATTGTACAGTGTGTGCAACTTTTTGAGAAGCATGCCAGCAATTGCAATTGCTGGAACTTGATAATCACTGGAAACAAACGATGGACAATGCAATAGTTACTTCGCACACTTTTCGCTATGATCATTTCGACACATCAGCCTTCAAATTCGCGTCAATTACCGGGATACGAAAAAAATGACATTGCCGAAGACATTTTACATCGTATTCGCTAAGAATTGGAAATGGGCAAATTCAGATCATCTTGACAATGGGACGAAGTCGTGAATTATCCAGTGGAATTTCTAAATTATTTGGAGAGGCTTGGTATGCCGCAGCATCATTTGCGTCTCAAAGTAGGATCTGTCATTATTATGTTTCGCAATCTTCTCGCGCCGAATCTGTGCAATGGAATCCGACTGATTGTGACGCAGCTATCAAATACAAGGGGCAGAATGCTTGATTTTACGAATTCTTTTGAGTTCCAACGATTTTCCATTTCAGTTCAAACCTATTCAGTTTCCAAGGAAATTGCATTTGAAATGACAATCAACAGGACACAAGGATAGTCGCTAGAAAAGTGTGGCATAAATCTGGAAATGCGTTTTTCACACGGCCAGATATACGTGGCCTGCTCACTAGTTTGAAACCCATCTTCTCTGTACATTTACGCACCAGAAAAAAAAAAACAAAAAAAATTTTGTGCATCATTTAGAAAAATCGCAAATAAATGATTTTCAACACAATATAAATTCAACTTTCTTTTCATTTAAAAACACATAACTTCACGCAGGAAAACGGCTGCGGAGTCAGCTAGTTACATATAAAAGAAGTGAGTCTTTAATAATCCTAGAAGGTTCTACATATTTGAGTGCTTGCAGTTTATTTTTAAAAGGTAATGTCTCAGTTTGAGAGAGAATATTTTCGATTTAGATTGTTGCATTTTTTGTTCACAGTTGGCTTAATAAGCTATCTATCTCGGAAAGTTGATGTTTTAATTGAGGAAATAAAATATTTGTTTTACTAATTTCGTGGTATATAGTAAGTTTGACGTCGTTGGTAATTTTTTCGTAGTCGTCCAAGTCAATAGTGTGGACAATTGTATACGTCCCTTTTGTAATCTTTCCTAGTCCTTGTTTGATCATCACGAGCGGGCTGTCATATTCGTAGGTGTCCACTGTTGCAGTTGTCCAGTAAGGTAAGAGTCTAAAGAGAAAATGTCAGTTTTTTAAATGTGATTTATGAATCTTTCTGTTATCTTTAGTAGTTATTGTGACGGTGTTGTCTTTAGCGACAGTTTCTTTTTTAAAAATGGGCTTCGTTTTCCCTTTAATTTCTTTGTTCTTTTTAAATATACGTAGAATCACCAGGTTCGTAATTCCTTATTTTTGACCTATTTTTGTTGTGTTTTATTATATTTCCTTAAAGTTTGTTAAATCTTGGTAGTTGATTCTTTGTGTTCTTCATAAGAAAATATCAGCTGGTTTCCTTTTCGTAACTGAATGTATCGTGTTATTATATCAACGGCAATGTTGACAATTTCTTTAATAGAGTAATCAGGATATTCCACTTGGAGACATCTGATTATTTCAATAATAGTGGAATGCACACGTTCTATCGCACCATTGACTTCGCTTTTCTGAGGTGGTGCTAGATAGATTTCAATTCCTAACCCTTCTAAATAGTTCAGAGTTATTGGGCTTATAAAGCTGCCTTCATTGTTCATGACCAAAGTCTTTGATACAGTGAAATAGAAGCTTTATCAGTTTATCCCTGATGTGCAGTACTGATTTATTTTTTATCCCGAAAAAATTTACAAATTTAGTGAATTTGTCAACGCACGAGATATATTTTTCGCCGGACATGTCCATAATGTCGATATGCAGTATTTCTGTTGGATACGAAGGTATGGGTGTTGCCTGTAACTTGGGTTTTTGTGGATACAGGTCGTACTTATTACATCCGCAAATTTCAATGATTTAGTATATTTTTTAATAAGTTTAGTCATTTGTGGAAAATAAAAGTTTTCCAATATTTGGTCTTTATTTTCTTTACTATTGCGATGGGCTCTTTTGTGTTCTTGTTCTATTATTTTCAATTTGACATCTTCGTCTGCGATATCGGTAACTACTTTCTGCGTTATCCTGATACGAAATTGTGAGAAATTTTCTTCATATATTTCCTGCAGTAATGAAATGTATTTCTCTTGGATTTTAATTCCATTGATTATGTTTGGGTTAAGAACGCTTTTCCAGATTTTACTTAGGTTTTCTTTATCGTAAACTTCACATTTAATGAGGTGTCTGTAGGAGCTTGAATGAGGTTCTTCGTGTGTAATTTCTTCCTTTCCTTCTGTAAATATAACTTGATTTTTAAATACGTTAATTGGAGCTTCACAGTGCGGAATGAGCTTTGAGCTATCCTCTTCTGCGCTATGTTGTGAATTTTCATATGTGGATGTTAGCGTATTAACTTTTATTGGTAGCCGTGATAACATATCGGCGACTACGTTTGTTTTTCCTGGTTTGTAAATTAGTTTATAATTATATTTTTCTATCCTTGCTTTCCACCTTTTTAACTTGGCATTGTTATTACTCTTGTCGGGGGACCATACAATGGCGAGCATTTCTTTCTCTACTTTCGAGTAGTTCTCTTCGGTTTTATTGAGTGATATAGAGATGTAAGTTATGGGTCTGTCTTGACCGATTATCCCTTGTAAAAGGACTGCTCCGATTGCAGTTTGGAATCCTCTGTCGTCATAATAAAGGGTTTCTTGAAGTCTGGAAATACCAGAATTTCAGAAGATGTAAGCAAATATTTTATGTCATTAAGTGATTTCAGGCCTTCCTATGTTAGTGAAATTTGTATCCGTTTGGATTGACTTGCTTTCACTTGCGCATTTTCACCTCTAATTAAATTGGTAAGCGGCTTGACAATTTTTGCAAAGTCTTTTATAAATCTCCTATAATACGATGCTAAACCCAGGAAACCTTTTAATACCTTAAGGTTAGCAGGTGCGGAAATTTTTTAATATCGGATATTTTGTCAGAATCTGGCAAAATACCTTCGCCGGCAACGATATGACCTAGAAAATTTCCTTTTGTTCTAAAAAAATAGGATTTTTCCAGATTGACTTTTAAATTTGATTTGTACAAAAGCATAAACATATCTTCAATATTTCGTAAGTGTTCCTCTTTAGTTTTTCTCATTATTATAATGTCATCGATATAAACGTAGCAGGCTTTTCCTATAAGCGTTTTGAGAACATCATTGATCATTCTCTGAAAAAGGTAAGGGGCATTTTTAAGACCGAATGGCAACCTAGTAAATTCATATTTACCATTGGTTGTTGAAAAAGCTGTCTTTTCTATGTCCTTTTCCTTCATCCTGATTTGGTGGAATCCGGATGTAAGGTCGAGTGTGGTAAAATAACTGCACTCGCTTATGCTAGCAAGAGTGTTGTTTATATCAGGTATTGGGTAGGAGTCAGGTATCGTTACTGCATTTAGTCGTTTAAAATCAACAACTCCTCTATACTTTTTTTCTCCTGATGGACCTGGTTTTTTTGGAACAATCCACAATGGGGAGGCATACGAACTCTTTGAAAGCCTTATTACACCATTGTTTAGAAGTTCTTTTACTTCGCCCCGTAGGTTGGTTGGGTAAGGATATGATTTTGTAAATGTCGGTTATTCACTTGTTGTTCTAATTTCTGCTAATACAGTTGTGTCTGTTGTCCCACTGTCGGAGACTGGTCCGAAAAGTTCCGAATATTTATTTATCATTTCCTTAACTTCATGTTCATAGGGGTTTTCTTGAATATTATTTATTTATTTAGAGATATTTTGTTTTAGTGGCAGTACCACATCCTTGAGGGTTATTGTGTCATTTATTCTATTTACAAGAAACTTCGCGATATCCCCGATCTTTAAAGTTAGTTCTAAATAGGGTATAATAGGTGATTGGACATTAAATAGTTTTTGGGATTTCCTAGGGATATTTGAAGAATAATTGGATGGCCTTACTATAGGCGTATTGTTCGGTCGATTCATATTGTTTATTCTTCGTGAATGTATTGAAGGGCCCACCTCCATAGGGATTGGTGGTTTAGGATTGGTTGGTCTGTGTGGTGGCGGTGCTTGATTTTGCATGTTTTTATTATATATTAAATTTTTTTCGGCAGGGTTTAATACCCTTGGTACAAATATTGGTTTTGGATTCATTTGATGTTTTTGCATTTGATTAGAGCTACCTCCATTTTTTGTATATATTGAATAGTTTCTTAAGTTAATGTTTTGAATTTCAAGGCAGGAAGCGTATGCTTCGGGTAGGTTGCTGGGGCGTTGAATGACTAGCATTCTAGACAATTCGCCGTTTAGGCCTCTGATAAATATATCAAGGGCTCTGTCTAAATGACTCTCGGCCTACCCCGTCATGAAACACAGCCACACAACATTTCAACACACAAAATCATCATAACAGCACACCACACTCACCTTCCACATCACTACACATCACACCAATACACTCAAATATGACACCACACTACCAACCAGAACACAACAGCTTACACAAAAAAGGGACGGACAACTCCAGCCGCCCACATTTCGCTTTTTGCTTCCGTACGAGTCACCACTCAAAGCACTTGCGCATACGCTTTTTCGCAGAATCGTTTGCTTTCTTTTTCCTCTCACGTCAATCATCGCTCGCCGATTCCGCCCAAATGGGTTATTGGATCAATTTATACCGTTGCTGTGCGTTATTTCCCTTGTAAATAAAAAGTGAATTCCGAAATTTGAAACCCAGAAAACTCGTTCTGTGCATTATTTCTTTTCTTACACCAATTGAGTTTGGAAAAGAAGGTGAGTTGCACAGGTAATGAAACATGGTCCTTCGAGCCTACAGAAAGGCACCTTAAAAAAGAAAAACGAAAAATAGTAATAACAATAACAAAATTTTTAATAAAAATAAAGTGTGGTGACTATTATACATATACTTAAAACTATACAAGTGAAAAAAATAATTATAAAACAGTGGAGTGAAAAATACTTAAAAACCATAAAAAAATTGTCATATACAGTGTTAGTGCAGTGCAATACAGTTGGGATATATAATATGTCCAAGAAAGGAAGACTAAACGAAAACAAAAACAACAACAACAGCGGGCGCGAAACTAAATAAATCACACCACCGGGCACGGATAATAAAAACAAAGACAACATACCAAAAGCACGTACAAAAGGCACACAGAAGAATAGGAGGCATACTAACTGCAAGGACAAGAAGAATAAGGAAATAAACATTAGGGCAAGCCACAAATAAATACACTCCCCCAAAATTCCCTTGATGGGAGACAGGGTAAGTGTATCGCTTCCACCTTACTTATATGCATGTACATATGTATGTTTAAAAAGAAAAAAAAAAAAAACTGGTTTACCAATTATAACTCTGTTATAACTAAACAGTAAATCTCTACTTGTAATATTTTCCGGCACCCCTTCTGCTTTTAAAGCAGCAAGCGATATGCACTAATAAGCAAAAGGCATATTAAAAAGTACAAAACAAGAAATAAAAGAAAACATAAATGCGGAACATATGATTTATAAATTGAAACACACATACATACATACATACATACATGCAAACCAACTTTTCTTAGCTTAGTAATTAACTAGCATATACTTACCGAAATTTATTAGAGGCAAATATAGGAACATACATACGAGTATATACATACCGTCACACATGTGTGTTGAGTGCAGAAGTTAAGTACCTGCAAATCTCATTTCTCTTTATCCAATTTAATCAACTTTCCTGCGTCATGTACTAGTACCGCGATTACAACAATAAATTGTATTTAAATAAATTGCATGCCTACATAGTATATACCACATATACAGCTGCGAGCAGTGAAATAGTAGTGGGTGTTAGAGCTTTATATATCTGTGAATCATGTAAAATGCCAAACAATTTTAACATACATTGAAATGCAAAAGTGGATCATATTTTCCAGGCTATGTTTATTACTAAAAATATTTTGATTTGAATATGTACAAGATATGTTTATTTACAAAAATGTGTTTATATATGAAAATTTTGGGGAGCAGTAAAATAGTAGTAAAGTACTAAAAATTTTTTTTAAAAAATACTGAAGGATTTTTGCAAGTTTCGTCTATAGGAGATCTTAGTACTTGGTATCATGGCCATGATTTTTGATAACAGCAATACATCGCTTCTTCAGAGAATCTACGAGATTGTGGCATCTTTTCAGTGGTATGCTCTGCCATGATTGCTGCATTACGGTCCACAACTCGTTGTTGTTTTTGTGTTTATCCTTCCACACGGCTTTCTTGACATCTGCCCAACGGTTTTCAATAGGATTTAGGCCAAGGGATTGAGCTGGCCTATCCATGACCTCAACTCCATTGACCCGAAACCACTATTTTGCCACCCTACTGGTTCATTATCCTGCTGAAATATACTTCTCAGCGGCATGCCCTCTTCAGCAAATGGTATCATAATATGCTGCATTATATCCACGTATGCGTATCAGTCCATTATGCCAGTAATCTTGTGAATTGGGACTAGACAAAAAAATTGGGTCTGTAAGAAAAACAGCCCAAACCAAGATATTCAAACCGCCATGCTTCAAAGTTTTTGTGCTGAATCTGGGGTCGTACTCTGTATTAGGGGAGCGTCTTAAATACTGACGGGACCCTTTACCGCTATATAGAATAACTTTCGATACGTCTATCCACAAAATGTTGCGTTATTTCTCAATCGGCCAATTCAGGTGTCCTTTGGCGAATTTAAGACGTCTTGCTACATGATTTTTTTTTTATAACGGTCCTTTTCGAGGACTGCGGACATATAAAATATGTTAATGTAAAAGTCTTCTCACTGTATGAACACCGCAGGCCAGGTTAAGTTCATTCCGAATCTCCATAGCTGATATTCTAGGTTGAGTCTTGGCGCATCTTACAACTATTCGTGTAAAATTCTAAGAAAGAATCCATCTTGTGCCCCTCTTTCGTCTTTTTTTTATAAATAATTGCATTGCAAATCGTTGTGGCTTAACACCCTACAAGTCTTTCCACTCCCTTGTAGGATTTACCGTTGTTTATGACAGATTGAATCCATTCTCGTTTTTCTTCACTACAGTGCTTCCCGCGGCTCAATAAAAGGGACAAAGTCATATTTTTTTTTTGCTTTTTGCATTGAATAATAAATAAAAGATTTGGAAACTTACTTTTTGTTTGATAAAATTAAATATTTTTTTAGTAAAAATTATCTGTTTGCAATCAGCTCACTACTCACTACTATTCTATTGCTCGCTTATAAAAACAGAAATCCCAATAAAATTGGCTCTAAAAAAGTAACGGTAAGTGTTTCACACTTATTGTTGAGAATAACAGGACCGTTATACTTCAGAAAATATAACTAAAATAATGATCGATGGCAATATCATAAAATAAACAAAATTTAAAGCAAAACTCTCTTGGCCAATAAGCACTACTATTTCAATGCTCGCAACTGTACATATGGACAATTAAGTTACGGGAAGGTAATACAATTTTGGAAAATAAATAAACGTTAAAGGAATTTGCTAACACGAATTAACAACAAAAGGAGAAAAAAAGGAAAAAAAATATTATGTAAATACATAAAAAATTATTATTATACCATATATACATATATGCACATAAATATTCATATACTCAAAGTCCAAATTGGCATCAGGTCCAAGCAATATCCCTTGTATTTGCACAACAAAAACAAGCAGGTTTGCACCAGATTAAAGTAATTTTTTTTGTTATAGTAGGGGGAAGCATCGAAAGCCGGAGTGCGGAACTTTAATCCGCTAAACCTAACCTACTCCCAACTCAACCCTCTCCCGCGGAACCACCGATTAAGTATTACTTCGTGGGAGGGACAAGACATTTAAGTCTCCTCTGTTGCACGGACTGACGGACGCCTATTCTGTTGAAAAGATCTCAGTTTGGTCATTATGAATGCTGACGCTTCGCTGACAGCTTTCCATTTATCTGTCGACTGACACATGAGTGTCGTTAAATTATCGACCGTAAAACTACCACCGAGTGTGGTTTTTAGCTTTTCTCTTGTATTCGAAAATCGAGGGCAATAAAATAATACATGCTCAGAGTCTTCTATATACCCTGCGCATGTCGGACAATTTGGACTGATGTCGTTGTGGAATCTGAAAAGGTTGCTTCTAAAGCATCCATGTCTACTAAGCATTTGGGTCATATGAAAGTCTAGGTCCCCATGTCGTCTGTCTATCCATGAGTGGATGTCTGGTATAAGTCGGTGAGTCCATCGCCCTTTGGATGAGGAATTCCACCGCTCCTGCCACATTTTAGTGCTCTTGTTTCTCTCCTCGATCCTTGCCGATTCTGTTTTAGGCGTTGATAGCTGATATAGACGCTCGAGTTCGTCTCCCTGGATGTCAATGGGCGGCATGCTGACTAATACTTCTGCAGTGTCGGTTGATATAGTCCGGAAAGCACTTATTACTCGAATTGCAATTATTTGTTTAGCATACGCTTTTATATCCATTGCCTGTATCCAAACTGGTGCCGCATACAGTATTGCGGAACTCATTGCTTTCGCTATTAAGAATCGCCGGCTGGAACGCACACAGCCTCTATTGGTCATCATTCTCGATAGGGCATTATAGATTTTGTTTGCCTTCGCGGAAGAATACTCCAGGTATTCTTTAAATTTTAATTTGGAATCCAATATTACTCCCAGATACTTCAGTTGCGGCTGCGAGGTAATCTCGCACTCCCCTATAGTGAGCTCTATTCGTTCTTCTATCTTCCTAGTACTTATGAGTAAAACTTCTGTTTTTTCCTCCGCCAGTTTCAGACTCACAGAAGAGAACCATTGGCGTAGACCATTTATGCACTCATTACATTTAATTCTCAGGTCGGCTAATTGTTTGGATCCTGCTACCACCATGAGATCATCCGCATAAGCTACTAGTTTATTATCTGTTGGTTGCTGTCTTTTTAGCACCCCATCGTACATAAGATTCCATAATAGTGGGCCTAACAATGAGCCTTGGGGTACACCACTCGAGATAGAGTAGCTCTTGGTGCCTTCGTCCGTCTCAAAAATCAGCCTTCTGTTTTTAAAATAACTCGTTAATATGTTTATGAGGTATTCAGGGGCCCGTATTCCATCCAGGGATTTGATTATGTGTGCCCATTTTGCTGAGTTGAACGCATTCTTGACATCCAGGGTAATCAGCGCGCTTACTGTACTTTTTTGTGCCATCTTTCCATCTTTTGCCACTTACTGCACATCTCGCAGTATCGACGACTTCTCGTAGTGTGTCAATAGTGGATCTCTTCTTTATAAAGCCGTATTGTCTCTCTGATAATCCGCCGGCTTTCTGGATTGCTAACTCCAAGCGGTTTCGTATTATACTTTCGTACACTTTACCCATTGTGTCGAGCATACACAGAGGTCGGTACAATGAAGGTTCTTCAGGTGGTTTCTTTGGTTTTGGGAGCAGAACCAAACGTTGTACTTTCCAAGAGTCGGGGAATACCTCTTCCTTTAAACAAGCATTGTACATTTTAGCGAAAGCTCGGGGTTTTAAGCTTATGGCTTCCTTCAGAGCTCTGTTTGGTACGCCATCCAATCCAGGCGCTTTGGTGTTTTTGATTTTCCTTGCTATTGCCAATAGTTCGTCTTCCGTGACTAACGGGAGTGACTCTGCAGCTTCGTTTTGTCGCTTGGCATATAAAATCCGGTCGTATTTCGGGAATAGTGTTTCGACGACCTTTCCCATAAAAGAGGCATCTCTAGGTTGCTGCTGCTTGTTTTTAAATCTGGACATGCATATTTTGTATGCAGTACCCCAAAGGTCAAGGTTTGCTTCCTCACACAGCTTCTCAAAACATGATTTTTTGCTTCGTGTAATTGCCACTTCAGGAGTTTCTTGTAGCTTTTAAATTCCTCCCTAAGGCGATTTTCGTTAGTTTTGCCCCAGTTACGCTGTAGACACTGTCTAGCTGAGTGACAAAGCTTTCTCAGCATGGAAATTTGATCATTCCACCAATATACAGGCCGCCGCTTGTGGTGACGTGACGTTCAACGCATTGTTGCATCGCATGCTGCCACGAGTTCTTTTTGAACTGCTGATACCAAGTGGGCGGCGCTGTCACCAGATGCCTTTGATGCACTCCAGACTAGGTCAAACAGGTCTGGGTCAAATTCTTGTTGTTTCCAACTTCGCTTTCGGGGGAGGGGGGGGGTTCTGCTTAGAAGCTCCTGCTCTTGGGAGTACGAAATTTGCGCTATAATTGCCATGTGATCACTGTTTGTGTATATGTCGGACACTGCCCACTTAATGTGCCTGCTCAGCGAATCGTTTGCAAACATAATGTCAATTATGGATCCTTTATTGCCTTTTTGGTAAGTGTTTCGAGTTCCGGTGTTCATTATTGTTAAGTGCGTTTGACTCAGATATTCATGAATTAGCCGCCCGCGGTGGTTTGTACATCTGCTGCCCCATGCACTTGACCAAGCATTAAAATCACCCGCTATTATAATAGGTGTTTTACTTAAAGTAATTTAAGCATACTTATATGCATACGTAGCACATATAGTGAATACCTATATACTTATCTAAAAAAGGTATTGACCCCTTTCGTCACTTACGTACGAGGGCATACCAATAAATCCGAAAAAAAATTCTCGCAGTACATATATATAATATAAAAAAAAGTATTATTATAATAATATTATTGTATATTGTATATATAATAATAATAATATTATATGGTATTATTGTATATAACTATATTAATAAATATAATAATACAAACTTTAAACGCGGATTTTATTAGTTTTATCTGAAATAAAAAACTCTTATTTACCTAAAAGAGTTTTCGGTCGATAAAGTTCTCAGTATACACTGAAAGAAAATATATACAATATTTTAAAAATTTAAATTTTCTAAATGAACATAGATTCAAAAGAATCGAAAACATCTCAATTCTTAAAAATACCAAAAATGATTTCTGACGATAAGAGTCCATGTACACCTGCAGAAGCTACACGCTCTAAGCAAGGTACTACAAAACAAAAGAGGGAAATTTCTGAATCAGCGCTAGAAATAAAAAGCCAAGCGATAGAAAATTTTTGGACACGACTCCAAGCTGCATATGACGCAATTGTAGATACTGACGATTCAGATCTACCAGAAAACTTTAAATCTTCTGCATACGCCAAATTTGAAAACTGCTTAGACCAGTATGAAGACACAAAAATTATGATCGCAGATCAACTAAAACTTATAAAGTCAATTGCACCTACTCCCCACAGTAGGGTAGAGTTACCACAATTGCAAGCCGAAGAGGCAACAGACATTCATCTCAAAGTGCCAGCGTGCGATACGGAAACATTCCATGGATGTTATGAACAATGACCGTCCTTCCGGGACATGTTTACTGCCGTGTACATAAACCAACCAAAACTATCGCAAGCGAAACAAGTGAGGAATTCATAAAATTACAATCCACTGTTTCAAATTGTTTGTCGGTTCTAACGACACAAAATTTTCCCACTGACAGCTGGGACCCTATTCTGGTAAACATATGCACCGCAGCATTACCAGAAAAAAAAAATTACTTCTATGAGAGCAATCGCTCTCATCAAGAAGAGACTGCCCAACGTGGCAGCAAATGAAAGATTTCTTAACTGCCCAATATGAATATGCGGAAGGGGTAGATAAAAACAGTTAGAACTAAAAACGTTCAACCCGACCTAAACAGAAGCTTCAATAGACTCCAAGTCAATAACAACAACAATTTAAATAGAAGCTTTTTCAAAGCACAATCGTTCACATCTGAACAGAACAAATATACGTCAAGCGAACTATGTACAGGAGGGCATAAACTCAAAACTTGCGAGAAGTTTAAAGAATTAAATATAAACGAAAGGAACAGCTTTGTCAGGTCAAAAAGACTCTGTACAAACTGCTTTTCCCACGCGCACACTCTTACTAATTGCGAAAGCAAATTCAACTGCGTATATTGTCATAAAAGACATCATTCCATGTTACATTACAACATGTCTCACAATACACCTCAAAGTAACGCATTCTCAAGAAAAGCCACGGGTTTAGTTGCAACGGCAACTACCGAAACACAGAATCTCGAAATTTGCCAAGAGACACCATGCTGCTCAAAAGCATTAAAAACTCAAACGCTACACAGCGAGAATCAAAGTAAGGTATTACTCCCAACAGCAGTTGTCTCCATCGAACACAGAGGAGAAATGTTTAAACTTAGAGCCTTAATAGACCAAAGATCACAACGATCTTTTATAGCGTCTAAGGCACAAAATAAATTAAAATTGTCAACAAGGCAAGCAAAATTTGAAATTACAGGAATGGGCGGAAGAGTAGTACAAAACTCTAACAAAATATGCCCCATTACCCTAATTTCCCCCCAAGCGGATAAGCGCATTCAAGCAAATGCTATTGTCTTACCGCAACTAACAAACATGCTTCCAAGCTATCAAATCAATAGCAAGCATTGGGATAAGATTTCACATCTGACTCTAGCAGATCCCAACTGCAACACCCCCGCTCAAATAGACCTTCTATTAGGCAGCGATCTTATATCCCAAATTATACTAGAAGGTGTTGAAAAAATTTCGAAAACACTACTGGCGCAAAATACCATTTTCGGATGGGTCCTAAGTGGACTAGTTGCGGAACCAGTCACAGCAATGTCAACTCAAGTTGAGGAAATCTCAAACGAGTACCTCAATTCACAATTGAGAAAATTTCGGGAGTTAGAAGAACTCCCCCCCGTTTCAATTACAACACCAGAAGATCAGTATTGTGAAGACTTTTACAAAGCCACAACTACTCGATAAGATAATGGACGGTATGCCGTACGACTACCACTAAAACAACAATTTCCAGATACACTCGCCTTAGGTCACTCTCGCACCTCTGCATACAGCAGTTTCTAAGTTTGGAAAAAATCCTACTTAGAAAAGGTGAGCTGAAACAAGATTATGATGGTGTCTTAGAAGAATACCTTCATTTAGATCACATGGAGGAAGTAAGCCCATGTGAAAAAATCTTGAAAGGCAAATACTATTCATTCTAATTGCCACATCATGCAGTAGTAAAGCCTGACAAAAAAACAACAAAAGTCAGAGTTGCCTTCAATGCCTCAAGAACCACTAGCTCGGGGAATGATATATATTTATTTATATATATGTATATATATATATACTAATATTCTATTTAAGGCATTTTCCGAAAATCTGCCAATAGTCCACTACGCGACTTTAAATTAAAAACAGTAACCTTTGGCGTAAACTGTGCTCCATACTTAGCCAATCGTACACTCCACGAACTGGCAACACAAGTGTTAAAAACACAGACGTATGTAGACGATATCCTGTCTGGAAGCCACAGTCTTCCACTAGCATACGATACCTTATCACAAGTAATAAATGCCCTCAATACCGCAGGGTTTCCTTTAAATAAATATAGTTTAAAAAAAACTAAAAATACGCTTTTAAAGCATATCAAACTAAAAAGTGAAAAATAACTTTTGTATAAACTAACAATAATAATGAAGGACAAATTTCTGCATTATTGTGAGAAAAGCGTGGTATGCTCGATATATAGAAACGATGTTTAATTTAAACGAAAACGAAAGTCAATTAAATATTTTCTTAGCTCACGCACTAAGTCCCTGCTCGGGCGCCATGAAAAATCTCAAGCGTTTTTGAGATGCGAAAATAAAAACTGGGAATGCGCGAATAAAATAAAGCCTAATTGCCTGTCAATAATTAATTGCGGTAATAAATGATAACGCGTCCGGTCGATTCAGCGGTTCAATTACAATTATTTCTTTATTTCAGTTCATCTAGTTACTTAGCCTAAGTCTTAAAACTAACGGGAAAGAACAGTTTGACTGGAAGTATACAGGTATGTACAAAAAGAGGTGAGTAATTCATTTGTATAGTAATTATAGTAATAGATTAAGGTAAGTATATATAAAATTATTAGGGTAAGTATACAATACTAATATAATTCAATATTTATAATTTTTTATAATTCATTTTTCTTAATTTTAGTTTTAGGTCTAAATATATATTTTGTCGCTTGACGCAACACCGGCCACCTTGACAGGATCAGATTCCTTCAATATCCAGTGGAAGGACAGCCAGTTTGTGGATGGGGCGCTTAATCTTGCCCGTCTTGGTTGCTACTTCTGCGACTCGCACCTTGCCGTCTTGCCCTTCGACGGTTGCGACGACGTGCCCTAGTACCCACTGCTGCGGCGGCACGTTGTCCTCGTGGACGAGAACGAGGTCGTTGAGCTGCATATTGCGTTTGGGGTGCAGCCACTTGTTGCGCTCCTGAAGGCCCGTCAGGTATACTTTGGACCACTGTCGCCAGAACTGTTGCTTGAGACAGCAAACAAGTTGCCATCTCTCGCAAAAAAAATGCGCTGGTGTTAACGCCTCGCCGTCGTTGGGATCTTGGCTCAGAGGTACTAGAGGGCGAGAGTTGAGGATGGCCTCCACTTCGGCCAACACTGTTGCTAACTCCTCTGCTGTGAGTAGCGCGTTGGCGGTTAACGAACGATGTGGTGCTTGGCGGACTTTACCGCGGCTTCCCATAATCCGCCGAAGTGCGGCGCCCGCGGTGGTATAAAGATGAAGCTGCACCCTTCGTCTGCTGCGAATCTCTTCAGGTCTGCTGACTGGGCAAGAAATGCCTCTTTCAGCTCGCGCAGCTTGCGGTCGGCGCCTACGAAGTTGGTGGCGTTGTCGCTGAATATCTTCGTCGGCATCCCTCGGCGTCCAATGAACCTTTTTAGGGCGAGAATAAATGAATTAGAAGATAGGTCCGAAACTAATTCTAAATGTACTGCTTTTGAAGTGAAGCAAACGAAAACTGCAATATATGTTTTTACGGGTGGTCGACCGCGTATTTTTAGAGTTGTGTATATCGGACCACAAAAATCTATGCCACATATAAGAAAGGGCCGTAATGCTCGAAGTCTTTCGACGGGCAAATTTCCCATTATTTGGTTTTGCAATTTCGGCTTGTAATGGAAACAATGCATACAGTTTCTTACGGTTCTACTGCAAGCTTCTCGGGCATTAATTAGCCATATGCGTTCTCGAAGAAGCGCAACCAACGCTTTAGCCCCAGCGTGGTGATTTCGAATATGCAGGAACCGTAAATACGTTATAACGAAGTGCGATATTTTATTTAATAAAAGAGGAAATTTGGCATCGTATGGGAGAGGTGCATTTAATAAGCGACCTCCTACTCGGATTAATTTGAACGACAGCGACTTATCCGAGTACTCATGCAAAAACGGGTTGAGTTTTTGCAAGTTTGCGGGTAGGGTGGTGCCTTTATGCAATTTTTGAATAACATCCGAAAATTCTGAATGTTGGACCACCTGTGCAATTTTTAGAAAGCTCAAGTTTAGCTCTTCTGAAGTCAGATCTTGGCCCCTGGGGGAATTTGGTGGTCGCCTGATCCATCGTAATATATATGCGACCACACGAAGCAATTTTTTATGAGAAGAGAATTTTTCAATGAGGTCCAATATTGAATTTTTCTCAGCAGTCGAAACTAATGTAAATGTGGTTTTCTTCTTCTCTAATGCTTCGTCTTCTGGTGAGAGCTGGAAGTGGTTATTAATTGGCCATAATGCAGGGTTTTCTAGGAGGAACTGTGGACCGCCAAACCATATTGAATTATTCAATTCGTCCACGTTACAACCCCGAGACACTTGATCCGCAGGACACTCTGTTTGCGACGAAGGTTTGTAGTGAAGATGGATGTGTTTTAATCCAATGTAAAACAATTTCAGAGTCTGTCCAAAATGTAATATTTTCGAAATGTCGACTCAACATAGGCGCTACTCTTGACCATAATTTCGAAAGAAGATGTGCTGCCGAGAGCTCAAGACGCGGAAGAGATTTGGTCTTCAGCTGAGCCACTCTAGTCTTTGCAGTAAGCAGCATGCATTTAATACCACTAGCAGATTGGCTTCGTATGTATATGCAGCATCCGTACGCTCTTATTGAGGCGTCGGAGAAGCCATGTATTTGGCAGATGGCACCCGATTCAACGTTTACGTAACGAGGAATGCTTATCGATGAGAGCTGCATTAAGTTGGCTTTAAAGTTCTGCCAGCTAGTGTCAAGGCGCAATGGAATCGACTCATCCCAATCTAGTTTTTGGATCCAAAGCTCTTGCAATAAGATTTTTGCTTTGGTAACTAGTGGAGCTAGTAATCCAAGAGGATCAAAAAGGCGACCAGAAACTGACAATATTTTTCGTTTAGTGGCTCGCAGATCATTAAAATTGTCATCTAAAACAAATCGAAACAAATCCTCTTTCGGCAACCAATGGATTCCTAACGTTTTAGTGGAACTTTTGTCATTGAAGCTTAATGACTTTTCAGTGCAATCACTGTCGAAAAATTTAGGGTGGTTCGAAAACCACTTCGCTAAGGTGAATCCTGCCGAGTTTAATATTTTAATTACCTCACTTCTCAAAAGATCTAAAGACTCAAAATTTTCGGACCCTGTTAATAAATCATCAACATAAAAGTCTCTTTTGATGGCCATTGAACCGAGTCGGTATTTCATTGTATTGGCATCACTGAGCATTTGCAAACACCGTGTTGCGAGAAATGGAGCAGGCGCAGTGCCGTATGTTACGGTGTTAAGACGAAAAATTTGAATTTGCTCAGAAGGATGCTCTCTCCACACAATAAGTTGACAATTTCTGTCTTCTTCATGCATAATTATTTGACGGTACATTTTAGTAATGTCCGCTGTTAGTGCATACTTATGTAAGCGAAAACGAAGAAGAGTTGAATATAGTTCTTCTTGGGTGGTTGGACCTACCATCAAAAGTTCATTCAACGCTATTTGAGTTGAAGATCGACTTGAAGCATCAAAGACAACACGTAATTTAGTTGTTGTGCTCTTGGGCCTTAAAACGCATTGATGCGGAATGAAGTAGTGTGGCTCACTCGGGATCTTATAGTTCGTTGGGCTCATGTGACCCAATGGTCTATGTTCATTCATAAAGTCCAGATACATTTTACGAAGTTCTGGATCTTTTAATGTCCTTCTCTCCAGGGCCTGAAACCGCCGAACTGCGGTTTCATAGGAGTGACCGAGTAACTTACGGTCAGCTTTAAACGGCATTCTGACTTGAAGCCGTCCTGAAGGCAATACTTGAGTAGTATTAACGAAAAATTTTTCACACTCTTGTTGTTCTGGTGTGAATTTGATGCCATTTGATTCTGAAGGTAATTCTTCTAGAGCCCAAAATTTTTGGACTACTGAATCGATTGACGTTAAGCCTTCTTCAGCTTGGCATAATGTGCTATGTAATTTGGGAGAAGAACTTAGATTGCTGACGTATTTGCCAGATACAATCCATCCTAACAGGGTTTTCTGTAGTGTTGGTTGGTTAGGACCATTTTTAATTTTGCCAACAGCTAAAAGGTCGAAAAATGTTTCAGCACCCAATAGGATATCCACTTTTTTAGATTTGTGGAATTCTGGATCCGCCAATTCAATATTGTGCGGGATTTTCCAGCCACTAACATTAATGTTATGGTCTGGATGATTTGCCGAAATGCATCGCATTACCCAGAATTCCGCCGAAAATTCAAAATTATTTAACCGCGACTTGACAAATGCGTTCAGTTTTGACCCCACTTTTGTATTGGAATTGCCAATTCCAATTACGCTTAATGTTTTGTGCTGACGTCGAATCCGCAACTTTTGTGCCAAGTCCTCCGTCATAAAATTGACCTGGGAGCCTGAGTCCAGCAAGGCTCTCGCAGGAAGGTAGTCTCCGCAGCTGGTCCTCACTAGAATTACTGCTGTTGCCAACATGACCCGATCCGGCATACTGGCTGTATGCATGGCATGTGTGGTTGATGGGTGCGGATGAGGTGCAGCAGGGAAGGAAACCGGATACTGATGCAATAATGTGTGATGCGATCGATTGCACACACGACATCGATCGGCTCTGCATTTGGAAACGGTATGCCCCTTACGCAAGCAATTTATCCATAAGGGTATCGATTTGGCAAACTCGAACCTCTGCTGCACCGGAAGCGCCTTGAAAGTGGGGCAGGCAGTCAAATGATGGTCCTTAGATTTGCACTGTTGACAACAAGGATGCCTTGTGTTTGCAGCAACTAACGCCGTCTGTTGTTGCTTTCCATGACTCGTACTGCCTGTTGGTATGGGCTTCGTCCTTGAGTATGATGATCCTTCCGCTGATAGCTGCTGGTTTCTCCTATTTAGGGTGGCTTCACAGTCCTTCCACAGTGGCAGTTTGTCATAGTCCAGCGCTTCTTCCCATTTGGATCGGGTGGCAGGGTCAACCTTTGTCATCACTATGTGTATAATAATAGCGTTTTTTATATGTTTCTCATCGCCCAGCGATAGCAATGAGTCATATACCGCTGACACTTCGTCAATCATTGAACGCAGGGAAGGCGCAGAAGGCTTTGGGATTGTTGGCAGCTCAAAAAGTTTAGATATTGTATTGAAAAATATCAAACATTTATTATCATAAACTTTTTTGAGACTTGCCAACGCTTTCGGATAATTTTCATCCGACATCTGAAACGATTTAACTGTTCCCAGAGCCTCTCCAGATAGACAATTTACCAAATGGTTAAATTTTTCTATCTCTGGGATATTTGGATCATTATGAACCAAGCTCTCGAACAAACTCATAAAATTTCTGAATTCTGAATATTCTCCCTTGAATTTCGGCAAATTCATTTTAGGGAGCCTTGAGCTGTGAGAAGCTACAAAAGATGTTTCGGCAAGTGAAGTTCTATTTTTCGCTAAAATTTACTTTATTATGGACTTCGTTTCAACTATTATGTCCTCTAACTCCCCTCGGGCCATGTCGTCCTCATCAATCGGTTACGAAAACGAGAAAAAAATAATATCGATTCCCAAGTATACGAAAGCCAAACCGATAAATGCGCAAAATGAGCAATAGCACAAAAAAGTAATTTAATCGGAAAATGTCCGAACGAAAATCGACAAAAATTGCGAAAAAACGATCGATAATTATAAACCGGAGGGTCCCCCTTGCGGTGGTGAATCGCGGTTTCAATATATTTTTATTATATGGCTGATCGAGCCTTTAATTACTATTTTATTGAAAAAAAATTTTTTTTTGGTCGGATTAATTTTTTTTTTTTTTATAATTCTCTGGAGGGTCCCTTGGGTGGTGAATCGCAGAGAATTTTAAATTGTTATAAGCTGGAGGGTCCCCCCGAGGTTGGTGAATCGCAGCTTTTAATTATTTAATTTATTGGTTGTACAAACCATTAGTTATAGTTTTTTATTTTTCGCGGATCGAAAAAAATTGCGAGAAACGAGATAATTTAATTTTGCAATTAATAATTTTTACACCTTTATTTCCAAATAAAGGGCTACCGCAAAATCCCAAAATCCCTTTGATTCACTTTAAATTTATACATGTAGATATAAACATACGTGGGGTTCAAATATGTATATCAATTGTATAATATATAATATATGTATGTATATATTGTTATATATGTAAGTAAGTATGTCAATATAGTGAAACATAAAGGGAGAGCCAAAAACTGAAAGTGTGCACTTTGTTATTTATTTGAATTTTCGTTTGTTTGCACCACTTTCAATAATCCGCACTCGTTACCTGGTGCGTCGGCTGTTTGCCAGCGCTTACGTCCCTTTTGCAGAGAATGCAGCGGCAGCTTATTCCCACGACGGCAGCGGCGTTGATGGCAGCAACGGTTTGATGGTAGCAGCGGCTTGATGGCAGCAGCGACGATGGCAGCAGCGATGACGTTAGTAGCAGCGGCTTGATGGCAGCAGCGACGATGGCAGCAGCAAATGATGGTAGCAGAAAGTAATGGCAGCAGCGATTTGATATAGCAGCGACGTTGGGGCAGCAGCGATTTGATGTTGTAAAATGTAAAGCTGGACACTTAGTGGTATGCCTTATTGGTTTCTGTAGCGGCACTGGAAGCGGTAAGTATATAAAAGTGCTACTTCACTTTTACGGCACAAGAAACGGTAGGTTTGTACGGGAGTTTTTAGCGGTACTTCACAGTTTTAGCGTTTTTTTTTTTTTGTTTTTAATTAGCGTTGAACCGGCACTTTAATAATAATAGTAATTATTAAATTTTTTTTTTCACGGAACTTTTACTTTTGAAACGCTTTGGTGGAATTTTTTTGTAAATCACTGTACCTACCGGTTTTCCAGTTTTCTTACACTTACTTATGTATGTTTTGTTTGTCTTTTTTACTTCTTTTTATTCTTTTTAGGAATTAGCACAGGTAAGTAGAATTTTTTTTTTTTCCTTGTTTTAAGCACACACTCTATATCACGTAAGTAGTTACAAATATGTATATAAATTTGTATGTATATTTTATTTATTGTAGGAAATTTTTCCCTTTTTTTTTAATTTCTTTTGTTTCGTTTTTAACTATTTGCTGCTGTACACATCTCTTCACTCACTCGAATGTACATATGTATGTACATACATAAGTATGTATGTGCATATAAAATATGTATTTAAATTTTCGTTTCGTTTATGTTATAGGGATCACTCCACTTTTAACTTAACACCTTCACTTTCACGTAAGTATACATATGTATGTACGTAAGTATAACTTCTCCCGCCACTTTTTCTGTTTTTCACTTTAGTTTTATGCGTTATATTTTATGTTTTATAATTCTTTTTCCTTTATTTAGGTATCACTATCACTATTATTATTATTTTTTGTTTTATTTCTTTGTTTTAGGTGATTGTTCCAACTTCACTTTACCGATGACCGAAAACCGAACGATTTACAGGCAATTAGAAACGATGTTTAGTTTAAACGAAAACGAAAGTCAATCAAATATTTTCTCAGCTCACGCACTAAGTCCCTGCTCGGGCGCCATGAAAAATCTCAAGCGTTTTTGAGATGCGAAAATAAAAACTGGGAATGCGCGAATAAAATAAAGCCTAATTGCCTGTCAATAATTAATTGCGGTAATAAATGATAACACGTCCGGTCGATTCAGCGGTTCAATTACAATTATTTCTTTATTTCAGTTCATCTAGTTACTTAGCCTAAGTCTTAAAACTAACGGGATAGAACAGTTTGACTGGAAGTATACAGGTATGTACAAAAAGAGGTGAGTAATTCATTTGTATAGTAATTATAGTAATAGATTAAGGTAAGTATATATAAAATTATTAGGGTAAGTATACAATACTAATATAATTCAATATTTATAATTTTTTATAATTCATTTTTCTTAATTTTAGTTTTAGGTCTAAATATATATTTTGTCGCTTGACGCAACAATGGGGTATAAATTTTATTTGCTTATTAAGATTTTTAATATTTTTTTATATATCGGGTACTTATTATAATACTTAAAATTTATTTGACCGATATTTATTGCAATGCAATATTTTTAATATATCGGGTAGTTATAATTTTTATGTAAGCTTAATATTAACTTACTGGAGTATCAGCTTTGTCATTCTCTTTGGACGGTCCACTTCGTCCTGTTTGAAGCGTTAGTCCTCTACTGGGGGGTGGATGATGTCACTTCTGGCGTTGATTTGGCGGTTTTTTGTTTTAGTTGCCCACTTTTAAAGTATTTTTAATTTGACTTGTCAAACACTTAGCTTTATTGTTTAACAAATCTTAAGATATGTCACGACACTTGACGCGCTTTTTTTAATGACTTATGTCAAACTCGACTGAACTTTCTATAAAAATTAAATTCCGTCGTTTATCCTTCTGTACAATGATATTTGTGCGTACAGATTAGCTTCCTTTTTTTTAATAAAATTGAAAAAGGTAATTAATTAAAATTACAAATTAGTAAAACATTTATATTTCAAAGTACAATCTAATTTTGCTTATAATGTATATAAATCTCTTCATGTTTTCTTCGTTTACTTCTGTAAGAAGTTCTTCTATTGTGCGGTTTGTTGTAGATTGTCTTATTTAGTTTACTGCAGTACAGCTTGTGACGATATGTTTGATAGTAAGTATCTCATCGTTGCAAAATTGACAAGTTTGTGGGCTGCCTCTTTGAAAAAGATACTTGTGCGATATCCGTGTGTGCCCTAGGCGAAAGCGAGTGTATATTATGATGTTTCGTCTTGAAATTGTTGTTGGGAAGATTGGAGGAACAAAGTTTGGGTTTATGAATTTGTAGTCGTGGTTTTTATTTTGCCAATGTTCAACCATAAGTTTCCGATTTACTTTATTGATTGTGTTTTTTTGGTCTTTCTTGTTAAAGCTGATTGTTATGTGTAACGGTGAGTTGGTGGCAAGTTTTGCTGCTGGGTCTGCCGAGGCGTTGCCCTTTATACCGATGTGGCTGGGAATCCATATCAACTTAATTTTTGTAGCATTGGAAGTTAATATTTCTCTGATTTGGAATATCACGGTATCGTTATTATTAATGTTTTTTACCGATAGAAGAGTTGAGAGTGAGTCGCTAAAGATAAGCCATTTCCCTTTGCTTTTCTTTGCTATTTTACAAGCGTGGTAGACTGCAGTTGCTTCTGCAGTATATACAGATGCGTATGATGGCAGTATAGAGGTGAATAGTGTTTCGTTCTCGTTAACGACGCTATAAGCGATTATGTCCTTATATTTGGTGCCGTGAGTATATAAGGTAGACCCGTCATGGTATTTGCTGCGTATATAATGAAAGTGCTGGAGATAAATTGAAATTGGAGTGATTGCTTTTTTGAATTTTGTTAACTGCAGTAATATGCAGTTTGTAGGGAGTGCCCATGGTGGGTTTTGAATATTTGTGGTGGCATTATGATCCAGTGGCATGTCATGGTATTTTGCTGTCTCAATTAGTCTTTTTATTGTTGGTTTCTTACATGTTTTACGTTTTCGTTTCAGCCTCTTTTTCACTAATGATTTCAGCACTGAGTCATTGTTTTGTGTAAGTTTAATTGCCATACAACCGGTAATATAATTTATCCTATCTTTGAGGAGTGGAAGTCCCGCTTCGGTGAGAAGGTTAAGAGTGGGAGTGGTGCGAAAAGCACCCAACGCCAAGCGAACTGCAGAATGGTATACAGATGATATTTTAGATAGATTTGCTGGTGACGTGGTGCTATAAAATGGCAGGCCATAATCGATTTTTCCAAGTATAATGGCTTTTACAATGTTTAGAAGTGAGTTTGTGCTACTTTGCAGCTTGATGTTACTTAGGCATTTTATTACATTGAGTCTACTTTGTAGTGATTTTTGTAAATAGGTAATGTGATTATTCCAGTTGTATTTTTTATTAAAGAATATGCCAAGTATCTTGAGTGATGTAACATTTTTTATGTAGGTGTCGCCTAGGTTTAAAGTAAAACTTTGGCAAGTATGTTTGTTGCAAATGTGCAGATGATTAGATTTGGCTGTGGACATCTTAGCTCCGCTAGCGTTGCACCAGTTTACTATCTCTACCAGGAGGTTATTAAATTCGGTTTGGAAGACCGTTTTCCAATGGCCAACAATCTGTAGGGGACCGTTTGCTTTTACTCTGAATTTTCGATTTATCAAAAAGTTTTTAATAAAATTTGTAATTTTGGGGCCTAACTTCCAGCCCAAAATTTGGTCTAATACGGAGTACAAACCGACTCTATCGAATGCTTTTTCCATGTCTAGGGAAATGAGTGAAATATGGTTCCTGCTGGAAATATTATCTGCGATATGTTCATCTAGGCGAAGTAATGCGTTGGTAGTGTTGCTTCCAGGTATGAAAGCGGTTTGGTTGCTCGAGAATAGCTTGTTTGTGTGAAGGTACCACATAAGCCTCCTAGATATCATTTTTTTTTCATGACTTTTGATAGGCAAGGGATGAGGGATATGGGTCTATATCCTTCGGTAATACTTTTCGGCTTATTAGGTTTCGGTATAGGTACCGTAAGAGCAATTTTCCATTGTTGCGGTATGGTATGTGTGTTAAAGATGTGGTTAAACAGCTCACAGAGCTTGCTTTTGCCAACAAAAGGGAGTTGTTTCAGCAATTCATAAGGGATGTTGTCTTGGCCGGGACTCCTTTTAGCGAAGCTAGACATCCATCGAGTTCCTGTATTGAAAAGTTTTCTTCCATTGCGTTGGATGTTTTACTTAGTGGATATACTATATTTATAACATTTTTATATCGGTTTTTATGTTCTACGAACTGTTCCGAAAAATTAGAGTTTTTTGAGTAGTTTGACCATGCTCTTGCTAACGTGTTGCCTATTTCAAGAGGATCGGAAGTTGGTGAATTGTTTTCCTTTTCAATTGAGTGAATGAGGTTGTGAGGGCGGTTCCCGTGTAGTAGATTTACTTTATCCCATAGAACTTTTGATGGAGTGTTGCAATTTATATCCTCAGTGAAGGTCGCAAAAGCATCTCTTTTTGAGGTTTTTACTTCGCGTTTAAATATAGCATTCGCTCTCTTGTATTTTAGTATATTATCAGCGGTAGGGTGTTGCTTGACCAGTTTCCACAGATCTTGTTTTGTTTTCCTTAGTGTAGTTAAATTATCGTTCCACCAATATGTTGTGTGTTTTCTTTTATTCGGGGTTGACATTGGAATCGTTTTATATGCACTTTGCTTAATTTTTTTAGTGAAGATAACAGCGGCTTTATTGGGATTCATCGAGTTGAAACTCATATTTTCCACTTCGATGGTTAGAAGGGTTTGGTATTGGTCCCAGTTTGCATCTTTTAATTTGAATCTTTTGGGAGTGTGGTAAGTTGTGTTAGGGGCCGTGTTGAACAGTGTTAAGCTAATCGGGAAGTGGTCGCTACCGCATAGTTCATCGTTAACTTTCCAATTTGATGCAATATTAAGAGGAGATGTACACATGGTGATATCAATGTGGGTAAGTGTGCAGTGCGTAGACCAGTGGGTTGGACTTTTGTCGTTTAAAAGTAAAAGGTTTGTATTTTCAATAAATTTAGTGACAATTTTACCCTTACTGTTGAATCGTGGAGATCCCCATATTGGGCTCCAAGCATTCAGATCACCAGCTATTAGTAGTGGCCC
Organism: Bactrocera zonata; assembly: GCA_037783105.1. Taxonomy (NCBI): domain Eukaryota; kingdom Metazoa; phylum Arthropoda; class Insecta; order Diptera; family Tephritidae; genus Bactrocera; species Bactrocera zonata. Next base: position 100,133 of record JBAWJQ010004943.1, on the reverse strand, counting down.
ATTCACGTATGAAATGAGTTCGTGCAAGTCGTGCTCAGCAAATTGCTCATCAGGCAGTGAATAAATATTTAAAAAGGTGAAATTTATCTGGGACTTAACTTTGATTGCTATTGCGAGTAAACGGTATGTACTTAGCTCAAGGGGAGTAAATTCTATGTTGTTCTATTGATATGTTATTATATCCGTATATTGAAAAGTTTTTTGGTACATATCTTGTGGGAGGGCTTTCCTTAAGATGAGTTTCCTGTAAAGCTATGATTTTATAGTTATTTTCTTTTATAAGTAAGCGTAGTTCGTTATTATTGTTGTGGTATCCATTAATGTTCCACTGGAGAACTTTAAGTACCATATTGTGAATAACTTATTCATTTTTTTTCCTCTTCTAACGTATAGCGAGAAGATTTATAGGTGAGAGGAAGCTATGTTAATATTGATTTTTTTGATTTTTTTTTGATTTTTTCTGACTCACCTCGTTCAAATAGTTTAGCCGCCAGAGCGTTGGCAATGTTGAAACAAAAGTGTGATTTTTCTCAAAACCCTACATTTCTTGTGAACACTATTGCCACGCCCCTGATAAGAGCAGAAGAGAGGTCGAAGAATTTCCTGAAAGCTCTTTCAATTATCTAAGTAATGCTTTTTGTTTAACTCACCTCGTTCAAATAGTTTAGCCGCTAGAGCGTTTGTAAAGTTGAAACCAAAATGTTATCTTTATCAAAACCCCACATTTTTGCGAAAACTATTGCCACGTTCCTGGTAGGACTAGAAGAAAGATTCAATGCTTTCCTGAAATCTCTTTAAATTATCTAAGCAATGCTTTTTGTATGACTCACCTAGTTAAAATGCTTAAGCCGCTAGAGCGTTTGCAAAGTTGAAACAAAAATGTGATTTATCTCAAAACCCTACATTTTTGTGAACACTATTTAAATTATTTAACCAATACCGTTTGCTTGACTCACCTCGTTCAAATAGTTTAGCCGCTAGAGCGTTTGCAAAGTTGAAACAAAAATGTGATTTATCTCAAAACTTTACATTTTTGTGAACACTATTACCACGCCCCTGGTAGGAGAAAGGTTGAATGCTTTCCTGAAAGCTCTTTAAATTATCTAACCAATACCCTTCTTTTTACTTTATTTTTATCAAAACCCTACATTTTTTGTGAACACTATTGCCACGCACCTGGTAGGAGAAGAAGAAAGACTGAAGACTTTCCTGAAAGTTCTTTAAATTACCTAACCAGTGCATTTTATTTGACTCACCTCGTTCAAATGGTTTAGCCGCTAGAGCGTTTGCAAAGTTGAAACAAAAATGTGATTATTCTCAAAACCCTACATTTTTGTGAACACTATTTAAATTATTTAACCAATACCGTTAGCTTGACTCACCTCGTTCAAATAGTTTAGCCGCTAGAGCGTTTGCAAAGTTGAAACAAAAATGTGATTTATCTCAAAACCCTACATTTTTGTGAACACTATTTAAATTATTTAACCAATACCGTTTGCTTGACTCACCTTTTTCAAATAGTTTAGCCGCTAGAGCATTTGCAAAGTTGAAACAAAAGTGTGACATTTCTTGTGAACACTATTGCCACGCCCCTGGTAGGAGTAGAAGAAAGGTTGAATGCTTTCCTGAAAGCTCCGTAAATTATCTAAGCAACGCTTTTTGTTTGACTCACCTCTTTCAAATAGTTTAGCCGCTAGAGTGTTTGCAAAGTTGAAACAAAAGTGTGATTTTTATCAAAACCCTACATTTCTTGTGAACACTACTGCCACGCCCCTGATAAGAGTAGTTTGCAAAGTTTAAACAAAAATGTGATTATTCTCAAAACCCTACATTATTGTGAACACTATTGCTACGCCCCTGGTAGGAGTAGAAACAAGATTAATAAACAATATGTTGTGTGTTTTCTTTTATTCGGGGTTAACATTGGAATCGTTTTATATGCACTTTGCTTAATTTTTTTAGTGAAGATAGCAGCGGCTTTATTGGGATTCATCGAGTTGAAACTCATATTTTCCACTTCGATGGTTAGAAGGGTTTGGTATTGGTCCCAGTTTGCATCTTTTAATTTGAATCTTTTGGGAGTGTGGTAAGTTGTGTTAGGGGCCGTGTTGAACAGTGTTAAGCTAATCGGGAAGTGGTCGCTACCGCATAGTTCATCGTTAACTTTCCAATTTGATGCAATATTAAGAGGAGATGTACACATGGTGATATCAATGTGGGTAAGTGTGCAGTGCGTAGACCAGTGGGTTGGACTTTTGTCGTTTAAAAGTAAAAGGTTTGTATTTTCAATAAATTTAGTGACAATTTTACCCTTACTGTTGAATCGTGGAGATCCCCATATTGGGCTCCAAGCATTCAGATCACCAGCTATTAGTAGTGGCCCATTCACGTATGAAATGAGTTCGTGCAAGTCGTGCTCAGCAAATTGCTCATCAGGCAGTGAATAAATATTTAAAAAGGTGAAATTTATCTGGGACTTAACTTTGATTGCTATTGCGAGTAAACGGTAAGTACTTAGCTCAAGGGGAGTAAATTCTATGTTGTTCTATTGATATGTTATTATATCCGTATATTGAAAAGTTTTTTGGTACATATCTTGTGGGAGGGCTTTCCTTAAGATGAGTTTCCTGTAAAGCTATGATTTTATAGTTATTTTCTTTTATAAGTAAGCGTAGTTCGTTATTATTGTTGTGGTATCCATTAATGTTCCACTGGAGAACTTTAAGTACCATATTGTGAATAACTTATTCATTTGTTTTCCTCTTCTAACGTATAGCGAGAAGATTTATAGGTGAGAGGAAGCTATGTTAATATTGATTTTTTTGATTTTTTTTTGATTTTTTCTGACTCACCTCGTTCAAATAGTTTAGCCGCTAGAGCGATTGCAAAGTTGAAAAAAAATGTGATTTTTATCAAAACCATACATTTTTTGTGAACACTATTGCCACGTTCCTTGTAGGAGCAGAAGAAAGGTTGAAACGCTTTCCTCAAAGCCCTTTAAATTATCTAAGCAATGCAATTGTTTGACTCACCTCGTTCAAATAGTTTAGCCGCTAGAGCGTTTGCAATGTTGAAACAAAAATGAGATTTTTATCAAAACCCTACATTTTCGTGAACACAATTGCCACGCCACTGGTAGGAGTAGAAGAAAGATAAAAGACTTTCCTAAAAGCTCTTTAAATTGTATAAGCAATGCTTTTTGTCTGACTCACCTCGTTCAAATAGTTTAGCCGCTACAACGTTTGCAAAATTGAAACAAAAATCGGATTTTTCTGAAAACCCCACATTTTTTGTGAACCCTTTTCCCACGCCCCTGGTAGGAGTAGAAGAAAGGATAAAGACTTTCCTAAAAGCTCTTTAAATTATCTAAGCAACGCTTTTTTTTGACTCACCTCGTTCAAATAGTTTAGCCGCTAGAGCGTTTGCAATGTTGAAACAAAAGAGTGATTTTTCTCAAAACCCTACATTTCTTGTGAACACTATTGCCACGCCCCTGATAAGAGCAGAAGAGAGGTTGAAGACTTTCCTGAAAGCTCTTTCAATTATCTAAGCAACGCTTTTTGTTTAACTCACCTCGTTCAAATAGTTTAGCCGCTAGAGCGTTTGCAATGTTGAAACAAAAATGTGATTTTTATCAAAACCCTACATTTTTTGTGAACACTATTGCCACGCACCTGGTAGGAGTAGAAGAAAGACTGAAGACTTTCCTGAAAGTTCTATAAATTACCTAACCAGTGCTTTACATTTGACTCACCTCGTTCAAATGGTTTAGCCACTTGAGCGTTTGCAAAGTTGAAACAAAAATGTGATTATTCTCAAAACCCTACATTTTTGCAAACACTATTGCCACGCCCCTGGTAGGTGTAGAAGAAAGATTGAATGCTTTCCTGGAAGACTTTCCTGAAAGCTCTTTAAATTATTTAACCAAGCCTTTTTGTTTGACTCACCTCGTTCAAATAGTTTAGCCGCTAGAGCGTTTGCAAAGTTGAAACAAAAATGTGATTTTTATCAAAACCCTACATTTTTTGTGAACACTATTGCCACGACCCTGATAAGAGCAGAAGAAAGGTTGAAGACTTTCTTCAAAGCTCTTTCAATTATATAAGCAATGTTTTTTATTTGACTCACCTCGTTCAAATAGTTTAGCCGCTAGAGCGTTTGCAAAGTTGAAACAAAAATGTGATTTTTATCAAAACCCTACATTTTTGTGAACACTATTGCCACGCCCCTGGAAGGAGTAAAAGAAATATTAAAGATTTTCCTGAAAGCTCTTTGAATTATCTAAGCAATGCTTTTTGTTTGACTCATCTCGTTCAAATGGTTTAGCCGCTAGGGCGTTTGCAAAGTTGAAACAAAAATGTGATTTTTATCAAAACCCTACATTTCTTGTGAACACTATTGCCACGCCTGTGGTAGGAGCAAAAAAGATTGAAGACTTTCCTGAAAGCTCTTTAAATTATATAAGCAATTTTTTTTATCTGACTCACCTCGTTCAAATAGTATAGCCGCTAGAGTGTTTGCAAAGTTGAAACAAAAATGTGATTTTTATCAAAACCCTACATTTCTTGTGAACGATATTGCCACGCCTGTGGTAGGAGCAAAAAAGATTGAAGACTTTCCTGAAAGCTCTTTAAATTATCTAAGCAATTTTTTTTGTTTGACTCACCTCGTTCAAATAGTTTAGCCGCTAAAGCGTTTGCAAAGTTGAAACAAAAATTTGATTTTTATCAAAACCCTACATTTTTTGTGAACACTATTGCCACGCACCTGGTAGGAGTAGAAGAAGGACTGAAGACTTTCCTGAAAGTTCTTTAAATTACCTAACCAGTGCTTTGTATTTAGAGCGTTTGCATGGTTGAAACAAAACTGTGATTATTCTCAAAACCTTACATTTTTGTGAACACAATTTAAATTACTTAACCAATACCGTTTGGTTGACTCACCTCGTTCAAATAGTTTAGCCGCTAGAGCGTTTGCAAAGTTGAAACAAAAATGTGATTTATCTCAAAACTTTACATTTTTGTGAACACTATTTAAATTATTTAACCAATACCGTTAATTTGACTCACCTCGTTCAAATAGTTTAGCCGCTAGAGCGTTTGCAAAGTTGAAACAAAAATGTGATTTTTATCAAAACCCTTCATTTTTTGTGAACACTATTGCCACGCACCTGGTAGGAGTAGAAGAAAGACTGAAGACTTTCCTAAAAGCTCTTTCAATTGTCTAAGCAATGCTTTTTGTTTGATTCACCTCGTTCAAATAGTTTAGCCGCTAGAGCGTTTGCAAAGTTGAAACAAAAATGTGATTTTTATCAAAACCATACATTTTTTGTGAACACTATTGCCACGCCCCTGTTAAGAGCAGAAGAGAGGTTGAAGACTTTCCTGAAAGCTCTTTCAATTATCTAAGCAATGCTTTTTGTTTAACTCACCTCGTTCAAATAGTTTAGCCGCTAGAGCGTTTGCAAAGTTGAAACAAAAATGTGATTTATCTCAAAACTTTACATTTTTGTGAACACTATTTAAATTATTTAACCAATACCGTTAATTTGACTCACCTCGTTCAAATAGTTTAGCCGCTAGAGCGTTTGCAAAGTTGAAACAAAAATGTGATTTTTATCAAAACCCTTCATTTTTTGTGAACACTATTGCCACGCACCTGGTAGGAGTAGAAGAAAAATTGAAAACTTTCCAGAAAGCTCTTTAAATGATCTAAGCAATTCTTTTTATTTGACTCACCTCGTTCAAATATTTTAGCCGCTAGAGCGTTTGCAATGTTGAAACAAAAATGTGATTTTTATGAAAACCCTACATTTTTGTGAACACTATTGCCACGCCCCTGGTAGGAGTAGAAGAAAGATTAAAGACTTTCCTAAAAGCTCTTTAAGTTGTATAAGCAATGCTTTTTTTCTGACTCACCTCGTTCAAATAGTTTAGCCGCTACAACGTTTGCAAAATTGAAACAAAAATGTGATTTTTCTGAAAATCCCACATTTTTTGTGAACGCTTTTCCCACGCCCCTGGTAGGAGTAGAAGAAAGCATAAAGACTTTCCTAAAAGCTCTTTAAAGTATCTAAGCAACGCTTTTTTTTACTCACGTCGTTCAAATAGTTTAGCCTCTAGAGCGTTTGCAATGTTGAAACAAAAGTGTGATTTTTCTCAAAACCCTACATTTTTTGTGAACACTATTGCCACGCCCCTGTTAAGAGCAGAAGAGAGGTTGAAGACTTTCCTGAAAGCTCTTTCAATTATCTAAGCAATGCTTTTTGTTTAACTCACCTCGTTCAAATAGTTTAGCCGCTAGAGCGTTTGCAAAGTTGAAACAAAAATGTGATTTATCTCAAAACTTTACATTTTTGTGAACACTATTTAAATTATTTAACCAATACCGTTAATTTGACTCACCTCGTTCAAATAGTTTAGCCGCTAGAGCGTTTGCAAAGTTGAAACAAAAATGTGATTTTTATCAAAACCCTTCATTTTTTGTGAACACTATTGCCACGCACCTGGTAGGAGTAGAAGAAAGACTGAAGACTTTCCTGAAAGTTCTATAAATTACCTAACCAGTGCTTTTTATTTGACTCACCTCGTTCAAATGGTTTAGCCACTAGAGCGTTTGCAAAGTTGAAACAAAAATGTGATTATTCTCAAAAACCTACATTTCTTGTGGACACTATTGCCACGTCCCTGGTAGGAGTAGAAGAAAGATTGAAGACTTTCCTGAAAGCTCTTTAAATTACCTAAGCAATTCAAAGTTGAAACAAAAATGTGATTTTTATCAAAACCCTACATTTTTGTGAACACTATTGCCACGCCCCTGGTAGGAGTAGAAGAAAAATTAAAGACTTTCCTGAAAGCTCTTTAAATTATCTAAGCAATGCTTTTTGTTTGACTTACTTCGTTCAAATAGTTTAGCCGCTGATAGGAGAAGAAGAAAGGTTGAAGACTTTCCTGAAAGCTCTTTAAATTATCTAAGCAATGCTGTTTATTTGATTCACCTCGTTCAAAGAGTTTAGCCGCTGGGGCGTTTGCAAAATTGAATCAAAAATGTGATTTTTCTCAAAACCCTACATTTTTGTTATTGCCACGCCCCTGGTAGGAGTAGAAGAAAGATTAAAGACTTTCCTGAAAGCTCTTTAAATTATCTAAGCAATGCTTTTTGTTTGACTTACTTCGTTCAAATAGTTTAGCCGCTGATAGGAGAAGAAGAAAGGTTGAAGACTTTCCTGAAAGCTCTTTAAATTATCTAAGCAATGCTTTTTGCTTGACTCACCTCTTTAAAATAGTTTAGCCACTAGAGCGTTTGCAATGTTGAAACAAAAATGTGATTTTTATCTAAACCCTACATTTTTTGTGAACACTATTGCCACTCTCCTTGTAGGAGTAGAAGAAAGGTTGAAATGCTTTCCTGAAAACTCTTCGAAATATCTAACCAACACTGTTTGTTTGACTCACCTCGTTCAAATAGTTTAGCCGCCAGAGCGTTTGCAAAGTTGAAACAAAAATGTGATTTTTATAAAAACCCTTCATTTTTTGTGAACACTATTGCCACGCTCCTGGTAGGAGTAGAAGAAATATTGAAGGTTTTCCTGAAAGCTCTTTAAATTTTGTAAGCAATTCTTTTTATTTGACTCACCTCGTTCAAATAGTTTAGCCGCTGGAGCGTTTGCAAAGTTGAAACAAAAATGTGATTTTTATCAAAACCCTACATTTTTTGTGAACACTATTGCCACGCCCCTGGTAGGAGTAGAAGAAAGGTTAAAGACCTTCCTGAAAGCTCATTAAATTACCTAAGCAATGCTTTTTGCTTGACTCAACTCGTTGAAATAGCTTAGCCGCTAGAGCGTTTGCAAAGTTGAAACAAAAATGTGATTTTTATCAAAACCCTACATTTCTTGTGAACACTTTTGCCACGCCCCTGGTGAGAGTAGAAGAAAGATTAAAGACTTTCCTGAAAGCTCTTTCAATTATCTAAGCAATGCTTTTTATTTGACTCAATTCGTTCAAACAGTTAAGCCGCTGGAGCGTTTGCAAAGTTGAAACAAAAATGTGATTTTTATCAAAACCCTACATTTTTGTGAACACTATTGCCACGCCCCTGGTAGGACTAGAAGAAAGATTGAATGCTTTCCTGAAAGCTCTTTAAATAATTTAACCAATACCGTTAGCTTGACTCACCTCGTTCAAATAGTTTAGCCGCTAGACCATTTCCAAAGTTGAAACAAAAATGTGATTTTTCTCAAAACCCTACATTTTTGTGAACACTATTGCCACGCCCCTGGTAGGAGTAGAAGAAAGATTAAAGACTTTCCTGAAAGCTCTTTAAATTATCTAAGCAATGCTTTTTGCTTGACTCACCTCTTTAAAATAGTTTAGCCACTAGAGCGTTTGAAATGTTGAAACAAAAATGTGATTTTTATCAAAACCCTACATTTTTTGTGAACACTATTGCCACGCACCTGGTTGGAGTAGAAGAACGACTGAAGACTTTCCTGAAAGTTCTTTAAATTACCTTACCAGTGCTTTGTATTTAGAGCGTTTGCATAGTTGAAACAAAACTGTGATTATTCTCAAAACCCTACATTTTTGTGAACACTGTTTAAATTATTTAACCAATACCGTTTGCTTGACTCTCCTCGTTCAAATAGTTTAGCCGCTGGAGCGTTTGCAAAATTGAAACAAAAATGGGATTTTTCTGAAAACCCCACATTTTTGTTTGACTCACCTCGTTCAAATAGTTTAGCAGCTAGAGCGTTTGCAACGTTGAAACAAAAGTGTGATTTTTCTCAAAACCCTACATTTCTTGTGAACACTATTGCCACGCCCCTGATCGGAGTAGTTTCCAAAGTTGAAACAAAAATGTGATTATTCTAAAAACCCTACATTATTGTGAACACTATTGCCACGCCCCTGGTAGGAGTAGAAGAAAGATTAAATACTTTCCTAAAAGCTCTTTAAATTATCTAAGCAATGCTTTTTGTTTGATTCACCTCGTTCAAATAGTTTAACCGCTAGAGCGTTTGAAAAGTTGAAACAAAAATGTGATTTTTATCAAAACCCAACATTTGTTGAGAACACTTTTGCCACGCCCCTGGTGAGAGTAGAAGAAAGATTAAAGACTTTCCTAAAAGCTCTTTCAATTGTCTAAGCAATGCTTTTTGCTTGACTCAACTCGTTTAAATAGCTTAGCCGCTAGAGCGTTTGCAAAGTTGAAACAAAAATGTGATTTTTATCAAAACCCTACATTTCTTGTGAACACTTTTGCCACGCCCCTGGTGAGAGTAGAAGAAAGATTAAAGACTTTCCTAAAAGCTCTTTCAATTGTCTAAGCAATGCTTTTTGTTTGATTCACCTCGTTCAAATAGTTTAGCCGCTAGAGCGTTTGCAAAGTTGAAACAAAAATGTGATTTTTATCAAAACCCTACATTTTTGTGAACACTATTGCCATGCCCCTGGGAGGAGCAGAAGAAAGATTAAATACTTTCCTAAAAGCTCTTTAAATTATCTAAGCAATGCTTTTTGTTTGACTCACCTCGTTCAAATAGTTTAACCGCTAGAGCGTTTGAAAAGTTGAAACAAAAATGTGATTTTTATCAAAACCCAACATTTGTTGAGAACACCATTTCAACTTCCTGGTAGGAGTAGAAGAAAGATTAAAGACTTTCCTGAAAGCTCTTCAAATTATCTAAGCAACTCAAAGTTGAAACAAAATTGTGATTTTTATCAAAACCTTACATTTTTGTTATTGCCACGTTCTTGGTAGGAGTAGCAGAAAGATTGAATGCTTTGCTGAAAGCTCTTTAAATTATCTAAGCAATGCTTTTTGTTTGACTCACCTCGTTCAAATAGTTTAGCAGCTGGAGCGTTTGCAAGGGTGAAACAAAAATGTGATTTTTCTCAAAACTCTACACTTTTGTTGTTTCCACGTTCCTGGTAGGAGTAGCAGAAAGATTGAAAGCTTTGCTGAAAGCTCTTTAAATTATCTAAGCAATGCTTTTTGTTTGACTCACATCGTTCAAATAGTTTAGCCGCTGGAGCGTTTGCAAAATTGAATCAAAAATGTGATTTTTCTCAAAACCCTACATTTTTGTTATTGCCACGTTCCTGGTAGGAGTAGCAGAAAGATTGAATGCTTTGCTGAAAGCTCTTTAAATTATCTAAGCAATGCTTTTTGTTTGACTCACCTCGTTCAAACAGTTTAGCCGCTAGAGCGTTTGCAAAGTTAAAACCAAAATGTGATTTTTCTCAAAACCATACATTTTTGTGAACACTATTGCCACGCCCCTGGTAGGAGTAGAAGAAAGATTAAAGACTTTCCTGAAAGCTCTTTAAATTATCTAAGCAATGCTTTTTGTTTGACTTACTTCGTTCAAATAGTTTAGCCGCTGATAGGAGAAGAAGAAAGGTTGAAGACTTTCCTGAAAGCTCTTTAAATTATCTAAGCAATGCTGTTTATTTGATTCACCTCGTTCAAAGAGTTTTGCCGCTGGGGCGTTTGCAAAATTGAATCAAAAATGTGATTTTTCTCAAAACCCTACATTTTTGTTATTGCCATGTTCCTGGTAGGAGTAGAAGAAAGATTCAATGCTTTCCTGAAATCTCTTTAAATTATCTAAGCAATGCTTTTTGTATGACTCACCTCGTTCAAATAGTTTAGCCGCTGGAGCGTTTGCAAAGTTGAAATAAAAATGTGATTTTTATAAAAACCCCACATTTTTGTGAACACTATTACCACGCACCTGGTAGGAGTAGAAGAAAGATTAAGGACTTTCCTGAAAGCCCTTTAAATTATCTAAGCAATGCTTTTTGTTTGACTCACCTCGTTCAAATAGTTTACCCGCTAGAGCGTTTGCAAAGTTGAAATAAAAATGTGATTTTTATCAAAACCCTACATTTTTGTGAACACTGTTGCCATGCCCTTGGTAGAAGTGGAAGAAAGATTGAAGACTTTCCTGAAAGCTCTTTAAATAATCTAAGCAATGCGTGTTATTTGACTCACCTCGTTCAAATAGTTTAACCGCTAGAGCGTTTGAAAAGTTTAAACAAAAATGTGATTTTTATCAAAACTCTACACTTTTGTTGTTTCCACGTTCCTGGTAGGAGTAGCAGAAAGATTGAAAGCTTTGCTGAAAGCTCTTTAAATTATCTAAGCAATGCTTTTTGTTTGACTCACCTCGTTCAAACAGTTTAGCGGCTAGAGCGTTTGCAAAGTTAAAACAAAAATGTGATTTTTATCCAAACCCAACATTTGTTGAGAACACCATTTCAACTTCCTGGTAGGAGTAGAAGAAAGATTAAAGACTTTCCTGAAAGCCCTTCAAATTATCTAAGCAATTCAAAGTTGAAACAAAATTGTGATTTTTATCAAAACCTTACATTTTTGTTATTGCCACGTTCTTGGTAGGAGTAGCAGAAAGATTGAATGCTTTGCTGAAAGCTCTTTAAATTATCTAAGCAATGCTTTTTGTTTGACTCACCTCGTTCAAATAGTTTAGCAGCTGGAGCGTTTGCAAGGGTGAAACAAAAATGTGGTTTTTCTCAAAACTCTACACTTTTGTTGTTTCCACGTTCCTGGTAGGAGTAGCAGAAAGATTGAAAGCTTTGCTGAAAGCTCTTTAAATTATCTAAGCAATGCTTTTTGTTTGACTCACCTCGTTCAAATAGTTTAGCCGCTGGAGCGTTTGCAAAATTGAATCAAAAATGTGATTTTTCTCAAAACCCTACATTTTTGTTATTGCCACCAGGGATAATGGGATGCCCAACTTATTCCAGTGTGAGAGCGCCTCAAAATAAGCGTTTTTTTATAACATTTTCCATTGTGGCCAGATCGAACAAAATAAGAATTTTTGGGCATTTAAATTAAAATGCCCAATTGCACTTTCCACACCACCCAGGAGGTATGCAAAACGGCGCGTTACCGAAGTTAGTTTTGGGTGCTCGGTTCCCCTTTAGGCCTATATCACCCATTAAATATTTATTTACAAAAAGTAACAAAACGATAACAATTCATTATTATATAACGAAAAAGTAAACAAAACGATAAATGTATACATATAACGAAAAAAACAAAACAATAACAATTCATGTAAAAAATGTATAAAAATATCACAGTATAACAAATTATTTACATAAGTATATACAAATGCCTACATTTACATCCCAAATTTTAATTTTCCTTAAAAAAAATTGCTTTCTTATTTTAGAGCCTCTTTATCTTAACTGTTTACAAAATTTTTACTTTTTTATTTTCTTTCGTAAGATTAAGTTCGCTTATTGTAACCACTAAAAAATAAAAAAAAAAATTGAAACCTATAGGTGTGAAACACACAAAATTTTATTTTTAAAGTTAGGGATAGAAAGGTCTTTATTTAAAAATTTTGTTAAAAAATATATTCTAATTCTAATAAAAAGGGCTAAAACTATTTTTGGGTCACAATTATCACAACACAAAAAGGGCCTAACATCTTTCATTTTATTAAAATGAATATCTCCTAATCCTATTTTATGACAATTACTGTCGAATTCTTCTAAAAATCTTGCTTCCAAAATTTTTACAAATGCAATAAAATCCTCAGGCGACTTGACTAAGTTGCATTTGTCTATTTGATTTTGATGCATGAAGATGAATTCGTCCGAAGGAATTTCATCTCCTAAATATGGTAAAGGCAGGGAACATGTGTGCAGTTTGAAAATTTTTAAATAAAAATAGCCGCAAAAGTAGCTAAACGCATTTTCTTTCAAAAAATTAATTTCTAAACTGCTATCTAATGCGATTGATCCAACGAGAGAGTGTTCAGGCCGTGGTAAACCTTGAAAATCCTGCCAAGAAAGGTCATTCAATAGTGAATCATTACACACATTAAGTAGAACATTATTACTATGCTCCGAAATTACTGTAGCATCAGGTTCTAAAGGCAGCTCACAGTTTCCTTTTGTTACGACGTTTACGTAACGTAAGCCCCACGATTTCCTAAACAAACTAGAGAACATATAGGGCGTTACTCTAGTACCTCCTCTGCTTCGAATCTGCCCAAAAAAATGTTCTAAACTGTCCTGACATAGTCGTCTCGTCTTCAAGTACGGAAAACCTGAGTGTGACAAAAATCGCCACAATCGTCTTAAACTGTTAATATTTAACACCCACCCCTTTATAAAACTAAAATTATTGGTTGTGTTGCTTTCAAAATCATCTACGACCCGAATAGTTTTTAAAACTTGTTCTGCCTCATTTAAAAACTCTAACTGTTCAGGGGAACCTACAAACACTTTTTTAGTGGGTACAACAGCCTCAACGAAACTACTATTTAAAATATCAAATAATTTATTAAAAAACGAAACGAATTCCGCGGTATTAACAAAGCTCCTACTATTCGAGCTTAAGGCTCCCGAGCTATATAGGGAAAACATACCAGAAGCGACCGTATTACTCAATACTTGAGACGCGAATTTAACCTTCATTTTTTGGAAGGTATTTGGATAAATATGAGCATCGGTTAATTTATGCGCACACCGATAACTCGACTTAGAGTCGGTTTCATAAAAATGAACAATATCCGACCAACTTACCCGACTATTTTTAAAGAAAACCGTATTTTTTGAATTTTGTAAACAGTTACGACTACTTTTTATCAAATGGGGGCTATCGTAAAAAAAATACACTTCCTTGCCATTAACATTAAAAAAAGGCCGTGACGCTGAAACACCTAACAAATTAGCGAAATTCTGAAAATTGGTGCCCTGGTCGCAAACAAAATGGCAAGGAATTAGTCCTATGTTTTGCAGTTGGGTAATGGCTTCAAGAATATATTTCTTGAGGACATCCCCTTTGCAGGAACCTTTTACGAAAAAATAAGCCAATGGGTGGGACCAAGGCTCTCCACCTATACCTTGCACCATTATAGTCATTGCAGTAGTTGCTAATCTAGAAGTGCGATTTTCATCGCCATAATCCTCAATACCTATCACCCTATCGAATTTCCTATCATACTGCAAATGACATTTCAGTGACATTTCATCACATGAAACCGACACGAACTTTTGTTCGAAAGTGAATCCCCTACTCCTAATCTCTAACGATTTTATGCTACTTTGGGTGCAACCTGGGAAACGGGGCCAGTCTGTAACAAAGTTTTCCAAAGTACTTTCGGATGGAAAATCTAATTGGTGCTTTAAGTGCCGATAAGCAACTGGCGATAGAAAAAATACACCCAAAGCTATCGTTTTCAAAAAATTGTCATATCGCCGACCATGGGTACGGCGATTACTATTTATAAAATTACTCCTAATGCAAGCACCTAACTGAGGAGGAACTTTGCTACAAACTAAATAAAGAGGGTCTGACTGTTCCCTCAATGAGCTATTCCTTAGCTGTTCCCTACATCTTTCTAATTCTGCGGCCATTTCAACTAACTGGGCCTTTAAACTTCTATTTTCCTGCTCTTTTTCATCTAACTTTACTTTCAAAATCCTATTCTCTTCCCTCAATTTCTTCTTCCTTTCCGTACCTGCGGTCAGACCCCTACCTGTTTGCGCGGCCTTATCAAAATTAAAAGACACATCCTCCTCAAAAAATGGAAGAGGCTCTAAAATACCATCTTCAGTCTCATTTTCCCCTTGGGGAGCAAAATCTTCCAGACCCAATAAAATAGTATTTTTTAATTCAAAATTTGGGACGTCAAATGTAGGCTCAACTTTTAAATTTATATCGGGAACGGCCCCCGAACGCAATCGCTTTTCAAGGCGCATTTTTGCCGAAAAATGCCGCTCACAAGCAAAAATATGTTTAGGTGTTTCATCGGAAACACCTAAACGGTTGAGCCAACATTTACGCCTATTAAAAGAAATAAAATAAAATACAAAAAGGTAAAAATTTAATTATAAAATATGTATAATAATAATAATAATAGTGCAAAAAGTGTATATTTTATGAATATCTAAAGTACGACTTTTTTATAACTATGATAAATATTCAATTATAAATCGTTACTTTAAAATAATTTATTTAATTAATTAACGGCAATGACAATAAATTGACAGTTACGCTCTGAACAAGTAGAGCGCGACAGACTACAAGCGACATTTGTCAAATATTAAAATACACACGTTCTTATGGACACAGTTATGTAGCCGTGCAGCTGCCTCAATAACTGTGTCCATAAGAACGTGTGTATTTTAATATTTGACAAATGTCGCTTGTAGTCTGTCGCGCTCTACTTGTTCAGCACATCACATTTAAAAACACACGGAAATTCAATTTTATTATCCAAAATTACTATTTACATTGCACAATCGAAACACTGATTTCATTCAAATTTTTCGCAAACTCACAAACACTTTTTGCACTATTTAATGTTTTTCACTCACCGTTCGAGGTCCGTTCCACTGTTTGGAAAAGTAAATGTTGTTCCTCCCTCGTTGCAGCCAACAACACATTTCCTCCAATTGCTGGTCGTTTTCGGCATTTTATCTGCAAAATAAATAAAAAAAGTATTAAATAAATGCAAGTTTATTTAATAAAAGTTAAATATACTCACATCTTTCAATTTACGTGCTGTTTCGCCTTCGCTATTCTTCGAACTAATGGCCGTTACAAGTGGAGACAAAAAAATGAAAAATGTCTCCATTCGAATAATAATTTTGCGGGATTTCAATCTGGCCGTCGCTCTTTTCCAATTGCTAAACGTCAAAATCTCCTCAATCCAGTCAACTGTCAAAGTTTAGGTGGTTTTGACGTTTAGCAATTGTTCTCTCACTTCCAGTGAGAGAGGAGTTGGACATCTCATTATCTTTTGTTGTTTCCACGTTCCTGGTAGGAGTAGCAGAAAGATTGAAAGCTTTGCTGAAAGCTCTTTAATTTATCTAAGCAATGCTTTTTGTTTGACTCACCTCGTTCAAACAGTTTAGCGGCTAGAGCGTTTGCAAAGTTAAAACAAAAATGTGATTTTTATCCAAACCCAATGTTTAGGCCAGCGCCTAATTTCTTTTTACCACCCCTAGTGAGTGTATAACAAACCATTGCCAGTTAGCTGTTAATAGTTTTCACTCAACGGTTAACAGCTTTCACTCAACTGGCAATGGTTTCGTTGAAATTCCCGGTTAGCAAGCGATTCTGCTTATCAGCTTGGCGCACTTTCATACGAGAGACCACGAGACAAGACGTCGTCCACCGGCCACCACGCCCAGCATCACCACACGAACAAACCACATGTAAGTAATTTTTTGTAACCAATTTAATAAAGAAAGTTTAATTTGCTATTAAACACAAACGTGTGGTTTTATTCACTTAAACACTTCCTTTTCCATATTTTCATATTCTCAACGATCGACGCATCGTCCGCGAGTGACTCGTCGAGCGTTCGAGGAGTATTCATGGTCCTTCGAGCCGGATTAAAGCAAATATATTTTTCATCATTTTTTTTGGCACTGTACACCAACGGAAAATTAACACAAGCAAGTTTCCTCAAAATACCAATTGGAAGTCACGAGGCTCTGCACATTAACACAAACGAGGCGCTGCACACCAACGGACCATAAAACCGATCTCTGTTGCACAAATAGAAACGAGGCGTTGCACACCAACGGACACATATCACCGATTTTTGTTTCACTTCCCACCAACGCAGGCAAACCAGGTACGTGATTGCTTTAATATCACTTGGATGCCAATCGTTTTTTAAAAAAAAAAAAAACAGATATACATATATAAAAATAGTTGTTTAATCGCATTTTATTGGTGACTAAACCGTTTGTACAAGAAAAGTGACACAGTGACTAGTGTTTTTTAGTGTTTCAGTGGCATAAGTACAAAAACAAAATAATCCGTAAGTGCACGATTACGTACCGGATTTTGTGCGGTAATATATATATATTTTTTTTTTTTTCACATATCACTCACGGCACTTATTTTCGATTTGTTCAATTTTCGGATTTTGTGCGGTAATATTTTTTCTCGTATATTTTTTCATATACATATCACTTGCGGCACTAATTTTTTGATTTTTATCATCTTTTCGATTTTGTGCGGTAATACTTTTTCACATATTTTCACATATCACTTACGGCACTAATTTTTTGATTTTTATCATTTTTTTTCGATTTTGTGCGGCAATACTTTTTCGCACATTTTCACATATCACTTACGGCACTGATTTTCTTTTGATTCTTTCTCTATTTGTTGAAGAAATTTCTGTTTTTGTTTCTTTTTTTCACTGAGACACTGCACTTTTTTCACCTTTAAACACTTTTATTTAACAAATTGATTTTCGTCGGCGTATCTTGGGTGGCGAGCCATATAAAGTGGCATCTTTATACATACGCACGTACGACTACACATATATATTCTCGTTTTTTTGTTGGCAGTGGTGTGCTGCAACTCATATATATATTCAATAAGGTACCAAAGCCAGATATACTGCGATATCGGCTATTATAGTTAAAAACTTTGTTTGCTAAAATATATCCAATAAATTAAATATTATTGACCAGCCAGATATATTGCGATATCGGCTAAAACAGTCAAAAAATTTTATTTTTTCTATTTTCTTGTTTGGTTGGCAGTGGTGTGCTGCAAATAAAAATTTACAATAGTGGGGAATTATTTCCAAAACGATTCCCATATTCTTTAGATCAAAGTCTGCTCAGTCTTGAGTATTACTCTATTCCTTTAAATTTAAATTTGAATTTTCAATTCTTCTTGTCACTTATATCGAAACCATGGAAGCTTTCATGCGCTTAGTAGTCTACGTTGTCGAATACGAGTCTGAATTCAGTGCTGCATCAAAGGACATCTCGAAGAACGCTCTTGTGATGCAACAAGACGAGCTGAGAGAGATGTGGTGCAAAGCGAAAGCTGCCCATGACGACCTCAACAGCAAAGGGGACATGTCCTCAAAGGACTATGCCCTTATTAAAAAAAATTCAAGCTAGGTGGACAATGCTACATACGTTGCATGGGGGCAATGAAGGATATGTCTGAGATCCTCTCAACCCCCAAAGACACAGAAAAATCTGCCGAGGTAGACAATAACCACTCCCTTCCGCCTTGCGATACGGATGTTTTCAAAGGGGACTACCTTTCATGGCCAACATTCCGGGATATGTTCACGGCCGTATACATCAAGAGCAATCGTCTCTCACCGGTGGAGAAATTATACCACCTCAACAAAAAGACGCAAGGGGAGGCGAAGGTTATTGTGTCGAAATGCCCTTTTACCAATGATGGTTTTGCGATGGCATGGAAGGGTTTGACAGACATGTACGAGAATGAGCGTATACTAGTCGAAACCCAAGTCGACATACTGCTCGACTTGCCCTCAATCGATAAAGAGTGTTCGAGCTCAATAAAATGGCTACAGCGGGAGATCAACAGCTGCATCTCCTGCCTGACAGCCAATAAAGTGGACATTGGGAACTGGGACCCAATCATAATCCGCATATGTTCCAAGAGACTGCCACAGGCAACATTGGCCCTGTGGGAACAGTCTGTAAAGAACAAGACCAAGACATCGAAGTGGGAGGAATTGGACAACTTCCTCACGGATAGATACCGTGATTTAGAGGCAATAGAACGTGCCAAGAAATCGTCCAATTCCGTAAAGCCTGTCAGTGCACCCACACAGAATAAATACAACAATAGCCATCAGAACAGACTCGGCGCCTTCCAAGTAAGCGTTGAGAAATCAACCTGTCTGATGTGCAAAAGCGCAGATCACAAATTAAGATCTTGCCCCATGTTTCTTAACATGGCACCGGCGGACAGGATCAAGTTCGCTAAGCGCAACAATCGCTGCATCAATTGCCTCGGCTTTGGGCACTTAGTGTCGCAATGCACCAGTGCATTCAACTGCAGCACGTGCCACGCGAGGCATCACACACTCCTACATTTGAGGGCAGTGCAGCCTAGCAGCCAAAGAGGCTCATCTACGCCATCGGACGAGATTCCGTCTACGTCCAGGCAAGCGCAGCAGAAGCGCAACTTCAACAAGTCAAAAGGCAAGCCAACGACTCAAGTACAGTCGTGCTTCGCTAACAGCGACAAAGGTGTCTTGTTAGGAACGGCACAAATAAATATAAATTACAGCGGCGTTACCTATGCCGCAAGAGCACTCATCGACTCCGGGTCAGAGTGCTCTTTCATCACAGAAAGGCTGAAGCGCAGAATCAACTTGCCAGTTAGGAAGATAAATGCCCAGGTGTCAGGCATCAACAACACCGTATCTGCGCAAGTAAAGGAAGCATGTAGCGTCGAGTTGCGGTCACCAATTGACCCACTTGTATCAATCACAACGAACATGATGATTCTGCCGAAATTAACGGGGAACTTGCCGACTTGCCATATTAGCGCACTAACTCGGCAGGCTTTCCCAGATCTCACGTTGGCGGATAAGAGGTTCTTCATCAACGAACCCGTGGACGTCATACTCGGTGGTGACGTCTATCCCCAGATTATGCTTGATGGCATACGCAAGAACGTACTGGGATCACTTCTTGCGCAAGAGACTGTGTTCGGTTGGATAGTCACGGGGCGTGCAAATACAATTAAGCCAACCAACACTTGCGTCTCGTATTACAACGAAATATCGCTGGAAAAGCGGTTAGCTTCGTTCTGGGAGTTGGAAGAGATGTCCAAGGAGAGGAAGTTAAGCGAGGAGGACAGGTATTGCGAAGAGCTCTATAAGAAGACAACGAAGCGAAATGAAGACGGGAAGTACGTTGTATCGCTACCATTCAGGAAAGACTATCCGGTCAACATTAGTCTAGGTAGTTCCTTAAAGATTGCGTACTCCCAGTTTTATCGCAATGAAGCTCGGTTGTCAAGAGACGAAAACCTGAAAAAAGAATACAACAGGGTATTAAACGAATATGTTGAGCTGGGTCATATGGCAAGGATACATACCAATCAAACGGCCGACTCTAGTGACAATTATTACCTGCCTCACCACGCCGTAAAGAAGGAAGAGAGCACATCGACAAAGGTGCGTGTGGTGTTCAATGCATCGCAAGCGACTTCAAACGGCACTTCGCTGAATGACATCCTTCTCCCCGGTCCAGTTCTTCAGGCAGATCTGACCATTTTAATTCTGCGATGGCGATTATTTAAATATGTATTCAATAGCGATATTGAGAAGATGTATCGCCAAATCCTGTTGAAAGCTGATCAAACGAAGTACCAGCGAATCGTTTTCCGCAACCATCCAACCGAACAAACCAATATTTTCGAATTGAAGACGGTGACGTTCGGAATCAACTGCGCTCCTTATCTGGCAATAAGGACGTTACTCCAATTAGCTGACGACGTTGAAAGCTCACTACCAGTAGCCTCGAACATACTCAGGAAGTGCATGTATGTTGATGATGTCTTAGCAGGTGGACACTCTATAGAGGCTGCAACTAAAGCTAGGAATGAGATTAAAATAGCATTGGAGTCGGCAGGTTTCCCATTAAGAAAATGGACAGCCAACTGTGGGAAAATTTTACAAGGCCTTCCAAAAGACCACTTGCTTAACAAGGAGTTTTTAGACTTCGAAGACACAAGTGATGTCAAGGCTCTTGGGATAAGATGGAATGCGCATACTGACTTCTTTTATTTCAAAACAAAACCCATACTCAGCCCAGAATCATATACAAAGAGAGCTATCCTCTCAGATATCGCCAAGCTATTTGACCCATTAGGATGGCTAGCGCCGATAATAGTCACGGCCAAAATGATAATGCAACATATTTGGTTAGAAGGAACACAATGGGACGAGGTTGTTTCTCCTACCACATTGGATCGTTGGAATACATTCTTGGACAACCACCGGTACATAAACAACATAGAAATTCCACGATGGGTCCACTTTTCGCCAACGGACGATGTGTCAATTCATGGTTTCTGCGATGCATCAGAGAAAGCATACGCAGCAACGGTCTACCTGCGCGTAAGGACAAGCAACGAAGTTTTCGTCAGCCTACTATTGGCAAAAACCAGAGTAGCGCCTGTCAAAACTGTATCTTTACCACGTCTGGAACTATGCGGCGCCGTATTACTGGCCGAAACAGTTGAATCTGTCGTCAGCAACCTGGAGCTGACTCATCTCAACCTTAAATTATGGACGGATTCGACCATCGTTCTCGCATGGATTCGCAAGCCACCATGTTCATGGTCAACGTTTGTATCCCATCGAGTGACGAAAATTATAGAAAAGGTTGGCAACGCAAATTGGAACCATGTCGATTCAGGATCTAACCCTGCAGACTTAGGCAGTCGGGGACTTATGGCACAGGATTTGGTGGAAAACACCTTGTGGTGGCAGGGACCTTCTTGGCTGCAAGAAGATCAATGCAAATGGCCATTACAACAAAACGACTACGAGACGACAATAGAGGAAAAACAGGTACGTGTACATGCTTGTACAACTATACAGGGGAATTCCAACGACATTCTTGACCGTTTTTCTAGTTTGCCAAGAGCTTTGAGAGTGTTATCATATGTTATGAGATTCTCTCAAAGAACTCATCCAAACACAAAGGCTTCTTTTCAACAAAAGTCTTGCTTAATTTCATCCGAAGAAATTAGAGCAACGACAAGACGTTTGATAACAAATACGCAGAAGCAGAAATATAGTCAGGAGTATAGTTGTTTGAAATCCGGTAAACCCGTCGATGCAAAAAGTGAGATCCTCTCTCTTAATCCGTTCCTCGATAAAGATGAAGTGATGAGAACTGGTGGCCGTCTCGGTGCGTCTCTCGATTTGTCATACAATGAGCGCCATCCGATTATCCTTCCATACAACTGCGTATTGTCTCGCCTAATAATCCAGTTTATTCATCAAGTCTCCTTACATGGAGAAAATCAGCTGATGTTACGGCTAACAAATCGAGCCGGCATAGTGGCTCATTCCTTGCTGCCAACGACAGCAATCTTACCGACGGCGGTAGTGAAGATCGAGGCAGGAGGACGCCTACACTTAATCAGGGCGCTCATAGACGCATGCGCCCCTACGTCGCTAATTGCGCGCGACCTAGCAGGAGAATTGAAACTAGAGCAGACGCATATCGGCGGTCAACGCGGCTGCCTTGTAGTACTGCGAGGCAGACACGGGACAAATACCCGCATATCAACACACGTAAGGACGTTGAACGGCTATATGCGCATCAGCCCGACCACCACGTTGGACTCCGACCTAGCAGCCCCATACACACATCAAGCTGGCGGATCCAAATTTCTATAAGTCATCGCCGATACGCTTGGTGCTCGGCGCGGATGTGTATTCCCGCATCATGACCCAACAGGTCATGCCACAAACATTTGGGCAGCTCCTCGCTCAGGGCTCCATATTCGGCTGGGTGCTTTCGGGTACGGCCCGGTACTAAATTAATCTATTTTAGTATTTTATTTTTTTAACTTATTCTATTGTTTTTTTTTGAATTCCTACTTAGAATAAGTATTGTTTTTTGGTTTTAAAAAAAAAAAAAAATATAATTATAATAATGAATAAATGAACGTAAACTATTTTCTATTTAGCTGTACTCATATTGTACCATAAATTTGTATATCGTTATGGTGGTCGATGGACATTTAATTTTTTTTTGTTTTGTTGCTCACCGCAAGGGGGCCGGTATGTTTAGGCCAGCGCCTAATTTCTTTTTACCACCCCTAGTGAGTGTATAACAAACCATTGCCAGTTAGCTGTTAATAGTTTTCACTCAACGGTTAACAGCTTTCACTCAACTGGCAATGGTTTCGTTGAAATTCCCGGTTAGCAAGCGATTCTGCTTATCAGCTTGGCGCACTTTCATACGAGAGACCACGAGACAAGACGTCGTCCACCGGCCACCACGCCCAGCATCACCACACGAACAAACCACATGTAAGTAATTTTTTGTAACCAATTTAATAAAGAAAGTTTAATTTGCTATTAAACACAAACGTGTGGTTTTATTCACTTAAACACTTCCTTTTCCATATTTTCATATTCTCAACGATCGACGCATCGTCCGCGAGTGACTCGTCGAGCGTTCGAGGAGTATTCACCCAACATTTGTTGAGAACACCATTTCAACTTCCTGGTAGGAGTAGAAGAAAGATTTAAGACTTTCCTGAAAGCTCTTCAAATTAGCTAAGCAATTCAAAGTTGAAACAAAATTGTGATTTTTATCAAAACCTTACATTTTTGTTATTGCCACGTTCTTGGTAGGAGTAGCAGAAAGATTGAATGCTTTGCTGAAAGCTCTTTAAATTATCTAAGCAATGCTTTTTGTTTGACTCACCTCGTTCAAATAGTTTAGCAGCTGGAGCGTTTGCAAGGGTGAAACAAAAATGTGGTTTTTCTCAAAACTCTACACTTTTGTTGTTTCCACGTTCCTGGTAGGAGTAGCAGAAAGATTGAAAGCTTTGCTGAAAGCTCTTTAAATTATCTAAGCAATGCTTTTTGTTTGACTCACCTCGTTCAAATAGTTTAGCCGCTGGAGCGTTTGCAAAATTGAATCAAAAATGTGATTTTTCTCAAAACCCTACATTTTTGTTATTGCCACCAGGGATAATGGGATGCCCAACTTATTCCAGTGTGAGAGCGCCTCAAAATAAGCGTTTTTTATAACATTTTCCATTGTGGCCAGATCGAACAAAATAAGAATTTTTGGGCATTTAAATTAAAATGCCCAATTGCACTTTCCACACCACCCAGGAGGTATGCAAAACGGCGCGTTACCGAAGTTAGTTTTGGGTGCTCGGTTCCCCTTTAGGCCTATATCACCCATTAAATATTTATTTACAAAAAGTAACAAAACGATAACAATTCATTATTATATAACGAAAAAGTAAACAAAACGATAAATGTATACATATAACGAAAAAAACAAAACAATAACAATTCATGTAAAAAATGTATAAAAATATCACAGTATAACAAATTATTTACATAAGTATATACAAATGCCTACATTTACATCCCAAATTTTAATTTTCCTTAAAAAAAATTGCTTTCTTATTTTAGAGCCTCGTTATCTTAACTGTTTACAAAATTTTTACTTTTTTATTTTCTTTCGTAAGATTAAGTTCGCTTATTGTAACCACTAAAAAATAAAAAAAAAAATTGAAACCTATAGGTGTGAAACACACAAAATTTTATTTTTAAAGTTAGGGATAGAAAGGTCTTTATTTAAAAATTTTGTTAAAAAATATATTCTAATTCTAATAAAAAGGGCTAAAACTATTTTTGGGTCACAATTATCACAACACAAAAAGGGCCTAACATCTTTCATTTTATTAAAATGAATATCTCCTAATCCTATTTTATGACAATTACTGTCGAATTCTTCTAAAAATCTTGCTTCCAAAATTTTTACAAATGCAATAAAATCCTCAGGCGACTTGACTAAGTTGCATTTGTCTATTTGATTTTGATGCATGAAGATGAATTCGTCCGAAGGAATTTCATCTCCTAAATATGGTAAAGGCAGGGAACATGTGTGCAGTTTGAAAATTTTTAAATAAAAATAGCCGCAAAAGTAGCTAAACGCATTTTCTTTCAAAAAATTAATTTCTAAACTGCTATCTAATGCGATTGATCCAACGAGAGAGTGTTCAGGCCGTGGTAAACCTTGAAAATCCTGCCAAGAAAGGTCATTCAATAGTGAATCATTACACACATTAAGTAGAACATTATTACTATGCTCCGAAATTACTGTAGCATCAGGTTCTAAAGGCAGCTCACAGTTTCCTTTTGTTACGACGTTTACGTAACGTAAGCCCCACGATTTCCTAAACAAACTAGAGAACATATAGGGCGTTACTCTAGTACCTCCTCTGCTTCGAATCTGCCCAAAAAAATGTTCTAAACTGTCCTGACATAGTCGTCTCGTCTTCAAGTACGGAAAACCTGAGTGTGACAAAAATCGCCACAATCGTCTTAAACTGTTAATATTTAACACCCACCCCTTTATAAAACTAAAATTATTGGTTGTGTTGCTTTCAAAATCATCTACGACCCGAATAGTTTTTAAAACTTGTTCTGCCTCATTTAAAAACTCTAACTGTTCAGGGGAACCTACAAACACTTTTTTAGTGGGTACAACAGCCTCAACGAAACTACTATTTAAAATATCAAATAATTTATTAAAAAACGAAACGAATTCCGCGGTATTAACAAAGCTCCTACTATTCGAGCTTAAGGCTCCCGAGCTATATAGGGAAAACATACCAGAAGCGACCGTATTACTCAATACTTGAGACGCGAATTTAACCTTCATTTTTGGAAGGTATTTGGATAAATATGAGCATCGGTTAATTTATGCGCACACCGATAACTCGACTTAGAGTCGGTTTCATAAAAATGAACAATATCCGACCAACTTACCCGACTATTTTTAAAGAAAACCGTATTTTTTGAATTTTGTAAACAGTTACGACTACTTTTTATCAAATGGGGGCTATCGTAAAAAATACACTTCCTTGCCATTAACATTAAAAAAAGGCCGTGACGCTGAAACACCTAACAAATTAGCGAAATTCTGAAAATTGGTGCCCTGGTCGCAAACAAAATGGCAAGGAATTAGTCCTATGTTTTGCAGTTGGGTAATGGCTTCAAGAATATATTTCTTGAGGACATCCCCTTTGCAGGAACCTTTTACGAAAAAATAAGCCAATGGGTGGGACCAAGGCTCTCCACCTATACCTTGCACCATTATAGTCATTGCAGTAGTTGCTAATCTAGAAGTGCGATTTTCATCGCCATAATCCTCAATACCTATCACCCTATCGAATTACCTATCATACTGCAAATGACATTTCAGTGACATTTCATCACATGAAACCGACACGAACTTTTGTTCGAAAGTGAATCCCCTACTCCTAATCTCTAACGATTTTATGCTACTTTGGGTGCAACCTGGGAAACGGGGCCAGTCTGTAACAAAGTTTTCCAAAGTACTTTCGGATGGAAAATCTAATTGGTGCTTTAAGTGCCGATAAGCAACTGGCGATAGAAAAAATACACCCAAAGCTATCGTTTTCAAAAAATTGTCATATCGCCGACCATGGGTACGGCGATTACTATTTATAAAATTACTCCTAATGCAAGCACCTAACTGAGGAGGAACTTTGCTACAAACTAAATAAAGAGGGTCTGACTGTTCCCTCAATGAGCTATTCCTTAGCTGTTCCCTACATCTTTCTAATTCTGCGGCCATTTCAACTAACTGGGCCTTTAAACTTCTATTTTCCTGCTCTTTTTCATCTAACTTTACTTTCAAAATCCTATTCTCTTCCCTCAATTTCTTCTTCCTTTCCGTACCTGCGGTCAGACCCCTACCTGTTTGCGCGGCCTTATCAAAATTAAAAGACACATCCTCCTCAAAAAATGGAAGAGGCTCTAAAATACCATCTTCAGTCTCATTTTCCCCTTGGGGAGCAAAATCTTCCAGACCCAATAAAATAGTATTTTTTAATTCAAAATTTGGGACGTCAAATGTAGGCTCAACTTTTAAATTTATATCGGGAACGGCCCCCGAACGCAATCGCTTTTCAAGGCGCATTTTTGCCGAAAAATGCCGCTCACAAGCAAAAATATGTTTAGGTGTTTCATCGGAAACACCTAAACGGTTGAGCCAACATTTACGCCTATTAAAAGAAATAAAATAAAATACAAAAAGGTAAAAATTTAATTATAAAATATGTATAATAATAATAATAATAGTGCAAAAAGTGTATATTTTATGAATATCTAAAGTACGACTTTTTTATAACTATGATAAATATTCAATTATAAATCGTTACTTTAAAATAATTTATTTAATTAATTAACGGCAATGACAATAAATTGACAGTTACGCTCTGAACAAGTAGAGCGCGACAGACTACAAGCGACATTTGTCAAATATTAAAATACACACGTTCTTATGGACACAGTTATGTAGCCGTGCAGCTGCCTCAATAACTGTGTCCATAAGAACGTGTGTATTTTAATATTTGACAAATGTCGCTTGTAGTCTGTCGCGCTCTACTTGTTCAGCACATCACATTTAAAAACACACGGAAATTCAATTTTATTATCCAAAATTACTATTTACATTGCACAATCGAAACACTGATTTCATTCAAATTTTTCGCAAACTCACAAACACTTTTTGCACTATTTAATGTTTTTCACTCACCGTTCGAGGTCCGTTCCACTGTTTGGAAAAGTAAATGTTGTTCCTCCCTCGTTGCAGCCAACAACACATTTCCTCCAATTGCTGGTCGTTTTCGGCATTTTATCTGCAAAATAAATAAAAAAAGTATTAAATAAATGCAAGTTTATTTAATAAAAGTTAAATATACTCACATCTTTCAATTTACGTGCTGTTTCGCCTTCGCTATTCTTCGAACTAATGGCCGTTACAAGTGGAGACAAAAAAATGAAAAATGTCTCCATTCGAATAATAATTTTGCGGGATTTCAATCTGGCCGTCGCTCTTTTCCAATTGCTAAACGTCAAAATCTCCTCAATCCAGTCAACTGTCAAAGTTTAGGTGGTTTTGACGTTTAGCAATTGTTCTCTCACTTCCAGTGAGAGAGGAGTTGGACATCTCATTATCTCTGATTGCCACGTTCCTGGTAGGAGTAGCAGAAAGATTGAATGCTTTGCTGAAAGCTCTTTAAATTATCTAAGCAATGCTTTTTGTTTGACTCACCTCGTTCAAACAGTTTAGCGGCTAGAGCGTTTGCAAAGTTAAAACAAAAATGTGATTTTTCTCAAAACCATACATTTTTGTGAACACTATTGCCACGCCCCTGGTAGGAGTAGAAGAAAAATTAAAGACTTTCCTGAAAGCTCTTTAAATTATCTAAGCAATGCTTTTTATTTGACTTACTTCGTTCAAATAGTTTAGCCGCTGATAGGAGAAGAAGAAAGGTTGAAGACTTTCCTGAAAGCTCTTTAAATTATCTAAGCAATGCTGTTTATTTGATTCACCTCGTTCAAAGAGTTTAGCCGCTGGGGCGTTTGCAAAATTGAATCAAAAATGTGATTTTTCTCAAAACCTTAAATTTTTGTTATTGCCATGTTCCTGGTAGGAGTAGAAGAAAGATTCAATGCTTTCCTGAAATCTCTTTAAATTATCTAAGCAATGCTTTTTGTATGACTCACCTCGTTCAAATAGTTTAACCGCTAGAGCGTTTGCAAAGTTGAAACAAAAATGTGATTATTCTAAAAACCCTACATTATTGTGAACACTATTGCCACGCCCCTGGCAGGAGTAGAAGAAAGATTAAAGACTTTCCTAAAAGCTCTTTCAATTGTCTAAGCAATGCTTTTCGTTTGATTCACCTCGTTCAAATAGTTTAGCCGCTAGAGCGTTTGCAAAGTTGAAACAAAAATGTGATTTTTATCAAAACCATACATTTTTTGTGAACACTATTGCCACGTTCCTTGTAGGAGTAGAAGAAAAATTGAAAACTTTCCAGAAAGCTCTTTAAATTATCTAAGCAATTCTTTTTATTTGACTCACCTCGTTCTAATATTTTAGCCGCTAGAGCGTTTGCAATGTTGAAACAAAAATGTGATTTTTATCAAAACCCTACATTTTTGTGAACACTATTGCCACGCCCCTGGTAGGAGTAGAGGAAAGATTAAAGACTTTCCTAAAAGCTCTTTAAGTTGTATAAGCAATGCTTTTTGTCTGACTCACCTCGTTCAAATAGTTTAGCCTCTAGAGCGTTTGCAATGTTGAAACAAAAGTGTGATTTTTCTCAAAACCCTACATTTTTTGTGAACACTATTGCCACGCCCCTGATAAGAGCAGAAGAGAAGTTGAAGACTTTCCTGAAAGCTCTTTCAATTATCTAAGCAATGCTTTTTGTTTAACTCACCTCGTTCAAATAGTTTAGCTGCCAGAGCGTTTGTAAAGTTGAAACCAAAATGTTATTTTTATCAAAACCCCACATTTTTGCGAAAACTATTGCCACGTTCCTGGTAGGACTAGAAGAAAGATTGAATGCTTTCCTGAAAGCTCTTTAAATAATTTAACCAATACCGTTAGCTCGACTCACCTCGTTCAAATAGCTTAGCCGCTAGAGCGTTTGCAAAGTTGAAACAAAAATGTGATTTTTATCAAAACCCTACATTTTTAGTGAACACTATTGCCACGCACCTGGTAGGAGTAGAAGAACGACTGAAGACTTTCCTGAAAGTTCTTTAAATTACCTAACCAGTGCTTTGTATTTAGAGCGTTTGCATAGTTGAAACAAAACTGTGATTATTCTCAAAACCCTACATTTTTGTGAACACAATTTAAATTACTTAACCAATACCGTTTGCTTGACTCTCCTCGTTCAAATAGTTTAGCCGCTAGAGCGTTTGCAAAGTTGAAACAAAAATGTGATTTATCTCAAAACTTTACATTTTTGTGAACACTATTGCCACGCACCTGGTAGGAGTAGAAGAAAGATTGAAGACTTTCCTGAAAGCTCTTTAAATTACCTAAGCAATTCAAAGTTGAAACAAAAATGTGATTTTTATCAAAACCCTACATTTTTGTGAACACTATTGCCACGCCCCTGGTAGGAGAAGAAGAAAGATTAAAGACTTTCCTGAAAGCTCTTTAAATTATCTAAGCAATGCTTTTTGCTTGACTCACCTCTTTAAAATAGTTTAGCCACTAGAGCGTTTGCAATGTTGAAACAAAAATGTGATTTTTATCTAAACCCTACATTTTTTGTGAACACTATTGCCACGCTCCTTGTAGGAGTAGAAGAAAGGTTGAAATGCTTTCCTGAAAACTCTTCGAATTATCTAACCAATACTGTTTGTTTGACTCACCTCGTTCAAATAGTTTAGCAACCAGAGCGTTTGCAAAGTTTAAACAAAAATGTGATTTTTATCAAAACCCTTCATTTTTTGTGAACACTGTTGCCACGTACTGGTAGGAGTAGAAGAAAGACTGAAGACTTTCCTGAAAGTTCTATAAATTACCTAACCAGTGCTTTTTATTTGACTCACCTCGTTCAAATGGTTTAGCCACTAGAGCGTTTGCAAAGTTGAAACAAAAATGTGATTATTCTCAAAAACCTACATTTCTTGTGAACACTATTGCCACGCCCCTGGTAGGACTAGAAGAAAGATTGAATGCTTTCCTGAAAGCTCTTTAAATTATTTAACCAATACCGTTTGCTTGACTCTCCTCGTTCAAATAGTTTAGCCGCTGGAGCGTTTGCAATATTGAAACAAAAATGGGATTTTTCTGAAAACCCTACATTTCTTGTGAACACTATTGCCACGCCCCTGATCGGAGTAGTTTCCAAAGTTGAAACAAAAATGTGATTATTCTAAAAACCCTACATTATTGTGAACACTGTTGCCACGCCCCTGGTGGGAGTAAAAGAAAGATTAAAGACTTTCCTAAAAGCTCTTTCAATTGTCTAAGCAATGCTTTTTGTTTGATTCACCTCGTTCAAATAGTTTAGCCGCTAGAGCGTTTGCAAGGGTGAAACAAAAATGTGATTTTTCTCAAAACTCTACACTTTTGTTGTTTCCACGTTCCTGGTAGGAGTAGCAGAAAGATTGAAAGCTTTGCTGAAAGCTCTTTAAATTATCTAAGCAATGCTTTTTGTTTGACTCACCTCGTTCAAATAGTTTAGCCGCTGGAGCGTTTGCAAAATTGAATCAAAAATGTGATTTTTCTCAAAACCCTACATTTTTGTTATTGCCACGTTCCTGGTAGGAGTAGCAGAAAGATTGAATGCTTTTCTGAAAGCTCTTTAAATTATCTAAGCAATGCTTTTTGTTTGACTCACCTCGTTTAAACAGTTTAGCGGCTAGAGCGTTTGCAAAGTTAAAACAAAAATGTGATTTTTCTCAAAACCATACATTTTTGTGAACACTATTGCCACGCCCCTGGTAGGAGTAGAAGAAAGATTAAAGACTTTCCTGAAAGCTCTTTAAATTATCTAAGCAATGCTGTTTATTTGATTCACCTCGTTCAAAGAGTTTAGCCGCTGGGGCGTTTGCAAAATTGAATCAAAAATGTGATTTTTCTCAAAACCCTACATTTTTGTTATTGCCATGTTCCTGGTAGGAGTAGAAGAAAGATTCAATGCTTTCCTGAAATCTCTTTAAATTATGTAAGCAATGCTTTTTGTTTGACTCACCTCGTTCAAATAGTTTAGCCGCTGAAGCGTTTGCAAAATTGAATCAAAAATGTGATTTTTCTCAAAACCCTACATTTTTGTTATTGCCACGTTCCTGGTAGGAGTAGCAGAAAGATTGAATGCTTTGCTGAAAGCTCTTTAAATTATCTAAGCACTGCTTTTTGTTTGACTCACCTCGTTCAAACAGTTTAGCGGCTAGAGCGTTTGCAAAGTTAAAACAAAAATGTGATTTTTCTCAAAACCATACATTTTTGTGAACACTATTGCCACGCCCCTGGTAGGAGTAGAAGAAAGATTAAAGACTTTCCTGAAAGCTCTTCAAATTATCTAAGCAATGCTTTTTGTTTGACTTACTTCGTTCAAATAGTTTAGCCGCTGATAGGAGAAGAAGAAAGGTTGAAGACTTTCCGGAAAGCTCTTTAAATTATCTAAGCAATGCTGTTTATTTGATTCACCTCGTTCAAAGAGTTTAGCCGCTGGGGCGTTTGCAAAATTGAATCAAAAATGTGATTTTTCTCAAAACCTTACATTTTTGTTATTGCCATGTTCCTGGTAGGAGTAGAAGAAAGATTCAATGCTTTCCTGAAATCTCTTTAAATTATCTAAGGAATGCTTTTTGTATGACTCACCTCGTTAAAATAGTTTAACCGCTAGAGCGTTTGAAAAGTTGAAACAAAAATGTGATTATTCTAAAAACCCTACATTATTGTGAACACTATTGCCACGCCCCTGGTAGGAGTAGAAGAAAGATTAAAGACTTTCCTAAAAGCTCTTTCAATTGTCTAAGCAATGCTTTTCGTTTGATTCACCTCGTTCAAATAGTTTAACCGCTAGAGCGTTTGAAAAGTTGAAACAAAAATGTGATTTTTATCAAAACCCTACATTTCTTGTGAACACTATTGCCACGCCCCTGGTAGGAGTAGAAGAATGATTAAATGCTTTCCTGAAAGCTCTTTAAATAATCTAAGCAATGCGTGTTATTTGACTCACCTCGTTCAAATAGTTTAACCGCTAGAGCGTTTGAAAAGTTGAAACAAAAATGTGATTTTTATCAAAACCATACATTTTTTGTGAACACTATTGCCACGCCCCTGATAGGAGTAGAAGAAAGATTGAAGACTTTCCTGAAAGCTCTTTAAGTTGTATAAGCAATGCTTTTTGTCTGACTCACCTCGGTTAAATAGTTTAGCCGCCAGAGCGTTTGCAAAATTGAAACAAAAATGTGATTTTTCTGAAAACCCCACATTTTTTGTGAACACTTTTCCCACGCCCCTGGTAGGAGTAGAAGAAAGCATAAAGACTTTCCTAAAAGCTCTTTAAAGAATCTAAGCAACGCTTTTTTTTACTCACGTCGTTCAAATAGTTTAGCCTCTAGAGCGTTTGCAATGTTTAAACAAAAGTGTGATTTTTCTCAAAACCCTACATTTTTGTGAACACTATTGCCACGCCCCTGATAAGAGCAGAAGAGAGGTTGAAGACTTTCCTGAAAGCTCTTTCAATTATCTAAGCAATGCTTTTTGTTTAACTCACCTCGTTCAAATAGTTTAGCTGCTAGAGCGTTTGTAAAGTTGAAACCAAAATGTTATTTTTATCAAAACCCCACATTTTTGCGAAAACTATTGCCACGTTCCTGGTAGAACTAGAAGAAAGATTGAATGCTTTCCTGAAAGCTCTTTAAATTATTTAACCAATACCGTTAGCTTGACTCACCTCGTTCAAATAACTTAGCCGCTAGAGCGTTTGCAAAGTTGAAACAAAAATGTGATTTTTATCAAAACCCTACATTTTTTGTGAACACTTTTGCCACGCACCTGGTAGGAGTAGAAGAACGACTGAAGACTTTCCTGAAAGTTCTTTAAATTACCTAACCAGTGCTTTGTATTTAGAGCGTTTGCATAGTTGAAACAAAACTGTGATTATTCTCAAAACCCTACATTTTTGTGAACACAATTTAAATTACTTAACCAATACCGTTTGCTTGACTCACCTCGTTCAAATAGTTTAGCCGCTAGAGCGTTTGCAAAGTTGAAACAAAAATGTGATTTATCTCAAAACTTTACATTTTTGTGAACACTATTTAAATTATTTAACCAATACCGTTTATTTGACTCACCTCGTTCAAATAGTTTAGCCGCTAGAGCGTTTGCAAAGTTGAAACAAAAATGTGATTTTTATCAAAACCCTTCATTTTTTGTGAACACTATTTCCACGCACCTGGTAGGAGTAGAAGAAAGACTGAAGACTTTCCTGAAAGTTCTATAAATTACCTAACCAGTGCTTTTTATTTGACTCACCTCGTTCAAATGGTTTAGCCGCTAGAGCGTTTGCAAAGTTGAAACAAAAATGTGATTATTCTCAAAAACCTACATTTCTTGTGAACACTATTGCCACGCCCCTGGTAGGAGTAGAAGAAAGATTGAAGACTTTCCTGAAAGCTCTTTAAATTACCTAAGCAATTCAAAGTTGAAACAAAAATGTGATTTTTATCAAAACCCTACATTTTTGTGAACACTATTGCCACGCCCCTGGTAGGAGTAGAAGAAAGATTAAAGACTTTCCTGAAAGCTCTTTAAATTATCTAAGCAATGCTTTTTGCTTGAATCACCTCGCTCAAATAGTTTACCCGCTAGAGCGTTTGCAAAGTTAAAACAAAAATGTGATTTTTATCAAAACCCTACATTTCTTGTGAACACTATTGCCACGCCCCTGGTAGGAGTAGAAGAAAGGTTGAAATGCTTTCCTGAAAACTCTTCGAATTATCTAACCAATACTGTTTGTTTGACTCACCTCGTTCAAATAGTTTAGCCGCCAGAGCGTTTGCAAAGTTTAAACAAAAATGTGATTTTTATAAAAACCCTTCATTTTTTGTGAACATTATTGCCACGCCCCTGGTTAGAGTAGAAGAAAGATTGAAGACTTTCCTGAAAGCTCTTTAAATTGTCTAAGCAATTCTTTTTATTTGACTCACCTCGTTCAAATAGTTTAGCCGCTAGAGCGTTTGCAAAGTTGAAACAAAAATGTGATTTTTATCAAAACCCTACATTTTTTGTGAACATTATTGCCACGCCCCTGGTAGGAGTAGGAGAAAGGTTAAAGATCTTCCTGAAAGCTCATTAAATTATCTAAGCAATGCTTTTTATTTGACTTAATTCGTTCAAACAGTTAAGCCGCTGGAGCGTTTGCAAAGTTGAAACAAAAATGTGATTTTTATCAAAACCCTACATTTCTTGTGAACACTATTGCCACGCCCCTGGTAGGAGTAGAAGAAAGATTGAAGACTTTCCTGAAAGCTCTTCAAATTTTCTAAGCAATTCAAAGTTGAAACAAAAATGTGATTTTTATCAAAACCCTACATTTTTGTGAACACTATTGCCATGCCCCTGGGAGGAGCAGAAGAAAGATTAAATACTTTCCTGAAAGCTCTTTAAATTATCTAAGCAATGCTTTTTGTTTGACTCACCTCGTTCAAAAAGTTTACCCGCTAGAGCGTTTGCAAAGTTAAAACAAAAATGTGATTTTTATCAAAACCCTACATTTCTTGTGAACACTATTGCCACGCTCCTTGTAGGAGTAGAAGAAAGGTTGAAATGCTTTCCTGAAAACTCTTCGAATTATCTAACCAATACTGTTTGTTTGACTCACCTCGTTCAAATAGTTTAGCCGCCAGAGCGTTTGCAAAGTTTAAACAAAAATGTGATTTTTATCAAAACCCTACATTTTTTGTGAACACTATTGCCACGCCCCTGGTAGGAGTAGAAGAAAGATTAAATGCTTTCCTGAAAGCTCTTTAAGTAATCTGAGCAATGCGTGTTATTTGACTCACCTCGTTCAAATAGTTTAACCGCTAGAGCGTTTGAAAAGTTGAAGCAAAAATGTGATTTTTATCAAAACCCTACATTTCTTGTGAACACTATTGCCACGCCCCTGGTAGGAGTAGAAGAAAGATTAAAGACTTTCCTGAAAGCTCTTCAAATTATCTAAGCAATTCAAAGTTGAAACAAAATTGTGATTTTTATCAAAACCTTACATTTTTGTTATTGCCACGTTCTTGGTAGGAGTAGCAGGAAGATTGAAAACTTTCCTGAAAGCTCTTTAAATTATCTAAGCAATGCTTTTTGTTTGACTCACCTCGTTCAAATAGTTTAGCCGCTGGAGAGTTTGCAAAGTTGAAATAAAAATGTGATTTTTATAAAAACCCTACATTTTTGTGAACACTATTACCACGCCCGTGGTATGTGTAGAAGAAAGATTAAGGGCTTTCCTGAAAGCCCTTTAAATTATGTAAGCAATGCTTTTTGTTTGACTCACTTCGTTCAAATAGTTTAGCCGCTGGAGCGTTTGAAAAGTTGAAACAAAAATGTGATTTTTATCAAAACCCTACATTTCTTGCGAACACTATTGCCACGCCCCTGGTAGGAGTAGAAGAAAGATTGAAGACTTTCCTGAAAGCTCTTCAAATTTTCTAAGCAATTCAAAGTTGAAACAAAAATGTGATTTTTATCAAAACCCTACATTTTTGTGAACACTATTGCCATACCCCTGGGAGGAGCAGAAGAAAGATTAAATACGTTCCTAAAAGCTCTTTAAATTATCTAAGCAATGCTTTTCGTTTGAATCACCTCGTTCAAATAGTTTACCCGCTAGAGCGTTTGCAAAGTTAAAACAAAAATGTGATTTTTATCAAAACCCTACATTTTTGTTATTGCCACGTTCCTGGTAGGAGTAGCAGAAAGATTGAATGCTTTGCTGAAAGCTCTTTAAATTATCTAAGCAATGCGTGTTATTTGATTCACCTCGTTCAAAGAGTTTAGCCACTGGGGCGTTTGCAAAATTGAATCAAAAATGTGATTTTTCTCAAAACCCTACATTTTTGTTATTGCCACGTTCCTGGTAGGAGTAGCAGAAAGATTGAATGCTTTGCTGAAAGCTCTTTAAATTATCTAAGCAATGCTTTTTGTTTGACTCACCTCGTTCAAACAGTTTAGCGGCTAGAGCGTTTGCAAAGTTAAAACAAAAATGTGATTTTTCTCAAAACCATAAATTTTTGTGAACACTATTGCCACGCCCCTGGTAAGAGTAGAAGAAAGGTTAAAGACTTTCCTGAAAGCTCTTTAAATTATCTAAGCAATGCTTTTTGTTTGACTTACTTCGTTCAAATAGTTTAGCCGCTGATAGGAGAAGAAGAAAGGTTGAAGAATTTCCTGAAAGCTCTTTAAATTATCTAAGCAATGCTGTTTATTTGATTCACCTCGTCCAAAGAGTTTAGCCGCTGGGGCGTTTGCAAAATTGAATCAAAAATGTGATTTTTCTCAAAACCCTACATTTTTGTTATTGCCATGTTCCTGGTAGGAGTAGAAGAAAGATTCAATGCTTTCCTGAAATATCTTTAAATTATCTAAGCAATGCTTTTTGTATGACTCACCTCGTTCAAATAGTTTAGCCGCTGGAGCGTTTGCAAAGTTGAAATAAAAATGTGATTTTTATAAAAACCCTACATTTTTGTGAACACTATTACCACGCCCCTGGTAGGAGTAGAAGAAAGATTAAGGGCTTTCCTGAAAGCCCTTTAAATTATGTAAGCAATGCTTTTTGTTTGACTCACTTCGTTCAAATAGATTAGCCGCTGGAGCGTTTGAAAAGTTGAAACAAAAATGTGATTTTATCAAAACCCTACATTTTTGTGAACACTATTGCCATTCCCTTGGTAGGAGTGGAAGGCTTTCCTGAAAGCTCTTTAAATTATCTAACCAATGCTGTTTATTTGATTCACCTCGTTCAAAGAGTTTAGCCGCTGGGGCGTTTGCAAAATTTAATCAAAAATGTGATTTTTCTCAAAACCCTACATTTTTGTAATTGCCATGTTCCTGGTAGGAGTAGAAGAAAGATTCAATGCTTTCCTGAAATCTCTTTAAATTATCTAAGCAATGCGTTTTGTATGACTCACCTCTTTCAAATAGTTTAGCGGCTGAAGCGTTTGCAAAGGTGAAACAAAAATGTGATTTTTCTCAAAACCCTAAATTTTTGTTATTTTCACGTTCCTGGTTGGAGTAGAAGAGAGATTGAATGCTTTCCTGAAAGCTCTTTAAAGTATATAAGCAATGCTATTTGTTTGACTCACCTCGTCCAAACAGTTTAGCCGCTAAAGCGTTTGCAAAGTTAAAACAAAAATGTGATTTTTCTCAAAACCCAACATTTGTTGAGAACACCATTTCAACTTCCTGGTGGGAGTAGAAGAAAGATCGAAAACTTTCCTGAAAGCTCTTTAAATTGTCTAAGCAATGCTTTTTGTTTGAGTCACCTCGTTAAAATAGTTTAGCCGTTGGCTGAAAGCCCTTTAAATTATCTAACCAGTGCTTTTTATTTGACTCACCTCGTTGAAATAGTTTAGCCCCTGGAGCGTTTGCAAAGTTGAAACAAAAATGTGACTTTTCTTAAAACCCTACATTTTTGTTATTGCCACGTTCCTGGTAGGAGTAAAAGAAAGATTGAATGCTTTCCTGAAAGCTCTTTAAATTATCTAAGCAATGCTTTTTGTTTGACTTACTTCGTTCAAATAGTTTAGCCGCTGATAGGAGAAGAAGAAAGGTTGAAGAATTTCCTGAAAGCTCTTTAAATTATCTAAGCAATGCTGTTTATTTGATTCACCTCGTCCAAAGAGTTTAGCCGCTGGGGCGTTTGCAAAATTGAATCAAAAATGTGATTTTTCTCAAAACCCTACATTTTTGTTATTGCCATGTTCCTGGTAGGAGTAGAAGAAAGATTCAATACTTTCCTGAAATATCTTTAAATTATCTAAGCAATGCTTTTTGTATGACTCACCTCTTTCAAATAGTTTAGCCGCTGGAGCGTTTGCAAAGTTGAAATAAAAATGTGATTTTTATAAAAACCCTACATTTTTGTGAACACTATTACCACGCCCCTGGTAGGAGTAGAAGAAAGATTAAGGGCTTTCCTGAAAGCCCTTTAAATTATGTAAGCAATGCTTTTTGTTTGACTCACTTCGTTCAAATAGATTAGCCGCTGGAGCGTTTGAAAAGTTGAAACAAAAATGTGATTTTATCAAAACCCTACATTTTTGTGAACACTATTGCCATTCCCTTGGTAGGAGTGGAAGGCTTTCCTGAAAGCTCTTTAAATTATCTAACCAATGCTGTTTATTTGATTCACCTCGTTCAAAGAGTTTAGCCGCCGGAGCGTTTGCAAAGTTGAAACAAAAATGTGCTTTTTCTTAAAACCCTACATTTTTGTTATTGCCACGTTCCTGGTAGGAGTAGAAGAAAGATTGAATGCTTTCTGAAAGCTCTTTAAATTATCTAAGCAATGCTTTTTGTTTGACTTACCTCGTTCAAATATTTTAGCCGCTGGAGCGTTTGCAAAGTTGAAACAAAAATGTGATTTTGATTGTGAAAGATTGAAAGCTTTCCTGAAAGCTTTTAAATTACCTAAGCAATGCTTTTTGTTTGACTCACCTCGTTGGAACAGTTTAACCGCTAGAGCGTTTGCAAAGTTAAAACAAAAATTTGATTTTTCTCAAAACCCAACATTTCTTGAGAACACCATTTCCACGTTCCTGGTAGGAAAAGAAGAAAGGTTGAAAACTTTCCTGAAAGCACTTTAAATTATCTAAGCAATGCTTTTTGTTTGACTCACCTCGTTAAAATAGTTTAGCCGTTGGAGCGTTTGCAAAGTTGAAACAGAAATGTGATTTTTATCAAAACCCTACATTTCTTGTGAACACTATTTCGACGCCCCTGGTAGGAGTAGAAGAAAAAGTAAAGGCTTTCCTGAAAGATCTTTAATTATCTAACCAATTCTCTTTATTTGACTTACCTCGTTCAAATAGTTTAGCCCCTAGAGCGTTTGCAAAGGTGAAACAAAAATGTAATTTGTATCTAAGCAACGCTTTTCGTTTGACTCACCTCGTTCAAATAGTATAGGTGGTAGAGCGTTTGCAAAGTTGAAACAAAAATGTGATTTTTATGAAAACTCTACATTTTTTGTGAACACTTTTGCCACGTTCCTGGTAGGAGTAGAAGGAAGATTGAAAGCTTTCCTGGAAGCTCTTTAAATTATCTAAGCAATGCTTTTTGTTTGACTCACCTCGTTCAAATAGTTTAGCCGCTGGAGCGTTTGCAAAGGTAAAACAAAAATGTGATTCTTCTCAAAACCCTACATTTTTGTTGTTTCCACGTTCCTGGTTGGAGTAGCAGAAAGATTGAGTGCTTTGCTGAAAGCTCTTTCAATTATCTAAGCAATGCTTTTTGTTTGACTCACCTCGTTCAAATAGTTTAGCGGCTGAAGCGTTTGCAAAGGTGAAACAAAAATGTGATTTTTCTCAAAACCCTAAATTTTTGTTATTTCCACGTTCCTGGTTGGAGTAGCAGAAAGATTGAGTGCTTTGCTGAAAGCTCTTTAAATTATCTAAGCAATGCTTTTTGTATGACTCAACTCGTTCAAATATTTTAGCCGCTGGAGCGTTTGCAAAATTGAATCAAAAATGTGATTTTTCTCAAAACCCTACCTTTTTTTATTGCCACGTTCCTGGTTGGAGTAGCAGAAAGATTGAATGCTTTGCTGAAAGCTCTTTAAATTATCTAAGCAATGCTTTTTGTTTGACTCACCTCGTTGAAACAGTTTAGCCGCTAGAGCGTTTGCAAAGTTAAAACAAAAATGTGATTTTTCTCAAAACCATACATTTTTGTGAACACTATTGCCACGCCCCTGGTAGGAGAAGAAGAAAGATTAAAGACTTTCCTGAAAGCTCTTTAAATTATCTAAGCAATGCTTTTTGTTTGACTTACCTCGTAGTTTAGCCGCTGGAGCGTTTGAAAAGTTGAAACAAAAATGTGATTTTTATCAAAACCCTACATTTTTGTGAACACTATTGCCATTCCCTTGGTAGGAGTGGAAGGCTTTCCTGAAAGCTCTTTAAATTATCTAACCAATGCTGTTTATTTGATTCGCCTCGTTCAAAGAGTTTAGCCGCTGGGGCGTTTGCAAAATTTAATCAAAAATGTGATTTTTCTCAAAACCCTACATTTTTGTAATTGCCATGTTCCTGGTAAGAGTAGAAGAAAGATTCAATGCTTTCCTGAAATCTCTTTAAATTATCTAAGCAATGCGTTTTGTATGACTCACCTCTTTCAAATAGTTTAGCGGCTGAAGCGTTTGCAAAGGTGAAACAAAAATGTGATTTTTCTCAAAACCCTAAATTTTTGTTATTTTCACGTTCCTGGTTGGAGTAGAAGAGAGATTGAATGCTTTCCTGAAAGCTCTTTAAAGTATATAAGCAATGCTATTTGTTTGACTCACCTCGTCCAAATAGTTTAGCCGCTAAAGCGTTTGCAAAGTTAAAACAAAAATATGATTTTTCTCAAAACCCAACATTTGTTGAGAACACCATTTCAACTTCCTGGTGGGAGTAGAAGAAAGATCGAAAACTTTCCTGAAAGCTCTTTAAATTGTCTAAGCAATGCTTTTTGTTAGAGTCACCTCGTTAAAATAGTTTAGCCGTTGGCTGAAAGCCCTTTAAATTATCTAACCAGTGCTTTTTATTTGACTCACCTCGTTGAAATAGTTTAGCCCCTGGAGCGTTTGCAAAGTTGAAACAAAAATGTGCTTTTTCTCAAAACCCTACATTTTTGTTATCGCCACGTTCCTGGTTGGAGTAGCAGAAAGGTTGAAAACTTTCCTGAAAGCACTTTAAATTATCTAAGCAATGCTTTTTGTTTGACTCACCTCGTTAAAATAGTTTAGCCGTTGGAGCGTTTGCAAAGTTGAAACAGAAATGTGATTTTTATCAAAACCCTACATTTCTTGTGAACACTATTTCGACGCCCCTGGTAGGAGTAGAAGAAAAAGTAAAGACTTTCCTGAAAGCTCTTTAATTATCTAACCAATTCTCTTTATTTGACTTACCTCGTTCAAATAGTTTAGCCCCTAGAGCGTTTGCAAAGGTGAAACAAAAATGTGATTTTTATCTAAGCAACGCTTTTCGTTTGACTCACCTCGTTCAAATAGTATAGGTGGTAGAGCGTTTGCAAAGTTGAAACAAAAATGTGATTTTTATGAAAACTCTACATTTTTTGTGAACACTTTTGCCACGTTCCTGGTAGGAGTAGAAGGAAGATTGAAAGCTTTCCTGGAAGCTCTTTAAATTATCTAAGCAATGCTTTTTGTTTGACTCACCTCGTTCAAATAGTTTAGCCGCTGGAGCGTTTGCAAAGGTGAAACAAAAATGTGATTCTTCTCAAAACCCTACATTTTTGTTGTTTCCACGTTCCTGGTTGGAGTAGCAGAAAGATTGAGTGCTTTGCTGAAAGCTCTTTAAATTATCTAAGCAATGCTTTTTGTTTGACTCACCTCGTTCAAATACTTTAGCGGCTGAAGCGTTTGCAAAGGTGAAACAAAAATGTGATTTTTCTCAAAACCCTAAATTTTTGTTATTTCCACGTTCCTGGTTGGAGTAGCAGAAAGATTGAGTGCTTTGCTGAAAGCTCTTTAAATTATCTAAGCAATGCTTTTTGTATGACTCACCTCGTTCAAATATTTTAGCCGCTGGAGCGTTTGCAAAATTGAATCAAAAATGTGATTTTTCTCAAAACCCTACCTTTTTTTATTGCCACGTTCCTGGTTGGAGTAGCAGAAAGATTGAATGCTTTGCTGAAAGCTCTTTAAATTATCTAAGCAATGCTTTTTGTTTGACTCACCTCGTTGAAACAGTTTAGCCGCTAGAGCGTTTGCAAAGTTAAAACAAAAATGTGATTTTTCTCAAAACCATACATTTTTGTGAACACTATTGCCACGCCCCTGGTAGGAGAAGAAGAAAGATTAAAGACTTTCCTGAAAGCTCTTTAAATTATCTAAGCAATGCTTTTTGTTTGACTTACCTCGTAGTTTAGCCGCTGGAGCGTTTGAAAAGTTGAAACAAAAATGTGATTTTTATCAAAACCTGATAGGATTGCAGAGATAATTAAGTATATATTTAGAAACAAACTAAAAGTTAATGTTCACTCCACGAGGTTTTAATCCAGAAGAAAATGTTATATTACAAGAAGAATTAAAGAACAAAGTAATAACTAGTACTTATACATGTAAATGTGAGAATGACAGTATGTAAAGAATGTAATGACGTAAATAATGTAATGACATGCACAGTGTTAGGTAAACGACTATCTTTAACACGCCCCTTCAATATGCAGGTCATTCGGGGGACAAACCAAGTCCGTTAAGACATCTGTCGTGGCTTGCTCGCGTCAATGGTTTCGTCATCACATCCGCAGTCATCTCTTGAGAAGATACGTGCCTCAATGAAAATAACCCTGCGCTAATGCACTCTCTCACAAAATGATGTTTGATATCAATGTCCTTGGTACGCGTATGAAAAACGGGATCATTAGCCAAACACTGCGCACTTCTGTTGTCCACATAAATTATTACATCAGCGAGTTTTTGTAAACCAATCTCATTTAGGAGATTACGCAAATACACTGCTTCTTTTGGTGATTCCGCCAAGCTCACATATTCAGCTTCTGTGGACGAAAGAGCGACTGTGCGTTGTTTTTGTGACTTCCAGCTAATCGCAGCACCGCTGAGCAAGAAAACGTATCCCGTGTAGGAATGGCGATCAGTTGTGCAGCCTTTCCAATCAGCATCAGCGTACCCAACTAGCTGTAAATCGGATTTTTGATACAGCAAGCCTCTATTGGCAGTACCGACAGGATACCTTAAAATACGTTTGGCAGCATTCCGATGACATTTCAATGGGTTCGTGACAAACTGCGCTAGTCTTGACACGGTGTTCGCTATGTCTGGCCTTGGCGCCATGCAATTAATTCCCGATATGGACAGAGTTTATCAATTGAATCATTTTCAACTAAATTTATCTTTAACTCTGAAGGTGTAGCAACCGGGTTGCACTCACTCATTCCAAATCTCCTTAATAATGCTTTTATGTAGCCACTTTGCTTTAAAGTAATCTTACCATCCATTTGGT
Organism: Bactrocera zonata; assembly: GCA_037783105.1. Taxonomy (NCBI): domain Eukaryota; kingdom Metazoa; phylum Arthropoda; class Insecta; order Diptera; family Tephritidae; genus Bactrocera; species Bactrocera zonata. The sequence continues at coordinate 57,034 of JBAWJQ010004943.1, read as the reverse complement.
TAATCTCTAGTCCAAGACAATAATTTGCTCTACCCAGGGCCTTAATGTCAAAATATTTCAAAAATTGTTGCTTTAATTTGTGAATAATATTCACTTCACGTGACGCAATAAGTAGATCGTCTACATATACAAGGAGTAAAACTAAGTTATTCTCAAAATAACCATAAAATAAACACGATTCATTTTCAGTGGGCTTTAACCCCATACTTATCAACTTCGATTTAAGTTTGGCATACCACTGCCTACCAGCTTGCTTAAGGCCATACAGAGCTTTCTTAAGTCGATGCTTTAATGCCAACATCGCAATTTTTACTAAATTTCATTGTTATTCGTTGCAAAATATCATATAGCATGTCTGGTACCTTCATGAGCACTTTTTCGTTCAACGTTCCATTCAGATATGCGCTTACAACATCAAACTGCCAGATAGTGAGATTAAAATGAGCCGACAATGCAAGTAATAACCGAATCGATTCTAAACGTGCTACTGGAGCATAAGTGTCAGTATAATTTATACCATATTTTTGACCGTACCCTTTGGCTACAAGACGCGCTTTGCGTCGCTCGATCTTACCATCTGACCCATACTTATTTGTCAAAACAAAACGGCATCCCACTATATTTTTGTTGTGCTCGACCGAAACAATATCCTATGTGTCATTTTTAATAATATTAATTACTTCACATTCCAATCCGTCGCGCCATTCATCACTCTCAGGCCCATTTAAAGCATCTTGTAAGCTAACTTCAGCAATACCAGCAAACACAACATCGTCTCCTGCACTATCGTTGTCGCTCTCTAGATGTGCCGTTTTCTGTGATGGCTCTGAATTAACACGACTACGAAACACTTTTCGCGGTCTTCCTCTATTTCCCATTCGCATCAATTTTGGCCTACCTGGCGCTCTCCGAATTTCTTCTAATTCACAATCCGCAACTGCTGTTGGTTCGCTAATTCCATTTTCATCGGTTTGAGAATGAGAAAAATCTACAAATTTACGACAATTACTGTAATTCTATTCAGGAATTTTAAGTGGTAGCAGCAGATCACTAGCTTCATTTATTGGATTCGAAATCAGTTGATGTTCGCTAACAAACCGGACATCACGTGCACATATGACTTTATGCGCTTTCGGTATCCACACACGATAACCCTTTGTGTCTCTGGGATACCCAACAAACACACCTTCTTGACATCTAGGCGCCAGCTTATTTTTATCTGGTATTTTATCAAGCACCATTACCTTTGATCCAAACGACTTGAAGTGTTTAACACTTGGCTTTACCTTATTTAGACATTCATAAGGCGATTTCCCACCTAATGTTCGGGATGGACATCTGTTTCTTATATGGCAAGCAGATGCCACAGCTTCTGACCAAAAAGTATGACTGAGGCCAGACTGCAATAACAAACACCTAGTCATGTCCAGCAGTGTTCTATTCATTCGTTCTGCGACTCCATTCTGTTGAGGCGTCCTGGGAACACTTAACCGACGAGCTATGCCACATTCTGAAAGATACTTATCAAAATCATTATTTAGATACTCACGTCCATTATCGGACTGCAAACATTTAATTTTAAACCCAGTCTGTCTTTCCATGAAACTTTGGTACATCTTGAATGCTTCGAAAACGTCAGACTTCTGCCTTAGTAAGTATATTTCGCACCACCTTGTACAATCTTCTATAAAGGTGACAAAATATCGAGCTCGTCCAATGGATTCTTCTCTGAACGGTCCCACAACATCAGAATGTATAATTCTCATTGGTTCTGAACAAGGCACTCTGCCTCTATTGAACGGTAACGCAGACATTTTGCCTAATATACACACTTCGCACTGCATCAGTTGCTTCACCTCGCCAATATCAGAGACAGGAACTATGCCATCTTTTACCAATTTTGATAAATCATCCCCGTTAAGATGACCCAAACGATAATGCCACTTCAACAGTTCGGAGCACTTCGCCTGAATAGAAGCACACTCGCTGCTTTCTCTGATATAATATAAATCACCCATGCGATCAGCAATCAAAGTAATTTCATCACTTGCGTTGGATACAAACGCTCCATCTTTGGTAAATGTCACTTTATGTCCCTTATTAGTAATTTTTGCCACCGAAACTAAATTTGTGCTCAGTTCCGGAACCAACAACGTATTTTGTAACTCAACTACTCGCTGGCCATCTGCGCCTGTCACTGACAAATTTACCACACCTTTACCTCGTACATCTGCACACGCCTGTTGACTTGCCAAATTCAACTTAACTTTGGATGATTTTTCCACGGTCTTAAACATGCACTCGTCACTACACAAATGAGCAGTACACCCACTGTCCAATACCAAAGCTCGTCTTCCACGCATATCCCCAAGAAATTTTTCTTCTATTGCTGCATACGTTTCATCAACACAATATGCCAAATGTTTGGAATTATTGGAATCTTTTCCATGAACACCATTATTACTCCTAACAGAACAAGAGCTCGCCTTGTGTCCTAATGCGCCGTACTTAAAGCATCGGAATTCTCTTTTATTCTTTATGAACTTTTTCCTACTCAGCTTATCTTGCACATGTGATTTCGCGGTCATAGCCATTACTGTATTACCAGCCGATTGCTTACGTGCTTCGCTCTCCTCTATTATTTTTATTTTCAGTACCTCAGCTGATAGAAGTGCATCGCGTGATTCGATTGCGCACCGAAAGTTCTCATAAGTAGACGGTAAGCTATACAATAGCATGATACATAACAGATCACCGTTTATCTGTACATTCATGCTCTCCAACTTATCTACCGCATCGAAAAATTTCGCCATGTGCTCTTTCACGTCGTCGCTTTCATCTAACTTTTGCAACATCAACTGCTTCAATAATTTTGCTTTACGTGCCGGTCCTTTTGACGCATAAATCGATTCTAGTTTCAGCCAAACTTCCCGCGAAGTCTTACAACCCCTGACTTGCTTTAGTTCGGATGGCTGAATTGACAAAACCAAATCTGCTTTAGCTTTCTTGTCAGCTTTCAACCAAGCGCTTCTTGCTGCAGTGTCAGTCTATGCCGGCATCAAATTAGAACCACTTACGTACTCCCACAAATCATTTTTAGTCAGCAATGCTTCCACTTGCATGCTCCAAGTGTCGAAATTGTCCTTGGAAAGCAACTCGATCCGAGAAGATGTTGACGAAGTAACCGTAGCCATTACGTCGGCTGTATCAAAGCACCTTCTAGCTTTACTGATTTCAATTTTTGGCAAAAACGCTTCTGAATTCTCAATATCACTCATTAGTCTTACAAACTCTCAGAATTTAAACAAATTTGCGATCCTGGGCCCATAACCTGATAGCATTGCAGAGAAAATTAAGTATATATTTAGAAACAAACTAAAAGTTGATGTTCACTCCACGAGGTTTTAATCCAGAAGAAAATGTTATATTACAAGAAGAATTAAAGAACAAAGTAATAACTAATACTTATACATGTAAATGTGAGAATGACAGTATGTAAAGAATGTAATGACGTAAATAATGTAATGACATGCATAGTGTTAGGTAAACGACTATCTTCAACAAAACCCTACATTTTTGTGAACATTATTGCCATGCCCTTGGTAGGAGTGGAAGGCTTTCCTGAAAGCTCTCTAAATTATCTAACCAATGCTGTTTATTTGACTCACCTCTTTCAAATAGTTTAGCCGTTGGAGCGTTTGCAAAGTTGAAACAGAATTGTGATTTTTATAAAACCCTACATTTTTGTGAACACTATTGCCACGCCCCTGGTAGGAGTAGAAGAAAAATTAAAGACTTTCCTGAAAGCCCTTTAAATTATCTATCCAATTCTCTTTATTTGACTCACCTCGTTAAAATAGTTTAGCCCCTAGAGCGTTTGCAAAGGTGAAACAAAAATGTGATTTTTATCTAAGCAACGCTTTTCGTTTGACTCACCTCGTTCAAATAGTATAGCCGGTAGAGCGTTTGCAAAGTTGAATCAAAAATGTAATTTTTATGAAAACCCTACATTTTTTGTGAACACTTTTACCACGTTCCTGGTAGGAGTAGAAGGAAGATTGAAAACTTTCCTGAAAGCCCTTTAAATTATCTAACCAATACTGTTTATTTGACTCATCTCTTTTAAATAGTTTAGCCGCAAGAGCGTTTGCAAAGTCGAAACAAAAATATGATTTTAATTAAATCCCAACATTTCTTGTGAACACTATTGCCACGCCCCTGATAGGAGTAGAAGAAAGGTTGAAGACTTTCCTGAAAGCTCTTTATATTATCTAAGCAATGCTGTTTACTTGACTCACCTCGTTCAAATAGATTAGCCGCTGGAGCGTTTGCAAAGTTGAAACAGAAATGTGATTTTTATGAAAACCCAACATTTCTTGGGAACACTATTGCCACGTTCCTGGTAGGAGTAGAAGAAAGATTGGATGCTTTCCTGAAAGCTCTTTAAATTATCTAAGCAATGCTTTTTGTTTGACTCTGTTTAATTGTATACCTTTTGTTCACCCGGATGTCGGTGACATACTCACTTGGTGCACTTGCACTTACACTTTCACCTGGAATTTTTAATTCTCCGAATTTCTTTGAAATAAAGAAAAGAAGTATTTCACTTTCAAATTAATTTCTTGTATTTATTCTCTTTTTGGTTCTTTCAATAATTATTTGGTAATCGCAACTGTTCAAAAAAGTGGTTTTTACAAAACTTGTGCAGCGTTGTGTCGATGAACGTCTCGATGGCGGAAAAACCTTAGCGGTCACGGGTAAAACGAAAAAAGGCGCTAATTCCGATGTGACCAATTCTTTTGTATCGGTTGTGGGTGGTGAAAACGGCGAAGTGTTGGTGTGTAGTGTGGTTGGTATGATGTGGAGCTGTGGTTGTGTGGATGACAGGTTGTGTTGTATTGAGTTGTGTGACCTTTAGTATGTTGTGTGTGGATTTTGTGCGATGAGTGCTGCGAGGATGATATACGCGGCGTAGCAAAATATCGCACGACAGGATGTCGCATAAACATCCCGGCCCCCCTAGGCGGATTAATCGCCTAGAAATCTTTGCAACCGTTGCAGAGTGCTCACTACGGCGTTCAGTCCCGTTGGCTTGCGTTGTGGATTACGATGACCGTAGGTTGGTGCAGGTGGTCGTGAGTGCGGTCCCCTGGTGCGACTGGAATGGTGCCCTCTTCGGCGCTGGACAGGCTCCTCGTGTTGTCTGTGTCTGTTATTTGTGTGGATTGCTGGCAGATTGACTCGACGAGGGAACCGATGAAACAGTGTATGATGAGGGCGTTGACAGTATTGACATGACCCGTCGGTTGGACATTCGATTGTGGTGTGGGAGTCTCCCAAGCAATTCATGCAATGGCCGTGTGCGCGAGCGATCTGTTGGCGCTGAGCTGGCTTCATGCTTTTGAAGATTGTGCACCTCTTCAGAACGTGGGACCGATGGCATAAGCTGCATCGTGGAGGCAAGTTTTCTTCGAATGGATCTTCTAACGTATCCCTGGGTGTTGCAACAGATGATTGCCTTGGCGGACTCAAGACTCTTCGTGTCCTTGGTGCGGCGATGGGTGGAGCTGATGCTCTAGGTGCAGCAATGGCGGATTTCACAGTCTTGGGAGTAAGTTGGATGTCTTCTATGTCCATTTCTATTGGAATAGGAATACACTACAGTAAAACATTGTATGGTTCATATATTGAATTATGTAATTGGGTACTTGTTTTGAGAGATAGATACATACATCATCGTATACTATACATATTTTTTACGGTTCAATTGTTATCGCTCATTGGTTTTAGGTTGTATAACGGTAGTACTTAGAATTAAACGGATTGTAAACCGTGTATTTTTTAATTAATTATTGTTTAATTTTATGTATGCGTTTGCGTTCGCTTGTTTTCAGTGATCGGTTCTTCGGTATTTAGAAGAAAACACAATTTTACTAGTGGTCGAGTTAGTAGGCCAGTTTGTGTTCGCACATCTACTACTCTAATATGACCATCTCGTCCCCAATGTACCTTTTCAATGCGACCTAGTCGCCATTCGGTTGGGTGAAGGCATTCGTCCTGTATGATGACGCATTCGCCTGGGTTCCTTCTGGATCGTTTTCCATCGATATATCTTATGGAGATCTTTAAGATAGTCCTCCTTCCATCTGTGGCTGAATTCATGATGGAGAATCTTGATTCTTTCCCATCGATTTATTAAAGTGAGTGAGTCTCCTTCTGTCTCAGGTATGGCGAGAAGAGGAGCTCCTCTGAGGAAGTGTCCAGGTGTAAGAGCTGTGAAATCGGAGGGATCTTGCGAGAGTGGTGATATAGGTCTTGAATTTAATACGGCTTCGATACGAGTGAGTAGTGTAGTAAACTCCTCATAATTAGATTTATGATTACCAGCCGTTTTCTTTAAATGGGACTTAAAGCTTTTGACTGCTTATTCCCAAAGTCCACCCATGTGTGGAGAACATGGAGGTATAAACTGCCAATCGATCCCTTGGGGTGCATATTTTTTAACTATTTCAGGGGATACTTCTTTCATAAAGTTTATGAACTCTTTCTCGGTGGCTCTTTGGGCTCCGATAAAGTTTTTCCCATTGTCGCTCATAATCTTTGAGGGAAATCCGCGTCGTCCGACAAAGCGTGCGAATGCTGCGAGGAAAGCCGCTGTTGTCAGATCTGAACAAAGCTCGAGGTGTACTGCCTTTATCGTAAAACATACAAAAACAGCCACATACCCTTTTCTAAATGTAGATTATCTTAACATTGAGGCCTTTATCTGGAAAGGTCCAGCAAAATCAACCCCAGTAATAGTAAAAGGTAGAGCGTAATTGCAGCGTTCAGGTGGTAAAGCTGCCATGATCTGCGTGAGCATTTTATGTTTGTACAAGGTACATTGTTTACACATAAAAATCGTCTTTTTAAGTTGTGGCTTTAATCGCGGCATATAAAATTCTTGTCGGACCATTTGCTGCATCAAGCGATGCTCACCATGTACTAGTGTAAGCTGGTGAAGGTATATTAGGAATAAATGAGTAAACCGGGATTTCTCAGGTATAATAATGGGATGTCGTTCGTTATAACTAAAGCTGGAGTTCGCTAATCTTCCATTTGCCCTTATTAATCCCTTAGCGTCCAAGAATGGATTTAAAACGAGAAGAGAGCTTCCCTTTTCGAGTGGTCGTCTTTCGACCAACTTTGCTTTCTCTCGACTGAAATAGCGAGTTTGGGTGTAGGTAATGAGACTAACTTTGGCATGTTGCAAATCGGTATGCGTTAGTTGTACGCAAGGATCATTTGGTATCCTTTTCATTTTTTGTTTAAGTCTTTGGGTGAATTTGTGCATGTAAGCGACTACTCTTAGTGCTCTAGGAAATGAAGAAAATCGATGGAGAATATCATCCTCTTCTGGAGTGATATGAAAATTTTCAATTTTCCGACTTTCCGGCGGTATTATATTACGAGCGGGAGACTTTGGCCAGAATTTTTCTGATTCTGTTAGCCATGTTGGACCATTCCACCAGAGTGTAGTGCTGGTGAGGTGCAGTGGCTTGCAACCTCTTGTCCCAAGATCCGATGGGTTGTCTGCACTTGCAATATGTTGCCATTTTGCTGGGCCAACTAAGTCCAAGATTTGAGATATTCGGTTAGATACATAGGTCTTCCAGCAATAGGCCAAAACTGTTGCTTGAGACAGCAAACAAGTTGCCATCTCTCGCAATAGTGAATCGGGCCCGTTGACACTTGTGCCGGTGGTAAGGCTCGGAGGGAGCACCCTATTAGCAGGTGTGCTGGAGTCAATGCTTCGCCGTCGTTGGGATCCTGGCTCAACGGTGCGAGGGGCCGCGAGTTGAGGATGGCCTCCACTTCGGCCAGCAGTGTTCCTAGCTCTTCGGCGGTGAGCAGTACGTTGCCCATTGCGAGCACGGCGAAGTGTTTGGCGGACTTCACTGCCGCCTCCCATAACCCGCCGAAGTGCGGCGCCCTCGGTGGTATAAAGGCGAATTTGAACCCTTCTTCGGCGGCTAATTTCATTACTTCCGGAGACTGGGACAGAAACGCCTCTTTGAGTTCGCGCAACTTGCGATCGGCGCCGACGAAGTTGGTTGCGTTGTCGCTGTATATCGTCTGTGGAATCCCTCGGCGACCAATGAACCTTTTTAGGGCGAGAATAAAGGAATTAGTTGATAGGTCAGAGACTAATTCTAAGTGTACTGCTTTAGACGTGAAACAAACGAAAACTGCGATATAGGTTTTTACGGGTGGTCGACCGCGTATTTTTAATGTAGTATAAATTGGACCACAAAAATCTACGCCACATATAAGAAAGGGTCGTAGCGCTCGAAGCCTTTCAACTGGCAAGTTTCCCATTATTTGGGTTTGCAACTTCGGCTTATAATGAAAGCAGTGTGTACAGTTTCTTACGGTTCTACTGCATGCTTCTCTTGCATTGATCAGCCATATACGTTCTCGAAGCAGCGCAACCAACGCTTTTGCCCCTGCGTGGTGATTTCGAAAGTGCAGGAACCGTAAATAATTAATAACGAAGTGCGAATTCTTATTTAGTAATAATGGGAATTTGGCATCGTATGGGAGAGGCGCATTTAAAAGGCGACCTCCTACTCGGATTAATTTGAATGACAGCGACATATCCGAGTACTCATGCAAAAACGGATTCAGTTTTTGCAAGTTTTCGGGTAGCGTGGTGCCTTTCGTGAGTTTTTGGATTTCATTCGCAAATTCCGAATGTTGAATCACCTGAACAATTTTTAAAAAACTCCAGTGTAATTCGTCAGATGTCAGGTCCCTTCCCTCCGTAGGTATTTTTGGTCGTCTAATCCACCGTAATAGATAGGCAACCACACGAAGCAATTTTTGACGAGAAGAGATTTTTTCGATAAGGTTTAATAGTGAATTCTCTTTCACATTTATGGCTAGTGTGAAAGTATTTTTCTTCTTCTCTAATGCTTCATCGTCTGGGGAAAGCTGGAAGTGAGTGTTAATTGGCCATAAAGCGGGGTCTTCTAGGAGGAACTGTGGACCGCCAAACCATATTGAATTATTCAATTCATCCACGTTGCAACCCCGAGACACTTGATCCGCAGGATTTTGTTTTGTTGGCATATGTCGCCAATTTATATTGTCAGTCCATTCTTGGATTTCAGACACTCTATTTGCAACAAAGGTTTGTAATGACGATGGATGCGTTTTTACCCAATGCAATACGATTTCAGAGTCTGTCCAAAATATAATTTTTTCAAATTTTCGATTCAACATTGGCGCAATTCGTGACCATAATTTGGCAAGAAGATGTGCTGCCGAGAGCTCGAGACGCGGAAGAGACTTGGTCTTCAGCGGAGCCACTCTAGATTTTGCAGTAAGCAGCATACATTTGACACCACTAGCAGATTGGCTTCGTATATATATGCAGCATCCGTACGCTCTTATTGAAGCGTCGGAGAAGCCATGTATTTGGCAGATAGTACTCGACTCTAGATTTACGTATCGAGGAATGCTAATTGATGACAGCTGCAGTAGGTTGGCTTTGAAATTCTGCCAGCTAGTATCAAGGCGCAATGGAATCGACTCATCCCAATCTAGTTTTTTGATCCAAAGCTCTTGCAATAAAATTTTTGCTTTGGTAACTAGTGGGGCTAATAATCCAAGAGGATCAAAAAGGCGAGCAGAGACTGATAGTATGTTTCGTTTAGTAGCTCGCAGATCATGAAAATTGGCATCCAAAACAAATCGAAACAAATCCTCTTTCGGCAACCAATGGATTGCTAGTGTTTTAGTTGAGTTTTTGTCATTGAAGCTTAATGACTTTTCAGTATAATTACTGTCGAAAAATTTAGGGTGGTTCGAAAACCACTTTGTTAAGGTGAATCCGGCCGAGTTTAATATTTTAATTACTTCACTTCTTATAAGATCTAGAGAATCAAAATTTTCAGATCCTGTTAATAAGTCATCAACATAAAAGTCTCTTTTAATGGCCAATGAACCGAGTGGGTATTTAGTTGTACTAGCATCACTGAGCATTTGTAAACACCGTGTTGCGAGAAATGGAGCAGGCGCAGTGCCGTATGTTACGGTGTTAAGACGAAAAATTTGAATTTGCTCAGAAGGATGCTCTCTCCACACAATAAGCTGACAATTTCTGTCGTCTTCATGCATAATTATTTGACGGTACATTTTAGTAATGTCCGCTGTTAGTGCATACTTATGTAAGCGAAAACGAAGAAGAGTTGAATATAATTCTTCTTGGATGGTTGGACCTACCATCAAAAGTTCATTTAATGAAATTTGAGAAGAAGTACGACTCGACGCATCAAAGACAACTCGTAATTTTGTTGTTGTGCTTTCGGGCCTCAAAACACACTGATGCGAAATGAAATAGTGTGGTTCACTCGGGATCTTATTATTTGTTGGGCTCATGTGACCCAGCGCTTTATACTCATTCATGAAGTCCAGATACATTTTACGAAGTTCTGGATCTTTCTATGTTTTCCTCTCCAGGGCCTGAAACCGCCGAACTGCGATTTCATAGGAGTGATCGAGTAGTTTACGGTCAGCTTTAAAGGGCATTCTGACTTGAAGAATTCCTGAAGGTAATACTTCAGTTGTATTGACGAAAAATTGTTCACATTCATTTTGTTCAGGTGTGAATTTTTTGCCAATTGTTTCTGAAGGAAGTTCCTCCAGAGCCCAGAATTTTTGGACTACTGAATCTATTGACGTTAAGTCTTCTTCAGTTTTGCATAATGTGCTATTTACTTCGGGAGGAGGACTAAGACTGCTGACATATTTGCCAGAAACAATCCATCCCAAAAGAGTTTTCTGTAGCGTTGGTTGATTAGGGCCACTTTTAATTTGACCAACCGCTAATAATTCGAAAAAGGTTTCCGCCCCTAATAACATATCGATCTTTTGAGATTTTTGGAATTCTGGATCCGCCAATTTAATATTGTGCGGAATTTTCCAGCCATTAATATTAATGGTATGGTCTGGATGATTAGCCGAAATACATCGCATAATCCAGAATTCCGCCGAAAATTCATAATTATTTACGCGCGACTTCACAAATGCGCTTAATTTAGCCCCGACTTTTGTACTTGAATTTCCAATCCCGATAATATTTAAGGTCCTGTTTTGGCGTCGAATCCGCAGTTTTTGGGCCAAATCCTCCGTTATAAAGTTGACTTGACTTCCCGAGTCCAGCAAGGCTCTTGCGGGCAGGTACTCTCCACAACTTGATCTCACCAGAATAACTGCTGTTGCCAACATTACCCGATCAGGCACACTTATTGTATGCATTGTAAGGTGTGGTGGGACCGATTACACACGCGACATCGATCCGCTCTGCATTTGGATACCGTATGTCCCTTACGCAAACAATTTATGCATAAGGGCACCGATTTGACAAACTCAAATCTCTGTTGAACAGAGAGAGTTTTAAAAATGGGGCAAGCTGTTAGGTAGTGGTCCTTCGATTTACACTGCTGGCATGTTGGTTGCTTTGTATTCGCTGCAACTAAAGCGGATTTAGTTCCATTCATGTGAGGCTGCTTCACGTGGTTCGCGCTGGCTGCTGCTATGGGTCTCGTCCTCGAAGATGATGCGCCTTCAGCTGATAGGTGCTGGTACCGTCTATTTAAGATAGCTTCACAATCCTTCCACAATGGTAACTTGTCGTAATCCAGCTGTTCTTCCCACTTTGATCGGGTGGCAGAGTCAACTTTTGTCATGACTATATGAATAATTATCGCATTTGTGATTTGTTTCTCATCGCCCAGCAATAGCAATGAGTCATGTACAGCCGACACCTTATCAATCATCGCGCGCAATGAAGGGGCTGATGGCTTAGGGATATTTGGCAGCTCAAAAAGTTTTGAAATCGTATTAAAAAAAATCAAACATTTATTGTCATAAACCTTTTTGAGACTTGCCAACGCCTTCGGATAGTTTTCGTCCGACATTTGAAACGCTTTTACCGTGCCTAGAGCCTCCCCAGATAGACAATTAACCAGATGGTTAAATTTTTCAATATCTGGGATGTTTGGATCATTGTGAACCAAACTCTCAAACAAACTCATGAAATTTTTAAATTCCGAATATTCTCCCTTGAATTTCGGCAAATTCATTTTTGGGAGCCTTGAGCTGTGAGACGTTACGAACGATGTTTCAGCAATAGATGTTCTATTTTTGGCCAAAATTGTTTTAATTATAGATTTTGTTTCTACAATTATGTCCTCTAACTCCCCTCGGGCCATGTCGTCTTCATCAATCTCTTCAATTTTAGATTGGCATTTCATCAATTTCTCACTATGTGAGTTTAGTATGTCAAGACGACATTCCAATTCGATTGGATCTAATGACATCGTTTTTTCTAGAAGACCCGTTTTTATTCGCAAAATGCTACTTTTCGCCACCGTCCTTTGACGCTTTAATGATTTTAAGTCGATCAACTCCTTACTCGGAGAGAGGTTGGCGATAGTTGGCTTTGGCTTGCTCATTTTTGCTTGTTTAATTAAATTTCCGGAAAAAAACTATACAGGTTGGCAACAGATATATTAGGGATCGATAACGAAAACGAAGAATATATGTATAGCGATTCCCAAATATACGAAAGCCAGACCAATAGCAATAAAGGTTGGCAACAAATATATTTGGAATCGGTTACGAGAACGAGAAAAAATGATATCGATTCCCTAGTATACGAAAGCCAAACCTATGAAGTATGCAAAATAAGCAATAGCACAATTGAACGTTCTTGAAAATGTTTTTTTTTTTTTTAAGCGAGAAAATTTTCCAAAGAACCGTAAAACTTTATTTCGTTTAAAATTTTAAAAAAATTTTGTATGCAAGATATAAAATGTCGCACCTTAATGTTCAATTAAGAACACTACCGCAAATCCCACGATCCCTCTTTCACTTATGTAGATGCATAGATGCATAGATGCATACGTACAAGTGTATGTATATATACGTATGTGAATATTAAAATATAAATATATGCATTAAGAAAATATACGTATGTGAAAAAATGTGAAAAGAGGGAGAGCCAAAAACTGAAAGTGTGCACTTGCTCTTTTTTTTTTTATTTACTTTTCGTTTTTTTTTTCGCACCACTTTCAGTGATTCGCACTCGTTACCTGTTGTGAATGCATAGGCGGTTTGCCTGCGTTCACTTCCCTTTTGCAGAGAATGCAATTGCAGCTCATTCCCACGAAGAGACGGATCTGGCGTCGACGTTAGCAGCGACGGTGTTGTTGACGTTGACTTGGCAGCGGCGAGAATCCGCGTTGACGCAGCAGCGGTGGGACGATGGTGTTGACGTTGACTTGGCAGCGGCGAGCCCGTTCGGTACCGACGTGATGTTACCCCAAATAGTCTAACGTTTTAACGGCCAAAGTTATCGGTTTTGGTTTACGGTTTTTTTTTTTTTAACGGGTTTGTACCTCCTTTCCGGCACTTTTTTGCGGCACTCGCGACACTCTTATTATTTTTTTTTTGTTTTTCAACGGAACTTTATATTTTTGGCGGTAGTTTTTAATAAATTTGTTTTACCGCACTAAAAAATAGAATGCCTTTATTTACAACTGCTTATATTTTGACACTCCACTGTATTTGCACAAATATGCCTGATCCAACTATCTATCCACCTCTTGGTTTTTGTTTCTTTTCTTTTCTTTCTTTTTGTTTGCGCACTATTAGATTGGTGAATTTTGCCGAACGTTTGTCATGTACACTTGTATTATTTTTCCACCACACACTTCACAAACTTTCCATCAATTTTTTTTTTTTTAATTTTTAGTTTTGGTTCGTTTATATCTTATTTTCTTTATGTTTTATTTTACCACTTCGTTTCGTTTTTATTCACTTCAGCATATGTCGCAAGTGTACACTTCGCAATTATTTTATATGTAGATGATATATTGTATTTTTCACAAGCCACTGGTTTTGAATGTGAAGTTTTTTTTTTTTTATGTATATATATATATTTTAATGTCTTTGTCCAGACATTTATTTTCAATATTTGTTACTTTAGTCACTTGCACTCGACCGAAACCGGAAGAAATGGAAAATTCTGAGGCAATTGCTCACGCGTTAGAAATTAAATTAATACGCTAAGTATTACTTTCTTCGAAAATTTTACAGCCACGCACTGAGTCCCTGCTCGGGCGCCATGAAAAAATCTTAAGCGTTTTTAAGATTGAAGTTAAACACGATGGACTCACTAAGATGCGTAACTAAAAGCTAATCGCCTGTGCTAAGTTCGAATTTAAATAATTCCGATTAAAAATTGAAAAGCGTCCGTTCGCGGTTATGATCTTTAATACAATGATAATCTTTATTCCAACAGTTCATTAGTTAGCCTAAATCTTAACCTAACGGCTTAGACTAGAGGTAAGTATGTATACAAAAAAGGAGTAAGTATGTAGTTCTAATTCAATTCAGCATCTTAAATTCATGGTAATAGATTATTCTAATACATAGTTAGTAGATGATGGTTATAGTTATATGATACAAAAATTGTAAGTATTTTACATGATGGAAAACGCTTTAGCATGTATTCAAATAATTTAACAAATTTATTTCTTAAAAAAAATATTCTTAGATTAAGAGTCGCATGACGCAACAACCTCCTTTACAAATTTCACATAATGGTTGAAATTTATTTGTTTGGTTTGAACGAAAGTGTGACTTCTATTAACGTACCTATTGTATTGCATATTATTGCTGGCTTGAGGTTTAAGCAAGTTTTTACTTGAGTCATTTTGATGACTTTTTAGATTTATAATTTTTTTGTCTATTCGCTCAGCTATCTCGTATTGAGCAGTGAGGAATGTTTTCATCTGTTGCCAGTTGGGCATTATTTTTCTTTCTACTAGAGATTGTTCCCATCGTAGCAAAGCAGCATCAGGTAGTGTTTCTGCGCAAATGCATAGGGTCCCACGATTCTGTGGAGATATTTTGTGTTTTTAACACTGATAAACAATTGGTCACGGTCGAGTATAAGTTTTGAAATTCCTGGCTAGTTTCGTGTTGAATTTTCGGCAAATGCAATAAAGTTTTTATTGGGTTTTCTATCATAACCCTTTCATTTTCGTACCTTTCGACTAGTGCTTCCCAAGCCAGCTTAAAATTTTCGTCATTTAAAGCGAATCGCTTGACGATACTGCCTGCTTCCCCTTTTGTTTTGTACCTTAGATGGTATAACTTTTGTGCTTTTGAGAGTTTAGGATGGTTTATATAGACGGCAGTGAACATGTCCCGGAAGGACGGCCATTGATCATAACATCCATTAAAAACTTCAGTATCACAAGCTGGTACTTTGAGATACATGCCTTTATCTAGGTCTTCTTTTTGTGTTGTAACTACTCTGGGAGGGGGAGTAGTGGCTCTACTTGGCCTTACTAAACTTATTTGTTCAGTTATCATTCCCTTTGTTAACTCATACTGATCGCGGCAGTTATCGCACTTGGCTGTCGCCGAAGCTTTTGCGTTTTCTGGGAGTTCTGCGTCGTCAGTATCTAGTACTGTATCGTACGCTGCCAGAAGGCGAGCCCAGAGATTGTTCACACTTTCTAGTTTTATATTCAAAACTGATTCTGTGATGTCAGTAATAGGGGAAGCTTGAAATCTTGTACAATATCTTATAAAACTGTCACTTTCAGTGATGAATCTAGATATTGTCTGATCTTTTGATCTTTTTTGTTTTATACTCTGCTTCGAGCGTGTAGCTTCTGCAGGCGTGCTTTGTGATTTATCATCATCAGCCATTTTTGGAATTTCCAATAATTGAGGTGTTCTTGGTTTAACCTCTTTAGATTTATCAGATTGCATTTATAAAATTAAATTGGAAGCTTTGAGCTTAAAAATGTTTCGTTCGAAATACTACAATTATAAAATTGGTAGTATTATGATAAAATATATAAACAATTCTTTGTAAATATTTCGTTTGAAGTAAAATTGTAAAATTGGAATTATTAAAAAATTTTGTAAAATATGTTTGTAAATATTTCGTTTGAAATACAATTATAAAATTGGTATTGTGAAAAAAATATGTGTAAAAAATTATAAATGAAATAGATTATGACTTTGCGAACGCGTATTCACCGCATACATCGATTAATTGTTTGTTTCATACGTATATGTATGTATTCGTATGTAATTATTTTTGTTAAGTATGTCTGTTTTTTTTTTTGTTTTCGTTTTATTTTTTATTTTATTTTATTTTTATTTTTTTTTTACCGTGTATCAAATTAATTTATCTCCCCTTCACTCGCGCTTTATTTGTATTCTTGTTTTGTTTTTACGTTCTGTATCTTTTAAGAACGCGAAAGGACAGCCGTAATAAGCAAGAATATTTGTATATTTATTTGCATACGTTTCTTATCAACAATTTTTGCAATTGTTGTATATATATGTATTTGTATATGTGTTTATAAAAGTATGTCCATATTGCAACAATGCTAAAAGCACATAAATGTGTATATGTATCTGTAACCGGTCTATGAGAGCGCGGAAAATAATTATATATGTATATAATGTGTTATATTAAAAATATTATAAGTATTTGTTCCCATATGTACATATGTATGTATCAATGGTTTTTGTAAGGATCTCTTTAGTGAGAGATTGAGTACGGAAAGAGCATGAGCATAAAGGTGAGTGTAATTGCGGTATAAATTTCGGCGGGAGACATGCAAATGTAAAGGTAAATATGTTCACATACATAAACTTTGCTTATTACCTTTTGTGGTTCTCTCTTTGCCTTTGCTTATGTTTAAAACGATCCTGCTTGTTGCTTTTTTTTGTTTCTTTAGCCCAAGGGGTATCGCAAGGATTATTGCAAGTTATACTTGACTTAGGAAATTTGTTACTGTTTCTTTTTTTTTTTTTTTTTGGTATTTTATTTTGTGGTGTGTTTGGAAACACGAATAGAGCATAGAGCGAAAAGGCAGGTCGTTGAACCTTGGCGTTATTTAATTTATGTATGTACCACTTGATTACTTAATTACATAGGCATGTGCACATATTTGTGTAATAGAATAAAAAATCCGGAAATGTATGCACACACGTGTTGCACTTATTATTATATATATGTTAATAATGTCTATATATACACATGTATTTTTCTTATATTTCCTTTTTTCCTCTTTTTTTTTGTTCGCCTTTGCTTATTAGTTGTACACGATCCTGCTTGTTGCTTATTAGCCCAAGGGGTATCGCTGGATAGTTGCAAGTTGGTATACTTGACTTTGTAAAACTTTAATTTTATTTTATTTTTTGAGTTATATTGCGGTGTGTTTGGAAACACAAAATAAGCTTATAGGCAGGTCAGTTATTTCGGTACATACATACATATACGCCGAACTGTCTTACTGTATATATATAATATATATATATATATATATTATCAAGAACAGATGGTTTTTTATAAGTAACTGTATGCCGAAATATTTCTGTTACTTAAAAGAAAAAAAAAAACATACATATGTATATACATGCGTGCATAAAAGTTCAATTTTTAAAAATTAAATTGGACTGGACTCACATTAATTTCCGCCAAGGGTCTTTCAGAGGGTGAGATACTTATTAATGCGAATGTTCCTTTTCATTCTCGCTCTCTGAGTTTATGTTTTTGTTTTCTTGTTCCGGCGTTATTGCTGTTTGTAGCATTCCTTCTTTCTGCTTTCCTGCTTGTTTCCTCTCCCGTGCTTAAAGTTTTGTTCTTTCTTTTCCTTTATTCTCATTAAATCGCGCCCGCTTTTAGTTTTTACTGAGTTTTAAGTTAGTTTGTTTAAATTTGTTTCGCGCCCGTTTATTATAAAATCGCCCCCGCTTTTAGTTTTTAGAGAGTTTGAAGTTAGTTTGTTTCAATTTGTTTCGCGCCCGTTTATTATAATTTATTTTCACTGTTAATATGTATATAAGAGTATCTTGTACTCTGTATTTTTCTTTTCTTTTTTTTTTTGTTTCTCTAGGTGCCTTTCAAGGATTCAATAATTATTTGGTAATCACAACTGTTTTAAAACGTGGTTTGTACAAAATTTCACTAGCACTTAACAATTCTTAAACTTGAGCAGCGTTGTGTCGACGAACGTCTCGATGGCGGAAAAACCTTAGCGGTCACGGGTAAAACGAAAAAAGGCGCTCATTCAGATGTGACCCAAAAAGGCGAAGTGTTGGTGTGTAGTGTGGTTGGTATGATGTGGAGCTGTTGTTGTGTGGATGACTTGTTGTGTTGTATTGAGTTGTGTGACCTTTAGTATGTTGTGTGTGGATTTTGTGCGATGAGTACTGCGAGGATGATATACGCGGCGTAGCAAAATATCGCACGACCGGATGTCGCATAAACAGAATCACCTCGTTCAAATAGTTTCGCCGCTGGAGCGTTTGCAAAGTTGAAAGAAAAATGTGATTTTTCTCAAAACCCTACATGTTTGTTATTGCCACGTTCCTGGTTGGATTGGAAGAAAGATTCAATGCTTTCCTGAAAGCCCTTTAAATTATCAAGGTAATGCTTTTTGTTTGACTCACCTCGTTCAAATAGTTTAGCCGCTGGAGCGTTTGCAAAAATGAAACAAAAATGTGATTTTTCTCAAAACCCTACATTTTTGTTATCGCCACTTTCCTGTTGGAGTAGAAGAAAGATTAACGACTTTCCTGAAAGCTCTTTAAATTATTTAACCAACACTGTTTATCTGACTCATCTCTTTCAAATAGTTTAGCCGCTGGAGCGTTTGCAAAGGTGAAACAGAAATGTGATTTTTATGAAAACCCTACATTTTTTGTGAACACTATTGCCACGTTTCTGGTAGGAGTAGAAGAAAGGTTGAAGACTTTCCTGAAAGCTCTTTAAATTATTTAACCAATACCTTTCATTTGACTCACCTCGTTCAAATGGTTTAGCCCCTAAAGCGTTTGCAAAGTTGAAACAAAAATGTGATTTTTCTCAAAACCCTACATTTTTGTGAACACTATTGCCATGCCCTTGGTAGGAGAAGAAGAAATATTGAAGCCTTTCCTGAAAGCTCTTTAAATTATCTAAGTAATGCTTTTTGTTAGACTCACCTCATTCAAATAGTTTAGCCGCTAGAGCGTTTGCAAAGTTGAAACAAAAATGTGATATTTATCAAAACCCTACATTTTTGTTATCGCCACGTTCCTGTCGGAGTAGAAGAAAGATTAACGACTTTCCTGAAAGCTCTTTAAATTATTTAACCAACACTGTTTATCTGACTCATCTCTTTCAAATAGTTTAGCCGCTGGAGCGTTTGCAAAGGTGAAACAGAAATGTGATTTTTATGAAAACCCAACATTTCTTGAGAACACCATTTCCACGTTCCTGGTAGGAGTAGAAGAAAGATTGAAAACTTTCCTGAAAGCCCTTTGAATTATCTAACCAACATTATCTATATGACTCATCTCTTTCAAATAGTTCAGCCCCTGGAGCGTTTGCAAAGTTGAAACAGAAATGTGATTTTTATCAAAACCCTACATTTTTGTTATCGCCACGTTCCCGGTAGGAGTAGAAGAAAGATTGACGTTCTTCCTGAAAGCTCTTTAAATTATCTAACCAATGCTGTTTATTTGACTCACCTCGTTCAAATGGTTTAGCTGCTAGAGCGTTAGCAAAGTTGAAACAAAAATGTGATTTTTCTCAAAACCCAACATTTCTTGAGAACAGGATTTCCACGTTCCTGGTAGGAGTAGAAGAAAGATTGAATACTTTCCTGAAAGCCCTTTAAGTTATCTGAGCAATGCTTTTCGTTTAACTCACCTCGTTCAAATAGTTTAGCCGCTAGAGCGTTTGCAAAGTTGAAACAAAAATGTGATATTTATCAAAACCCTACATTTCTTGTGAACACTATTGCCACGCCCCTGGTAGGAGTAGAAGAAAGATTAAAGACTTTCCTGAAAGCTCTTCAAATTATCTAACCAATGCTGTTTTTTTGACTCACCGCGTTCAAATATCCGCTGGAGCGTTTGCAAAGTTGAAACAGAATTGTGATTTTTATCAAAACCCTACATTTTTGTGAACACTATTGCCATACCCTTGGTAGGAGTAGAAGAAGTATTGAAGACTTTCCTGAAAGCACTTTAAATTATTTAACCAACACTGTTTATCTGACTCATCTCTTTCAAATAGTTTAGCCCCTGGAGCGTTTGCAAAGTTGAAACAGAAATGTGATTTTTATCAGAACCCAACAATTTTGTTATCGCCACGTTCCCGGTAGGAGTAGAAGAAAATTGAATGCTTTCCTGAAAGCTCTTTAAATTATCTAACCAATGCTGTTTATTTGACTCACCTCGTTCAAATGGTTTAGCTGCTAGAGCGTTTGCAAAGTTGAAACAAAAATGTAATTTTTCTCAAAACCCTACATTTTTGAGAACACCATTTCCACGTTCCTGGTAGGAGTAGAAGAAAGATTGAATGCTTTCCTGAAAGCTCTTTAAATTATCTAAGCAATGCTTTTTGTTTGACTCACCTCGTTTAAATGGTTTAGCCGCTGGAGCGTTTGCAAAGTTGAAACAAAAATGTGATTTTTCTCAAAGCCCAACATTTCTTGAAAACACCATTTCCACGTTCCTGGTGGGAGTAGAAGAAAGACTGAAAACTTTCCTGAAAGCTCTTTAAATTATCTAACCAACGCTGTTTACCTGACTTACCTCGTTCAAATAGTTTATCCGCTGGAGAGTTTGCAAAGTTGAAACAGAAATGTGATTTTTGTCAAAACCCTACATTTTTTGTGAACACTATTGCCGTGCCCGCGGTAAAAGTAGAAGAGAGACTGAAAACTTTTCTAAAAGTTCTTTAAATGATCTAACCAATGTTGTTCATTTGACTTACCTCGTTCAAATAGTTTAGCCGCTGGAGCGTTTGCAAAATTGAAACAAAAATGTGATTTTAATTAAATCCCAACATTTCTTGTGAACACTATTGCCACGTTCCTGGTAGGAGTAGAAGAAGGGTTGAAGACTTTCCTGAAAGCTCTTTAAATTATTTAACCAATACCTTTCATTTGACTCACCTCGTTCAAATGGTTTAGCCGCTAGAGCGTTTGCAAAGTTGAATCAAAAATGTGATTTTTCTCAACACCCAACATTTTTGTTGTTGCCACGTTCCTGGTTGGAGTTGAAGAAAGATTGAGGCGGGTATTGCCACTTGCGAAGCGAATTTATTTGGCGAAGCGAACGCTTTGGCGAACATACCCCAAATTTGCATTGTGAATGGCAAATGAACGTATTCGCTAAAATATGTCGTTGCCATTCATGAAATAAGTAGCGCGTTCATCCGAATTTGACATTTGTGTCATTTATACTTAAAAATATTTTTTATTACATCAACTGAAATTCGAAAATATGTTTAATAACGCGGATCTGTATTTTGAGGAAAATTACGATATGGAAACGCGAATTAATCTTCTTCGACAGCGCCGTTTTATTAGAGATAATTCTAATCCTACAGAGCTACCTAACACGGTGTATGTATCCAGTTATAACAAATAATAAGAAGTTTTTGTTCAATGTACACGTATTTGTAGATTCGTTGCGAATTTCCGCTTAAACAAGGACGCATTTATGTATGTGCTGGATAAAATCAAAGACAAATTTCAATGTCGGATGTCGTCTTCCATAACGCCGATGTTAAAATTGTGTACCGCGCTCAAATTTTTTGCACATGGCAGTTACCAACAAGCTATAGGGAATAAATTTCAGTTGGGACTTGCTCAGCCAACAGTTTCCCTTATTTTAAAAGAGATCATACCCATTTTGGAAAATGAAATTTGTCGTACCCATATAAGCGTAGATATGAGTGAAGAAGAAAAGCAGCAGGCAAGGATCAAATTTTATTCAAGATCGGGAAAACCAAATGTAATAGGCTGCTTCGATGGAACCCATATTGCGATTTATGCTCCTACCACAAACAAACACCTCTATCTAAACAGAAAAGGATTTTTTAACATAAATGCAATGATTGTGAGTTTTTATGAATTTAATACAGTAAAATTGGTATAAAAATTTTATTTTATTTTTATTACAGGCTTGTGGTCATGATATGAATATCCGTTTTGTGGATGCTAGATATGCTGGTTCTACACACGATTCGTTCGTATGGAACAATAGTTCTCTAAAGGCATGTTTAGAGGCAGCGCATCAAAACGGAGATCAGAACTCTATTTATTTAGGTTTTCGCAATATTTAACTACTGCGCAAGTTTAATCTTGACATATGAATATTGAAAACAATAATACATTTGCAAGTGACTCCGGATACCTACTAAGCCCTTATTTATTAACACCTTTCCGTCATGCAGAATGTAGAACTAGGGAGTCAATTTTTAATAAGAAGCCCGCGAAAGCGAGAAATGTTTTTGAACGTACGAATGGAGTTTTGAAATGCCGTTTCAGATGTCTTCTGAGTGATAGAAAAATGCGTTACGATCCTGCTAAAGTAACATCCGTTATTAATATATGCTGCGCCTTGCACAACATTTGTAAAAAATTTAGAATCGGTGATCCGGAGGAGGCTGAAACCTTCTTTGATGCCGTTGTACCATTGGAACCAATTAAAAAAAATGGCAATGGTTCACCAGGAGAGCGCCGCAGAAGACAAATTGCTGATGCTTTGATGTAAATGAAACTATACCGACTTCAGTGAATAATAAATTGTATTCTTTTATTTTATTCAATACTTTGAAATTCAATATTACATAGATAGAAAATATATAAAAATTACAAAAACTGCATGCTTTTAAATTAAATTAAAAAAATCACAGATTCAATTCCATCACTTACAATAATAAAGTAAAAATAAATTCATCACATGTTTTCTTAAAAAAATCACAATTTCAAGTTCGATTAAAATATGAAAAAAAAAAAAAATCATCACATTCTTAGAAAATAAACTAAGTTCAATCTATTTACAAGCACCCTATTTACCCTATTTTTTTTTGCATTTTTAATTTTAAAATTTGTAGTTTTATTTCCATCTTTTCTTTATGTCTTTTTTTTCTCTAAATTTTCTTCCTTCTTCCTTTCTTCTTTCATTTTCATTAATTTATTTTCTTCCTGTCTCAGTTCATATGTTTTTCTTGCATACCTTGCAATTTCATCCATTTTTTTTCCATTTTTGCTATTTTGTTGGAAAGGATGTCCTGAACTTCGGCTTGCTTTTCCAACGCTTTCATCCGAATGACTTCACGTTCCTCTACTGTCATTCTAGGACGGCTGCTTGAGGATTGCGATGCCAAATCCATGGCTCGTTGTGAATCCTCGGTCGTGCGCTCTTCTGGCTGAATTTCACTACTATTTACCGCAGTTGCTACTTCATTAGAGCCATATGCTAAGCCTATAGGATTTACAGCCACCTGAAGGTGAAGAAGCTCATCCACACTTTGCTCTAATGGAGATAAACTTTGCTGAGCATAAGGTCCTCCTCCTGCGGCAACAGTTTCGCGTCGGGTTGTTTTTTTTTTTTTAGTTTCAGTTTATAATCTAACCAAACCTAAATGCTACACATAAGTAACTTCAACCAAACAAATTAATTAAATTTTTACTTTACTCCACTCGCGTCCGTTTCGCAATGGTGGACCAATGGCATTAAGTTCGGCAGCGAACAGGTCCCATTGCTCTGCCCTGCTTTTCTTTGTCGATCCAAAATTCCCCATTCCTCTGGCGACGTCCGGACTATTTTCCATTAACGCAACCAATTTTTGGAATTGCTGCGTTGTTGTACGTATTGTTCTAGAAGTATCGTTTTGTTAAATATAATTAACTAATAACAATTGCTCAAATAAAGATCAAAATTTAGTTACGTCCTTTCCATTTCAAATAGCGAATAAAAAATACATTCGTTAAATTTTGACAGTAGTAACGTGTGGCACTGGTATACTTACTTTTTATAATATACCGATGAGTTGGAAAATAAAAAAAGCACTGGTTTTCACACGTTATAATATGTATTTAATTCACTTTATTATTTCACAATAAAACCTTGTTTTCTTTGAATACAACTCGGTGTATTTAACTATCTTCCAATGTTGGACACTGATGGCGAGCTCGGTGCTTCACGATTTTGATGAAAAAAGAAATTGCGGTGATGGTTGCGGTTAATACGAAAATTAGTAAAAGCTGAATTTCGCGGATGACTGTATTTCTTTACGGAAGAAAACGGTAAGAGCCCAATCCCGGTCGGATCAATCCCTTTTGATGGTTTGGGTGGTGAATATTAGCTGACATTACGAGTCGTCTCGTTGATAATCGTATGGTTGTTGTGTTGCAGTGTTGTAGTAATGATCGGTGTTTGATGCGTGTGTGTGTATTGGGGTATGCTGTGAGCTGTTGTGTGATGAGGTGTTGTGACGTGACGTGATGTGATGTGTGGTGATGTGTGGTGATGCGATGTGAGATGTTGCAGTTCATAACTCATGTGAACATCCCGGCCCCCCTAGGCGAGTTAATCGGCTAGGAGCCTCTGCAGCTGTTGCAGGGTACTGAGTACAGCGCTCAACCCTGTTGAACATCGTTGTTGCTGGCGATGAGCGTGGCGTGGCGGAGATGGCCGTCTACGTGTTGTGGTTGATTGGCTGCTTCGTCGTCGCCGGATAGCATCGCTGCGTGGTCTGGTACGGGTGTTGGTGCTACTTTCCGACGGATTGGCTCGGCGGGGAAAACGATGAAATAGAGTGTGATGGGGCCTCTGGCAATATTGACAGACGCCGTCGGCCCAGCACTCTGTGGTGGCGTGGTCATCTGCCAGGCAGGTCATGCAATGCCCATGGGCTCTTGCAACCTGTTGTCGTTGAGCGGGCTTCATGCTTTTAAAAATGGAGCATCGTTTCAGGGCGTGTGGGCGATGGCACAGGCTGCAACATGGAGGCCCCTGTGGCTCCAATAGCTGCTCTTCTCTCATCTCCCTGACTGCTTCGGCGGATGGCGGTGGTCGCATAACCCTGGTCCTTGGAGCGGCAACGGGTGCAGCCGACGCTTTGGGTATAGCGATTTCGGACCTTATGGTGTTGGAGGTGGTTTGGGTCTCCTCTACGTCCATTTCTATAGGAATATAAAATTGTATTAAATTGATTTTGTTTATAATATTAGAATGTAGTTGTTGTAGCTACATATCTATACATATGTATGTATATGTATGTATAATAAATTGATCTTCAACGCGCTTGTTTGAATTTGTTTTTTGTGTACGGATTATAACGCGGGTTAATTTCGAATTAGCGGCATTGATTTATTATTTTTCGATTAATTTTGCGAGTTATTTTGCGGTTTAGGTTGAAAGTGTTCTTCGCTGTTTGGAAGAAAACACAGTTTGGTGACTGGTCGAGTTAATATGCCGGTTTGTGTTCGAACATCGACTACTCTTATATGACCATCTGACCCTCGATGAACCTTTTCGATGCGGCCTAGCCGCCATTCTGTTGGAGGAAGGCATTCGTCCTGTATGATGACGCATTCTCCTGCATTGGCTTCCTTCTGGGCCGTTTTCCATCGATATCTCTTATGGAGATCTTTGAGATAGTCTTCCTTCCATCTGTGGCTGAGTTCGTGATGGAGAATCTTGATTCTTTCCCATCGACTTATTAAACTGAGTGAGTCTCCTTCTGTCTCAGGTATGGCGAGAAGAGGAGCTCCTCTGAGGAAGTGTCCAGGTGTAAGAGCTGTGAAATCGGAGGGATCTTGCGAGAGTGGTGATATAGGTCTTGAATTTAATACGGCTTCGATACGAGTGAGTAGTGTAGTAAACTCCTCATAATTGAATTTATGATCACCAGCCGTTTTCTTTAAATGGGACTTAAAGCTTTTTACTGCTGATTCCCAAAGTCCACCCATGTGTGGAGAACATGGAGGTATAAACTGCCATTCGATCCCTTGGGGTGCATATTTGTTAACTATTTCAGGGGAGACTTCTTTCATGAAGTTTATAAACTCCTTCTCTGTTGCTCTTTGGGCTCCGACAAAGTTTTTCCCATTATCACTCATTATTTTTGAAGGAAATCCGCGTCGTCCAACAAAGCGTGCAAATGCTGCGAGAAAAGCCGCAGTAGTCAGATCTGAACAAAGCTCGAGGTGTACTGCCTTTGTCGTAAAACATACAAAGACAGCCACATACCCTTTTCTAAATGAAGAAGACCTTAACATGGAGGCCTTTATCTGGAAAGGTCCAGCAAAATCAACCCCAGTGATGGTAAAGGGTAGAGCATAGTTGCAGCGTTCAGGTGGTAAAGCTGCCATGATCTGCGTACGCATTTTGTGTTTGTACATGGTACATGGTTTACACATGAAAATCGACCTTTTGATTTGTGGCTTTAGTCGCGGTATATAAAATTCTTGACGGACCATTTGTTACATTAAGCGATGCTCACCATGCATTGTAAGATGGTGCAGATATGCTAGAAATAAGCAAGTAAAACGGGATTTCTCTGGAATAATGATGGGATGTCGTTCGTTATAACTAAGGCTGGAGTTCGCCAATCTTCCATTTGCCCTTATTAATCCCTTAGAATCCAAGAATGGATTTAAGACGAGAAGTGAGCTTCCCTTTTCGAGAGGTCGCTTTTCGAGCAACTTTGATTTCTCTTTGCTGAAATAGCGAGTTTGTGTATATAATATTAGACTGGCCTTGGCATGTTGCAAGTCGGAATGCGTTAGTTGTACGCAAGGATCATTTGGTGCTCCTTTAATTTTTAGTTTAAGTCTTTGAATGAATTTGTGCATGTAAGCGACTACTCTTAGTGCTTTAGCAAATGACGAAAACCGGTGGAGAATATCATCCTCTTCTGGAGTGATATGAAAATTTTCAATTTTCCGACTTTCTGGCGGTATTATATTACGAGCGGAAGACTTTGGCCAGAATTTTTGTGATTCTGTTAGCCATGTTGGACCATTCCACCAGAGTGTAGTGCTGGTGAGGTGCAGTGGCTTGCAACCTCTTGTCCCAAGATCCGCTGAGTTATCTGCACTTGCAACATGTTGCCAGTTTGCTGGGCCAACTAAGTCTAAAATTTGGGATATTCGGTTAGACACATAGGTCTTGCAGCAATAGGGTGGTTTTTCTAACCATGCTAAAACTATCTCTGAGTCTGACCAAAGATACATTTTGTGATCGTTTAATTTGAGATGGGTTTGAACTATTGAAATTAATTTTGCTAACAGAAGAGCACCATTCAGTTCAAGCCGTGGCAGACTGAGTGTCTTCAAAGGTGCAACTTTGGCAAGAGGTGTGCAGATATTTTGTTATCGTACTGTGTGCGTACGTAAACGGTTGCGCAATAAGCCTTTTCAGAGGCATCACAGAAACCGTGTAATTCTGTGTTAATGTTAGGGGTGAAATTTACCCATCGAGGGATTCGAATTTCAGATATAGTATGTAAATTGTTAGCAAATTGAACCCATTTCGCTAAACGTAAAGGTTTTACCTGTTCATCCCATTCAGTGCCATCTTGCCACAATTCTTGAATGAGGATTTTTGCTTGAATCATTATTGGCGAAAGCCATCCTGCGGGGTCGAAAAGTTTTGCCACCGAGGAAAGTATTTGTCGTTTTGTAATGGCGGACATTGCAGATATTGACTCAATTGTATATGAGAATTGATCTGTTATCGCATTCCATTGAATCCCTAGAGTTTTGGTTGTACTAGCCTTTTCAAATTTAAGGAAGTCTGTATCTAATAAGTCTTCTTTTTTAATGTCTTTTATTATATCAGGGTGATTTGAAGTAAGTTTCTTTAGAGGGAAACCTGCTGAATTTAATGCTTTGATCACTTGCGATAGTGATTCGCATGCTAATGCGATACTGTGGCTACCTGATAGTATGTCGTCCACTTATGTTTGTGTTTGCAACACAGAAGATGCTAAAGGCAAATTTGTTGCATTTGTTTTTGCCACTTCATGTAGTGTCCTGATCGCCAAATAGGGTGCGCAATTGATGCCAAAGGTGACGGTTTTAAGTTTATAGTCGCTGATTGGACTATTACTTGATTTCCGGAAGACTATACGTTGGAAATCTTGATCATCTTCATGTACTAGAATTTGTCTGTACATTTTTTCTACATCCCCATTGAAAACGTATTTAAACATGCGCCAATTTAGAATTAGCAACATGAGATCAGGTTGTAATGTTGGCCCTGTGTATAGTACATCATTGAGTGATTTGCCTGAGATCGTACACTTTGAGGCGTTGAAAACCACTCGTACCTTTGTTGTAATTTTATCAGGTCTTATTACCCCATGATGTGGCAGATAAAAAGATAAATATCTACCTTTAGATACTTTTTCATACGGTACAGCTTCTTCCATATGATTGAGGCCAAGATATTCGTCCATCACATTATCGTATGCCGATTTGAGCTCACTTTTCTTTATCAGGCTTTTTTCCAGGCTTAGAAATTGCTGGACTGCTGATATTCTAGAGTGGCCTAGAGCTATGGTTTCAGGAAAAGTTGGTTTGAATGGTAGTCGCACAACATAACGACCATGTTCGTTTCTTGTTGTTGTGGACTTGTAATAGGCTTCGCATGCCTGATCTTCTTCTGAAAGTTGAGTATTCTGAGGTAATTCTTCTACTTCCCAGAATTTTTTGAGTTGATTGTTTAAAAACTCGTTTGAGATATTTTCCACTTGTGTGGTGAAAGAATTTATTTTTTCAGGGACTTGGCCACTTATAATCCACCCAAAGATTGTATTTTGGGCTAACAATTTATTGGAGATTTTCTTAATACCTTCAAGAATTATTTGAGGTATTAAGTCACTACCTAATAACAAATCGATTTGTGATGGGGTATGACAATTGGGATCTGCTAATTTGAGATGTGAGCATTTTTCCCAGTGTATTTTATTTACTTCATAGCTTGGAAGTAAATTTGTAAGTTGCGGTAGAACGATGGCTTGCGCATCTATTCTAATATCCGCATTTGGAGATACTATGGTAATTGGGCATATTTTGTTCGAATTTCCGCCCATTCCCGAGATTTGGAAATTTGAATGTTTTATTGGCAATTTGAGCCGATTTTGAGCTTTTGATGATATAAAGGATCTTTGAGATCCTTGCTCTTAGTTTGAATAAATCAGCGTTATGTGCTATGGTGATGACCGCAGTGGGTAAAAGAATTTTGCTTTCATTTCCTGAATGAAGCGCTTGAATTTTTGCTGCTTTAGAGCAACATGGTTGTTCTTCCCTTTTTTCAGGATTTGAGATTTCGGGATTATCACTTTTGGTTGTAGTGATTAACCTGGTGGTTTTATGAAATTGATTTTGCTTCATATTTTGAAAATTTGTAATATGAAGCAATGAGTGATGTCTTCGTTGACAGTACACACAATTAAATTTGCTTTCACAGTCTTTTGTCGTATGAGCATTCGACAGACAGTTGATGCAAAGTTTATGTTGTCTGACAAGATTGTTTCTGTCAGAAACGGATAGTTTTTTAAATTTCTCGCAAGATCTTATACAGGGTAGGCCATTTAAAGTTGACCCATCTGGCAACGCTGTAACTTTTAACAGCGCTGACAAATCGGCTAATGTCATACCGCGTTAGAAGAGTCATTCGAAGACAATTTATACCATGGAACAGTACACTCCAAAAGAACGCGCTGAAATTGTTCAGCTTTATATTCGAAATAACTTTTCAATTGTGTTAACTCAACGTGCGTTTCGCAAAAAAAATAAAGTGAAAAGTGCTCCAGTTAAGAACACAATTAAGTCTTTATACGCAAAATTTGTGAACACCGGTAATCTCAGTAATGCCAGTCATGCATCCAGACAACGCACAAGACGTTCTGATGAAAATATCGAAGCTGTACGAGCCAGTATTGAGGAGACTCCATCGACATCGAGTTATCGCCGCTCTCAGGAATTAGACATCTCTCGCACCACTCTCCGACGCATAATTCATAAAGATTTGAAGATGTTTCCATATAAAATTCAAATGGCACAAAAACTAAACCCAGCTGATTATCCGCGACGCCTTAATTTTGGCAAATGGGCCATCGAAATGGCTGAAAACGAACTTGACTTTTGGCGAAAACTCATCATGTCAGACGAGGCCCATTTCTCGTTGAATGGAGGCGTAAACAAGCAAAATTGCCGATTTTATGCCACCGAAAATCCTCAATTAATTGAAGAACAGCCTCTTTACGACCAAAAAGTAACAGTTTGGTGCGGTGTTTGCGCGAATATGATCATCGGACCGTATTTTTTCGAAGACGATGATGGAGCCACGACAACAGTCAATGGTGAGCGTTATCGAGCCATGATAACGGATTTTGTGATACCCATTATTCGCGAAAATGACATGGATAACTTCTGGTTTCAACAGGACGGGGCTACATGCCATACAGCTCGACCAACAATCAATTTATTGCGACCATTTTTCCCCGGGCGATTGATATCGAAAAATGGTGATGTTGACTGGCCACCGAGATCACCAGATTTGACGCCACCAGACTTTTATTTGTGGGGTTATTTGAAATCCAAGGTATACGCTAATAAGCCAAAGACCTTAGCTCAACTGAAAGCCAACATTCGACGTGAAACAGCCGCCATATCATCCGAAACATTGGCCAAAGTCATGGAAAATGTCGAAAAAAGAGTGCATTTAGCTGTCAAAGCTAAAGGTGCCCATTTACGCGATCTAATTTTTAAATATTAGCTGAAACAAATCCCCTTGAACCAAAATAAATTATTTTTGAAATGAACAAAAAACATTGTTTTCTTTTGTTCTTTTTTTTTAGAAACAAATGGGTCAACTTTAAATGGCCTACCCTGTATTATGACCTCCTTTACAAATTTCACATAATGGTTGCCATTTATTAGTTTGGTTTGACACGAAAGTGTGACTTTTATGAACGTGTCTATTGTATTGCATATTATTGCTGGCTTGAGGTTTGAACAAGTTTTTACTTGAGTCATTTTGATGACTTTTTAGATTTATGTTTTTGTTGTCAATTCGCTCAGCTATCTCGTATTGAGCAGTGAGGAATGCTTTCATTTGCTCCCATGTGGGCATTTTTTTCCTTTCCGCGAGTGATTGTTCCCATCGTAGTAACGCAGCATCAGGGAGTGTTTCTGCACAAATAGTTACTATGATGGGGTCCCACGATTCTGTGGAGATATTTTGTGTTTTTAACACTGATATGCAATTAGTCACTGTCGAGTATAAATTTTGAAGTTCCTGGCTGGTTTCTTTTTGAATTTTTGGTAGATGTAATAATGTTTTTATTGGGTTTTCTATCTCATGCTTCCCAAGCCAGCTTTAAATTTTCGTCATTTAAAGCGAATCGCTTGACGATACTGCCTGCTTCCCCTTTTGTTTTGTACCTTAGATGGTATAACTTTTGTGCTTGTGGAAGTTTAGGATGGTTTATATAAACGGCAGTGAACATGTCCCTGAAGGACGGCCACTGGTCATAACATCCATTGAAAACTTCAGTATCACAAGCTGGTACCTTTAGATACATGCCTTTATCTAGGTCTTCTTTTTGTGTTGTAACTACTCTGGGAGGAGGAGTAGTGGCTCTACTTGGCCTTACTAAACTTATTTGTTCAGTTATCATTCCCTTTGTCAATTCGTACTGATCGCGGCAGTTATCACACTTGGCTGTCGCCGAAGCTTTTGTGTTTTCTGGGAGTTCTGCGTCGTCAGTATCTAGTACTGTATCGTACGCTGCCAGAAGGCGAGCCCAGAGATTATTCACACTTTCTAGTTTTATATTTAAAACTGATTCTGTGATGTCAGTAATAGGGGAAGCTTGGAATCTTGTACAATATCTTATAAAACTGTCACTTTCAGTGATGAATCTAGATATTGTCTGATCTTTTGATCTTTTTTGTTTTATACTCTGCTTTGAGCGAGTAGCTTCTGCAGGTGTGCCTTGTGGCTTATCTTCATCAGCCATTTTAGGAATTTCTAATGATAGAGGTGTTTTTGGCTTAACCTCTCTTGATTTGTCAGATTGCATTAATTTGAATAGAGTTTGAAGCTTTTAGCTTAAAGTTTTGTCAACTAAATAATTGTTTCAAAATTAATATAGCTACAGCAATGTAGTCAAATAGGAAAAGTATAAATTAAAAAATTTTGTTAATAGAAGATTTATTTTTGTAAAAATATATATATTTTTGTAAAACATATAATGTGATCAAATTTTCGTTTCGCTACCGCAAAGATTAATTCTTTTTTTTTTTTTTGAAAAAGTTCGATATTTTTTTTTTTTTAATGTGACTGAAAATTTTTTGAAGTGTATCAAAGTATCTTCAGTTCACTCGCGCTTATTTGTATATTTGTATCTGCAAACGAATTAAGAACGCAAAAGAAAAAATACAATACGCAAATTTGTTTGTATGTCTCATTTACTGTCATATGTTTGCATATGCATATGCTTCATATGTTTGCTTTTGTTTAGCTTTGCTCGTATCCCTTGTAGTTATGTATTCGCTATATATGTATGTATATATGTTATAAAAATGTAACATATAACACTTCGCTAATCGCACATAAATGTATAAACGCGCGGGAAAAATAGAAATATATAATATGTATATGTTTATACATATATTTATGTACTGATCTATGTATATGTGTTGAATAGTAGTTCAAGTGTGAACTAAGTATTATTAGAAAATAGAAATAGAAAATTGAAATAAATAATATATGTATGTTTATATATTTATAATTATGTATATGAGTTGATGTATATCGCACGGGAGATGCATAAGTTTACCGGCACACAGGTACATACATAAATGCAAAGCCTTTTTTCTCTATTATTTCTTTATCCGTTTTTTTTTTTTGTTTTTTTATTACCTACCTTTGCTTGAATGTTCTAAGCGATCCAGCTTATTGCTTTAAACCCCAAGGGGTTTTTTTTTTTGTTTTTGTTTTCGGAGGGGGAATCTTCAAAGATATCGTCATTTTTCCGGACGATATGCACGATTCGTATTGGCCGCACGCCCAAGCTGGACTTGCGACACAATACGCCTACGTACTAAACCCTGAACTCCGTCGTCTGTGCTTGTATTTGGCCCACGGTACTGCCGTTAAGCATTACATCGTGGGACCAAGCTTAGCCAATCGGCTCTTCATTCACACATTTTCGCTCTAATTCCGATTCATCCTTCTGTTGTCGCTGCGTTGCCACTCTTTCTTTCTTAACTCTTGCATAGCTATAGCTGCCCACGCTCTCATTCTGTTCCAGACCACCTTCGATTCGATCATGTAAGCCACTATATTCTCCGGGGTCACGCGATCGTTTATCACACTCTCTATTTCTAGTCTTTCCTTTTCGTATTTTGGGCAGAAAAAGAAGATATGAAGTGCATTTTCATTGCTGTTGCTGCAGAAGGAGCAATTTGTTTCGTCGTCATGTCCGTATTTGTATAGGTAATCTCTATAGCATCCATGACCTGTTAAAAACTGGGTGAGGTAAAAATCAGTTTCCCCGTGTTTCCGTTCTATCCATGGTTGTATGCTTCTAATAAGCCTGTGCGTCCATCTCCCCGTAGTTGCTTCGTCCCATCGTTTCTGCCATTCGTTTAGGCTCCTTTGTCTTTCCTGTTTCCGCTCTTCGTTCGTTAAGCGATCGCCAGTGCTTTTCGTTTTGTCGAATACCCGCTTTATTTCCATGGCCAATATGTCTGGTGGAATGAGGCCTGATATGACTCCAGCCGCCTGGTGTGATACAGTGCGGTAGGCACATGCAACTCTGATTGCATTCAGTCGTACTATTGATTTCGCCTTTTCTGCGTATGTTTTCTGCTGCAGTGCTATCCCCCATATGGGTGCAGCATACATAAGTATAGACTGACTCACTTTGGCTAGGAGGACTCGTCTATTCTGACTTGGTCCACCAATGTTAGCCATTATCCTCGTTAGCGCCGCCGTCACCCTAGTTGCTTTTTCACAGGCTTTGTCTATATGCGTCTTGTATCTTAGCCTCGAGTCTATCATTACTCCTAGATATCTCAAGGATTGCTGTGTGGTAATGTTATATCCGTCAATATTGAGAGTGGCTACCTCTAGTTTCTTCCTGCTTGTGATTAGTACTGCTTCCGTCTTTTGGCCAGCTAGTTGGAGCTTTGTTATCATAAGCCATTCTTTGATTTTTTCCGCTGCATGATTGCACAGACGCTCTATTTCGTGAATTTCCTTCGCTACCACAGTCACCGCGATGTCATCCGCGTATCCGATTATTTGCACCTGCTTGGGTAATGGGAGGCGCAGCACTCCATCATAGAAAATATTCCACAGAAGTGGGCCTAGGACTGAGCCTTGTGGGACCCCGCCCGTCACCCTATAGCGTTGTGGTCCTTCGTCTGTGTCGTATATGAGGACCCTGTCCGACAGGTAGTTGGAGATGATCTTCAACAGATAGGGTGGTGCTTTCTTTAGCTGAAGAGCTCTTATTATATGCGGCCAGTAGGCTGAATTAAAGGCATTCTTAACATCGAATGTGATTACCGCACAATACTCTTTGGAGCCATACATCCATCTGGTTCCTTCTATAGCTTTACTCGCGACGTCCGTAAGTTTTTTAATCGCGTCAATGGTTGACCTGTGTCTGCGAAATCCATATTGATTATCGGCCAGTCCCGGTTGCTCTTTTTCGAGATGTTGCATGATGTATTAGCACCAGACGTTGTATTTTCCAAATTTTTGGAAATAAGCCCTCTCGCAGGCACTTTGCGAACAGCCTTGTGAACGGGTCAGTCTTGTGTTTAATAGCTATCTTTAGGGCCTTGTTAGGTATGCCGTCCAGCCCTGATGCCTTGTTATTGGCGAACCTTTCTGCTGCCTCTAAAACCTCTTTGTCAGTGATTGGTGTAGGCACCGTTCCGTTTTCTTCTAAACGATATTCCTCTGCCGGTTGCGCGGGAAAGAGGGTTTCTACTACAGTCTTTAGTAGTTTGGGTCAGGTTGGGGCTTGGCCTTTGTGGCCCCGGACTTTTGTCATCACTATCCTGTAGGCATCGCCCCATGGATTTTCGTCAAGTTTATTGCACAGCTCTTTGAAGCAGGAGGCCTTTCTTCCTTTGATAGCTTTTTTGAGGTCATTTCGCTTCCTCTTAAAGCATTCCTGTAGCACTGCGTAATTCGTCGATTGTCGCCTTCTTTGACATAGACGCCTTGCTTTGTGACATTCGCTTCGTAGGACTTCAATTTCGTCATTCCACCAGTATACAGATTTTCTGTGCGTGCCTTGCCTTTTCCTGCACATAGCGGCGTCACATGCCTTGCTGATGTGTCGTATTAAGTCTTCCGCCTGTTGTTCCGTTTCCGCAGCAGCGTTGTTCGGGTTGCTATCTAATATCAGCTTGAATACGTCTTCATCAAGCGTGTCGACTTTCCAGCCTCTGGTTTGGGCTTTTCTTGATGGAAAGAATTCTTTTGCCGGCGTGGGGTTGTCTATTTCTATCAAGAGGGCCAGGTGGTCACTGTGCGTGTATATGTCGCTTACCTGCCAGTTAATCTTCCGCACCAAGGAGATACTGGCAAAGGTTATGTCAATTATGGAACCGCGTCCGTTCTTTTCGAATGTGTTCTTGTTGCCTGTATTTAAAAGCACGATGTCAAGTGTTGAGAACGCCTTTAGGAGCGCATCTCCTCTCCTATTTGTGTGGGTGCTGCCCCATTCTATTGCCCACGCATTGAAGTCTCCTGCCACAATGTTCGTTGTTGTATTTGCGATGTCTCGTACTAGATTATCTAGAATTCTTTCGTATTCGTTTTGTTGGACGCTCGGTGGTATGTAGCAGCTGTAAAAGTTTATGCCACAGATTTTTGCACGTGTGTAGTAGGCTTGACCTGATAGTGGCTTGTTTTGGAATGGCTTGCACCCGCAGGCCCACACGGCAGCTTTTTTTGTTTGGTCGGAGCTCCAATTTTCAGTACCCAGATTTCTGTACTGCTCGCTTAGTATTGCTATGTCCACTTTTTGCTCAATCACCGTTTGCGTAAGTAACTCTTGCGCTGCTTCGCAGTGGTTGAGGTTAAGTTGCAAGACTCTCATGTTTTCGCTTTTTTGCACGCTTCAATGTACATATGACATTTTTTGCTTCCAATTTGGTGGTCTGTGCTCTCTCGACCATTTTTTGTACACGCGTCGCAGGATGGTTTTTTATCGCATGCCTTCGCAAAGTGCCCCTTTTCTCCACATTTAAGGCAGCACTGGCTTCTGTCAGCTGGGTTGCTACAACTTTTCGCTTGGTGTCCGTATTCCAAGCACCTATAGCACTTCTTAAGGGTCGGTCTCTCCCTAATCCGGCAGACAACCCATCCTATTTTAATTTTCCTCGCGTCAAGTAGGAATCTCGCCTGGTGAGCAGGGAGGCTTAGCACGGCTGTTTGCGTGCCCGCATATGCCGCTCTGATGCTTTTTACTGATGCGTTATCAATGTTGTCTAGCTCCTTTATTTGTGCACGTATAGCACTGCAGATGTCGTCTTCAGAGGTTATTTCATCTAGGTCTCGAATCTCTATCGTTGTTTCGTGTGTAAGTGCTTTAATTTTTGCCTGGTTCCACAGAACTTTACCTATCTCGTTTGTGAAGTCGCTTGTATTTTCCTTTTGCTCTTTTAACTCTAGCAGCATTTCGCCTTTGGCCGTCTTTCTAATTCGGGTTACATTTTCACCCAGCTTCTGGAGAGCATCTTCTTTCTTAACTGGCGTGAGAATGTCGCTGTAGGTCATATCCCCTGTTCGCGCAATTATGATGGCATCAGGTCGTCGCGGATGCTTATATGTCGTCCTCTTCTTCCGTTTAACCTCGATCCAGTCATCCTTTGGAGCACCTACGGAAGGCTTATCTGTTTTTCCCTCTTTAGGTTGCCTTGACTCCTCTGCATGAGTGGGTTTGTTTCTCTTCGGTGGAGTCCGTCTTTTGGCCTGCTTTTCATCACGGGGTCTTTTTGGTGTTACCTCCGTGGTCGGGGGCATATTCAAAAAGTTTCTCCTTTCTTTCAATTTTGTGTGCTCACTCTGGGCTTTTCCATAAAGTACTCCTATGTTACTAAGGAGGTCCCTTATGTTATTGTTGATGGTCCGCTGTGGTGGACCCATCATTTCCGTTAACTTCTTGATCTCTTCTCCTAGTTCTCTCATGTAGTCTACATATGAGAGTGTTTGCTTAGCCTGTGGTGTGCTATCTTGAAAGGCTGGTGGTGACGATCTTGCCCTCGCCGGCTTTTCAACACACAGCGCGTTTGTGGGCGATCTACCTAGCCTCGGTGCGCGTTTAAAGGGATCTATATCCGTACTTGGTGTTCCCTGAGAGGAGCTTATATCTAGCTCCCTGCTAACTCCATTATTTTTAACTTTATGTCCGCTACCCATCAGAGCGGCATAGATGTTGCTACTGTTATCACTCCTGCTCGTAGCGTTGGTTGTATTATTTGTATTATTTCTCGAAAAATTATTCATTGTCTTCTGTTTAGTTTTACCAGCGCATCGTGTGCAGGGGGGCGGGCCGAAATAGACAGGAACGGGTATACCCTCGGCGTCTTTGCACCTACCCCAGTTCCCTGAGGCCTGTCCTTCGCTTAACCAGTCCCGGAAAACACGGACGGACCAGCGCTCGCCCGGGGCAACGCAGGCTACTAATCCTACGCCC
The DNA here is from genome assembly GCA_037783105.1 of Bactrocera zonata. Taxonomy (NCBI): domain Eukaryota; kingdom Metazoa; phylum Arthropoda; class Insecta; order Diptera; family Tephritidae; genus Bactrocera; species Bactrocera zonata. Next base: position 19,425 of record JBAWJQ010004943.1, on the reverse strand, counting down.
AATGCACACTTCTTGACCAGAGCCCGAAGGGGCTGGTTACAGGCAAACAACGTGGTTAACACCTCGGCAGAGCAAGCTCACATTACCCTTTTCACAATAGCAACCGAGAAGTCGTTGTTAAGGTTTCGAGGGACTCCCAGTGCGCCACGTTGTGTACCGGTCAACTTTAGTTCTTTTAACAGCCGCACCTAACCTGGTGAACAGACGCTGACCAGGGAGCCGCCCACTATGGGTCCGTCGCGCCTGGGTTTTTTATTACTCATCACGCATATGCATGGTGAGGGAGACACATATTTCTAAGAGGCGGTGTCGGTTCGCCACCGTCACAGGAGCTTCAACGGATCTGCTAGTTTTTATTCCGCATCCTCCACTCCTGTCGCTCATCGTCGGGGATTGCTTATTCGTTTAAACTTATTTCGCAACTAACCTGCTACTACAGGCCGTCCGGCTATCCGCGACCTGCCGACCCCCCCGGTAGCTTAGAGCCCAGCTAGAGAGCCCAAATTCGATAGAATAGAATAGAACACTCCGTCCAAGGGGTATCGCTGGAAATTTGCAAGCAACGAGTACTTGTCTTGTGAATTGTTTTTGTTATTGTTTTTGGTAGTGTGTTTGGAGACACGATTTGAACATCCAAGCAGGTAGTTTAGTATTATTATGTGTTATCGCTTTATGCTAAATTATGTATGTATGTACTATATGTTTGTGTATGCATATAAATATGTACACATGTATGTATATTAAAATTGGAAAATTTGCAATTTTATGAGAATATGCTTATATATATGTATGTTTTCTTTTTTTTATATATGTATGTACTAAATATTTCGTTTTCTTTTTGTATCTTCCGCTTTTGCTTAGGGTTTGAGCGATCCTGCTTGTTGCTTTTATTTATAGCCCAAGGGGTATCGCAAGAATTATCGCAAGATATACTTGACTTAGGAAAATTTTTTTTTTTTTTTTTTGAAACTATAATGGGGTGCCTAACGACACAAGCTAAGCAAAAAGCGGGTACTGTACTTTTTTGCAGTTATTATTTTTTTGTAGATATACATATACCGAACTGTTAAGAACAGTTAACGGTGTCCCGAAATACCGTCAAAACTTAACCTTAACATACATACATATATATTTGCATAAAAATTGAATTTATATATTTTTATATAACAAAGTAAATATGGAACGGACTCACTTTTATTTCCGCCAAGGGTTTTGGGTCATTGAACCTTTTCTATTTTTTGTGTTTCTTTCCGTTCCTTTTCCTCTTATGTGCATCCAGCGCTGTCCCTGATGATTTGCTGCCTTTGACTTTGTTGTTTGTTGGTGTTGTTTCCCGTGACAATTGCTATTTATGCTAATTGTGATTTGTGTACATATATACTATCGCCTGTTTGCTGCTTTAGTTTTAATGTTTGTATGTTTGTTGAACTTGTAATTTTACCGCGCCCGTTTTTGATGTTAGTAGGGTTTGGCTTTATTGCTTGATTTCTTAGTTTATTTCGCGCCCGTTTCTGATTTTAGGTTTTATGTTTGTCAAACTTTGTTGTATTATTGCCGCGCCCGTTTTGATGATAGTAGGTTTTTTTCACTTTATGTTTCAATTTCTTTTATGTATCTTTGCACGTCACTTTTTTCTTTTCTTATATTTAAATTTCTTTTATGTACTTATATTTTCACGTTACTTTCTGTTTTCCGTGATTCTGGGATGTTTCCTTTTTGTTTCACTGTAACATACATATGTGTTTGTTCACTTTAAATTTGTCATAGTATGTTCACTTAAAGGTTTTGTTTTATTTTCTCTTATGAATTTTGTGATTCAACACTGCACTTGCCACAGGAAGTTATTGAAATTTTTGCTTTATTTTTTGCTTAGGTGCCTTTCTGAAAGGCTCGAAGGACCATTTAGTAACGTGTGGCACTGGTATACTTACTTTTTATAACATACCGATGAGTTGGAAAATAAAAAAAGCACTGGTTTTCACACGTTATAATATGTATTTAATTCACTTTATTATTTCACAATAAAACCTTGTTTTCTTTGAATACAACTCGGTGTATTTAACTATCTTCCAATGTTGGACACTGATGGCGAGCTCGGTGCTTCACGATTTTGATGAAAAAAGAAATTGCGGTGATGGTTGCGGTTAATACGAAAATTAGTAAAAGCTGAATTTCGCGGACGACTGTATTTCTTTACGGAAGAAAACGGTAAGAGCCCAATCCCGGTCGGATCAATCCCTTTTGATGGTTTGGGTGGTGAATATTAGCTGACATTACGAGTCGTCTCGTTGATAATCGTATGGTTGTTGTGTTGCAGTGTTGTAGTAATGATCGGTGTTTGATGCGTGTGTGTGTATTGGGGTATGCTGTGAGCTGTTGTGTGATGAGGTGTTGTGACGTGACGTGATGTGATGTGTGGTGATGTGTGGTGATGCGATGTGAGATGTTGCAGTTCATAACTCATGTGAACAGACAGTAATGGCGAAGCGAATGCCGTTTTTTCGCCAGCGGCAATACCAAAAATTCATTTTCGTCACACGTTCGCTATTTTCTGGCGAATTCGCTAGAGATTCGCAACTTACAATTCGCCTCGGCGAAACTCGCCAAAATTTTCATTCGCTTCGCAAGTGACAATACCCGCCTGAATGCTTTCCTGAAAGCTCTTAAAATTATCTAAGCAATGCTTATTGTTTGACTCACCTCGTTTAAATAGTTTAGCCACTAGAGCGTTTGCAAAATTGAAACAAAAATGTGATTTTTATCAAAACCCTACTATTGCCAAGCTCCTGGTAGGAGTAGAAGAAAGATTAAAGACTCTCCTGAAAGCCCTTTAAATTAGCTAAGCAATGCTTCTTGTTTGACTCACCTCGTTCAAATAGCTTAGCCGCTGGAGCGTTTGCAAAGTTGAAACAGAAATGTGATTTTTATCAAAACCCTACATTTTTTGTGAACACTATTGCCATGCCCTTGGTAGGAGTAGAAGAATTATTGAAGACTTTCCTGAAAACTCTTTAAATTATCTAACCAATGCTGTTTACTTGACTCACCTCCGCCTTAGCCGCCGGAGCGTTTGCAAAATTGAAACAAAAATGTGATTTTTATCTAAGCAATGCTTTTCCTTTGACTCACCTTGTTTAAATAGTATAGCCGCTAGAGTGTTTGCAGAGTTGAAACAAAAATGTGATTTTTATAAAAAACCCTACTATTGCCACGTTCCTGGTTGGAGTAGAAGAAAGATTGAATGCTTTCCTGAAAGTTGAAACAAAAAAGTGATTTTTATCAAAACCCTACTATTGCCACGCTCCTGGTAGGAGTAGAAGAAATATTAAAGACTTTCCTGAAAGCCCTTTAAATTATCTAAGGAATGCTTTTTGCTTGACTCACTTCGTTCAAATATCTTATCCGCTGGAGCGTTTGCAAAGTTGAAACAGAAATGTGATTTTTATCAAAACCCTACATTTTTTGTGAACATTATTGCCACGTTCCTAGTAGGAGAAGAAGAAAGATTGAATGCTTTCCTGAAAGCTCTTTAAATTATCTAAGCAATGCTTTTTGTTTGACTCACCTCGCTCAAATAGATTCGCCGCTGGAGCGTTTGCAAAGTTGAAACAAAAATGTGATTTTAATTAAATCCCAACATTTCTTGTGAACACTATTGCCACGCCCCTGATAGGAGTAGAAGAAAGGTTGAAGACTTTCCTGAAAGCCCTTTAAATTATATAAGCAATTCTTTTTGTTTGACTCACCTCGTTTAAATAGTTTAGCCGCTGGAGCGTTTGCAAAGATGAAACAGAAATGTGATTTTTATGAAAACCTTACATTTCTTGTGAACACTATTGCCACGCCCCTGGTAGGAGTAGAAGAAAGATTAAAGACTTTCCTGAAAGTTTTTTAAATTATATAAGCAATGCTTTTTGTTTGACTCACCTCTTTCAAATAGTTTAGCCGCTAGAGCGTTTGCAAGATGAAACAAAAATGTGATTTTTCTCAAAACCCTACATTTTTGTTATTGCCACGTTCCTAGTTGGAGTAGAAGAAAGACTGAATGCTTTCCTGAAAGCTCTTTAAATTATCTAACCAACGCTTTTTGCCCGACTCACCTCGTTTAAATAGTTTAGCCGCTTGAGCGTTTGCAAAGTTGAAACAAAAATGTGATTTTTCAAAACCCTAAATTTTTTTTAACACTATTGTCACGTTCCTGGTAGAAGTAGAAGAAAGATTGAAGACCTGCCTGAAAGCTCTTTAAATTATTTAACCAATTCTTTTTAAATGACACACCTCGTTTAAATAGCTTAACCGCTAGAGCGTTTGCAAAGTTAAAACAAAATGTGATTTATATCAAAACCTTACATTTTTTGTGAACACTATTGCCACGCCCTTGGTAGGAGTAGAAGAAAGATTAAAGACTTTCGTGAAAGCCCTTTAAAAAATCTAAGAAATGCTTTATGCTTGACTCACCTCGTTTTATGAAAACCCTAAATTTTTTGTAAACATTATTGCCACGTTCCTGGTAGGAGTAGAAGAAAGATTGAATGCTTTCCGGAAAGCTCTTTACATTATCTAAGCAATGCTTTTTGCCTGACTCACCTCGTTCAAACAGTTGAGCCGCTAGAGCGTTTGCAAAGTTGAAACAAAAATGGGATTTTTATCAAAACCCTACATTTCTTATGAACACTATTGCCACGTTCCTGGTAGGAGTAGAAGAAAGATTGAATGCTTTCCTAAAAGCCCTTTAAATTATCTAAGCAATGCTTTTTGTTTGACTCACCTCGTTCAAATAGATTCGCCGCTGGAGCGTTTGCAAAGTTGAAACAAAAATGTGATTTTTCTCAAAATCCTACATTTTTGTTATTGCCACGTTCCTGGTAGGATTGGAAGAAAGATTGAATGCTTTCCTGAAAGCCCTTTAAATTATCTAGGTAATGCTTTTTGTTTGACTCACCTCGTTTAAAGAGTTCAGCCGCTAGAGCGTTTGCAAAGTTGAAACAAAAATGTGATTTTTCTCAAAACCCAACATTTCTTGAAAACACCATTTCTACGTTCCTGGTTGGAGTAGAAGAAAGATTGAAGACTTTCCGGAAAGCTCTTTAAATTATCTAACCAATGCCGTTTACTTGACTCACCTCGTTCAAACAGTTTAACCGCCGGAGCGTTTGCAAAATTGAAAAAAAAATGTGATTTTTATCTAAGCAATGCTTTTCGTTTGACTCACCTCGTTCAAATAGTATAGCCGCTAGAGTGTTTGCAGAGTTAAAACAAAAATGTGACTTTTATCAAAACCTTACTATTGCCACGTTCCTGGTTGAAGTAGAAAAAAAATTGAATGCTTCTCTGAAAGTTGAAACAAAAATGTGATTTTTATCAAAACCCTACTATTGCCACGCTCCTGGTAGGAGTAGAAGAAAGATTAAAGACTTTCCTGAAAGCCCTTTAAATTATCTAAGGAATGCTTTTTGCTTGACTCACCTCGTTCAAATATCTTATCCGCTGGAGCGTTTGCAAAGTTGAAACAGAAATGTGATTTTTATCAAAACCCTACATTTTTTGTGAACATTATTGCCACGTTCCTAGTAGGAGAAGAAGAAAGATTGAATGCTTTCCTGAAAGCTCTTTAAATTATCTAAGCAACGCCTTTTGTTTGACTCACCTCGTTCAAACAGTTTAGCCGCTAGAGCAATTGCAAAGTTGAAACAAAAATGTGATTTTAATTAAATCCCAACATTTCTTTTGAACACTATTGCCACGCCCCTGATAGGAGTAGAAGAAAGGTTGAAGACTTTCCTGAAAGCCCTTTAAATTATATAAGCAATTCTTTTTGTTTGACTCACCTCGTTTAAATAGTTTAGCCGCTCGAGCGTTTGCAAAGATGAAACAGAAATGTGATTTTTATGAAAACCTTACATTTCTTGAGAACACCATTTCCACGTTCCTGGTAAGAGTAGCAGAAAGATTGAATGCTTTCCTGACAGCTCCTTAAATTATCTAACCAATGCTGTTTATTTGACTTACCTCGTTCAAATAATTAAGACGCTGGAGCGTTTGCAAAATTTAAACAAAAATGTGATTTTTCTTAAAACTTTACGTTATTGCCACGTTTCTGGTAGGAGTAGAAGAAGGATTGAATGCTTTCCTTAAAGCTCTTTAAATTATCTAAGCAATGCTTTTTGTTTGACTCACTTCGTTCAAATATTTTAGCCGCTGGAGCGTTTGCAAAATTGAAACAAAAATGTGATTTTTCTCAAAACCCTACATATTTTGAACGCTATTGCCACGCCCCTGATAAGAGAAGAAGAAAGATTAAAGACCTTCCTGAAAGCTCTTTAAATTAGCTAACCAATGCTTTTTGTTTGACTCATCTCTTTCAAATAGTTTAGCCGCTGGAGCGTTTGGAAAGTTGAAACAACTATGTGATTTTTCTCAAAACCCTACCCACGTTCCTGGTAGGAGTAGAAGAAAGAAAGCTTTCTAAATTATCTAACAAATTCTTTTTATTTGACTCACCTCGTTCAAATAGTTTAGCCACTAGAGCGTTTGCAAAAATGAAACAAAAATGTGATTTTTATCTAAGCAATTCTTTTCGTTTGACTCACCTCGTTCAAATAGTATAGCCGCTAGAGCGTTTGCAAAGTTGAAACAAAAATGTGATTTTTATCAAAACCCTACATTTCTTGAACGCTATTGCCACGTTCCTGGTAGGAGTAGAAGAAAGATTTAAGACTTTCCTGAAAGCTCTTTAAATAGTTTAACCAATACTGTTTATAAGACTCACCTCGTTCAAATAGTTTAGCCGCTAGAGCGTTTGCAAAGTTGAAACAAAAATGTGGTTTTAATTAAATCCCAACATTTTTTGTGAACACTATTGCCACGCCCCTGATAGGAGTAGAAGAAAGGTTGAATGCTTTCCTGAAAGCTCTTTAATATATCTAAGCAATGCTTTTTGTTTGACTCACTTCGTTCAAATAGTTTAGCCGCTGGAGCGTTTGCAAAGTTGAAACAAATATGAGATTTTTCTCAAAATCATACATACTTGTTTTCCCCACGCCCCTGGTAGGAGTAGAAGAAAGACTAAAGACTTTTCTGAAAGCTCCTTAAATTATCTAAGCATAGCTTTTTGTTTGACTCACCTCGTTCAAATAGTTTAGCCGCTGGAGCGTTTGCAAAGTTGAAACAGAAATGTGATTTTTATCAAAAGCCTACCCACGTTCCTGGTTGGCGTAGAAAAAAGAAAGCTCTTTAAATTATCTATTCAATTCTCTTAATGTGACTCACCTCATTCAAATAGTTTAGCCGGTAGAGCGTTTGCAAAGGCAAAACAAAAATGTGACTTTTATCTAAGCAATGCTTTTCAATTGACTTACCTCGTTCAAATAGTTTAGCCGTTGGAGCGTTTACAAGGTTGAAACAAAAATGCGATTTTTATCAAAACCCTACATTTTTTGTGAACACCATTTCCACGTTCCTGGTTGGAGAAAGATTGAAGACTTTCCTGAAAGCTCTTTAAATTATCTAACCAATACTGTTTATTTGACTCATCTCTTTCAAATAGTTTAGCCGATAGAGCGTTTGCAAAGTTGAAACAAAAATGTGATTTTAATTAAATCCCAACAATTCTTGTGAACACTATAGCCACGCCACTGATAGGAGAAGAAGAAAGGTTGAAGACTTTCCTGAAAGCTCTTTAAATTATCTAAGCAATGCTTTTTGTTTGACTCACCTCGTTCAAATAGTTTGGAAACTAGAGCGTTTGCAGTGTTGAAAGAAAAATGTGATTTTTCTCAAAACCCTACATTTTTGTTATTGCCACGTTATTGGTAGGAGTAGAAGAAAGATTGAAAGCTTTCCTGAAAGGTCTTTAAATTATCTATTCAACTCTCTTTATTTGACTCACCTTGTTCAAATATTTTAGCCACTGGAGCGTTTGCAAAGTTAAAACAAAAATGTGATTTTCTCAAAACCCCACATTTCTTGAGAACACCATTTCCACGTTCCTGGTAGGAGTAGAAAAAAGATTGAAGACTTTCTTGAAAGCTCTTTAAATTATCTAACCAATGCTGTTTATTTGACTCACCTCGTTTAAATAGTTTAGCCGCTGGAGAGTTTGCAAAGTTGAAACAGAAATGTGATTTTTGTCAAAACCCTACATTTTTTGTGAACACTATTGCCATGCCCGTGGTAAAAGTGTAAGAGAGATTGAAAACTTTCCTGAAAGCTCTTTAAATTATCTAACCAATGCTATTTATTTGACTAACCTCGTTCAAATAGTTTAGCCGCTGGAGCGTTTGCAAAATTGAAACAAAAATGTGATTTATGTGATTCCTAACCAATACTGTTTATTTGACTCATCTCTTTCAAATAGTTTAGCCGATAAAGCGTTTGCAAAGTTTAAACAAAAATGTTAATTTAATTAAATCCCAACAATTCTTGTGAACACTATAGCCACGCCCCTGATAGGAGTAGAAGAAAGGTTGAAGACTTTCCTGAAAGCTCTTTAAATTATCTAAGCAATGCTTTTTGTTTGACTCACCTCGTTCAAATAGTTTGGCCACTAGAGCGTTTGCAGTGTTGAAAGAAAAATGTGATTTTTCTCAAAACCCCACATTTTTTTTGAACACTGTTGCCACGCCAATGATAGGATTTGAAGAAAGGTTAAATGCTTTCCTGAAAGCTCTTTAAATTATTTAAGCAATGCTTTTTGTTTGACTCACCTCGTTCAAATAGTTTAGCCGCTAGAACGTTTGCAAAGTTGAAAGAAAAATGTGATTTTAATGAAAACCCTACATTTTTTGTGAACACTATTGCCACGTTCCTGGTAAGAGTAGAAGAAAGATTGAATGCTTTCATGAAAGCTCTTTAAATTGTCTAAGCAATGCTTTTTCTTTGACTCACCTCGTTCAAATAGTTTAGCCGCTGGAGCGTTTGCAAAGTTGAAACAAATATGTGATTTTTCTCAAAACCCCACATTTTTGTTATTGCCACGTTCCTGAATGGAATAGAAAAAAGATTGAAAGCTTTCCTAAAAGCTCTTTAAATTATCTATTCAACTCTCTTTATTTGACTCACCTTGTTCAAATATATTAGCCACTGGAGCGTTTGAAAAGTTGAAACAAAAACGTGATTTTTCTCAAAACCCAACATTTCTTGAGAACACTATTTCCACGTTCCTGGTAGGAGTAGAAAAAAGATTGAAGACTTTCTTGAAATCCCTTTAAATTATCTAACCAATGCTGTTTATTTGACTCACTTCGTTCAAATAGTTTGGCCGCTGGAGAGTTTGCAAAGTTGAAACAAAAATGTGATTTTTGTCAAAACCCTACATTTTTTGTGAACACTATTGCCATTCCCGTGGTAAAAGTAGAAGAGAGATTGAAAACTTTCTTGAAAGCTCTTTAAATTATCTAACCAATGCTGTTTATTTGAGTTACCTCGTTCAAATAGTTTAGCCGCTGGAGCGTTTGAAAATTGAAACAAAAATGTGATTTATGTGATTCCTAACCAATACTGTTTATTTGACTCATCTCTTTCAAATAGTTTAGCCGCTGGAGCGTTTGCAGAGTTGAAACAGAAATGTGATTTTTATGAAAACCCAACATTTTTTGTGAACACTATTGCCACGTTCCTGGTAGGAGTAGAAGAAAGAATGAATGCTTTCCTGAAAGCTCTTTAAATTGTCTAAACAATGCTTTTTGTTTGACTCAGTTCGTTTAAATAGTTTAGCCGCTGAAGCGTTTGCAAAATTGAAACAAAAATGTGATTTTTCTCAAAACCCTACATTTCTTTTGAACACTATTGCTACGTTCCTGGTAGAAGTAGAAAAAGGTTGAAGACTTTCCTGAAAGCTTATTGAATTATCTTAGCAATGCTTTTTGTTTGACTCACCACGTTCAAATAGTTTAGCCGCTAGGGCGTTTGAAAAGTTGAAACAAAAATGTGATTTTTGTCAAAACCCTACATTTTTTGAGAACATTATTGCCACGTTCCTGGTAGGAGTAGAAGAAAGATTGAAGACTTTCCTGAAAGTTTTTTAAATTATATAAGCATTGCTTTTTGTTTGACTCACCTCGTTCAAATAGTTTAGCCGCTGGAGCGTTTGCAAAATTGAAACAAAAATGTAATTTTTCTCAAAACCCTACATTTTTGTTATTGCCACGTTCCTGGTAGGAGTAGAAGAGAGACTGAAAGCTTTCCTGAAAGCTCTTTAAATTATATAAGCAATGCTTTTTGTTTGACTCATCTCGTTTAAATAGTTTAGCCGGTGGAGCGTTTGCAAAGTTGAAACAAAAATGTGATTTTTCACAAAACCCTACACTATTGTTATTGCCACGTTCCTGGTTGGAAAAGAAGAAAGATTGAATGCTTTCCTGAAAGCTCTTTAAATTATCTAAGCAATGCGTTTTGTTTGACTCATCTCGTTCAAATAGTTTAGCCGCTGGAGCGTTTGCAAAGTTGAAACAAAAATGTGATTGTAATTAAATCCCAACAATTCTTGTGAACACTCTCGCCACGTTCCTGGTAGAAGTAGAAAAAGGTTGAAGACTTTCCTGTAAGCTCTTTGAATTATCTAAGCAATGCTTTTTGTTTGACTCACCACGTTCAAATAGTTTAGCCGCTAGAGCGTTTGAAAGTTGAAACAAAAATGTGATTTTTGTGAAAACCCTACATTTTTTGTGAACATTATTGCCACGTTCCTGGTAGGAGTAGAAGAAAGATTGAAGACTTTCCTGAAAGTTTTTTAAATTATATAAGCAATGCTTTTTGTTTGACTCACCTCTTTCAAATAGTTTAGCCGCTAGAGCGTTTGCAAGATGAAACAAAAATGTGATTTTTCTCAAAACCCTACATTTTTGTTATTGCCACGTTCCTAGTTGGAGTAGAAGAAAGACTGAATGCTTTCCTGAAAGCTCTTTAAATTATCTAACCAACGCTTTTTGCCCGACTCACCTCGTTTAAATAGTTTAGCCGCTTGAGCGTTTGCAAAGTTGAAACAAAAATGTGATTTTTCAAAACCCTACATTTTTTTTAACACTATTGTCACGTTCCTGGTAGAAGTAGAAGAAAGATTGAAGACCTGCCTGAAAGCTCTTTAAATTATCTAACCAATGCCTTTTAATTGACTCAACTCGTTCAAAGAGTTTACCCGCTAGAACGTTTGCAAAGTTGAAACAAAAATGTGGTCTTTCTCAAAACCCAACAGTTCACGTGAAAACTATTGCCACGCCCCTGGTAGGAGCAGAAGAAAGGTTAAAAGCTTTCCTGAAGACTCTTCGAATGATCTAACCAATACTGTTTGTTTGACTCACCTCGTTCAATTAGCTTAGCCGCTTGAGCGTTTGCAAAGTTGAAACAAAAATGTGATTTTTCTCAAAAACATACATTTCTTGTGAACACTTTTGCCACGCCCCTGGTAGGAGTAGAAGAAAGGTTGAAGGCTTTCCTGAAAACACTTCGAATTATCTAAGATACACTGTTTGCTTGACTCACCTCTTTTTAATAGTTTAGTCGCTAGAGCATTTGCAAAGATGAAACAAAATGTGATTTTTATCAAAACCCTACATTTTTTGTGAACACTATTGCCACGTTCCTGGTAAAAGCAGGAGAAAGATTGAAGACCTTCCTGAAAGCTCTTTAAATTATCTAACCAATGCTTTTTATTTCACTCACCTCGCTCAAATAATTTAGCTGCTAGAGCGTTTGCAAAGTTGAAACAAAAATGTGATTTTTCTCAAAACCCTACATTTCTTGGGAAGACTATTGCCACGTTCCTGGTAAGAGTAGGAGAAGGATTGAAGACTTTCTTGAAAGCCCTTTCAATTATCTAACCAATACTTTTCATTTGACTCACCTCGTTCAAATAGTTTTGCTCCTAGAGTTTTTGCAAAGTTGAAACAAAATTGTGATTTTTCTCAAAACCCTACATTTCTTGTGAACACTACAACGTTCCTGGTAGAAGTAGAAGGAAGATTGAATGCTTTCCCGAAAGCCCTTTAAACAATCTAATCAATGCTTTCTATTCGACTCACCTCCTTCAAATAGTTTAGCTGATACAGCGTTTGCAAAGATGAAACAAAAATGTGATTTTTATCAAAACCCTACATTTTTTGTGAACACTACTGCCACGCTTTTGGTAGGAGTAAGAGAAATTGAAGACTTTCCTGAAAGCTCTTTAAATTATCTAACCAATGCTTTTTATTTGACTCACCTCGTTCTTATAGATTAGCCGCTAGAGCGTTTGAAAAGTTGAAACAAAAAAGTGATTTTTCTCAAAACCCTACATTTTTTGTAAACACTATTGCCACGCCACTGTCATGAGTAAAAAAAAAGGTTGAAGGCTTTCCTGAAAGCCCTTTAAATTATATAACCAATGCTTTTTGTTCAACTCACCTCGTTCAAATAGTTTAGCCGCTAGAGCGTTTGAAAAGTTGAAACAAAAACCCAACATTTCTTGTGAACACTGTTGCCACGCTCCAGGTAAGAATAGAAGAAAGATTAAAGACTTTCCTGAAAGCTCTTTAAATTATCTAACCAATGCTTTTTATTTGACTCACCTCGTTCTTACAGCTTAGCCGCTAGAGCGTTTGCAAAGTTGAAACAAAAATGTGATTTTTCTCAAAACCCTACATTTTTTGTAAACACTATTGCCACGCCCCTGTCATGAGTAAAAAAAAAGGTTGAAGGCTTTCCTGAAAGCCTTTTAAATTATCTAACCAATGCTTTTTGTTCGACTCACCTCGATCAAATAGTTTAGCTGCTAGAGTGTTTGCAAAGTTGAAACAAAAATGTGATTTTTAAAAACCCTACATTTCTTGCGAACACTATTGCCACGCTCCAGGTAGAAGCAGAAGAAAGGCTGCAGACTTTCCTGCAAGCTCTTAAGATTATCTAACCAATACATTCCATTTGACTAACCACGTTCAAAAAGTTTAGCCGCTAGCGCGTTTGCAAAGTTGAAACAAAAATGTGATTTTTCAAAACCCTACATTTTTTGTGAACACTATTGCCACGCCCCTGGTAAAAGTAGAAGAAACATTGAAGACTTCCCTGAAAGCTCCTTAAATTATCCAACATATGCTTTTTATTTGACTCACCTCGCTCAAATAGTTTAGCCGCTAGAGCGTTTCCAAAGTTGAAACAAAAATGTGATTTTTAAAAACCCTACATTTCTTGCGGACACTATTGCCACGCTCTTGGTAGGAGTGGAAAAAAAATTGAAGACTTTCCTGAAAGCTCTTTAAATATCAAACCATTGTTTTTTATTTGACTCACCTCGTTCAAATAGTTTAGCCGCTAGAGCGTTTACAAAGTTGAAACAAAAATGTGATTTTTCTAAAAACCCAACATTTCTTCTGAACACTATTGATTCGCCCCTGGTAGGAGTAGAAGAAAGGTTGAAGACTTTCCTGAAAGCCCTTTAAATTATCTAACCAATACTTTTCATTTGACTCACCTCGTTCAAATAGTTTAGCCGATAAAGCGTTTGCAAAGTTTAAACAAAAATGTGATTTTTCTCAAAACCCTACATTTTTGTGAACACTATTGCCACGCCCCTGGTAAAAGTAGAAGAAAGATTGTAGACTTTCCTAAAAGCTCTTTAAATATCTAACAAATGCTTTTTACTTGACCCACCAAGCTCAAATAGTTTAGCTGCTAGAGCGTTTGCAAACTTGAAACAAAAATGTGATTTTTCTCAAAAAACTACATTTCTTGTGAACATTATTGCCACGCCCCTGATAGGAGTAGGAGAAAGATTGAAGACTTTCCTGAAAGCTCTTTAGGTTATGTAACTAATGCTCTTTATTCGACTCAACTCGTTCAAATAGTTTAGCCGCTAGAGCGTTTGCAAAGTTGAAACAAAAATGTGATTTTTATCAAAACCCAACAATTCTTGAGAACACAATTTACACGTTCCTGGTAGGAGTAGAAGAAAGATTGACAACTTTCCTGAAAGCCCTTTTAATTATCTAAGCAATGCTTTTTGCTTGATTCATCTCGTTTAAATAGCTTGGCCGCTGGAGCGTTTGCAAAGTTGAAACAAAAATGTGATTTTCCTTAAAACCCTACATTTTTGTTATTGCCACGTTCCTGGTAGGAGTAGAAGAAAGATTGAAGACTTTCCTGAAAGCTCTTAAATTATCCAACCAATAGTTTTTTTTTTGACTCACCTCGTTCAAATAGTTTAACCGCTAGAGCGTTTGCAAAGTTAAAACAAAAATGTGATTTTTCTCAAAACTCAACATTTCTTGTGAACACGTTCCTGGTAGGAGTAGAAAAAAGGTTGAAAGCTTTTCTGAAAGCTCTTTAAATTATCTAACCAATGTTTTTTATTTGACTCACCTCATTCAAACAGTTTAGCCGCTAGAGCGTTTGCAAAGTTGAAACAAAAATGTGATTTTTCTTAAAACCCAACATTTCTTGTGAACACTATTGCCACGCCCCTGGTAGGAGCAGAAGAAAGATTGACGACTTTCCTGAAAGCTCTTTAAATTATCTAAGCATTGCTTTTTGTTTGATTCACCTCGTTTAAATAGTTTGGCCGCTGTAGCGTTTGCAAAGTTGAAACAAAAATGTGATTTTCCTTAAAACCCTACATTTTTGTTATTGCCACGTTCCTGGTAGGAGTAGAAAAAAGATTGCAGACTTTCCTGAAAGCTCTTAAATTATCCAACCCATGCTTTTTATTTTACTCACTTCATTCAAATAGTTTAGCCGTTAGAGCGTTTGCAAAGTAGAAAAAAAATGTTATTTTCTCAAAACCCAACATTTTTGTGCCACGCGACTGGTAGGAGTAGAAGAAATATTCATGACTTCCCTGAAAGCTCTTTAAATTTATTTGACTCACCTCGTTCAAATAGTTTAACCGCTAGAGCGTTTGCAAAGTTGAAACAAAAATGTGGTTTTTCTCAAAAACCTACATTTTTTGTGAACACTATTGCCACGCCCCTGGTAAGAGTAGAAGAAAGATTGAAGACTTTTCTGAAAGCTCTTTTAGTTATCTAACCAATGTTTTTTGACTCACCTCGTTCAAATAGTTTAGCCGTTAAAATGTTTGCAAAGTAGAAAAAAAAATGTGATTTTCTCAAAACCCTACATTTTTGTGCCACGCGACTGGTAGGAGTACAAGAAAGATTCATGACTTCCCTGAAAGCTCTTTAAATTTATTTGACTCACCTCGTTCAAATAGTTTACCCGCTAGAACGTTTGCAAAGTTGAAACAAAAATGTGATCTTTCTCAAAACCCAACAGTTCACGTGAAAACTATTGCCACGCCCCTGGTAGGAGCAGAAGAAAGGTTAAAAGCTTTCCTGAAGACTCTTCGAATGATCTAACCAATACTGTTTGTTTGACTCACCTCGTTCAATTAGCTTAGCCGCTTGAGCGTTTGCAAAGTTGAAACAAAAATGTGATTTTTCTCAAAACCCCACATTTCTTGTGAACACTATTGCCACGGCTCTGGTAGGAAAAGAAGAAAGGTTAAAGGCTTTCCTGAAAACACTTCGAATTATCTAAGAAATACTGTTTGTTTGACTCACCTCTTTCAAATAGTTTAGCCGCTAGAGCATTTGCAAAGATGAAACAAAATGTGATTTTTATCAAAACCCTACATTTTTGTGAACACTATTGCCACGCCCTTGGTAAAAGTAGGAGAAAGATTGAAGACTTTCCTGAAAGCTCTTTAATTTATCTAAACAATGCTTTTTGTTTGACTTATCTCGTTCAAATAATTTAGCTGCTAGAGCGTTTGCAAAGTTGAAACAAAAATGTGATTTTTATCAAAAGCCTACATTTTTTGTGAACTCTATTGCCACGCCCCTGGTAGGAGTAGAAGAAAGGTTGAAGGCCTTCCTGAAAACATTTCGAATTATCTAACCAATGCTTTTTGCTAGAATCACCTCGTTCAACTAGTTTAGCCGCTAGAGCGTTTGCAAAGTTAAAGCAAAATGTGATTTTTCTCAAAACCCAACAGTTCACGTGAACACTATTGCCACGCCCCTGGTAGGAGTAGAAGAAAGGTTAAAAGTTTTCCTGAAGACTCTTCGAATGATCTAACCAATACTGTTTGTTTGACTCACCTCTTTCAAATAATTTAGCTGCTAGAGCGTTTGCAAAGTTGAAACAAAATGTGATTTTTCTCAAAAACATACATTTTTTGCGAACACTATTGCCACGCCCCTGGTAGGAGTAGAAGAAAGGTTGAAGGCTTTCCTGAAAAAACTTCGAATTTTCTAAGAAATACTGTTTGTTTGACTCACCTCGTTCAAATGGTTTAGCCGCTAG
This sequence comes from Bactrocera zonata, assembly GCA_037783105.1. NCBI lineage: Eukaryota > Metazoa > Arthropoda > Insecta > Diptera > Tephritidae > Bactrocera > Bactrocera zonata. The sequence goes on along the minus strand of JBAWJQ010004943.1, from coordinate 3,156 downwards.
AGCGTTTGCAAAGTTGAAACAAAAATGTGATTTTTCTCAAAACCCAACATTCCTTGGGAACACTATTGCCACGTTCCTGGTAAGAGTAGGAGAAAGATTGAAGACTTTCTTGAAAGCCCTTTTAATTATCTAACCAATACTTTTCATTTGACTCACCTCGTTCAAATAGCTTAGCCGTTTGAGCGTTTGCAAAGTTGAAACAAAATGTGATTTTTCTCAAAAACATACATTTTTTGCGAACACTATTGCCACGCCCTTGGTAAAAGTAGGAGAAAGATTGAAGACTTTCCTGAAAGCTCTTTAAATTATCTAACCAATGCTTTTTATTTGACTCACCTCGTTCTTATAGATTAGCCGCTAGAGCGTTTGAAAGTTGAAACAAAAATGTGATTTTCCTCAAAACTCAACATTTCTTACGAACACTATTGCCACGTTCCTGGTAGAAGTAGAAGAAAGATTAAAGACTTTCCTGAAAGCTCTTTAAATATCTAACCAATTTTTTTTATTTGACTCACCTCGTTCAAACAGTTTAGCCGCTAGAGCGTTTGCAAAGTTAAAACAAATTGTGATTTTTCTCAAAACCCAACAGTTCACGTGAACACTATTGCCACGCCCCTGGTAGGAGTAGAAGAAAGATTAAAAGATTTCCTGAAGACTCTTCGAATGATCAAACCAATACTGTTTTTTTTACTCACCTCTTTCAAATAATTTAGCTGCTAGAGCGTTTGCAAAGTTGAAACAAAATGTGATTTTTCTCAAAAACATACATTTTTTGCGAACACTATTGCCACGCCCCTGGTAGGAGTAGAAGAAAGGTTGAAGGCTTTCCTGAAAAAACTTCGAATTTTCTAAGAAATACTGTTTGTTTGACTCACCTCGTTCAAATGGTTTAGCCGCTAGAGCGTTTGCAAAGTTGAAACAAAAATGTGATTTTTCTCAAAACCCAACATTCCTTGGGAACACTATTGCCACGTTCCTGGTAAGAGTAGGAGAAAGATTGAAGACTTTCTTGAAAGCCCTTTTAATTATCTAACCAATACTTTTCATTTGACTCACCTCGTTCAAATAGTTTAGCTGCTAGAGTGGTTGCAAAGTTGAAACAAAAATGTGATTTTTCTCAAAACCCTACATTTCTTGTGAACACTATTGCCACGTTCCTGGTAGAAGTATGCTATTGCCACGTTCCTGGTAGAAGAATGCTTTCCCGAAAGCCCTTTAAACAATCAAATCAATGCTTTTTATTCGACTCACCTCCTTCAAATAGTTTTGCTGATACAGCTTTTGCAAAGATGAAACAAAAATGTGATTTTTATCAAAACCCTACATTTTTTGTGAACACTACTGCCACGCTTTTGGTAGGAGTAAGAGAAAGATTGAAGACTTTCCTGAAAGCTCTTTAAATTATCTAAGCAATGCTTTTTATTTGACTCACCTCGTTCTTATAGCTTAGCCGCTAGAGCGTTTGCAAAGTTGAAACAAAAATGTGATTTTTCTCAAAACCCTACATTTTTGGTAAACACTATTGCCACGCCCCTGTCATGAGTAAAAAAAAAGGTTGAAGGCTTTCCTGAAAGCCCTTTAAATTATCTAACCAATGCTTTTTGTTCGACTCACCTCGTTCAAATAGTTTAGCTGCTAGAGCGTTTGCAAAGTTGAAACAAAAATGTGATTTTTCTCAAAACCCAACAAGATTGAATGCTTTCCCGAAAGCCCTTTAAACAATCTAATCAATGCTTTTTATTCGACTCACCTCCTTTAAATAGTTAAGCTGATACAGCTTTTGCAAAGATGAAACAAAAATGTGATTTTTATCAAAACCCTACATTTTTTGTGAACACTACTGCCACGCTTTTGGTAGGAGTAAGAGAAAGATTGAAGACTTTCCTGAAGGCTCTTTAAATTATCTAAGCAATGCTTTTTATTTGACTAACCTCGTTCTTATAGCTTAGCCGCTAGAGCGTTTGCAAAGTTGAAACAAAAATGTGATTTTTCTCAAAACCCTACATTTTTTGTAAACACTATTGCCACGCCCCTGTCATGAGTAAAAAAAAAGGTTGAAGGCTTTCCTGAAAGCCCTTTAAATTATCTAACCAATGCTTTTTGTTCGACTCACCTCGTTCAAATAGTTTAGCCGCTAGAGCGTTTGCAAAGTTGAAACAAAAATGTGATTTTTCTCAAAACCCAACATTTCTTGTGAACACTGTCGCCACGCTACAGGTAAGAAAAGAAGAAAGATTAAAGACTTTCCTGAAAGCTCTTTAAATTATGCAACCAATGCTTTTTATTTACTCACCTCGTTCAAACAGTTTAGCTGCTAGAGCGTTTGCAAGGTTGAAACAAAAATGTGATTTTTCTCAAAACCCTACATTTTTGTGAACACTATTGCCACGCCCCTGGCATAAGTAGAAAAAAGGATTAAGGCTCTTCTAAAAGCTCTTTAAATTATCTAACCCATGCTTTTTATTTGACTCACCTCGTTCAAACAGTTTAGCTTCTTAAGCGTTTGCAAGGTTGAAACAAAAATGTGATTTTTCTCAAAACCCTACATTTCTTGGGAACACTATTGCCACGTTCCTGGTAGGAGCAGAAGAAAGGTTGAAGACTTTTCTGAAAGCCCTTTAAATTATGTAACCACTACTTTTTAGTTGACTCACCTTGTTCAAATAGTTTAGTCACTAGAGCGTTTGCAAAGTTGAAACAAAAATGTGATTTTTCTCAAAACTGTTCATTTTTGTTAACACTATTGCCACGACCCTGGTAGGGGCAGAAGACTTTGCAAAGTTGAAAAAAAAAATGTGATTTTTCTCAAAACCCTACATTTCTTGGAACACTATTGCCACGTTTCTGGTAGAAGTAGAAGAAAGATTGAATGCTTTCCTGAAAGCCCTTTAAATATCTAACCAATGTTTTTTATTTGACTCACCTCGTCCAAATAGTTTAGCTGATAAAGCGTTTGCAAAGATGAAACAAAAATGTGATTTTTATCAAAACCCTACATTTTTTGTGAAAACTTTTGCCACGCCCTTGGAAGGAGTAGGAGAAAGATTGAAGAATTTCCTGAAAGCTCTTTAGATTATATAACCAATGCTTTTTGCTCGACTCACCTCGTTCAAATAGATTAGCCGTTAGAGCGTTTGCAGAGTTGAAACAAAAATG